>OY979713.1:26189337-27472996 GCA_963855925.1 Inga laurina
CCACCTACAACATCTGCCACCTTATTTTGCTCATCCTGAGACGGGATCGGTAAGAGGGCGTCTTCGTTCGTGCAGACGTCAACCCTCACCCGAAGTGTGTTATCGGGCAACGGTGAATTGTGCAGTATGTCCTCACCAGTGTTGTAGGCAACACCTACTGCAACCGCGTGCTTGGATGCTTGCTCGACATATAGCTTGCATTGAAATTCACCCTACGGAAAATAGAGTTAATATGTTAAATTCGCTTAATTATAATTTAACATAAAGTTAAGTAGAAAAAAAATTAATTACCAAAGGAAAAGGGACTTTAAGCATGGAATTGCAGCTATCTCTGAAACTTGGGTTATCACAGAACGGAACATTTGGTGTTGGCCTACCCTGGACCAACTGTTGTATTTGTGTTGTTAACAATGCATTCTGTTCTTGCATCAAATGCATTTGTTCGGTGAATTGTTCTTCTCGTTGTTCCTTGTAGCGCATTTGTTGTTGAAGTTCTTGCATTTGATGCTTAAAGCTAGCCATCTCATCACATAGGTGGGAAACATCACTTCTACTCGAGCGCTTCTGACGTCCAAAGTATGCTGATGGGGTGACTGCAAAACCAGTACCCCGAACACGACCATCATACTCGGGTACTGGTAACGCTCTGCTCAATAAATCGTCCCGACCAACATAGGTCGCCAACGCAGGATCCTCCTGTGTCATTTGTCGCTTTCCCAAAAAGAATTACAATGAAAATTAGTTATTATAAATGGAGTTCATTTAAGTAAAGCCAATTATTTATTGAACGCATAATATAATTGAATACTTACACAATATTCAGCTACTCTTCTTGCTTCCTCACTAGGAATTTCACCTTTCTTATTTGTGACACCGGCTACCCATAGATCATGTCGTGGAACCTACGTAATATCTGAGCCTGATTCTTGTATCTGCACACCCAAGTTAGTTGAAGTTAAATGATATTCATACAATTTTTATTACGAATGAAATAATCATCAGTTCGTACCATTTTTCTTTCTAACCGTGCGTATGAAACAGGTCCTTGTGTGTACCGGTATGGCATGTTGGTCGCGTTAGCTCGATTTTTCTCGCTCAACTCCTAGTTAGATCAAAATGATTCATATAAATATATAAATGTTACTTACAAATACGTACATTATACGTAATAGGGAAAGACAAACAAATAAATGTTACCAGGAAATCAGGAGTTGTATGTGTTCTGATAAACTCATCCCACATTTCTTGAGTGATGATTCCTTCGTACAATGGATAAGGCGGTGTAGTAATGATATCATCATTATCATCCCTCAAGAAATATTTGACAAGATCAGAACGAAACTTTCGCATAAGTTTTCCGGCTTTTCTCGTTACGAAGTTCTTCCGATCATCATTAATAATAAAAATACTCTGTAAACAAGTAAAAAATATATATAATATGTAAGATTGAAATGAAGTGAAACAAAGCAAACCGAATAAATATATAATTAAGGTGTTACCTGTACTTCAGCCCAGATCACCTCTTCATAACTTTTCTTTACCATTTTCCAATTTTGAACTGTAATAGGGACTCTGTCTCGAACTGTAGTCCCAATGAAGTTATTTAAGGAGGTACTGTTCTCGCCAAACGGGTTTCCATTTTCATTCCACTCCAGTTGTAACTTGATTCTGTTACTTCTCAGTTTGATCAACCTCGCCATAATTGTCCTGCCACGTCTGACGTTCGCCTCAAATCTCTGTCTACCAATGTGCCTGGGAACATCATCAATGTCATCATGTGGTGAGTCCATACTCCTGCAAGTGAAATAAACCAAATCAAAACATTAGTGCACAATGTCAACCATGTCAACGAAAGCAAATTATTTTGAAATTTATAAAAACATACGTACAAGTAAACAAGTCAAGGCAATCATTATCTTTTCCTTTTTCTCGTCTGATTTAAAATTTTATTCTTCAGAATTTGTGTTGGATTGAGAATTGTGTTTCTCTTGACCCAAGTTCCCTCTTCATAATCATGTCTCACGTATAGGGGTCCATCTCCATCTTCATCTTCATCTGCATCTCCATCTATATCAATCTCTGCTGACCACAAATTCTCAAACGAAGGATCATCATTATTGATGTTCAAATATTCATTACTTTCAAAATCAACTTCTGCTTGACGATTCTTGTTGGATGGAAGTACAATAGACCAATTCTTCTTAGCAGGATCAGGAATGTAAAATGCTTGTTCTGCCTGTGCTGCTAAAATAAAAGGATCATCTTCATACCAAACCTTAGAAAGATCTACTTGCACAAAGCCTAAGTCATCTATCCGCAATCCACTGTTGTTGTTAACCCACTGACATTTAAAGACAGGGACCCTGAACATAAAGTAATTTAACTCCCATATGCGTTCAATGACACCAAAGTATGACATTGATGCATAGACAGGGTGTGTGTCTTTAGCACTAGATCTATGCCAAGAATCAGCAACAAGTGTTATCCCACTATTCTGCATTGTGCTCTGTTTATCATGGTCTTGTGTATAAAATGTGTAACCGTTGATTGCATAACCATTGAAAGATAATACATGTAAGCTCGGTCCCTTCGACAGGCACTTCAATTTTTCAGAAACTGAATCAGGATTCCTCTCCATCTCATCGTTAATACAATTTTTCAACCAGCCTGCAAATTGTTTATTGTGTTCTGTTATTAATAAATTTTCATTCCTATCACCATGTACCAATCGGAGAGTATCCTTGTGTTCTTCTACATACGGTTCGACCTCATCAGTGTTATGTAGGACATACAAGTGGGCTTGGTCCCGTTTAGTCGCTGATATCGTTATTACATCACTCCCCGTTGTTCCTTTCCCTGATCTTCGGCCATCATGACGGGACTTGGGGATCCCTACAGGGTCAACATTTGATAGAAAATCAGTACAGAAGTCACTTACTTCTTCAACCATGTAACTTTCAGCGATACAACTCTCTGGACGGTATCTATTTTTCACATACCCCTTTAATATTTTCATGAATCGTTCATTTGGGTACATCCATCTCAAGTACACTGGACCGCACAATTAAGTTTCTTTGACCAAGTGTACAGTTAGATGTACCATAATGTCAAAAAAAGAAGGTGGAAAATACATTTCAAGTTCACACAGAGTACATACAATCAGCCTTTGCAAATCTTGTAACCTGGTTGAATCAACCACTTTACTGCAGATCAACTTGAAAAACACGCAAAGTTTCGTGATGGTGTTCCTTAATTTTTTGGGTAAAATGGATCGTATACCAACCGGTAGGAAATTTTGCATGAGCACATGACAATCATGAGATTTAAGATTCTTTAACTTCAACTCTTTTACCGATACAAGGTTCTTTATATTTGAAGAGTAGCCCTCGGGAACTTTAATTCCTTTCAGAAACTCACAAAACAATTTCTTTTCTTTCCTCGACAGAGTGTATGCCGCTGGCGGTAGATAGGTACGAGACCCTTGCTCAATCGGTGCCAACTCTTCTCTAATTCCCAAGTTCACTAAATCCAACCTCGAATTGACACTGTCCTTGCTTTTTCCTTGGATATTAAGCAGCGTGCCAATTAGACTATCACAGATATTTTTTTCTATGTGCATCACATCAAGAAAATGCCTCACATATAAAGACTTCCAATATGGAAGTTCAAAGAAAATTTACTTTTTCTTCCAACCGCTTGTCTCGATTTGTTTTGCAAAAGGCTTGCCAAAATTGTTATCCAAGTCTTTTACCTTGGAATACACCTGGGAACCGGTCAACATCTTCGGCGGGCTACCTTCTTCTGCATCACCATTGAAAGGCTTTTTGCACTTCCTCCAACGATGTTGTGATGGTAAGAATCTTCGATGCCCCATGTAAACATTTTTCTTACAATGATGAAGTCACACTGAATGAGTGTCATCTTCACATATAGGGCATGCACCATATCCTTTGACGCTGTATCCTGACAAATTTCCATAAGCAGGGAAATCATTAATTGTGCCAAATAACATGGCTTTCAAAGTGAAACTTTCTTCCATGTACCCGTCATACACACTAACGCCTTCATCCTAAAGCAGCTTCAAGTCATCAATTAAAGGAGCCAAGTATACATCTATATCATTCCCAGGTTGCCTTGGCCCAGAAATTAACATAGACAACATCATAAACTTGCGTTTCATGATTAAGTGTGGAGGAAGGTTATAAATCATCAATATCACCAGCCACGTGCTATGTGTGCTACTCTGAACACCGTGTGGATTAATTCCATCAGTTGATAGTGCAAGACGAAGGTTCCTGACTTCATCAGCAAAGTTAGGGTACTCATGATCAATTTTTTTCCATTGAGGAGCGTCTGCAGGGTGCCTAAGCTTCGTGTCTTTAATCCTTTCATCCGCATGCCATGTCAACTGCTTAGCAATCTCTGCATTACTATACAGTCGCCTGAATCTCGAAACAATGGGAAAATACCATAGCACCTTCAAAGGACTTTTTCCTTTCTTCTTCCTATATCGAGATGCGTTGCATTTAGGGCACTTCTCTAACGTTGCATATTGATTTCGAAATAATACGCAATCGTTAGGACATGCATGTATCTTCTCATATCCCATACCGGTTGTAGAGCAAAGAATTCGCTTTGCCTCGTATGTCTTCGTAGGAAGTACATTTTTTTCTGGAAGCATATCTTGCAACAGTTCAAGCAATGCGGTGAAACCCGAATCACTCAATCCGTAGCGAGCTTTAAAGTTGTACAACTTCAACACTGCTAGCAATCTTGTGTATTTAGTACTTCCGACATATAATGGTTTCTCTGCATCACCTTTCAACTTCTCATATTCGTTAGGGCAGTTATGAAGCACCCCTTCAACCATATTTACCATTTCTTCAAGACCATCATCTTCATCAAACATGCTTTGATCAAATTCATCCGAGCCATCACCCGTGGTATGCACCCGATCACTATATGCATCGTTGGTCTCACCATGCCTTGTCCATCGTATATATGTTTGATCAATACCATAACACACTAAATGATCTAGCAAATCAAGTTGACTAATCCGCTTTCCAAAACAACAGGATAAGCAAGGACATAAGATTTTGCCAGGATCTTTTGTGTGCTCAGTTGCAAATGTAATAAAATCCTTCACCCCATCTATATATTCCCTTGAACATCGATTAGATGACATCCATTTACGATCCATCTATGGGCTTCAATCTATTTTTTTAAAAAAGTATGTGGTTAGTTGTATGACTATTGCATTTACTAATTACTTTTATATTCTCTTACCAATTTTAATTTAAATTAACATACACCATATGAATCTTCATAATTGAAGCTTTCTAAGTCTTAAACTGAATGTTTAAATTGCCAAATAATTCATTAATTATTCCCAAGGATTATAATAATTTCTTACAACTCATAACAAAAGAAACCATATTTGCCACAATATATCATAGTTAAATTAGAAAACATTACAAGTCAATAAATAAAATACAAGTGTTAAGAATATATAAATAATTATTTTGCTTATGCAATTAATCAATAACAATCATTAGAACACCTACAAATTATAACTATTAAATTCAACTAAAATCACATTTGTAAGCTCAAAATTTAAAAAACATACCGTAAATAGAAGCTTCAATAGACTGATGAAGTGAAACTACAAACACAAATTAAACATAAAAAAATCAATAAAATATTTGAGGTTCTAAGTTATTTTTTTTAATAATAATATGTGTAATGAACATCAATATATAATAAAATCAAATATGATTAGCTTATTTCAAAAAATATGATTCAGAAAAAAAAAATAAAGAAAATAAAATAAAATGAAAAAGAAAGCATATTCCCAACATTAATTAATTATCTCCTTATTGTATGTTTTTCCCCTTACGGTTTTAGTTAATATATTTAAAGTTAAACAATATAGAAAAATTATATTTTATTTTATTAAATATTAACATTGATATATATTGATATATTAAAGTCATTTTATCCATATTTTAAAATTATTAAATAAGTTAATGACTCAATTAAAGAATTATTCAATTTATTATCCTGATTTCAATGTTTCCTATTTTCATTGGGTTTAAATGGGATTTTCTCTATTATAGTTTAATAAGATAATACAAAAAATTATTTTCTTACCTCTACAAAATAGCACTAACACAAATATATATTAAATACGTGAAATAATATTAAATAAATGATTTTGATTTTTGGAAAACAAATAATTTGAAGAAGTTTTAAAAGAAATAGCAGTATTATTAAAAGTTAATTTGATTATCTAATTTCAAGTCACTTGTATATTAATTACTGTCGTTCAAATTTATGGTTATATATAACATATAAATTCAATTCTTTCATTGTTCTTGTAACTTGTTGCATTAATTTCTTAGAACTAGTGAGAGCTAAAACACAGTACACACGCCTACAATGGGGATCGGATAAGTCTCTAGTAATGGGAATATATATGTACACACACACCTACAATACACACACGCCTACAAACAACACACACATTTGTATATTATATATATATATATATATAGGTGTTGTACATGTAAAGAGCAAAGAAACAAAACTAGAGATGGTCCCACAGAAAAACAAAAATCTGCCGAGAGAGAGAGAGAGCGCATGGGTGTTGTACATGTCTTCTCCTCAATAATTTTACTTACATTCTTTATTTTTTTCCTGTGTTGATCGGATGAAATTACATACTATGTACATGTCTATTTCTAAATTGGTTTATGTACTAGTATAATAACACCATGCATGAAGAAGATGACTATATATGACATATAAATATACAAGCATGCGTGTCATAACAGGGAAAAAAAAACCATCGCAAGCATGCCATAAAAAAAACAGCAGAACAACCTGAAAAAAAAATTAATAAAAACAAAACGCAAGTTGAACTTACAGATTGATCAGTGCAGTGGAGTGGGGGACCACGTAATTGCCGTTGGTGACGCAATCTTCAGTGAGGGAAGGAAGAAATTTGAGCTACCAAATGAAGTGGGGACCAAAAACTTGTAGACAATACAAAGAAAAGGGAATAATAGGGACATGAGTGGGGTTGGCAGTTGGGATAAAACAAAGACGTGTGCTCGTGTGAGTGTCGTTTTAAGAATTGAAGATAAGAAAATAGAAGGAAGGGGAGAGCACGCACAGATACATCATGAAAGTGAAAATGAGAGAGGGAATGATTAAAGATAGAGAAAAAGGTAAAGAAAGAGAAGGGGGGTGTCGGCACGCGGGAAATGAAAGTGATTGGGGGGAGGGAGGCGGGAAACAATATTAAGGATAAGGGGGTGGGGCGGGGTGGGTTCTGATTGGTGGGGAAGGGATAGAAAATCCAAATTTTTTTTTAAAAAAAGGGTCAGGGGTGGCGCCTGACCAGGCAGGCGCCACCCCTGACAAAATTTTTTTTTTTAAAAAAGGGTTAGGGGTGGCGCCTGACCAGGCAGGCGCCACCCCTGACAAATTTTTTTTTTTTATTTTTTTTAAAAAAGGGTCAGGGGTGGCGCCTGACCAGGCAGGCGCCACTCCTAACAAATTTTTTTTTTTTTAAAAAAAGGGTCAGGGGTGGCGCCTACCTGGTCAGGCGCCACACCTAACCCAGAAGTTAGTGTGGCGCCTGGCGTGTCAGGCGCCACAGCTGGTACTAGCAGGTCAAGTGTGGCGCCTGCCTGGCCAGGCGCCACACTTAACGATATCAGCTATGGCGCCTACCCTTTCAGGCGCCACAGCTGGTAAAAAAAACATAGAATATAAAAAAAATAATAAATGAGCAGCTGTGGCACTTCATTAAGGAAGGGCCACAATATGTGCGCCACCTTTCAACCTTTTTGTAGTAGTGTTTCCATTAGAAACATTAATGGTGTTAAGTTTTAAGGACTAAAAGTACACTTAATAAAGTTAAGGGACTAAAACAAACCCTCAAGCAAATATAAAGGATCAAAAGTACATGCGATTCTGCTACTTAATAACATATCAACATAGCCCTGCAAGGGCACAGTTCCAAACTGCCCATCATCGGCAAATTAGCCAAAACATATCAACATTGAGTTGGTCTATTGGTGTGAGACTTGTTAGATCCCTCTTAGTCTCGAGTTCGAGTCCTAGAGGAATCACTTGTGTTAGAAGGGGCAACCTCAAACCAGGTAGCGGATAATAATATAAAAAAATATAAAAAAAACTACTTAATAACATTTTGTCAATTATAACATTTTTCAACTAGGTTGTTAGGTACATAAGGGTTAGCATAATTTTCACCCTTAATTAGTATATCCTTTATATAGAATTAAGAGAGAATAAGATATAATAATAATTTAAACCTAAAATAACTAATAAAATCTTAATTGAGGTGTTAAGCGGCCTTACCTCTAAAAAGAGAGAACAAAAGTTGGAATCCCGAAAGCGCATTTGCTAGGAGAGATGAAAACCTGGCAGAGGGGGTGTCTCCATTGATCTCTCTATCAATTTCCTCTCCATTTAGTGTCTCCACCATTGAATCTAGTTTTGATGGTTGACATTTAATAATATATAAAAATATTATTATAGCATTAAATATAATAAAAATGTACCATGATAAATCTAATAAATCTCAATTATTAAAACTTGATCTAATGGTGGAGATGTTAAATGGAGTGAGAAATTAATGAAAATATTCCTCTTCCAATATTCTAAGTCTCAAAAGGGGAAACGCTTGACCAAATAAAAGAAATCTAAATTAAACTTGAACGTTTCATGTAAATCCTATCTGAATTAAAATTAAAAAAAAAATATCATGTTAAACAATATATATTTTTAAAAATTTTCTTATTTTAATTTATATGTTTGATACGGTTTTCTGATATTAATTACAATTGGGTCAGATTTGATCGTATAAGTATCTCTTCCAAATATATATATATATATATATATTTGGTATAGATTGCGTTTGCATGAACTCAAACTCAAAACCACATGTTTAAATGGTGAAAATTTTAATTTATGTGTAATACTATTTATATATATAATGAGTATTACATTATGTGCCATTATTTTGTTAATGTATTAACTTTAAGTATTATATTGTTTTAATAAATATTTAAAATAATAACTAAGAAAAAATTCAGGTCCAAGCATTTTGTTCCTTGATTTTCTCCTCTCTGTTTTTTTTTTATCAATTCTGGATGTATTCATTACTTGAAAGGGGGGGGTACAGAGAGCAAATTTGTAATAGACACTAAGAGACACAAGGAGGAAAAGTACAAAATAAGACCATAACCAGACTCCGACACTAACAGCACCAACTAGAGGAAAAAAAGAAACAATCATAGGGAAACAAACTCAAATAAGAGATCAACCAGGATCTGAGAGTAAAGGGTTCAAGACATCCTGAATCGATGATGGCCGAGTGTTCCTCATATCTTCTGCCAGTATCAAAGACAAAGGGGGGAAAGGCGTCTCCACCCACCCAATGGGGCACACCCCCTTACAAGCAAATGCAGCAAGTAGATCAGCTGCTTGGTTCCCTTTTCGGAGAGAGAAATGGATTGAAAAACTAGCTTCATATTTCAGAACAGCTAGGGTATCTTCCAGGATACATCGGGAGGTCAACTCACATCGGTCTAGTTGCTCCTTTTCCATACATTGCACAAGATGCTGGCAATCAGATTCAAATATGACGTTCTTATTTCCCAAGTCTTGAGCAATCATAAGGGCTCTCTTTAAAGCTAGCGCTTCTATCATGAAAGCTGAGATGGATTTGACTTTGTCGACAAATGCCATTTAAAATGACCCTGAGAGTCTCGACAGACCATACCTATGGCAGCACTTCTTGTATCCTCGTAAAAAGCTCCATCCACATTTATTTTAAGACTGCCTTCAGGAGTTGTTTCCCATTTATGGCTAGGTATCATTGTAGTATTATTTCCCTCCTGATCCTTGGCATCCTCGCAAACCAACCAATGAGCACTAGCATTTAGTTTTGCACTTTCAATCACAGCAACTGGGTTCGGCATCACCCCATTGAAAAGTTTGTCATTTCTACCTTTCCAAATGAACCATAAAGTCCAACAAATGAGTGCCATATCAAAATCTGTGAGTGGGCTCTGAGAGTGCAATATATCTTTCCACCACCCAGGGAAACTACAGACTTTCTCGAAGTCACATTTGAAAGCTAGATTGCTACCAAACCACACACATCGTACCCATGAGCAATGAAAGAATAAGTGTTGAGTTGACTCACTCTATTTGTGGCAAACCAGACATAATGTAGATGTTCCCCTCTTCCTTTTGACAAGGGCCTAATTTGTGGAAATTGCATTCGAAAGTATACGCCATACAAAGTTCACCACCCTTAGGATTGCTTTCACTTTCTAGGTTTTCTTCCAAACACCCTCAGTAATCTGTGAGGAAGGTCCTGCTGCTATAGATGGGTAGACGGGTACAACATTAGTTAAATGGTAACCCAGTTTAATTAAATTTATGCCATTCTTAGCTAGGGACCATTTTATCTTATCTTCAATACCAATGCTAGGTATGGGTACTGCCTCTATAGCTTCTAATTTGGCTTCATCAACAAGATTTCTGATCGAGTTTAAGTCCCAACATCGATGATCCATGGAGATAAGTGACGCCACAATTCGGTCGGATTTTTTTAAAGTCTCATCATTTGTCATAAGTCTTTTCGGGGATAAGGTAGGAATCCAGTTATCTTTCCAAACATGTGCTGTTATCCCGTTTCCTATTTGCCAACAGAGGTCTTCTTTGATGAAATCCCTCCCATCCAAAATACTAGACCAGCACCATGATGCTCTGTGACCCTTTGTTGCCTTTAGAAAGGAGCAATTGGGAAAATAGAGACCTTTAAGAACTCTTGTCCATAAATCATTCAGATTCTGCAGTAGTCGCCATGTCGTCTTTGCAAGGAGGGCATTGTTGAATTTAACAAAATCACGGAATCCCATTCCTCCATCAGACTTAGGCTTAGTCAATTTGTTCCAGGCAATCCAATGTATTTTATTTTGCCCCTCCCACTAGAAATTGGCCACTAGGCTGTTGAGTTCTCTACATGTTTTGAGTGGGAACTTAAAACATGTCATAGGGAAAGTGGGGATGGCATTAACCACAGCTTTAATTAAAAATTTGCGACCTGCAAAGGAAAGGTGTCTACCGCTCCATCCTAATACTTTCTTGCATATTTTTTCACGGACATATGCAAGGGCCTGATATTTCGTTTTGCCCTATACACTAGGTATCCCCAGGTATTTGCCCTGATCATTGGTTTCGCCAACTTCAAGGATGTTGCAAATCTCCCTTCTTATTAGTTGAGGGGTGTTCTCCGAGAAAATTATGCTAGATTTCTCAGGTTGGCCATTTGACCTGATGCTGTACAATAATTCCTAAGAATCTCAGCTAGATTTCTACAAATTTGGGGATCTACATTCATAAAAAACAAGGCATCATTCACAAAGAAATTATGAGATAGAGTAGCGAAATTGTTACAAAGTTAATTCCCTTAAGATGGCCCTGAGCTTGATTTTTAATTATCATGCATGACAGTGCTTCCAAGGAGAGGATAAATAAGTATGGAGATAGTGGATCCCCCTGGCGGAGGCCTCTACCCGGACAAATGGAAGCTATATTCTCTCCTACAATACAAAGATTTAGATGAACATATTCCACACAATTCATAATGAGGTTAACTCATCTTGATGAGAAACAGAATTGTAGCAACACTTGCTCCAAAAAGTCCCATTCAACTCTATCATAAGCCTTACTCATGTCCATTTTTAAGGCGAATTCGAATCTGTCACCAAATTTCCTCCACCTTAAATAATGAAACACTTCATGGGCAATGATAATATTATCCTGGATTAATCTACCTGGGACAAAGGCACCTTGGTTAGGCGAGATACACTTATCAAGACAACATTTCATTCTATTGGCCACAATTTTAGAAATAATCTTGTAGGAGAAATTACATAAGCCAATAGGTCTAAAATGTGACATAGTTTCAGGTTTATCTACCTTTGGGATAAGGGTAATATTAGTGTCATTTATATTCTGCAGAGATATGCCATTGTCAAAGAAATCCCTTACCATACTGAAGATTGTATCGCCTACCTCTGCCCATGAAAATTGGTAGATTTTACCTAAGAAACCATCTGGACCTGGGGCCTTTGTTCTACCTAGCTCAAATGAAGCCAAACGCACTTCTTCCTTTGTGATTGGTCGAAGTAATAATTCATTATCTACATCATCAATCTTTCAATCAATCAAATTCAGGGCATCATCCAAGTGCCTTGGGCCTGAGGAAGCAAAGAGGTTAGTAAAATACTCTGCAAACATATTATTTATGATACCTCTATCTCTTGTCCATTGCCGTTGGAGTCTTTAATGCTCAAGATTAAGTTACGCCTTCATCCAATCAAGGTGGACAAATGGAAGAATTTTGTATTCTTATCTCCAGCCTTGAGCCAAGACACGTGAGAGCGTTGCCACCAATAATTTTCTTCTTGATCCATCAAAGTTTCAATGCATTGCAACAGCTCAACTTCTTCTTGTATAACCTCTTCTATTCGGTTGCCAGATCTGCAGAAGCTCAATTTAGTTTCCAGAGAGGCATTCTTTTTTTATTATTTGGGAATGCATGTTTGCTCCAATTAATTAAATATTTCCTACAGTTATTCAATTTTAGAGCAAAAAAAATCGTTGCATCATTGTTAGCTGAAGCATCCACCTCCCAACTATTATGAACAACCTGCAAAAAATCATTGTGAGAAGTTCAATAATCTTCAAACCTGAAAGGTTTCATTTTATTTGAAGCAACATAATTAAAATTCACAAGCATGAGATGATGGTCTGATCCCAAGGGATCGATGTGAAATATTTGAACAGAAGGAAAATTATGGCAAAAATTATCATTCCCCATGGCTCGATCGATTCTCTCACGGATAGTAGCGTTAGCCTGTCTACGATTGCACCATGTGAACCATGAGCCATTAAAACCCAAGTCTATTAGGGAACAGTCGGAGATGAACTTCTGAAAGTTAAGGATTTTCCTTCTAGCTCTAGGACCGCGCCCCTGTTTTTCTTGATGAGAGGTAATATCATTAAAATCCCCCAAGCATAACCAGCTCTCAGTTCTGCGGTATGCAAACTTAATAATCCCATCATACACCTTGCGCCTTTCTTGTTCAATTGGAGGAGCATAAACAAAAGATATATAATGTGGGAGATCCATCATTGGTACTGACACTGAAGCATGAATAACATTATTATCCGAGGAGATGATATTTACTATAACCTCCTTGTCCCAAAATAAGGCTAGGCCGCCACTTCTTCCTATAGGATCGACAATCCACTCTTTGTCAAAACCACATCTCTGCCTTATCTTGCTGACATATTTATGTTTCTTCTTTGTCTCCATAAGGAAGACAATGTGGGGTTTTTGTTTATTACAAACTTCCTTTAAATTTTTGACTGTTAGAGGAACCCCTAACCCCTAGCAGTTCTAAGATAGGAGACTCATGGAGAACCAATGGCTGCTTGGTGGCAGCCATCGGTGATTATAGCAGTAGAGCTAGAGTGATCAATAGAGCCATGTGGAGCAACGTTGTCTTCCCAGGGTATCGTAGATTACTTCTTATTATTCACTTGTGATGCCAAGGTTCTGTTCTTGTTAGGAGTACGAGACCCTTTCCTACCGCGAAGGTTCTTCTTTAGCTTACGATAGCTAATGTGCTTGGTCCCTAGGGTTGAGGTATCCCCATTAATATCCGTTCCAACAGTGGTCTCGTGGTCTTGGAAAAGTTGGCGTTTTTTAGTAGGCTTGGACTCATGCTCGTCCTCTATTAACATGTGGCACCTCTTTAGATTAATACGGTTCAAACCAATAGTGACCGATGATACAGGAGATAGTCCCATTATAGGAACCAATGCATTATGGGCTTCAGTGTCCTCAGTTGGAAAGTCAAATCGATATGATTGGCAAATTAAGTGGGTCGTATGGGTTGAGCTTTTGGGAGATTCTTGGTTCTGATTCTCTGGGATATTAATAATGATTGGTGCTATCACTCCCTTATCAGATTCCTTAAATGCCTTTGATTGTTGCTGACAATTAGGATTATCTAGGGAGGGAACTTTGTCATTTAGGATCTCATTAATCACAATACCCCGCCTATTCCACTCATTAATGGCGTCTTTCTTCTACTTCTGACCGTTGCTTCCTTCCAATCTATTGATCATGGACATCCCAGCTCTCTCGCCTTGATACACGTAATTTCCTTGTTCGTAGCCAACCCCTTTTCACGTTCCAGCACTGTGGCTGTCGTTCGTCAGAGACAAGCTTTCCTTCAGTATTGTTGCCTCATCCCAATCCTTGTCACACACAACAATGGCTTCAATTGTTTTAACATGAGGGATACCCAGCCAATTACCATACTCTTCTTTTACATCATCACCATCATCTATGTTTGCTTGGAGATGAAAATTTTTGGCTTCATGACCTATTCGTCCACAATCGTAGCAAAACTTTTGAAGTCACTACAAAAAAACGCTTTTAACGTCTGAAAACAGAGGGACGTCTATATGAGCGACGTAAAAAAAATTATCAATAACATTCGTAAAATAGGGGACGTCCATGGTCTGGACTTTAGACGTCCCCACTTCAAACTGGGGACGTCTAAAGTTTTAGATGACACTTTAGACGTCCCCAGTTTGAAATGGGGATATCTAAAATGTTTTTTTAAAGGACTTTAGATATCCCCAATTTAAAGTGGGGACGTCTAAAGTGTTTTTTTTTAAAAAATAATCGTTTATATTACAGATCTGAACTAAACAAAATTTAAAACCAGAAATTACAGATATTCGTCAATAAAATTACAGATCCAGCATTTGAACTTCAAATCCAAAATCTACACAATAATAACTCAAAAGCTGAAATCTCATAGGCAGAAGATGAAAACAATAAGATGAATCAGTTGTAAAAAACTTATTTCCTTCTATTATTGAAATTCATTTTCTCGTAATAATGAATAGAGAAGAGCGACAGGTAGAGATGAACCTCGTTTTCTCAGCGGGAACATGGCTATGAAGCATGTTTCAGAATCTCGATCTACAAGCCATAACAACACGAGTTATAAGAGAAAATAGAAGGGAAACCCAAAGAAAAAAGAGAAAGAAGATAAAATAATAAAAATAATAAGAAAGACAGATCTAGAGGTGAAAAAAAAAGAGAGAAATCAAGAAGCAAGAGTTAAAAAGAGCATATAATGAAGAAGAAGCAAGAGTTGAAAGGTATGGTGGTAGTAGTTTTTCTTGTATTTGCAGTGATAGGAAGAGAAAGATGAGTGTAAGAATAGTATAAAACTGACAAATAAAGACTGTCAGTATAAATTTGAATTGTTTTTTGCATCCCAAATTTAATTTAAGGACACCTAAAGTTGTTCAGGTTTTCTTTTCTTTTTTTTTTTTTTTTTTGCTACTTTAGACGTCTCCAATTCAAATAGGGATGTCTAAAACCACAATTTAGATATCCATATATACATTGGGGACATCTAAAGCTTTTTAAAAAAAAAAATCTTTTTTTTTTTTTAATGACGGACACCCTTTGGTGTTTTTATATATATATATATATATATATGAGGGACGTCAAAGGATGTCCCTCATTTTAAAAAAGAATTTTTTCTTTAAAAAAAGCTTTAAATGTTCCCAATGTAAATTCGAGAGGTCTAAAACTATTCATTTCTCACCCATAATTATAAAAATGTCACCGTCTCTGTTTTTTACTTCCTTTTTTTTAAAAAGGGGACATAAAATCTATATTTTGTAGTAGTGAGTCGTTCATATCTGACTTTAACCCAAGTGGGAACTCTGTTGGGGCGCGGCACCCAAAACCCAGTAATCAGAGGCTCTGAAATATTAACTAAGACCCTTGCTCTAATGAAAGTCCTAGTTAATCTGTCTTGAGTTTTCAGAGACTCGTACAGCAGCACCTACCTCACAGCACTTCCCAACTTGATAGCATTCTCATGGTCAAGTGCGATGTGTGGGAGGCCATGGAATTGGATCCAAGAGGGGCACCACATAAAACTCACTTCACTAAATACCATGTACTCATCCCAGTGCTGGAGATTCAACAACGCTCCCTGGATCGACCATGGTCGGCCTCTCAGCACCCTGCGATAGTCTTCCATTTTGACAAATCTGAACAGAAAAGCATTTTTGTCGGGCATTTCATGAATCTCCAGATCCTTGTCGAGTCCCCTGCCTTTCCTGATCATTGACATCGCGATACCCCTGTTTAGAGATTTGTCGGTTTCAATCTTCCCAACAAGAGCTCGTCCCTTCGACTCTTGATCAGTTGGTTTCAGATCAAGGAGGACCTCCCTGTTATGCTTTTTCCCGCTACTGCTCTGTCCTTGGTCCATTATATTGTCAACACCAGCAAAAACACCACTGCAAACAAACTGTAAGATAAAAACATACGCACACACACATAACAGGGTACCGCACATACACTAACTGTTGGAGATAGGATAGAGGGGAGAAAGGAGTATAGTGAAAAAGAGGACTCCAACGTTGAGAAAGATAGGATTAAGGTAAGAGAGAAGGAGGAACTAATAGCTCTCACAGAGGAGAGGGATAACTCTCACAGAGGAGAGGAATAGCTCTTACAGAGGAGAGAAAAAGTTTTTTGATTTTCTCCTCTATATTAAGGGTAAAACACGATGGAGAACATGAAGAAGCAGCAGGTACCAACTAATTAGCTAGTGTTGACATTGATTGATTTAATCAATATTTAACATAGTTAAAATAAGAACGAAGAAAAAAAATCAGTTCCAAGCATTTTGGTTTTTGATTTTCTCCTCAATATCAAGGGGAAAACATGAAGAAGCCGATACGAAATAGTTAACTAGGGTTGACAATGACAACAAATTATACATAAAAAGTTTTTGAAATTTGCATAAGGAGAAAAAAGAACTTCATTTTCTAGATTAATTATAGTTAACCGTGCTTTTTTTTGCCTCACTTATAATTAACCTTGCTAATTATTAACGGATTGTCTTTGATGGAATTGGTTATCATCCTCTACCGTTCTCTCCTCAATCTCTTCCCCTTTACCCCTCATCTCAACCCTTATATTAAAATTTGAGTAGTTGTAATTGAATTCTTTATAAAATTATTAATAAAATATTAAATTATTAAAAAAATAAATATATAAATTTAAAAACTGCTAAATTTTAGTTATAATAATTTAAAACTGCAATAAAAAATATTTTTGTAAAACATCAAATATAAACCACTCAAAGTTCAATCTAAGGGTTGAGATGGGTAACGCAACGGAGGACGAGGCAAAGAGAACAGTAAGAACAAAAGAGAATAACTAAGTCTGACTGATAGCAAAATTCTCTTGTGGCACCAATCCCCCTCTTTTGGAGGGACGTCACAGGTTCAAATATGTGCTTTATGTGTAAGTGTGTTTGTGTGGTGAAATATTTGTCTTCTTCAATGAACCCTATAAAAAATTATTTGTAAATATAGATAAATAGAAAAACTTTAATAAGGGTGAGTTACAAATGACTTATAATAACCACACATAGTGTGTCACAATTAAATATTTTTGTTTTTGATTAATTAATTACTATATGAAGATGGAGATGGAGAAGATGAATGAATTAGAATGTTGCTGATACCAAGAGAGAAATGCTTGTGTGGTCCCAAAATTCGAACACATCTGTCCTCTTGTCAATCAACTAATTTCCATTATTTTGCTGTTTTAAAAAACCAAAAATACTTGGGGTTTGTTAATTTACTTCATTGCCCCTCTTCCTCCTCCCTCAAATCTCAATCCCTCTCCCTCCTGCTTCAATCTCTCTCACTTCGTCCCTTTCATATACCCATCTTCTTGATTGTTTAGTACTGTTGCCTTGGAAACCCATAACCCACCTTCTTCAGTTTCAATGCTCTGTGCAATTTTTGGTTTTCTAAAAAAGAAAAATAATAGAAATTAGTTGACTGACATATAAATTAAAATTATTTGAAATGGAGCATTTTTATTTGGTAGAGTACAGATGTGCTGGTTCTCCGGGAGCACCGAGTACACAAGTATTTCTCATATTAAGACTATTAATTATATAGTCTGGTGTGGTCCCGTCGTTTTAATGTTTAAGAAAAAGGAAAACACGAGGGATCTATTTAGGAATTAATAATTGTCAGCCGTTGGATCTTCATCCGTGTGGATCACGAACTATGTTTATTAAAAATATGAAAAAAATGTACCAGTATAAAATTTTTTAAATTCACTACAATTGGGTCAGAATTGATTATATGAGTATCTCTTCCATTCCAATTTCCAAATGTGTTTTAAGTATTGTTTTAACTACATTCGTAAGGACTCAAATTTAAAACCTCATCTTTAAATGGTGATTATTTTAATTTATAATTAATACTCCACTATATATTTTTTATGAGTATTACTTTATGTAGCATTATTATTATGTTTTTTATTTAGTAAATCTAAGTATTATATTGATTTAATAAATATTTAAAATAACAAGAAAGGAAAAAAATCAGTTCCAAGCATTTTTTTGTCTCTGATTTTCTCCTGTTTATGTCAAGGGAGAGCACGAAGAAGCTTTGTTTGTAGATAAACTAATTAACTAGGATTGACAATGACACACACTAAAATTTGTAGATAAACTTCTTGTATCTTTCACAAGGAGAAAAAAGTAGCTTTGTTTTAAAGATTAATTAACCGATTGTCTTTTGTGCCAAAGACCATTGGATCTAGTAGCTGCAATCGTCTTCTTTTGGACGGATATTTGTGTGCGTTCTACATTTTTGTTTTGCTAGAGTGTTTGCTCTTCAAAATATTGTCTTTAATTTGTTTTTGGCAAGAATATTGTCTTTAATTTGATTATATAAATCCTCAGAGAAGCCAATGACATCATAGGTATTCATTTTTCAATTGTAATTAATTAAAAGAGTGACGAGAAGCATCTTATGTCACCATTAACTATTGTTTGTTGTTATTTATTCTATTTTTTCGGTCAAAATATATGAAGATGGAGAAGATAAATGAATTAGAGTGTCTCTAATATTAAGAATTAAGACTATTAATAACTATAGACTGGTCTGGTAGCCCCGTTTTATTATTCATAAAGGGGGGAAATATGAAGGATCTCGGAATTAATTAATAATTGTCGTTCCGTTTGAAACTGAAATAGAAAATCCTTTCGGCTTTCTCCCTACATTTTCGGCTTTTTTCTCTCCCTCTCTCTCTCTCTCACACTGTTTCTTAGAAGGGAAAGAGAAGTATTCAAACCCTAATCTTTCTTTTTTGATACATCAAACCCTAACTTTTCTTCTCCTCCTACTCCGAGCGTCTCCCCTCCGGCCTCTCTTTCCTCTCTCTCTCTACACTCAATCTTCACATTTTCTCTAATCAAGGAAGGGATCCACACTGACCAAATAATTAATGCTTAAACTGAAAGGTGAGTGTTAACGTTTCCTGGACAAAAGAGATCGTTATAGGGGAAATGAGAGAATATAATGGGAACGAAAAATGGCAATAGGAGGCAAAAATCGAAGCCCTCAATGACAAAACGAGAGCACGAAGAAGCAGAGCGACAGCTACAGCTGGAGAGCAGCCGAGACAGTGACGGTTGATGTCCGACGTCGAAACGAACCAGCAATCCCTAAAATTGTTCCTACTTGCCATAAGACATATATACACATATATGCCATTTTTTTGAAGGCGTATTTCGTCTTTCCCATTTTCTATATACATAAAATGACTAGTGGGATGAAGGAGGAATAAGAGAGACTAAAATATATAATATAATTGTGGGGTGCGTTTAGTGTAACTGATAATGATAATACTGGCAACTAATGCAATTTCATTAAAGCTTTAGTATATAATATAATTTGTTTACTTTTTGTATCTGTGAATCAATTGGGATCGAATTACACTTAGGTAAAGCCTTAACAAGTGAGGTTAGCTAGTTATCTTAATCTATATAAGTATTACATCTACTCCTTAATATAAAATTTAGTTTGTAGTCTAATTTGCATTACAAATTAGATCTTCTATCTTATATTAAGGATAGGAGATAGTAGCCAATCAAAAGGATATTATAATAATATAAACTTCTCTCCTAGCATGTAGTAGCCAATATAAAGGTTGTAGTAGTAATTTAATTATAATAATACAGAGTTGAATTACTTTTCAGGAAGCTTAAATTTATAGTACTAGTAGATTTAATGGTCATAACCATTAAAAGTTTAGTTTAAAACAAAGCAAACCATACCAATTAAAAGTTAAACATTTTCATAACTATTTTTAATAAAAAAAAATATTGAATTAACATATATGTCATATAAATTAACTTGACTAACTTATTTAATCTGTTCAAATTAGTTAATTAGATCTTACATTAAGATCATCGATCTATTTTTTACATATTTAATTTCGTAACAAATTATAACCAATTTTTTATGTACTTCGATTACTTTTTAATTTATAATTAATGTTATATATATTTGATGAGTATTACATTATGTAGAATTATTATTTTTTTTTGATTTATTCAATTTAAGTATATTAATTTAATAAATATTTAAAATAAGAACAATGAAAAAAAATAGGTCCAAGCATTTGTGTCTTCGATTTTCTCCTTTTTATATCAAAAGGGGAAAACACAAAAGCACGAAGAAGCAAATACCAACTACCCCTCCGTCCTTAATATATGACATATTTGAGGAATTGATCTTGATATTGATCTTGATCTTGATCCTTATTATAAGACATAGTTTTCATATTGGTCAATATTTTTCTAATTTACCCCTATTGACGCTTCGTAAATAATAATGAAGGAGAAAAGGGAATGATGAAATTAAGGAAGATAACTAGGATATTTTAAAAAATACATGTCATAAATTAACTAACTTAACTAACTTCTTTAATCAAATCAAATTTAATAATTATATCCTATATTAAGGACTGGATGAAGTAATTAACTAGGGTTGAGAATGACACACACTAACATTTATAAATAAACTTCTTGTAACTTTCACAAGGATAAAGTAACTTTATTTTCAAGATAAATTATCCGATTGTCTTTGGTTGCAAAGACCCTTGGGTCTATTGGCTCCAATCGTCTTCTTTTGGAGGGATATTTGTGTGGTGATATATTTGCGTGCGTTCTGCATTTTTGTTTTGCTAGAGTGTGTTTTTCATTTGACCCCTATAAAAAAAATATATTGTCTTTAATTTTTTTTTTGGGTGCCAGAATATTGTCTTTAATTTGATTATTATAAATCATTGGAAAAGCCAAATATATCATAGCTATTCAGTTTTAAATTTTAATTAATTAAAATAATAACGAGAAGCATCTTATGTCACCATTAATTATTTTTTTGTAGTTATCTAGTTAATTAATTAAAGTATATGAAAATGGAGAAGATAAATGAATTATAATGTTGCTAATATTAAGACTTAAGACTATTAATAACTATAGACTCGTCTGGTTCCGTCGTTTTATTATTCTTAATAAAACGACCTTTTCCCGACATTTTCGGCTTTTTCTCTCTCCCTCTCTCACAGAGTTTCTCAGAAGGGAAAGAGAATTATTCAAACCCTAATCTTTCTTTTTTGATACATCAAACCCCAATCTTTCTCCTCCTCCGACTTCTCTCTCCTCCCCCCCCCCCCCCCCTCTCTACAATCTTCATGTTCTCTCTCGTCGAGGAAGGGATCCACAGTGACCAAATAATTAACAAGGACTTGAATGTTTCCACAATAAGCTGTGAGAGTGAGTGTTTCACAGACAAAAAGAAATCGATACAGTGGAAATGAGAGAATGGGAATGAAAAATGGCAACCGGAGGCAAAAATTGAAGCGATGGCAAAGCAAGTGAATGAGAGAGCGGCGGATGCAGCCCGAGAGCGTCCAAGACAGTGGCGGTGATGTCCGACGTCATAACAAACCAGCAATCCCTAAATTGCCCCTACATGCCATAAGAAATATATGGCATTTTGGAAGGTGTGTTTCGTCTTTCCTATTATTCACCTATTGTTTTTGTTAGAATATTAAATATCAAATACTTTTTTCTATATACATACATTGACCTACGTGAATATAAGAGAGACTAAAATATATAATACATACAATAGTGAGGTACGTTTACTGTAACTGATAATAATAGTAACGCTGGAAAGTAATGCAATTTGACGACAACTTTAATACTTTAACTAGCACTTAATTACTTTTTTGCTATGTGTGAATTAATTGGGATTTACTTACATTAAGGTAAAGTGTTAACAAGTGGGGCTAGCTAGTTATCTTAATGTAATATAAGTATTACCTCTGGTCTTTAATATATGATCTAGTTTTTAGTCTAATTTACATTATAAATTAGATTTTATATCTTATATTAAGACTCAGAGGTAGCGGCCTCTAAAAAGAGTATTATCAAAATATAAACTTCTCTCCTAGCCTGTAATAGCCAATATAAAGGTTGTAGTAGTAATTTAATTATAATAAGGACCAAACTTAAAAAATACGACACATAATTACATGTGATTGGAGAATTGGGCATAATGAATATAAGGAATTTGACTTAAGCATTTTTTTTATGATAATACAGAGTTGAATTACATTTTAGGAAGCTGAAATTTATCGTGCTGGTGGATTCAATTGTAATAACATTAAAAGTTTAACAAAGCAAACCATACCAATTAACAGTTAAACATTTTCAGATTTATTTTTAATAAAAATATTGAAAATAAATTACAGTAAGTTAATAAAAATCAGTGGTTGTAATTGGCAGGCAATATGTTTTTAATTAGGATTATGCACCAAAAATTTAAAAATCGCATCAATTTATCTCACATTAGTTTGCTCTTTATGGGATGCCACATTACTTAAGCTTATTCTCCATTAGGAGTCCTTTCAATTTTTTTTTTTTTTCACTCTGATTTTTTTATATAACATATAGAGTTTGATTTGGTCAAAATTTCAGAAACAACAAGTGTATTCATAAATCAACGAGTTATAAACACTTTGGAATGAAAAAATTATTTTTCTTATAGTTAACTAATTTCTTTTCAATATAATTGTATGATATTATTTTGAACAACAAAAATTTTATTTAATAAATTAAAAAACTAGTGGCCTCAATTGTTCTGTTTTTCTCCTCATCCTTCGCCATTTTCATGTCGTTACCATTTTAAAATTAGGCAAAAGTGCATCTTTGGTATTCCAAGTCCAACTTTATGGAGATTTTAGTTTAGTCTTTTAATTTTATAAAAATATCTTTGCAATTCCCAAACCCTAGCATCTTTAATTTTTTTAAGGGAGAATTATATTGAGGTCCTAAGCAAGGAACTTAATTATTGAGAAGTCCCAATGACAAGTAAGGTGTTGTTCTTTCTTCCTCTTAAACTTGTCATTGTCTACTCTTCAATTGTCATTGGGACTTACAAGTAATTAAATCTCTTCCTTGAGACCTTATTGCAATTCCCCCTTTTTAGAACAATAGCACCATTAATCTTAAATGATAATTATATTTTGTAACAATCATTATTATTTTGAAAAATTAAACTTATGTTAGTATTTAAGAATGTTTTATCAACATTTAAAATTTCAATGTCAACATTTTTTTTTTGTTAAAGGGGTCAAAAGGATTAAAAATACATTTTGTAAAATTAAAGAACCAAAATAAAACCTTTTAAAAATTAAATAACTAAATTTTCACTTTATAATATTATCATCTAGTATCTAGTTTGGGGTTCATAACTATCCCTCTCACCACAAGTATCTCCAATAAGATTCAAACTCGAGACCTAGAGGAATCTACGGAGCCTTATACCACTAGGCTAACTCTTTGTGGATACTAAATATGCCCTTGTAACTTATATTCTTCACTAAGACGTAACTGATGCTAATGTTTTAGTTTGAATTAAAATTAAATGTCGGAAGTAAGGACTTGGGAATAAATAGTTTTAACCAACCAAAAACTTATAAATTTTATATCAATATATAGAATTATAGATACATAAGGGAGAATTCCATAAAAATACCACTTGAACTTCAAAATCTCAAATTAGTGATTTGACAAGAACTTGCATTGTCAATCCTCTTACTTTTTTTGTCAATCCCATTACGCTTCTTGTCAACAGGATTTTAAAGTTGAAATGGTATTTTTTTTGGAATTCTCGCATAAATAAATTAGTTCCAGCAATTAATAACGTCGAAAATGAGAACCAGTCTTGGTCTATGAGTGCTGTTATGTTTTAGTTTAAAGGTCAAAAAGTCATTTTCGTAAATGCGAATTAGATGGAAAGTTAATTTAGGGGCCATGCATGCATGAATCAATCTCATAATAGTTGACCTACCAAAAACAAAAATCAGAATATATGGTCAATTACAGAGCTTCTTTCTTCTCCTCCTCCTTATTATATAATTATATTTTTCGTCAAAGATATCTAGGGATGGGTGTGTGATGATTTATAATTCAGCACTGTATTGTGTTGAACTAATTTTACAAAGCTGAAATTGTAGTTGCAGATTTTAATGGTCATAACATTAACATTTAACAGTGTAGAATAAAGCAAACCATACTAATTAATAACAGTTAAATAAAAAATATTTAAAATAATTTTCAATCATGAACAAATCAATAAACATCAGTTGGTAAATTGAAGGAACTATGAACTGTATATTGAAGAGAGGGACGTATTAGAAAATTGTCAATTTTTAACGTAGATTTAATGAAATTTAATGTTTTCCTTCTTTCCAATAAACATATTGTAAGTAAGTTATTATTGAATCAGAGAAGTTAGTATACACTCTCTGTCTCTATTGCATTATTCATCAGTGAGTCTATTACAATTATCCTTCTGCAGACAGAGCAATAATCTGTGAGCCATAATGAGGAGATTACAATCAATAACAAATAAAATCATAATCTTTCCTAAAGTAGATAGACTAGAATCACGGGATTGATAGAGCTAAAATAATGGGTTTACAATATTGAGCTGATTTCCAACAGTTCCCCCCTACTTGGAGAGTATATGTCAATCATTCCTAGCCTGCACCGAAATCCTTCAAATTTAGCATTGCCCGGTGGTTTTGTCATTACATCTGCAATATGATCTGCAGATCGTATGTAGGATAAGTTCATGATGCCTGCTTCAACCTTTTCTTTAATAAAGTACCTGTCTATCTCAACATGTTTCGTTGGATCGTGATAACTAGGATTCTTTGTCATTTCAATGTTGGCCTTATTGTCACACCAGAGTTGCATGAGTCTTTGATATGGAATTCCCAACTCTGTCAGTAGCCTTATAACCCAAAGTCCTTCACATACTCATTCGTTAACATCTCTCAGTTCCGATTCTACACTGCTTCTTGAAACCACAGTTTGTTTTTTGCTTCTCCATGTAACCAAATTTCCCCATACATATGTGCAATATCCTGAGATTTACCTCCTATTCTCTCCATCTCTTTCATGGTCTGCATCGGTGTAGATTTTGAGGTTTCTGGTAGTGCCTTTCTTAAAGGAGATTCCTCTTTCAGGATTCAGCTTTAGGTAGCTCAGAATTCTGTATACAGCCTCCATGTGTTCTTCATGTGGTTGATGCATAAATTGACTTACTATTCCAACTATATAACTGATATCTGGACGTGTGTGGATTAAGTATATTAGTTTTCCTACAAGTCTTCTATATTGTTCTAAGTTAACTGGGACACCATTTGGTTTGATCTTTAGTTGACATATCTACTAGCAAAACCTGCATGGTCTACTAAGCCCTTTTTCTTTCCCTTTGAATAAGAAGAATCCATAATTTCTAAATATATTACCAATTCATTCGAAATGAAAGAGTAATATGTAACACAATGTATAAATACAAAATACTTTTTCTATATACATACATTAATAAATGGGATGTAGGAGTAGTAAGAGAGACTAAAGTATATAATGTAATAGTGGGGTAAGTTTAGTGTAACCAATAATGATAACAATGGAAACTAATGCAATTTCATGACCACTTTAACTAGTATTCAATTGTACTTAATTTCATGTAATAGTGGGGTAAATTAATTGGGATTGACTTACATTTAGGTAAAGTGTGAACAAGTGGGATTAGCTGCTTATCTTAATCTATATAAGCACTACTTTTGATCATGAATATAGGATCTAGTTTGTATCTAATTTGCACTACAAATTAGATCTTATATCTTATATTAAGAATTGGATGTAGTAGCTTGTAAAAAGAGTATTATGATAATATAAACTTCTCTCCTAGTATGGAATAGCCAATATAAAGGTTGTAGTAGTAATTTAATCATAATAATACTGAGCTGAATTTCATTTCAGGAAGATGAAATTTATAGTCCTCGTAGATTCAATGGTCATAACATCAAAAGTTTAGTTTAAAACAAAGCCAATCATACCAATGAACAGTTAAAATTTTTCATATTTATTTTTAATAAAAAATATTGAATTAACATACATATCATATAAATTAACTTGACCAAATTTCTTAATCTAATTAAATTAGTTAATCAGGTCTTACATTAAGATCAAGATGAGTTTTTGGCCAAGCAAAAAAGATCAAGATGAGTATTTTTTACATATTTATTTTCTTAACTAATCGCAATCAATTTTTTATGTGTACTTCAATAATTTTTTTAAATTTATAACTAATCTTATATATATTTGATAAGTATTATATTATGCAGCATTATTTTTTTATTTAGTCAATTTAAGTATTATATTGATTTAATAAATATGTAAAATAAGAACAACGAAAAAAATTAGTTCAATTCCAAGCATTTTTTTTCTTCAATTTTCTCCTTTTTATATCAAGGGCAAAACACGAAGAAGCAGTTACCAACTAATTAACTAGGATTGACATTGACACACACTAACATTTATAAATAAAATTGTAACTTTAATAAGGAGAAAAAAGTAACTTTGTTTTCAAGATTAATAAACCGATTGTCTTTGGTTGCCAAAGACCCTTGGGTCTAGTGGCACCAATCGTCATCTTTTGGAGGGATATTTGAGTAATGAAATATTTGTGTGTGTTCTTCATTTGATCCCTATAAAAAAAAAATATTGTCTTTAATTTGTTTTTGGCCAGAAAATTGTCTTTAATTTTATTATTATAAATGATGGGAAAAGCCAAAGACATAGGTATCCAATGAAGCTTTAATTTTCGATCTTTTTGAGTTATTCTTCTCGCAAAACGTTGAAATAAAGACAGTTCTAAATAAGCAAGCGATCCCATTAAGGGTTAAATTTTAGTTCTATTTATATGGTGGAGAGATTATTTTTTGATCTATTTATAAGTCACAATATTAAATTTTAGGACAATTAGAATAAAGGACCTAAAACATGATATTTATTACTAAGGATCTTAAAAATTGTTATTATTTAGAAGAATGGAATTTCAATATATAAAGTTATAAATATTGAATTTTTCTTACCTAAATCCCTACTTCCTCTCTACCACTACTACATCTCAAATAGGTTAAAGCATACATTTAGTTCTTTATATTTACTCTAAGATTCAATTTAATTCCTTAAGTTTATAAAGTGTACTTTAAGTCCCTAAACCCTAACATCATTAGTTTCATGTAACAGAAAATACTGATTGTGCAGTTACTAAAAATATAAAAAGAAATTTTAATAATTTAATAACTGCCCGTGCTTTTCCCACAAATGCCCAGTCCTCACTCTCCTCCATTAATAGCTTTTCCCCTCCAATGTCCGTTTTCTTACATTTTTTTAATTATATGAATCAATCCCAAGACATCAACGTTGAACAAATAATCGATAGAGATGACCAGGATTGGAGCAAAAAGAAGTTACAGGAAATAGCATAATTGCATTCACACACACACACATGGAGGGAGGAAGGGAGGGAGAGATGTGTGTATAAAGATATTCAGCCACAAAAACACTAGGTTCAGAAGAAAGTATCGCGTATGAACGTGACATGAGAGACGAGAATTCTAGCAAACACAAAGGAGGTAGAAACAAAGCAAGAGAGACGAGAGAAGTTAAAAAGAATACATATCTCAGTGAATATAAACAAAAGGGAAGAGAAAGAACAAAGTACAGCAATTTGAACAGCAAAGTCACTTTCCACTTTTATACTCTGTTTCCAGTTTCAAGAGGTTGTCATGAAGGAAGAAGAAAACACGAAAGGGAACAGTGAATGAAATAAGAAGAATGAGGAGGTCGGTGTGGAGTAATGAGTGGCAGAGAGAATGATAAAGAAGTGGAAGCCAATAAAGGAGGACGGTGAGAAGTGTGTAGGAAGAAGATAGAGTTGGATATTTAATTATTATTTTTTAATTGATTGATTAGAATATAGCGAGAATTCTAGAAAAATACTACTTGAACTTCAAAATCTTAAATGAGTTATTTGACAAGAATTTGCATTGTCAATCCCATTACACTTCTTATTAATGGGATTTTGAAGTTCAAATAATATTTTTTTGGAATTCTCCCTAGAATATACAAGAATTTCTTTTTATATTTTTTAAAATTTAAGAATATTTTATGTAACTATACAGCCAGCATTTTCCGTTATATGAGACTAACGGTGTAAGGGTTAAGGGACCAAAAGCACACTTTATAAACTTAAATGACTAAATTGAACTTTAGAGTAAACATAAACGACTAAATGTATACTTTAGCCCCTTAAATATTTGCCTGTTAGTGCATTTTTGTTTAATAGTTTTACTTTAATATACTCTAAAGATAATTAAATTAAGGGTTAAGGAGAAAATTTATCAACAAAGTTTTATCCGAGAAGCGTCTGGCACAAATATATTTTAGAAGGGGAAAAATACCAATGAATAATTAAAAAGGAATATCCAACACAAAAACCATTAAATCCGTACTAACGGCGTTAAATTATAAGAGAAGAAAACCCTAACGGTGTTAGTGTGGATTTAACGGTTTTTGTGCTAGATGCCCCTTTTTAATTTTTCATTGGTATTTGTGCCCATTCTAAAACATATTTGTGCTAGATGCTCCTCAGACAAAACTTCGTTAGTAAATTTGCTCCTTAACCCTTAAATTAATTGAGCCTATTTTGCACTATGAATATAATTATTTTTCAAAATTTTAAGCTGACGTCTTATATATATATATAAAGATATTTTCAAAATTTATTACTTTATAAAAATGCATTTATAAAAAGTATAATAATAATCCTTAAAGTCACACTTAGAAAAATTCTTTGTGGTCCTCCCATAATCTTATAAAAATATTTGGAAATTCATATCCTTTTTTACATCTTTTACTAGTTTTTAGTACGGCTGAATTAATTAATCCAATGTCTTTTCCCTTGGATTTTCCATTTCCTTGACTCCTTCAAACTTCCACCCAAGAACAACAAAAACAACTATTCCATGCTCATCTCTGTTTTATGCATCGTAGCGTTTGGGCGAAAACTTCATAGATTTGATACTTGGATTTGAGATCGCTCAGTTGTAGAAAGTGGTCTCTAAATTTATCTATATTCATTTTCTTAAATTTTAAATATAGGAGAGAAATTAGGTTTTTTTTTTTTATCAAGGTTAGTATTTTTCAATTTGTGTTTTGATTTTTGATCCTTCTAAATAAATATCATGTTTGAGGTCATTGCCAATAAATATTATTTCCTGCCGGTCCTTCTATTCAATTCTGCCTTAAATTTTTATATGAATATTCTTAAATTTTTATATGAATATTCAATTTTATCTTTCATTTATTATTGTGTAAACTATCTTATCATGATATTTAGTGTATATAGAAAACAGGTAAAATTAGAAAATTTTCAAATTTTAAGGTAGATTAAATGAAATCGAATGTTTTCCTTGTTTCCTGACTTCCAGTGAACATATCCGAAGCAAGTTATAAACAGAACAAAATGAGATAGGTTTATATTAATTTTAAGAAAATGTATCAAAAAATAGCTTTGATAGAAAAGACATTACTAATTTCTACGTATATCAAACATAACGTATAAGTAGAGATACAGAAACAATAACATTTCTCCTTTAAAAGTGAAAACAAGAAAACGAATGAAACAACACATAGCTTTAATTAATGGGTTAAGGTCCATCCAAGACATTGAAGTACTTTTTTCATGCACCTAGTTTCCTAAAGTATTTTATAGTTTGTCCCACACCCTAAGGTATTTTTTTAAAGTACATCCAGTGTCTGAACCATATATCCTGAAGCATTTAGAATACTGGACACAACTGGAACAATACTTGAGGAAGCTGGATGAACCACCACAAATACTTTAAGATATTGCATATAGTTACGAGGTGTGATTGAGTCTTGAGAATGGAATGAAGATGGACACAGCCATTTTGTAGAAAGAATTACTATGAGTGGGCAATAAAAATATGTTGTCATTTCCCGTACTGGACACAACCATATCAGTTTTTATTTGATTTTTAGGTCTTCTTTAGGACCTTACTGTTTGGGGGGGGGGGGGGGGGGGGGAGGTCCTCGCGTAGCCACCCGCGTCGGCAAGGTTTGGTTTCTTACTGGTTCCCTTTGTGGAGTTGGGCCCGTTTGATCCCTTGTTATTATCATCCGAACCATATTTACTTGCATAACCTGCATGATAGTCTAGGCCCTTCTTCTTTCCCTTTGAATCTGATGAATCCATAATCCCTGCATATATTACCAGTTCACTAACTTCAATTAGAAATGAAAGAGTAATATTTAACACAACACGCACACACAGCCTGGAAGTTGAACAATGAAATGATGAATGTAAACGAGAAAATTAATGGTGAAATTATTGAAGACATAGGTCAAATTCCCAGCAGCCTCTTTCTGCCATGAATAAAAGCTGCCAGATTGAACGAAATAGCAAACACCAAGAAGAAGCAAAACACTTTAAATGGAGCAAACAATCTAATCAATGTCATTACTCTTTCACTTTCGCTATCGCTATCGCGTGCATGTAAACCATACCCAATAACGCACGACTAGAAGCGCCAAGAATGCAGATGAAGAAAGTTAAGATGAACAGTAGTGGAAGAATAAAACTCAGTAACCTTTTTTCACAAACAAGTGAAAAGCATTTTCATTAGTTTGAAAAGCTCATCATCTTGCTCTCTTACAAGAGATCTAAAAACCTAAGTCTTAAAAAGCTAAAGATTGAGCCTTCCTGGGCTCTCTGAGATTTCTTATTCTTCTCAATTTGACTAAGATTTTATTTTCCAATTTCGTCTTCTTTCTCCTTATCTTCTTCTACTTCTCCAAGTGTCTTCTTTTCTTAAAATCATCATTTTAACTTGGATAAATACACATAAACAAGTTCAACTTCATATCCAAGTTTAAGTAAGCAATACTATGCAAATTTTTTGTTCACCTTTTGAAATCATCCATACTAAGCAAGTAGTAACAAATACAGATCATATCCTCTTCCAGAGAAAATTGCACATTTCTCACACTTTTGTTGAATGAGTAGGGCCGGGGCGCTGAATGAGTAGTAACAAGTGTTTTCTTTTGTTCTTTGTCAGATAAGCGCAATCAAAATAAAATAAACAAGCAGAGCCTAATTTATGAAGAAAAAAAAAAAAATTGGAAGCCTCCGTGAGTCTCTTGGTCAAGGAGGAGAGTATTGGACTAGTTGGATCTAGTGGATCCTCGTCAAAGACCGTTGGATCTACTGGCACAAGATGCGCCCTTGGTGGCACTAAGTTTGGGGTTTCATCCCCATAGCTCCTCAGGCCCTGTGCCTGACATCTATACCCAAAACAGAAGAAGAAGAGCATAGCATCCTTGTTGGTGAAGTGTATAAGAAAAAAAAAGCATCCTTGTTGAAGAAATTTTGGGGGGCATGGAAATGGAAGATGCAAATCATGGAAACAAAGATTAAGAAGAAGGAAAAAAACCTTCAAATCCAATAATATCATTATTGATAATGCAAATATTGAAGATTTGATCTCTCATTCTATGAAGAATTTCAGAAGCCTGCGATATAAATGTTTACGCAGGAGCGACGTCGTCTTCTATCAGAAAATTAGCTTCTTCATGTGCCTGCTCATTTTTGCACCCATCGGTGAAAACGTGAGGATCTGAAGTTTGGCACAAAAAGGGGAAAAAGGGAAAAGAGGCGATAATTGAAGCCCTATGACACGATGAGGCCATCATCAAGAAGGTGGCCTTATTATTGTCGTCGAACAAGGTTCCGGAGGCAACTACACGGTGGCGGCGGTCGATGTCCGACGTGAAAACATTGTAGATAAACAAGCATTCCCCAAATATATGAAGAATGGAAGAAGTTTATTAATGTAACAGAAGAGACTATAAAGCAGAAAACTCGGTGCAGAGATGATATTTGAGTTTACCTGCAGCGGAGCTAGGCAACGCCGGCCGGCGAACAATTGTTTCTGAGAATATTGTTCACTCCGTGAGCTAAAAGAACAGAGAAATTTGAAATGTGGATATCAAATATTTAAGCTCTCTCAACTATATATATATATATATATGAACAATTTACAAGTCTGAAATAATGAACATTACTACTTGAGTCAACAAATTAAAGTTCTTTTTCTTTTTTCTTGGTCAAGATATAATCCCTTTCAATCCTAAAAGCATATAAGCTTATCGCCTCTTCCAATAAATACATTTTCTAAAACTCAAACTTATATTTTCCTTCTTATGAGTAAAGCTGCTTACCACCTTAACTAACACTTTGTTAGTACCAAAAAATTTAAGTTTTCATTCCGCTAATATAAACGTTTCTTTTTAGGTGAATTTATTTTTTTTAAGATCACGAGTGTGTATTGGTGACGTGTAAAAGGATTAGAAGAGGGCAACGATCAGAGTTGCTTTCTCTCGTTGTCTTGTGCGCGCGGAGTCTCCGTTTTCATCTTCTCATCCCCATCATCGTAAAACGCTTTAAAAAATTAATACGAGTATAATATTACATCAAAAATGAATAATTACAATTGTGAATGGTTTAAATCAAATTTCACTCCTTTAAATTTATTTATTTATGAAGTAATATAATAATAATTTTATAATATTCTTGCTTCTATCCTTTTTTATAAAATAAATTTTTAGAATCCTCTTTCTCCTATGTTTATAAGAAACAAAACATCAATTATTAAAAGTCACTATCCAATTATTGAATGAACGAGTGTATTTTTGCAAAAGAAAATTGTATCTTAAACATATTTATTAATTAGTCCAAGCAATTTTAACTGCTTTTTTTTTATCTGTGAGAATTAATCTCTTTTACAAGATACCAGGGGAAGCATATTAAATCTCCAAGGTTGAAATTTTGATCAAATGTTCTCATGAGAATTGTAGAGTAATTAAGTGGAGGGGGGAAAAAAAAGGAGACCCTGATATGTCCCTGTTTTATTATATATTTTTATATCTATTTATGGGATTTAATCATTATTATTGTACTTAAATGTAATTATTATGATTATTTTGAAATAGAAGGTGTTGCACAAATGTAATTAGCTATATTGTGAGAATTGGCCTAAAAAACAGGTAAGGAAAATGCTTTGCAGTGGGTTAGTCTTCAATTGAACACTGTGAATATCTCATAAGAGATATAGCTTTATTGGAAGGATTCTTTAAGCCATAAATTCCAAAAATTGTGTGATTAGCCTCCTAAGCAGGTAACTCTTCGGAACTTGTCTTGATTCTTTTTTACAGCTACTTTTCTCATGTGCAAACTTCAAAATGATAAAGGCATTCATATTCTAAACCCTTATATCCTGAACACAAGCTACAAAATTGTCATTATCCTTTGTGACCCCTTTGAGCCTATCACTTTTCTAAAATCTCATTATATTGTGGTATGTTATTATACATGTAAATCTAATTTCTCAGCATTCTTATTTGTCATATATTAAAATTACATCTCATAGTATTGTTGTTATTATTCTTCTTTGTTGTGGGATGTCATACAAAAGAGAAAAAAATAGCGCAAGAAAAGAAAAGAAAATAAGAATGCCAAGAAAATAAAAGAAAGATAAAAGAAAAGAAAGTTATCCCCATTTAAATCCATTTATTAGCAATATTACTACTCTTATATAAATATATATGACAAATTTTGAATGCTATACATCTTTATTTACATGTATGATGCTTACCACCCCATCGTACATTCCATGTGGCATGATTCAATCGTTATAAGCCGAAGAGACCACTTGATTATGGAAGGCACATGTATGTGGTGGTCTACATAGAATTTTGACAAGCCTATGGTAGAGTCTAGCCTATGATGGCTTGAGAGAAAGAACCCACATAAAGGTGAGATGAACAGATATATCCCTAAGAGATTTTCCTCTGTTACATTCCTTTTTGTAACTGTATTCATATCATGATCTCTTAGCATTATTACATGTGACTTTTGCTAATTTAAAGAATTACTGCAAAATGGTGTATTCTTATTGTTAAAATAGTGTATTTGTAGCGGTTTTAACGAGTACAAATGACAATAGTAGCGGTTGGACAAACCACTACAAAACACATTGTTGCAAACGACTTTGTAGCGGTTTTCAAGAACCGCTACTCATGTAAACAGAACCGCTACTATATTGGTAGCAGTGTTGTCACACTGCTATAAGATGCATATGTACATAATACATTATCTGAGCAGCTTGTATCAGTTTAAAAAACGCTACAAATGTTGGCACCCAAATTTTGTTGTGGCGGGAAATGAAAATTAAAAATTTGACGCCAACATTGAAGCGGTTTTAAAACCGCTACTAAGTACATCAAAGAATTTGAAAAATTAGTACCAAAATATTTGTAGTGGTTATTAAACTGCTACTAATATTGGATGAAATTCAAAAGTTGCGCAAAAATTTAATCTGAATCTGAATTTAAATTCGTAGCAGTTTGAAAGCTGCTACTAAATATTGTATAAATTAAAAAAAAAATAAAAATTTTGAGTTCATTGTTCCAATATTAAATTGAATTTTTTATTATTTAAGTAAAAATTAAATGATAGTAATTAATATTTGAGAAGAATGATTAAATTAAGTTAGATAAATATAAATGTTATATAGGTTTAATATTGAGAATGTGTAAGTAATAAGGACTTGTATTGTCCACTAGATGTTGTTTGGTTATCAAAGGAATGTTGAAAATGTTGGGGAAAAGTCCTTAAATTTCTAGAGAAAAAGAAAAAATAATTAGTACAAGTATTATAAAAGGAAAAAAAATAAAATGCTGAAATCAAATATTTCATTAACAATTTACCATATTTGGTCAGCTTGCTCAGCTCTTCTGGAAATCTTCACCAGATGAGAGAAAATGAGAGAAAAGGGGGGTGGGAAGAAATAGAGGAGGGTTTGAAAAAAGGTGTGGTGGGGGTATTTATAGGGATCTGTGTAACGCTTGTAGCGATTAAAGCAATAGGTTTTTGTAGTGGCTTATATTTGTTTGTAGCGATTGAGGTGACAGCATTTGTAGCGGTTTGGAACCACTACAAATTTTGGTTGGAATTTTGTCAAAAAATATATAAATAAAAATTGATGTTTACAAGAACAAAAGTTAAATTTGTTTAATCATTTTCCATCGTCATTCCTATAAAAAATGTGTGGAGAAAGTATTAGTGGTGAGTTTACTATTTTGTACAAAAATTAAATTTAAATTAAGTGATAATAAAGTGCAAGTTATAAAAACGCACTCAACTATAAGTAAACTGCCATCGCCTTCAAGGAAGAAGTTTTTGAAATTGGTGGGCTAGAATGACTCACTCTTATAGGCGATGTTATCAATATCACCCATGTCGTAAAGATCTCGAGGCTTTAAGTGAACCACAATATTTCAATCCTTGTACATCTTGTCCTCAACATAACAAACATGTGTGCTTTTGAGGCAAGAATATATAGCTCATCATCTTTATTTTCAACAATACATCTCCAAGCTTAAACACCATATCTAAGGCCATAATCCATTCATAACAATCAAATTATTGATTTTAAGAAGGGAATAAAATCATGGCAAAACCAAACTCAAGTGAAAACTACCTTAAACTTTAAAGGAAAATACTTGAAATATTCCAAGTTCTTTACTAACTCAAGCTAACCTTGAGACGCCTTTACCTAAAGAGTCGGTGTCTCTTTAGGCATCCCTATTTGACTTAGGACACCAAAAGTGAATCCCAAATTTTTGGCTCTAAAAGGCATGCTTTTGGTGTTTCTTTTTTTTAGATGCCTAAAATCACACTTTAGGCATCCCATCAATTGAAATTTAAGATGCCTAAAGCCAATCTTTAGGCGTCTCAAACTTGAATTAGGATGCCTAAAACAACACAATTCTCATCCATAATTATAAAAATGTCACTACCTTTATTTTGTACTTCTCTTTTTGAAAAAAAAAAATAATGTCTTTTAGAGTAATAGAATCTATATCTTATAGTAGTGTTAGCAAAAGCCCTGCTTTTTGTGTTCTTTTTTACATTTGGGATGTCTAAAGGGTACTTTTAGGGGGTCCCAATTTAATTGGGAGGCCTAAAATCACCTTAAATTTGCCCAAAGCCAAATACCCGTGAGCCCATCCTCTCATTCTCACCTCAGTCACTCCTCCTCCAACACACATCGTCAATCCTCTCTGCCTCTCACGACCGTCGCACCTCTCTCCCTCTCACCACTGTTGCTCCTCTCTCTCTCTCACTGCCACCATCGCTCCTCTCTCCCTCTCACCACCATCGCTCCTCCCCCCTCAGCGGCACACCAACACTGAGCCCCTCCCTCTCTCACTCTCCGTCTACAATGCTTTGTATTTTAAATTATGTAGCTTGTGAGCAATAAATTATAGTAATAAATGACTGTGTTCATAAAATTGGTCGGAGTTGGGCTTTTGTCCTCTGCCATAATTAGTAAGCTACTTTAGGATATGACTGTATGGGGTAGAAGCGGTGTGTGCTGTTGGGTTCTAGAAAAAAGGATTGGAGAGGCAATAATAGCTACTAACAGGTTTGTTTTGCTTTTTTTTTTTTTTTTTTTAAATTTGATTATTTTATAACATATAATTTTAATATGTTACCATTTGGTTACAAGCGCACATGTGCACAACTAACCATAATAATCAAAACTTTTTTTTGGATACAAAATGCAACGGTATATATGAGTTTTTCTATGCTTCAAGAATGATCGATGACAAATTTAGGACAAATTGTACTGTGAATATATATATTCCAATAATTCACGCCGAAGAGACAAAAAGCTCAAAATTATTCTGTACATTCAATTTAATTATAAAAGTCTTAAAATTATTCACCCACAAATCCTCAATGCAATAAACGTGTCAAATTAAGTATGTTTGGGATCATGATTGGGGATCCCAAAAGTGTTTATGTACGTAAGTCGAGACAATACTCATCTCACATACTTATCTCGTATACTATAAATTACGATTGAAAAACTGTTTTTAAAGACTCAAATCGCTATTTCAAACAAGCACTAATGCTTCTACTACGTAAATTGTATCTTCTTGAAGACAAACTGGCCATTCTTGGCACAACTGCAATAGCTCCACAAGGTCATTGGCCATATCGACATGCAGATGCCTTATGGGATTGTGGGCATAAGAGTGACATATCCCTTTACGATGACAGGAAAGATCTTAAGAAGTTCATCAATTTGGAGGAGATAGATATAGGATGGGTTAAACTTGCAATCTTGTAAGATTTTTTTTTTTTCATTTTTATCTTCAATTAATGCAGTGGTTTTTTGGTTTTATATATTCAATCATTCATTGATCATTTTAATTCTATTATAGCTTCTTCCACAACATATGCATCAACATGGCAAGTAATGGTTTATATGGATTCTTATGTCCTACAAATACAACAAGGAAGAATAATATTTTGGAAGTAATGACGAGCTATGTGGGCTTCACAATATGAGAGACTAAATTGCCTTGTTATCTAGCAGCAATTCTTGAAGGGTACATATTTTAGTTTTGTCTATTTAAGATGTTTAAGAATAAATTGCCTTGTTATCTAACTTGATTTTAATCTATATATGTTGTTATAGTTACCATTGGAGTTTGTGTGTTGTTTGTCCTGGCATGAACATTGTCTATTGGTTTGATTCCTTAGGTCACAGGCCAAACGGAGAAATAAAATCCATCTTCAGCACATAAGTTAATTTGTTTATATTTTATTGATTCTTGACTTAAATGGATTGTTCTAATGTTTATTGATTTTTATTTTAATGATAGTGCAATCAAAACATATAGAGTACTTTGTAGGACACATGAGGGTAAAAGTAGAGAGTTGAAGTGGTTTTCTCTGGGAGCAAGTAGTTTCAATTCAAGTTCTTTCATTGACGGTCGCTTTAGATATGTCTTTATTCATTTTAACCATTTGCTTTTAATTTATAGTGTTCTCGACAACTAGGGTGCACTGAGTGCAGATACTATATTATACTTTATATATATATATATATATATATATATATATATATATATATATATATGTATGACATCATTCAGAATGTTACTCCCCACATGAAACTCAATCCCAAGCCTATGGGCATGGACTCACAAAGCTATCCCCGGCCCCTCCACAACAACTGGGTTTCTTTCACCTTTTGAGTCTCGAAGCCGTGACCTGAGGGTATAAGTATGTGCTTCACTGAGACTCTAGTACCAACTCCTTTTTTAACGGACGTTGTTCCCAAATTTTACTAGGTCGCTCACATAGACGTCCCCCTGAAAAAGGACGAAGAAATGGCCTAAAAACGAACGTTAAAAGTGTTTTGTGTAGTAGTGTTTTCTTTATTTTCTTTTATATTTTCATTTTTCTTTTATTAAAACTCAATTTCTTTTGATTATTTTACACTTAGTTAATTTAAGAATTAAATACTATTGACTCCGTGCAAGAAAATATGACCTAGGTTGTCTCACTATGTTGCGTTATCTAGTTATTAATTTGAGTGCTAACGACAAGGTGATCAAACCCCCTACCTATTTTGCTCAATATTTTAAAAAGCTCATTATTGAATCTGATGTTGATTATCTTAACTATTTATTGGATTAATTTATCTACCGCGCATGAAAATCAATATCAAATTAGTCTTTATTGAAATCCTTTACTGAAAATTTTGTTCTTGGAACATTTGCTTTAGCATTGTCCCTGTAATTCATAAACCTGCTAATTGCCTTATCACGGCATAATGATCATATTAATTAAGTCTAGTCACAGATGTTGCCAATTATATTAAGGATGTCATTCATATTGATGTCCATGTGAGAAAAGCGTCAATGGGGGAATCGTTAGAATTATATGAAAGACCTTACCTCTCCATGTAGTTGTCGGTAAGGTGGGTCCCCTCACGTGACAATCATTCATGACGTGTTCTTTAATTTGGAAGGGTTCGATGTATATAGCTTAATAATGCATATATCAACCAAAGATTTTAAGTTTTGACAGCTGTGAATGCAGAAACCAAAGCATACGACGTTACGACTCTGTGCGCGCTCGCGCGTCTTAACACCCTCATTAAGATGTAAAATTTCATTTTAACTGATTTGACGTAGCACTTTTTATTTTCACATTGCGTGTTTTTAATGTGGCCTTGTTATTCAAAATTAGAAATACCAATGTGCGAATCCCGCTGCGAGAGATACTCACATGTAGTATTTGTCCATGCCTTAAACAGAATATATATATATATATATCCCATTGAAGGATAACTGTGCTTTTTGAGAGAGAGAGAGAGAGAGAGAGAGAGAGAGAGAGAGAGAGAGAGAGATCTTTCTTATGATCCTTTTAATGTAACATCTTTGTAGTGTTTTCAATAATATTGATCCTTTTGAAAAGAAAAAAGAAAGAAGCCCACAAGTGACCAAATATGGCATTATCAAATTGCATCAAACCAATTACATACTATATAATACATATTATATATATTTCTAAATCGCAATTTATCCATGTAGTTGTGCCTTGTCGTGAGGGTGGTTTTGTTTTGCTTGTGTGAAATTACTGCAATCTTCCTAATGTGTTGGCAAAATCTACAGAACAACAAAATATTTGGTTCAAGTCATGTCTAAAGACATTGTCCTTTAAGATATATTCTACAACCTCTCAGAAAATTAGAAAGTGGCACACCTCAAGATTAATAGGACCCTTCTATAAGAACGCATGGTCATTGAATAGCATAAGCGAAAGACAACTCAGCATAAGAAGAGAAATGAGCCCTTGTAGACATTATGAACAGAGTATATTCCTATTTTGTCAAGTAGCCCTTTTTAATTTTTATAGACTATGAAAGGGCATGAAACACTTCTAAAAATCGCGTCTGTCCACAAAATCACACAAGCATGTTGGAAGGGATATTTTCTTTGACGCGCCGTTACACAAAATTTACAACATAATTCACTAAATCTCAGCTCTTTGCATTGATAAAACATTGTTAGAATTCACTAAATCTCAGCTCTTTGCATTGATAAAACATTGTTAGAAGCAACCAATCTGGCCAAGGAGATTTGCACTGTCTGATTCTATTTGGCGCCAAATTGAGTGCACTCAATCCATATACTTCAGACGTCACACTGATATGATCCAGTCCAAACCAATAAGTCCCTCCAGCCCAATATTCTAAAGTATATAAGTTTATTCCTAACTCATTAAAATTAAAATAAATTAGTTGAAACAATAAAGTTATCTTAAATTTCGAATAAATTTTCTTCTTTTTTTTTAATTAACCCCACAAACCCTATTATTAAATACTTTCTCCAGATCTATTTATAAGTTTCAAATTTTTGAGTTTTTTTTTTGTCTTTTTTATAAAATTCACTTTGGATTTGTCGAAATATTAAATACATTTTTATCAATTTTATCTTTAACTAATTCTATTCTCTCTCATCATATTTTACCCACACATTCTCTTTCATTTTTTACCTTAATATTTCCTTCTCTCACCTACCCTCTTACAAATAAGGGCATATTTGGGGGGGGGGGGGGGGAGGTATGTTTGTTACCTATTTATTGTTGTTAACTAATTTTAATAGATTTTTTTAAACTAAGTAATTTGGTTATTTCAATCTTATAGAAAGGATGGGAGTACTTTGTTTTACATAAGAATGTGGACAATAGAATATTTGAGGAATAATTCACTAAACACTAATAAATGATGGGAAATTACTTATATTAAGGATTATGATTTCCTTCTATTATGTGTTCAGAATGTAAGACCGAAGGGATAGCTATAGAGTGAATGTCTGTATTTTTCATCAGTCTTCACCCCTTTTAAAAAGATTTCAATAAGTAAGCACCGAACATTTAGATCAACTGGAAGAAGGTTGTCCTAACTTAATTAAGGATTTTGAGTTTGAGACTTGGGAACACAACAATGTTAATGAGTCGTTGCCTGAAAAATTAGTCTTATCGGGTACATAATAAGTAACTATGGGATTTTTTTTTTCAATTCTTTGAAAATAAAATTTGATACTGCATGATTATGAATTGGTGAGAGAGAGAGAGAGAGAGAGTGATGGAAAAGTATATGATTAGGAACCACTAAGGCCTTGCTACATATAGTAGTATATAAGATATCAATCAGAGCTACATGTCGTTTTCTTCTTCATTAAACTGAGAGGAAAATGTTTTATTTAAAAAATTGAATTTTTTTTAATATAAGCACAAAATATGAAGTTTTTTTTAATAGTTTGTCTTAAAATAAATTTCAGCTCTGTCACTTGAAGATATAAGGCGCAGATGCTATATTTATGCTTGCTTTTCCATACACTACTACAGAATATAGATACTGCTACCCTAAAAGACGTCCCTTTTTAAAATAGGGACGTCTAAAACATAGGCGGTGGCATTTTTGTAATTATGTGTGGGAACTTGGTAGCTTTAGACGTCCCAAATTGAATTTGGGACGTCTAAAGTTAAAAAAAAAAATTAATATATATTTTTTTTTACTTTAGATGTCCCAAATTCAATTTGGGACGTCTAAAGTGAAATTTTTTTTTTTTTAACACTTTAGATGTCCCAAATTCAATTTGGGACATCTAAAGTGATGTCTAAAATAAAAAATAAAAAATTTACACTTTAGATGTCCCAAATTCCATTTGGGATGTCTAAAGTGGTACTTTAGACATCCCAAATTCAATTTGGGACATCTAAAGTGATGTCTAAATTAAAAAAAAAAATTTACACTTTAGATGTCCCAAATTCCATTTGGGACATCTAAAGTGTAAAAAAAAAAAAAAAAATTAAATTTTTTTTTTTAACTTTAGACGTCCCAAATTGAATTTGGGACGTCTAAAGTAAAAAAAAAAAAAAAAAAAAAATTTTTACACTTTAGATGTCCCAAATTCAATTTGGGACATCTAAAGTGATGTCTAAAATAAATAAAAAAAAAATTTACACTTTAGATGTCCCAAATTCCATTTGAGACATCTAAAGTGTAAAAAAAAAAAAAAATTAATTTTTTTTTAACTTTAGACGTCCCAAATTCAATTTGGGACATCTAAAGTAAAAAAAAAAAAAAAAAAAAATTTCACACTTTAGATGTCCCAAATTCCATTTGGGACGTCTAAAGTACCACTTTAGACCTCCCAAATTCCATTTGGGACGTAATTTGGGACATCTAAAGTGATGTCTAAAATAAAAAATAAAAATTACACTTTAGATGTCCCAAATTCCATTTGGGACATCTAAAGTGTAAAAAAAAAAAAATTTACACTTTAGACGTCCCAAATTCCATTTGGGACGTCTAAAGTGATTCAAAAATTTTCCCGCCACCTGTATTGAATATAAGGGACGCTCGTGCCTTATATTAAATAAATGGAAGCTTTCCTTCCTCTCTCTCTCTCTCTGTCTCACTCCCACAACAGTTTTCAATTTCTTTGATAAGAGTTGCAGAGAAAGACCCACATTCTATAGATTCAAATAGCTTTTTCCTTCGGTGTTTTCGCCATCGTCCCCCCTCTCATCATGCCCTTCTGTGCATAGCTTTTTCCTTCGGTGTTTTCGCCATCGTCTCCCCTCTCATCATGCCCTTCGATGCCTCTATTTGCGACGGTAACTCTCTCTTTATCACTTCTCAAATCTTACATGCTTGTATATTTATTATTATTATTATTATATAAGTTCCTCTCTTTTTTTCACAATCAGATCTGGTACAGTGCATCTGGGTAAAAAATGGATTTTTTGAATTTTAAAGTTTGACTAAAAAGAAGTTTGAACAAAGCTAGCAAAGTGGTGGAAGTGTGGTGATGCTAAAAAAGGAAATTCCGGAGCCAAAAAGAGAATGGAGAAAGCTAGCATTTATGTTCAACAAAACTATTACAGAGGATTCTCGTCTGGAAATTTGAAATTCAAATGACTTTAGACGTCCCAAATTGAGATTTGGGAGGTCTAAAGTCCTACACAGGGGGACTTTAGACGTCCCAAATTAAGATTTGGGAGGTCTAAAGTCCCGTCCTGGGGGGACTTTAGACGTCCCAAATTGAGATTTGGGACGTCTAAAGTCCCTCCCTGAGGGGACTTTAGACGTCCCAAATTACGATTTGGGACGTCTAAAGTCTCACTTTAGACGTCCCTATTATTTGGGACGTCTTTTCTTATAACTTACTACGCCCCCAGTATATACGTCCCCCCGTTTTGGGACGTTAAAGGTGCCAAATTTGGGATGTTATAGCCCCTTTTTGTAGTAGTGTTATAACAGAGTCTTAAGAGGTGATTCTATTTAACAGAAGGGTTAATATCACCCTTACAAATTGATAGAATATTGATTTTGGTCCAAATAATTTTAAATAATTGGTTTTGGTCTATATAGTTTTATTAGGATTTAGTTTAAATATAGGGACTAAAATAAAAACTCGTTAAATGTATAGGAACTAATCATTTAACTCATATCAAAATGTTATGAAAATTATAGGGACTAAAACCAACAACAAAAAATTACAAGAATCAAAACCAAAATTTCTTCAGACTATAAAGAATAATAATGATATTAACCATGAAAATATAACTTAATTAGACATGTTAATTTTCTGCCCTTATACTCTATCTTCTTTTTTTGGGGGGTGTTTTTGTGTGTTTCAAAATTTAATCTTAATAATTTGTCATGATTAGTGGTGGCCAGATAGTTGCTAATGTTTGCTAATGGGGATGGTCTGGCCCTCTAGTTGTGAAGCTTTGGATTTATTTTCCTGATCCTTGTCTTACTTTTAATCTGACAAAAATCAAACATGATTTACTTTAATTTACTACTTTCCAAGCTCCGTGCCCCACTCTTGTTCTAGTTCCATTTCCTAATTCTTTTGTTATTATTTTAATTAAGTACAGCCAAATCATGATTATTTCTGGTACCCGGCTCACTTGCATCATCATTATAAAATTTTTTTTTTCACTAATACTAAGTAATGTAAATTAATTTTGGATGCATTAGGTATTATTCTAAAAGATTTTTTTTAATATTACCTAATATTCTAAAGTAATTTTTGGTGTAACATTTTGCTCTTGAAATGTTTTTTTATTAGCAACGAGTACCATAAACTTAAAATATTGAGTGCTATTGGAAAAATATTTTACTAAAAATTATTTTAGAATACTATGTACTTACTAAAAAATACTTTAAAATGTTGGATTCACTAAAAATTAGTTTAAAATTCTAATTGCTAGAAGAAAAATATTTTCAGGGATGATGGATGTTCTTAACCCTTGAAATGTGTGTTATAATTGTAATACCATTTCGCTTTAAATATATGAGTCATTCATCATTGAAAGGGCCAAATGACATTACAATTATCCTTGATGCATAAGAGGGTAGCACTTTTCAATAAACTTCTTTACATTTACATGCTTATACTTAGACAAAATATTCTTCATAAAATTACTTTTCTTAACATTTTAGCCAACCATCTTACAAAGCCAATTCATTTGTAACTAACAAACTAATTAATAGATACTTCCCAAGTAAATATTTTAAGTGATAATTTCGGCAGCCGAAAATTATATGCCTAATCTCTGTCATGTAAAAGTGATCATTTATAAAAATAGTTTTCATCCAAGAAAGACACATCATATTACATGTCAAAAGAAATATAAGCCATTAGCTACCACACTAATTATCTCATTTAATTTCTTGCAAGCATCTCTTCTCATATTATTCACATTAAAATTTAGGGAAAATCCCTGATAAATGACCACAAAATGATGAAAAGACACAGAGGTGATAGAAGATTCTGAAATAGTGCAGAGGTGACAGGTGATTGAGCAGGGATTTTCATTTTGGGATCAAAAGATGGGTTTACCCCTAGGCAAATTTGAAAAGAAAAGACGAAGAGAGGGAGTCGTTTTTTTTTCAGGAGTGGGTCATTGGCGGTTTTGGAGGAGTAAAAGAGTGGTGGGGAGCAGGGGTTGTTAGTCGCATAGTGGGTCCAAAGTGGGTGGGGTCGATTTGAGGAGGAAGGAAGGAGTTGACAGGGCTAGGGAGTGTGTCACATTCTTCCATTGAAGCAAAGAAGAGGTCAACTGTTTCGGCGGCTGAAAAATGAGAACAAACAATGACCCACACCAGTAAAAGCAGTCATTTGGGGTGAGTTAGGTGTGCTTTTGTGTTGCGAAGAAGGCGTCGACGGTGGGTAGGAAGTCGGCTGGTCCACCGCAGGTGCTGATGCTGACATTTTTGTAAATGTCCCCTGAATTTGGACGTTCCACAATGCTACCTAATAGTTTATCAAGTTATAAATTTTGTTTCCCAATATTTGTTTAGCATTTTCCGTTACAGCGTCCCATGTTTTGCACCTTGGATGCTAATAAAAGCTGAAGCTATTTTTGTTTTTCCCCACGTTACATTATAATTTCTGAACTTGTCATAACTTTTTCACAAACTTAGATAAGCAGTTCCGCAGGTTATAATCAAGTTTTGTTAACCTTTTAGCTATATAGGATAAGCACTTCACAGATGCACCCACAAGTTTGTTAACTTGGTCACAAACAAGCACTGAAGCATATGACCCACCAACATTATATTAACATTTGTCAACTTTATATAAGCTAATATCAATGTTAGATAAATATTTCACTGGTGATATTGCTAACTTTTGGCCTATCTTTGAAAATTGAATCCCCTGAACGTTATACTGGTTCCCCAAATCCAAATAAAGGTTTATATATGAGGATTACAGTTTTCGCATTTTATGATTTGCATTTCGTTGACGTGTTACCTATTTTGTCATCTTGGACACAAGCATTGAAGCAAATTGTTTTCCCCAAGATTATCTTAACATTTCTCATGTTAATATAATATTTTCGCAAGTTTTGCTTACTATTTCGTAGACGTTTACGCTAACATTTTGACTCTTCGAAATTTGAAGCCCTTGAATGGTATAATGGTTCCCCAAATCCAGATAAAGATTTATCATATAAGGATTACCTATTTCGCAAGTAATTATTTTCATTTTGCAGACGTATTAACTACTTGGTCAGCCTGGACACAAGAACTGAAGCAAATTGTTTTCCCCAAGATTATCTTAACATGTATCAGGTTCATATAAGCTTTTCGCAATTATAGATAAGGATTGCACAGGTGTGTACGCTAACATTTCGAATCTTCCAAATTTTGAAGCCCCTTAACATTAAACTAGTTCCCCAAATCCGTATAAAGGTTTATCATCTACGGATTACATGTTTCGCGATTTATGATTTGCATTTCGCAAACGTCTATACTATTAGCAACTGATAACCTTTTTTTATCTACGACAGCAAAATTCCAGACCGTTGCAAGATTTTTCCCAACAACGGTTAAGGTTCCCTGAATGGACGATGCGCATTTCCCAAATCTACATTAACACTTAACATGTTCCTCCACAATTTCTGCAGCATTACACTTGAAACATCAGCATGCCATGACAATGCAATTGCGTTATAAGAACACATCAAAACAGGCCAAAACAATACTTACATAGACAAAAAGAAAGGAGTGGACAATATATACCCAAAAACATGACATACTTACATGTAGGCTTTATAAAGGGGTGTGACCTTACATACACAAAAATGAGGAATTCACTATCAGTACCAAAAAACCAGCAACAATAAACATTGTTCTAACATGTGCATTGACAACAGGACATTAAGAAAGTGGTTCCTCTTAATGTTCCTTTGTCATTGACATTACCCTATATCTATTACTAATTACTTACAACATTTGTTACCCCATGTACCCCACCCCTTCATCCAAAAAAATAACACAGAAGGGTCAGGCCAAAGTATATATATACCAAAAGATTTGACCTACTACTGCACGAATATTAGTTTCTCATGTACCCCATCCCTTCATCCCTTAATGCATCCGCATGTGGAAAACGTTGGCCAACTCCTGAAATTAGTCCGCCCCATTTCAAATGCCTCATCTCACTGACATGTGTCTGTTCAATGTCATAAATTAGATTGCCACCACCAATTACAACTGACACAGGCTGAACATCACTACAATCACTTATGGGATAAACCTCTGCTTCTGGTGACTGTTGCATGAATCTCTCAATCATGCATTAAATATTTACAAAATCTCATTAACGATTACCGACATTTACTTACAAAATGCCAACATATTCATTACAACAACTTTTTCTAACTTACAAGTTGGATCGCAAAGGTTGGTTCACATTATCCTTATGGGCTGCAAACACATGAGCTCTGCTGTCATTGAACCGAAAACAAATTTCCTATTTCTCCATCACTACCAAGATCAATTAAAGTTCTCACATCAAACATAACTTTATATTTAATTTCACAACTACTCTCCACATCACCTATCTATATTGCAATGATTTCCCTTAATTCTTCTAGCCTTATCCCTTCTCTTAGCATTTTTACCTTCACACTACCTCCAATGTACTTAACTTCACCATCATCATTACTTTCAAAATTTCCCTTACATGAAAATAACAAAACAACTCCTTCGCTGCACTTCCCCTACTATTTTCATCCATTTTGTTACTTCCCCTGCAACAAATAAATGCACACAGTATCAGTAAAAAGAAGAAAACTAAATGTGCACTTCAGTGTTTAATAGCTCTGTATTAGGGTTTGTCAGCTCCCTCTTACTCATTTTCTACAAAATCCACACTATCTTTTCTCTTCACTCTTATAGCTCTAACTCACCTCATCTTCCATCACCATCTTCTACCACATTCACCCAACATCAGCAATTTTACCCCTACACTAACACCAAGCATCACGTCCCTCCAACCCAAGTACTACCCAGCTCCGAAACGCTCACTCCCCACGTAAATACAAATGACAATGAGGAAGAATAATTAATGACGATTGACAAGGCAAGGGATTATCTGTACATACCTCATCTGCCTTACATTTCACTGGCTTACTTTGCTCCTTCACTCTCATCTTGCAGCTGCATCATGTCACTTCTGCACATATCTCTCTTTTCTTTCCTTTTCAGCTCATAAGGGCAAACCCGTCTTTTGATCCCAAAATGAAAATCCCTACTCAGTCATCTCTCACCTCTGCAGTATTTTAGAATCTTCTATCACCTCTGTGTCTTTTCATCATTTTGTGGTCATTTATCAGGGATTTTCCCTAAAATTTATATGATAATGCATCACTCTTTACTCTTTATTATTGCCATAATCAATATTCTCTCCATTTCATATTTATTATTATTATTATTATTATCATCATCATCATCACCACCACCACCACCACCATTATCATTATTATTACTTAATCATATTATGACACATATATTAAGAAATATTTAATTAATTAATGTTAAAATAGTCTCATTTACGAAAGAGGATGAGATATAACATAAATAGGGGGGAAAATAATTGAAAAGAAGATGTGATAACATGGGACCATAGACGTTAAGGTTAAGGTGCATCTGATATCGTAAAGTATTTTTTTTTCAAATGTATCCAATGCTCTAAGTATTTGGTGGTGCATCTAGCACATTGAAATATTTTTTCAGATGCATCCATCACTCTAATGTACTTTTTTATGCAATTTTACACTTAACAATTTAGGCAATTTAGGGTGTTAAATACACCTAAAAAAATAGTTTAGAGTGATGAATGCAGAAAGAAAAAATAATTTACAATGCTAGACACGCTTGGAAAAAAAAACCTCAAAGTACTAAATACAAAAAAAAAATATTTTAAGATGCTCGACGCATATGAAAAAATACTTCAAGATGTTGGATAGCCCTTAACCTTATATGTTAATAAGGATATATTTGGGGAAAATTTAATCAAGCTTTGAATTTCTAAAATACAAAAAAAAAAAATAACATTAGATACTCATGGAGGGAGCCAATGATATATGTTTTGTATTTTGTTATCAAATATCTGTATACTTTTATCACCTTTAAAAAATCAGAATAATTGGAAGTTGATAGTTTCTTTGCTAGGCAAGTCTACCTTTTTATTAGAAGTAATGTTGTTCGAAGCAATATCGAACACCAAGTATAGGTATACTCCCACATAGAATTTGAATATTGGATGATGACATAAGTCTAATCTTCCTATTCCCTTTTTTTTTTTTTTTTTGGTTATACAATGACTTGTATTAGACCCGACGGGCTCTGAAGGCCCAGATTGATGATCAAGCTTATAGAGAATGGGAAAGGAAACATGATACGAAGTATATGGATGTTAAAGAATATTGGGCTGTGAAATATTTACCAGTACAGATTTCTATTGGGCCTACAAAGCCCAATCATCAATGTCAAAGGTTATTATAACAAACTGGGGTGCATGTAGTTATTTTTTTTTTCTTTTTTTTTGTTTTTTTTTGAATTTGAGGGGCAGGTACTACTGTGGCTCGATGTTATAAGTGCGATCGAACACGCAACCTCCTATTTACATGAGAGCTCTCATGTGAATAAGATATTAGGTCATTGGCTGCATGTGATTTATTCATGTTATTTAAAAAGAAAAATTATCCAACCTTTTAAGTAAATAAACTAAATACTAGTATAAAATATATTCAAAAAAATTATATTTACAAGTCAAAATTTCATACTTACAAATGGAGTTATATCATTATAAGTAAAACTTGTAAAAAAAAGTAAACTTTTTTATACCTCTCTGTATTTTTTTTTAATCTAGAACTTATGGACATTTTTCCCCTTTCAAAATCTATTTATAATTAGAAAAATTATGATTTGGAGTATATATATCAATAGAATTTCCAAAATAATCCTATCCTTCTTCTCATTCTGACCCTCCGGAAAATATATATTGATAAAACTTATGTCCATTTCTTTATTTCTATCTGGTCCAATTCTCCAATCAAATCTTAATACATTGATTTTTTCTAATAATAAAAATCCACATGAAGAAATTTTCAAAATTTTGTTAAAGTATCAACAATACTAAAATTACACATGACAAAATTTGATTGGTGAACAGGACCTAATAAATGTAAACAAATGGACTTAAATTTTTTCCAATACATATTATTACGATTTACAAAAAATTATAAAATTTTTGAAGTGTATAAATTCACAAGAAATCAACAATATTAACTACAAACCAATGTTTTAAAAGCCGAACTGGAGATCGAGCCAAAAATACTAACGGGTCATGGTTCAATTGGTTGAAACGGTCCAGCTGTTCAGTAGGGCTGATGACGTAATAATTAAAAATAATAATATTATATACTTATATAATACTATAAGTAAAAAATAAAATATTAAATTATCAAATAAATTTTAAAAAAAAATTTAATCAAAATTTAAAAATAAATTTAATATTTTAATTTTAAAATAAGTTAATAAATTTATATGGTATGTCATAGCATATGTTTAATTCTTTTTATGATAGCTCTTTTTTTTTTATGATAAGCATACATATAATTTTGTATTAAGTATTTTATATAAAAAATAAAAATGAAATGAGAAATTGGAAATATGTAAATATATTTTAAAAAATTTAAAGCTATAAAAAAATAAAACGAAAAATAAGATAAAAGAGAGAGTTAACAAATAACTTAAATATAATTTCATTAGCTTTCATTTAAATTATAAAAAGATAAAAAACTTTTAAAAATTTTCAACTTTGAATGCCTCCTCGATTAACGTGTGTGGCTGTGATGGAGTGTTGAAAAGTGAGAATAGATTAAGTGTGTGTTTGGGACCCCCGTTAAATTGAATATCATAAGCTCAATTGTCAATTGAGAACTCAAATTTTAAGTGTTTGGAGAGGTCAATTGGTAATTGAGCTTTTGTCAAAGCCTAATTGGTGAAAGCTCAATTAGGAGAAGCTAGAGAATGGAGCATTTGTTAAAAGCTAACGGCATTTTATGTTAGATTGGTTTGTTTAGAAATTAGTTATATGATATTGGCTTTTTCGATAAAATGTTTTTTTTATCACAATACACAATATAGCTTTTATCAAAAGCAATATTACCAAAAGTTTAATTGAAACAAGCCCAATTACCAATCCCTGATCCAAACACACACTAAAAGTGATTGCACCAATGACAGATGGAAAAGATTATTGCTACTTCATGCTTCTTTCATCAGTACATGATTGTAAAACTGGTTGCCTTTGTTTTCCTTTCATCCTTCCCATGTCTTCTAACTTTCTTTCTTCAACATTTTCTTGGATGGATAAGAACAGTATATTCAAGAATCATGGCTAGTAAGTGGTTCAAGTTTTATATTTTGATTTGTCGCCAACTTTTTTTCATTCTTTCAGTTATTTTATAAAGGTAGGTACTGGGTAATGGCTATTTTTTTATTGGTTCTTCCTCTTCTCCTTCTTTTGTTTTCAGTGTCACTGGTGTGAATTGTCTGGTTTTAAAAAAATCGCTCATATTCCCAGTTTGATAGCAATTTCTGACTCAAAAGTTGGTTCTGGCTCAACACGGCCCATTCTCCAAAACGGTTTTCAACTAAGAAACAAACCGTTCAAAGCTTCGCCTGGCGACCTGACTAGTCCGACCGTCCGATCCGGTTCGGCTTTGATATCACTGCTAAAATCAATACAGCTTAGCTCAAACCCTATGCCAACAGGCGGGCCTACAATATAGTATATTAATATATTTTATTAAAATCCATAATATTTTTTTCAATAATATGATAATGATCTTGGTATGAAGGTAATTATCAAGGTTATTAAACAGGGATCGGTCAGTGAACCAGTCGAGATATTAGGTCAAGGGTTAGTGGGTCAAACCGGAGCTAACCCGAGACCAAATTGGTGAGAGAGTGAAAATTTTAGGCTTATTAATATGAAATTATAAAGAAATTAAAAAAAGATTTTTAAAAAAATAAAAAAAAAAATACGGAACCGGACCGGTTTCTCACTGGGTCATTGGTTCCCGAGCTAGACCGGCTGGTCCAGTCCGGATTTAATAACACTGGTAATTATCATTTGCCAATAAGCCTTAACTCACATAGCATCTGTTACACCCTTACCTTGTTTTAACCTTTTTCAGAGTATTCGCAGAAAACGATATGTGGTTTGGTGGGCAACACAGGAATAAATGAATATACTGATAATAAGTGCATGATTACATAAATTCCCCATAGGGGTTCGTACATGATCATTACCATCAATGTAGCCACACAGGGTTATTTGGGTATCTAAACCCATCCCAGTGAAACAGAGACATATTTTCGTCTTCGTTCCACCACTGCAATCCCCTCATATTGTTCTCTACATTATTCTCAACATATCTTCTGTCTTCTCCTGTCTAAATTGTTTTTAGGGGAAGGTGAGATTCGAGAGAATCTCAGTAGGAAAACAATACCAATATGCATATACAATAAATGTTTAATGCATGACATGCTTGTATCACATAACTCATGCTCACAAAATGAAAAATCTGTAAACTCAATGCTTCGAATAATATACTTATGGCCATAGCATAAATTGAAACATAGCTTCAAATCATTTATACATGTTTCAAATAATCAAACAAAGCAATAACATGCATCAACACACTAACACAAATATCATATACATGCAGGAGAGGTAAGTTCCCTACCTTAACCCTTTTACGCCTCAAAATGTGTGCCTCGTAAATATCATATACATGCAGGAGAGGTAAGTTCCCTACCTTAACCCTTTTACGCCTCAAAATGTGTGCCTCGTAAAGCGTGCCAATGACTGGACTCACAACTTGGTTCTACAATTCCAATATACAATTTAGACACTTCCATATTGTTTTTGGGGATTATATGAGCCTATTATTAAAATTTACTAAAATACCCCTAGGGACCCCGCCCGGCCCCGCGTACCCACCTCGGCTGTATTTTTCCTGAAATTTTGATATGGGCTATTCTGACATATTTTTGCCCAAGAAATCCATTTCCGGACCCGAAATTATCAAATTCAATGTCAAATTACAAAATTACCCTTAACAGCCCCACTTTATGGGTTTCAGGGGCGTTTTCGTAATTATGCTTTTTCGGCCTTTTCCGAAAAAGTGACCAACTGTAACCTCACCTAATTTTCATTTCTAAACTCAATGGAACCATCAAATCATTGAAAATCCATCTCTAACCCCTCCAAACTAGCCTTGGCCAAAATTCTCAATTCCCCAGGAAAAATTGGGGTTTTTCAGTTTTGGCTCCGTAGACGTGTTTCTTTTTACTCCTAACCACTTTATTAACCATTACATTAGGTTACAACTAAAATTAAGACCCAATTTCGACAACATAACCCCTAGGCAACTCAATTTCCAAACTTTAAAACCAATGGCAATCCGGTGAAATTTCACCGATTAAATTGTCCACAGCAGCCAGAATAAGCAATATATGAAAGTTTGAAAGTTACCTCAAGCTCCTTCTGGATTTTCTCAAATATGGTTGAAAACCCTAACTCTTACACACCAAAATATGAGCTTTACAACCTTCAAGAATACCGAATAGAAGCTTAGGAGTAGAGTTATATACGTTAGCTAAGGATTTATCGGAGAAATTGGCTTACCTTATGAGTTCTCTTTTCCTTCCCTTTCTAAACTCTCTCAAGCTTTCTCTCTCTAATTTCAGATCTGTTCACATGGTTTGCTGGCTGGAGGAAGAGGATGAGCTTATATTATTATATTTTATCAATTTTCCAAATTTTCGGATTCTTACAAAATTATGGTAGATTTTCTGCCTAAACTTTGAAAAATCATAACTAATTCTAGAAAAATTGAATTGGAGTGATTCCAAAGGTTATGGAACCCTTATTGAGTCTAGTTTCAAGGAAAAATATAGCCTTTTGCTATATGAAAGTACAAAATTCCCAAAATTTCAATCTTTGCATGCTGTTCCAGAAACTTCACAGTTTTTCTGTGCTGACTTCAAAAATTCATATCTTTTTTGTATATAGCTCTAATTGAGTAATATGACCTATCAAATTAAATCTTAGGATGTCTACTTTCATCTTGTAAAATTTCATAATTTTTTCTCATCATTTGATCATTCAAAATCACATGACAAACTCACTATCCCAGCGATTTCACATAATTATATTCTTCAAAGTTCACCATTTTACTTTCTTAATATTCCAAAGATATAAGAATCATTAGGGTATAAATTTGGGCTCCTACTAAATTAGGGCTTAGCAATCCACTTAATTTAAGCTTATTATCAAACCTTCAATCCCAATTTTTAGAGTATTACAGCATCTACTTTTTCTTTTAGGGCAAAACTTTTCGAGGCCCCAAGTTTAAAACCAAGTGTGAGTATGATTGTGTGCGCTCATCATTTCATCATACATGCGTGTATGTGTGCGTGTGTGTGTGGGATAAAGGGCTAAAACACCCCAAAAGTTTTATGAATGAACGTTAGGTATCTGAAAATTTTTAGGGGGCAAATGTATTTCAGAAGTGTAAATGACGGAGTTATTTTGCCCCTATCATTAATAATATTAAATTGGACTTTTAAAGTTGACTGAGCTATACACATGGCACCAAATATTATCCACCTTATCATTCAGCATCAATAATTACCTGCCAACTCATTCTGTCTCTGTCTCCACCCTTGGCCCTTGGTTTCCTCCCTCTTTTCCCTTTTTTTCGATTGCCACCTTCTCCTCCCTCTCCAAGAAAACCTTCATCTTTCCTAATACCTAAGAAGCTTCACAACTCATAGATCCCTCAATCCTCAAGTCATTCCTTCCAAATCCAATGCTAGATTCAACATCCATCCGACATACAAACCGACAACCAATAGCCACAGCACAGTCCGATGCCTCTTCACCGGGATTGTCGAAGAAATGGGCACAATCGAGCAACTCGAGGTCGCCCAGGACGGCGGATTCAACCTGAAGATCCGGGCAAACACCATTAACGATGGCGTAAACCTCTGAGACAGCAATGCCGTCAACGGCACTTGCCTCACGGTGACCCATTTCGATCCCAATGTTTCCGATTTCCCGATCGGGTTATCTCCTGAGACGCTAAGGAAAACTTCATTGATGCAGCTGAAACCTGGGTCGTTGGCGAATCTGGAGAGGGCGGTCAGTCCCACGACCCTCATCGACCTCTTCGTCAAAAACAATAGCCACTTCAAGAAACGGAAGCCTAGTAAACGGCCTCCCCACTAGACCCATGATCCAGGCCACCGCCGGAACCATCCGATTTGAGAGTCCGCTTGCTTACTCGTGCGGAGCCGATGTGTCTGAGGCTTCGACTTTGAAGCGATTGCTGAGGGGAGACAATGGGGCCACGTGTGAACAAATCAAGTTCATGGTGGCAAGATCTAGTTTCCAAGACAAGATGGATTTGCACCTTCGATCTTCAATCTTCATACTTCTCTTTTCTGGGTTTGTTCGATTTGTAGTTTTGTTTCTTTTTTTATTCGATTTCATACTCCCCTGCTTGGCGTTCTCTGTGGATTCAAAATCATGTTTTGCATATTCAAAATCATGGCTGGATCTGTTGATTCAAAAGCATATTTGTTTGTTCTATGTTGTTTTGCTCTTCGCCGAAGGAGGAGATGATAGTGAGTTGTTCGTCGAAGGAGGGGTGATGATATTGACGGAGAGGTTTCTTGTTACTTCTTTTCAAGAAAGGGTGACAAGGATGATGTGGCATTATAGATGGCATAATATTCTAAATGGTAGAGACACCTCATCACATGTTGGTCAACAAACTGTTGATTGTTTTGGTCTTTAACGGAATGACACATTTGCCCCCTTGTTTTGCAGTTTTGAGATATATTTATCTAGTAGTGGGAAAACGGGCTGGCCCGCGGGTTGCGGATTGCAGCGGGCCAGCCCGCCCCCTTCACGGGCTGGCTTTTGCCAGACCGAACCCGTTTAGGCAGGTTGGCGGGCCAAATTTTTTTTTTTTTTAATTTTTAATATTTTTTTCTTTCACCCGCTCATATCGCACTTCTTTTCTTTTATATATTTGTATTAAGAAATCAATTTTATTCTTACTTTCTTTTTTTTCACCTATTTACATCACAAAACTATATAAATACATCTCTTTTTAATTTAATAATAGTATAATAAATAAATATAATATGAAAATAAGTGTCAAATAAAAGGTATGAGGAATTAATTAAACACATCATCAAAGGAAATGAGATAAGGGACTAAAGATATTTGAGAAAAAAATTAAAAAAAATAAAAAATAAAAAAAATTATGCGGGCCAGCCCGCGGGCTGAGCCCGTTTAGCCCGCTTTTAATCGGGCCGCCGAGTTTAAAATTGTCGGGCTGGCGGCCGAATTACCAGCTCTATATTTATCCCCTCAAAAATTTTCAGTTATCCAATAATCATTTGTGAAATCTTTTAGAGTATTTTAGTCCTTTAACCCTATATATAGGGCATATTTATTTTAACGATCTGATTGTTTATAAGCTGTTTTTCACGTAAATCGAGATACAATTCATCTTACATGCTTATCTCGTATATCATAAATCACGATTGAAAAGCTGTTTTTAAACATTTCAATCGATAATCCAAATGAACACATAGTTGTTATCATTGTAAATGATTTGTCAGCATAATATTTTGCTACGCTTGGGTCCCTAAATAATAAAATTTCCCTCTATATTTTTTTTAGGGAAAATCCCTCAAAAAGAACCTTTAAATTAGTAAAAGACGCAGACGTACGCGGAAATATAATATCCCGGATCAGTGCGAGTACATTAACTGGAATATTAGAATTGAATGTAAAATGACAAATTTGTCCTCTGATGAAAGAAAAGAAGTTGATGACAAAAGAAGGTGACGCGAAACAGGGAGAGCGTCAGCACGCGGGAACGTAAGTGGGAGGCGATACAAACAGGAGTGAGGTATGTACTTTATTAGTCGACAATGTTCTTCCCCGCGTGGTCGAGCTGAAGCAAAACCATTTTCGTCTTCATTTGGGTGGGAAACTTTGCGGGGTATTTGGGTTTGAAGGACGTAAATGTTGATGAGTGGTATGGGGGAAAATGCAGATGCTGCCTGAAGCGGGGAGGAGGTTGGGATGGTTAGTTTCAGGGTTGTGGTTGAAGAGAATAAATGAGGTGGATTTTGTAAGAAACGATTAATATGAAGTTGAAAAACCCTAATATAGATTTGTGAAAGATTGAGGTACCCATTTAGTTTTGTTTTTGTCAACTAACAGTGTGTTATTTATTTGTTGCAGGATGCGTAAAAAAATGGATGGTAATATTGGTTCAAGCTGTGCAAAGGAGTTGTTTTGTTATTTTCACGTGGGGGGGGGGGGGGAATTTGAACATAATAATGACGGTGAAGTTAAATATATCGGAGGCAGTGTGAGGGTAAAGGTACTAAAAGATGGGATAAGAATGGAAGATTTAAGAGAAATTATATCAAGATTGACAGGTCATGAAGGGAGCAGCTGTGACATTAAATACACAGTAATGTTTGATGAGAGGACATTAATTGAGCTTAACAATGATAGTGAAATTGAAAATCTATTTCGGTTCAATGAAAGCAGTGCGCATGTGTTTGTGACAATAGACATGCCCAACATGATTCCGGTTGTTTTAAGATAGAAGCTCAGCAACGGATCTACCAGCACAACATGATTCCGGTTGTGATAATAGACATGCCCAACGTCAATGATTATAGGGATTATCACATGGAAAACATGTCTGAAGCTACGTTCCTCTACCCTCCAATCACAAGTCTACCTCCTGGAAGACCAAGAGTAAGGAGGCAGGAATCACAGTTCCAAAATAGAAAGATCTACCATTGTACACGGTGCCATGAAACAGGACACACAAGAAGGACGTGCAAAAATCCCAACCCATGTTGAACTCTAATGATCATCTTTGATGCTTCATCTTTTTTGTTGTATATATGTTTTGGTTTGACCCTTCAATGGTTTTTAGAATGAAGGGATGAGGTGCAGGGGAAGCAGTTTTTATATGTAATGTATGCAGTGTCGTGTCATGTCAGTGACAAAAAACATTAAGAAGCAGTAAGATCTTAATGTTCTGTTGTCACTAAAAGTTGAAAGTTTATGTAAGTGGCCACTGCTTTTGTACACAAGTATAGTGTTGATTATGTATAGTTTGGCAACTATTTCTCAAGTTGTAATCAATATGGAAATACAAATATATAGTTTATCTGACTGCTGTGTGTTATCTAGTTTTTATCAATATAGTTGGTTGGAATGCTGCTACAGTGTGGGAATGAATATGAACATGGAGCATTTTTATGTCAGCACCAGATGTCATTGGGTTCATGTAATTGCATGTTGTACCTCTCATTATGTGACTACTTAACTGGAGCGTGTTATTTTAAACTCAGGCTCGGTGCATCTTGACACTATAGGTGCTCTGGATATAATATGACCTTCAGTTCATTAATGTGCATAAATTAGTAACTACAAAATATATACGCGTGGCCATCATAAACACATTCAATTGTAAAACAAAACACAGTTCAAACACAAAACGGAAGCAAAAAAAACATGCAATTCCACTTAAACATTACATGCAACAGAACAGACTCACATGACTCACAGTTCAGCAAAGAATTAATTTTAGAGTAAATGTTTCAAAGACTTCATCCGTGCGTTAAGTTTAACGTGCATATGGTTTTTCTTTTTTTTTTTGCTACGGACTCCAAGTATCACGAATTATGTGTTGTTTTTTGCACATGACTTATGCACATTTAACAACAACAAACACAATCACTATCGGGTTACCCTCCAGTGATGCTAGAACTCGAGTTGATAATCGGACAACTCGAGTGAGCTTCGTAAGTCATCCAAGGACACCGTCGAGTGACCTTCTACGCAACTCGAGTTTGGTGCCGCTTCTCACAATCACCATCGGGTTACCCTCCAGTGATGACGACAACTCGAGTTGATAATCGGACAACTCGAGTAAGCTTCGTAAGTCATCCAAGGACGCCGTCGAGTGACCTTCTACGCAACTCGAGTTTGGTGCCGCTTCTCACAATCACCATCGGGTTACCCTCCAGTGATGACGACAACTCGAGTTGATAATCGGACAACTCGAGTGAGCTTCGTAAGTCATCCAAGGACGCCGTCGAGTGACCTTCTACGCAACTCGAGTTTGGTGCCGCTTCTCACAATCACCACCGGGTTACCCTCCAGTGATGACGACAACTCGAGTTGATAATCGGACAACTCGAGTGAGCTTCGTAAGTCATCCAAGGACGCCGTCGAGTGACCTTCTACGCAACTCGAGTTTGGTGCCGCCTCTCACAATCACCATCGGGTTACCCTCCAGTGATGACGACAACTCGAGTTGATAATCGGACAACTTGAGTCCGTACTCGTAAGTCTTGACAAAAGCACTATCTGGAAACCGTCCAATTATGCAAGTAACTCGAGTTATAATCCTCAAGTCGAGTGGAGATGCGGAAAGCAACGCAAGGCTCTAAACAATAACTCGCTTGTTACCGTCCAGTGCTGATATCAACTCGATTGCTCAATGGCCATCTTGACTAAGACACCAAAGCACTGTCTAGGTAACATCAATTTATGACCGCGCTATAGTGTATATGCCTATGGATTTGTTGATGCCAGTATTAATCAGAGTAATGGCAGTTGGAAATGGAAGTGTCACACTTGGTTAGCAGGGTGTATTGACTGGACACAATCATTATGTGTGAAAACAAACTTTGTACTAGGTGTAATAAATCGTCAACTGAACCCATCTACAAGTTGATTAATCACCTTCTAATAAATTGTTGTAATATAATAAAGATTTATACTATGGTGAATGGCCTTGTGTTCATACAATCGCTCATATAAGTGCGTGTAGAATTCATGTAACTGAGTTTCTAATTATGGTGTGGTTGTCTGCGAAGGGTGCCAGCCAAGAGCTTTAAATGTTTTCCTGATGGGACAAATGAACAGGTTATAATTTATGGGGCTGAACCGATTACTTGACCAAAATATATATGATTAGTTTCAGTTCTCTTACGATATATAGTGGCAGAAAATTACTTGCAATGGTGGAATTAATTCACTAGAATCAGACAGTACTTAGTAATTAACCTTATTATATATTTTAGGCAATGAAAGTTGTTTCGTTTTTACTATATTTAACTTTGAAGTTCAACGCATTCCTCGTCCGTCAGAGTTGAACTTCAAGTTTCTGTTGCAGACTTAAAGTCATTTTCGAATTAGAGAGATCACCTCAACTTGATTACTTTCTTTGATCTTAATTGAAATTCAGTCAAAATCCTTACACCGTTAATTTAGAAGGGTCATCATATTTTTTGACATCTCCTATTTCGGTGGACATCCAAGAGAACTTTTGGTGCCTTTAAGAAATTAAGGTTTTAAACTGAAAAAACCAATTTAAGATTGAACGCAATGTTTGAGGCTTTACAGTATTCACATATCCAAAGGAATAATTTTGCTGGGTTAATATAGGTCTTCAAAATGAATTTTGCTGATTGTGGTAGTTAAAATTATGCATACATATTCACATGGGAAAGTTGGTAAATTTTCTATTCAGTAATTGTTTTATGAAGAAAATTGAATTATTGAATATGGTCTAATCTCCAGAAGTGGAATGATCACCCTGCAATGTTGTGAAAATGGCAAACTCGAGTTGTGAAAGTATAATAAGATGTTGTGAAAATGTAAGAATGTGTTGGTAAACTCGAGTTATCAATTCATAACTCGAGTTCTGCATCCTATAAGCTAATCACTCGCCGGTTACCCTCTAGTGACGATATGAACTTGAGTTGTGAAAATGCAAACTCGAGTTGTGAAAGTTTAACGGGATGTCGTGAAAATATAAGAATGTGTTGGTGAACTCGAGTTATCAATTCATAACTCGAGTTCTGCATCCTATAAGCTAATCACTCGCCGGTTACCCTCCAGTGACGATATGAACTCGAGTTGTGAAAATGCAAACTCGAGTTGTGAAAGTCTAACGGGATGTCGTGAAAATGTAAGAATGTGTTGGTGAACTCGAGTTATCAATTCATAACTCGAGTTCTGCATCCTATAAGCTAATCACTCGCCGGTTACCCTCCAGTGACGATATGAACTCGAGTTGTGAAAATGCAAACTCGAGTTGTGAAAGTCTAACAGGATGTCGTGAAAATGTAAGAATGTGTTGGTGAACTCGAGTTATCAATTCATAACTCGAGTTCTGCATCCTATAAGCTAATCACTCGCCGGTTACCCTCCAGTGACGATATGAACTCGAGTTGTGAAAATGCAAACTCGAGTTGTGAAAGTCTAACAGGATGTCGTGAAAATGTAAGAATGTGTTGGTGAACTCGAGTTATCAATTCATAACTCGAGTTCTGCATCCAATAAGCTAATCACTCACCGGTTACCCTTCAGTGACGATATGAACTCGAGTTGTGAAAATGCAAACTCGAGTTGTGAAAGTCTAACGGGATGTCGTGAAAATGTAAGAATGTATTGGTAAACTCGAGTTATCAATTCATAACTCGAGTTCTGCATCCTATAAGCTAATCACTCGCCGGTTACCCTCCAGTGATGATATGAACTCGAGTTGTGAATGGCAAACTCGAGTTGTTAAAGTCTAATAGGATGTTGTGAAAATGTAACGATGTGTTGGTAAAGCCTAATGTCGAGTTGGGAATCATGTCAATGATGAAGCAGATGTCGATGATAACTGTGAAGAAGATGACGAGTCGTTGGCGGTGATGGTCGGTAGCTGCGATCATTACTAAATTTTCCCAGGAAGTGATTGGGTCAAGACTCAAACAATTCGAGTGATTTTCCAAACTTATTCATTACTTCTTATGATCACTTGAGTGTTCTTAACAATCTCTTCTCTGTTTATCCCTGTTTTTTAGCTCATAGACATAGGATCATATAAAAGAAGAAGATGGCGAGTTGTTGGGGGTGATGACATCGGAGTTGTTGGCAACCGAGAAGAAGATGACGAGTGCTCAAGATTTCACTATGTTTTCTTTCTAGTTTATCTCAACTCATGGCATCGGAGTTATTGATATTGTTTAACTTTTGGTACTTCTCATTTTTTGACAACAGGATTTAGTTCAGAGAAACACAAAATATTAAATGTTGTGGACTATAGCAATCCAAGGCCACGGATCCAGGGTCGACCAACAGCACCGATGACGACAAAGAAGATGAATGGTCCTGAATGCGTTTTAGCGCCATTATCACGCCTCCCTCAACGCTTTTCAATTTCAAAACTTTTAGGGTCACGCACGTCATTTTATCTCGAATTCTAATATTCCAGTTCAGACACTCGCACTGATCCGGGATATGGAATTTCAGAACACCTTTGCGTCTTTTGTTAATTTAAAAGTTCTTTTTGAGGGATTTTCCCTTTTTTTTATCAATGTAGTGATATTATCATATATATATATATATATATATATTGTATAATTACATTAACAACTGTAAAACTAAAATTTTCAATTAAATAATTTGTTGACTGATCTTATATTATATGTGTACAAAAATAATGTTATTTATGTTTATCTAACGCAAGCCAAAAGTTAGGGCATTATAACCCATTGACGTTAAACACTTCTCTTAAAATCTTTTTAAATATAAGGTTGTAGCTCGACTATCTATAAATATGTTGGGTTAGGTGTGTGAATTATAATAAAAAAAAAAGATTTAAGACTTATTAAAAAGGGAAAATCCCTCAAAAAGAACCTTTAAAATAGCAAAAGACAGAAAGGTGTTCCGAAATTCCATATTTCCACAAAAGTGCGAGTACCTGATCTGGGATATTGAAATTGTAGACAAAATGACCTGCGTAACCCTGGAAGTTTTAAAATTGAAAAACGTTGAGGAAATAAGAAGGGCGAAATTGCGCGAAAACTCTGTCGAGACTCTTCATCTTCTTCGAGCGTGGTCGTTGTCGTTGGTGGAGTGTGGTTTCGTGGCGTTGAGAGAGGATAGTAGCAGCGACATTGTGCGGCGAATTTGGGGTGGATTTGAGGAGGAGCGAAGGCGAGAAGAGGTTGTGGTGAAAGGCATTGGACAGTTGCAGAGGCACCAGTTTGCGGCTGCGAATTTGAGCTCCGGTGTTGAACTTGGGTAAGTGGTTGTGTTTAAAATTGTATTTCATTTTAACTTATCCACTTGATTAGAATGGGGGTTCAAATTCGTTGGGTTAAAATTTGTTTGGGAAATGTGGATAAAAGCTATGAAGTGGTGCGAAGTTGGGAATCGTTGAGGCGAAGTTGTGAAAATAAGTTGCTAAGTTGGGAAGTTTGAATTGCAACTTTTGAAATTTGTAAACCGTTGAAACAGCATATGAACGCGTCAATTTGTGAAGTTGTGACAGGGTGTTCAGACCTAGCGTATTGTGATTTTATTGTTGTGAAAATCTTATACATAAATTTGCGAATGGCTTAAGTGAAGTTGTGAAACAAAATCTCTGAAAACTGCATGTTAAGTTGTGAACACAAAAGAAGAATATGTGAAAACGGTAATGACACGTTGGTAACTTGTGAAACAACATATGAAGTTGTGGATGTGAGTAGAAGTTGTGAAAGGGTTTGTAGATATAGGAATCGCCGATTTCACAGTAGTGAAAATGTTATGGATAGTGCCCTAAGATAACATTTGAAAATCGAATGTTATCCTGTGAAAACATTATCGGAGTTTGTGAAAGCGTAATGAAAAGTTGGTAAATATGTGTAGAGGTCAATTTAGGCGAGGAAATTGTGAAATTCGTAGGCGAACTTGTGAATCCTTATGCAGAAGTTGTGAATATTTCTCCATAAGTTGTGAGACCTTATTTAACTTTAACTGTGGGGAAATAGATATTTCCAATAGTTGTGGTTGTGATGGGAAGGTTGGAAAATGGTATGAGAAGTTGCGATGACATAGCTTAGATGCGTTAACTTGTCATGTACGAATAAAAATGTTATTAAATGTGCTGAAATCCATAGTTGATGAGTGTAAACTGAATTTTGTGCAGGTAAAAGGAGATGGGGGGCCACAAAGGTGAGACATCAAAGGCAGAACAAGTAAAGGCAACAAGTGTCAAGAGTAGAGAAGTAACGAAAGAAAGTGAAAAGTCCGAGGCAATAAAGGGCGATGGTGAACAGATTAAACCAGTGATGAGTGGGTTTATGCTGTTTAGAAACGAGTATGTGGCCAAGTTAGGGGAGAAGAAGAGAAGGATGGCAGATGAAAGTAAGTCGGCAGGGAAGGCATGGCGTGAGTTGCCAGAGGCGAAGAAGAAGGAGTACAATGATAAAGCTATGGAAGGACGGCCGAAAAGGGAGATGAGGAAAAAGGAACTGCCATTTCATACCCGCTGCTCACTAGGAGGATTTACATCGTTGGTGCAGTTTGTGAACGGTAAAGAACATTTGAAGGAGAGGGTTAAGAGAATAGGATTTGGGAACCTATTGAAGGTGCAATTGAACCGACTCCCCCGTGACCTGATTGTGTCCATGCTGAGAGCATATGACCCAGCAACACATCAATTGAGGATTAGGGGGAAGACAAAAGAAATAGAAGCATCAGATGTGCACAAGTTGCTCGGTATACCTCATTCAGGGGAGGAGGTGAAGGTGGATGTGGAGGATTCGAATAGAAGATATCAGTGGTTGAAGAGGGAGTATGGGAGGAAGAAATATACGGACATTCTGAAGCGCATAAAATCTGGGACAGCTGGCGATAAATTTGAGTTTATGTTTGTGCTCTACAGTTTAGGGACTTTGTTATGCCCTACCTCGAGTGGGCTGATAAGTGACCGGATGTTGAGGGTTATGTTCTGCACAATGGACGGTTTTCAACATTATGACTGGGCAACATACATAATGAAAGACTTGTGGAAGGAAATGAGTGATTATGTGAAAGAGTACAGGGAGAAGAAGAAAAGGGAAGGGAGCAGCAACGTGGGTGGTTGCCTGTACTTACTCCTGGTATGTCACTGTTTACATTAAATGTGTAGCTATCATTCAAGCCGAAAATAATGATCCATATATTTTCTATGGCGCAGTTGTTCTTTGGGGAAATTTTCCCTTTGAAACAAAGTGTCCGCGAACAGTCCACCACAGCGATTGAATTCTGGACAAAGGAAAAGATCAACGACATGGTGAAGACTGAGAGGACGAGCAATATGGGAATTTTGTATAAAGGAAAAGGCTCTGAAGTTAGGGCAGGGAATGAGGACACAGATAATGTGCCATATTTAGACCCGGTATGTGTCTGTGGAAGCTAATTTAAAATGCAAAAACGATTTAATAATGTAATTGACAAATTAAGTTGTGCTGTCACTGTAGGAATTGAAGGAGGTGTATGCCCGGTTGGTGAAAGTTATCGATGAAAACCGAAACAGACTTGTAAGCGTGGTGGCGCAGGAGCTACTCAATGTCCAGCTCGCACGAGAGGCCAGGGAGAAAGCACAACAAGACGGCCCTGGTGTGACAGTAGATGAGCAACATACAGATGAGGATGATGATGATGATGATGCGACAGATGCTTCTCACGACTCAGACTCAGATTCTGATGATGCAGACGCAGAACCTTATCATGTTGATGACGACGAAGATGATGATGCAGAGGGAACTGAGGTGGCGGAAAAAGTCCCCACGGATGACCATGCAATTCAGAGGCCTCAACAGCTGCGGAGATCAAAGAGGCAGCCACTCCAAGCGATGACATGTCCATTTATACAGTTGGATGGGAGTCGAAAAAGGAAGACGCCAACGCATGATTAGAAAACGTTGTTCAACATAGTTTCCACAATGGCCAGAGGTGCTGAGGCTGAAGTGTAAGTATCAACGTCATGTGATTGAATGACTGTTATGTAGTTAGTATATTACCACAACACGGGAAGCGATGAACTAACTGGCATTGCATTTGAAATGTTTTTGTAGGCCGTTGGTTCAGATTTTGGATGAAGAACTGTGTCGAGACCAGTTGTATACGCTAGGGGGAATTCAAAGACTAAGTAATACGGTATGTATGGCTTACGTGGAGAATGGTTTCATTAAGTTATGGTGAATATTATATGTAGTTTATGCAATGGTTTCTTTGCTGCTGTAGGTGATGTCCATTGTGTGTAAGGCTTTAATGTATCACTTCAAGCTGGAGGGAGGACAGCCGAAGCGCCATATTTTTGATGCATGGTTCATGGTAATTACTCATTTCTTGTGTAGTGGAACAACATTTAGTGTGACAAAATTATGTGCACATTAGTCAGGACTATGTGTTTTTATGCAGACAAAGTTGGTAGGTCACCCAATAGGGTGGAAAGTGTCTTCCGCGAGTAAAGAATTCTCTCCCAAAACCGTCGGTTACAATATAGGCGAGTGTGAGTTGATTATGGGTCCGGCACTTGTCCGTGGCCACTGGTTCTGTGTTGCGTTAGAGACAAAGACTATGACCTTCTACGTGCTGGACTCAATGAAGCCTGATCTAGGCAGCAAGAAGACTACGAGGAAGGGTGGCGTGACAGATGATTACATATTTGTGTTAAACTTAATTGTAAGTTCACCTGACTCCACTGCTGTAGTTGAGGTGGTTTACTTCAGTTGACCCACATCGTAAGACGCATAAATGTTCTTTTTTCAGAGAGATAGGTTCGTTGACATCGTGCACATTGTTAACCCGCATCTGGCTGGGAAGAAGAAGATGTCAGATATTGTGTGGCCTCCTGTTGTGCAACAGAATAATCTGTAAGCTTCTTCACTTTCGCCTCTTACAATTTAGCTTGCATTGTTTCGTTAAGTAACACTACGTTTTCATGTGGGTGAGAGTACAGGAGGGACTGTGGTGTTCATGTTATTATTTGGTTGAGCCAGTGGACCCCGGAAGGTGATTTCCATTACGAAAATGTAAGTGATCCACATTTCCCTCTGTACGCATTGTTATTTACTTGTGATTTCCATTATGGTTTCCATTGAACCTTACACTGAGGGAATTACTTATTTGCAGGAACAAATTCAGCAATTGCGGAGCGACATTATGTGGTGGTTAGTTAATCATCCGCTGAATTTGTTGCGGGACACAGCTGTGGCCCTCATTCCCTCTGGACAAAAGTCCAGCAAAAGACGTGCTTAGGTTATGTCCCCGCGATATAGTAATGTCAACACTTGTCCATGTAAAGTATTGTAAAGTATTGTTAACGTCATAGAGTTATGTACGGTAGAGTCCACTGACAGGACATGCAATTTAAGGTACATTAATGACATATATGTTGCCATTGCGGGATGCAATGTTTCCCAGTTCACTCCTCTAGCATTACCTTCTAAAACGTACTTGTATGCCACCAACAATATCTGTGTTCCCCTTTCGCAATGTAACTATGTCCTTGCCAGAGGCAGGTTAAAAAATTTTTTAAGAGAACTAATATCCTAACAGAATGAATAAGGTTGAATGATGTAATGAGGCACAATGAATAATATGCAATTTAGGGTTGAATGATGCACACATTACATAAGCATTCTACGCACGTGCGCCACTTGCATTTCCAACTGCCAATAATCTGATCAGCACTGCTAACAATCCATAGTTAACAATGATGATGCACACATTACATAATGATTGTGTCCAGTCAATACACCCTGCTAACCAAGTGTGACACTTCCTTTTCCAACTGCCATTACTCTGATTATCTCTGGCGGCAACAAATCCATAGGCATATACACTATAGCGCGGTCATAACTTGATGTTACGTAGATAGTGCTTTGGTGTCTCTGAATTGATGGCCATTGAGCAGTCGAGTTGATATCAGCACTGGACGGTAACAAGCGACTTATTGTTTAGAGCCTTCCGTTTCTTTCCGCATCTCCACTCGACTTGAGGATTACAACTCGAGTTACTTGCATAATTGGACGGTTTCCAGACAGTGCTTGCGTCAAGACTTAGCAGTACGGACTCGAGTTGTCCGATTACCAACTCGAGTTGTCGTTATCACTGGAGGGTAACCCGATGGTGATAGTGAGAAGCGGCACCGAACTCGAGTTGCGTAGAAGGTCACTCGCCTCCGTTCTTCGATGACTTACGAAGCGCACTCGAGTTTCCGGATGACCAACTCGAGTTGCCGTCATCACTGGAGGGTAACCCGATGGTGATAGTGAGAAGCGGCACCGAACTCGAGTTGCGTAGAAGGTCACTCGCCTCCGTTCTTCGATGACTTACGAAGCGCACTCGAGTTTCCGGATGACCAACTCGAGTTTCCGTCATCACTGGAGGGTAACCCGATGGTGATAGTGAGAAGCGGCACCGAACTCGAGTTGCGTAGAAGGTCACTCGCCTCCGTTCTTCGATGACTTACGAAGCGCACTCGAGTTTCCGGATGACCAACTCGAGTTGCCGTCATCACTGGAGGGTAACCCGATGGTGATAGTGAGAAGTGGCACCGAACTCGAGTTGCGTAGAAGGTCACTCGCCTCCGTTCTTCGATGACTTACGAAGCGCACTCGAGTTTCCGGATGACCAACTCGAGTTGCCGTCATCACTGGAGGGTAACCCGATGGTGATAGTGAGAAGCGGCACCGAACTCGAGTTGCGTAGAAGGTCACTCGCCTCCGTTCTTCGATGACTTACGAAGCGCACTCGAGTTTCCCGATGAACAACTCGAGTTGCCGTCATCACTGGAGGGTCACCCGACGGTGCTAGTGAGAAGCGGCACCGAACTCGAGTTGCGTAGAAGGTCACTCGCCGCCGTTCGTGGATGATGTACGAAGCTCACTCGAGTTTCCAGATGAACAACTCGAGTTGCCTTCATCACTGGAGGGTCACCCGATGGTGATTGTGTTTGTTGTTGTTAAATGTGCATAAGTAATGTGCAAAAAGCAACACGTAATTGGTCATACTTGGAGTCCGTAGAAAAAAAAAAGATAAACCATATGAACGTCGTTAAACCTGACGCATGGACGAACTGTTTGAAACATTTACTCTAAAATTATTTCTTTGGTGAACTGCATGTGACGAGAATTAAAAAAAAACGTGGGGACTATCGTCGTCTAGGCATCTGGATTAACGTCTTCATCGTTGTCGACTCCCTCATTAATTTCTTCCTCCTCCCCTGCGTCGATTCCTTCAATCGGTTGTGGTTCAACATTCGGTCCTTCTGGTTCGTTCATAATGTGGTAGAGCCAGCTTACTTCTGTGTCGTATATGCAATTTCTGCATCCGGCCTGGCATGGTTGGTTCTCACAGAATCTATGTTTGGGACGGTCGAATATGTTCCTGTTCAGTCCCCAGTTCATTGATTGTAGGTGTCGTGTCACTCGCTCTTTAATTGAAGATATTTGGCCTGAGTCGATAATGGCTTGAAGTCTGTGTATTGCTTCGTTCCCTTCTGGTGTGTCGTTAAACTTACTCCATTTTGCAAGGACTAATATGGCAAATGAGTAACTTGCATCACAGTTGTTTAGCACTGCAGCCTCCCGTATTTGTGACAGTCCTTTCTCTCCTGTATCTGCTGTTCTGGTGTAGTATTTAAGCCCTCTAATGAATAGACTAAATGGATTACCGTTATGGAAACATGTCAGCAGGAAATGAATATGTTGCTCGCTTCTTGTCCATCCTAGATGATCATAGTTCTCCAGAGGCACGTTCTTATAGAATTCTGTTGAATTTCCTGCTATCCTTAGGATGCGGCATGAATTCTTGAAGTGGTAATAGTCTTTCAAACTTGATGATGCTATGTAGCACATCAGTTCTATTAATATTGTTTGCGGCAGCTTCAGAAGCGGTGAGTCATCGTTGCTGGTCGTTCTTCTATGTCTGGAGTGGTCTGGTGGGAAGTCAGCCATGTCTTTTTTCGTGTTTGTTCCTGCAAGACTGTTTTGTTGCCTGCGGCCTAAATAATTGGGGGTGCGGACTATTTGTAGTTTTTAGTGCACGACCAAGCGTGGCCGTTTTATTTTATCGTCTGTTTTAGTTTTGTTCGTGGTGGTGGGTGGAACGTGGCGGTTGTGCTGCTTGGTTGATTGTGGTGTACGCCTTTTGATGTCGTGGGTTCATTGCCGGTTACCAGAGTGCTTCGCATTCGTAACTGAAATTAGTAATGTCAGTCTGTTCTGTTGCATGTAACGTTTATGTGGTATTGCATGTCTTTTTTCCTTCCGTTTTGTGTTTGAACTGTGTTTTGTTTTACAAGTGAATGTGTTTGTCATGGCCACGCGTATATAATTTGTATGGACTAATTTATGCACATTAATGAACTGAACTGAAGGTCATATTATATCCAGAGCACGTATGGTGTCAACATGCACCGAGCCTGCGTTTAAAATAACACGCTCCAGTTAAGTAGTCACATAATGAGAGGTACAACATGCAATTACATGAGAGCAGCGCAAAAAATACTTTACCACAGCAGCAGTGCCACTAAAAGGATCTGTATTCATGATGACAAAACTTATAAAATTTGCACAGACTAAGGTTTGTGTTACTTAATTACAGCAAAATCAAACCACAAATATATTCGTCAGGCACCACGCAACACATTCAGGAGGTACATTGAAGAAGACATTATACAGAGAAGCAATGCTCTCTACGGTCGCTCATACTAGGAATATGTCTCACGGTCATGTCTCCCCCTTGTTGTCGTCATCTGGAAGGGTAAATGTCATACACAATTCCAAGGTTGCAGAGGAAGACGGTGGCTTGCGAAGAGGAGCTACCGGTGGAATAGGGTCTGTCTCAGTGGTACAACAAGGTGGTGTATAGGGTGTAACTGCAGTGGCAGGTTCAATGGGGGCAGAGGTTTGATCATGGGAGCCAGAGCATGTAACGTTTATGGGGTCCTCTATGGGAGTGGTGCCTGAGGGCTCACAACTGGATTGTGGAATAGCTTGTGGGTCCTGAGGGATGGGAACCTTTGACAGTGTGGCAGGATCCGGGGGTGTCAACATAACATTGGATGACGTAGGAGGACATGGAGCATTTTGAGTGACTAAGTTTGCAGGAGTTGTAGATTCAGGTCCACATGGAACAGGTGCAGCATTACACTGTGACGGCATATCAGAAGGAGGAAAGTTGAAGTGTTCTCTTAGGACAGCTTCATAAGTATCAAGGCGATGATTAAATTCCCTCAACTGCTGAGTATGAGCATCTTGCATTTGAAATAGCCTCTCGAAGTTCTCATTAATGCCAATAACCAGACGTTTGACTTGATGGTCAACCATTTCAACCAGATAGGCATTTGAGACCTTTATGTGGTCTGTGGTTGTTTTCAATGCATCCTGGATGTAGGTCTGAATTGTGGCTGCCATGAGTGGGGGTCCAGGAGACCCAGCTCTTGATGATTGTCCCTCATCCACTTTGGGTCTCTCAGATTCTATCTCCTTCCTTTTCTTCGTTGTTATACTTGTAGAAGCACCCACTGGCAGCTTAATATTCATTCTGCTCAGGTGAATGCTGTCAAACCTTGGAATACGAACAATTTGCTCATTAGGTTCGAGGTACCAGATATTGTGCAGCGTCAGAAAGTGAGAGATCAGTTGGGGAAACGGTAGAGGGGTACTCCTTGTGGAAGACTTCCTGTATCTGTTTATTTCATTGTAAATGTGTTGCCCTATGTTCCTCTGTTCCTTAGACACAATTGAGGCCATCAGCTGGTAATCTTGTCCCACGAAGTGAGTGAAATTGTTCGATTTGTTGACCATAGATCGTGAGTATATGTACCACACAATCCGATGTACATCACTCAAGGAGCTAGGTTTGAAAGTTAAAGTTTTACTTCCACCAATTGGATTCAGAATCTGACATATTTCTACATCACTGAATTCTTTTACAGGCCCTGTTGGAGGATTGTCTATGCCAAGGTAAGTGTTAATCAATGCAGCAGATAGTTGAATGTTTTGGCCCCTAACAGTTGACTCTAATCTTTCTTCTATCAGTTCGCCCACCTCATCACAAACCTCAACCACCTCCAAGTTACAGTAGAAGTGCCTCACTACAGAGGGACTATATGACGTTTTGATGGTCAACCAAGGTTCATAGTACTGAAACCAAGGGTACAGATCTAAAGCGAGTGTGTCCTTAATATGTTGTAGATCCAGATAAACAACAGGACAGAATGATCTATGAGCGAAATCATCGTCATACCTGCTCTTATCATTAGGCTCTAGTGTCTCTGAATTGAAACCTGGTGGTGGTCCCAGAAGCTCATCCTCCAGTTCAGGAGGTACATTACACTTTGCTTTTTGATTTGAAGTTGATGCACCACCATATCTGGATTTTGTGGGTGCATGCAATGTCTGATCAACCAATTGAGTCACAATCTTTGTTATCTTCCGCTCTAAGTCTTCTTCTGTTTTCTCTGTGGAGGTTGAGGCCAAATGTTCTGTAGGCACTGACACGACTAGTTCCTTCGAAGTGGGAGAGGCTACTTTTGGCCGTTTCTGCTGTGATTCTGCTATCACAACCCCCTGTGACCTGCTCAGTTGTTCCGGTGGTAGTCGATCCTGAACTTTTGGCTGAGTCTTCCTCGGTTTGTTCAACGGCTTACTCCCTTTCGACGGCAGCTTCTGTGAATCACGAGAATCTTTCTTCCCACTGTCGGAGCCCTTTGTTCGCACCATTGCACCAGATGGAAGAATGAGAAAGTGCGATGCTAGGGCAAGTCCAAACTCTGCTTCTCGACTCACTGAGGGTTAGGGGGAATGGAGCTGTTACGCCACGGTTGGTTGAACGGGATTTGAAGGTTGCATAGAGCTCAACTGCCTAATAGTACGTTTCTCGTCAGTTAACTCGAGGGCTCATTTAGTCGGAGGTCGAGTGGAGTGCACAGAAATGTTTGGTGATTGAGGGAATTAAAGCGTGGAATCCTGATTAACTCGAGTTATAGTTCATTCACTCGAGTTAGTATTCCCTTTTGGTTCGTGACTTTCCAGTTACCCTCCAGTGATGCGCACAACTCGAGTTGCTCATGGCCTAACTCGAGTCCACACGTCGACTGATCATAGTTTCGCACTGGAGTGCGATATGTCCAACTCGAGTTCTCCACGCCTGCACACGATAACTGGCTGGTTACCCTCCAGTGATGCGCACAACTCGAGTTGCTCATGGCCCAACTCGAGTCCACACGTCGACTGATCATAGTTTCGCACTGGAGTGCGATATGTCCAACTCGAGTTCTCCACGCCTGCACACGATAACTGGCTGGTTACCCTCCAGTGATGCGCACAACTCGAGTTGCTCATGGCCCAACTCGAGTCCACACGTCGACTGATCATAGTTTCGCACTGGAGTGCGATATGTCCAACTCGAGTTCTCCACGCCTGCACACGATAACTGGTTGGTTACCCTCCAGTGATGCGTACAACTCGAGTTTCTATTCCATCAAACTCGAGTTATCACTTACTCTTATCATATTCATAACAAGATCATACCTTTTCGTGAGCAAAGAAAGTTTGAATAAACAGTCGGTAGCATCACTAGGCATGGGCCTGCTTTTCCCATCGGCACAAATAGCAGATTGTATTACCACAAGTCTTTGAAATATAAATTGGTACATCAAGTGTTCTTGTTATTAACAGATTGGGTTACATGAAGAAATTTGATGTGATTTAAAGTTGTGTAAGAAGAAATTTGATGTGATTTAAAGTTGTGTAAATAAAAACACCATTGTCATCCCACCCCTCCAAGTGTGGAACGGATTGTCTCAAGCAGGGTACATTGATGCACAAACAATATACTTCACTGTCTACTAACATTGGCTTACATGAACACAGATCTTGTTGGTGGCATAGGTGTTGTGGTGAAGTATATGTCAGAAGGTCATGAACACAGATCTTTTTGATGGCATAGGTGTTGTGGTGAAGTATATGTCAGAAGGTCATGAACTCAGATCTTTTTGGTGGCATAGGTGTTGTGGTGAAGTATATGTCAGAAGGTCATGAACACAGATCTTTTTGGTGGCATAGGTGTTGTGGTGAAGTATATGTCAGAAGGTCATGAACACAGATCTTTTTGGTGGCATAGGTGTTGTGGTGAAGTATATGTCAGAAGGTCATGAACTCAGATCTTTTTGGTGGCATAGGTGTTGTGGTGAAGTATATTTCAGAAGGTCATGAACACAGATCTTTTTGGTGGCATAGGTGTTGTGGTGAAGTATATTTCAGAAGTTCATGAACACAGATCTTTTTGGTGGCATAGGTGTTGTGGTGAAGTATATGTCAGAAGGTCATGAACACAGATCTTTTTGGTGGCATAGGTGTTGTGGTGAAGTATATGTCAGAAGGTCATGAACTCAGATCTTTTTGGTGGCATAGGTGTTGTGGTGAAGTATATGTCAGAAGGTCATGAACTCAGATCTTTTTGGTGGCATAGGTGTTGTGGTGAAGTATATGTCAGAAGGTCATGAACACAGATCTTTTTGGTGGCATAGGTGTTGTGGTGAAGTATATGTCAGAAGGTCATGAACTCAGATCTTTTTGGTGGCATAGGTGTTGTGGTGAAGTATATGTCAGAAGGTCATGAACTCAGATCTTTTTGGTGGCATAGGTGTTGTGGTGAAGTATATGTCAGAAGGTCATGAACACAGATCTTTTTGGTGGCATAGGTGTTGTGGTGAAGTATATGTCAGAAGGTCATGAACTCAGATCTTTTTGGTGGCATAGGTGTTGTGGTGAAGTATATTTCAGAAGGTCATGAACACAGATCTTTTTGGTGGCATAGGTGTTGTGGTGAAGTATATTTCAGAAGGTCATGAACACAGATCTTTTTGGTGGCATAGGTGTTGTGGTGAAGTATATTTCAGAAGTTCATGAACACAGATCTTTTTGGTGGCATAGGTGTTGTGGTGAAGTATATTTCAGAAGGTCATGAACACAGATCTTTTTGGTGGCATAGGTCTTTTTGGTAAAGTATGTCTTAGAAGGTCATGATAGGAGATGTTTTTGGTGGCATAGATGCTGTGGTCAAGTATGTCTTAGAAGGTTATGCTAGGAGATGTTTTTGGTGGCATAGATGCTGTGGTCAAGTATGTCTTAGAAGGTCATGCTAGGAGATGTTTTTGGTGGCATAGATGCTGTGGTCAAGTATGTCTTAGAAGGTCATGATAGGAGATGTTTTTGGTGGCATAGATGCTGTGGTCAAGTATGTCTTAGAAGGTCATGCTAGGAGATGTTTTTGGTGGCATAGATGCTGTGGTCAAGTATGTCTTAGAAGGTCATGCTAGGAGATGTTTTTGGTGGCATAGATGCTGTGGTCAAGTATGTCTTAGAAGGTCATGCTAGGAGATGTTTTTGGTGGCATAGATGCTGTGGTCAAGTATGTCTTAGAAGGTCATGCTAGGAGATGTTTTTGGTGGCATAGATGCTGTGGTCAAGTATGTCTTAGAAGGTCATGATAGGAGATGTTTTTGGTGGCATAGATGCTGTGGTCAAGTATGTCTTAGAAGGTCATGATAGGAGATGTTTTTGGTGGCATAGATGCTGTGGTCAAGTATGTCTTAGAAGGTCATGATAGGAGATGTTTTTGGTGGCATAGATGCTGTGGTCAAGTATGTCTTAGAAGGTCATGATAGGAGATGTTTTTGGTGGCATACATGCTGTGGTCAAGTATGTCTTAGAAGGTCATGATAGGAGATGTTTTTGGTGGCATAGATGCTGTGGTCAAGTATGTCTTACAAGGTCTTGATAGGAGATATTTATGGTGGTATAGATGCTGTGGTCAAGTATGTCTTAGAAGTTCTAGCAGAATTTTTTGTGGCATATCTGCTGTGGTAAACTGTATGTTAGAAGGTCATTAACAGATATCACCAGTTTATTGTGTACTAACATTGGGTTACATGAATGAACAACTTTTTGGTGGCATTGGTGTGGTCAAGTATATCAGTATGTCTTATAAGGTGATGATATTTTGGTGCCATAGATGCTGGGGTCAACTATGTCTTACAACATGAGAGCACCAGCATTCCAACCAACTGATAAAAACTACATAATACAGAGCAGTCAGATAAACTATACATTTGTATTTCTACATTGATTACAACTTGAGAAATAGTTGCCAAACTATACATAATCAACACTATACTTGTGTACAAAAGCAGTGGATACTTACATAAACTTTCAACTTTCAGTGACAACATAACATTAAGATCTTACTGCTTCTTAATGTTTTTTTGTCACTGACATGACACTGCATACATTACATATAAAAACTGCTTCCCTGCACCCCATCCCTTCATTCCAAAAACCATTGAAGGGTAAAACGAAAACATATATACAACATAAAAGATGAAGCATCAAAGATGATCATTAGAGTTCAACATGGGTTGGGATTTTTGCACGTCCTTCTTGTGTGTCCTGCTTCATGGCACCGTGTACAATGGTAGATCTTTCTATTTTGGAACTGTGATTCCTGCCTCTTTACTCTTGGTCTTCCAGGAGGTCGACTTGTGATTGGAGGGTGGAGGAACGTAGCTTCGGACATGTTTTCCATGTGATAATCCCTATAATCATTGACGTTCGGCATGTCTATTGTCACAACCGGAATCATGCTGTGCTGGTAGATCCGTTGCTGAGCTTCTATCTTATAACAATCCTCAACATAATCGTAGATGTTGCCGTGCACAACCTTGACAGCTGCACACGCATGTGTGCATGGAATCCCACTCATCTGCCATGCCCCACAACTACATTGTCGTGATCGCAAGTTAACCCCATGGTCTCCACGTACTGTATGCACACTGAATCTACCCTGCCCATAATCTTCACACCACATATGCTCACATCCACTCACATTTTCCATAACCTTTGCATCTATATTTGGTCCAACACAATTCTTCCACTTGTTCATTGCCACATAAGAGGCATGCATCTTCTTTGCTACTTTCTCGCGATGTGCGTGAATTAATTGGGCTACATTATACTTCCTCTCCTTCACCATCCATGCATTGAATGACTCGGCGATATTGGTTGTTATGTTATCCCATCGTTTATATGGGAACTTGCTAAGAGCCCACCTATCAACGTCACCATGATTATTAATCCATTCATATAACTCTTGACAGTGCTCCCGCATCTTTTCCATTGCTTTATCAAACTCATCAACACGCCTTGCATATGCAATCTTGTCAAGAAGCATCAGTCCATCCTCCTTTGACCGGTTACTGGTCTTTCTCTTGCCCCTGTTTATTTTCAGTATCTCTGCACTGAAGTTCTCCTTCACATGTCTATAACAGAATGCATGACGATGCCCTCCAAATATTGCTGCCACAGCACCTATTATGGCATTGTGACGATCTGACACAATTGTCAAGTCCATAGAACCAACAATCCTTTTAATCATATGCATGAACCAAGTCCAATCGTCCAGTGTCTCTCCCTTCACAATTGCTATGGCAAACGGCAACAGCTCATTATCCGCATCATACGCTGAAGCTGCAAGTAGAGTCCCCTTATAAGGCCCACTTAAATGAGTTCCATCAACATATAGTACATGCCTTGCACCCCCCATGAAACCCTGTACACATGACCCATATGCAATGAAAACTCTTTCAAACCTGCAACCATCTGCTACCCATTCAGCAACTGTATTAGCATCAGTTTCCTTCAACCTTTGGCATATCCATGGGATTAACAAGTATGATTGTTCCGGTCTTCCATGTATGTCTTCCATTGCCTTTTCCTTTGCCCTATATGCCTGTTTATATGTTAGCTTCACACCATACTCCCTTTGCACTGTCTTCATAATCTCAGTTGGACGCTTCTCGGTGTGATTCCTAATCTCGTCAATTATTATTGATGATGTCAAAGTAGATCTTGCACCATGGCCGCTCACTTGCAAATGATCTTGAGCTGAATGAACATGATCTTTGATGAACTTTGTCACACACAGTATTCCAGAAGTCCTGCCCACTGCAGACGCACATAATTTCCAAGGACAACCCTCTAGTTTACACGTGACATACATCTTGTCCTTGCTATTCCTATCATATTTATACATGAACTTATGTGCAATGCTATACTTGTACAAGGCTTCTCTTAATGCATCGGCATGAGGAAAATGCTGCCCCACCCCGGAAATTAATCCTGACCATTTCAAATAGCTAGTGTCACTCAAATTTGTCTGATGTATCTCATAAGTTATACACCCACCACCAATTTCAAATGACACAGCCTCAAGATCATTGCCATGTGTCATGGGAGATACCTCTGCTTCCGGTGACCGTTCCAATAATCTCTGGCTCCTGCATACAAAATTACAACACTTGATAACTTATTATCATACAACAATTACACCACTTTATAACTTATTATCAGCTTGGGAATGAACAAAATATTACTAACTTACACATGTGCATTATTCATCGGCAAGGATTCATTGCCATTCTCTATATTGGCTACAAACACATGCGCACTGCTTTCATTGAACCGAAAAAGGTTTTCAATTTCATTATCATTGTCAAGCTCAATTAATGTCTCATCAAACATTACTGTGTATTTAATGTCCCAACTGCTCCCTTCATAACCTGTCAATGTTGATATAATTTCTCTTAAATCTTCCATTCTTATCCCATCTTTTAGTACCTTTACCCTCACACTACCTCCGAAATATTTAACTTCACCGTCATTATTATGTTCAAATTTCCCCCCTACGTGGAAATAACAAAACAACTCCTTTGCACGGCTTGAACCAATATTACCATCCATTTTTTTACGCTTCCTGCGACAAATAAATAACACTTAGTTAGTTGACAAACACAAAACTACATGAGTACCTCAATCTTTCACAAATCTATATTAGGGTTTTTCAACTTCATATTAATCGTTTCTTAAAAAATCCACCCCATTTATTCTCTTCAACCACAACCCTGAAAGTAACCATCCCAACCTCCTCCCCGATTCAGGCAGCATCTGCATTTTTCGCCATACCACTCTTCAACATTCACGTCCTTCAAACCCAAATACCCCGCAAAGTTTCCCACCCAAATGAAGACGAAAATGGTTTTGCTTCAGCTCGAGCACAGGGGGAAGAACATTGTCGACCAATGAAGTACATACCTCTGTTTGTATCGCCTCCCACGTACGTTCCCGCGCGATGACGCTCTCCCTGTTTCGCGTCACCTTCTTTTGTCATCAACTTCTTTTCTTTCATCATCAGAGGACAAATTTGTCATTTTACGTTCAATTCTAATATTCCACTTAACGTACTCGCACTGATACGGGATATTATATTTCCGCGCACGTATCCGTCTTTTAACAATTTAAAGGTTCTTTTTGAGGGATTTTCCCTATTAAAAAAGAGTCCGGGGCTTGTAAAAAAGTCAAGAAAATGACAGACTATCTAGCTGAAATTTTTGTATATGAAGAAGCTAAAAAGTGGTCGACAAATTTTCCATTATTTTGGTATAAAATTTATATTGTATTGAATTTTGTTATTCATGGAGATGTTAAAAGTCAAATCAAATCGATTCAAATTATATATATTTATATCTGAAAGAATTCAAAAAAATATTAAATCAAAATGAATTTTTCCTTGGTATTAAAACCGACTGATTGATTTCGTTGTTTAATTAATATTAAATTAATAAAAAAAATTTTGTTTGGAAATGATAATAAAGAATGCTTTAGTTTAGGTAAGAAATAGTTGAAATTTTTTAATTACATTTTCCTAAATCCTAAGAATAATTTGCTTAACTCCCTCTTTTTTACGAGAATAATTTCCTTCTTATCTACGGCAACATTAAAGTTAAAAAAAAAAGAGATTATTCAAGAAAATATAAATATCTAAAAAGTAACAAATAGTCTAAACTAGAACTTGAACAGGCCTTTGATTTTACAGGATTTTTTTTTTTTACATAATTGATTTTATTGATATCTAATTTAGTCCAAACCAAAATCAGACTAAACACAAACATACGGCGGCATTAACATCCTCTTATTGTTATTGTTTTTTTTTTTTTTTGGCAGTTCTCTTGTTATTGTGAACTAGAAACTCAGGCCCAAAAAAACTAGAAATAAAACTCACAAATAAATGGAAAATATGGAGAATAGCGATTTACCGGCCAAATATATATACATAGAGAGAGAGAGAGAGAGAGAGAGAGAGAGAGAGAGAGAGAGAGAGAGAGAGAGAGAGAGAGAGAGAGAGAGAGAGAGAGAGAGAGAGAGAGAGAGAGAGTGGATAGAGATAAATATGAGATTAATGGTTTAAGATAACTTATTTTTAGATAATAAGTATTTATAAATCGTGATTTACAATAGATGAGCTAAGTATGTGAGAGGAGTTTTATCTCAACTTATGTAATAAGTGTTTATTCTTGAAAAATAAGCTAATCCAAACACGTTTATAAAAGAATATGATCTAATTTATGACTTAAAAGTTGAACAGTCAAATGATGATTTTTGAAGTGGCACTAAGTGCCGGGTCATTCATTCACATAAGGGGCTACAGGTAAAATACAACAAATAAAAGGGAAATAAAAAAAAATAATAAAAATAATACATTTAAGATAAATGATGAAGCATGTATGAATAAGAAATATAATTTTGGGAAATAAATTTAGAGTGATATATTTCTTTATTTTTCAACCAATGGTGTTCACCATCTTGACAAATTCATCGAAATTAACTTGGCCATCACCATCTAAATCAGCTTCTCTTACCATTTGATCCACTTCCTCGTCTGTTAATTTATCTCCTAGGTTTATCATTACGTGCCTCAGCTGCATAAAAAAACACAGAACATGTAATTTTAGATACAATTGTTTTTAAAATGAGTCGTGCAGATTTTTGAAACGATATGTGCGCGCGCAGGCTTGTATTACATTTTTAAACCAATAATTTTTTTTTATTTCATTAAAAGCAGAAAAATAATTTTCTTTAATGTTTTAAACTTTCATACGTAGTTTCTTTAAATTAAAATTGAATTAATTAAATTACATCAATCTCCTTGAACTTCACTAAAATTGTAAAAATATCTCTTCTATTTTTAAAAGATAATAAATTAATGATGAGGCTTTATAGTTTTGACTCAAATGATGAACTTAATTAGTCAATGAATATAATATTTTCTATTTTTTTTTTAAAAAAAATCTAATCTTTCTGAGATAGATGTAGCTATAAAATGTAGAGACTAATGGATTAAAAGGTTACTAAAAACAAAAAAAAAAACTAATTTTAACAGAGTTAAACTTTAAGAACTTCAAATTGTAATCAAGTCAAAATTATATAAACTAAATAATTATTTTTTCTTAAAAATATGCACAAATCTAACTTAGAAAAATAAGATAAAATAATTGGGAAAAAATTGAAAATGAACTTTGCATTTGTAAAATTCCAAATCAGGCATTTCTTAAAAAATGAGTTGTGAATTGCTTATCAAGTTTTGTCATTCCCTTATCAACTTTTGATAATAAACCTAATTTGAAATTTTGCAATTTTAAAATTCTTTTTCTATCAGTTTTTCAAAATAATTTTGTGCAAAATTGTATAGTTTTCCTTATTTTTGGAAAAGGTTAGCATGAATTTTAAAAATAGACATAAAACATATAAAAGTTCGGTAACATTTAAAAATTAAAATATCATCTAGTTATTTATCTCTTCTGGTAGGTATATCTATGAAAGTTTCGAAATTATAAAAACATACTATATATATCAATATAAAATTTTATTTTCACATACAACTATATATGAAAACGTGCCACATATATAACATATAAAGTGTAGGGTTGATTTCTGAATCTCCCTAAAATTGAAGCGAGACGCCTGGCGTGAATAAAAATCTGATAAAAACTTCTGTAAATGGGGGGAGAGAGAAGAGTAAGATTCTCTTGGGCTCTCAAATGTCAAACCTCAGAATTTTGGATCTGCGAGTCGTGCTCATCTTTTGGCATGCTCATCTCCCAATTTTTTGAGTGAGAATCATTTTATACATATATATATATACACATATTCTTATTTATTTAGAATAAATTGTATGTGGTGCTTTGAAAAATTTTTATCATTCGTTATTTCAAATTAATTAATTTCTAGTCCTACATTTAGAAATATTTTTCTTGCAACACCAGTATCTTGAAAAAATTTTCCAGCAGCACCCAATATCTGAAATATTTTTTTTAACACCCAGTATTTTAAACTAATTAATTTTTAGTGCATGGAGTATTTTTAAAAAATATATATAAAAAAAGATCCTTTTATTTGGGGATGAGCATTTGGGAAATCCTTATAAGAAATAAAACTTGTTTGGTATTGAACATGGTGTTGAATTTTGCCTCAAGACACATGCTAATCACTTCTTGGCGCCTACGTCTTTGCCTTTCGTCCCATTGACACCCGCTAATATGTTTGTTTAAAAAAAGGGTTGAGATTCCAATGAATCCCAGTAGAAATATGCTATTGTTCATATAAAATGCGAAAAGTAAATATGATATACACCATGTATGTACCAATTAATGAACAATATAAACATATCATCATCATGTATACATGAGTAGGGCCCAGCTTCACTAATTTACACCGATTGGATTCTCACCAACTCCCAGTGCAAGTGCACCTCTGGCACTAACCGCCTCTCTCTAAGCAAACATGTTGATTAATAAAGCACATTCACAAACAATGACATCCACACAATTATATAACTATGACATGATGTATGAAGGATAATGTTCCTACTTCAAAGTTCTTTTAGCCCCTTTTTGATGTGCCTCGTAAAACGTGTCATTTTCGGCTTCCGAGTCGGTCCTAAAATATTAAATATACAAGAAATAGGTCATAACCTATCCAAGTATCATTATAAACACTTCCATGGTGTTTCTTGTTGTTATATTAGTCTATGGTGAAATTTACCAAAATGCTCCCAGGACCCTAGCCTTGCCCCGCCATACCTGACCTGATAGCACGTTTTCTCAAAATTTTGACTAGGGCTATCTTGACGTATTTTCGCCCAAGGAATCCATTTCCGGGCTTGAAATTACCAAATTCAGTGTCAAATTATGATATTGCCCTTGACAGCCCTGTTTTAGGGTTTTAGGGGCATTTTCATAATTATGTTTTTTTGGGGCTTTTCCGAAAAAATGACCAATTGTAACCCCACCTATTTTTGCATTCTGAATCCATTAGAACCATCAAATCATTGAAAACCCAACTCCTTCCCCCTAGATCTATGCTTGACCGAAACATTGGTCAAGAAAAGGGAAAATTTGGAGTTTTGTGATTTAGCTTCTAAAGCTTGTGTTTTTTCACTTCTAATCCTTTATTAAGTTATTTAAAAACATTCTAACCATGATTCAAAGAAATTTGGGCAACATAACCCCTTAGGATTAGGACTTTCCAAATTTACAAACTAACCAGAAAAAACCAAATCCAACCGCAAACCTCAACAATAGCATCATACTAGTATAGATCCAAGGTTTGTGAAGTTACCTCTTGAGTTCTCTCTCTCTAGGTGCCCTTCTCTCTCTCTCTCTCTCTCCCTCCTTGAGCTCAAGATGTGTCTTATAACCCATTGATTCATATAGAAGAAGAGTTTAGAGAAGTTTTTCATGCAAGATCACAAGAAAATGCTTAAGAAACCAACACTTACCTTAAGCTTCTTCTTCCTTCTCTCTAGATCTCCAAAGCTCTCCAAGCTCTCTCTCTCTCTCTCTCTCTCTCTCTCTCTCTCTTCTCTTCTCTTCTCTCTTGGCCGAAAATATGAAGGGGAAGAGGAAGGAAGAGTGTTTTATAAAATATCTCTCCTTTCCTTTAATCACTTGATTTCCAAGATTGCATCACATGGTGACACTTGGCATTAGCTTTATCTCTTCCTAATTTGTGTCATAAGACTTCAATTAGCTTTGAACTAATTTCCTCTCCCTTTGGTTAGCCTCAAAAACCATCCCCCCTTATGTCTCCACTAACCAAATTGCTTCTTCTAACTAATCCAACCATGCACTCAATTGTTGTACCTTAATTATGATTACTTTGTAAAAGTAACATTATTTTAACTCAATTAGACATGTGCTCATCTTCATCAATTATAAACTAATCCCTTTACCATAGGATAATGACACTTGGCATATTTAATCCCATTAATCATCTTTCCCTCCCATTTTCTTGTGCTAGGCCAAAATTTACAAGAGAAAGGGAAATAGAAACTGTTTCAATCTTTCCATAATGCCTTTAATTGAATTATGCACAAATCCTTCCAATTTCACAATTTTTGATTTATTCCACCAAGAATATTCAATATATATATTCTCCTTTCTTTTCCTTAAGTAATTGAAATTAACTCCAATTAATTGGAAAATAATCAATCTTGTGCTAAATTGGCAAAGTTATGATTTTGCCATAACCTTTGTAATCTAATTCCGTTTTTTGAATTAATTTGCTCATTTTCTCATGAATATTCACCATTTATTGAATTTCTCAAATAATTACAATATATTCCATAAATATAAAATTTGGGGTGTTACATTTATTGCTTGACAACTTGTTCTTTATAGTTATGAAATTACTATTCATTATGTTTGTCACGTTTGTATGTTCATAAAGCTCATAATTCAATTGATTAAAAGTAGAGAGGAATTATAATTTAGTTCAAAGCATCTCAACATATATGGTGCAGTTTTAAGCACTCGTTTCAATGAGGATATATTGGGTGTTTGGAATCGCAATACATCCAATCATCAAGTTGTCATTGTCACTCTGATTCATTCACTTTTAACGCTAATATCTCCTGGGATATGCATGCTTGTCTCTAATATATTTTTGACATTGTTCAAGCTAGGCTGTAATGGCTAAGAGGGATTCGATGAAACGTCATTAGTAGCTATGGTATAGAATATATTTCTTTATGAAGATGAAGAAGGGTGCCGCCGTATTAGAAGGCTAGGGTTTGACAGTGAAGAAAGAAGAGATAAAGCGGACCAAAAATTGATTAAAATAATTTATTTAAATTAGATTTTCCTTTTAAAAATAAAATAATGTAAATTAAGTAAATTCCATGTAGGATTAAAAATAAATGAGGTGTTATGTTGCAAGTGGACAGCTTGCTTAGTCAGCATTGCACAATCACTACTTAACTTTATCTAATCAGCATTTTCCGTTAGAAACACTAATGGTGTTAAGTTTTAAGGACTAAAAGTACACTTAATAAAGTTAAGGGACTAAAACAAACCCTCAAGAAAATATAAATGATCAAAAGTATACTTTAGCCTTCTATCATTATAATCCCAAAATCAATGTACATGTGATTCTGCTACTTAATAACATATATCAACATAGCCTTGCAAGGGCACAGTTCCAAACTGCCCATCATCGGCAGATTAGCCAAAACATATCAACATAGAGTTGGTGTATCGGTGTGAGACCTGCTAGATCCCTCTTAGTCTCAAGTTTGAGTTCCAGAGAAATCACTTGTGTTGAAGGGGCAACATCAAACTGGGTAACGGATGATAATATAAAAAATATACTACTTAATAACATTTTGTCAATTATAACATTTTTCAACTAGGTTGTTAGATATATAAGGGTTAGCATAATTTTCAACTTTAATTAGTATATCCTTTATATATAATTAACAGAGAATACAATATACTAATAATTTAAACCTAAAATAACTAATAAACTCTTAGTTGAGGTGTTAAGCGGCCTTACCTCTGAAAAGAGAGAACAAAAGTTGGAATCCCGAAAGCGCACTTGCTAGGAGAGACGAAAACCTGGCAGAGGGGGAGGCAGAGGAGGTGTCTCCATTGATCTCTCTATCAATTTCCTCTCCATTTAATGTCTCCACCATTGAATCTAGTTTTGATGGTTGAGATTTAATACTATATAAAAATATTATTATAGCATTAAATATAATAAAAACATATCATGATAAATCTAATAAATCTCAATCATTAAAACTTGATCTAATGGTGGAAACATTAAATGGAGTGAGAAATTAATGGAAATATTCCTCTTCCAATGTTCTAAGTCTCAAAAGGGGAAACCCTTAACCAAATAAAAGAAATCTAAATTAAACTTGAACGTTTCATGTAAATCCTATCTGAATTAAAATAAACAAAATATCATGTTAAAAAAAATATATTTTTTAAAAATTTCTTATTTTAATTTATATGTTTGATACTGTTTTCTGATATTAATTACAATTGGGTCAGATTTAATCGTATAAGTATCTCTTCCAATATATATATATATATATATATATATATATATATATATATATATATATATATATATATATATATATATATATATATATATATATATATATATATATATTTGGTATAAACTGCATTTGCATGAACTCAAATTGAAAACCACATGTTTAAATGGTGAATATTTTAATTTATATGTAATACTATTTATATATATAATGAGTATTACATTATGTCCCATTATTTTGTTAATGTAGTACCTTTAAGTATTATATTGGTTTAATAAATATTTAAAATAAGAACTAAGAAAAAAAAAATCAGGTCCAAGCATTTTGGTCTTTGATTTTCTCCTCAATATCAAGGGGAAAACACGAAGAAGCCGATACCAAATAGTTAACTAGGGTTGACAATGACAACCAATTATACATAAAAGTTTTTGAAATTTGCATAAGGAGAAAAAAATAACTTCATTTTCTAGATTGATTATAATTAACCGTGCTTTTTTTTTTTTTTTTGCCTCAATTATAATTAACCTTGCTAATTATTAACGGATTGTCTTTGATGGAATTGGTTATCATCCTCTACCATTCTCTATTTCTCTTCTTGATCTCTTCCCCTTTACCCCTCATCTCAAAGCTTATATTAAAATTTGAGCAGTTGTAATTGAATGCTTTATAAAATTATTAATAAAATATTAAATTATAAATAAATATATAAATTCAAAAACTGCTAAATTTTAGTTATAATAATTTAAAAATGTAATAAAAAAATATTTTTGTAAAATATCAAATATAAACTACTCAAATTTCAATCTAAGGGTTGAGATGGGTAACACAAGGGAAGAGGAGGTGAAGAGAACGGTAAGAGCATAGAAGAATAGCCAAGTCTGACTGATTGTGAAATTCTCTTGCGGCACCAATCCCCCTCCTTTGGAGGGATGTCACAGGTTCAAATATGTGCTCTGTGTAAGTGTGTTTGTGTGGTGAAATATTTGTCTTCTTCAATGGACCCTATAAAAAATGATTTGTAAATGTAGATAAATAGAAAAAATTTAATAAGGGTGAGTTACAAATGACTTATAATAACCACACATAGTGTGTCACAATTAAATATTTTTGTTTTTGATTAATTAATTACTATATGAAGAGGGATATGGAGAAGATGAATGAATTGGAACAAGAGAGAAATGCTTGTGTGGTCCCAAAATCCCAACACATCTGTACTCTAGTCAATCAACTAATTTCCATTATTTTGCTCTTTTAAAACACCAAAAATACTCGGGGTTTGTTAATTTACTTCATTGCCCCTCTCCCTCCTGCTTCAATCTCTCTCCCTTCGTCCCTTTTCATATCCCCATCTTCTTGATTGCTTAGCACTGTTGCCTTGGAAACCCATAACCCACCTTCTTCAGTTTCAATGCTCTGTGCAATTTTTGGTTTTCTGAAAAAGCAAAATAATAGAAATTAAATTAGTTGACTGATATATAAATTAAAATTATTTGAAATGGAGCATTTTTATTTGGTAGAGTACAGAGTGCTGGTTCCTGGGAGTACACAAGTATTTCTCATATTAAGACTATTAATTATATAGTCTGGTGTGGTCCCGTCGTTTTAATGTTCAAGAAAAAGGAAAACATGAAGGATCTATCTAGGAATTAATAATTGTCAGCCGTTGGATCTTCATCCGTGTGGATCACGAACTGTTTTTTAAAAATATGTACTAGTATTAAATTTTTTATATTCATTGCAATTGGGTCAGAATTGATTATATGAGTATCTCTTCCATTCCAATTTCCAAATATGTTTTTAATATTGTTTTAACTACATTCGTAAGGACTCAAATTTAAAACCTCATCTCTAAATGGTGATTATTTTAATTTATAATTAATACTCCTACTATATATATTTGATGAGTATTATTTTATGTAACATTATTATTATGTTTTTGCTTTAGTAAATCTAAGTATTATATTGATTTAATAAATATTTAAAATAACAAGAAAGGAAAAAAAATCAGTTCCAAGCATTTTTTGTCATTGCTTTTTTCCTTTTTATATCAAGGGAGAGCAAGAAGAACCAGGTCCCAACTAATTAACTAGGATTGACAATGACACACACTAAGATTTGTAAATAAATTCTTGTATCTTTCATAAGGAGAAAAAACAAACTTTGTTTTTAAGATTAATTAACCGATTGTCTTTGGTTGCCAAAGACCATTGGATCCAATGGCTGTAATCGTCTTCTTTTGGACGGATATTTGTGTGCGTTCTGCATTTTTGTTTCGCTAGATTGTTTGTTCTTCAAAATATTGTCTTTAATTTGTTTTTGGCAAGAATATTGTCTTTAATTTTATTATATAAATCCTCGGAAAAGCCAAAGACATCATAGGTATTCATTTTTAAATTTTAATTAATTAAAACAGTGACGAGAAGCATCTTATGTCACCATTAACTATTTTTTGTTGTTAGTTATTCTATTTTTGCGGTTAAAATATATGAAGATGGAGAAGATAAATGAATTAGAATGTCGCTAATATTAAGAATTAAGACTATTAATGACTCTAGACGGGTCTGGCAGAGTCGTTTTACTATTCAAAAAGTGAGAAATATGAAAGATCTCGGAATTAATTAATAATTGTCATTCCGCTTGAAACGGGAATTGAAAATCCTTTCGGCTTTCTGCCTACATTTTCGGCTTTCTTAGAAGGGAAAGAGAAGTATTCAAACCCTAATCTTTCTTTTTTGATACATCAAACCCTAACTTTTCTTCTCCTCCGACTCCGAGCGTCTCCCCTCCGGCCTCTCTCTCCTCTCTCTCTCTCTCTCTCTCTCTCTACACAATCTTCACATTTTCTCTCATCAAGGAAGGGATCCACACTGACCAAATAATTAATACTTAAATTGAAAGATGAGTGTTAACGTTTCCGGGACAAAAGAGGTCGTTATAGAGGAAATGAGAGAATATAATGGGAACGAAAAATGGCACGAAGAAGCAGAGCGACGGCTGGAGCTGGAGAGCAGCCGAGACGGTGGCGGTTGATGGCCTACGTCAAAACAAACCAGCAATCCCTAAAATTGTCCCTACATGCCATAAGACATACATACACATATATGGCATTTTTTTGAAGGCGTGCAGGAGTAATAAGAGAGACTAAAATATATAATATAATTGTGGGGTACGTTTAGTGTAACGAATAATCATAATACTGGAAACTAATGCAATTTCATGACAGCTTTAATATATAATATAATTTTTTTACTTTTTGTACCGGTGAATCAATTGGGATCGAATTACATTTAGATAAAGCCTAAACAAGTGACGTTAGCTAGTTATCTTAATCTATATAAGTATTACCTCTACTCCTTAATATAAAATTTAGTTTCTAGTCTAATTTGCATTATAAATTAAATCGTATATCTTATATTAATGATGTGAGGTACGTAGTAGCCAATAAAAACACTATTATAATAATATAAACTTCTCTCTTAGTATGTAATAGCCAATATACAGGTTGTAGTAGTAACTTAATTATAATAATACAGAGTTGAATTACATTTCAGGAAGCTGAAATTTATAGTACTAGTAGATTCAATGGTCATAACGATTAAAAGTTAACTTTAAAACAAAGCAAACCATACCAATTAAAAGTTAAACATTTTCATAGCCATTTTTTAAAAAAATATATTGAATTAACATACATGTCATATAAATTAACTTGACTAACTTCTTTAATCTATTCAAATTAGTTAATTAGATCTTACATTAAGATAATCTATTTTTTACATATTTATTTTCCTAACAAATTATAACCAATTTTTTATGTACTTCGATTATTTCTTAATTTATAATTAATGTTATATATATTTGATGAGTATTACATTATGTAGCATTATTTGTTTTATTTAGTCAATTTAAGTATTATATTAATTTAATAAATATTTAAAATAAGAACAATAAAAAAAATTAGGTCCAAGCATTTGTTTCTTTGATTTTCTCCTTTTTATATCAAAAGGGGAAAACACAATAGCACGAAGAATCAGTTACCAACTACTCCCTCCGTCCTTAATATATGACATATTTGGGGAGTTGATCTTGATTCTTATCATAAGATATAATTTTCATATTTAACAATCTTTTCCTAATTTACTCATATTGACACTTTCTCAACAATAATGAAGGAAAAGATGGAATGATGAAATTAAGGAAGATGGCTAGGATATTTTAAAAAATACATGTCATATATTAATTAATTTAACTAACTTTCTTAATCAAATCAAATTTGATAATTATGTCTTATATTAAGGATCGGAGGGAGTAATTATGATGTGGGTTTACATCAAATTAACTAGGATTGAGAATGACACACACTAACATATATAAATAAACTTCTTGTACCTTTCATAAGGAGAAAGTAGCTTAGTTTTCAAGATTAATTAACTGATTGTCTTTGGTTGCCAAAGACCCTTGGGTCTATTGGCTCCAATCGTCTTCTTTTGGAGGGATATTTGTGTGGTGAAATATTTGCGTGCGTTCTGCATTTTTGTTTTGCTAGAGTGTGTGTTTTTCATTTGACCCCTATAAAAAAATATTGTCTTAAATTTTTTTTTTTGGGGGCCAGAATATGTCTTTAATTTGATTATTATAAATCATTAGAAAATCCAAATATATTATAGCTATTCATTTTTAAATTTTAATTAATTAAAAAAATGACGAGAAGCATCTTATGTCACCATTAATTATTTTTTTGTAGTTAACTAGTTAATTAATTAAAGTATATGAAGATGGAGAAGATAAATGAATTAGAATGTTGCTAATATTAAGACTTAAGACTATTTAATAACTATAGACTTGTCTGGTCCCGGCGTTTTTTCATTCTTCCGGCCTCTTCCCGACATTTTCGGCCTTTTCTCTCTCCCTCTCTCACAGAGTTTCTCAAAAGGGAAAGAGAATTATTCAAACCCTAATCTTTCTTTTTTGATACATCAAACCCTAATCATTCTTCTCCACCGAATTCTCTCTCTCTCTCTCTACAATCTTCATGTTCTCTCTCTTCAAGGAAGAGGGATCCACAGTGACCACATAATTAACAAGGACATGAATGTTTCCACAATAAGCTGTGAGAGATGAGTGTTTCCCAGACAAAAAGAAATCGATACAGTGGAAATGAGAGAATGGGACTGTAAAATGGCAACCGGAGGCCAAAATTGAAGCAATGGCAAAGCAAGTGAGTGAGAGAGCAGCGACCAGAGTGGTGGCTGCAGCCGGAGAGCGGCCAAGACAGTGGCGGTTGATGTCCGACGTCAAAACAAACCAGCAATTCCTAAATTGTCCCAACATGCCATAAGACAGGTATTGGATTTTTTTGTAAGGTGCGTTTCGTCTTTCCCAAAATTCACCTTATATGTTTGTTAGAATATTAAATATCAAATACTTTTTTCTATATACATACATTGACAAGTGGATGTAGGAGTAGTAAGAGAGACTAAAATATATAATACATACAATAGTGGGGTACGTTTAGTGTAACTGATAATAATAAAAATAATACTGGAAAGAAATGCAATTTCACGACAACTTTAATACTTTAACTAGCATTTAATTACTTTTTTACTATGTGTGAATTAATTGGATTGACTTACATTAAGGTAACGAGTGGGGTTAGCTAGTTATCTTAATATAATATAAGTACTACCTCTGGTTTTTTATATATGATATAGTTTTTAGTCTAATTTACACTATAAATTAGATCTTATATCTTATATTAAGAGTCAGAGGTAAGCAGCCTCTACAAAGAGTATTATAAAAATAAACTTCTCTCCTAGCCTGTAATAGCCAATATAAAGGTTGTAGTAGTAATTTAATTATAATAAGGACCATACTTAAAAAGTATGACACATTACTACTTGTGATTGAAGAACTTGATGAAATGGATATAAGGAACTTGACTTAAGTATTTTCTTTATAATAATACAGAGTTGAATTACATTTCAGGAAGCTGAAATTTATCGTGCTGGTAGATTCAATGGTAATAACATTAAAAGTTTAGTTTAAAACAAAGCAAACCATACCAATTAACAGTTAAACATTTTCATATTTATTTTTAATTAAAAAATATTGAAAATAAATTACAGTAAGTTAATAAAAATCAGTGGTTGTAATTGGCCGGCAATATGTTTTTAATTAGGATTATGCACCGAAAGTTTAAAAATCGCATCAATTCATCTTACATTAGTTTGCTCTTTACGGGATGCCACATTACTTAAGCTTATTCTCCATTAGGAGTCCTTTCAATTTTTTTCACTTAATTTTTTTTTAACATATTGAGTTTGATTTCGTCAAAATTTCAGAAACAACAAGTGTATTTATAAATCAACGAGTTATAAAATTTTTGGAATGAAAAAATTATTTTGCTTATATTTAACTAATTTCTTTTCAATATAATTGTATGATATTTGTTTTGAACAACAAAAATTTTATTTAATAAATTAAAAAACTAGTGGCCCCAATTTTTCTGGTTTTCTCCTCATCCTTCACCATTTTCATGTCGTTACCATTTTAAAATTAGGCAAAAGTGCATCTTTGGTATTCCGAGTCCAACTTTATGGAGATTTTAGTTTAGCCTTTTAATTTTATAAAACATCTTTGCAATTCCCAAACCCTAGCATCGTTAATTTTTTTAAGGGAGAATTACAATGAAGTCCTAAGCAAGGAACTTAATTGTTGAGAAGTCCCAATGACAAGTGATGTGTTGTCATTTCTTACTCTTAAACTTGTCATTGTCTACTCTTCAATTGTCATTGGGACTTATAGATAATTAAATCCCCTGTAATTCCCCCTTTTTAGAACACAATAGCACAATTAATCTTAAATGATAATTATATTTTGTAGCAATCATTATTATTTTGAAAAATTAAACTTATGTTATCATTTAAGATAGTTTTATCAACATTTAAAATTTCAATGTCAACATTTTTTTTGTTAAAGGTGTCAGGGTCAAAGGATTAAAAATACATTTTATAAAATTAAAAAATAAAAATAAAACCTTTTAAAAATTAAATAACTAAATATGCACTTTTTATGATATTATCATCAAGTATCCGGTTTGGGGTTCGTAACTACCTCTCCTACCACAAGTATCTCCTATAGGATTTGAACTCGAGACCCTGAGGGATCTACCGAAGCCTTACCCTGCTAAATCAACTCTTTATTGATACTAAATATGCCCTTTTACCTTATATTCTTCACTAACACGTACCTGATGCTATTTTTTTTAGTTCGAATTAAACTTAAATGTCGGAAGTCAGGACTTAAATAAATAGTTTAAGCCAACCCAAAACCTATACATTTTAATTTGTATCAATATATAGAATTATGGATAGATAAATTAGTTCCACCAATTAATAACGTCGAAAATGAGAACCGGTCTTCGTCTAGGAGTGCTGTTATTTTTTAGTTTAAAGGTCAAAAAGTCATTTTCGTAAGTGCGAATTAGATGGAAAGTTAATTTAGGGCCCATGAATCAATCTCATAATAGTTGACCTACCAACAAAAAAAAAAAAAGAATATATGGTCAATTACAGAGCTTCTTTCTCCTCCCCCTCCTTATTATATAATTATATTTTTCGTCGAAGATATCTAGGGATGGGTGTGTGATGATTTATAATTCAGCACTGTATTATGTTGAACTAATTTTCCAAAGCTGAAATTTGTAGTTGCAGATTTTAATGGTCATAACATTAACATTTAACAGTTTAGAACAAAGCAAACCATACCAATTAGTAACAGTAAAATAAAAAATATTTAAAATATTTTTCAATCATGAACAAGTCATAAAAATCAGTTGGTAAATTGTAGGAACTATGAAATGTATATTGAAGAGAGGTACGTATTAGAAAATTGTCAATTTTTAATGTAGATTTAATGAAATTTAATGTTTTCCTTCTTTCCAGTAAACATATTAGAAGTAAGTTATTATTGAATCAGAGAAGTCAAAATACACTCTCTGTCTCTATTGCATTATTCATCAGTGAGTCGATTACAATATATAGAGCCAGACAGAGCAATCATCAGTGAGCCATAATGAGGAGATTACAATCAATCACAAATAAAATCATAATCTTTCCTAAACTAGACAGACTAGAATCAGGGGATATGATAGAGCTAACATCATGGAATTACAATATTGAGCTGATTTTCAACACTCGCCCTCAAGCTGGAGAGTATATGTCAATCATTCCCAGCTTGCACCAAAATAATTCAAATTTAGCCCTGCCTAGTGGTTTTGTCATTACATCCGTAATCTAATCTGCAAATCGTATGTAGGATAGGTTCATGATGCCTCCTCCAACCTTTTCTTTAATAAAGTGTCTGTCTATCTCAACATGTTTCTTTCGATCGTGATAAATAGGATTCTTTGTTATTTCAATTATGGCCTTGTTGTCACACCAGAGTTTCATGGGTCCTTCATATGGAATTCCCAACTCTGTCAGTAGCCTTATAACCCAAAGTCCTTCACATACACCTTCGTTAACAGCTCTCGGTTATGCTTCTGCATTGCTTCTTGAAACCATAGTTTGTTTCTTGCTTTTCCACGTAACCAAATTTCCCCTACGTATGTGTGGTATCCTGAGGTTGACCTTATGTTCTCTCTATCTCTTGCATGGTCTGCATCGATGTAGATTTTTAGGTTTCTGGTAGTGCCTTTCTTAAAGGAGATTCCTCTTCCAGGATTCAACTTTAGGTAGCTCAAAATTCTATATACAGCCTCCATGTTCTCTTCATGTGGCTGATGCATGAATTGACTTACTATTCCAACTGCTTAGCTAATATTTAGACATGTGTGGGTTAAGTATATTAGCTTCCCTACAAGTCTCTGTATTGTTCTAAGCTAATTGGGACACCATTTGGTTTGATCTCTAAGTGACACCCTTCCTCCATTGGTGTTCCTTTAGGTTGCGCCCCTAACATTCTAGTTTCATGTAACAGATCTAGAGTATACTTCAGCTAGGATACATTGATGCCCATTTTGGTTCTTGCCACTTCCATACAAAGAAGTATCTCATTTGATGAAGATCCTTTTCACATGGAATTCATTTGACAAATTCCTCTTTAGTTACACAATAGAATCTTCATCGTTCCCTATAATAACTATGTCATCAACATGGACAATTAGAATAGTGAATCTTCCATTATCATGCTTGATAAATAATGTGTCATCTACTTGCCATTGTTTATACCCAAGTTTCTTTACTGCCTTAATGAAGCGTCCAAACCATTCCCTTGGAGATTGATTTAACCCATACAAAGACTTGTTGAGCTTGCAAACCGAGTTGTTTGGAGCTAGAACTCCATCTGGGACCTCCATCAAAACCTCTTCCTCCAATTCATTCTTTTACATTTAGCTAATGTAATGACCAATCCAAGTTAGCTACAATTGACAATAGTAATTGGATTGTATTGAATTTAGCTACTATGGCAATGGTTTCTTTAATATGGGAAGAGCTGTGATTACCCATGTTTTATATTCCTCAAGTGTCTTTAACTTTTCTTCTGCATTTTGCTTCCAGTTCGGATCAAGCATAGCTTTTGGGAAAGTATTTGGAATTTTCATTTGTGCACTGCTTACAACAAAGTTTTGCATCTTTGCAGATAAATCACCATAAGAAACAAATCATTGAATTGGATGTTGAGTATAAGATTTTATCCCTTTTCTAAGTGCAATAAGCCAGCCCAACTCTTCAAAATCTAATCTCAGGTTAGAGTCATAATCGTTGCTTGGAGTGGGAGAGATATTTCTACCATTATCTTCTTGAGACTTGCACTTTAACTCTCCTTTGGATCTGCCTTCTATATCCATCCCCAAATTGATCTCAACATGTGTTTTCAGTTCATTAGGCGTAGATTCAGGTTGAGGTAGAATATGTTTAGGTTGGTTGGATGGAAGGGCGGTATTAGGACATGATGTTAAGGTATCAAGAACTGATGGTAAGGTATCAAAGAATTTGGAAGTACAATCATGTGAAATTAGCCATTCGATATGTGAGTGCCCCCCCTGAATGGGTAATTTCAGATAATAGGCATATTCCTCATAGAATACAACATCTTTGGAGACAAACAGTTTCTTTAAGGTAGGGTAATAACACTTGTATCCTCTTTAAGTGGAGGGGTAACTATGAAATATGCACCTTTGGGCTCAAGCATCAAATTTGTTTTCATCATGTTTATGAACGAAGGTAACACAACCAAACACCTTTTGGGGTGATAGGTTGATAAGAGGAAAATAGGGAAAGGTTTCAAAGAGTTTTTGAATGGGACTAGCATAGTTGAGGATTTTAGAGGGCATTTAGCTGATTAGATAAGCTGCAGTTAGGAATACATTACCCCAGAAGACTATGGGTATGTTTTGTTCCATTACTAAGCTTCTGGTTACCTCCAATAAGTGACAGTTTTTGCACTTAGTAACCCCATTTTGTTGAGGTGTGTAAGGACAGGAGGTTTGGTGATGAATTCCTTGCTGATCAAGAAACTCCTTCAAGGTTCCACTCAAGTATTCCCTAACATTGTCACTTTAGAGGACCTTGATGGAGGTTTGAAACTGATTTTTCACAAAGGTATAGAAGCTTTAAAACATCTTGTCTACTTCAGATTTTTCTTTCATTAAGTAAATCCACATGGTTTTGTTGTGATCATCTATGAGAGTGACAAACCATTTGGTGTTTGCTAGGGTTTTTGTTCTTGTCGGACTCTATATTTCACTATGGATTAGTTGGAAAGGAGTAGAGGGTGTGTAAGAATGTTTTGGGTATGAGGATCATGTTTATTTGGCAAGTTGACAAGTTTCAAAATGAAAAGGAACAAAATTTTTATTGTATAAACTTGGAAACATATGTTTCATATAATTAAAACTTGAATGGCTTGAGCGACAGTACCATAAAAATATATCTTTGTTTTGGGAACTTGAGCTAACCAATGCCTTCCTTGCATTCCAAGCATTTTTATTCTGCAACCTTGATCCTTCTAGGTAGAAAAGTTTATCCTACTCTCTAGAAATCCCAATAATCTTTCTCGAGTTTAAATCCTGAAAGATACATAAATCATCATCAAAGATCACTTAGCATATTTGTCCTTTAGTTAGTTTGCTTACAGATGTTAGGTTACAAGTGTAGGTACAAACAGAATATTGTGAACCCTCAGATGATAAGATATCATGACTATGCCAATTCCTTCAACTTTTGTAAACATGTCATTAGCAACTTTGACTCGAAGGTTTTCAAAACACATTTTAAAAGATGTAAACAATGTTCTATTACCAGTCATGTGATCTATAGCTCCTGGGTCAATGATCCATGTATCTATAGCTCCTAGGCATAGAGTTTGACTTATTCTGTTTGTCAAGTGTCCTACAAAGCATTTGTAGTTCCTTCTAGCTTAGGGAGTCAGCATCCTCAACTTTTTGCTCTTTTGTAGTGAGATGGCTTTGCTGGATGTGTTGTTTTCCAATTAATGCGGCATTCCATGAAGTTTCTAGCATTCTTCTTTGGTATGACCCTTCTTCTTGCAATAATGCACCATTTGTTATTTCTTCGTTCATATTTGTGGTCCTTTCACTACGAGAGCTAAACCCTCAATTTGACTTGGGCTACTTCGATTCAAGAGTTTTTTTGCTTTCTTCGAACTGTACATGGCTGACAACGTCAAACAAATGAGGTAAGGGTTTTAACCCCATAATTCTACCCCTTATCTCCTCAAAAGAATCATTAAGTCCGAGGAGAAAGTTGTGAATTCTTCCTTCTTCCACTATCTTCCTATACAATTGAATATCCTTAATAGTCTAACATGGGTGTACCTCAAACAAGTCTTGTTGTTGCCAGAGTTTCAACAAAGCATTGTAATAATCAATCACCAACATGTTACCTTGTCTTAAATCCCGAAGTTGTTGCTTTAGATGGATCAAGGCAGTAGTGTTATCAAGAGAGGAGTATGTTCTTCTATCTACATCCCAGATTTCTTTTGCAATGTTTGCCAGAAGATAACCTTCACTAATATCTAAAGTCATAAAATTACACAACCAAGTCATGACTTGATTATTTTCAGCAAAGCATGTGTCGAAACTTGGATCATCAGCAGTTGGTTAGGGAGCTGCTCCATTAATATATTTCTCCTTTCTCTTGCCTCCATTAAATTTATGGTTAATAACCATAATTTGATTTTTTGAGAAAATTTTTTGTCTTATCTGCAAGTCTGGAAGGTACTATAATTGTAGTAGAAGAAGAGGTGAAAGATGAAGAAGAGTTACTTTGTGTTTGAGGTTTTGTACCCACATAAAAGCCAGCCATTGGATTGACTTTGGAAGTAGTTGAGTTTTGAGGAAGAGGACCGGGTAGAGGAGGAAATTCTGAGGGGTTCATTGTTTTAGGTAGAAAAAATCACCGAAGACAGTAGTGCGTAGGTGTCACAAGTTGGGACAGTGATAGGTCTTGGGTGTCTTGCATCGGTCAGATAGCCGCCAATCTTTTGGGATCTGCCGATCAACACCGTCAACCACTTCTGAGTTGGTGGTGTGCTTACACGCAACATCCTTTCTGAGATTTGAGCACATCATCGCCCCTTGTTTCTCTCTCTCCTCGCCATCTTTCAAGCCCACCGTCGCTCTCTCTAGCATCAGAACATTGCCAAAGGCTCTGATATCATATTTAATCAAAGAAGTCAAAATACACTCTCTATCTCGATTGGATTATTCTTCAGTCAGTCGATTACAATATATAGAACTAGACAGAGCAATCATCGGTGAGCCATAAGGAGCAGATTAATTACAATCAATCACAAATAAAATCATAATCTTTCCTAAACTAGATAGACTAGAATCAGGGGATATGATAGAACTAAAATCATGACATTACAATATTGAGCTGATTTCCAACAGTTATAAATAGGATGAAAGGAGTATATGTTTAAAATAGATTTAATAAAATGTATCCAAAAAAATAACTTTGATAAAAGAAAAAGACAACTAATTTCTACATATTCCCAACAAAAAATAAATAAGTGAATAAATAGAGGAAGGGAGGGAGAGTTCCGATTAAAGCGTATTAATAAGTAGAGATAAAGTTGACCAAAAAAAAAAAAGTAGAGATAAAGGGACAAGAACATTTCTCCATCAAAAGTGAAAACAAGAAACAGGATGAAACAATACATTGCTTTAATTAATGGGTTAAGATTCATCCAATACCTTAAAGTACTTTTTTTTCATATGTCCAATATCATAAAGTATTTTGTGGTTCATCAAGTATCCCAAGGTATTTTTCCAAATATGTCTGGAAGCAGGATGAACTACCACAAAATGATTTAGGATATTAGACGCACATGAAAATATAACTCATTTCAAAAAAAAAAAAAAAGGACGGAGTTTGTACTTAAAAATAAGGATACTTGCCAAAATTACACAAAAGGAAACATATTACCCCATATAGTTATGGGGTGTGGTTGAGTGTTGAGAATGGGGTGAAGATGGACACAACCTTTTCTTAAAAAGAATTACTATGAGGCTCCAAAAAATAGATTTAATTACAACAAAATATCACAATGACAAGTGGGCAATAAAAACTTGTTATCATCCTGCACTGGAAACCCTCTATTGTTATTGGACCTCTGGTTGATTAAATTTCTTCTTTAGGACCTTATAGTATTTTCCTCTTATTTTTTACTTCGGCGGAGGAGGAGAGGTCCTTGCGCGTCAGCAAGGTTTGGTTTCGTAGCTGTGCCGTTTGTGGAATTGGGCCCATTCGATGGAAGAGTAATATGTTTAACCATAACTACTTGCATAACCTGCATGGTCTGCTAAGCCCTTCTTCTTTCCCTTTGAATAAGAAGAATCCATAATTTCTGCATATATTACCAATTCACTCAATTCATTCGAAATGAAAGAGTAATATGTAACAAAATATCTAAATCCCAAATACTTGTTCTATATACATACATTAACAAGTTAGATGTAGGAGTAGTGAGAGAGACAAAAGTATATAATATAATAGTGGGGTAAGCTTAGTTTAACTAATAATGATAACAATGGAAACTAATGCAATTTCATGACAACTTTAACTAGTATTCAATTACTTTTTTTACTATGTGTGAATTAATTGGGATTGACTTACATTTAGGTAAAGTGTGAACAAGTGGGATTAGCTGCTTATCGTAATCTATATAAGCACTACTTTTGATCCTAAACATAAGATCTAGTTTGTAGTCTAATTTGCACTACAAATTAGATCTTATATCTTACATTAAGAATTGGATGTAGTAGCTTGTAAAAAGAGTATTCTAATAATATAAACTTCTCTCCTAGTATGGAATAGCCTATATAAAGGTTGTAGTAGTAATTTAATTATAATAATACTGAGTTGAATTACATTTCAGGAAGCTGAAATCTATAGTCCTTGTAGATTCAATGGTCATAACATCAAAAGTTTAGTTTAAAACAAAACCAATCATACCAATGAACAGTTAAATTTTTTCATATTTATTTTTAATAAAAAATAATGAATTAACATGTATATCATATAAATTAACTTAACCAACTTTCTTAATCTAATTAAATTAGTTAATTAGGTCTTATATTAAGATCAAGATGAGTTTCTGACCAAACAAAAAAGATCAAGATGAGTATTTTTTACATAGTTATTTTCTTAACAAATCACAACCAATTTTTTATGTGTACTTCAATAATTTTTTTAATTTATAACTAATCTTATATATATTTGATGAGTATTACATTATGCAGCATTATTTTTTTTATTTAGTCAATTTAAGTATTATATTGATTTAATACATATTTAAAATAAGAACAACGAAAAAAAATTAGTTTCAAGCATTTTTGTCTTTGATTTTCTTCTTTTTTATATCAAGGGCAAAATACGAAGAAGCAGTTACCAACTAATTAACCAGGATTGACAATGACCCACACTAACATTTATAAGTAAAATTGTAACTTTCACAAGGAGGAAAAAGTAACTTTGTTTTCAAGATTAATAAACCGATTGTCTTTGGTTACCAAAGACCCTTGGGTCTAGTGGCACCAATCGTCATCTTTTGGAGGGATATTTGAGTAATGAAATATTAGTGTGTGTTCTGCATTTTTGTTTTGCTATAGTGTGTGTTCTTCATTTTGATCCCTATAAAAATATGTTGTCTTTAATTTGTTTTTGGCCAGAATATTGTCGTTAATTTTATTATTATAAATGATGGGAAAAGCCAAAGACATCATAGGTATCCAATGAAGCGTTAATTTTCGATCTTTTTGAGTCATTCTTCTCGCAAAACGTTAAAACAAAGACAGTTCTAAATGAGCAAGCGGTCCCATTAAGGGTTAAATTTTAGTTCTATTTATATGGTGGAGAGAATATTTTTTGATCTATTTATAAGTCACAATATTAAATTTTAGGAAAATTAGAATAAAGGACCTAAAAAATGATATTTATTGATAAGGATCTTAAAAATTGTTATTATTTAGAAGAATGGAATATCAAAATATAAATTTATAAATATTAAATTGTTCCTAACTAAATCCCTACTTCCTCTCAACCACTACTACATCTCAAGTATTTGACTGTTAGTGAATTTTTGTTTAATAATTTTACTTTAATATACTCTAAAGATAATTAAATTACGTGAGCCTGTGCGTTTTGCACTATGAATATAATTCTTTGTCAAAATTTTAAGCTGACGTCTTATATATATATATATATAAAGGTATTTTCAAAATTTATTACTTTATAAAAATGCATTTATAAAAAGTATAATAATCCTTAAAGCCACACTTAGAAAAATTCTTGGTGGTCCTCTCATAATCTTATAAAAATATTTGGAAATTCATACCCTTTTTACCTCTTTTACTAGTTTTTAGTATGGCTGAATTAATTAATCCAACGTCTTTTCCCTTGGATTTTCCATTTCCTCGACTCCTTCAAACTTCCACCAAAGGACAACAAAAGCAACTATTCCATGTTTTTCTCTGCTTTTATGTATTAGCGTTTGGGCGAAGACTTCATAGATTTGATATTTAGATTTGACATCGCTCAGTTGTAGAAAGTGGTCTCTAAATTTATCTACAGTCATTTTCTTAAATTTTAAATATAAGAGAGAAACTAGGTTTCTTTATCAACGTCAGTATTTTTCAATTTGTATGTTGATTTTTTATCCTTCTAAATAAATATCATTTTTGATGTCATTGCCAATAAATATAATTTCCTGCTGGTCCTTCCATTCAATTCTCCCTCAAAATTTTTTATATGAATATGCAATTTTATCTTTCATTTATTATTGTGTAAACTATCTTATCATGGGATTTAGTGTATATTGAACAGAGGTAGAATTAGATAATTGTCAAAGTTTAAGGTAGATAAAATGAAACTGAATGTTTTCCTTGTTTCCAGACTTCCAGTGAACAATATTGGAAGCAAGTTATAAATAGAACAAAATGATGAGATAGGTTTAAATTATCTTTAAGAAAATGTATCAAAAAAATAGCTTTGATATAAAAGACATTACTAATTTCTACGTATACCAAACAAAACGTATAAGTAGAGATACAGAAACAAGAACATTTCTCCTTTAAAAGTGAAAACAAGAAACATGATGAAACAACACAGCTTTAATTAATGGGTTAAGGTCCATCCAAGACATTGAAGTACTTTCTTCATGCATCTAGTTTCCTAAATTATTTTATAGTTTGTCCAGTACCCTAAGGTATTTTTTAAAGTACATCCAGTATCTGAACTATATATCCTAAAGTATTTAGAATACTGGACACAACTGGAACAATACTTGAGGAAGCTGGATGAATTACCACAAAATACTTTAAGATATTGCATATAGTTATGAGCTGTGATTGAGTGTTGAGAATGGAATGAAGATGGACACAACCATTTCATGGAAAGGATTACTATGAGGCCCCAAAGAATAGATGTAATTGACAAGGGGCAATAAAACCATGTTGTCATTGCACTGGAACTCTCACTTGTTATTAGATTTTTGGGTCTTCTTCTGTGGGGGAGGAGGAGAGGTCCTTGCGTAGCCACCCGCATCAGCAATGTTTGGTTTCTTACTGGTTCCCTTTGTGGAGTTGGCCCCGTTTGATCCTTTGTTATTATTATCTGAACCATATTTACTTGCATAACCCGCATGATCTGCTAAGCCCATCTTCTTTCCCTTTGATTTCGAAGAATCCATAATCCCTGCATATATTACCAGTTCACTAACTTCAATTAGAAATGAAAGAGTAATATTTAACACAAAACACACACACACACACGGGGCCAGGAAGTTGAACAATTAAATGATGAATGTAAACGAGAAAATTAATGGTGAAATTATTGAGGACATAGGTCAAATTCCCAGCAGCCTCTTTCTGCCATGAACAAAAGCTGCCAGATTGAACGAAATAGCAAACACCAAGAAGAAGCAAAACAGTTATAAATGGAACAAACAATATAATCAATGTCATTACTCTTTCACTTTCGCTATCGCTATCGCTAGCGCGTGCATGAAAACCAAACCCAATAACGCACAGCTAGAAGCTCCAAGAATGCAGATGAACAAAGTTAATATGAACAGTAGTGGAAGAATATAACTCACTGACCTTTTTTCACAAACAAGTGAAGAGCATTTTCATTAGTTTGAAGAGAGCTCACCATCTTGCTCTCTTGCAAGAGATCTAAAAACCTGAGCCTTAAAAAGCTAAAGATTGAACCTTCCTGGGCTCATCTTAGATTTCTTATTCTTCTCATTCTTTGACAAAGATTTTATTTTCCAATTTCCTCTTCTTTCTCCTTATCTTCTTCTACTTCTCCAACTTTCTTCTTTTCTTAATATCATCGTTTTAACTTGGATAAATACACATAAACAAGTTCAACTTCATATCCAAGCTTAAGTAAGCGATACTATGCAAATTTTTTGTTCACCTTTTGAAATCATCCATACTAAGCAAGTAATAACAAATACAGATCATATCTTCTTCCAGAGAAAATTGCACATATCTCACACTTTTGTTGAATGAGTAGGGCCGGGGCGCTGCATATACTCCCCAAGGAAGTGTTTGCTTTTGTTCTTTGTCCGATAAGCGCAATCAAAATAAAGCAAACAAGCAGAGCCTAATTTATGAAAAAGATTGGAAGCCTCCGTGAGTCGCTTGGTCAAGGCCGTTGGATCTAGTGGCACAAGATGTGCCCTTTGTGGCACTAAGTTTGGGGTTCGATCCCCATAGCTCCTCAGGCTCTATGTCTGACATCTATATCCAAAACTGAAGAAGAAGAAGAGCATAGCATCCTTGTTGGAGAAGTGTGTAAAAAAAAAAAAAAAGAACAAGCGTCATTGTTGAAGATTTTTTTTTGGGGGGGGGGGATGGAAATGGAAGATGCAAGTCCTGGAAACAAAGATTAAGAAGAAGGAAAAAAAAAAACCTTCAAAACCAAAAATATCATTATTGATAATGCAAATATTGAAGATTTGAGCTCTCATTCTATGAAGAATTTCAGAAGCCTGGGATATGAATGTTTACGCAGGAGTGACGTCGTCTTCTATCAGAAAATCAGCTGCTTCATGTGTCTGCTCATTTGTGCACCCATCGGTGAAAATGTGAGGATCTGAAGTTTGGCACAAAAAAGGGAAAAGAGGCGATAATTGAAGCCCTATGACACGATGAGGCCATCATCAAGGTGGCCTTATTATTGTCGTAAAACAATGTTCCGCAGGCAACTACACGGTGGCGGCGGTTGATGTCCGACGTGAAAACATTGTAGATAAACAAGCATTCCCCAAATATATGAAGAATGGAAGAAGTTTATTAATGTAACAGAAGAGACTATATAGCAGAAAACTCGGTGCAGAGATGATATTTGAGTTTACCTGCAGCGGAGCTAGGCAACGCCGGCCGGCGAACAGTTGTTTCTGAGAATATTGTTCACTCCGTGAGCTAAAAGAACAGAGAAGTTTGCAATGTGGATATCAAAGATTTAAGCTCTCTCAACTATATATATAGATATATATGAACAATTTACAACTCTGAAATAATGGACATTAGTACTTGAGTCAACAAATTAAAGTTCTTTTTTTTTTATTTGGTCAAGATATAATCCCTTTCAAGGCTAAAAGCATATAAGCTTTGCCTCCTCCAATAAATACATTTTTTTTTAATTCGAACTTATATTCTCTTTCTTATATAAGTGAAGCTGCTTACCACCTCAACTAACCTGTTGTTAGTCCCAACAAATTAAAGTTTTCATTCCGATAACCTAAGCTTTTCTTTTTAGGTCAATTTTTTTTTTTAAGATCACGAGTGTGAATTGGTGACGTGTAAAAAGATTAGAAGAAGGCAACGAGCAGAGTTGCTTTCTCTCGTTGTCTTGTGCGCGCAGAGTCTCCGTTTTCATCTTCTCATCCTCATCATCGAAAAACGTTTTAAAAAATTAATACGAGTATAACATTACATCAACAATAATAATTACAATTGTCAATGGTTTAAATCAAATTTCACTCCTTTAAATTTATTTATTTATTTATGATGTAATATAATAATAATTTTATAATATACTTGCTTCTATCCTTCTTTATAAAATAAATTTTTAGCATCCTCTTTCTCCCATGTTATAAGAAACAAAACATCAATTATTAAAAGTCACTATCCAATTATTGAATGAACGAGTTTATTTTTGGAAAAGAAAATTGTATCTTAAACATATTTATTATATAGTCCAAGTAATTTTAACTGCTTTTTTTTTTTTAATCTGTGAGAATTAATCTGTTTTAAAAGATACCAGGGGGCATATATTATATCTCCAAGGTTGAAATTTTGATCAAATGTTGTGATGAGAATTGGAGAGTAATTAAGAGGAGGGAAAAGAAAAGGGAGAGACCCTGATATGTCCCTGTTTTATTATTATTTTTATATCTATTATGGGATTTAATCATTATTATTGTGCTTAAATGTAATTATTATGATTATTTTGAAATAGAAGGTGTTGTACAAATGTAATTAGTTATATCGTGAGAATTGGCCTAAGAAACAGGTAAGGAAAATGCTTTGCCCTGAGTTAGTCTTCAGTTGGATAATGTGAATATCTCATAAGAGAAATAGCTTTATTGGAAGGATTCTTTAAGCCTTAAATTCCAAAAATTGTGTGATTAACCTCCTAAGCAAGTAACTCTTCAAAACTTGTCTTGATTCTTTCTACAACTACTTTTCTCATGTGCAAACTTCAAAATGATAGAGGCATTCATATTCTAAACCCTTATATCCTAAATACAAACTACAAAATTGTCATTATCCTTTGCAACCCCTTTGAGCCTATCACTTTTCTAAAATCTCATTACATTGTTGTATATTATTATGCATGTAAATCTAATTTCTCAGCATTCTTATTTGTCATATATTAAAATTACATCTCATAGCATTGTTGTTATTATTCTTCTTTGTTGTGGGATGTCATAATAACCCCGGGGGGGAATAGTGCAAGAAAATAAAAGAAAATAAAAATGCTAAGAAAATAAAAGATAGATAAAAGAAAAAGGAAAGAAAGTTATCCCCATTTAAATCCATTTATTAGCAATATTACAACTCTTATATAAATATATATGACAAATTTTGAATGCTATTCATCTTTATTTACATGTATGATACTTACCACCCCATCATCCATTCCACATGGCATGATTCAATCATTATAAGCCGAAAAGACCACTTGATTATTGAATGCACATGTATGGGGTGGCATACTTAGAATTTTGACAAGCCTATGGTAGAGTCTAGCCTATGATGGCTTGACAGAAACAACCCACATAAAAGAGAGATGAACAAATATATCCCTAAGCGATTTTCCTCTGTTACATCCCTTTTTCGTAACTGTATTCATATCATGATCTCTTAGCATTATTACATGTGACTTTTGCTAATTTAAAGAATTACTACAAAATGGTGTATTCATATTGTTAAAATGGTGTATTTCCACTATAAACTACAGTAGTAGTAGCGGTTGGACAAACCGCTACAAAACACATTATTGTAAATGACTTTGTAGTGGTTTTGAAAAACAGTTACTTACGTAAACAAAACCACTATTGTATTGGTAGTAGTTTTGTCACACCGCTATAAGATGCATATGTACATAATACATTATCTGGGCAGCTTATATCAGTTTAAAAACCATTGCAAACGTTGGCACCCAAATTTTGCCCGAATTTTGTTGTGGTGAGAAATGAAAATAAAAAATTTGGTGCCAACATTGTTGCAGTTTTAAAACTGCTATTAAGTACATCAAAGAATTTGAAAAAAATAGCGCCAAAATATTTGCAACGGTTATTAAACCACAACTACTTAATATTGGATGAAATTTCAAAAGATGCGCCAAAAATTTAATCTAAATTTGAATTTAAATTCGTAGTGGTTTGAAAGCCGCTACTAAATATTGCATACATTAAAAAAACAAAATAATAATTTTGAGTCCATTGTTCTAATATTAAGTTGAATGTTTTATTATTTAAGTAACAATTAAGTGATAGTAATTAATATTTGAGAAGAATGATTAAATTAAGTTAGATAAATATAAATATTATATAGGTTTAACATTGAGAATGTGTAAGCAATAAGGACTTATGTTGTCCACAAGATGTTGTTTGGTTACCGAAAGAATGTTGAAAATGTTGGGGAAGAGTCCTTAAATTTCTGGAGAAGAAGAAAAAATAATTAGTACAAGTATTATAAGAGGGGAAAAAAATAAAATGTTGAAATCAAAGATTTCATTAAAAACTTTACCATATTTGGTCAGCTTGCTCTACTCTTCCAGCAATCTTCACCAGATGAGAGAAAATGTGAGAAAAGAGGGGTGGGAAGAAATAGAGGAGGGTTTGAAATAAGGTGTGGTGGGGGTATTTATAGGGATCTACGTAATGCTCATAGTTGTTAAAATAATGGTTTTCGTACCGGTTTATGTTTGTAGTGGTTGAGGTGACAGTGTTTGTAGTGGTTTGGAACACCTACAAACATTGGTTGGAATTTTTTTAAAACTACATAAATAAATTGCTGTTTACAAGAACAAAAGTTAAATTTGTTTAATCATTCTCCGTCATCATTCCTATAAAAAATGTGTGAAGAAAGTGTTAGTAGTGAGTTTATTATTTTGTACAAAAATTAAATTTAAATTAAGTGATAATAAAACGTAAGTTATAAAAGCATCCTGAACTATGGGTAAATTGTCATCGCCTTCAGGGAAGAAGTTCTCAAAATTGGCGGGTTAGAATGACTCACTCTCGTAGGTGATGTTATCACCATCACCCATGTTGTAAATGTCTCGAGGCTTCAAGTGAACCACAATATTTCAATCCTTGTACCTCTTCTCCTCGACATAATAAACATGTGTGCCTCTAAGGCTGGAATGTATGGCTCATCATCTTGAGATTGAATGGTGTGAATTGGTTGGGAGAAATTTAATAATGTGATGCCTACGTCATCAGTTGTGAGTCCTCGGGAAGTTGTTATATTTTCCCACAAACACTTGAACAACATCACGGTGAAACAGCCTTGGTAATTTAGTTCGACAACATCAAGAAGCTTTCAATAATAAGGGACACCTCTGAACTGCATGTTGTCATCACTGCTGCTTGCATAACTCGATGTCCCAAAGGTGACATAAACACCCAAGTTTTGAGTCATCAATCCTTGATCTTGTGAAATCGTGCAAAACTTGAAACCATTGACATTGTATGATGTAGACCTTTTTGAATGGTCAAGAGGGCCAATTGCGAGAGCTCCAAAATCTAGTAAGTGTAGGTTGTAGTCATTTAGTATTCTACGCACATACCACATTGGGAATTCTCTGTGGACCTTTTTATCAACTTTAGAGGATGTTTATGTATGGATCCTGAGTTAACGATTCACATGACTTCTGAATTCCCTTCAATTAATTATGAGATGGTGATCATGAAATGTAAGTAAAAAATGTAAGGAAATATATAGAATAACATGAGTGTTCAATTCTTATTGAAGGAAGGGTTCAACTTGAGTACAATTAATCAAGACATATCTATGTGCTTACAACTTCTCAGTTGTTGTTAGTTTGAAGTTCTCACTCTCTCCAACTAGTTTACCAACATGAGGAATTAACAACTCTATTAATACTGGTTCATGTTCAGGACAATCGTCTACACGAGGCGGTAGGTTGAAAGACGTCTCAATGTCATTAAATTACCTTAAACAAAAATACAGGACCTCATCCCCTAGATAACCTTTAGCTATAAAACCTTTTGACCAAGTCTTATTCCTCATGTAAGATTTTAATTTTCCAAGAAACCTATAAAGTAAAGAAGGAAAGATGTTAAAGAATGCTGAAATGTGGGGCTAGCAAATTTAGAATTTAATGTTGATAGACATATGTAAAATGAGTACCTCTTTATAGGATACATCCATCGATATTGAATTGGGCTAGCTTGCATTGTTTTACGAACAAGGTGGACTGTCAAGTAAACCATCACATTGAAAGAGGATAGAGGAAATAACATCTCCAAATGACAAGTGCAAGAATGATTTTGTGCTATAGCTGATTGAGCACCTCAATGATCAAAACCTTAGAACACAATTTCCGAAGAAAAGAACACAACTCTACCAAAACAATAGACACATCAGGAGGCAGTGTATTTTTTATTGCCGGCAGAAGTAATTTTTTCATAAGAACTTGTGAGTTATAACTCTTCAACCCGCAATCTTTCAAGCCTACATGTTAATACTGTTGAAACCTATGTGTTTTGATGATAACAAAGATTGGACTAATGATAAAAGAGGATATGATAACAAATGAATTTGAACAAAGTAAATAAATGGCAAACAAAGCATTACTTGAAGTAAGCACAAGAGTAATGAAGAAGTTCTGAGAGAAAGAGCAAAGGAAAAACCTCACTGGTAGTTTTTGTGTACGTTTACTCGAGTGACCACTTGAGTAAGGAACACTATTACTCGAGTGGGCACTTGAGTAATGTTGAAAGAAAATATGTTCAGAGGCACTGCCAAAATTTGGAAGAAGTTACTCGAGTAGCCACTCGAGTAATCTGTAAAGTTATATGAACCATTACTCGAGTAGCCACTCGAGTAACACATGAGTAAAGGCATTACTTGAGTAGCCACTCGAGTAACCAGGTCAAAATCTTCCAGTAGCTCTCAGCCAAGAAATGCAACAATTTACTCGAGTAGCCACTCGAGTAACCATGTGAGAAAAAGGCATTACTCGAGGGACCAATCAAGTAATCTGCCAAGTTATTTGAAACATTACTCGAAGGGTTACTCGAGTAATCAGTTACAGAAAGAACAGGTACTCTTGGCCAAAAATTTGATGCAATTACTCAAGTGAGGAATCGAGTAATCTGCAAATTTATTTGAAATTTACTCGTGGGATCACTCGAGTATAACATGTAAAGAAAAGCCAAGGCCACTCGAGTAAGCACTCGAGTAATCTGCTTACTGAAGGGAGCACCTCAGTAACTTGTGAGGAAAAGATATGGCCACTCGAGTAATCAGGTATTTCTAAGGTTTGTGATGTATATTACTCCATGTCTTACCCGAGTAATATCTTATGAAAAATGTTGAATTACATACTGCCATATTTTTTATAGGATTACTCGAGGGACCACTCGAGTAATGAAGTCCAGAAAACATATCCTTGATCCAATGTTTATTGAATTGTTTTCTATATGATTAACTCTTTATTGCACTAGTATTCTAAGTACATTTGCAGAGAAATAATGAAGAGATCATGCCAGAAGTAAAAATTCAAATAAAAGTCCAAATGTTCACCTACCGCTACCTACCGCAAACGGATAGTTTTCAAATTTGAAGAAAAGTCAACCGTTGTTACACGACTCTAACGGACATGTTTGAATTGCTTCCAACAGACACTACAAATCATCTATATATATGGAGCATTCAAAGAGCAGAAAACAAGAACTGAAAACACATGAACATATACTGATCAACATACTCTTAGTGCTTTGTTTTCTTATACTCATTCATTGTACTTCTGTGATTATATATTTGCTCTGTGAGATTGTTTTTCATTACAAACTCAATATTTTTTATTGAGACAACTTAAGGTTGTGGAACCTTGAGTTGGGGATTTGATTACAATGTGTAAGAGGGAGCGAGTGTCCAAGTGAAGGAACTTGCTGTGTATTGAGGTGCAAAGAACCCAATAAATCTTAGAGAATATAGTGAAACTCTTAGAGACGCTCTGAGGACTGGACGTAGTTCGAAGTGGTTGTGGCTAAACCAGTATAACTCCCTGTGTACACTTCAGTGATATTTCTCTTTGCTCTCAACTACTTTAAATATTCTGTCAATTTTCTTACACGCAATGAAATTTCTGGTATCACCCAATTCACCCCCTCTTGGGTGAAACGATTACACTAACATTCGGTATCAGAGTGTAGGTCTTCTTGTTAAGGTTTAACAACCTTATAAGGATTCAATAGCAAGCATGGGTGAAGGCATTCTTCCCGATGGAGCTTCTATCACAAGACCTCTGGGTTTTAATGGCGAACACTTCTCATTCTGGAAAGCAAAGTTTAGAGTCTTCATAATGGCTACTGAATATGGGCTATCGGATGTGATTAAAAGTGGAAACTACGAACTTGTAAAAGATTGTAGATTCACAAAGAGTTCCCAAAATACTAGCAAAATATGATGAGAATGACAAGAAACTCATCACACTTAACAGCAAGGCAATTCTGATGATTCAAAGTGCCTTGAGTCAAAATGAGTACTTCAGAATCTATACACTTCCAATAGCTAAAGAAATATGGGAAGCCTTGGAAATAGCTCACGAAGGAACTTCAGGAATAAAAGAAAATTGGATCAATACTCTGGTTACTGAGTTTGATTTACTTTGAATGAAATCAGGTGAATCGATAGCTGAATTTGAACTTAGATATACTCATCTTGTTAATCAACTTGCAGCACTTAGAAAAGTCTATGATCAACATACCCAAGTATGAAAGATTTTGAACATTCTTTCTAAAGACCGGGAGGCAAAAGTCACTGCAATTGAGGAAGCAAAAGGTTAATCAATGCGATCGGTTGCTTCTCTATTCGGAAGCCTTTTTGAATATTAAAGTAAATTAAAGTTCAAACGAGAACTAGATGATATTGGTGACAAGAAGAAAAGAGGTCTAGTACTGAAAGCAAAAGAAGAAGAACAAGATGAAGATGAAGAACATGATGATGACGAAATGGGCCTAATCATAAAACGATTCAGAAAGTTTTACAAGAAAGGTCAAGGATTCAACAACTTTTAGAAAGGAGGAACAAGCAATAAAGAACACATCATCTCCTATGAATGTGGAAAGCCAGGACATTTCAAATTAGAATATCAAGAACTGATTTAGAAGAATAAAGAAATGAGAAAAGGCAAATTCTACAACAAGAAGAAAGCCTTCGTATCTGTCATATGGGGAGATAGCTCTTCTGATGAAGAAAGTGATGAAGAGGAAGTAGCCAATATTTGTCTTGTTGCTCAAGAAGAAACAGAAGAAGCGGTAACTGATTCTGATCCGACCTATGATGAATTACTTTCTGAATATAATGCCTTACATTCTGAATTCATCAAAGTAGTTAAAGAACTAGTTGTTTTTAAAAAAGAAAAACAAAGTTCTTGAAATAGAACTAAAAGAGAATTTAGAGAAAGATTGTGAAAATTGTTCTTCTTTGAAAAAGAAAAATGTTGATCTCACAAAACTCTTGAAAAATTCACTAAAGGAAGTGAGATGCTAAATGTGATTTTAAAAGCTCAACTTTTTGTGAATGACCGATCTGGAATTGGATATGATCCAAAATCAGATAAAAGGAAAGGAAGAAAGAAAGCTGGAGGTAAATCATACTTGAACTATTTTTAGCATTCTTTGCATACATCAAATCCTTTTGCATACTGTAATTATTGTAATAGAAAAGGTCATTATACTTCATCATGCATTCATAAGAAGAAAGGAAAGATGGGAACCTATAAATGGGTACCTAAAGGTTCATATGTTCCGAAAAACTTTTGTACTAACCCAAAAGGACCCAAAATGATGTGGGTACCTAAGACTTAATCGTATTTGATTGCAGATATGTCTTAAAGCATCCAAAAATAACAAATGGCACATAGATAGTGGATGCTCTACACATATGACCGGTGATTTTGAAAGTTTTACCCCATTGCAACCTAAAGAAGGTGGAAAGGTAAAATTTAGAGGAAATCAATCTGGAAAGATAGCATGAATTGGTGAAATAAAAAACAACAAAGGAATACAAGTCAAAGATGTATATTACATTGAAGGCTTGTGTTATAATTTGCTGAGCGTAAGTTAAAGTATAGATAAAGACAATTGGGTAATATTTGATTCAGAGGAATGTCTAATTGTCAACAAGAAAGACTTACATCTTGATAAAAAAAATATCAAGGCAAAGCTCAGAGCAAAAAGGAAAGGTAACTGCTATACTCTTGATATCAATAGAAGTAATTCTGAAAATTGTTTTCTACGTAATGCCGATGAAAGTTGGTTATGGCATAAAAGACTAGCTCATGTCAACATGCACCAATCAGGCAAACTACTAAAAAAGGATTTAGTCTTGGATTACTCAAAATAAGTTTTAAAAATGATTTGATTTGTGACACATGTCAAAAGGGTAAACAAACTAAATCATCTTTCAAATTGAAAAATGAAATTACAACAAATTGACCACTTCAATTGCTACATATGGATTTAGTTGGTCCAGCAAGAGTTAAAAGTCTTGGTGGTAATTTATATTCATTGGTCATTATTGATGATTTATCTAGATTTACATGGACTATTTTTCTATCATCAAAGGATGAAACCTTTGCAGAATTCATTGTTTTTGCCAAGAAAGTGCAAAATGAGAAAGGTATGTTCATTACAGGTACCAAGACAGATCACGGTGGAGAGTTTGAAAATCAAACCTTTGAAAAATATTGTGATACTAATGGCATTGATCACAATTTCTCTACTCTTAGGACACCTCAACAAAATGAAGTCATGGAACGTAAGAATAGAGTGCTCACTGAAATGGCTAGAGCAATGTTGAATGAAAAGAACGTGTCTCAAGTTTTCTGGGCCGATGCAATGAGCACAACATGCTATATTTCAAATAGCGCCTACATTAGAGCAAAACTTGGAAAGACACCATACGAGCTATACAAAGGAAGGAAGCCAAACCTTGCTCATTTACACATCTTCGATTAGAATTTAATGAGATAATGCAGGGGGAGTTTGAGATGTCAATGATGGGAGAATTGCATTTCTTTCTCGGTTTGCAAATAAACAAAGAAAGAATGGAATTTTCATACCTCAAATGAAGTATCTGAAAAAGCTATTGAAGAAGTATGGATTGGATAAAGCAAATGGAATGGACACACCCATGAGCTCAACCACACTACTTGATGCGAATGTCAAGGGAAAAGATTACAATATCACAAAATATAGAGGAATGATTGGATCATTACTCTATCTCACGGCAAGTAGGCCTGACATTCAATTCAGTGTGGGTATATGTGCAAGATATCAATTAGCACCAAAAGTGTCAAATGCTGAAACCATCAAACGTATCTTTTGATATCTTACTGATATGGCAGAATTGGGTCTCTGGTATCCCAAAGGAAGAAGTGAATATCTAGTTGCATACTCAGACTCTGATCATGGAGGATACAAGACAGACATAAAGAGTACCAGTGGACAAAGTCAGTTTCTTGGATTCTCGCTTATGTCATGGTTTAGAAAGAAACAAACTATAGTGTCTCTTTCATCAATGGAAGCTGAGTATATTGCAGCATCAAGTTGTTGTGCACAAGTAATATAGCTAAAGCAACAACTCCAGGATCTTGGCATTTATTTGAAAGAGATATCAATATACTGTGACAACACTAGCATGATAAGATTGGCAAAGAATCCTGTTCAATATTCCAGAACCAAGCATATTGATGTTAGACATCACTTCATCATAGATCATGTCCAAAAGAAAGATGTCAAAGTGATATCCATTCCAAATCATCTTCAACTAGCTAATATCTTCACAAAACCTCTTACAAAAGATCAATTTTTGTATATTATATGAGAATTGGGAATGGTAAATCCCAATGAATTGTAAGTTGTTTAGTGTTTACAAAATGTTAGATGATGTTATTTATTGATGTTTTGATTATTACTGACTTAAGCATCGGAGTTTCTAGCAATTTGTTTTGCAAGATCATGATATTCTATTTTGGAGTATGAAAAGCAGAGGTTAACAGAGGACAACATTATTGGAGGGGTAACTTCAATTAACAAGCATTACTGGAGTGACACCTTGAAGTAATGGATGAATTACTCGAGTAGCCACTCAAGTAATAAACTTGGAAATGTGCCAGTGAAGCATTAAATTCAAATGAAATGGCACAACAGTTGGAAATGAACAGTCAGAAGGTGAAGAGACAGATTACCCGAGAGAGGCCTCAAGTGAACTTTAAAGTTACTCAAGTAAGGCCTCGAGTGAACCTGGGTGCAAATCTCAAATTTCCTGAGTTTCAGCTTAAATTTGTCCTAAAGAGTCATTAAATAATCAAGGGAATATATACGGGTAATTACAATATTATTCATGCCAAGTACGCACTTGAATTCACTGTATTTTAAAATTTCTAGTATGATCACTAGAGTAGCTACTTGAGTGAAGCTGATGATCACTCGAGTAAGCCCTCGAGTGATGTCGGGCTCTAGGTTATTTCAGTCGACACTCGGTCATTTCTCACAAAATCGTCTCAAGTGATTTTCCTTGTGCTCTCACAAAAACTTTTCACAATCATCTTCCCTCATCATAACCGTCAATACCTATTGATTTTTGCTTACAAAAACTTCTCAGATTTCACTAAATCCTCTACCCTACATTCGCGACTCACGGTCCCTGTTTTTCAAAAATACTCATTTCTCTCACATCGAAATGGTGAGGACTAAATCTCCTAATCTTAGCACTCCTTCTGAGTCCTATAAACCATATCAACCCTCTGATTCTCTTTTATCTCTACCAACCAAGAAACGAAAGATTTCTCCTAAACCTAAAACCAAAGCCAAGCCGCAAGCTAAGCCTAAGGTAAAAGGGGTCGTTATTAAGGAACTAGTAGCCACTAGATCTCAAACTAAGAAGAGTTCACCTCCAGGAAGAGGCAAAGGAACAAAAGAGTCATCTCCTCCTTCTTCTGATTCATCCGACACACCCACATTTTCTCCAAAACCTCTGAAAAAGCCTAAGAGTAATGAGAAGCTTACCAAAGTCATGGTAGTCATGCTTGAAGAAGCTTTTCAATCTAAGGAAGCCAAGAAAGGGCAATCTTCAAGGCAACCAGAAGAGAGGGATGAAGAAATCACATTTCCTCCAAAGGGATTCAATGTGAGCAAGCTTGAGGAATCTCAGAAGTACCTGAGTCACTTTGTAAGAAGAAATGTGTGCAAGATGCATTGCATTGACTATAAGGTTCTTTAAGAGGTATTACAATTCGATCTGAGTCCCTATCTTGATTCCTATATGCCCTAGCTATATGTTAAACTCTTATTTTGCACCAAAGTTGTGAGGCATTTTTATTGTAACCTTGAACCTATAAATGATCCTATTAGCAAGTCTGTGGAAGAAGAAATAACTTCTAAGATCAAAGGACAGAGAATTTTAATCTCACCTTCCAGAATCAATACCTAGTTAGGAATAAAGAACCCTCCTAATGATGATTACCCTAATCTTAACTCAAACTAAATATTCTCTATCCTAAGACCTGGTAAGATAGTGGGACCCCTCAATTTCAATCTGAGTGATATGAGTGATTTTCATCGAGTCCTATGATATATCTATTCTAGAGCCATAGTGAACAAATCCAATAATTTGACTCATTTCATTGAAAGGGACTTCAAAAAATTCGCCTCATTGATTCTCAAAGAACAAAAGGACTTGGGAGAATATATATTTGCTAAGATCAAGAGGTATAGGTATAAAGGAAAACCTACAACTCCAATGCCTTATCCTCAACTTATTTCCTTGTTCCTCAAGAAGAATAAGATTTGGTACATGGAGAGTATGGAGAGGAATCAAATTGGAAAGTTGAATATTAAGATTCCTCTGAAGACTCCTCTAAAAGCAAGCCCCAAGAAGAACAAGAAGAAGACTGACACTGCAACTAGTCGAATGGATGACACACAATCTTCTGCTCCAGCCAACACATCTTCTCTTTCTTTCTTTGGTTCCGCAATGCAAACATTCATGGAGAATATTTTGAAGATTTTTCATATCAATATTGTGAATACCAATACGGAGTTGGTAACCTATATGAATGCGCAGATGGGACAACTTATGGAGAGAATGGATAAGAGGCATGAAGAGTTGTTAGCTAAACAACGTGCCCAAGGTGAGCTTCTAAGATCCATTGTTTCCAAACTTGATGTTATGGCATCTAACTCCCCTATTCATGGGCACTATTGCAAAAAACGTTTTTAACGTCCCTTATTTAGGCCTTTTAACGTCTGAAAACAAGGGGACGTCTATGTGAGCGACGTAGTAAAAAATGGCAATAACATCCATAAATAAAAGGACGTCTAAAGTCTGGACTTTAGACATCCCCAGTTTAAAATGGGGACGTCTAAAGTTCTTTTTTAAAAAAATCATTTATATTACAGATCTGAACTAAACAGTATTTAAAATCAGAAATTACATATCATCGTCAATAAAATTATAGATATAGTATATGAACTCCAAATCCAAAATCTACAAAATAATAACTCTAGAGCTGAAATCTCATAAATTGAAGATGATAACAATAAGATGAATCAGTTGCGAAAAACTTATCTCCTTCTATTATTAAAATTCATTTTCTCATAATAATGAATAGAGAAGAGCAACAGGGAGAGATGAACCTCATTTTCTCAGTGGGAACGTGGCCATGAAGCATGTTTTGGAGTCTCGATCTAAAAACCATAACAACACGAGTTAGAAGATAAAATAGAAGGGAAATCAAAGAAAAAAGAGAAAGAAGATAAAATAATAAAAAATAGTAAGAAACATAACAGATCTGGTGAAAGAGAGAGAGAGAGAAAAGAAGAAGCAAGTTTAAAAACAGTATATAAAGAAGAAGAAGCAAGAGTTAAATGCGTGGTGGTAAGCATTACAGATCTGGTGAAAAAAAGAGTGAGAAAAGAATAAACAAGTTTAAAAACAGCATATAAAGAAGAAGAAGCAAAAGTTAAATGTGTGGTGGTAGTGGTTGCATTGATGAGAAAGACGAGTGTGGGTCTATAAAACTGACAAATAAAGACTGTCAGTACATATTTGAATTGTTTTTGGCATCCCCAATTTAATTTAAGGACACCTAAAGTTGTTTAGTTAATTTTTTTTAAATTTTTTTTTACTTTAGACATCCCCAATTTAAAAGGGGGCGTCTAAAGTCAAGTCACACTTTAGACGTCCCCAATTAAATTGGAGATGTCTAAAGTTATTTTTTTTTTATAATCAGGGACGCCTAAAGTGGCGTCCCTGATATTATATCAAGGACGCCACTTTAGGCATCCCTGATAACATTAGGGACGCCAAAAGTGGCGTCCCTAATATTTAAGGGACGCCAAAATATATTAGGGATACCACTTTGATTTAAAAAAAAATTACCTTTAGACGTCCCCAATTAAATTGGGAATGTCTAAAGTGACCAAAAGGCGTCCCTGATTAAAAAAAAATTTAACTTTAGACGTCCCTAATTAAATTGGGGACGTCTAAAGTGACTTTAGACGTCTCTATTTGAATTGGGGATGTCTTAAACTATTCAAATCTCACTTAGAATTACAAAAATGCAACCACCTTTATTTTTTACTTCCCTTTTTTAAAAAGGGACGTCCTTTAGGGTTGTAAAATCAATATTTTGTAATAGTGGTTCCTTCTATTATTCCTGAGCCAATGCCTGTCTCTGAACCTGAACCTAGACCCTCTATACCGACTGAGCATAGACCCTTTGAGATTGGACCTAGTAATATCTTATTCTCTATGCCTGGCCCTAACACATCCGAGCAAATCCACATCACCACTGATAATCTACCTCAACCTGTTCAGCCAGAGCCTATATCTACTCCCATTGCCTCACCTACACGCACTGAGGAGGTACTTGTGTCCTCACCTGTTGGTACAGAGGAAGTAGAAATTACTTCTCTGGTTCCTTACCCATCATCTCGAGTGAATCCTCCAGAGGATCTTCAGACACCCCCAATGAACCTTCCTGATACTGAATTGTCATCTTCTGATTCTTCCAGTTCAAATGGTTCACATGAATCATTGGCATTTCCTGTCACTCCCATCTTAGTAGCCAAGCCATCTACTCCTTCTCATGATTGATTCCACCTTTGCGATGAAGACAAAAAGGAGGAGAAGAACCTAAGTGATTTTGTGATCAATGGCTGAGTTAATGTATTGGGAATATGGGTGTACGGGGCTTTAGGGAACTTTTATCTTTAAATTTTAACTTTTCATTTTGTAATGAATTCTTCTTTATGCAATTTTTTTCTTTATGCCATTAAAGTTAAATTTCATTGAAGTTATATTGCATTGTGGGACTAATGAGTTTTTGATTGTGTATTCAAGGTGAACAAGTAAATAAGAACAAAAACTTTGAAAATATTTTTACTAAGCCATTTCAAAAGAGTTTTCAAGTTTAAATTGAACAAAAGATTTCATTTGAAAAGTATTCAAGAAGCATATGTTTGAAAACTCATTTTCAAAAACTTTGTTCAAAATCATGAAGTTTTGTCATCATCAAAAAGGGGGAGAATGTTAGATCCCATGTGTTTTGATGCTAACAAAGATTGGACTAATGATAAAAGAACATATGATAACAAATGAATTTGAACAAAGTAAATAAATGGCAGACAAAGCATTACTTGAAGTAAGCACTGGAGTAATGAGGAATATCTAAGAGAAAGAGCAAAGGAAAAACCTCACTAGCAGTTTTTGTGTACGTTTACTCGAGTGACCACGCAAGTAAGGAACACTGTTACTCTAGTGGGCACTCGAGTAATGTTGAAAGAAAATGATTTCAAAGGCACTGCCAAAATTTGGAAGAAGTTACTCGAGTGGCCACTCGAGTAATCTGTAAAGTTACCATTACTCGGGTAGCCACTCGAGTAACACATGAGTAAAGGCATTACTCGAGTAGCCACTCGAGTAACCATGTGAGAAAAAGGCATTACTCGAGGGACCAATCAAGTAATCTGCTGAGTTATTTGAAACATTACTCGAGGGGTCACTCAAGTAATTAGGTACAGAAAGAACAGGTACTCTCAGCCAAAAATTTAATGCAATTACTCGAGTGAGCAATCAAGTAATCTGTAAAGTTATTTGAAATTTACTCGAGGGATCACTCGAGTAACATATGAAGAAAAGCCAAGGCCACTCGAGTAAGTACTCAAGTAATATGGTTACTGAAGGGAGCACTCGAGTAATTTGTGAGGAAAAGATATGGCCACTCGAGTAATCAGGTATTTCCAAGGTTTGTGATGTATATTACTCCATGTCTTACCTGAGTAATATCTTATGAAAAATGTTGAATTACATACTGCCATATTTTTTATAGGATTACTCAAGGGACCACTCGAGTAATGAGCATGATCACTCGAGTAGCCACTTGAGTAATGAAGTCCAAAAAACATATCCTTAATCCAATGTTTATTGAATTATTTTCTATATGATTAACTCTTCATTGCACTAGTATTCTAAGTACATTTGCAGAAAAACAATGAAGAGATCATGCCAGAAGTATAAAGTCAAATAAAAGTCCAAATGTTCACCTACCGCTATCTACCGCAAATGGATAGTTTTCAAATTTGAAGAAAAGTCAACTGTTGCTGCGTGACTCTAACGGACATGTTTGAATTGCTTCCAATAGACACTACAAATCATCTATATATATGGAGCATTCAAAGAGCAGAAAACAAGAACTGAAAACACACGAACATACACTGCTCAACACACTCTTAGTGCTTTGTTTTCTTATACTCATTCATTGTACTTCAGTGATTATATATTTGCTCTGTGAGATTGTTTTTCATTACAAACTCAATATTTTTTATTGAGGCAACTTAAGGTTGTGGAACCTTGAGTTGGGGATTTGATTACAATGTGTAAGGGGGAGCGAGTATCCAAGTGAAGGAACTTGTTGTGTACTGAGGTGCCTCCAACCCACTGAATCTTGGAGAATATAGTGAAACTCTCAAAGACGCTCTGAGGACTGGACGTAGGTCAAAGTTGTTGTGGCTGAACCTGTATAAATCCCGGTGTATTCTTTGATGATATTTCTCTTTGCTCTCAACTGCTTTAAATATTCTGTCAATTTTCTTACATGCAATGAAATTTCTGGTATCACCCAATTCACCCCCTCTTGGGTGAAATGCTTGCACTAACAAATACATCATGAAATATTGCTTGGATACCCATCAGAAACTTTTATTTTCTTCAACGTCGTGAGGAAGATTTTCTTGTTTGGTTGCCAGTTGAAATTTGTCATGCTCATCTAGCTACGTATCTTCACAAACTCCCATAGCTCATAAATCTTTCCTTGATTGAAGATGATCTTTTGACTAGCCATATTCGTTAAGCAGTGTGTATAGCATATTGTTCCATACATTTTTTCAATGTGTATAGCACATTGAAGATGATCTTTAGACTAGCCATATTCTTTAAGCAGTGTGTATAGCTCATTCTCGCATACATTTTTTTCAATGTGCATGACATCTAGACTAGGTCGAAGCAAATTAGGTTTTCAATATGGAAGAGTAAAGAAAATACTTATCTTTAGCCATTGCTGAGGCGTAGAAGTAGAAGCTTTGTTAGCCTTTCTCCCTACTTTTGTTGTATCATTGTTTTTTCCAAACTCAAATTCAACATCCTGAAGTTGTTGTAAGATATCTGCACCGAATGAAATCTGAGGAGGTCTTCTGTTTTCTAATTTCCCATTAAAACAATTCCTTTGCAATCTAAACTTGTGCTTACGAGCGAGAAACCTCCGATGACCCATAAAGCACCACTTTTGATTGTGGGGAAGGCGCACTGAGTTAGAGTCAAAATTACAAATAGGACACATCATCCCAGTATAGACATTCCACCCATATAATGTTCCTAGCTCAAGAAAGTCACTTATCGTCCACATAAAGGCTGCACGCAAGCTGAATAATGTCTTCTCGTAAGAGTCATATGTCTCAATGCCAATATTCCACAAGTCCAGCAATTCTACAATAAGCAGTTAGGGATACGCATCGATGTCATTACCCGGTGCCTTTTTGCCTGGAATGATCATAGTCAAAATGAAGGAGCTTTATTTTATACACATCTAAAGGGAAAGTTTTATAGAACTAAGACTACCGGCCAAATATTGTAACTTGTGCTAAGATTCCCAAATGGATTAAAACTGTCCATCATCAAAGCAAGCCAAACATTTCTAGGGTTAGCCATAAAAGCTTAAAAGTCTAAGTCGAACGCTTTCCAGGCTTCTGCATCACGTGGATGTCTTAATTTACCATCTTCATTCTTTTCAACTTCATGACACCTCATAAGCTCAGCTGTTTTAGACGACATAATCAATCTTTGTAATCAAGGCTTCAAAGGAAAGTACTTGAGAATCTTTACAAGTTTCTTCTTCTACTTTTTCTCCTTGTCAATTCTCTTGTACATCGATGTGTGACATCGCTTACAAGTTTCTCTCCTAGCATCATCTCCCCAATATAGCATACAATTGTTGGGGCATGCATCAATTTTTTGGTAGTTAAAGCACAATCTGTTAATAATCTTTTTAGCCTTATAGAACATTGTGGGAATCTTTATGTCGGGGAACGTATCTTGTAATAATTCCAACAACATCAACATTTCCTTATCAGTGATTCCACTCAAGCACTTGATATGATACAATTTGATCAAGAGAATTTTGAGTATTTTTGACAACCTTGATACAAAGGACGATCTGCTTCATCCATTAAACTGAAAAAATCCTGAGCTGCTTCATTCCTCAAGAACACAGGGTTTGAACCCTGCACTTATTCGTTGAAGTTGTCATCTTGAAAACCAAACACATCACAAACAACATCATTAACAGGATCATCTTGATCTACTTGAACTCTTACTTGTGAATTTCGAAGAAAAGCATCATCATATCTCATACCAGGTTTCTCACTATGAACTTCCCATAACTTATAGTTTTCTGGGAAAGGCTTCACAAGCAAATGTTCCCTAACAACTTCTCATGTGTATGCCACTTCTTAAACTTGTGCCTAGGACACGGACACACAATCTTACCATTAAAGCTGGCCTGAGAGTATGTAAACTCCAAGAAATTGTTTAATCTTGCCATATATGCTGAAGAATTACTTGGAAACTGGACCCATGACTTATCCATAGCTAGTGAAAAAAGTTAGCAAAGAAGATGAGTGAAGAGAGAATTTTGAATTTTCTGAATAATGTATGCCAGGATGATTAAATACAAATTCTGCAACGCTCAACAATTTATAGTGGTTTCACAACTTCATGACCGTTGGCGGGATTTAAAATATTCAAATTTCAAAATCACACACTTTATAAAGTTACAGGGCAGAAACCGCTACAAAATTCATGACCGTTAGCGGGATTTGAAATATTCAAATTTCAAAATCACATACTTTATAGCGGTTATAGGGCAGGAACTACTACAAAACTCATGATTGTTGGTGGGATTTCAAATATTCAAATTTCAAAATCACACACCTTGTAGCTATTACAGGGCAAGAACCACTACAAAACTCATGACTATTGGAGGATTTAAAATATTCAAAATTTGCAAATCACATACTTTATAATGGTTATAGGGCATAAACTGCTACAAAATTCATGACCATTGATGGGATTTGAAATATTCAAATTTCAAAATTACACACTTTATAGCGGTTTTTATGAACATATTTTTTTAAAAAAAATAATTTGCATTTTGTAGCTGTTATTGGCAAAACCTACTACAAACATTAGTTATTCATTTATTTTTAAAAATTTTGTTTCATGAGTTCTTAGTTAAACTAGAAATTACATAAATGAAAATAGAAATATCCATTTTTTTTTTTTTTTTGCAAGAGCTCCAAATAAAAATACAAATGTCCAAATTGCGCAAAGTGTCCTAAATAATAAATGAAAATAACTAAAATAATTAACAATTCAACGGCTGATCATCAAGTCCTCTCTCTGGGGGGTAGGATCATGGTGCTAATCAAAGTTAACAACATCATCATCATCAGTACGAGGAGGAGGAGGAGGCGACTAGACAATAAACCTAGGGATTAGTGAGACCTCTAGATGCTCCTCATCAAAAAACAACTAACTCTAAGACCTCGATAGCATAGTGTTCATGATATCTTGCCACTAGAAGGAATCAACCCACACCTGAATTTTCCTGGCAACCTCCACACGGATCTCCTAAACATTCTCCTCCCTCAGTCCTCTAACACTGGAGGTCCCTACATGAGAGGTGCCAGCCTCAGAGGCGCTGCTTCTGTCGCAGACCATGTTAAGCTTGCACCTAACCCTATACCCCTACAACATCCAGGGTGCTCAACTAGGCCCAGAGCAGCTTTTAGAGGTGTAGTAGGAACCATAGACCCCTGTGATTCCTGTGTTTGGGTCTCTCTCAGCTTAGACTGCAACTGTTGAATTCGCTCCTGCCGCACGCATTTTATGAAACAATTATAAAACAATTTAATTTAATTGAAATAAATAACAAATATTAAAACAAACAATGTCTATATCTTACAATGGCCTCATCTGCCTGCTGAGAGGTTGCAATCCCGTCCCTGTGTCTATGGATGATGGTGAATAACTCCCTGTAGTCCGTCCGACAGTTCTCCTGCTGAGCCTTCTTCTCCTAAAATAATTAAAACAAGAAACTATTATTAAAAAAAATAAAATAATAAATTTATAATATAAATCTAAAATTAATTTAATTGTAAAAAATACCAGTTCACTGTAAGTGACAGCAAATGTCTTCGATCCTACTATATGATGGATCCTTTGCTGCCTTCGACTCCTAGTGTTTCTTTGAGAAATAGCCTATAGAAACAACAAAACATTAAAATTATTTAAAAAATTATTAGAAAAAAATAATCATTAAAAAATTACCCATCCTTCTAGGCTCCTCTTGTACTAGACAAAACTTGCCTAGTCATTAGGTGGGATGCCATCATCTACATTAAAAGTATGTAATTTAAATATTAACTTTATTAAAACCATAATTAAATTTACCTTTAACTTGTACCTCAAAGCTCGTCAACTACGAAGATGACCGTTGTTGGTTATTCTGGTCCTGGGCCTCCTGCTCATCCAAGAAACCGCTCTATATCACTTTAGGATGGAAATGTTGAAGTCAAACTCTTCATTCTCGTCGTAGGGCATCATTGTCTTTTCAACCACAAAAATTAATTTCATTTTGACCATAGGGAAACAGTGAAGCTTCAGAAAGTTTTGGGGGGTTAATTGAAATTAATTTGCTACCAAGGGGGCTAATTGAAACTTTCCCATCTATAAACTCAATTTCCCCATATGATTAATCTTGTTATTCTTTTATGCTACTAATTGAATTGTATTGTTGATTATATTTTATTTAATATAGCATTTGCTTATTCTATTAGAGTATATCATGTGATTATTTTAACTAGAGGAGCAAATTATAATTAAGAATTTAATTCACATGCTAAGTGGTATTTAACGATTATTTAAAAGGTAATTATATGTCTTTGGCTCTTAGATATAATTATTGATTATACAACTGAGATATATGACATTTGTGTAGAGCTTTTCATTTATAAGACTTAGTATATTAATAACTTCATATCTATTAGAACTATGATGGGCACATATTTGTTCTGAGAAAATTTATTATCTCTTTCACTACTACAAGATATAGATTTTAATTTCCCAAAAAAAATGCTCATTTTTCAAAACGAGAAGTAAAAAATAAAGGCGGTGGTTTGTTTGTAATTCTGGGCTGGAATTTTGACATATTGAGCATCCCTTTAATAAAAAAGGATGCCAAAAGTCAACTTTTGGTGTCCTAAATAAATTTTAGACACCTAAAGTACTATTTTAGGTGTCCCAAATGCAAATGGGACGCCAAAAGCAGGGCTTTTGGCAAAAGCCCTGCTTTTGGCGTCCCTTTTGCATTTTGGGATGCTTAAAGGGTACCTTTAGATTAGGACGCCTCAAGTCACCTTAAATTTGCCCAATGCATGTCAAGTTTGCCCCCTTCAAAGCCAAACACCTGCGAGCTCATCCTCTTATTCTCACCTCCATCACTCCTCCAACACACACCGTCCGCTTGCTCCTCTCATTGTCACCTCCGTCGCTTCTCTTTGCCTCTCACGACCGTCACATCTCTCTCCTTCTCAACACCATCACTTCTCTCTCCCTCTCACCACTGTTGTCCTCCCTCTCACCGCCACCATTGGTTCTACCTCTCACCACCATCGATCCTCTCTCCTCAGTGGCACACCAACACCGAGCTCCTACCTCTCGGACTCTCCATCTATACTGTCAGCCCTCCCTCCATGTTTGTTTTTTTAAAATACAATGCTTTGAATTTTAAATTATGTAGCTTGTGAACAATAAATTATAATAATAAATGACTGTGTTCATAAAATTGGTCGAAGTTGGGCTTTTGTCCTCTACTATAATTAGTAAGCTACTTTAGGATTTGACTGTATAGGGTAGAAGCGGTGTTTGTTGTTGGGTTTTGGAAAAAAGGATTAGAGAGGCAATAATAGATACTAACAGGTTTGTTTTTTTTAATTTGATTATTTTATAACATATAATTTTAATATGTTACCATTTGGTTACAAGTGCACATGTGCACAACTAACCATAATAATCACAGCTTTTTTTTGAATAAAAAATGCAATGGTATATATGAGTTTTTTTGTGCTTCAAGAATCATCGATGACAAATTTATGATAAATTGTATTGTGTTTGTATATATATTCCAATAATTCACGGCGAAGAGAAAAAAAGCTCAAAATTATTCTGTACATTCAATTTAATTATAAAAGTCTTAAAATTATTCACCCACAAATCCTCAATGCAGTAAAGGAGTCAAATTAAGCATGTTTGGGATCATGATTGGGGTTCCAAAAAGTATTTATGCACATAAGTTGAGACAACACTCATCTCACATACTTACCTCGTATACCATAAATCATGATTGAAAAGCTATTTTTGAAGACTTTAATCATTATTCCAAATAAGCACTAATGGCTTCTTCTACTATGTGAATTGTATCTTCTTGAAGACAAAATGGCCAATCTTGGCACGACTGCAACAGCTCCATAAGGACATTGGCCATATCGACATGCAGATGCCTTATGGGATTGTGGGCATAAGAGAGATGTATCCCTTTACGATTACAGGAAAGATCTCAGGGAGTTCATCAATTTGGAGGATATTGATATAGGATGGGTTAAACTTGCAATCTTGTAAGTTTTTTTTTTCCATTTTTTCCTTCAATTAATGCAGTGGTTTTTGGGTTTTATATATTCATTAATCATTTTAATTCTATTATAGCTTCTTCCACAACACATGCATCAACATGGCAAGAAATGGTTTATATGGATTCTTATGTCCTGCAAATACAACAAGGAAGAATAATACTTTGGAAGTAAGGATGAGTTATGTGGGCTACACAATGTGAGAGACTAAATTGCCTTGTTATTTAGCACCAAGTCTTGAAGGGTACATATTTTAGTTTTGTCTATTTAAGATGTTTAAGAATAAATTGCCTTGCTATCTAACTTCACTTTAATCAGTATATGTTGTTATAGTTACCATGGAAGTCTATAAGTTGTTTGTCCTGGCATGAACACCATCTATTAGTTTGATTCCTTGGGCCACAGGCCAAACAAAGAAATAAAATCCATTTGGTAAAATCCATGTTTTGATGATAACAAAGTGTTAATATAGTGTTTTGTAAAGGAACTTATGTTTTGAAGATGTAAACTTAAGTCTATTTGATTGTCTAATGCATTTCACAAGTTTACAAAAAGTTGCTGTGAAAAATTGTTGATGCACTTGAGTAAGGAAGTTGCACTCAAGTACTGGAAGCATCAACACTCAAGTATGGCTTTACACTCTTGCAAGTGTTAGTAGAAGCTCGTTCAAAAAGTGAAGTTTTATTGATGCACTCGAGTATGGTTGAAGCACTAATGAAGGTTGAAACACTCGAGTATGGTTCTTCACTCTTATAGGTGTAATGTAGAAACTGAAGAAGTGACATGAAAATTTACTAATACACTCGAGTGACACGGGTGCACTCAAGTACTAGATGCCTCAACACTCGAGTCTAGGAAGTGTGTCTATGCTAGTGTTTCACAGAGAGTCAAGCAGAATTCAAAACTGCCAGGTACACTCGAGTGAGGGACTCAACACTTGAGTAATGGTAAGAAGTGCACTCAAGTCCTGAAAGTGTAATAATGCAAGTGTCTTCTAGAGAGGATACAAGATGCTGAAACCATGAAGTGCACTCAAGTGTTATGAACTTGCACTTGAGTGAAGGACTAACACTCAAGTCAAGAAGTAACACCTTCAGGTGAACGTATACAATCTTGCATTCTGAAACAGAACCATAACCTAATCAAGTGATCATGAGATTATGCACTTGAGTAAAGGGTAAGGGCACTCGAGTGCACTTCCAATGCAAATTTCACACTTTTTGCAGGAATCAAGTGAAGAGGTGCTAAGCAAGCTAAGTACTCAAGTATTGAGATGTTGCACTGAAGTGAGACATGAACACTCTTACAGGTGCAAAATCTCACTCTCAAGTGAAGAGGATCAGAAGCTGAAACTTGACATATACACTCGAGTGAGGATTGAGAACTCGAGTGTGACCTAACACCTAAAAGTGTTTTCATGCACTCGAAAGTGTGATCAAGGATACTTTGTATGACAAAGCAAATATCAAAGAACACTCGAGTGAGAAGTTAACACTCGAATGAAAAACTCTGTTACACTAGAGTGAGAATGGTGCACTCGAGTCTAAATGTCTTAGAAGCTGAATGCAATGCAAAGTCATAGCGAACAATCCAACTATGGTTGAATGTTATTTATTCATTATGTTTTCACTTGTTATTATACCTAAACGTCAACTAACATATATTTCAAGTGTGAAACAAATTATTAAACGTTCAAATTACAAATGCATGTGAAATGGTCAATTGTAGTGAACATAATCATTTCAACGAATATGTGCCAGCTCACACCACGTGCAAATGACCTACCATGAGAAACTATATGAGAATTCAAATGGATACATCCCATGGCTAGAGCTGGGAAAATGGGCCGGCCCGGCCCTACAGGGCCGGCCCTTCACGGGCTCGGGCCTAAACGGGCCAGCCCATTTAGGCCCGTTTCCTAAAAAGTACCATATTTTTGAAGCCCGCGGCCCTACAGGGCTGGCCCTTCACGGGCTCGGGCTTAAACTTATTTTAATTCAAAAATTTTTTTTTTTAAAGTTTTACAATTTATTTAATATTTTGCTTTAGATTGGTATACATTATTTTTAAAACTCATAAATTTTTAGTTAAAATAATCATCTAATGTCCAAATTAGCCTTTTTTTTAAGTTTAAATGAATAAAACATTGTAGAAAATAAAATAAATCAAACCAATTAATAAGTGTTTGCCTGTTATTAATACTCTATTAGGAACTTAGGTGTCTCTCATATTGATAATTTGATATAATAATATATTATATTTATTAATTTATTTTAAAAAAATATTAAACGGGCCTAAAAGGGCCGGCCGGCAGGGTTTCAGGGCTGGCCCTACAGGGCTTGCAGCCCTACAGGGCCGGCCCTTTTAGGCCCGCTTCCATTTTCAGCCTCTAAATCATAGGCCCGGCCCTTGACGGGCTCGGGCCTAAACGGGCCGGCCCGACGGGCTCGGCCCGAATTCCCGGCTCTACCCATGGCTCAACGGAACACTACACTCCACAACGGACATTTCCACAACAAAAAAACTCAAACTTACTATAAATACAGAGCATCAGAGACAGACGATGATAGAGAACACATAGCATGAAAGCATATATTGAAAAACTTACAAAAGTCTTTATTTTCATATTTCTCTCTGTATTCATATTGTACTTCAGTGTTTATTATAACCACTCTGTGAGAGAGTCTGTATACACCTCCAAAATTTTATTTTCATGTGATCTCAAGGTAAATGGACCTTGAGAGGGTAGATTTCCTTACGGGGGAAGCGGTTGAGAAAATTCCTAGTAAGACTTTCTGCTCGTAAGACTTATAAGGTGCAAGCAGGAGAGAACGTTGCTACTCGTAAGACTTACAGGGGTGTAAGCAGAAGAGAACGTTGCTGCTCGGAAGACTTGTATGCATAAGTAGAAGAGAAAGGTAATAGGATTATTCTACACATAAGACTTGCCGTAAGGGGGAGAGAATATTCTAGGTGTTAAAGTATTTCTGCTCGTAGTCCTTGCTAGGGCGATTGCTATCTTGTGGAATTCCTAGAGCCCACTGAATCTTGGAAGAATAGTAAAAATCTTAGTAGGTCTTGATCTCTGAGGAATGGAAGTAGGCCTGGTTGTTTGCCGAACTAGTATAAATCTCTATGTGCTGATTTTCTCATCGCTACTCTTTCTTCATCTATTTTCATATCACGTAACAGCCAAAAATTTTATTACATCACCCAATTAAACCCCCTCTTGGGTTAAGCTTGTCTTTTTCACCATCTTCAGCACATAAGTTAATTTGTTTGTATCCGAGAGAGGAAGTGGTTTTATTCGAGAGTAGGTAGTTTCAATTCAAGTTCTTTCATTGACAATCACTTTAGATATGCTTTTATTCATTTTAACAATTTTCTTTTGATTTATAGTACCCTTGACAACTAGGGAGCACTGAGTGCGGATACTATAGTAACTTTATATGTATAACATTATTCAAAGTAGAGTTATTATAGATTTTCAACAGGTAATCGCTTCTTCATTCTTAAATGACAATATTTTTTGGTTTATAACTGATTGAATTGTTAATTAATTCATTCACTTGATTGATTTTATCTTAGCTTATTTTCCAATTTGCAGATTTTTGGTAATGACGATGCCTACTTATACGAAGACATTAATTTGATATGAGATATTTTGCCTGGACATCTTCAACACATAGATGCGTAAAGTTTATTTTTATATTAGTTAGTAGTTGTGTAGACAACTTTTTGACACTTTGTGGTGATTATTGTACGTAGTATTAGTAGGAGTTAACACTTTAATAAGCTAGTGCTGGATATTCCCTTATAGATTCAAGTTACCTTGAATCTGAAAGCAATTTCTATTTTAATGTTGTTGTGCTATTGCTATAGTGCCATGGCCATGATTATTGTTGGTAACTTGGTAATATTGTAGAAATGAGGATACTCAGAAGTTCTCGTTGGTTGTTTGGACCTTGAACTGTTGGCTTGTAATGGCCATATATAGATTAAGGATATTTTGGTTTATGAAGAATTGTTTGATGATGTTTCTGTAGGATTTAATTGCTGGGTAGTGAAAAATATAAAAAACAATTTTTTAAAAAAACCTTTCAACTTTGGTTAACAAAGGGACGCCGTAAGTGAGCAACCTACGACGTCCCTTTTTTAAAGAACGTTGTTTCCAGATTTTACTACGTCGCTCACATAGACGTCACCCTGCAAAAGGACATAGAAATGGCCTAAAATGGACATTAAAAGCAAGGTAATTAAACCCAGACCTGTCAATGAATAGGCTGAGGTACTGGGTCAAGGGTTAATGGGTCAGACCGAAGTCAAACCGGAGCTAAACCGAGACCAAACCGGTGAGAAATTGAAGATTTTAGACTTATTAATATGAAATTTAAAAAAACAATTTAAAAAATTGAATTTTTAAAAAATAAAAATCAAAAATTTCAAACAGGACCGGTCGTCCGGACCACCTAGTCTGGTACGGGTTTATTACCTGGGTTAAAAGTGTTTTATGTAGTAGTGTTTTCTTTATTTTCTTTTATATTTTCATTTTTCTTTTATTAAAAATCAATTCCTTTTGATTATTTTACACTTAGTTAATTTAAGAATTAAATATTATTGACTCCGCGTAAGAGAATATAGCCTAGGTTGTCCAGCTATGTTGCATTATCTAGTTATTAATTTGTGCGCTAACGACGAACGTGATCAGACCCCCTACCTATTTTACTCAATATTTTAAGAAGCTCATTATTGAATCTGAAGTTGATTATCTTAACTATTTATTGGATTCATTTATCCACCGCGCATAGCCAATATCAAATTAGTTTTTATTGAAATCCTTTACTGTAAATTTTGTTCTTGGGATATTCGCTTTAGCGTTGTCCCTGTAATTGATAATTTACCTGCTAATTGCCGTATCACGGCATATGATCATATTAATTAAGTCAAGTCACAGATGTTGCCAATTATATTAAGGATGTCATTCATATTGATGTCCATGTGAGAAAAGCGTCAATGGGGGAATCGTTAGAATTATATGAAAGACCTTACCTATCCACGTAGTTGTTGGTAAGGTGGGTCCCCTCATGTGATAATTATTCATGACGTGTTCTTTAATTTGGAAGGGTTCGATGTATATAGCTTAATAATGCATATATCAATCAAAGATTTTAAGTTTTGACAGATGTGAATGCAGAAAGCAAAGAATACGACGTTATGACTCTTTGTGTGTGTGTGTGTGTGTGTGTGTCTTAACACCATCATTAAGACTAAAATTTCATTTTAACTGATTTGACGTAGCACTTTTTATAGACTATGAAAGGGCATGAGACACTTCTAAAAATCTCGCCTGTCCACAAAATCACAGAAGTATGTTGGAAGGGATACTTTCTTTGACGCACCGTTACACAAAATTGACAACATATAATTCACTAAATCTCAGCTCTTTGCATTGATAAAACATTGTTAGAGCAAGCAATCTGCCAAAGGAGATTTGCCCTGTGTGATTCTGTTTGGCGCCAAATTGAGTGCACTCAATCCATATACTTCAGACGTCACACTGATATGATCCAGTCCAAACCGATAAGTCCCTCCAGCCCCATATTCTATAGTATATAAGTTTATTCCTAACTCATTAAAATGAAAATAAAGTAGTTGAAAGTTATCTTAATTTTTGAATAAAGTTTCTTTTTTTTAATTAACCCCACAAACCCTGTTATTAAATACTTTCTCCGGCCCTTATAAGTTTCAAATTTTTGAGCTTTTTTGGTCTTTTTTATAAAATGCACTTTGGATTTCTCTAAATATTAAATAAATTTTTTATCAATTTTATCTTTAACTAATTCTATTCTCTCTCATCATATTTTCCCCACGCATTCTCTTTTTTCATTTTTTATCTTAATGTTCCTTCTCTCACTTACCCTCTTACAAATAAGGGCATATTTGGGGGGAGGGGGAAGGTATGTTTGTTACCTATTTATTGTTGTTAACAAATTTTAATAGATTTTTTAAAATAATTAATTTGGTTATTTAAATCTTATAGAAAGGATGGGAGTACTTTATATTACATAAGAATGTGGACAAGAGAATATTTGAGGAATAATTCACTAAATACTAAAAAATGATGGGAAATTACTTATATTAAGGACTATGATTTCCTTCTATTATGTGTTCAGAATGTAAGACCGAAGGATAGCTATAGAGTGAATGTCTGTATTTTTCATTAGTCTTCACCCCTTTTAAAAAGATTTCAATAAGTAAGCATTGAACACTTAGATCAACTGGAATAAGGTTGACCTAACTTAATCAAGGGTTTTGAGTTTGAGACTTGGGAACACAACAATGTTAATGGGTCATTGCCTGAAAAAATAGCCTTATCATGCCTTGAATCCAGATTTATCTAGGCCCGTGGGGTTTCCCGTGACAAGCGGCATTGGCCTATGATATCGGATACATAATAAGTAACTATGAGATTTTTTTTTTCAATTCTTTGAAAATAAAATTTGATACTGTATGATTATGAATTTTGTGTGTGTGTGTGTGTGTGTGTGTGAGAGAGAGAGAGAGAGAGAGAGAGAGAGAGAGAGAGAGAGAGAGAGAGTTATGGAATAGTATATGATTAGGAACCATTAAGGCCTTGCTACATAGGGGTGAGCATGGTGCCCAATGGCCCGGTGCGCCCACCCTGGCCCTGCAAAAAATTGCCCAGCCCAGCCCTAAAAAATTGGCTCGAAAAAATTTTGAGTAGCTTTGGACGGGCTAATAACCGAGCAGGGCCGGGCATCGGGCAAGGGGTGCTGCCCTGCCCATTTGGCCCTGCCCTGAAAATTATGTTCATTTATTTAAAATATAAAATTTCATATCAATTAAATATTATTTCATATATATATTTTTATTTAAAATATATATTGTCTATTGTATAATACTCTTCTGGTCATCTCTTTTTTGCCCTAGTCAGTAAACACTATTTACAAGTAAATTTCTTCCTTCCTTCTTTACTTTGTGATGTATTAAACTATAGTTGCTTTTATTTTTTTTTTTTTCCAAATGCTTCATCATTTGATCAACTTTTGGGACATTGAATTAATGCAAACTACTTTGACTTCACGGCTTTAATTACAATCATTTTGTTTTCTTATTTATAATGGATTATAGATGTTTAATTTTTAAAGTATGGATATTTGTTAAGACATATGGTAGTTTTTAAATTTCAAGACTCAAGTTATAGACTTATTTTGAAATATCCCAAGATATGGAATTATCAAATGTATTTGAAGTTTATATTACTTACAAAGAAGTTAAGACATATGGTATTGGTAATTACAGGAATATTCATGAAATTTATATGGAATTATTTTTTTCATATGTAGACAAGACAAGGCGTTATCACTTGGGCAGACCAGCCCACCCTGCCCAGCCCACTCTTACCCAGCCCAAAATGGTTAGGGCTTTTAGTGGGCAGGGCAGGGCATCGAGCTGAAAAATGTAGCCCGTTCATCCTTCGGGCTGGGCATCGGGCAGGGGTCTCGCCCTGCCCAGCCCTATCCATGCCCACCCCCTACATATAGTAGTATATAAGATATCAATCACAGCTACATGTCGTTTTCTTCTTCATTAAACTAAGAGGAAAATGTTTTATTTAAAAAGTTGAATTTTTTTAAATATTAGCACAAAATATGAAGTTTTTTTTTAATATTTTGTCTTAAAATAAATTTCAGCTCCGTCACTTGAAGATATAATGCGCAGATACTATATTTATGCCTGCTTTTCCATAACAGAGGCTTAAGAGGTTATTCTATTTAACGGAAGGGTTAATATCATCCTCACGACCTCACAAATTGATACAATATTGATTTCGGTCCATATAATTTTAAATAATTGGTTTTGGTCCATGTAGTTTCATCAGGATTTAGTCTAAGTATAGGGACTAAAATAAAAAAAGTCATTAAATGTATAGGAACTTATCGTTTAACTCAGATCAAAATGTCATGAAAACTATAGGGACTAAACCAATAACAAAAAATTACATGAACCAAAACCAAAATTTCTTCAAACTATAAAAAATAATAATGATATCAACCATGAAAATATAACTTAATTAGACATGTTAATTTTCTGCCCTTATACTTTATCTTCTTTTTTTTTGGGTGTTTTGTATCAACGTTTTTAGGCTCGGACCAGACCGAACGGTCCGACCGTCGATCGGAGAAGAGGGCGGTTCATTTTCCAACATTGGCTCGCTTTACTGGTCAGGCCAGATATAGCCGTTCAGAGCCAACTTTTGGGCCAGAAACTGGAAAAACATCCAAAGAAAGCTGGACGGTTGAGGAACAAGCCAAAAACATCCAAAAACATTACTACAAAAAAGCGGTATAATGGCGCTTATTTTAAAATATATTTTGGCGTTTAATAAACGTCAAAGCTTTTGACGCCATTAAAAATATCTATGGCGCTTTTCAATCTAAAAAAACACCATACATTACTTTATCAAATTAAATAAATTAATTAATTACTTATAACATTTTATTTGACAAGTGCCAAAAGAGGAGGTACCCTCCTTTGGCGTTTATAAAATAAACGTCAAAGGAGGGTGCCTCCTTTGGCAAGTGCCTCCTTTGGACATTTAATTTTTTTTAAATAATTTTTTTAAATATTTCTTTTTCTATACGGTGTAATGTAAAAATAAATTCCTGATAATCATATATAATTTTTTAGCAAGTAAATGACTATACATTTCATCTACTAGGTAAATTACAATATAAAACGATGATGATCATTTTTTTAATTATTTTATTTTCTTGATAAAACAAACAAATCACAATACAATGGTAAAAAATACAAAACATTAACTACAATGATTTGTATTACAACAAAATTACTACAATATTATTAATTTGTAAGTTTAAAAATTAAAAAACTAACAATATATAGGAAGTTTAAGCTGACAAAGTTGAAACTTCAAATCAATACTTAAAAAATAAAAAATATGAGCAAACATATAAGAGTCATTGCAAATTTTAACCAAAAAGGAAAAAAAACAAAAGAAAACATGGATCAAATGTTTAAAAAACAATAAGCTAGGGATCTCCTATTTCTACTTGCTGCCATCAAAGAGAGGAAGGAGTGGGGATAACGAATAAGAAAAGCTAGTAGATCAATAAAGTGAGAGAGTAATGGATCGAAGTTATGGGAAGTGACAAGCGGGAGAGCGATAATGGCGGGATGTCAATGGCGGGGTTTTAAATTTTGTAAACAGGGGAAGCTTTGGCGCTTCATAAAAGAATGTCATTACTTCCCATTTTCAAAATAAAATTTAAAAAAAAATGGAAGCTTTGGTGCTTCTTTAGAAAGTGCCAAATTAAAGCTTCTATTGTGTTTTTTATTTTTTATTTTTTCAATATGAAGTTTTGGCACTGTGTTTATGTAATTGGTTAGTTTAACTATATTTTATGTGTTGATTCTTTTTCTAACAATGGTCAAGTATATACTACTTTTACGCTTCATTATAAAAAAAAAAATTTGGTGAACTTCATGGAGCTCACTCAATTTTACGCTTCATTATAAGTGTAAGTTAATATTAGTGACAACAATATATTCAAGCAGATAATTTGGATCTATAAAAAGAAAGAGCAAAAAGTATGACAAACATATCATATAACTTTACGTTGATTGTAACTATTAAACCTTTAACAATGATAAATGTATAATAATATAATGACCCAAGTGAAAAAAAAAACACTTAATTTAAATTTACTTTATAGCTAGACACACACACAATCGAAGAAGCTGACTGAACCTTGTTTTTTTAAAAAAATACATAGGAAGCTTTGGCGCTTCTTTAGGAAGGGCCAAAGCTTCCTATAAGAAGCTTTGGTGTTTCCTTAGGAAGCGCCAAAGCTTCCTATTATAATATTTCTTTTTTTATTTTAGTTTTTTTTGTATGTGGCCATTTAAAAAAATTAAAAATACATAAGAAGCTTTGGCGCTTCCTTAGGAAACGCCAAAGCTTCCTATTATAATATATTTTTTTTAGTTTTTTCTTTTGGAATGTGGCCTTTTTACAAAAAAAAAAAATTGATGAACTTCATGGAGTTCACTCAGTTTTACGCTTCATTATAAGTCCAAGTTAATACTAGTGACAATAATATATTTAAGCATATAATATTGGATCTATAAAAAAAAAAGAACAAAAAGTATGGCAAAGATATAATATAGTGTTACATTGACTGTAACTATTAAACATTTACCAATAATAAATGTTATGACCCAAATTAAAAAAAAAAAATTGATTTAATTTTTTTAAAAAAAATGCATAATGCAAATACAATAGGCATATTACAATAGTCAGAAAAAAATTAAACTTCTTTTATCAAACATATGTGTAAGGCCATAGGAAGATTAAATAGAAAGAAGAAATAATATATTAAATTTCATATTATATGTATATATATTTTTAAAAATATAGGATGCTTTGGCGCTTTTTAAGGAAGCGCCAAAGCTTCCTATTATATTTTCCTTTTTTTTTTTTTTTGAAAAATATAAGAAGCTTTGGTGCTTCCACATAAAACGCCAAAGCTTCTTATTGTTTTTTTTTAAAATATTGATGACAATGTTTGGCGCTTATTCAGGAAAGCGTCATATAAAGTTAACGTATATTATGACGCTTATAATTGTAAGCACCAAAGCTTTAAAATAACCTTTATTTTAAAAAATAAATAATTATCTTTGGCGCTTTTTGGAAAAAAAAAACTGCCATAAGAATTACGCCACTAAATCCCTTTTTTGTAGTAGTGAAAACTCCCAAAAAGAAGATGTAGAGAGAGGAAGAAGAGAAAGTAAAATCAAACCCAATATTTAACCATAAATGGAGTTGATTTATACATAAGAATAACAAAAAAAAAACAGAGTTTCTACCTTCTTTCATGCTAGTTGATTTAATCCATTTCGCCTTGATTTGAAAACACCGGCAAGTTTTGGACTCAACAGAGGAAAGAAGTGAGAAACAGTGTTTTCATAAGGAAAAGGCAGGCTTCGATTTCAAACACAGATGCCAACTTCGGATGGTTTTTTAAAAAACTAAATAACCTTACTTTTTCCATTTTCCAAGATGCTCACATATCTATGAAGTTGATTTTTGTGTGGTCAAATCAATATAAAAGAAATAAATGTAGTTGCCCACATGCATATGCTTTGTCAAATAATTCTAGTAACATGTACGTTTTCTATTTTAAAAAAAATTATATATAAATATGAGTTTGTCTTTTTTTATAAAAAAAATTGACCCCACCATATAGCACAAAAAGAGAATGGATGTAATTTTTTAATTGCAATTATTGTAATATATATATATATATATATAATATTTTTAAATTTAATTATTACGTCACCGGTCCGGCTCAACAGCTCAAACGTTCCAACCGGTTGAACCTTGACCCGCTGACATTTCCAGTTTAACGTCCGGTCCGATTTTTAAAATATTGTTTTGTATGTTTCAAAATTTAATCTTCATAATTTGTGATGATTAATGATGGCCAGGTAGTTGCTAATGTTTGCTAATGGGGTCATGGTTTAGCCCACTAGTAGTTGTGAGGCTTTTGATTTATTTTCTTGATCCTTGTCTTACTTTTAATCCAACAAGAATCAAACATGATTTACTTTAATTTACTACTTTCCAAGCTCTGCACCCCACTCTTGTTCTAGTTTCATTTCCAAATTCTTTTGTTATTATTTTAATTAAGTACAGCCAAATCATGATTATTTTTGGTACCCCGATTCACTTGCATCATCATTATAAACTATTTTTTTCACTAATACTCAGTAATGTAAATTAATTTGGGATGCATTAAGTATTATTCTAAAACATTTTATCAATATTACTTAATATTCTAAAATAATTTTTTGTGTAACATTTTGCTCTTGAAATGTTTTTTTATTATCAACGAGTACCATAAACTTAAAATACTAAATGCTATTGAAAAAATATTTTACTAAAAATTATTTTAGAATACTGTGTACTTATTAAAAAAAATTTAAAAATGTTGGATTTACCAAAAATTAGTTTAAAATACTAATTGCTATAAGAAAAATATTTTCAGGGATGTTGGATGTTCTTAACCCTTGAAATGTATGTTATAATTGTATTACACTAGAGGAAAAATCAGTTTTAAGACCAGTTAAAAACAACATTTTAGATCAGTTTCAAATCCGGTTTTGATACAGCCGGTCTTAAAAATATGCTACTTTTTATATTGATTATAGAACCGGTCTAAAAAAAAATTTAAAACCGGTTATTTATGAAACTGGTCTTAAAATACTTACTTTTAGATCAGTTATTGAGGAAACCAGTAAAAAAAGCTCAACTTTTTAGACCGGTTTTATTGATGTCTAGTCTTAAAAGTTCTATTTTTAAGACTCGTTCTATTCAAAACCGGTCTTAAAAGTAACTTTTAAGACAGGTTCTTCATAAAACCGGTCTTAAAAGTTACTTTTAAGACCAGTTTTGAATTGAACCAGTCTTAAAAGTTTTTAAAGAAAAAAAAGTGTTCCGTTTAAAAGATTTACCCAGCAAGTAATTTCCCTTGTTTTACATTTCACTCAGCAAGCAACCATTTCAACGACATCCAAATAAATACTTCTCTTTTACACATTTTAACAAACATCTTATACAAATCACATACATGACAATCCAAAACGCAAGTAGACATAGATTCACCCATATCTATTGATATACATGTAGTAGCATAGATGGAAATTAAAAATTAGAACCACCTAAATCAGATGAATTAGCACCAACAATAGGCCTTGGAAAAAAAAGCATCAACAATAGGCAAGAGACCCTTTAACTCAGACTCAGACAAATTAAGCTCGTTCCTTGCATGTGAGTAAGCCCTCACGTGCCTTCATCCTATATGAATTTAAATATGCATGCAAAAAATAGTTATTCTTCTAGTTTCTAAATAATAAAACAGTATAAGTTTGTAACAACATTAATTTACAGCATACCAATTCACGTTGCCTCTAAGAGTGTTTATTTCTCTATTGTGACCTAATATGCGCATAGGTTGAGCTCGGTCCCAGTTAAGACACCTCATTTGCTTCATTTTCCTGCAACGACAACAAAAAAAGTAGTTTTATATATACCAACAACAATATACATGATAATTATTTTAGCTAACTAACCTTCAAAGTAGTTTTATAAAGGGATATCCTCCCATATCCCTTTATGATGATCGTTTCTTGTGCCGTGTTAATTATCTGCTTCATCTTCTTCATTCAATTCTAGTAGACCCCTAGAAAAAGAAGGAGTCTCAAGAAGATCATTCATTGAACGACTTTCCTGATTAATGCCAACGACCTTTTTTCCTTGGAGAGCTACATACCACATTTTATTTGCTTGATCGATAACATAGAACACTTGTTTCGCTTGATATGCCATAATAAAAGGTTCATCTCCAAAACTTCTAGTAATTATATTAACTAATGTAAATCCCAACTGATCAATCAGCACACCATTGTTGACATCAACACACTTGCATTTGAAAATGGAAAATTTAATTTTAACATAATCAACCACATAAATCTCTTCAATAACCCCATAATAAGGTATTGCTACCAATCTAGGGTTCTTATCTTTCAAACTATAGAAGTGCATAGATTCAACCACTAATATAACCCCATTGTTATGGACTGTGCTCCTATCATCAAGGGACTTCATGTAAAACGTATAACCATTGATCATAAATGAAGTCCAAGTTATGACATCTACCTCAGGACCACATGCTAACCATTTAATTGTATCAGAAACACATTCTTCTCCGTCAACCTTTTGTTTGAACCTATGTGCAAAAGTTTTGTTATGCTCCCTAATTAACCTTTGTTTGGTCATTCGACTATTTTCTTTCCGGACAATTTTTTTATGAGCATTAATATAATCTTGAACTTCATCAACATTATTCAAGATGTACAAGTGAACTTGTTGCAATTCATCAGAATCAACACTTTTTACTGTAGCCCCGTCTCTACCCCCTTCTTCACATGACATTCAGGAAGCTCAATATGTCTTACATTTGATAAGTAATCTTGACAAAACTCCATGACTTCTTCATAAACATATTTCTGAACAATAGTAGCTTCAGGCCGATTTGCATTCTTCACTTACATTTTAGGATTTTCATAGTTCTTTCAATTGAGTACATCCCTTGTAAATAGATAGGGCCACACAACTTTGTCTCCCTTACTAGATGAACAATTAGATGTACCATGATGTCAAAAAAAGAAGGAAGAAAAAGCTTCTCAAGCTGGCACAAGATCAGATATCCTTCAATTTTCAGTTCATCCATTCTTTCTGTCTCAATGACTTTACTACAAATAGCATTGAAAAAGAAACAAAGTCTAGTCAAAATATGTTGAAGATCATATTCGGCAATGCCACGAATAGCTACTGGGAGTATTTGTTGCATTAAGACATGACAATCATGAGACTTTAGCCCTACTAACTTCAAATCTTTCATCGACACAAGCTTCCTTAAATTTAAAGAATACCCTGAAGGAGCTTTCATGCCATACAAACACTCACAAAAGCTTTTTTTCTCATCCTTAGACAAAGTATGAGCAGCTAAAGGGCAAAAAGTTCTCTTACCATAAGGCTTTGGATGCAAGTCTTCTCGTATCCCAATTTCTTACAAATCTAATTTTGCCTTCACGCCATCCTTAGAACTACCTTGTATGTTAAGCAATGTCCCAACAATACTATCACATACATTTTTCTCCACATGCATGAAATCAATACAGTGTCTAACATCAAGATTGGGCCAATATGGAAGATTGAAGAAGACATACCTCTTTTTCCATTTATTTTTTTCATTACTATTCTTTGTAGTCTTACCAAAGATAACATTGATATTTTTTACCTTTTCATAAACTTGCTCCCCAGTCAATGCCTTTAGAGCATCTTCAAACTCTTATCCACCAAAAAAGCTTTCTTTAATCTACGATACGGGTGGTCTCGTCTAAGAAATCTCCTATGACCAAGATAAACTGTCTTTCTTCCATGTTGAAGTTGATGGTAGCATGTTCTTTCTTCACAAATCGGACATGCTTTATGGCCTTTCACACTATATCCTGACAAGTTTCCATATGCAGGGAAGTCATTTATAGTACAAAATATCATGGTTCGCATTTTTAAAACCTCCTTCTTGTTCGCGTCAAAAACATCAACACCTTCATCCCACAACTCTTTCAAGACTTCGATCAAGGGTTCTAGGTAAACATCTATGTCATTTCTAGGTTATTTTGGTCCCAAAATCAACATAGACAACATGATGTACTTTTGTTTCATGCATAATAGAGGAAATAAGTTGTAAATTACCAACAAAATAGGCCATGAATTATGTATACTGCTCAGGCTACCAAAAGAATTCATGCCATCCGTGCTAAGCCTAAGCCCAAGGTTCCTAGGTTCTTCATCGAAGGTAGGAAATAATTGATTGATTTTCTTCAATTGAGAAGAATCAGTCGGATGTCGAAGCTTTCTATCGGATATCCTCTCATCCAGATACTATCTCAAATTCTTGGCATCGTTTTCATTAGCAAACAAGTGCTTAAACCTTAGTATGACTGGAAGATACCACAACACTTTTACAGGGGCATTATTTGATTTGTACCTCGAGATTTCATATATCGGACACTATCGTTCCTCTTAGTACTCTTTTCTATACAATATACAATCATTAAGGCATGCATGGATCTTTTTATACTTCATCCCTAGTGGACATAGTATTTTCTTAGCATCATAGTATCGAAAAGGCAACACATTATCATTTGGAAGCATGTCCTTAAAAGCCTCAAATGTTTTTGAAAAACTCTTGTCACTCCATTCATGCCGTGCTTTCAAGTTTACCAATTTCAATACTGCTTTCAACAATTGGTATTTTTGACACCCCGGGTACAACGGTGTCTCAGCATCACTGCACATATTACCATATGCATGTGATTGCTCAAAAGCCTCTTCTCCTATATCACGAATAATATCATCTATCTGATCATTTGTATCCGTGTCATTATCATCAAAGCCCACTCCCCCTGTTCAGATGAACTTGGCATTTCTAATTCTTCACCATGTCATACCCATATTGTATAACTCTTACAAAATCCTTCACAAATTAAATGTGCATATAAATCTGCAAATCTTAGTCGCTTCTCATTCAAACATACTACACAAGGGCAATAAAACTTCCCACTACCATCATCGACATTTCTTCTAGCGAAGTATAAAAAACCCCTCACCCCATTATCATATTCAACACACGTTTGTTTAGCTTTTATCCAACTATGATCCATATATATCTCAACACTTGTAGCTCCCTATATCCAACAACAAAAGGATAGACAAAAAAATAAGCACCATAGAGTTTTAGAGATTTCAACGAATTTTAACATGCACCATTTGAAAGTAGTAAAAAAACATAACTTAGAATCAAACAATCACACTAAACACTGACAATAACACTGACAATCAAACAATCACACTAAACCAATAACACTGACAATCAAACAATCACACTAAATTAAAAACAAAATTAAACTTAGAATGGTATTACTCCAAGCCAATTATCACAAGTCAGAGAGCACCTTATTTACTTTTGGTCCAAAACAAGAAAAACATATATAGTAATAAAGTCATCGATCACACAGTTTTCCCTTTAACCTTAATTACATTTTTCTGCAATTACTTCTTGTTTAACCACTATATAATGTCAGAGTTAATATTGTTGAGAATAGCAAATACAAGTTGAAAGTTGAGGGCTTTAATTAACAGAACACTAACTTGATTGAAGACCAAGGAGTGAGCTTCTACCCAAAGTCACGGTGGCAAAGGGAAGTCACGGCAGAGGAGAATGGTCACTGGGGTGAATAGAGGTGGTGGCGGAAGAGAGTGACGATGATCAAAGAACAGCGACGAGGAACACAGCAATGGCAGCGGTAATGATCGAGGAGAGTGGAGCAAAAGAGGAACCGGGAGCGACGGAGGAGTTTAGAACAAGCAGCGACAGAGCTCACACAGAAATGGCGACAAGGAAGAAAGAGTTTAGAGCGGGGGATCTGGGCGCGCGGGAGTGAAAATACGCCGAAACATGTCACCTTTTAGACCGATTTTCCATTAAAACCGGTCTTAAAATGGTGAAAAAAAATAATTTAAAAAATTTTTCTTATTTAAAACCGGTTTTCATAGAAACTGGTCTTACAATTTAAATATTTTTAAATTTTAAAAAATGTTCATATTTTAAGACCGTTTTATTTATAACCGGTCTAGATAACTTTTTTTTAAGACCGGTTTTACTAATAAACGGTCTTAAAAGTTAAAAAATGTTTACATTTTAAAATATTTTGATATTTTAAGACCAGTTTTGTTTATAACCGGTCTAGATAAATTTTTTAAGATCGGTGTTTTTTATAACTGGTCTTAGAAGTTCTATATATTTACAAAACTGTCACCGATCAAATTTTTAAGACCTTATCTGCTAAAACCGGTCTAAATGTGGCCGTCTAAAAAGAGAATTTTTTACTAGTGTTACCATTTGACTCTAAATATATGAGTCATTCATCATTGAAAGGGCCAAATGACATTACAATTATCCTTGATGCATAAGAGGGTAGCCCTCTTCAATAAACTTCTTTACATTTACATGCTTATACTTAGACAAAATATTCTTCATAAAATTACTTTTCTTAACATCTTAGTCAACCATCTTACAAAGCCAATTCACTTGTAACTAAAAAACTAATTAATATATACTTCCCAAGTAAATATTTTAAGTGATAATTTCTGCAGCCGAAAATTATATGCATAATCTCTGTCATGTAAAAGTGATCATTTATAAAAATAGTTTTCATCCGAGAAAGTCTCATCATATTACATGTGAAAAGAAATATAAGCCATTTGCTACCGCACTAATTATCTCATGCAATTTCTTCCAAGCATCTCTTCTCATATTGTTCACATTAAAATTTATATGATAATGCATCACTCTTTACTCTTTATTATTGCCATAATCAATATTCTCTCCATTTCATCATCATCATCATCATCACCATTACCACCACTATCATTATTATTATTTAATCATATTATGACATATATATTAAGAAATCTTTAATTAATTAATGCTAAAATACTCTCATTTAAGAAAGAGATGAGATATAACATAAATAGGAAAAAAAAAGATAGGTGAAAAGAGATGTGATAGCATGGGACCATAGATGATGTTAAGGTTAAGGTGCATCTAGCACATTGGGATGTTTTTTTTTCAGATGTATCAATCACTCTACTATACTTTTTTATGCAATTTTACACTTAATAATTTAGGTAATTTAGGGTGTTAGATACACCTAAAAAAATAGTTCATAGTGCTGGATGTACAAAGAAAAAATAATTTACAGTGCTAGACACACTTGAAAAAAAAAATACTGCAGAGTACTAAATATACCACAAAATATTTTAAGGTGCTTGATGCACATGAAAAAATATTTCAAGATGTTAGATAGCCATTAACCTTATATATTAATAAGGATATATTTGGGGAAAAATTAATCAAGCTTTGAATTTCTAAAATACAAAAAACATAACATTAGATACTCATGGAGGGAGCCAATGATATATGTTTTGTATTTTGTTATCAAATATCTTTGTACTTTTATAACCTTTAAAAGATCAGAATAATTGGAAGTTGATAGTTTCTTTGCTAGGCAAGTGTACCTTTTTATTAGAAGTAATATTGTTCAAAGCAATATCGAACAGTCACACTAAGTATAGGTATACTCCCACGTAGCATTTGAATATTGGATGATGACATAAATCTAATCTTCCTATCCCAATTTTTTTTTTTTTTATGACAATGACTTGTATTAGACCCGACGGGCTCTGAAGGCCCAGATTGATGATCAAGCTTATAGAGAATGGGAAAGGAAACATGATACGAAGGCTATGGATCTTTAAGAATATTGGGCTGTTAAATATTTACCAATATAAATTTCTATTGGGCCTACAAAGCCCAATCATCAATGTCAAAAGTAGAGTTGGACAATGAACTATATGGGCCACCCGCCCATTTATTGTTTAATGGGCATGAGTTAGCCCATGCCTGTCAAAAGCCTCATGCCTGTGATAAATGGGTTGAGCTAAACCCGTATGGGTTGGAATAGACATGGGCTGCCTATTAATGCATCTTTTCTAAAAATTACATTTTTACTTTATTGTTTTATTGTTACTAATTTTTTAATATAAATTACTAAAAATACTAATAATTATTAAAACACCATAATCCTCATCATTTCTCATGAGATAATTTATTTAATAATTTAATTAATCCTTAATTAATAATTGATAAAATCTTTAGAGTAAGAAAATTTTATAATATTATATATAGAATTATAGTTTATATATAAAAGCTCTATATAATATTATATTATATATATTTATACTTAAATAAATATTTTATATATATATACACATAAATGGATGGGTATGGGCGACTCGGGGGTAGTGCTTGTGACCCGTCTTATTTATTGCACATGTCCGCCCAATTAAGCTCGCCCCGTTATTGGCCTTTATTGGTCGGGCCAAAATAGAAAATTTTTCACTGGCATAAGCGGATTCACTGGGCCATGGGCAACATGCTCAACCCTAGTACTCAAAGATTATTATAAACAAAATGGGGTGCATGTCGATAATCTTTTTTCCTTTCTTTTCTTTTTTGTTGAATTTGAGGGGAAGGTAATACTATAGATCAAAGTTATAAGCACGATCGAACCCATGACCTCCTATTTGCAACAGTGCTCTCATGCCAATAAGATACAAGGTCATTGGCTGCATGTGATTTATTCATGTTATTTAAAAATAAAAATTATCCACACCTTTTAAGTAAATAAACTAAATACTAGTATAAAATATATTCAAAAAAATTATATTTACAAGTCAAACTTTCATACTTACAAATGGAGTTATATCATTTATAAGTAAAACTTGTCAAAAAAAATGTAAACTTTTTTATACCTCTCTGTATTTTTTTTTTTTTATCTAGAACTTATGGATAATTCTCCCCAATAAAAATCTATTTACAATTAGAAAAATTATGATTTGGAGTATATATAGAAATAGATTTTCCAAAATAATCCTATCCTTCTTCCTTCTTCTCATTCTGACCCTCCGGAAAATATTTATTGATAAAACTTATGTCCATTTCTTTATTTCTATCTGGTACAATTCTCCAATCAAATCTTAAAACATTGATTTTTTCTAATAATAAAAATCCACATGAAGAAATTTTCAAAATTCTGTTAAAGTATCAACAATACTAAAATTATAAAATTTTTGAAGTGTATTAAATTCACAAGAAATCAACAATATTAACTACAAACAATGCAGCTAAGCTCAAACCCTATGCCAACAGGCGGGCCTACAATATAGAATATTAATATATATTTTATTAAAATCCATAATAATTCTTTCAATAATATGATAATGATCTTGGTATTAAGGTAATTGTCATTTGCCAATGAGCCTTAGCTCACATGGTATCTACCTCTCCCTTTGGGGTAAAATCCAGAAATCGGGCCGAGCCCATCACATGTCGGACTTATAATTTAAAACTTCCAGAAGGAGACCAGCTTAAAAGGGTAGGGCCGGCCATTTTAGGCCCGTTTAACTTTAAAAAAAAAAAAAAAAAAGAGTACAGGGCAATGGGCAGTAAGCATTGATCAAGGGGTAGAGTTAACATAACATAATCCTCATATCAGAAATGCTCTCACATTGACTCAAACCTCATTTGAAGCTTTTATTTTTTTATTATTTTTTCTTTCTTTGTATGTGTACACCAAAATCCAAATCAGTTGTTCTATTATTATTGACATTTACTTGTTTGATTAATTGTGGGCATTAATTATGGCTTAGACTTATGTCTTGGTGTTTGTGTTTTATCAAACTTGAATAATATTTATGTTTTAAATTAGTTTTGATAATATTTATGTTTTAAATTAGGTATTTTAGCTTTTAGGAGAATAAGAAACAAAAAAATCATGGCAGAAAACAAAAGCTAAACAGGCCTAAAGCCCGCGGGCTCCTTAAACGGGCTGGGCTGCAAGATTTCGGTACTTTTTGTACTCGAACCTAAACGGGGTAGCCCGTTTTCCTAGTACTACTTTGAGTCAGAACTAAGTGAGTGTGTGCATGATTGTGTGTGCTCATCATTTCATCATACACGTGTGCACGCGCGAGTGTGTGGGTTAAAGGATTAAAATACCTCAAGTTTTTATGAATGGATATTAGGTATCTAAAAGTTTTAAGAGGGCAAATGTGTCTTAAAAGTGTAAATGACGAGGTAATTTTGCTCTTACTGTTAAAAATGTTAAATTTGACTTTTAAAGTTGCCTAAGGTATACACATGGCACCAAATATTATCCACCTCATCATTCAGCATCAATAATTACCTTCCAACTCATTCTTTCTCTTTCTCCACCTTGGCCCTTGGTTTCCTCCCTCTTTTCCCTTTTTTTCGGTGGCCACCTTCTCTTCCCTCTCCAAGAAAACCTTCATCTTTCCTAATACCTAAGAAGCTTCACAACTCATAGATCCCTCAATCCTCAATTCATTCCTTCCAAATCCAATGCTAGATTCAACATCCATCCGACATACAAACCCACAACCTTCATATTTTCTGGGTTTGTTCGATTTGTTGTTTTGTTTCTTTTTTTATTCGATTTCATACTCCCCTGCTTGGCGTTCTATGTTGATTTAAAATCATGTTTTGCTTATTCAAAATTATGGCTGGATCTGTTGATTCAAAATCATATTTGTTTGTTCTATGTTGTTTTGATCTTCGCCGAAGGAGGAGATAATAGTGAGTTGTTCGTCGAAGGAGTAGTGATGATATTGACGGAGAGGTTTCCTCTTGTTTTTTTTTTTTTTTTTTTTTTTCAAGAAAGGGTGACAAGGATGATGGGGCATTACCGCATTACAAATGGCACAATATTCTAAATGGCAGAGACACCTCATCACATGTTGGTCAACAAATTATTGACTGTTATGGATGGTTTTTAGCGGAATGACATATTTGCCCCCTTTTTTTTAACACTTTTAAGGCATATTTACTTCCTCAAAAACTTTTAGGTATCAAATGGTTATTCGTGAAAACTTTCAGAACATTTTAATCCCTTAATCCTATATATATATATATATATATAATTATTACCATTTATATGATTTGTCAGCAAAATATTTTGCTACACTTGGGTCCCTAGATAATAAAATTTCCCTCTATTTTTTTTATTAATGTGGTGATATTATCATATATATATATATATATATATATATTGTATAATTACATTAACAACCGTAAAACTAAAATTTTCAATTAAATAATTTGTTGACTGATCTTATATAATACGTGTACAACTATATATATATATAGTTATTTATAACGCAAGCCAAAAGTTAGGGCATTATAACTCAATGACGTTAAACACTTTTCATAAAATCTTTTTAAATATAAGGTTGTAAGCTCGACTATCTATAAATATGTTGGGTTAGGTGTGTGAATTATAATAAAAAAAAGATTTAAGACTTATTAAGAAAATAGATACGAGGTGTTCAAAAAGAATGAGTCGTTCAGGTAAAAAAAAAAAAAAAGAGTCCGGGACTTGTAAAAAGTCAAGAAAATGACAGACTAGCTGGCTGAAATTTCTTTCTATGAAGAAGCTAAGAAGTGGTCGACAAATTTTCCATTATTTTGGTATAACATTTATATTGTATTGAATTTTGTTATTCATGGAGATGTTAAAAGTCAAATCAAATCGATTCAAATTATATATATTTAAATTTGAAAGAATTCAAAAAAAAAAACATTAAATCAAAATGAATTTTTCCTTGGTATTAAAACCGACTGATTGATTTGGTTGTTTAATTAATATTAAATTAATAACAATATTTTTTTGTTTGGAAGTGATAATAAAGAATGCTTTAGTTTAGGTAAGAAATAGTTGAAATTTTTTAATTACATTTTCCTAAATCCTAAGAATAATTTCCTTAACTCCCTCTTTTTTACGAGAAAAATTTCCTTCTTATCTACAGCAACATTAAAGTAAAAAAAAAAAAAAACAAGATTATTCAAGAAAATATAAATATCTAAAAAGTAACAAATAGTCTAAACTAGAACTTGAACAGGCCTTTGATTTTACAGGTTTTTTTTTTTTACACAATTGATTTGATTGATATCTAATTTTGTCCAAACCAAAATCAGACTAAACACAAACATACGGCGGCATTAACATTCTCTTATTGTTATTGTTTTATTTTATTTTATTTTTTGCAGTTCTCTTGTTGTTATTGTGAACTAGAAACTCAGGCCCAAAAAAACTAGAAATAAAACTCACAAATAAATGGAAAATATGGAGAATAGCGATTTACCGGCAATATATATATATATAGAGAGAGAGAGAGAGAGGGAGGGGGAGGGGGAGGGAGAGAGAGGGAGAGGGGGAGGGAGGGAGGGAGGGGGGGGGAGAGAGAGAGAGTATAGAGATAAATATGAGATTAATCAACTTGACATAAAAGAATATGATATAAGTAATTTATGACTTAAAAGTTGAACAGTCAAATGATGATTTTTGAAGTGGCACTAAGTGCGGGGTCATTCATTCACATAAGGGGCTACAAGTAAAATACAACAAATAAAAGGGAAATAAAAAATATAATAAAAATAATACATTTAAGATAAATGATGACTCAAATGATGAACTTAATTAGTCAATGAATATACTATTTTCTATTTTTTTTTAAAAAAAAAAAATCTAATCTTTCTAAGATAGATGTAGCTAGGGTTGTTTGAAGTGTCCCAGTCCCGGTTGTCCGGGCCCAGTCCTAGACATTTCGATCCTAGAAGTTTCCCAGGCTGGGATCAAGACCGGGACCGGGACCGGGCAAACACCTTGTGATCCCGGTCCAGTCTCGATCCCGATTTTTTTTATTTTTTTTCTTAAAACTAAGTTATTCTTTTATTTTTTGTATTTTTTATCCCATAAATTAAGTTATCATTTGATAAAATGTGTATCATATATTTAGTTGGAGTTAAACTGTATATGTCGTGATATTAATCCTAATTATATAATGTATAAAGATAATAACGAAAATGATGGCGGTGATCATAATAATAATAAAATATTATTCTTCAATTCTACATCAATTTATGTCATTATTATGACCTTATTGATGTTAAATAATCACTTTAAATACTATATTATAGAACATTTAACTAATATAATAATATATTTTAAATTTAATTTTTTTTTAAAAAAACGAGATTTCCCAGTTTAGTCCCGGTCCCGCTCGGGATTAAATTTTTATCTCGGCCAAAAATGGGGACCAGGAGTAGGGGATCCCGGTCCCGGATTTGAACACCCTTAGATGTAGCTATAAAATGTAGAGACTAATGGATTAAAAGGTTACTAAACACAAAAAAGACTAAATCTAACAGAGTTAAACTTTAAGAACTTCAAATTATAATCGAGTCAAAATTATATAAACTAAATAATTATTTTTTTTCCTAAAAATATGCACAAATCTAACTTAGAAAAATAAGATAAAATAATTGGGAAAAAATCGAAAAAGAACTTTGCGTTTGTAAAATTCTAAATTAGGTATTTCTTAAAAAATGAGTTGAGAATTGCTTATTAAGTTTCGTCATTGTAACACTCCAAATTTTATTTACCAAGAGTGTATTGTGATTATTTTATATATTCAATAAAATGGTGAATATTTAAGGCCAAAGGAATTAAATATTTAAAATTGAAAGGTGAACAGTGTTTTCAGTGAAATAGCCTACAAGGCAGTTAGTTTGTCATCTAGTTTTGGAAGAACATATGATGAGCAAAAATTATGAAATTTTAAAGAGTGAAAGTAGACATCCTAAGCTTTAATTTGATAGGTCATATGAATCAATTGAAGATATATACAAAGGAGTGAGAGCTTGAAGGACTTGGAGGTTTTTAGAGAGAAGGAGAAAGAAGTTCAAGGTAAGAACTTGACTCTTAGGCATTTTTCTTTGAATCTTTGAATAGAAACCTTCTCTAAACTCCTCTTCTTCATGAAACCATGATCTTGAAGACACATTGTTAGCCCAAGGAGAAGAGAGAGAGGATGCATAGAGTGAGACGAATCAAGAAGTCTAAGAAGTAATCATACCAAACTCAAATCTATACTTTTATGAAGTTGATATTGAAGTTTGTTGTTGATTTGGTGATTTTCGGTTGAGTTGTAAATTTGGAAATGCCCTAATCCTAAGGGGTTATGCTGCCCAAATTTATTTGAATCATGATTAAAAAGTGTTTAAATAAGTTAATAAAGGATTAGAAGTGGAAAAGTACAAGTTTTGAAAGCTAAAACACAAAACCCCATTTTTCCATTTTTTTCCTTATATTTTGGCAAGCACTGTTTTGGGGAAGGAGCTGGATTTTCGTGAAATGAATTATTCCAGTGGATTCAATAGGCAAAAATAGGTGGGGTTACAGTTGATCACTTTTTCGGAAAAGGCCAAAAAATTGTGATTACGAAAACGCCCCTAAAATCCCTAAACCGGGGCTGTCAAGGGTATTTTTGTAATTTGACAGTGAATTTGGTAATTTCAAGTCTGGAAATGGATTCTTTAGGCGAAAATACATTAGGATAGCCCTAGTCAAAATTTTGGTAAAAACGTGCCATCGGGCTGGGTATGGGGGGTTAGGCCAGGGTCCCGAGTGCATTTTAGTAAATTTGACCATAGACTAATATAACCATAGAGAATACTATGAAAGAGTCTAAAATGACACTTGGATAGGGTATGACCTATTTCTTGTACATTTAATATTTTAGGATCGAGTCGGAGGGCGGACATGACACATTTTACAAGGCACATCTAAAAAAGGGTTTATAAAGCTTTGAGGTAGGAAAATTATTCTTCATACATCATGCCATAGTTATGTGATTGTGTGGATGCCATTGTTTGTAAATGCGCTTTATTAATCAACATGGTTTTCTTAGAGATGGGCATTTAGTGCCAGGGGCACTTACACTGGGAGTTAGCGGAAGTCCAACAGGTGTAGATTGTGAGGGTGAGCCCTACTCATGTATACATGATGATGATGTGTTTATATTGTTCATTAATTAGTGCATACATTGGCGCATATATCATATTTACTTTTCACATTTTCTATGAATGATAGCATGTTTTTTACTGGGATTCTTTGGAATCTCATCCTATTTTTAAATAAACATCTCAGTGAGTGCTAGTGGATCGAAAGGCAAAGGTGTAGACGTTGAGAAGTAATTGGCACGTGTCTCGAGGCAAGGCCAAGGCTGGTGGTTATAATTAGCTTGTGCTTAAGATATTTTTGGAAATCATGTAAACGTTAGAATTTACGTTGTATTTCTGTATTTTTCATATTTCATGGATGAACGATGTTGAGATTGTAAATGAATACTTTTATCAGTATAATTGTACTTTTTTGTATGCCCACGGAATCTTATCTTTGTTACTTTTCGATTATCAAAATGGAAACGGGTGTTAACATTTTTGGTACTAGAACTAATAAGCAGTTCTGGCATTATCAGAATTATATACTGATATGGTTTTGTTTGCATTACGAAAGGAATGCTCATGGATAGTCTGAGTGCGCCTATACTCATTTATATTCCGAGTGAGCCTATGATAGTGAGTCACCGGAGAGCAAGACGACGGTGAACCAGCGTGTTTTGGACAGAAGGCTGATGATCGATTATTTCAGATACGGCGGTATGCGTATGCGCTACACGGCACAAAGACTATGTCGAGATTGCCTGTGTATAGTCCGAAGTCGAGGCCAGCATCACCAGGAGTGACAGAGGTTAGGGAGACTAGAGATGCGCCAGACGAGTGCCCGGAGTGGGATTCTGACTACGAGCCGGAGGAGATGTCAGAGGACGAGCTGATCGACACTGAGTCTCAGGCAGAGCCGATGCGTGTGTCGTACAATTTATAGCTAAACATGGAGCTATCATACCTCCTCAAGTCTAAGTATCACAGGGTACTGCAGGAGCACAATACCCCAAGAGGCTGATACTTCACATTTCTTGACGGTGTAGAAACACTGTATCAATTGCAGATACCATTGGGGGTTACGGTGACCGACAAGTGTTGGATTTGTACTACTATGTACTACTTCCCAGACTTAGCATTCTGGAACCAATAGAAGAACCTTATCATTGAGCGGGGTCTGAGAGAGAAATTATGGGTTTTCCGGAGGCACATTAGAGGGCTAGTGCGGGATTTCATATATTACGAGTTAAGGGCAGTCAGGCGGAACCAACAAACAGAGAAAGAGTTAGCTATATATAAGCTGGAAGCTGATGCTGATCGCTGGTGCAAGGGCATGGATCTAATTCTGAAAGAGAATAATGTTCCTATCACATGGGAGCTATTCCAAAATAAGCTCAACGAGAAGTATTTTCCCCCAACTGTTAGAAGGAAAAATGAGAAAGAACTCCTTTGCATCAAGCAGCAAAACCGGGAGAGTGTTGATGATTACCTAGCCCGGTATATCTGACTGTCGCAATACTCTTTGTATCACAAACTGAATGACAATGAAGAGTGAAACGTGGACATGATAATTGAAGGGTTGAGACCTGAGTTTAAGGAGAGGATGATTTCTCAACACTTCACGGAATTCAGCAAAGCGGAAGAGGAGTACCGATATGAGAAACGCATGTAGAACTAGGCGACACAGACTACAAATAAGGGTGCTTCTGGAAGCTGTAGCTCAACACAGAAGAGAAAGGATCAGAGTGGATATTCTGGAGAGGATCCTAAGAGGCCAAATCAATTTGGGGGCCGAGGAAGCCAGGCTTTTTTGGGAAGCAGAACTTGTTGGCATTGTAAAAAGCCAATTTACCCTAGTAGATCTTGTAGCAAGATTCCATTTAGGCCAAACCCGAGTAAACCACCTGTCTATTATAATTGCAACAAGCTGGGGCACATGGCCAAGGATTGCCCACAAAAGCAATAGCAGGAGGAGACAAGACCCAGAGTTTCTGGTAAGGTTTAGACACCAACATAGGAAGAAGCCAGAAAGTCTCTGGAACTGATTCAAAGTATGATTTCTCTGAACGGCAGTTTAGTGCATGTTATATATGATTTTGGTGCAAGCCATTCATTCATTACATATGACTACATGAGACGGTTACATTTACCTGTGCATAAATCGCCATATGATTTGGTCATATCTACACCTATGGGTACACGAGTTGTAACGACCAATGTTTGTCTAAATTGCGCAGTAAATGCTGAGGGGCACGAATCGACCATAGATCTGATTTATTTGCCACTGCAAGGATTGGAAGTAATTTTGGGGTTTGACTGGTTGACAGCAAACAGTGTGTTGTTGTATTGTAAACATAAGAGAATCCTATATCTGAACCTGCAACCGCAAGCTGACACCAAAATTACTCTTAACCTTCTATCCGCAGCTAAGGTTGAAAGATATTTGCATAAGGGTTGTCAGGGGTATATGGTATTTTGCTTTATGCAATCAGAGGCCGATGTAGCCTTAGAAAGTATCCCTGTAGTGAGTGAGTTTCCTGATGTTTTTTTAGAGGATGTCAATGGATTACCTCCAAATAGAGAACTAGAGTTCTCAATTGATTTGAGACCTGAAACAGGTCCAATTTCCAAAACCCCATATTGTATGGCTCTAAGTGAGATGGCGGAGCTAAAGAAGTAAATCGAGGAACTACTTGACAAAGGGTTCATACGACCCAGCGTATCACCCTGGGGTGCTCTAGTGCTTTTCATAAAAAAAGAAAGACGAAAGCCTATATCTCTGTATTGATTGCCGAAAGCTGAATAAGATGACCGTTAAGAACCAGTATCCACTCCCTAGATTTGATGATTTGCTCGATCAATTGTCTAGTTCCTGTGTATTCTCAAAAATTGATTTGCTATCGGGATACCATCAGTTGAGGGTAAAAGAAGAGGATGTAGCAAATACTGCTTTTAGAACTAGATATAGGCATTACGAGTTTCTAGTTATGCGATTTGGACTAACCAATGCACCTGATGTATTCATGGACTACATGAATCGAATCTTTCATCTGTATTTGGACCAGTTCGTTGTAGTCTTCATTGATGATATACTGGTGTACTCACGGAGTAAGGCTGAACACGAACAACATTTGAGAATCATGTTAAATGTATTACAGGATAGGCAACTCTACGCCAAGTAGAGCAAGTGTGAGTTTTGGCTTTCAGAGGTAAAGTTTCTGGGCTACGTTGTCTCACAGCAAAGGGTCTCTATTGATCCTTGTAAGGTGGAAGCAATACTGAACTGGAAGAGACCAGATCAGTATTTGAAGTACACGGTTTTCTGGGTCTAACTGGCTATTATCGGAGGTTTATACAAAACTTCTCTAGAATTGCATTACCGTTGACTAAATTGACATGGAAAACTCAACATTTTGTGTGGGATGAGAATTGTGAGAAGAGCTTTATAGAGTTGAAGCAGAGGTTAACTACATCACCATTGTTAACGATTCCAGATCCTGATTTTTTGTATGTTGTGTATACAGATACTAGTAGACACATAGGATGTGTGTTGATGCAACATGGCTGAGTAATGGGTATGCATCACTTCAACTAAAACCTCATGAATTTAACTATCCTGCCCATGATCTTAAGTTAGCAGCAATAGTGTTTCTTTGAAAATCTAGAGACATTATCTCAATGGTGAGACCGTAGAGTTGTACTACGACCACAAGAGTTTGAAATACATGTACGATCATAAAGAACTTAATATGAGGCAGCACAGATGGATGGAGTTGTTAAAAGATTACAATTTAGAAATCATGTATCATCACAGTAAGGCTAATGTCGTCGCCAATGCATTAAGCCAAAAAATTAGTACAGGTGGCAGCCATGATGATCTATGAGTAGAAACTAATCGAGGATTTTTTAGACCTAAATCTATCTAGTCAGATTTTGTTAGGCAATGGGGTTAGCCAGATATATAACGATTTGAGAACAGTTCTTGATAGAACAAAGAGTAGCCATAAAATATGGTCTCCAGGTTGAGACAGAGAATAGAATGTACGATTGCCTTTTGGATTCTCGTTACAATGATACTTCTATTTAGAGATGACCAACTGGAAAGAGTATCTACAGAGGATTCAGATTAGAGAGGGCTACCTGCGGAGAGTTCTGATCAGAGAAGGCTACCTATAGAGAATTTTGATCGGAGAGGGCTACCTATGGAAATTTCTGACTGGAGGGGCTAACTAGTCAGTTGATTGAGTAAAGCACCAAGTACAGTACCGTAGTGTGGACTCATAGTAACGATGAACCCTATAGTGCAGCCACCATGACGACAAACCCTAGTGTGCAGCCGCCGTGACGTTGAATCGTAGAATAAAGCTATGGGAATGTTGGCTCTCAATGATGGTGCATTGCAATGAATCCCATATTGAATGGGTTTTGATAAGAGTTTTTATGGCTCAGAGTGATTCAACTGGAATCAGGCTAAGGTCTGACATAGAGAAACACATATTTTGGGTACAATTAGGTATTATGGAGGTTCCTTATTAGATCATCCTGACATTGTTGATGCACATATTAGGAGATAAACCTCAAAGTGCATACTAGATAGCTTTACCATCCAGTCTAAGCAAGCTACACAATGTTTTTCATGTTTCCTAGATGAAAAAGTATCAACCTGATCCAGAACACGTAATAGAGTATGAAGATGTGGAAATGCGCAAAAATTTAACTTACGAAGTCATGCCTGACCGAATCATCAATCGGCAAGAAAAGCAACTCAAAAATAAGAGCATTCTGCTTGGTAAGATCGTCTGGAAAGGACTATCACCCAAAGAGGCTACGTGGGAAATAGAGGACAGTATGAAGAAGTGTTACTCAGAATTTATGAATGTATAAGTGTAGTAAATTTTGGGGATGAAATTTAATTAAGTGGGGGAGAACTATAACACCCCAAATTTTATTCACCAAGAGTATATTGTGATTATTTTATATATTCAATAAAATGGTGAATATTTAAGGCCAAAGGAATTAAATATTTAAAATTGAAAAGTGAATAGTGTTTTTAGTGAAATCGCCTGGAAGGTAGTGAGTTTTCCATGTGGTTTTGGAAGAACAAATAATGCGAAAAAATTATGAAATTTTACAGAGTGAAAGTAAACATCATAAGCTTTAATTTGATAGGTCATATGAATCAATTGAAGCTATGTACAAAGAGTTATGAATTTTTGAAGTTAGCCATGAAAATCTAGAAAGTCTCTAGAGCAGCGGTCAAAGAAATAAAATCTGGGAATGATATGCTCCCAACTGGCTAAAGTTCATATTTTTTCCTTGAAACTAGACTCAATAAGGGTTCTAAACCTTTGGAATTGCTTTGAAACAATGTCTGCAAAATTAGTTATGAATTTTCAAATATTGGTGAAAATTCAACCCAGATTTTCTATTTGTGTGAAAATTGAAGAAATAAATTAATCTTCCTTTTTCTCTTAATTATTTTAGAAATTAAGGGATGAGGGAGGAGAAGACAAGTGTCAAAATCCAATGAGACCAAGTGTCAACACCACATGAAAGATGATGGAGATAATTATTGTGTTATAAGTCCTTACTTATGTCATTATGTTAGGTAGCCAACTCTTGTACCAATTGACTTGAGTAAATAAAAGAAGCAATTGGTTTGGTTAGAGCAAGGGGAGCATTTTTTTGAATGCTAACCAAGGGAAAAAGGTAGTTCAATGCTAAATGGAAGCTAATGGAGTAAGTGTATCATAATATGAAGGAGGTATGGGTGGAAGCATGGATTGTGACAAGTGTCACATTATGGTCCCTTGATTAAATCCTATGGTGAAGGATGAATGGAGTCAAATGAATGAACACATTTCCCTCCCTCTTCATGTACACATTTCGTCCAAGTTAGAGAAAAAAAGAGAGAGTGAGAGCTTGAAGGACTTGGAGGTTTTTCGAGAGAAGGAGAAAGAAGTTCAAGGTAAGAACTTGACTCTTAGACATTTTTCTTTGAATCTTTGAATAGAAACCTTCTCTAAACTCCTCTTATTCATGAAACCATGATCTTGAAGACATATTGTTAGCTCAAGGAGAAGAGAGAGAGGACGCATAAACTACAAGGAATCAAGAAGCCTAAGAGATAACTACAACAAACTCAAATCTTTACTTGTATGAAGTTGATATTGAAGTTTGTTGTTGATTTGGTGATTTTTGGTTGAGTTGTAAATTTGGAAAAACCCTAATCTTAAAGGGTTATGCTACCCAAATTTCTTTGAATCATGATTAAGAAGTGTTTAAAAAAGTTAATAAAGGATTATAAGTGGAAAAGTACAAGTTTTAGAAGCTAAAATACAAAACCCCATTTTTTCATTTTTTTCTGATATTTCGGCCAGCACTGTTCTAGGGGAAGGAGCTGGATTTTCATGAAATGGATGATCCCATTGGATTTATTGAGCAAAAATAGGTGGGGTTACAGTTGGTCACTTTTTCGGAAAAGGCTGAAAAAGCGTAATTATGAAAACGCCCCTAAAATCCCTAAATCGGGGCTATAAGGGTATTTTGTAATTTGACGGTGAATTTGGTAATTTCGAGTTCAGAAATGGATTCCTTGGGTGAAAATACTTCAGGAGAACCCTAGTCAAAATTTTAGGAAAACGTGATATCGGGCTGGGTACGACAGGGCCGGGCCGAGGTCCGTGGGGCATTTTGGTAAATTTTCACCACAGATTAATATAATCACAAGGAATACCATGAAAGAGTCTAAAATGATATTTGGATAGGTTATGACCTATTTCTTGTACATTTAATATTTTAGGACCGAGTCGGAGGCCGGACACGACATGTTTTATGAGGCATTAGGGGTAAGCATGGTGCCCAGTGGCCTAATACACCCACCCTGACCCTACAAACAATTGCCTAGCCCGGCCCTAAAAAAGTACTTGGAAAAAAATTTTGGCAGTTTTGGACAAGCTAATAACCGGGCAGGGCCGGGTATCGGGCAAGGGGTGCTACCCTGCCCATTGGCCCTATCCTAAAAATTATTTTCATTTATTTAAAATATAAAATTTCATATCAATTAAATATTATTTCACACATATATTTTTATTTAAAATATATATTTTTTATTGTATAATACTCTTCTAGTCATTTCTTTTTTGCCTTAGCCACTAAACACTATTTAAAAGTAGATTTCTTCCTTTCTTCTTTACTTTGTAATGTATTAAATTATAGTTGCTTTTTATTTTTTTTCCAGATACTTCATCATTTGATCAACTTTTGGGACATTGAATTGATGCAAATTACTTTGACTTCACAGCTTTAATTACAATTGTTTTGTTTCCTTATTTATAATGGATTATGGATGTTTTTTAATTTTTAGAATATGGATATTTGTTAAGACATATGGTATTTTTTAAATGTCAAGACTAAATTGTAGACTTATTTTGAAATATCCCAAGATGTGGAATCATTGAATGTATTTGAAGTTTATATTACTTAAGGCGAAGTTAAGACATATGGTATTGGTCACTATAGGAATATTTATGAAATTTACACGGAATTATTTTTTTCATATGTGGATAAGACAAGGCGTTATCACTTGGGCAGGGAAGCCCACCCTGCCCAACCACCCTTGCCCAACCCAAAATGGTTAGGGCTTTTAGCTGGCAGGGCTGGGCATCGGGCTGCAAAATGTAGCCTATTCATTCTTTGGGCAAGGCATCGACTAGAGGTCTCGACCTGCCCAGCCTTGCCCATGCCCATCCCTATAAGGCACATCTAAAAAGGGGTTTATAAAGCTTTGAGGTAGGAATATTATCCTTCATATATCATGCCATAGTTATGTGATTGTATGGATGTCATTGTCTGTAAATGCGCTTTATTAATCAACATAGTTTGCCAAGAGAGAGGCATGTAGTAACAAGGGCACTTACATTAGGAGTTGTGGAAGTCCAACCGATGTAGATTGTAGGGCTGGGCCATACTCATGTATACATGACGATGATGTATTTATATTGTTCATTAATTAGTGCATACTAGAGCCGGTAATTCAGGCCGGCCTGCCGGCCTACCAGCCCGCCCAAAATAAACAGGCTCGAGCCACCGAAATGGAGCCCGTTTAGCCCGTAAGCTGGCCCACATAATTTTTTTTTCCTTAAATGCACTTAGTTTCTCCCTTATCTCATTTTCTTTGATAATGTGTTTAATTAATTCCCCATATTTTTTATTTGACACTTATTTTCATATTATATTTATTTATTCTACTATTATTAAATTTAAAAGAGATGTGTTTATATACTTTTATGATATGAATAGATGAAAAAAAAGAAAGTAAGAATGAAATTGACTTCATAACACAAATATATAAAAGAAAAGAAGTATGATATAAGAGGGTGAAAGAAAAAGAGAGTAAAAAATTTTTAAAAAAAGTGAAATTTAAAAACTAAATAAATTTGGTAAGCTGGCAGGTTGGCCCGCTAGCCCGCCTAAGCAGGCTCGGGATGACTAAAGCCAACTCGTGAGGGGGGCGGGCCACACCAGCCCGCAGCCTACTCGGGCTAGCCTGCAACTCGCAGGTCAGCCCGCATTACCACCTCTAGCTTATATACACAACTAGGATAGCACTTTGTATGTTTCCACATGCAATGAATAGCCTTTTGAAGTATCACGGGAAAAAAAAGCTTTTTGAATAGAAAATTATGGAATCCACATCTCTATTCAAAAGCTTTATTTTTCCGTGATACTTCAAAAGGCTATTCATTGCATGCAGAAATGTACAAAAGTGTTGTCCTAGTTGTGTATATAAGCTAGAGGTGGTAATGCAGGTTGTCCCTCGAGTTGCGGGCCAGCCCTAGTAAGCTGGTATAGCCCGCCCCCCTTGCGGGCTAGCTAGCCCGTTTAGGCCAGCCCGGCAAAATTTTTTTTTAATTTCACTTTTTTTAAAAAATTTTACTATTTTTCTCTTTCACCCTCTCATATCATACTTATTTTCTTTTATATATTTGTGTTATGAACTCAATTTCATTCTTACGTTCCTTTTTTTTCATCTATTCACATTACAAAAGTATATAAACACATCTCTTTTAAATTTAATAGTAGTAGAATAAATAAATATAATATGAAAATAAGTGTCAAATAAAAAATATGGGGAATTAATTAAACACATTATCAAAGAAAATGAGATAAGGGAGAGACTAAGTGTATTTAAGAAAAAAATTAAAAAATAATAATAATTATGCGGGCCAACCCGCGGGCTAGCCCACAAGCTAAACGGGCTGAGCCCGTTTTTAAACGGGCCGCCAAGCCCATTTATTTTGGGCAGGCTGACGGATCAGCCCAAATTACTGGCTCTAATATAAGCCATCCCCCAACCCCTACTAAATAATAAATAATACACATGCACGCACGCGTGCGTGTGCGCGCGCGCGCGCGCGCGCGCACACACACATATATATATATATATATGAAATTTGCTGCAAAATGTGAAAAATTGAAAATTCAGAAAAAATAAGTGAAGATATTATCATAACAAAATAGTGTTGAGAACCGCACATAATCCATTTAATACATATTCTCTAATTTTCTGTGGAGAGAAGAAGAAAATTCCTGCCATAACTTGTAACAAAAGATAAATTGAAAAAAAAAAAAAAGCTATAAACACAAACTATAAATTAAAAATTATACAAAAATCTCTTTTTTTTTTAAGACTTCAGAAAAATGTTTGATGTGATTGGGCTACAAAGTTCCCCCTTATAAAAAGGCTCTGTTAACAAGTTGGTATCAAAGAAATAAAATTATGACCAAAAACATAAATAAGAAATATATATATTACATACCTCACTTGCTGATATATAGCCACTTTGATCTTTGTCAAAAACCTTGAACGCCTCCTTCAGTTCCTCCTCTGCATCAGTCTCCTATACATAAAAACAGAAAATCAACTTTGAGGAATATATATAAAGAGTCTCTTAATCTACTTACTAGGACGTTTGGAAAATAAAGGATAGATGGTTGGACTAAGGGAAACAAGATCGATGAATTGTGAAAACCATCGTCAAGGAAATAATATTTGGGAAATCCTTATAAGAAATAAAACTTGTTTGGTACTGAATATGATGTTGAATTTTGAGGACAAAATTCTTAAAAGGAGAGGGGAAAATTCTAACATCCCAAATTTTATTTTTAAGATTTAATAAACAATAGGATGAGATTTCTAATCTAAGTTGAGGCTTAGAGTAGATTAAATTTATTATTTATGATTTTAACTGGTACTGAATATTTTTGAATAGTTGTGTATTGCCACCATAGGGTCCATTTTACATACTTTGATTTTTATGAAATAGCTTTATTATACAGTGAATCAGTATTTAATTGTTGATAATTTTGATGGGCTGGAGGACTAAGAATTATATTTTAACTTGTGGTTCCACATTTTAGGTTTGACATGTATAGTTTGGATATGTAATGAAGTATTGGCTTATAGTGAATGTTACATTCAGAGTTTCGGAAAACTCAAGGCCCCAGTGTTGTTGATGTGAAGAGAAGTTTTGTCTAAGTAATTGGTCATGCCCTTTTCTAATGTGGTTTAGTTTTGTGAAATGATCATAAATGTTTTATTATCCATGATACCTTTTTAAATGTTTAGTTTCTTTCTTTCCTATCATGGATAAATTAATTAAGTAGTTTTAATTCTTTTTGAATTATGATAGATGTTTCCGAATAAATTAGTTCAATTCTTTTCTATCATGATTAACTTTGATTTGGATGAGGAACTCTTTATAACCATGATAATGTTTTTAAATAATTAGTTGAACTTTTTGTACCATTGTAGTGTTTTGAATGAATAATTTAGTTAAATACTTCGTTAATTATTGTTATAAGAAAAGGATTTTATGTTCTCCATCTCTGATCTCTCTTCTCTCCGGTCTCATCCCTTCCTCTTCTCTCTTTCCTTTCCCTTTTGCTTCTCTATCATCTCTCTCTTTCCGTTTCCTTTCTTTGTTTTACATCAGAAGATTTCTTGGAAAAGATTTATTGAATGATGTGAAGTAGATCCCGGTGGATTATTATAGAGAAAATTCCTAAAAAGAACTTTAAAAATAGTAAAGGACAAAATGATGTTTTGAATATATATTATATTAGAGAGGAATAAGTACCTAATTTATCATTTTTAAAATTAAAAGAAAATGACATAAATGCTTTTATATATTTTTTTTTAAAAAAAATTACCCCCACCCCAGTTGACTGCCAGCAACCTCCCCATGGTCAATTATTTCCCTATATATAATAGTATTCGAGGCTTCAAATGCCTTTTAATTATTACTTGGTAATTTTATTAAAAATTTGGGATATTACATCAAGTAGCCATTTTTATAGACTATTAAAGGGTACGAGACACTTTTAAAAATTGCGTCAGTCCACAAAGCTGAAGAAGTATGGGCGAAGGAATTCTTTCTTTAACGCACACTCACGCAATATTTGCAACATGATTCACAGAATCTCAGCTCTTTGCATTGATCAAACATTGCTAGAAGCAAGCAATCTGTCAAAGGAAATTTGCACTCCGTGATTCTATTCTATTTGGCCGCCACCAAATTGAGTGCACTCAATCCATGTACTTCAGACATCACACTGATATGTTCCAGTTCGAACCAACAAGTCCCTCCAATCCAATATCTTATAGTATATGAGTTTATTCCTAACTCATTAAAATTAAAATAAATTAGTTAAAACAATAAAGTTATCTTAAATTTTGAAGAAAGTTTCTTTTTTTTATTATCCCCACAAAACCTATTATTAAATACTACCTCTTGTTCTTTTTATAAGCTTCAAATTTTTGAGTTGGTTTGGTCTTTTTTATAAAATTTACTTTAGATTTGTCTAAATATCTTAAATGCATTTTTACTAATTTTATCTCTAATTAATTTTATTATGTCTCATAATCTTTTCCCCACACATTCTCTTTCATTTTTTCTTAATATTTCCCTATCTCATTTAATTTACTCTCTTATAAATAAGGGCATATTTAAAAAAAAAGGGTATATTTCTTACCTATTTATTATTCTTAACAAATTTTAATAGATTTTTTAAACCAACTAATTTGGTTATTTAAATCATATAGAAAGGATGGGAGCACTTTATATCATTAGAATGTGGACAAGAGAATATTTGAGGAATAATTCACTAAATACAGGAAATTACTTACATTAAGGACTATGATTTCCTTCTATTATGTGTTCAAAATGTAAGACCAAAGGAAGAGCCTTAGAGCAAATGTCTGTATTTTTCATTAGTCTTCACCCCTTCTTAAAAAGATTCTACTATCCATCAAAGACTTGGATCAACTGGAAGGGCTTATCCAAACTTATCTGGGGATTTTGAGTTCAAGACTTGCAACGCAACAGTTTTAGGTGGGACGCTGCCTGAAAAACAAAAAAGCGGTTAGCTTGGGACATCGAATGGGTTCGGAAAAAAAAAAAAAAAAAAGGATCCCAATAAGTAACGATGATAATTTTTCTAATTCTTTGAAAATAAAATGTTGGAATATTGAACTATGGTTAAGATTTTTTCTTGTTAGTTAAAATCATAATTGGTGATTGGACCCTATAAATAAACGTCTTAGTTAATGTGTTTAAAGTGTATAGAATAATGAAATCCATACCATGTTAAAAGAGAGAATAATTTGAGTCCATATCTAAAGATGGAAGTCCCTCCAATATCTATAGAGTTAGGGTTAGTTATTAATCACCCTAAAATTAGGGATGATCATTGTTAAATCTAAGTGGATTGATTTATATCTTAAAAACAATCATTTGTTAATAATAAAGATTCATCGTAATTTTATTAATATAAAATTTGATAATGCATCATCATGAGGGATCCGGCTCCCATCCGCTGCCTTTCCATCCGCTGCCCATCCTTTTCTTAATCTGGGCCGTTGACATAAGATCTCAACAGTCCAGATTTAATATATTATAAAAATAATATTTTTATTTTTATTATAATATTATTATTTTTATAATAAAGAAAAAATATGAACCGTTGAGATCTTATGTCAACGGCCCAGATTGAGAAAAGGATGGGCAGCGGATGGGAATGAGAATGTGAGAGAGAGAGAGAGAGAGAGAGAGAGAGAGAGAGTATGCACGTGCATACGTGTGTTATGGTATAGTATATGACTAGGCCCCATTAAGGCCTATATATAATATATCAATCACAGCTACACGTCGTTTCGTTCTTCATTAAATTGAGAAGAAAATATTTTATTTCAAAAATTGAATTTTAAAAAAATATAGGGAAAAAGATAGAAAAAGAACTTTAAAATTGTAAAATCCTAAATTAGGTTTGTTATCCAATAGTTAATAAGAGAATGACGAAACTTGATGAGCAATTCACAACTCGTTTTTTGGGAAACGCTTGATTTTGAATTCTACAATTTCAAAATTCTTTTTCTATCTTTCTCCAAAAAAATATATGAATTTTTTTTGTAATATTTAGTCTTAAAACAAATTTCATCTCCATCACTTGAAGATATAGTGCGCAGATATTATATTTATGCCTGCATTTTCATAACACAGGCTTAAGAGGCGATTATATGTAATAGAAGGTTTAATATATATATATATATATATATATATATATATATATATATATTCTTTTTTTGCCAGTGGTTTAATATCATTATTGGTCTTTATACATCAATAGAATTTTGATTTTAGTCCATATAATTTTAAATCGTTAGTTTTGGTCCATATAGTTTTATAAAGATTTAGTCTAAGTTTAAGTATAGGGACTAAAACTAAAACTCGTTAAAAATATATTTATGAAATTATAGGAACTAAAACTAATAACTTAAAACTACAAGGATCAAAACCAAAATTTATTAAAACTATAAGAACTAATAATGATGTTAGCCATGGAAATATAACTCAATTAGACATGTAAATTTTCTACACTTATACTTTACCTTAATTTTGAAATTGGCATGCGTGCATGTGTGTATTAAATTGCTTGATATAATACACACACACATATATATATATATATATATATATAGAGAGAGAGAGAGAGAGAGAGAGAGAGAGAGAGTGTGTGTGTGTGTGTGTGTGTGTGTTTTATTATATGTTTCAAAAGTTAATATAATCTTCATAATTTGTAAATTAATGGAGGCCAGATAAGTTGCTTGGGTTTTGCTAATGGGTTCATGGACTCATGGTCTATCCCTTTAGCCAGTTGTGAGGCATTTGATGTGTTCTGATAATCTTATCCTTGTCCTCCTTTTTTTACCCCACAAAATTCGAAGAGGATTACTTTAATCTACTGCTTTACCCGCTACTCCTCCCTTATATTTTCCGTTCCCATTTCCTACCTATTTTGCTATTATTTTAATTCAAGTATACTGCCAAATCAATTATTCCCCGGTCACCTTGGATATTTCATTTTTATTCTAGGGTCAAGTTGCATCATCACTGTAAGATCTCAGTATTCTAAATTACTTTTAGTTGTATTCATCATTCAAAAGGATTTATCCAATATTATTTAATATTCTAAAGTAATTTTTGGTGCAATATTTTGCCCTTAAAGCATCTTTCTCATTAGCAACAAACACACTAAATTTCAAATATTAAGCGCTATTAGAAAAATACTTTAGAATAGTACATGTATTAAAAATTATTTTAAAATACTATGTGCTACTAAAAAATGCTTTAGGGAGCTGGATTCACCAAAAAGTAGTTTAAGATATTGAATACTACAAGAAAATATATCAAGATGTTGGATGCTACTTAACCCTTGAATACATATAAATTTATATGTTATAATTGTAATACCATTTGGCTTTTGAGTTATTTACACTTGACGAGAGGGTTCCACTCTTCAATAAACCCCTTTACCCTTACATGCTTAATACTTAGACAAATTATTCTTTATAAGATCTCTTTTCGATCTTAACATCTTAGTCAGCCATCTTAACAAGCCAGTTCAGTTTTAACTAATGAACTAATTAATATAGTATTTCCTGTTGTAAAATATGAGTAATTGCGTGGGTGTGTCAAGGAAGCTAATCCCACATTGTTTGGAAATAAGAGATCACTAGTCTATGTAATATCCCGAATTTTGGGATTGGAAGCTTTGGAATAAGCCTAAATTGAGTGGACTACTAAGCCCCGATTTAGTAGATGTCCCAAATATATTCCCTAATGATTCTAATATCTTTGGGGTATTAAGAAAGTAAAATGGTGAATTTTGGAGAATAAAATTATGTTTTCGATAAAATTGCCTATGAGGCAGTGAGCTTATCATAAGGTTTTGGGAGACTAAATGATAAGTAAAAATTATGAAATTTTACAGGATGAAATTAGACATCCTAAGCTTTAATTTGATAGGTCATATGAAGCAATTAGAGCTATACACAAAAAGATATGAATTTTTGAAGTCAGCACAAATACACTGTGCAATTTCTGGACCAATGTGCAAAGATTGAAATTCTGGGAATTTTGTGATTCCAGAAAGCAAAAGTCTATATTTTTCCTTGAAACTAGACTCAATAAGGGTTCTATAGGCTTTGGAATCACCTCATTTTGATTTTTCTAGAATTAGTTATGATTTTTCAAAGTTTGGGCAGAAATCTGCCAGAATTTTGTAAAATCCGAAAATTTGGAAATTATCAAATAAATGAAATATGATATAAGATATTAAAATAAAACACCATCTTCCTCCTTTATTCAGATGAAACTGACGCCATAGCAGACCCTAAGAGAGAGGAAGTGTGAAATTTTAGAGAGAGAGAAGGAGAGGAAAAAACTTGCAAAGGTAAGTGATTTCTTCGGTAAATCGGTTCTTAATGCGTATAACTCCGTTCCTAAGCTATTCTTCTATGTGATTCAAGGTTTGGAAGCTCATCTTTTGGTATTTCAAAGGTTAGGGTTTCAGCCAAGAAGAGAAAAAGCTAGTGGGAGCTTGAGGTAACTTCCAAACTTTCGTATATTGCTTATTCTGGCTGTTGTGGGCAATTTAATCGGTGAAATTTCGCCGGATTGCCATTGGTTGTAAAGTTTGGAAATTGAGTTGCCTAGGGGTTATGCTGCCCAAATTGGGTCTTAATGTTAGTTGTAACCTAATGTAATGGTTAATAAAGTGGTTAGGAGTAGAAAGGAACGTGTTTACGCAGCCGAAACCGAAAAACCCCGATTTTCCCTGGAAAACCCATATATTTCGGTCTGGGCTATAAATGGGTCTTAGAGTTGGATTTTCAATGATTTGATGATTCCATTGAGTTCAGGAGGGAAAATTAGGTGGGGTTACAGTTGGGCACTTTTTCAGAAAAGGCCGAGAAAGCAAATTACGGAAACGCCCCTAAAACCCTAAAAGTAGGGCTGCCAAGGGCAATTTCGTAATTTTACATTGAATTTGATAATTCCGAGTCCGGAAATGGATTCCTTGGGCGAAAATATGTCAGGATAGCCCAGGTTAGAATTTCGAGAAAAGTACAGCCGGACCGGGTATGATGGGGCCGGGTCCCCGGGGGTATTTTAGTAATTTTTCAAGATAGACTTATATAACCCCCAGAAACACTATGGAAGTGTCTAAATAATACATTTGGCATTGTAGGATCGAATATGGAGCCCCGAGCTGTTTGCACGTAGATCGAGGCACGCGTTTCGAGGCGGAAAAAGGGTTAAGGTAGGGGACTTACCTTTCTTGCATGTATTTGATATATTTGCTTGTGTAGTGATGTATGTGATTGCTTTACTTGATTGTGTAGAGCATATTTGAATAAATGAAGCTCTGTTTCTGTTTTCGCTGTGGCCATAGTCTTGTTGTATGAAACATTGAGCATGCAGAAATGTCATTATGTGGCATACATCTAGATAAAGCTAACATGTCATACACATAGCATCAATCATGCATGCATTATGGTATCTGTTTCTTACTGAGATTCTCTCGAATCTCACCCTCCCCTACCAACAATTTAGACAGGAGACGACAAAAGATATGCAAACAACAATGCAGAGTATCGTACGAGGGGATTACAGTAGTGGAATGAAGACGAGAAGAAGTCTCCGTTTCACTGGGATGAGTTTAAACACCCTGGTAGCCTTGTGCGGCTACATTATTTGAATTTATCAGGTACGAACCCCTATGGGGGAATTATGTAATCATGCACATATTATCAGTATAGTTATGCTATTCCTGTGTTGCCTATCGAACCGCATATTGTTTTCCGCGAATACTCTGGTAAAGGTGAAATTAAAATAAGGGCGTGACAGTCTATATATATCACTATGCTATCTTGGACTTGTAAAGAGGCGTAAAGGAGTGATGGGCTCACGCGCACAACAATGGGCCACCGGAAGGCAAACATAGTTAAAATCCGATGATTTCCCCCTTTGCACGTGAATAAATACGTGGTACCGGTACTTTTTGTAAAATATTTTTGCTCCCCGGAAATATTATTTTTAGATAATAAAAATAATAATATATTTGGGCTTGCCAAAAAGTCGTTATATTTTGGGGTTTAAAATTCGTGACCCTTTGTGATTAAAAATTGCCAACGGTCAGACGCTTCGTGAAGCGACCTTTCCGTTATCAACGCACAGACCTGTTTGCCCAGTGGTGGCTATCCAGTCTCAAGGGATGTATTGTCCGAGTTGTATTGTGACTGATGCATCTTCGTGAAACGTGCCTATAAAAGGGACACAGACGGAGTACTCAGTACCTTACGTTCTAATCTCTTCTCCTCTGCACAATATTTTCTGGCTGTCTTTATCATTACCTTCCGCCAGTTCTGTTGCCTTGATATATTCAAAAAGGGTCTGTTTGATCCTAGGGAGTGTCACTTCCTCTTTACCGGTGGTCGCGGAATAACTCTATAGGACAGTGTTCTCAAACACGACTCATATCATCCATTTCGGTTCTTGCAGATTGCTCGTGGTCTCACCGTTGGTCCCATTGTTCGTAATTGTCTACACTTCCCACCTAAACATTTTAAGTGATAATTTGAGCAGCAAAAAATTATATACCTAATTTCTATCATGTCAAAGTGACCATCTATGAAAATAGTGTTCATTCAAGAGAGTCTCATCATATTACATGTGAAAAAGATATATAATTAAGCCAATTGCTACCACACTTATCTCACGCAATTTCTTCCAAGCATCTCTTCCATCTTATCCTCCTTAAATATTTCTATAATAATGCTTGACTCTTTTCTCTTTATTACTGCCATACTCATACTCTCTCCATATGATATTTGTTGTTGTTGTTGTTTAAGCGTATGACGACCTATAGGTTAAGAAATACTCCCTCCGGTCCTAATTATAGGACATATTTACCTAACTTTGGAGAAATTAAGGATAGTAGTTAAATTAGTTAATTTTATTTATTTTCCAAAAATGCCATTATTTAATAGGGGTGATTTAGGAATACTACATGAATCTACCATGAAGCAATCCAACCATTATCTAAATTAGTATTCTCTCTCCACCTCTCTATGTTTACTTTCATGGTATTTTATTTGGTATATGTTTGATACTTCATCGTACCACACGTCAGACGAGGCAATCCAACCATTATCGAAAGCAATGGGGGTATTTTGGGAACAAATTGATAAAAATTAAAATTTTGTCCTATAATTAGGATCAAAATCAACTTCCAAATGTTATCCTATAATTAGGACCGGAGGGAGTATTTAATTAAGTAATGCTAAAATACTCTCATTTAAGAAAGAGGATTAGATATAACATAAATAGAAAAAAATATGATAGGTGAAAACAAGAGGTGATAGCATGGAGACATAGATATTAATAAGCGTACATTTATAAATGAAATTAATCAAGCTTTGAATTTCTAAAATACAAGAAAAAAAAATAACATTAGATACTCATGGAGGGAGCCAATGATATGTGTTTTATATTTTGTCATCAAATATCTATATATTTTATCACCTTGAAAAATTCAGAATAATTGGAAGTTGATTGTTTTCTTTGTTGGGCAAATGTACCTTTTTATTAGAAGTAATTTTGTTTGAAGCTATATTAAACACTAAATATAGGCATACTCCCACATAGAATTTGAATATTGGATGATGACATAGATGTAATCTTCCTATCCCAATTTTTTTTTTTTTTTTGACAATGAGTTGTATTGGACCCAACAGGCTCTGAAGGCCCAGATTAATGATCAAGCTTAAAGACAATGGAAAAGATACATTATACTATGTATATGGGCCTTAAAGAATATTGGGCTGTGAAATATTAACCAGTACTGATTCTATTGGGCCTACAAAACCCAATCATCAACGTCAAAGGTTATAAACAAACTAGAGTGCATGGCGCTAATTTTTTTTTTTTTGGGAAATGACATTAAGATCCCAATTAAGGAAAATAATATCATAAAAGTCTCATAGTTTGTCAATAACAATTGAATGAGCAACCATTGAAAGTTTTGGGACGTTTCTGATATTATTTTCCTTAATTAGGGCTTTAATGTCATTTACCCTTTTTTTTAATTAAAGAGGCAGACACTAACAATATGAGATTACAAGCGTGATCAAACTCGCAACCTCCCATTTACATGAGAGCTCTCATGCCACTGGGTTATAAAGTTATTGGCTTCATAGCGTTAATCTAAACCAGGAAGTTCATGTGATTTATTTATGTTATCGAAAAAGAAAAATTATCCACACCTTTTAGGTAAACAAATTAAATACTAGAAAAAACATATATTAAAAATTATATTTACAAGTCAAAAATTCATATTTACAAATGGAGTTATGCCATTTATAAGTAAAGCTTGTAAAAAACAAGTAAATTTTTTATACCTCTCTGTATTTATTTATTTTTTTAATGTAGAACTTACGGATAATTTCCCCCACTTCAATCTATTTGTAATTAGAAAAATTATGATTTGGAGTATATAAATAGAATTTCCAAAATAATCCTATCCTTTTTTTCTTCTTTTTATTCTGACCCTCAGGAAAATGTATATTTACAAAATTTATGTCCATTTATTTATATCTGTCCAGTTCAATTATCCAATAAAATCTTAATATATGGATTTTTTCTAATAATAAAAATCCACATGAAGAAATTTTCAAAATTCTATTAAAGCATCGAGTAAACTGAAATTACACATGACAAAATTTGATTGGTGAACTGGACTTAATAAATGTAAACAAATGGTTCGAACTTAAATTTTTGCCCAAAACATATTAGAAAGATTTACAAAAAAAAAATATACATTTTTTGAAGTGAATAAAATCAGTAGAAATCACAATATTAACACGAGAATTTCGTATAAGGAATACTATAGCAAATTAATTTACATTAGGTCTCAAAGAAATATGAAATTTAATTATAGTCCCGTGGGGCTGCAATAAAATTAATTAGTGAAGTAAAAAGATAGAAATAAAATTTTCAAAATTAAAGGACAAGTAATATGATTTACAAGTGGCAAACACATCATGAACAAGCGGAATTGTCCTATGAACACACTACTATAGAATAAAAATACTACTAACCCAAAGGACGTACCTTTTTATAAAAAGGAAGTAAAAAACAAAGGCGATGGCATTTTTTAAATATGGGAACATAGTAAGAAACTTTAGATGTTCCAAATTTAAATTGGGACGCTTAAAGTAGATTTTAGGAGTCTTAAATATTTTTGGGATGCCTAAAATGGAGCTTTAGGTGTCCACAAGAAGAACCACTATCACCACGCCTTTTAACTTTTGCTTCTTTTTCTTTATATGTTATTTTTACTCTTGCTTCTTCATTTCTCTCTCTTTTTTTCACCTTCAGATCTGTTCTGCTTTCTTACCATTTTTTATTATTTTATCTTCTTTCTCTTTTAATTTTCTTTGGGTTTCCCTTCTATTTTATCCTCTAACTCGTGTTGTTATGACTTGCACATCGAGACTCTAAAACATGCTTCATCATGGCCCACATTTCCGCCGAGAAGATGAGGTTCATCTCTCCTTGTCGCTCTCCTCTATTCACTATTACGAAAAAATGAATTTCAATAATAGAAACAGATGAGTTTTTTGCAAATGATTCCTCTTATTGTTATCATCTTCTACCTATGAGATTTAAGCTTTTGAGTTATTATTGCGTATATTTTGGATTTAGAGTTCAGATACTAGATCTGTAATTTCTGATTTTAAATAATGTTTAATCCATATCTGTAAAATAAACAATTTTTTTAAAAGGTACTTTAGACGTGCCTATTTTAAAATGGGGTGTCTAGAGTGTCTCATTGACACTTTAAACGTCTCTTTTTAAAAAAGAGACTTCTAAAGTTCATACTTTAAGCATCCTTTGATTTACGAATTGCAAGAGGTATAAATCGCTCCTGCTTTGTGTTGGCGATTTTAATGACATTGCAGCACAAGAGAAAAGTGGAGCAAGGAAAATTGTTAATTTTCAAACCTTTGTTGATGATTGCTTGTTGATGGATTTGGTTGGCTTCACTTGGTGTAATAAACGTGAACGCCTTGATCGGGCACTTGGAAATGTCTTTCTTAGAGAAGAATTTCCTCAGTTGCAAGTGTTTCACATTGACCCAGTAGGTTCTGACCACCACTTACTATTAGTGGATTGATGCTATAAACCACTTCGTCGCTCAAAAAAATTAAGATTCGAAGCTATATGGACTACACATACAAATTACTTCTAGGTTATTAATAGAGGCTGGCTCCACTTCACGATAAATTCTGAATCTCCTCTTGAGACTTTTCTCTTCAAGCTTTTTTCATGCAGGAAGGAACTAATTAAATGGAGCAAAAAAAAATATCTAAGTAATAAGAGGGTGATCGACACACTTAAAGCTGAGTTGGCAACTCTCTCTCAGGGAGATATCAATCAAGATACAATTAGTAGGTGTGCTGAGCTTGCAGCGACTATTGAGAGGGCCTTTGATCTATAGGTGCAATATTGGTGGTAGTGGTCTTGAGTGGATTGGTTGAAAGCTGAGGATAAAAATTCGAGATTCTTTCACCTTTCAACCACAAAACGCAGGAACCACAATAATATTCTTCGACTCAAAAATGACTATGGGGTATGGCTCACAGATAAGGAGGATATATTTAGGAATATAACTCAATACTTTCAGAAACTTTTTTCAGCTTCGGGGCAGAGATCTTTTGAAGAGGTGCTCAGTTATGTGGAAACTAGAGTTACAAAGCCGATGAACCAGAGCCTACTGTTACCAGTTAACATGAAGAGATCAAGGTTGCATCATTTGATCTGGGGAGCACAAAAGCCCCTGGGCCTAATGGTTTCTCTAAGAAATTTTACCAATCAACCTGGTCAGATATTGGTGACATAGTTTGCACAGTGGTGCTTGATTTCTTTGCTAAGAATTCTTCTCTCTATGCTATTAATGGTACGAATATTACTCTAATACCAAAGCTGTCTAAACCGGAACATGTCTCTCATTTTCATCCAATTGGTTTATATAATTTTTCCTATAAAATAGTCTCTAAGATTATAGGCAATCGGATAAGGTCATTGCTTGATAATTGCATCTCTCAAAATCAAATTGCTTTTGTCCTTGTGCGTCTCATACATGATAACATAATTATCGCACATGAGGTATACCATTATCTGCGTAGAAAACAGCTTGGGAAGAAATATGAATTTGCCCAAAAAATAGATATGAGTAAGGCTTATGATAGGAATGAATGGGACTTCCTTGAATTGATTATGCTAAAATTTGGATTCTGTAAGACTTAGGTCAAATTGGTGATGAATTGTGTTATATCTATTAAGATGAATATATGTGTCTCAGGGGAAAGTGTTCGATCAGTTATCCCAGGCCATGGACTCAGGCAAGGCGACCCTCTTTGGCCTTATTTGTTTATCTTGACGGCAGAGGTTTTATCTATAATGATTAATAAATGTTTGTAGGACTGTGAACTTAAGGGTATTAAGCTTAGTAACTCTTGCCCAGAACTATTGCATATTTTCTTTGCTAATAATGCATTATTCTTCATGAATGCTAGTGAGGGGAACTGTAGGATGCTCTCCAAGCTCTTAGGTATCTATTGTAGTGCATCAGGCCAGGTGGCAAATCTAGATAAGTCCAACATCTTCTTCTCCAAAAATACGCTAAAGGATGTCAAACTTAGAGTGGGTCAGATCTTGGGCATCCAAGGATCTAATAATCCTAGAAAATATCTTGGTATTCCAAGCATTTGGGGAAAAACAAAACATCAGGCCTTATCTTATATCAAAGAGAGGGTGAGTAGCAAGGAGGAGGGATGGTGTGCTTCAACTCTGTCTTTTGCAGGAAGGAATGTCATGATCAAATCTATTATTAACGCTATTTTTATCTACCATATGCATTGCTTCAAGTTCCCCCTAAAGACTTATAAGGAACTTAATAGCATTGTAGCTAACTTTTGGTGGAGTGGAAGTATGGGTAGTGGCAAAACTCATTAGAGGGCTTGGGATAAAATGACAATTTCAAAGGAGAATGGAGGTATGGGCTTCAAGGATTTTGGGGCAATAAATGATGCTTTACTAGTCAAAACTACTTGGCGTCTTTTGAAGAAACCTAATGAAATGTGGGCTATAGTGCTTAAAATTATTTACTTTCCCAGAGGTGAGTTTACAAATACAAAAAAAGGGTATAAGGCGTCTTGGTGTTGGTCGAGTATCATAGAGGGCCGAGATATACTACTAAAAGATTTGCTCTGGGATTTGGAGATGGTGCGTCAATCAGAATTTGGGGTGATCCATGGATCCCAATTATATCTTCCCTTAAGAAACCTTTGGACTTCTATGACTACATTGTGAAGCATGACAGAGTTTGTAACCTTATATCTGATGGTCGGTGGCAATTGGATCAAATCTGTGAGTATCTCCCTGAACATGTTATCACTGCCATTATTAGTATTCTTATACCTACTAATGGGTGAAGGGATAAATTAGTATGGATGCTAGCAAGCAATAGAGAATATACGGTGAAACTTGGATATAGAAATGAGACCAACAAAATCATTGTCCGAAATTTTTTTTCCTAGATCATCGACCATTATCTCTGCTCATGTTTGGAAATTCATCTGGAAAATTAAAGTTATCCCTCGGGTTCAACATTTCATATGGAGGATACTTTCCAAATCTGTTGCTACAAATGAAGCATTATTTAAGCAAAAACGAGCTCCTAACCCGATATGTCCAATTTGTATGACGTCTCCCGAATCAATTGAACACTTGTTTTTTCATTGCCCATGGACTAGATATGTGTGGTTTGGGTGCAGTTTGGGAGTAAAGCCATATGAACAACAGGTATGGAACTTTGATAACTTGTGGCTAAATATTACTGATGTAAAACCAAGTCTGGATGATTTTGAGATTGCGTTAACATGCTGGATACTTTGGTATATTTGGAAACAACGCTATGATGTGGTTTTTAATCACTTGAGCCCGAACCCACTAGCCATAAATAAAAGTTGCCCATAGATCTAATTTGGAATTCATCGTTGCACTTGAAGTGGACACTAGAACTCAAACACGGATGCCTAGATCAAATAACATTGTGATTGCCTGGCAAGCACCTCCAAATGGGTATCTAAAAATTAACTCTGATGGTTCTTTCCTCACAACACTAGAACAAGCGGCACTGGGAATAATTTGCAGGGATAAATCTAGCCACTTTGTATGGGGTTTTGTAGATAAAATCAAGTCCATCTCAACATTTATGACGGAAGCTTTAGTACTGAAACGAGCACTATTGTTGGCTATTGATCTAGGCCATGACAAGGTTATGTTTGAGACTGATTGTCAATCATTGCATAATTGTATGTGTTCTCAATTACGGGATTTCTATGATTGGCAATGTAGAAGTATAATCCAAGACACTATCAATCTACTCTCATCTAGAGTTGGGTTCTCCTTGACACTCACCCTTCGTTTAGGTAATGTTGCAGCTGACTATTTAGTAGTTGAAGCTTGTAAGGGTGTGTACCCCATGGGGTGGGTTGAAGAACCACCACTCCCTTTGTTATCCACTCTGACTTAGGATGTGGAGCAGGCTAGACATGTCTCAGAGAATGCTTCTGCCTAAGAGTACAATCAGGATTGCTAGGATACTAGTTATTTTTAGTCCTGTTATTTATTCTCTGAAATTATTTCATTTCCCCGCTTTGTCATGTTAATCCTGAACATTATTTCAACCTGGTATTTCAATAGAAGTTCCTTTCGATCAAAAAATATATATACGTTGGGTTAGGCATATGAGTTATGAACTCGGCTTTAGTTCTTTTCCCTCAAAGAAAAGAACCGTCCTTTTCTTCTTATAGGTTGTCGGATTGAGATCTCAACGGTTTAGATTTAATATATTTTTACTCAACGATCCAGATTTAGTATATTATAAAAATATTATTATTATATTATTATATTAAAAATATTATTATAAAAATATATTAAATCTAGACTATTAAGATCTCAATCCGACAACCTAGAGAAAGAAAAAGATAGTCATTTTCTCTAACGGCTTGTTTGGTTTAAAGGGAGGGAATGGAATGGGAGGGGCTCATTTTCCATCCCCTCCAAAACCCCCCAATTTTGGGGGAACAAAAATGAGGGGATGAGAGGGATTTGGAGCATCTCCTTTAGGACCCCTCCTTCCAATTTTTCATACCAAATAAGGGGAGGGGCTAATTTTTCATCCCCTCCCATTCCCTCCCCTCCAAACAAACAGACTCTAAGGAAAAAGAACCAAGCCACTTCCATGAGTTATGATAAGGACAAATATATTATAAGGACAAATATATTTTTACTCAACAATCCAGATTTAATATATTATAATTATTATTATAAAAATATATTAAATCTAGATTATTAAGATCTCAATCCGATAACCTACAAAAAGAAAAAGATAATCCTTTATTCTAAGGGAAAAGAACCGAAGCCACCTCCATGAGGTATGGTAAGGACAGAAGTTAAGACTCGTCAAAATAAAGATAGGAGGTGTTCAAAAAGAATGAATCAGGGGCTTGCAAAAAGTCAAGAAAGTGACAAACGAGCTGGTTGAAATTTCTGCATATGAAAAAGCTAAAAAGTGGTCGACAAATTTTCCATATTCATTATTCAAACATATATCAATAAAGCATTGGATCGGGACAAAATATTAATTATTTTGTCTGAACATTATGTATTATCAGTTTTGAAAAAAGGACATTATGTACCATTATGTTATCAATTATTTTGGTATAATATTTATATTGTATTGAATTCTTTTATTCATAGAGATGATTAAAGTCAAATCAAATCGATTCAAATTACATATTTGAAAAATTATTAAATTTTGTTATTCATAGCGATTTTTTTTTTCAGGTTTTCGAAGTGATAATAAAGAATGTTTTAGGCAAGAAACAGTGGAAATTTTGTAAGATCATCTTCCTAACTCCTAAGAATAATTTCATTATCTCCCTCTTTTTGACCAGAATAATTTCCTTCTTATCTACAGCAACATTAAAGACAAACGAGATTATTCAAGAAAATATAAATATCTAAAAAATAACAAATAGTCTAAACTCTAAACTAGAACTTGAATAGGTCTTTGATTTTATAGAACAAGATTTTACAGAATTGATTTGATTGATATAATTTGAATTTAGTGCAAACCGAAATCAGACTAAACACAAAAACATACCTAGTCATTAACATTTTCTTATTATTATTGTGAAATAGAAATAAAAGTCAGAAATATATGGAAAATATATAGATGATAGAGATAAATTTGACATAAAAGAATAATAAGATCTAATTAATTTATGCCTTAGAAGTTGAACAGTCAAATGATGATTTTGAAGTGACACTAAATACTAGGGCATTCACATAATGGGCTACAAGTAAAATACAACAATAAAAAAAGGGAAATTAAAACAAACAATAATAATACATTTAAGGGAAATAAAGCACATATGATGAATAAGAAATACAATTTGGAAATAAATTGAGAATGATATTTATTTTTCAACCAATGGTGGTCATCATCTTGACAAATTCATCGAAATTAACTTGGCCATCACCATCTAAATCAGCTTCTCTTATCATTTGATCCACTTCCTCGTCTGTTAATTTCTCTCCGAGATTTATCATCACATGCCTCAGCTGCATAAAAAACACACAACATATAATTTTAGATACAATTAGCTTTAAAATAAGCTGCGCAGATTTTAAAAATGATATGTATATATATCACTTTTTTAAAATCAATATAATTTTTTAAATTTCATACATAGTTTCTTTAAATTAAAATTAAAATCACAAGTAAATTACATCAATTTCCTTGAACTTCACTAAAATTGTACAAATATCTCTTCTATTTTTAACACAGAGTAAATTAATTATGTAAGCCTTATTGTTTTTACTCAAATGATTAGCTTAATTAGTCAATGAATCTAATAGTTTCTATATATTTTTTTTTTCAAAAAAAATCTAATCTTTCTGAGTTATAAGACGTAGAGACTAATGGATTAAAAGGTTACTAAAACATTTCGGTAAAAAAAACAATTACTAAAACAAAAGATTAGGTTGCATAGAATTAAATTTTAAGAACATAGTCATAATCGAGTTAAAATTATATAAACTAAGTAATTAATTTTTTTCTTACAAATATGAACAAACCTAACTTCAAAAAAATAAGATAAAATAATTGTGTGAAAATAGTATAATTCTACTTATTTTTAGCAGAGGTTAGCATAAATTTTAAAAATAGAAATAATATATATATATATATATATATATATATATATATATATATATATATATATATATAAAAGTTTGATAACACTTAAAATATCAGCTAATTAATTTTTCTCTTCTGGTAGGTAAGATCTGTGCAAGTTTCGAAATTATAAAAAACTATTATATCAATATTTAAATTTTAAAACATATAAAGTAGTGTGTATTTGAATTAATTTTTTTAATAATTTTTATAATTTATAAGATAAGTGTGTGAGAGAAATTTTAATTCGAATTATGTAAATCTAGGTTTGATTTCTGAATCTCCCTAAAATTGACGGGACACACCTAGCTTGAATAAAAATCTGATAAAAAGACCTGTAAATGTGTGGAGAGAGAAGAGTAAGATTCTCTTGAGCTATCAAAATGTCAAACCTCAGACTTTTCTATTCAACATCGTGTGTGGTGTTTGGTGATGCCTCAGAATTGATTGCATGCAGAAACGTACAAAGTACTGTCCGAGTTGTGCACATTAACTATCCCCGGTTTACTAAATAATAAATAAGATACATATACATATATATAAGAAGAAAATTCATGCCGTGACTTGTAAGAAAAGATAATAAATTGTATTCGTTTGGAATAATAATTGGAATATTTAAAAACAGATTTTTAATAATAATTTATGATATATGAGATAAGTGTGTGGGAGAGATTTTATCTTGATTTATATAAAAAAACGGTTTATAAACAATCTTAACGTTAAAACGAACATATTTGGAGGAAAAAAAAGCTATAAATATAAATTAAAAATTAAAAATCATACGAAAATATATATTTTTGTAAGACTTCGTAAAAATGTTTGATGTGATAGGGCTACACAGTATTCAACTAATAAAAAAGTCTGGTACCAAGTAGGTATTAAAGAAATAAAATTATGACAAAAAATATAAATAAGAAATATATATTACAATACCTCACTTGCTGATATATAGCCATTTTGATCTTTGTCAAAGACCTTGAACGCCTCCTTCAGTTCCTCCTCTGCATCGGTCTCCTATACATAAAAACAGAAAATCAACTTTGAGGAATATATATAAAGAGTCCTCTTTTAGTTTAATTTTCCAATGTGGGACATACTTTCATTCAGGCAAAAAAAAAAAAAAAAAAAAGAAGTTTGAAATTTGAATTTTATTATTATATTACCTTCATCTTCTTGGCCATGAGGTTCAAGAACTCAGCAAATTCTATGGTTCCATTGCCATCTGCATCGACCTCACTGATCATATCTTGAAGCTCTTCCTTCGTTGGATTCTGATCCAACGACCGAATCACCGTCTCCAGTTCTTCCACTGTAATGCAACCTGTTCAAAACACTCCTAAACATTATTTTTTTTCTCTGTTTCAAATCACAGAAAACCAGGAGAGAAGAAACAGGGCAGAAAAAACAGAGACTCATGTTTATTAAAGCCTTCTTTCTCTTACCATCTCCATCTTTATCAAACAAGCAAAACGCTTCTTTGAACTCCACAATCTGTTCTTCACTAAGAATTTCTGCCATTGTTATGCACTCAATTATTTGTCCTTGAAGCTTCAACGAACGCTACAGTTAAAGATAGAGAGAGAGAGAGGAACAGAGAAACAGAGAGACAGATAGAGAGAGAAAGAGAAGTATGTTGAGTCTAGCTCAATCTTAGCTGGGCTATTTGTAGAACTTCTAAGAGGGTCTGTGTGTTGTGAATTTTTTATTTTTTAAAAAATAGAGAGTCAAATTAAAAAGATGACTTTTCTTGGTATGATATTTCTGGCTTTGTTATGTGAAAAGAATCACAGAGGAGACAGAGCGAGAAAGAGAGAGAGAGAGAGAGAGAGTCTTTAATCTTGATCTCAATCTAATCTCCTACTACCATATATAATAAACACAGAAAATTAAAAATACTAAAAGAGATTTAAATGCTGAACTGGTCATAGTTTAATTTGCTAATATTAAAAAAATTGAAGAAACACCACTTTTAAATGAAATGTATATAAAAAAAGAGGACAGCTGGGAAGGTTTGGAGTTTAGGAGACAGAGAGCATTTAATTGAAAGAAGAGAGTATATAGGCCATGGGGAGGTGTGCAGTGGAGAGAGCTTATGTTTTCTTTTTAAAAAAATATTATTGTGAGTAATAAATAAATTATTTAAATTTATAATTTCAAGCACACCCTGTTATTGCTTGAAGGCCAAGACTAGACAAGCAGAGTTTAATCCAGTTATTTAAAAAAATTAAACAATAAATCCTGCAATGCATGAATAGTAAACCTTACCAATATATATTTTTTCCTTTTGGTTATTAAGTCCTTTGCATACTATTTATTATATTAATTAGTTTTTGAATAAGTAATAATATATTTAAAGATTTAATCATTGAGAAAAGCAAGATAAGAAATGAGAAGGCCTCTATATTTCAGGAGAATAATAAAAAAATAATTTTAAGATTATAAAATCTTAAAATTGATTTGTTACATAAATAAAATAATAATGAAAGCTGATAAACAATTTATAACTTATTTTATAAAATATACCTAAATTTAAATTTTACAATTTCAAACTTTATTCTATATCATTCTCCCCGTATTTTTGTGGGGCATGCATTGAGAAGAGAAGTGTCATCTGAAGAGAGGGAGGGAGGGAGGGAGAGGGGGAGGGAACAATTGTTCATAAAATTCATGTATTAGGGAGGATATTATCGCAATTTTTTGATAAAATATTCTCACAATTTTTTGTCGGTAAACCATGAAGGCTTTGAATTTTAAAAGGTACGTCACATTCCGGTGAGTGTGTTCTTTTTTTTTTTTTTTTAAAAAAAAGCTTGAATTGATTTTTGAAACACTCTTCGTAGTATTATTTTTTTAGTTCCTCCGACATATATATTTATCTCAAATAGTAAGTTACATATATATAAGATTTTTTGTTGGACTAAAGTTGTAGATAAGATTCACTGATTCAGAATTGGGACCAGATAATCAACGCACACGGAATAAAAGGAACTTTTTTTAGGGAAAATCCCTATAAAATGCGTTGGAAATAGGGAAATGCCAATTGAGTACATTCAAATTCAAAAATCCGAATCAGTCCACTGTCAATACGGATGAAGAGTGTCAGCGCCCGCAAAAGACGATTTTGCCCTTCAGCCCTCATTCTCGCCACTTCAGAAATAACAACACCTGGTTCTTAATTAACAACTCCGGATTCTTGATTAACAACTCTATATTTTTGTTAACAACTCCAATTTCATATTTTTTTTCTTTCACAATAACAACACCGGTCTTGTTACGAAGTTGTGAAACAAGAAATGAGAGTTGTTAATGTAGAATATAGTGTTCTTAATAACAAAATCGGTGTTGTTATTGTGAAAATAAAAAGATGAAACTGGAATTGTTAATCAAGAATATATAGTTGTTAATTAAGAATGAGGAGTTGTTAATGAAGAGCGCGTGTTGTTAATAAAAAAGAGGTGTTGTTATTGGCCTTGAAACTTAAATTCGGAAGTTGTGAAACAAGAAAGGAGAGTTGTTAATCAAGAATCCAGAGTTGTTAATTAAGAACCAGGTGTTGTTAAAGGGCAAAATCGTCTTTTGAGGGCGTCGGCACTGTTCATCCGTATTGACAATGGACTGATCCGGATTTTCGAATTTGAATGTACTGAATTGGGATTTACCTATTTCCAATGCATTTTATAGGGATTTTCCCCTTTTTTTATTAATTGATAAAAGAGTATGTGAAAGAAATTTTATCTCAACTTATAAAAAAATGATTTTAAAACTATAATTTTTATCACTTTTGAAACCATGGTTTTGTCTAAATTTCATGAATTGAAAGTTATTATCCCGGTTCAGGAACTCGGATAAAACCGGCCGGTCCGACCCGAAAACCAACGAATCAACCGATAGACCGGTTCAGTTCCCGGGTCCAGTTAGGTTCCTATTTAAAAAAAAAATAAAATTTTCTTTTATAATTTCATACTATAAGTCTAAAATCTTCAATTTATCATCGGTTTGATCCCGATTTAACTCCGATTTGGTTCTGATTTGACCCATTAACCCTTAACCCAGTATCTCAATCTATTCAATACCCAATCTGATTTTTAATACCTTACTAATTATTGCAAGATACATATATGTGTGTGTAGAGGTTCACACGCGCGCTCACGCACGAACACTACACCTATGTGACCCACATATACGAGTCGAAGGTTAATAGGGTTTCTAAAAACCGATCAATATTTTATGCTTTTTGTTATAATAAAATTAAACTAAACATAATTCTTTGAAAGGTGATAAGTAGATCTAATTTATTAATCTTTTCATCATTATTTAGTTCATTATTTTGTTTAGATATGAAAACGTGATGATTAAAAGTTGAGTTATATCAAGATAACATACTCTGCCAGCTAAATGCTTGTTTAAAATCACGATTCATGTATTTTCATACATGTAAATGGAGACAAAACTCTTACTACTTCGGATCTTTAATATAAGATTCAATTGACTTTTTTAAAGAGATTAAAAAAATTAAATAAATAGTTAGTCAAAGCATATGTTGTGTATTAATTAATTATATATTAGTTTATAAATGAGGTAAATGAGTTTGGCATAAAAAGAATAGAATAAATATAAATACTTTAGCATATTTACCCGAATCTTATATTTAAGACGAAAGATAGTATAACATATTTACCTTATACAATATAAACATGATTAAAACTTTGCTTTTAAAAGCTCTAACCACAATTCCAAAAGCATATAAATAAATTAGATACATGTTGTTCCTTTGATCCTTGGATAACTTTCAGATGCTCGAATGCTAGGTGATTTAATGGTAAAAATTTGAAGAAAATTGTTTTCTAAAAATTTGTTTGATTAATATATAACTCATATAATAATAAATTATCATATTTACTTTCTAAAAAAAACTTAACATAAATATCAATTTAAATATAAAAGTATTATTTTTTTTATAAAACACAAGAAATATCAATTTAATTACAAATATCATCTATAATGTTACAAAAAAAAATTTAGGCCCATTTTCATTTCCTATCTCTAAAACAAAAAATGGAAAAACTTGTTTGATAATTAATTTTTTGTTAAATATTTTGTAAACCAAAAAAAAATTTAAAGATTAAAAACAAGAACAACTTTTATATGTTTTCTCATTTGCTGTTTTGTAAAATCATTTTTTGTTCTATAAAATTAGACAATAAATGCGTAGCCGCTTGACGGTTTGAGCTCTCATAGATCAAATTCGAATTCACCACTCACCATTCTTATTTTGTCTCCCGTGTATCCTCTTTTTAGTACGTTTAGTGCTTTGCCGAAGTTGATTTGTGAACAATCACTTAAAACATATTTTTATAATTTGTTTTTATCAAATATGATTTTTTAGAACAATAATTCAAAAATATTGTTTTCTTCCCAAAACTTGTTTTAAAGAATAATTTTATAAAACTATTCAATAAAAACTAAAACTAGAACCAAACAAGGCCTTCCATCTTATAATTTAGTTATTTTGTATTTTCTTCCAAAAAGAACTGTATCATCATTATTTTTGTGATAATCAATTAAAAGGTAATGTCATCTTCACTCAACTTCATTCAAAAAAAAAAAAAAAGTGATAATAATTTTACCAACTTCACCCCTAAGTATAACAGCTAGAAAATGAGTTCACTTTATTTCACTTTTTCTCAAGGTAATTAAATCCAGATCGATCAGTGAACCAATCGGGGTATTGGGTCAAAGATCAATGGGTTAGACCGGAGTCAAACAGAAGCTAAACCGAGACCAAACCGGTGAGAAATGAAATATTTTATACTTATAGTATGAAATTTTAAAGGAAAAATAAAAAAAAATTTTAAAAAAATAAAAATAAAAAACTTGACCCGGACCAGTTTAGTGGCTGGGTCCCCGGTTTCAGGTCCAAATCACCCAGTCCAATCTGGGTTAGATAACTTGGCTTTTTCTATAGCCCCTTCCTTTTTTCCATGGCCTATATTCTGTCAAGACAAAGGGTTTAGTTTAGTTCAAAATATAAAACTTTAAACGAATTTATTTCTTAAATGTATTTTTTTACTTAAGTTATTCTTAATGATGGAGTAGTTCTAATACACATGATTAAATAGAATATTTTAAGGAAACCAACACAAATAAAGAGAAGAAAAATAAATAAAAGGATAAAAAATTAAATGGACCAGAATGATTTCTGACCACAAGATTGAAGAGTGTGTTTGGGTTTGAGAAATGACTTAAATGAGAAAGGTGGGGATGGGCTGACGCGTAAGAAGAAGAAGAAGAAAGTGGTAATACGCGTAGGAGGAATTGTGTCCTTCAAGTTTCAATTTAGTCTTTTTTATTTGTTTGTGTGTTTGTTGTGTGGAATTTGAATCTTCCCTTGGAAGTAGTCAACGATTCTTTCTTATTCAAACTTCCTTTTGCTTTTCTCTCTCTTTTCCTTTCAACTTCATTACAACATCATCAAAACCACAAAATCACGTGATATATTTTTCTATATGGGTGTATGATCGGATCATATTCTGGTATTGTCAAGCCAAGTTAGAAGCAACCTTCTTGTATTTTCTGTATTCACATGAATTCTGTATTTAAGTGGTCAAAATCTCTTCCACTGTGACTAATACATATTAATAATGTGATATCATTTTTATCACAATACAAAATCTAACTCTTTGTTAAGGTAGCCTGGAAGTTAAAACTGTGTTTACTTATATATGTATATACTACATATTTTAATTCATCAAAATAATAATTTTAATGTAATATCATCTTTCTTAGGGAAAATTGTTCTTAAATACCTCATTGAAAACTTATTTGCTAATTGGGTCATTCAGGTGCAAACAATATCCCCTTTGTACAAAAGATCTTCCCTTATATTCAAACAATCATCCTCTGTGTTCAATATATCTCTTTGTGTGACAATCCCTTATGTCTGAACAATCTTCCCTTATGTGTAAAAGATTTTCCCTCATGTCTCATTTGATAAATAAGTTTCTAATGAAGTATTTATGGACATTTCTCCCTTTTCCTTATACATCTAACCTTTTAAAAATTTCTCATCTTTTATTGTCGTTTATTTTGCCTCTAAAAACACAACTCATCTCAAAAATTTAGTACAGAAGCAGAAAGTCTGGTGTATTATGGAGTATAAAAAATGAGCGACAATAATCAGTGTTTTTTTAAAATATTTTAGGGTTAAGGTGTAAATTTAGTAATCAACTATTTTTTTATGGACGGACGCCCAACACAATTAATTATTTTTGTTTGCAAAAGTAGATATTTATTTACTAGCATTTATAGCAACATCATTAACCTGAATTGACTTTCATTACTTTTTGCACTGTAGGTCTTATCAGTTTTCCCACTTTCTATTATTTTAATATATTTTTAGAAGGGTTGAAATACAAATTTAGCAATAAATTATTTTTTTATAGGCATCTCATACAATTATTTTTCATAAGAGCATTTAAGACAAATATGAATACTTACATAAGAGCATTTACATTAATGCCCTTACTTTATTTTTTTTATAAGAATATTTACTAGATAAATATAGGCATTTACAAGATAAATAAAGTGATTTAAAAGAATTTAAGGAGTTAAAAAATTTTGATCATTCACATATTGAACATTTACAAGATAAATAAAAAAATTAAATTAATATAAATGGTGGGACTCGGGAAGGAGAAGCTGCAACTCGTCAAGGGAAGCAAAACCCACCACCGGAGGAGGACTTGAATGGGGAGTGCTGTTCTCAGCCGTTGTTTGTAATGGGTACATGTGGATTTTTTTTCCGTTTATCTCCACTGTCAGCTAGGATGAAGCCTAGCTGAGTCATAGTTTATGTCAGCCTTAAAAATTTGAAAAAAATAGTTAAATTAACGGTTAATGTGTATTTTTACCCCACTTTTATAATCATATAGTTATTTTTGTTCTTAAAAAAATATTTGGTGTTGGGAACATTTTTAGAAAAAAAAAACTCATATGTATTTTTGCACTTTAATCCTTCTTATATTTAATTTATGGTGATACCATATTTTTAGGGTTAGGGTGTAAAAATACTCACTAACTTATACCAAAAGTGCACCAAACATCTTACACTTTTCTTAAGTGCAAAAGTATCCAACACATTCAAAATCATAGGAAAAATAACACGTCCTTTGAAAAAGGTTAACATGTGTTATTTTTGTAGTGGGATTCACAATATTTTCTTGAAAATATTTCATGTAACACTTCAAATTTTATTCACCAAGAGTATATTATGATTATTTTATATATTTAATAAAATGATGAATATTTAAGGCCAAAGGAATTAAATATTGCAAATTGAAAGTTGAATGATGTTTTTAGTGAAATCGCTAGCAAGGCAGTGAGTTTGTCATGTGGTTTTGGAAACCTAAATGATGAGCAAAAATTATAAAATTATACAAGGTGAAAGTAAACATCCTAAGCTTTAATTTGATAGCTCATATGAATCAATTGAAGCTATGTACAAAAATATATGAATTTTTGAAATTAATCCAGAAAATCTGAAAAGTCTCTGGAGCAGTGGTCAAAGAAATGAAATCTAGGAATGATATGCTTCTATATGGCTAAAGTCTATATTCTTTCTTGAAACTAGACTCAATAAGGGTTCCATAGCCTTTGAAATCACTTCAAAACGATGTCTACAAAATTAGTTATGATTTTTCAAAATTAAAGCAGAAAATCTGCCAGAATTGGCATTATTCCAAAAATTAAAAATAAAATGTGTTGGAAATTGATTAATGGAATTAAAATGCCAAATGTTATGATCATATAAGGAGGGGATTAAATTATAATGGATTTGTATGAGCACATGACAAATTGCATTAAAATAATGCTACATGGACAAATAATGATGAAATGGTATGCTATCTTAAGTGCAAGAATTAGTCTAGTTGGAATAAGAGGAAGGGGGAGCACTTTTTTTTTTTAAAGCTAACCAAGGGAGAAGGCTAGTTCAATGTTAAGGGAAGTCAAAGGGAGCAATTATGAAGGGAGTATGGGTAGAGGTATGGTTGGAGGCAAGTGTCACCATGACACCCCTTGATGAGATCAATGGTGTAGAATGAAGGGAGGAAAATTTATGAAGTCATTTCCTTCCTCTTCCTTTGTGTATTTTTGTCCAACATAGAGGGGGAGAGAGCTTGGAGAAATTCTTGAGAGCTAGAGAGAAGAAGAAGGAATTTAAGATAAGAAGCTAAATTCTTAAGGTTTCTTGTGACTTTGTCATGGAATCCTTCTCTAAACCTTGTTTCTTCAATGGAATCCATGTGTTTGAAGATACATTGTTAGCTCAAGGAGAAGAGAGAAAGCGCGCATAGTGAGAGAGAGATTAAGAAGCCTAAGAGGTAACTATATCAAACTCAAATCTATACTTGTTGAAGTTGTTTTGAGGTTTGTTGTTTGTTTGATGATTTTTGGTTGAGTTGAAAATTGGAAAGGTTATAACCCTAGGGGTTATGCTGCACAAATTTCTTTGAAACATGATTAAAATGTGTTTAAATAATTTAATGAAGGATTAGAAATGGAAAAGTACAAATTTTGAAAGATAAAACATAAAACTCAATTTTTCTATTTTTCTTGAAACTTTTGGCCAGCACTGTTGCAGGGGGTAGGAGCTAGATTTTCATAAAATAAATGGTTCCATTGGATTTAGTGAGCAAAAATAGATGGAATTACAATTGGTCACTTTTTTCAGAAAATGCCGAAAAAGCATAATTACAAAAATGCCCCTAAAATCCCTAAATCGAGGCTGTCAAGAGTATTTTCGTAATTTGACAGTGAATTTGGTGATTTTGAGCCTGAAAATGGATTCCTTGGGCGAAAATACGTTAGGATAGCCCTAGTCAAAATTTTGAGAAAACATGTCACCGGGCCGGGCCGGGGCCCTGAGGGCATTTTGGTAAATTTTCATCATAGACTAATATAACCACAAAAACACTATGGAAGAGTCTAAAATGATACTCGGATAGGTTATGACCTATTTCTTGTACATTTAATATTTTAGAACCGAGTCGGAGGCCAGACACAACACATATTACGAAGCACATCTAAAAAGGGGTTCATAAAGCTTTGAGGTAGGAACATTATCCTTCATGCATTATGCCATAGTTATATGCTTGTGTGGATGCCAATGTTTGTAAATGCACTTTATTAATTAACATGAATTGCCTAGAGAGAGGCAATTAGTGCCGGTGTGCACTTACATTAGGAGTTGGCGGAAGACCAGCCGATGTAGATCATGGGGTTGGGCCCTACTCATATATACATGATGATGATGTGTTTATATTGTTCATTAATTAGTGTATACCTTAACGTATATTATATTTACTTTTCGCATTTTCTATGAATGATAGCATGTTTCTACTGGGGTTTTTCGGAATCTCACCCTATTTTTAAATAAATATATCAGTGGGTGTCAATGGGTTAAAGGGCAAAGGCGTAAACGCTGGGAAGTAATTGGCAAGTGTCGTGAGGCAAGGACATGATCATAGTTATATTAGTTCATGTCTAGATATTTTGGGTGAATCATGTAAATATTAAAGTTTCAGTTGTATTTTTTATATTTCGTTGACGAACGACGTGGGATTGTAAATAAATATTTTTATCAATATAATTGTATTTTTTTTGTATGCTCATTAAACTCCGTCTTTATTACTCTTCGATTATCAAAATAGAAACGAGTGTTGACACCCCATCTAAAAATGATGAGGTGCAAAAATATTTATAATTTTTTTATCAAAAGTATGCCCAACACCATATTTTTTTCGGATATGTAAAAATATCCATAAATATTCAAAATAGACATCGAAGCACCAAAATACCCTCAACATAAAAACACTTATCTATCTAACTATCAAATTCTACCATAATATGAACATAACATGGAATTTTATGCATCAACTTTAAATTAACAAACAAGTAACTATTATGTACTTATCTATTCCTATTTATAAGTCAATTCTAAAATATTTTATCAGAATTAAGAAAAATTTTAAACTTAGTTAACTTTTTAATTTTACCCATAGTTAATATACAATCAACCCCAAGTATATGGACTTGATAATTTAGCAATTGGATGTGATGATATATATTATGCCAATTGGAGTACATGCCATTAAATTTTTTATTTTTTCTAAAATTTTCTTAATAAATTAACTTAGAATTAACATGCTTTATAAATTGACTTAATTTAAAAGTGAATCAAATTATTAAAATAAGCTTGATTCAAAATCCTTTGACCAAATAGAAAAAAAAACAAAGAACTACATGCAAGCTCCAAACTTGACTAGAGTACCCAACAAATGCATGAAAATAATTCTCATAAAATATATTCACCGTGTATATATGTGTATGTGTTTTTTTTTATTTGGGGGTATTTTAATACTTTCATCTTCATTTTGAATGTTCATAGGTATTTTTATACCTCTAAAAAGCATACGATGTTTGACGCACTTTGAGTAAAAGTTTATATATATTTTACATATTTACCATTTTCGAGTTGGGTGTATTTTAGTACTTTCATGAAAATAGTGTGGCCTTATTGTAAAAAGTAACGGACATTAGCCTAGTTTAACACACATGTCATTTTTACTTTGATTTTAAAACTTTTACCTTCAAGAAAATTTTATGGTGCTGGGTACATTTTTTGAATAAGTTGTTGGATATTTTTGCATCACAACCCATTTTTTTATATGTTGTATAAGCGTTATGGTTAAAATTAGAAGAAAAAGTCTGTGCTTAAGTTGGTTTGATGGATCAAACAAAAAAAAAAAAAAAAAGCAGACAGCACAGCACAGCTAATTATGTATCTATGCAAAATTATTATATTGTTGTGAATAATTTAGGTTTGGGTTCTCTCATAATCCTTTGTCTAATTTTCTTCTTAAAATCACATCTCTACCCTCAAATTAAAAAAAAAAATATATGGTTCATATTCCATATTTTATAAAAATATTATTTTAAATATAAATAAATAAATTTAAACTGTTAAAATATGATCTGTACAATTCATAACTGAATACAAACAAAATTTTAAAAAATTAAATTATGAAATACTATAATAATAGTTTTAGAAAATATTAAATATGAACCATTTATTTCTTGATCTAAGAGTGGAAATGTGATTCTAAGAAGAAAAAGAGAAAAATGATTATGAAAATATCCCCTTTTGAATAATTTTATCTTAAGGCAATAAATCTATGAGTTTGGTTTTCATATATTATTATCATCAAACTTATGAGTTGACTCATTAAGTTAAATATTTTTACGCTTACAATTTATAAAATCTTGTTCTATCTCATAGACCCACTGAGTTACACCATGCGTCTAAAATTAAGGTGCACTTACAGATTATCCACAAATGAAATTCTAACATATTAGTAGCAAAATTTAAACCTATGACTTTATACGTAGAGTTAAGGTAAAAAAATATTTATAAGTTTTTATCAAAAGTGTATCTAGCATTATATATATTTTTGGAGGTTTGAAAAGACCCTTAAACTTTCAAAACCAAAAATGTTAAGATCATTAAATTTAATCTAACACCGTTATATATGCGTATGCAAAAAATAATATAACCCCACCACAAAAAGTAATGGAGTTAAGTGATATTTAACTATTGTGACAATTTTACTAGCATTTTCAATAGTCATAGGTATTTTTATATCTTTAAAAAATATTAGTATTGGACCCACTTTTAATAAAAGCTCATGATAATTTTTTTACCCTTACCTTTAGGTATTTGGTCAAATGCTTACCAATTAAACCAATATTCACCGACAATATACATTTCCAAGTGCCACGTGCCCTTCAATTAAAATTTCTGGGGCATTTAAGGCCTTAACGCTATGTTAAAGTAAGTCTGTTTAATACCCTCTTTGGAGCTCTAAATGAGATTGCTTATGCTCCATACACTTTGATTTAATTCAATTTGGCAATACATACATACTTATACATATACATATATATATATATATATATATATATATATATATATATATATATATATATATATATATATATATATTAGATCAATATATAGGTCTAATTAGCGCATTATAGGTCATCATCTGACATCAACACTTTAAGTGATATTTAATTAATGACGGAATCATAGACTAATTCTTCCAAAACTTTATACTTTACGTAATATTCAGTTGATTAAAATATTAGCATTACGTATATTGCTTTTATGATGCCACCTAAGAATCAAAATTCATTAAAAGAACATAAAAGCGATGGTATAATTAATCGATTACTTATAAGCTCAAGCAAGTAGAGGGAGAGGCTTGAACAAAGTGAAAGACTTGAATAAACCAAAACAACAACCAATTTTTTTTTCTCTTTTTTTAACGATCATAAGGACATGGATCACCACCGACATATTTCTTGATCAGATAACAAATATTTTTTAATCAAAGGATAAATTTTACGCATTTAAACGGCCTAAATCAGATTTATATAATTTAAGGATGAAAGTGCACCTTTAACCTTTTACGTCTGTACAATACTTTATTTTCATTATTCAATTTTAAAAAAGTGTCTTTCAGTCCTCTAACCCTATAGCTAGTTAACCAAAAAAAAAAATGATGACCTTAAAATTTTAAATGTTGATAAAGAATTAAATTTAATTTGTAGAAAATTAAAATTTTAATGTCATCGTTTAAATGCTGACAAAGTATTAGATTTAAATGTTATTAAAAAAATTATTAAATTTAATTTCTAAAATTTAATGATTGTTATAAAAATCTTTATTTAATGCTAACAATGCTATACGTACGAGTTCAGAAATTGATAAGATGCTTTATAAAATTAAGAAACCAAATCAAATCCTTATATAAAGTTACATAAGAAAGGTGTACTTTTACCTGATTTAAATTAATAAGAAAATTATACCATACAAAATTCACATGAACATATTAACTAAAAACTCCACATCACCATTGAACCAATAATATCCTCCTTTATTTTGTTCATAGGGCCTCTCTTCATTTTTTTTTTCCTTTTTTGGTAATATCTCTCATGTTCTGAAAGCACCGTGTATTGTTTTAAGAAAGGCTGAAACTTTTTTTTTTACAATTATGTTTTTTATAGTATTGAGCCAAATATTCAAGCATTATAGTGTAATTTTATTGTTGGCAAGATAACCTACATGTAATTTATTAATATGAATTTTTATTTATAAAAATTGAACTCATAACCCTATTTAAAGAGAATCAAGTCTTTATCGCTCGACATACTCCTTAATTTAATGGTGAAAATTATCTATATATATATATATATGGCATAGTTTACTTTCATGTGTTTAATTTTCCATATTAATATATTAACAGTTGACATGTGGCACTCGGTGGGCCTACAAATAAAAAAATAATGGACATTAATGAGAGTTTTTTTTTTTTTTAAGAACAGATATCCTTCTATTGGAAACAATTATATTTGAAGTACTATTAGGCAATAAATGTAGGCATTTGAAGTTGCATTTTTGCTCAATTTGAAAAAGGTCATGGGCGTTTTTGCCCTAAAAAAAGTTTATGGTGCTGGATATATTTTTAGGAAAAGTTCATGGATATATTTGTCTTGGGAAAATCCCTAAAAAATGCGCTCGAAATAGGTAAATGCCGTTTCAGTGCAGCGAATTCCAAAATGCCGAATCAGTCGTGTGTCAGTACGGAATGAATAGTGCAGGGGTGCTAAAAGACGATTTTGCCCTTCAGCCCTCATTCTCATCACTTTCAGAATAACAATATGAACCTCTTAATTAACAACTTTGTCTTCTTGATTAACAACTCCAATTTCATCTTCTTAATAAAGAAAGAGGTGTTGTTATTGACCCTGAAACTTAAATTATGAAGTTGTGAAATAAGAAATGAAAGTTGTTAATATAGAATATGGTGTTGTTAATAACAAGACAGGTATTGTTATTGTGAAAGTAAAAAGATGAAATTGGAGTTGTTAATCAAGAAGATAAAGTTGTTAATTAAGAGGCTCGTGTTGTTATTCTGAAAGTGATGAGAATGAGGGCTGAAGGGCAAAATCGTCTTTTAGCACCCTTGCATTGTTTATTCCGTACTGACACACGACTGATTCGGCATTTTGGAATTCGCTGCACTGAAACGGGATTTACCTATTTCGAGCGCATTTTTTAGGGATTTTCCCATTTGTCTTTAACCCTAAAATAATTAATAGAAATGTGTAAGGCAGGGAGGGGGGAGAGAATAAGAGGAAGAGAGATTGGATGAGCAATGAGCACCATGACCTCATTAATTAGTTACAACGGTTGAAATTCAAAATATTCAACTTATGGTTTTAAAATAAAAAATTAGTTTTTTTTTAAAAAAACTAATAATTAAGAGATTAACTATACATATTAAAATAATCTTTTTTAAAAAAATTAAATTAAAAAATTGTGTGTGGGCCGTCCTGATTGGGTGTTGCACCCAAACTCATTTGAGGGATCAAGCGCTTTACTTAAAAGTTCACTACTACAAAAAAGTTGAAATGTGACGCATATTTTGTGGCACTTCTTTAAAGAAGTGCCACAACTGCCTTTTTTTTCTTTTTTTTTTCTATTTTATTTTTTTAAATTTTGGGTACCAACTGTGACGCCTGGTGGACCAGATGCCACAGCTAGTAGGCCCAACTGTGGCGCCTGCCAAGGCAAACGCCACAACTGGGTGCATCCTACCAGCTGTGGCGCCTGGAAAATCAGGCGCCACAGCTGGTTGTATAATAAATAAAAAAAAATTACCAACTGTGGTGCCTGGAAAACCAAGCGCCACAGCTTCTTCTATATTAATAAAAAAAAGAAAGAAGAAGGCTAACTGCCTCGTGCCTTTATGGTTCTAAAGCCTTGTAGTTTTAGGCGCAGGTATTCTCGAAAAAAAAAATGGACCAGCTGTGGTGCCTGGAAATCCAAGCGCCACAACTGGTTCTATTAAATAAAAAAAATTTTTTGGCACATGTATTCCCAAAAAAAAGGGACCAGCTGTGGCGCCTGGAAATCTAGGCGCCACAGCTGGTCTATTAAATAAAAAAAATTTTGGCTCATGTATTCCCAAAAAAAAAGGGACTAGCTATGGCGCCTGGAAATCCAGGTGAATCCAGGCGCCACAGCTGGTTCTATTAAATAAAAAAAATTTTTTTGTCAAATGTTCATCTTATATAAAAAAAAATTTCTTGACCTTTTTAATGGATTACACTATCCATTTCTCACCAATCACAATTCCTCCCGCTCTCACCCTTATCTTTTTTTCCCTTCCCGCATAGTGGCCCCCTTCCTTCTCTTTTAATTTATTTTGACTTATCCCACTTTAATTATTCCCTCCTCTCTTACTTTCCCTTTTCATCTATACTACAGCTTCTTGCAGTGGACGACCGTCGCCCCCTCCCTCCATTTCCTATCATCTTCACACTTAAAAACATACCCACATGCACACACGTCTTCATCATCGAATCTACTTCTTTGTTTTGTTTCAACTGCCATCCCCACTCCTCCTCCTCCTTACTTAAGATTGCGACACCAACGGGCAACGTGGTCCCTTACTCCACTACACTGATCACTTAAGCTTGTAAGTTTAACGTACTTCTTCCTTTTTTTTTTAATTGGCATATAATTTTTACAATTTTTTATTTCAAATTGATATCTATGTTCTAATCTGTGTTTAAAAAATGGAGAATATATATAATATTTCAAAAGAAGTTATCCAAAAAAATAATATTTCAAAAGAAAAGAAAAACCAAAAGTGGATCATGTCTCGTGATGTCTTTAGCATGTTGATAAAAGATATCTTTACATATCCGAAGTACTTGATTTCAAATTAGGCTTAAGCAATTTTAACATTTTTTGCCTGAAAAAATTTTTAATTTCAAAAAACCTTATTTTAGTAATTTAAAATAAAATAGTCTAGTCCATACGCATAATTAAGAAAAATATAATATTTGTATCATAATATAAGTTTCTTTAGCTTAACTTTTTTGACAATAGTTTCTAGTTTAACACTGGCCTCAATATCTTCAATTTTGAAAATAAATCTGGACAATTAATATTATTTTGTAAATTAAAATAAAACAATTTCTTTAGCTAAATTTTTAAATTTTTTTTAAAAAATTACCCTCCTGATGCAAGCGCCATAGGAGACCCCCTCCTGTGGCACTTCCTCCAACAAGCGCCACAGGAGGGTATTTTTTTAAAAAAAATTTTAAATGTTGTGGCGCTTTCAAGTGCCACAGCTTCTTTTAGTGGTATCCAGATATGTGGCACTTCTCTAGCGCCACAGCTAATGCAATTATAAGTGCCACAACTTTACTTTTTTATAGTAGTGGTTGAAGGTAGAATAAAATATAAAGACTAAGAGCCCGTTTGGTTCAACCTCATTATATGCCTGCAATGGTAATCATGATTGTATTACCAAGAGAAGAGTGTTTGGTTGCTTTTTAGCATGGTAATTGGGTTTACCATGGTAATGATGATTACCAAAAAATTGGTAATCCTCATTCATACCTCCCTACTATGAATCCTCAGTACCATCTCATTATATGGTTAAAAAGTCCAATTTATCCTTTAGTTTCTCATATCTTTGTTTCACTTATACCATTTCACTTGGCATATCACAACACAACTGCCATTGCCACCTTTTCCTCCTCCGCCGCCGCCACCGCCTCCACCTCCCCTACCATCCCTCGCTTTAGCCACTATTTCCTCCTCCACCATTGCCGCCGCCGCCACCCCCATCGTTGCCGCTGCCTCTACTACCTCCTCCTGCACCCCCGCCAACACCGCCGCCGCCTCCTCCTCCTCTATTACCGCCGCATCCACCTCTTCCACAGTCGCCACCAAGACCTCCTCCGCCGCCGCCGCCACCACTGCCATGACCTCCTCCGCCGCCGCCGCCTCCTCCTCTTCCACCCCTGCCACCTCTGCCACCACCTCTTCCTCCACCGCCGCCGCTACCACAACCTCCTCCTCCTCCATTGCCGCAGCCTCCGCCGCCTCTTCTTCCACCGCTACCGCTGCCACCTCCTCCTCCTCCTCCTCCACCTCCACCCCCGCCTCCACACCGTTGCAGCCTCCACCACCTCCACCAATGACTCTTAACTATTTTTTTTACAAAAATAATATTAAGGGTAATATAGACTTTACGTGATATATTAATTTTAAATAATTGTTAAAATAATAACTCATTGCACCTTACTTAAAAATCAAACCAAACACTAGTTCTGTAATTAATATTGTATTGTATTATCATTGCATCGCATTGCACTGCACTACAGGGTGTAATGGGATCGAACCAAACGTGCCCTAAAATTGATTTTTCTACACAAGAGGAGAATTGCGAATTAACTTCTACATCTCATTTTTTGTTCATCAAATGTGTCAACTTGTTTGTTCAATCACGTTTTCTTAATCCAATTTTTAAGCTTAACTGAAAAGACATTTTCTTGCATTGTATTATGCCACTAAAAAATAATCTGTGTTATTAAAAATTTTCAGATATTACAATTCATTATAAATTATGTATACATGTTATGATCAGCACAGGTTGCTTCCTACCAACAAGGAGTTGCTCTAGTAGTGTAAGGCCCCGCTAAATCCCTTTACGTCTTGAATTCGTGTAACAAAAGAGGTGCTTGTGTTGCAAGAGGTAGCCACGAACCTCGAATCGAATACCAGATAATAATATCCAAAAACACATGTTGCTTCCTCAAAAATATATTATATAAGTGAGTGTTACAATTATTATTAAAAAAATTAGACGCACTTCTCTGTTCATGTTATAAATTTTGAAATAAGGAGTAATATGATGGATATATAGATTTTTTATGGCTACATGACTAGATCAGTTCCAACTATTGTCTGGCCTATTTGAGAGCAATTTTTCCAAAAATGTTTTTGGCATTTGTGCTTATGCGACCAAAGCCTCTTTCACTATATAGCCAGCACCTGTTAATTATAGTATATACCCCCAACAAGTGGACCAATGAACTTTCAATTGAACAAGATTAGGTATTGACTCAGAACGATTAGGTTAGATATTGATTGGTTAGTTTAATTAGAGTCCTAACAATTAATTAATCAGCCAAGTGAGCCAACATTGCCAAAAGAAAAATTAAGCATTGAACAAAAATAGGATTGTTAAGTTTGATCCAGTGAGCACCATTTTAGGATTATGTTATCAATAAAAATTTAAAATATTAAAGGAATTTGTATATACCATTTTTCTTATTCAAAGTAATTGACAATGTTTATCTTTTTCACATGCCATTATAAGATTCTTTTTATAAGAACTTGAAAAACTCTTCTTACATATTAAGAGGGTTTGAATTTTCGACCTCTACGGGCACTCATCCTTACTATCACTTCATAAGAGAGCTCCCAGTTAGGTCACTAGCAATAAAATTGGAAATTAGTCTAACTCCAAGTTAAGTAAAAATAAAAAGTAATAAAATCTTACTTTTTTATAATTTAAAAGTAATATATCTTATACAAGTAATAATTTTTTTGGATTTAGACTACTTGTGAAAAAAAATGGCATGCTTTATATTTTCACCCTAGTTTTGTATGATACACATATTTCATCTCGTTGGCCAAAAAAAAAAAAAAATCATCTAGCACCAAAATATATAGGGAGAATGATATTTGAAAATTACTCCTTCCAATTCTAATGTAGGAATTGGAAATTAATGTGAAAATATTAAAAAAAAAATAGTTAAGTTGCTTATTTATAAAATAATGTGTGTTGATTTTCTTAAAATATCTCTTTTACTAAAAGTTACTTATTTATAAAATTATGTGTGTTGATTTTCTTAAAATATCTCTTTTACTAATTTACATCAGAAACTACTCATCTATTGAAAAATTTTCTTAATATGTACAATCAATAGAAAAAATTATAATTTTAGAGAGATAAAGTGAATTGATGTCTTACCTGTAGAACCAAAACAAACATCTCTATACTAACTCTTATAGAATTTAGGAGCCAAATGAGTATATATGAATAAACATGACACTTTATAACCCAAAATTTTAAAAAATGTTAATTGAGAACTTTGGTACTTTACTGCCATTTTTTTTCAGAAGGCCAATTAACAGAATTGTCCTTATTCATATTCAAGATGAAAATATTGTAAAAGGTAAGTTATAAATGCCAAAAACTTCAATAGAAATAATTTTTAATTACGAGTTTTTTCTTTAATACTAAAAATGTTGGAAGCTAAGTTAGAAAAATATTATAAATACAAGTAGAAAATGAAAGAAACCAATAAGTTGTTGGTTGATATAGTAAGCAGTTTCACCTCCTTAAAGAAGAGAATACAAATTCGAATCCTATTGGTGTATATATTAGTTAGATAGATTAAATATTGTTTGTTATAAATATTGTTAGAAGAGTAGTAGTTAGAACAGAAATTAGATGGACATCTATCATAGTTATTTCCTATATAAAGACATATGTACTATAATTCATTGTTGAGAAATACAATTACATATTTTTCATTTTCTCTTCTTGCTTTCACGATATGGTATCAGAGTGGGAGAGTTTTTGACCTCTTGTTTTGTTATCAAACTTTTTTTTTTGTTTTTCCTGTTCAGTTTGCATTCAACGTTTCCCTTTACTTTTCATCTCTCTCTCTTTGAAGTCACTTTTGGCATATTCTCCTCTTTTCGACTTTAAGATCAATGGCAACAGGTTTTTCTTCATCTCTTACTGGAATCGATGGATCTACTCTTCCACAGATCAAATTGGTTCAGAACATTGCACATTCGTATTATTTACATCTTAATGAGAATCCATCCTTGATTCTTGTTTCTTCGATTCTCACTGGCCCTAATTACCATTCTTGGGCTCAAGCGATGAGAATGGCTCTCATGTCCAAGAACAAGCTAAGTTTCATCGAGCAATCGATTCAAGTGCCAGAAAAGACGGATCCGTTGTATCAAGCCTGGGAAAGGTGCAACATGATGGTTCTTTCATAGTTGACATGTTCAATTTCTCCGTCGATGGCTCAAAGCATTCTGTGGATTGACAGATCTTGTGATGTTTGGGAGGATATGAAAGCACGATTTTCATATAATGATATATTTCGACTTGTGGATTTGCAAGAAGAAATTCAATGTTTGAAGTAGGGCAACCTAACTATAAGTAACTATTTCACGAAATTGAAAATTCTTTGGGATGAGTACTTGACGTTAAGGCCAATGATCTACGAAAATGTTCATGTGGAGTGATTGAATTGTATAGAAAGCATGTTGATTAGGATTATGTGATATGATTCTTGAAGGGCTTGAGTGATCGATTTTCTCTGATTAAGTTACAGATCATGTTGATAGATCCTCTGCCAAATATTACTCGAGTTTTTGCTTTAGTACAACAATAAGAGAGAGAGAGATGGGATTTCCAGTAGCTGAAGCCACCACATTACTTACTAAGGAAAATTCTTCTTATATAGGACAATCTAAGTATAATCAGTTTGGTTCGTCTAAGCAATGTACATATTGTGGCAAATATAAACACATTGAGGCTACTTGTTTAGGAAACATGGTTTTCCACCGGGTTTCAAGTTTAGAAATTCTAATGTAATTGCAGTATCATATGAGAATATCTTTGGTAATCATTCTACTTAACCCAATTAGGCAGCTAATGACTCTTACAGTTTTACACTTGAACAATATCACAAGCTGCTAGCACTTGTTCAGTCTGAAAGCTTTGCTACTCAGCCTTTTGGTGCTGTCAACAATGTTATTGCTTCTGCTACTAATATTCAGTATCTAGTATCCCTTTCGTTTGTACTTTACATTCCTTTTCTAACTCTTAGATCATAGATTCAAGAGTGACTGATCATGCGTGTTCTAATATTTCCTTACTTTCATCTTATAAATGCATTTCACCACTTTCTATTAACTTACTTGATGGCACTTGGGTATTAGCTTCTTATAGTGGTACTATGCTTTTTTCTAATTGCTTTATAATTCAGGATGTTTTGTATGTCCTGAATTTCCATTTCAATTTGATTTCAGTCTCTAGACTCACCAATTATTTACCCTATTCTGTCTTTTTCCAGAAAACATACTGCCAAATCAAAATCCAGCCTTCAGAGAGGATGATTGGTTCAGCTGATGTCTTTGAAGGGTTATACATTATGAAGCATGCAAATTTACCTCAGCCTATAATAGTTGGTAATATTTCAAACACCACAGAACCATGTATACCTTTTGATCTTTGGCACTTTCGATTAGGCCATTTGTCTAGAACGACTTTACATACTATCAATAAACAGTATCCTCATGTATCTTGCAATTATGGCTTCAATTGTTGTAATGTTTGTCATTATGCCAAGCAGTGCAAACTACCTTTCCCTGTAAGCAATAGTTAATCAAATAAAATGTTTGGTTTAGTTCACATGGATATTTGGGGTCCATATCATATTCCCTCTATACATGGTCATAAATATTTTTTAACAGTGGTAGATGATTACTCCATATATACTTGGATTTATTTGCTCAAACATAAATATGAAGTTTGTTCTCATATTGAGTCTTTTGTTTTTTTGGTATCTTGTAATACCCCGAAATTTGGGATTTGAGGCTTGGGAATAAGCCTAAATTAAGTGGACTGCTAAACCCCAATTTAGCAAGAGCCCAAATTTATCTCCTAATGATTTTTATATCTTTTGAGTATTAAGAAAGTAAAATGGTGAATTTTGGAGAATATAATTATGTTTTTGGTGAAATCACATATGAGGTAGTAAGCTTGTCATGTGATTTTGAATGATCAAATGATGAGAAATAATTATGAGATTTTACAGGATGAAATTAGACATCTTAAGCTTTAATTTGATAGGAAATATGAATCAATTAGAGATATATACAAAAATATATTAATTTTTGAAGTCAGCACAGAAAAACTGTGAAATTTCTGGAACAGTATGCAAAGATTGAAATTCTGGGAATTTTGTGATTCTATTCAATAAAAGTATATATTTTTCCTTGAAACTAGACTCAATAATGGTTCTATAGGCTTTAGAATCACTCCAATTCGATGTTTCTAGAATTAGTTATGATTTTTCAAAATTTGGGCAGAAATTTGCCAAAATTTTGTAAAAATCCGAAATTGGGAAAATTAATTAATTAAATTGGGATATCTTATTAAAAAAATCATCCTCTTCCTTCAGCCTCATACCTGACGTGAAATAGTAGCCAAGGAGAGAGAGAAAGTTTTAGAGTTTTAGAGAGAGAATGAGAGGAGAAAACTCACGAGATAGGTCGATTTCTTCGGTGAATTCGTACCTAACGTGTATAATCCTTCTCCTAAGCTTCTCTTCTATGTTGTTTGAGGTATTTGAAGCAAGATTTGCGGTGTTACCAAGGTTAGGGTTTTGGCCACATCAAGAAAAAGCTATTAGGAGCTTCGGGTAACTTCCAAACTCTAGTATATTGCCTATTCTGGTTATTGTAGACAATTTAATCAGTGAAATTTCGCCGGATTTTCTTTGGTTCTAAAAATAGAAAATGGGTTTGTGGGGCTGTTATGCTGCCCAAATTGGGTCTTAATGTTATTTTTAATATAATAGAATAGTCAATAAAGTAGTTAGAAGAAGAAAGGAACTCGTTTACGCAGCCGAAACCGAAAAATCCCGATTTTCTCCTTAAAGCCCATATATTTCTGCCATCACTGTGAATGGGTTTTAGAGTTGGATTTTCAATAATTTGATGATTCCATTGAGTTCAGGAGCAAAAATTAGGTGGGGTTACAGTTGGGCACTTTTTCGGAAAAGGCCGAGAAAGCATAATTACGGAAACGCCCCTAAAACCCTAAAAGTAGGGCTGCCAAGGGCAATTTCATAACTTGACATTGAATTTGATAATTCCAAGTCCAGAAATGGATTCCTTGGGTGAAAATATGTAAGAATAGCCCATGTCAAAATTTCAGGAAAAGTACAGATGGACTGAGTTAGCGGGGCCGGGCCGGTCCTCGGGGGTATTTTAGTAATTTTTTAAGATAGACTCATATAACCCCCATAAACACTATGAAAGTGTCTAAATGGTATATTTGGAATTGTAGGACCGAATTGAGAGCCCGAGTTGCTGGCACACAAATCGAGGAGAAAAGCTGGAGGTAGGGGACTTACCTTACTTGCATGTATTTGATATCTTTGCTTGTGTAATGATGTATGTGATTGCTTTACTTGATTGTGTAGAGCATATTTGAATAAATGAAGCTCTGTTTCTGTTTTCGCTATGGCCATAGTCTTGTTGTATGAAACATTGAGCATGCAGAAATGTCATTATGGGGCATACATCTAGATAAAGCTAACATGTCATACACATAGCATCAATCATGCATGCATTATGGTATTTGTTTTCTACTGAGATTATCTCGAATCTCACCCTCCCCTACCAACAATTTAGACAGGAGACGACAGAAGATATGCAAACCCCTATGGGGAGTTTATGTAATCATGCACATATTATCAGTATAGTTATGCTATTCCTGTGTTGCCTACTGAACCGTATATCGTTTTTCACAAATACTTTGAAAAAGGTTGAAATTGAGATAAGGACGGGACATATCTACTCAATTTCATACTAATGTGCAAGTTATTCGATTAGACAACGGATTAGAGTTTCAAATGACTGACTTTTATGCCCAAAAAGGGATAATTCATCACACTTCTTGTAATGAAACCCCTGAACAAAATAGTAGGTAGAAAGAAAACATAAGCACATATTGAATGTCACACGAGAACTTCTATTTCAATCACATATTCCTAAATTTTTTTTTGTCTTATGCTATTACTCATGTTGTATACCTTATAAATCGTTTACCTACACCTATTTTAGGGAATAAGAGTCCTTTTGAACTTTTATTTAGTCACCTACCTGATTTCATCATGCTTAAAGTCTTTGGATGTCTTTGTTTTTCACCTACTCTTTATCAGCATCTAACAAAACTAATTAAACGAGCAAATAAATGCATTTTTCTGGGTTATAAGGCTGGTTCAAAGGGATATATCACTCTAGATGTTACTTCCCAAAAAAATTTTGTCTCTCAAAATGTTCATTTTTATGAGTCAGTTTTCCCTTTTAACCAATCTCCTACTGACATACTACCTGATTCCATACCTTTACCTCAGTCCACACCATCCCTTGCTTACTCTGATATATCACCTTTTCTTCCTGTGTCTCCCCTTATGCCTACTTCTGTTACTTCTTTACCTCTACCCAGGTGTTCCACTAGATCTCACCACTTACCTGACATCTGCATGATTATCATTTATCTCTTCAATGTACATCAGTTTTGCTAGAATCTTTGGAGGTAGGTATCTACCATCCTCTTTCTAGAGTTTTTTCTTATAATCACCTTTATTCATCTTATCACCATTTTGTTTGTTCTATTTCAAGTGCTGATATTCCTAAGACCTATTCTAAAGCCATTCAACATGAAGGGTGGCGGAATGCTACTAAGGCTGAACTTGACGCTTTCCAGCAAAATCAAACATGGGTGTTAACTGATTTACCTTCTAGTAAGCGCCCTATTGGGTATAAGTGAGTTTTTGCTAAGAAATATAATTCAGTTGGTAGTCTTAATCGTTATAAAGGTCATCTTGTTGCTCAAGGTTACACACATGTTGAAGGCATTGATTATAATGATACATTTTCCCCTGTTGCTAATTTAACCATTGTACGATTGTTACTTGCTCTCGTTGCAGCTCATAATTGACATTTGAAACAACTGGATGTCAATAACGCATTTTTACATGGCAATCTTGATGAGGAGGTTTATATGGTGCCACCTCCTAGTTTGAATGTGCCTTCCCCTACCACAATGTGTAAGCCATAATGTTCTCTTTGTGGTCTTAAGTAGGCTAATCGTCAATGGTTTTTTAAATTGTCTACAGCCCTTGAATCACGTGGTTATCTACAATCTCAAGCTAATAACTCATTATTCATTAAGAATACTGCAACTTCATTCACTGCTTTACTTGTCTATGTCAATGATATTATTCTTAGTGGTACAGATTTAGTTGAAATTGATAATATCAAGTGTTATCTTGATTATTGTTTTAATATTAAAGATCTTGGTGATGCTAAGTATTTTCTTGGGTTGGAAATAGCTAGAAGTTCAGCAGGTATATCTTTGTGTCAAAGAAAGTTTATTTTAGATCTTTTAGCTGACTCTGGATATCTGGACTTCAAACTTACTAGCACGCCAATGGCTAGCACTACCAAGCTCTCTAAAGATTCAGGTATTCCTTTGAACGATCATTCCATTATTGGACTTTAGTTGGGTGTTTGTTATATCTCACAAACACCAGACCAGATATATCATTTGTTGTGCAACAACTTAGCCAATTTGTTCAACAACCTATTGATTTACATTTGTGTGCCTTGCATAGAGTTTTACGGTACCTCAAAGGGTCCCCTGGTTGTGGCTTGTTTTTCCCTGTTACTTTGACTTTAAAATTCAATGCCTTTAGTGATTCAAATTAGGCTGGTTGCCTTGATACAAAGCGCTTTATTACTGGATTTTGTGATTTCTTGGAACAGGCATTTATAATTTGGCATTCTAAGAAACAACCTATGGTTTCCACTTCTTCTTCAGAGGAAGAATATAGGGCTCTTGCTGCCATAACTTATGAATTGCAATGGTTATGTAATTTGTTGAAGGATTTTGGTTTACCCCCATCTGCCCCTGTATCTTTGTTTTGTGACAATCAGTCTGCACGTCATATTGCTACCAATCCCACATTTCATGAGAAAACCAAGCATCTAGATATTGATTGTCATCTGGTCAAAGAAAAGCTTAAACAGGGTCTTATTCATCTTCTTCCTATTAGATTTGAGGCCCAACTGGCTGATATTTTTACAAAGCCATTGGCTCAATCTGTTTTTTGTACATTACTTACCAAGCTGGGAATGATAGATATACATTCTCCAGCTTGAGGGGGTATTGGTGTATATATTAGTTAGATAGATTAAATATTGTTTGTTGTAAATACTGTTAGAAGAGTAGTAGTTAGCACAAAAATTAGATGTACAACTATCATAGTTATTGCTTATATAAAGACATATGCACTATCATTTATTGTTGAGAAATACCATTACACATTTTTCAATTTCTCTTCTTGCTTTCACGATAAATGTAATACCCCAAATTTTTTATTAAGGGCTAATGATGATTATTAAGAATAATTGGTGTATTTAAATCTGAATTATTATGAGTTTTGTGGCAATTTCAGTAAATGTGCCAAAATCAAGGAAAATTTGAGAGAATGGAAATTGTTTTTTAATTAGTCAGTGATTAATGGGAAAATTAATTACTAACTAATAAGAAATGAGATGTGTGACTAAATGGCTAATAGAGTTGTTAGAGTAACTAATTAGTTACTTATTTGTTGAGAGCCAAAGAGATTGTGACATGTGTCAATTGGGTATAAAGAGAGATATGGAGAAAAGTCAAATGGCATTTTATATGATTTCTTTCTCTCTCTTCTTCCCTAATTTTTCACTAAAATGGTATGGGGGAGGAAGAAATCATCATTTCTTTATCTTCCTCACTCATCTCTCTCATTTTCTCTCTCTCCATTTCGGTGCCATTGTTGAGCAAGTGAGAGGAAGGAAAAGCTTGAGAAAAAGGTAAGAAGATGACCTCTTTTACTCAAACTCTCTTCTCTAAAGTTGTTCCTTAGGTTGAGAGCTTTATGCTCATGGTTCTAGATCCTCTATTGGTGGTGATTTGAACTCTTAAGGAATTTTGAAGTTTGGAAAATCAAGAAACTCCTTTGGAAAAGTCAAAGAAGTAAGTGAGACTAATCTTTCTATCTATCTTTTATGCCAAATGATTAAGTTTGGAATTTATGGAATATTTGGCCTTAATTTTGAAAAATAAGGGTCATTGGGTATTTGGCATGTTGTTGGTATGGAAATGAGTGTTTTGGATAGATAAATTGATTTGAGAATGAAATGGTATGTTTGGAGAGTTTAGAATTTTGGTGTTGATTGTAGCCTATGACCAAAGCATGATAATGGAATAGAAAATTGTTGGTTTTGGTGTTTCCATGTGATTCCTTGGGTAAAGTTATGTGGGAGTAGCTTTGGTTTGATATTTTGGATTATTGGAATCACTTGGGCAAACTTTGGGAAGTGCTGCCAGTTTTTTTTTTTTTGCATTTTCTGGTTTCTGATAAGCGTCAATCGAGTGCATAAGGGTCTCACTCGAGTGAAGTGCTGCATTTCCTCTGTGTTCCTGTAGTTTTCTGATGCACTTCTATGTGTAAAGGCAAGAGTGTTGCCTCACTTGCGGGTGTTGTGGGTTCTCACTCGAGTGAGCCTCAGTCTACTAGAATGAAGGTGTATCTGACACTGTGAACTCTCGTCTCGGGTTGTCGCTCACGGTCCATTTTTCAAGAGTGAGCCTTAGCACTCGCGGGTGCTAAGCTGTCACTCGAGTGGAATCATCTTTGCTTGAGTACTCTCTTCTTCTGAAAGTTCTTTGTGCTCTCGGGTGAGCACTTCCTAAATTTCACTTTTGGGAACTCGAGTAAGCATTTAGCTTCCACTCGAGTGCGTTGGTTTATGCTCGAGTACAGTGAGCATTTCTGGTTTTTGTCAATTCCCTTTTGCTCTCGGGTTAACACTTTCTGCACCTTACTTCCTAGAATTTGAGTGAGCATTTGGCTATTACTCGAGTGTTAAGCTTTGTGCTCGAGTGCAAAGTGCATCATCACTCGAGTGAGGCCATCTTCATTTGAGTGCAACAGTGAAAAATCAGTTCTTGTGCTTTCGAAAGGGGATCTTTGGGATAGTTCTTCCAACTCTTTAGGGCTTTTGTTAGAGGCATTTATGGTTACTTAAGGGACAATAATAATAACCAATTTAAGAGTTGAGAAGTTATTGAACATTGGAATAGAGAATTGACACTTCGTCCCTAATTATGAATTATAGGATTCGACATTTGCCCTATTCGGGAGAGTTCTGCGACAGAGCACGCACGGAACGAACCAGGTAGTGACTTTTCTCTCATGTTGTGTATGATGCTTGGTATGCATGACTAATCATTGTGGTATTGTGAATGTGTTATCTCCCTAGTGCATTACAGCGTGAGCAGTTCGGCGTGAGCTGTCGTAGGGGGTGATGATTATCACACCTACCCCTGCCATTGTAATTGCCAAGGTTATGTTATAGAATCGTGGATTCCTGATTTGAGTATCCGGCCAGTGTGGCTGAGTGTATGTGAAATATTTTATATGGATCCCAGCTATGGTGATATATGTGATATGATCATGTGATTGTGTAATACAACGTGAGCAAACATAAGGGTAACATGAGTCATACCTGCCCTTGTTGCTGTAATTGCCGTTGTAGTTGCTATGTGTTGTGTGATGATTTGCTTTCATGCTTTGTGGTTGTGCATACTATGAGTTATTTGTTACTACGAGGATTCCTTAGAATCTCACTCTCCCAAAACAAATTTTAGACAGGGCCGAATGATCAAAAGGAAAGCGGGTGACGAAGAGCAGATATGGATCCGGATTAGGAGTTTTGTTTTGGTTATTTGGTTATCATGTATAAATCATTTAGATATTTTGTTGGGAATTACATGTACATATTGGATAATATTTGTGTAATCCCCTTGATATGGGAAACTATTTGGGCAAATTGTGCCTTGTAAACCCTTAATTAGTCAATGGAACCCGAGTGTGTCAGGAATTTATTGTGTACTCTGATATTTATAAATGGAATCAAACGTTCAGGACATTTGTGTATTGAAATGTGAATATGAGATCATAGTTGAACAAGTTTTATTAAAGTTTTGAAAACCCTGTTTTGGGGAAAGGAAAAATTTTCTAAGTCCTAAATGATATTATGGTCTCTAATTCCACATAATCATGTTTTGTGAACTTAATCTCAACTTGAGCGTGAAGGATCGTTGTTTATGTGGGATGAGAAATGTGAAAATTGCTTTGTGGTTCTGAAGGAGAGATTGATTACGGCATCTGTGTTGATTATACCTGATCCCAGCTTAACTTACATTGTGTATAGTGATGCGAGTAAGTAGGGATTAGGGTGTGTCTTTATGCAGCAGAGACATGTGGTGGCCTATGCCTCTTGACAGCTCAAACCTCATGAAATGAATTATCCCACCCATAATCTAGAGCTTGTGGCCATTGTATTTGCTTTGAAAATTTGGAGACATTTTTTGTATGGTGTGACGGTAGAACTGTACTATGACCACAAGAGTCTCAAGTAATTGTATGATCAGAAAGAATTGAATATAAGACAGCGTCGTTGGATGGAGTTGTTGAAAAACTACAACCTAGAAATCAAATATCATCCGGGTAAGGAAAATGTAGTCGCGGATGCTCTTAGTCGAAAGACAGTGCTTGTGGCAACAATGATGATACAAGAGGGGAAGTTGATAGAAGACTTTTGAGATTTGAATTTGTCAAACCAAATCGTCTGTGCCAATTATACTGTCTCCTAAGGGGAAAGTGATTTGAGAGCTGAGATTGAAGAAGCTCAAAAGCAAGATGGTTGGATACAACATAATCAGGCTAGAATTGAATGGGAAGAAGCTAAGGGCTATGATTTGTCACCTAATGGATTAGTTCATCAGAATAGAATTTATATTCCACTTAAGGTGAAGTTGAGGCAAAAGATTCTTGACAAAGCACATAAGAGCCGATACATTCTTCATCCGGGTATGACCAAAATGTATCATAATTTGAAATATGTGTATTGATGGACAGGATTGAAGAATGACGTGATGAAATATGTGGCACGATGTCTTACCTGCCAGAGGGTAAAGATTGAATACCAGAGACCGCCAGGGTTGTTACAGAGTCTTGAGATTCAAGAATGGAAATGGGAAAGTGTGACCATGGACCTTGTTGTGGGATTGCCCAAAATCAAGAACTATGATGCGATCTGGGTAATTGTGGACCGATTAATAAAGTCGGCACACTTCATACCGATCAGTGCTAGTTATTCTCCGGACAAATTGGCAGAAATTTATATTTGAGAGATTGTGAAGCTCCATGGCATACCAAAGAATATTATTTCTGATCGAGATCCCCGATTCACTTCGAGATTTTGGAGGGCTTTGTATGAGGCCCTAGGAGCCCAGTTGATATTTAGTACGGCCTATCATCCTCAGACCAATGGACAGTTAGAGAGGACTATTCAAACATTGGAGGATATGTTGTGAGCATGTGTCCTCGACTTTAAAGGGAATTAGGATTACTTTCTTCCACTTGCTGAGTTTGCCTATTGTAAACCCCTGCCTTAAAATAATAATTATAATTTGAGAGTGAGTAATTAAATGGTTTGAAGACCGTCGAATAATTTAAAACTCATTTTAAACTCCTACCCTGTGGTAGGGTTTTCACAATTTTTTTTTTCAAAACTTCATCCCTATCCTAGTCTCAAGTTCAAATATCGAATATAATTACCTATACAGTTAAATCACATTTATACATATAAGAGTGCATAGTTAAGTTCCCGGAAACTCCCAGGTTTCATACATGTATAAACTAAGGGTTATAAGTTCCAACAAGGGGATTACATGATCAAAATCAAACATAATATTTATATCCCAAAAACAATTTACTGTAATCCCTTTCCAAAAGAGATAACGAATAATCCAAAATAACATCCCTACAAAGTATTAACCACTTCTGGTTGTTCGCTTCTCCTTTGAGCCACTTGCCCTGTCTGAAATGTTAGTCAATGGAAAGAATGAGATTCAAAAGAATCCCAATAGTAACAAATCACTCATACAATATATAAACATATAGCATGTAAGCAACCATTAACAACAACATCAACATCAACATCAACACAGTGTCACATGGGTTTCATCACAATGACAACACTTATGGCTGTATACATAGTCATGATAGCTTTCGCTGTATAACGCCAGCTCACGTTGGATAACGACAGCTTTCTCCAGCTATATAGGCAGCAACATCAGATATCATCACAAAACAATGATACACACACATACAATACATTTACAAATAGCATAAGAGAAGAGTCACTACCTTGTTCTTTCCTGACGTGTGCCGGCACAGGTTGCTTGCGATTAGGACAAATGTCGAACCCTATAAACTAAAGTCAAGGACGACAGGTTATTCTCTATTCCAAATTCTCACCTTCAGAACACTTAAAGTTGGTTATCACTTGGACTTTTTAGGTGGCTACTAGAAGCCTAGACACATATCTAAAGGGTTGGGAAGTACTATTTCAAAGACCACTTTTTAGTGTGCCTCGTAAAATGTGCTGTTTCCGGCTTCTGACTTGGTTCTAAAATATTAAATGTACAAGAAATAGGTCATAACCTATCCAAGTATCATTTTAGACTCTTCCATAGTGTTTCTTGTGATTATATTAGCCTATGGTGAAATTTTATCAAAATGCTCCCGGACCCTGGCCCGACTCTGCGTACCCGGTCCAGCTATACTTTTCCCAAAATTTTGACATAGGCTATTCTGATATATTTTCATCTAAGGAATCTATTTTCGGACTTAAAATTACCAAATTCATTATCAAATTATGAAAGTACCCTTGACAGCCTGCTTTAAAGGTTTTAGGGGCATTTTCGTATTTATGCTTTTTCGACCTTTTTCAAAAAAGTGACCAACTGTAACCCCAACTAATTTTTGCTCCTGAACCCAATCAAACCATCAAATCATTGAAAATCCAAATCTAAGACCCATCTCTAGAGCTGGCCGAAATTTATGAGTTCTCTGGAAAAAATCGGGGTTCTGCAATTTCAGCTACGTAAGCACGTTCCTTTCTACTCCTAACCACTTTATTGACTATTCCATTAGGTTAAAACTAACATTTAGTACCAATTTGGGCAGCATAATAGCCCCCACAACCCATTTTCCATTTTTACGCACAAAGACAATCCGGCGAAATTTCACCGATTAAATTGTCCACAGCAGCTAGAATAGTCAACATACAAGAGTTTTGAAGTTATCTCAAGCCCCCACTAACTTTTCCTTGACTTGGCTGAACCCTAGCTATTTCTAAAACCAAAAGAGGAGCTTCCAAACCTTAAAGAACATAAAGGAGTAGCTTAGGATCGGAGTTATACGCGTTAGGAACTAGATCGTTGGAGAAATCAGCTTACCTTCCGAGTTCTTTTCTCTCTCTCTCTCTAAACTCTCTCAACTATTCTCTCTCTATTTTAGCTGTTATGTGTGTCTGATATGGCTGGAGGAAGGTGAAGGATAATGTTTTATATCATATATTATATGATATTTAATTATTAAATTAATTTCCTACAATTTCCGATTTTTCAGAAATTCTGGCAGATTTCTATCCAAACTTTGAAAAATTATAAATAATTCTAGAAAATCAAAATGAAGCGATTCTAAAGGCTATATAACCATTATTGAGTCTAGTTTCAAGAAAAAATATAGCCTTTTACTAGCTGGAAGCATATCATTCCCAGATTTAATTTCTTTGACTGCTGCTCCAGAAAATAATCAATTTCGCTGGGCAAACTTCGAAATTCATAACTCTTAGCTCACAAATCAAAATGACACAAATTATATATCCATTTTGAAGCTTGACATGTGAAATTTAAGACTATAAAGTTTCAGAATTTTTAGACACCATTTGCTTATTCAAAATATCCATACAAACTGACTGCCCTACACAGAATTACACTTAACAGTTTTTCAAATTTTCAACCAATGTGTCTAATGGCTCTAAAATCAACAATCAAACATATTCCAACACAATTTTTCACAAGGAAATCATTGGAATCACTAAAACCACCAAATTCTCATCAGATATTCTTCAAAAGTGTTTATTCAACAATAATTATGTCCATTTTTGAAATCATTAGCCCTTAATCACTTTTTAGGAGCTTTTGTTGCAAAGTTCTTTAATTCATCATTTATCCGAGGAGATAGTCTTCCTTTGTTCAAGAATATTGTGAGACATACGATCAAGATAAATAGCTGCCGGTGATTTTATTCAATCTTGGAACCTGAACTTGAAAAAGATTATTTCCAATAAGTTCTTAAATTGTCTAACTTCCATAACCTGCAAAAAAGAACCGATTAGTAATTTTTTATCCGAACTTGTGAATCATATATCAGAACTTATGATAAATTTTAGTAATTTGTAAGTTGTAAAATTCTTTTGAGAACTTATGAAAAACTTATATGAACTAGTGAAAACCTTATTGAAATTTGTTAATCATTTATCAGAATTTGTGATGAGTTTTTATTTGCAAGTTTTGACATTCTTTTAAAAACTTGTGAAAAGCTTATCTGAACTTATAAAAACCTTATCCAAATTTGTGAATCATTTATCAAAACTTGTGATGAGTTTTGATTTGCAAGTTGTAAAATTTTTTTAAGAACTTGTGAAAAGCTTATATAAACTTCTGAAAACCTTATACAAACTTGTAAGGCTTTTTTCAAGACTTATGATGAATTTTGATTTGCAAATTGTGAAATTCTTTTAAAAACTTGTGAAAATCTTGTCTAAATCTGTGAATCTTTAATCAGAACTCGCGCCTTCCTCTCTGTTCTTATTTTTAAAATCTGAGGAACAATTCTATTATTTCCTTTTAATTTTGAAAAGAGACGAATTAGACCCTAGCACCTTTATGATATTATGAATATTCAGAATACCTTTTTGTCTTTTACCATTTTTAAAGTTCTTTTTAAGGGATTTTCCCAATAATATTTTCAATTTCCATTGTCTTATTTACTTCTATTTGATAAAATTTATTATTGATTTTTTAAGTTTAAATATTTTTTCATTTATTTTGTATCATTATTTTTTATAAGGGAGAATTGCTGATAAATACCTTTTTAACAAATTAATTGCTGAATGACACTATGGAAGATCTGTTGCACATAACGGAAGATATTTTGCACACGACGGAAGATTATTTGCACATTTATATGGAAGATTTTTGCACACACAGAAGATTGGTTGCACAAAATGGAAGATTGCTTGCACACACAGAAGATCACTGCACTCTTGGTAGTAATCATCAATTAATTTGTCCCAAAAGTATTTTTAGGCAATTCTCCCTTTTTATAATGATTTATTGAATATATGGTGAATTTTACTTCACCATTATTATTTACTTCACCATGAATTTTTTTGAGTATTTATTTATTTATTAACATGATATTTAATGTTCAATATTATTACTATGTTATACTTTTTAGTGAAAACGAGAAATATATCAAGAAATACAAGCACAAACACAAATACAGCAAAATGAGATAATGAGAGTGATAAGTTAAACAGGGCGATCCGTGTAAGAAGGAATAGCAATCATAGGCTTATAGATATATTATAATAGTAGTCTAGATAGAGTATATTTGGATTAACTTTTAGATAATAGTTTTTGGAGAAAAAATGGAGAATAGTTTTTGAATAAAATATATTATAAAAAAAAAGTGATTTTGATAAAATGAGAGTGTTTGAGTATTATGATCAAAATAGATTTTTTTTAATAGTCAAATTACTAAAAGGACATTAAATTTAATGATAATTACATATAAAGAATAAAATTATATTTTATATATTATTTAAGGGTTAAGGTCCAAATTTAATGGCTACGTTTTTCCTGAGAAATGTCTGGTACAAATAAGTTATGGAAGGTGCAAAAATAATAATAAACAATTAAAAATGATACAAATTTAATAAAACCATTAAATTTGACCTAACAGCGTTAAATTATAAGAGAAGAAAACCCCTAACGGTATTAAAAAGAATGCACCTTAATCCATTATTTAACATTAAATTTCATAATTAATACTAAAAATGAAATAAATTTATCTATATTTAATGTTAATTACTTTAACTAATTTTTTTAATATATCAAATTAGATAAATAGATTTTATATTAATGATAGGAGGGGGTATTAAAATTTTAAAATTAAAATAAAAAAAGAAAAAAAAAGGGAGAGAGAGAGAAATTCGAAATTCTTCAAAAAGAAAATGAGAGAGAGTGTGTGGTGTGGGGCCCACCAATAAGCAAATGGACAAATGAGATATTGGGGGTGGGGCCCACAACATGGAAAAAAAAAACAAAAGAAAAATTACCAAAACCATGGTTTTGGAGAAAAAGGGGATTTTGAGGTTTTGGATAGTATTTGGGTAATAATTTTTAAAACCATGGTTTATTTTTCAAAAGCATTTTTTTTTTGTTTATCCACACACACATAATCCATATTATTTATTTTTGTTATTATAGAAGAAAAACGACAAAGTAGTTAAGGTTGTTATCGGAATAGGATACTATTCTTTTATAATTTTGTTTGCTTTTTAAACATTGTTAAATGACGTGTCCGCATTCCAGGCTCATCAGAGTGATGAGAAAAAAAATTGTTATCACCAAAACGATGTAGTTTCACTTAAAAGAAAGATATGAGCCGTTAATACAAAAATAATCAAAGCAATCCGTGTGTAACCTCTGTTTTCTCGTCCTAAAATAATTGTTACTGTTTATAATCTCTTAAAATATTTTTTCAGTTATACCCAGTATGTTAGCTGATTGATTGCAATTTTACCCTTAATATTTTTTTTCAGCTCCAAAAATTACTTTAAAATATTTTTTTTTGGTTTTTAACCTTTTAAAATATTTTTTCAGTTGTGTTTTGTATTTTAGGAGACAGACTTCAATTTTACCGTTAATGTATTTTTCTTGGTAGTAATGAGCACTCAAAACTTAAGATACTGATTTATTAATTTTCACCCACTCTAAAATATTTTTCAGTAGCATATAATATTTTAAAGTAATTTTAAAGCTGAAAAAATACGTTAAGGATAAAATTACAATCAATCTGCTAATACACTGGGCAGAACTGAAAAAATATTTTAAAGGATTAGAAACACTACAAATTATTTTAGGATACTGTATATTATTTCAAAAATATTTTAAAATATTAGATACATCCAAAAATAGGTGACACACAAACAATCCTGATTATTTCAATATCAACCGCTTAGAACTCTCTTTTAAGTGACACTACGTCATTTTGATGATGAGAATTCTTTTTCTCATCACTTTGATGAGCTTAGAATACGCGTTAAATGACAATGTTAGTTGACTAAATAGAAACTTTTACGAGTCTTAAAGCACATTATACACATGCGCGTTGAATTAATAAATAACGCATTAGGTAGGGAAATTTCTAATAGTGATTAATTTTAAAATATGGTCTAAATTCTAGAAGAGTGAGAATATTAAAATACATTTTTACACATCAAAAAGTTAACCAATTCAAGATGCTACTTAATTATGGGTTGATGATCAATCCACAAGAAATTTATTAGTCGTCAAGTCTAAAGATTGCCTTCACTAATTAAAATAAGGTGCTTTAAATTAGGTGAAGCAACATCATTTCCCATTAATACTAGTATTCATCCTCTTGCCACAAAACCCATAGCATTTTTTAAAATTTTTGAAAATATATATTTGTAATTTAATTTAGGGTCAAGGTTCATCTATCACCCAAAAATATTTTTTTAAGTGTGCTCAGTATCATAAAGTAATTTGTGACGTATCTAGCACTTTCAAATATTTATTTAGATGCATCCAACACCATAATATATTTTGTAACACAATTTTGGCAATAAAATATTAATTTTTTTGAACAAAGTTGGCCCATAAAATATTTTTTAAGAGAAATTCAAATCTTGTCATAAAACTCTCAAAATGTTTTTTAAATTGAAGTACATCCAACACCCTAAAATATTTTTTAGTAGCAATTATAGGGTGTTGAATGCATATGAAAATATGCTTTAAAGTACTGGATGAACTATAAAGTATTTTAGGATACTAGATGCACCCTAAATTACTTTATAATGTTGGAAGCACTTAAAAAATACTTTAGGATGCTGGACACACCATAAATTATTTTAAAATGTTAGATACGCTTGAAAAAAATATTTCAAGGTGATATACGCTCATTTAGCTTTTAATGTATTAGTACTTGTCATAATTAAATAAATAGATTAAAAATATTGAATTATAAATTTAGTACAAATTGTATAATATTTAAAAATAAAAATATAAATAAAACCATGTGTTTAATATATTATTGGGTTAATATAACTTTTGGTCCCTGAAGTTTCACCCGATTTTGGTTTTGGTCCCTCAAGTTTGAAATCGGTGGTTTTGGTCCCTGGAGTTTCACCCGATTTTGGTTTTGGTCCCTCAAGTTTGAAATCGGTGGTTTTGGTCCCTCGAGTTTCACCCGATTTTGGTTTTAGTCCCTTAAGTTTGAAAAAGACTTGGCGACCCGTTTTTGAAACCTGACCCGGAAAAAAAACCAAGTCCTTTTCAAACTTGAGGGACCAAAACCACCGATTTCAAACTTGAGGGACCAAAACCAAAATCGGGTGAAACTTCAGGGACCAAAACCACTGATTTCAAACTTGAGGGACCAAAACCAAAATTGGATTAAACTTCAGGGACCAAAAGTTATATTAACCCTATATTATTTTATAAAATATAAAAAATAATAAAAAAGATGGCATCTTCAAAAAAATTTTATATGTCATTTAAAGGAAAATTTAGGATACATTTTTCACATAGAATAAGATATACTCCATCTAGTCTTATTTATAAAATTTTTTTTTATAGGGTTGGTCCTTTTTATAAGTAACTTTCACTTTTTGTCTGAAAATGTAAGTTTTTCTTTTCTTTTCTATTCTTATTAAATACTCATTCTCTCTTATATCTTACACTCATTATCTCTTATACTTTTTATCTATTCTCTCTCCTATACTCTTTTCATAAATAGGGGCATACATGGAAAAAACATAGCATTTTTGACATAATCATTGCTTTTAACTATCAGTTCGTTTTACACAATCAAGAAGAAAGTAGCTTATAAATAATACATACACAGCACGCCCATAGAAATGATAAGAGGTAGAAGAACATGTGGAATTACTCACAATTATGAGTAGTAATACGTTTATTTAAAAATGATTTTACAAATGCTCAACAAATATTGATAAAAACAGTAACAACAAAATAATTAATGTTTAACATAGACTACATAAATAAATCTCATGTTCCTCCTACCTATCGAAGTGCTAATATCCTGTAATAGAAGTTTGTGTGTGTGTGTGTGTGTGTGTGTGTGTGTGTGTGTGTGTGTGTGTGTGTGTGTGTGTTGTGTTATAGGATTTTTTATGGATTTGTCCACCGACCGCACCTAAAATCCTATCCAATGCTCAATTATTTTTAGGACTGGTGACACTATTTTATTTTATCCTTAGACGCAAAATATACTCACATGATTTTTAGTTTTTTAAATTGTTTATGGCATTTCAAACCCTACACAATCATTTCCATTTTGCGTCCCATAATCGTGGAAACTGGAAAGATTCATAGAATGACAAAAAGCAAACTATTCTATAAACTTGCCTATTCATTTCTATAAATTAAATATAGAGACGATTATATATTTAAATTCTGTTAAAAGCCTTTAAATTTTTATTCTTTAAATGCATACTTTATGCAAACAAAAGATATTAAAGTATTTAATTTGAAGATTAAAATTATATAATCTCAATAAATTTAGAAGTTTCAAAGAATTTTTTAATAAGATAATTAGGAAAACATACGCATTGAAATTATTAAGCAACTTTTGACCTAAAAAATTTAAGCAACTTAAAATAAAAAAGGTCCCAAGTTGAATTTTTTCCCACTGTTTATTTTTCAGCTAATTAACTTCTTTTTTTTCCTTAAAAAAAAAAATCTCCAAGTGCATATCATAAAATCATTTTGGATTAAGGTATAAATTTGCCCTAGAAATTTTCGCTGATGAGCAATGTTACCCCGAAAATGTTTTAGGTTCAATATTTGCACTAAAAGTGTTAAAATAAAGCAATGCTACCCTTTTTCTATTAAAAAATTGATCAATGTTAGTTTTTTAACGGTATGGGACAACATTGTTACGTTTTAAAATTTTTGGGATGCCATTGATTCTGAAAAAATTTTCAGGATAATATTACTTCTTAGTGAAAACTTCTGAAATAAATTTACAAGTAAATCCAATCATTTTCCCCACCATTACAATTATCCATTATTCATATTTTTTGCTTACCCCATTTATCTCGCACATTTAATACCCTCGTTAAAAGAGGGGTATTTTAGAGAAATGACATACTAATGAGTAATGACAAATAACCAACTTAACCAAATATTTTAATCTCTGTAAATTAGTTAATCAGATCTTACTCTTTAGTGAGGTTGTCAAATTCACGAGTTCAGTTAAACTCGTATCAGTGATGTAAATTCGTATTATGAAGTTTCATAATAAACAACGTTTATCATATCCCCATAGCATCCTACCCTCATGTTATATACTCCAAAACTGCTACTAATAAAATGCCATAAACACTCTCCATTCACAAGCTCTGGCTCAATTGCGACAAAAAACCAACAATTGTGTGTTTGTTAGGGGATAAGGTGCAATTTTATCAATAAAGGTTTTTTTCGAGGGGCTATAAATAAATTTTGGAAGGGGCAAAAATACCAATAAACAATTTTAAAGGGTGTAAATTTACCAAAACCGTTAAATTTCATCAAATACCATTAAGATTTTCTTCTCTTATAATTTAACAGCCACTTGATCAAATTTAATGGTTTTGGTGAATTTGCATTCATTTAAATTGTTTATTGGAATTTTCTCCCCTTCTAAAACTTATTTGTGCCATTTGCTTCTGGGGAAAAACTTTATCGGTAAAATTGCCCCTTACACCCTTTTTGTGGCAACGAGAATTAAGCAGTCCAACGGAAAGGCATGTCTCACGATTCGTTGGCTCAAACTCATTAATCTGAAACGTAAAACTTGAACACAACTTAAAAACAACCACAAATTTCGAAGATGCATCAAACATGGCATATCCTTTGTTAGTACAAATATGAAAATCAGATATCACAAGAAGAACAGATTCCTCGGTAAAAAAATTAAAAATCCCCACTCTTCTTCCCACTTTTTGATCCTCCCAAAAGAATTGAAACTTAACAACTCATCTCACCATACTGCAAACCAATATCTCTTCAAACTTCGAAGCTCACATTACAAATTCAGTTTCAGAAAAGATAAGAGAAAGAAAAAGAAACCAATCAGAAATAGAACTTAGCACCACAAAGCAATTTGTATGAGTGTGTTTAGTTTGTCAAAGTCATGCAACACATGCAGCTGCTGAAGAAGGAAGGCCTTGGCTTGCGTTTTTCTTTTCCTTTAGGTGAAACATACTCCTTTTCTTTCACTTCCTTCTTCACTGTGCCATCTTGGTTTTCTTTTTCCTTTGGCATGACTAGAAGATGAGCTTCTTCTTCTTCTTTCAATAGGCTTAAGAATGGAGCATGGAATTTCTCAGAGTAACTTCTTTCCATAGTTACTATTTTCTCCTCCACTGGCATTTCTTCATGCTGTAATACGCGTTGTTCATATTCAGCACAAAGCTTATTAAGATTTAGATTGCTCTGGTTTGTCAAGCCTTCGGTTGCAGTCTTACCCTGATGGATCAATGGAATGTGATCTGACTCTTCCTTTGTCTCTTCTATATTGAGATTGAGATTGAAGCTCGGAGATTTTTGCATCAGACAAGATATATTAGGATTCTCAGGGTTTGATTCTGTGCTATACCTACTTGTCATACTTTCCATAACTTCATAGCAGCCTCCACTTGCAAAAACAGGATTGTTAAGAAGTGGGACACTGGACTGATTCGCCACTGAAGTTGTTATTTCTGCTTGTTTTAGTGATGTTGCTTCTACTCGTTCGGAATAGTCTTTCCCTTCTTTCTCAAATGCTTCAATATCAACCATGTCCAGAGCCGGCATGGTCAAATGTGAGGAATCACTGTTGCCCTTTGGGTGAGATTCTTTCTGACCTGAAGTTAGAAGATGAGAGTTACATTGTTCTGACATGTCTTCCCCATCTAAACCTTTTAACGTGGCGGGCGAAGCTTTAGGCTTTATCTCTATTTCTTCAAGAACTTTCTCCTCATAATTCTCTTCCTGTTCAAGTGTGCAATTTTCAACTGTTGAGCCTGGGATAAGTCCATCTCCTTCAACTTCAGGAACAATAAAATCTTGAACTGGAGCAGTGCTGATTTCATCTGAATCTGAAGTTGTGTTGTTATTAATGAACACATCAAATTGGTGTCCATTCTCAGTAACCTTGGGTTCTTCAACTTGATCTGTCTCGCCAAGAACAGCACAAGAAAGAACTACATTTCCTTCTCCATTACCGTCTCCATTAGACCTTCCATTGATGATGTCAGCCTCTAAATCTTGTGAATTCTCCATTTCTGATCGGCTTACGTTCAATTTTGTTTCTTCTTGAAGCTCCTTGCACACTTTTACATTGTCAGACTCTAGTTTCTTATCCACCATGTCAGATTCTGGAGGTGAATCCAAAGAATGATCAACAATATGATTGGCCTCAGCCAATAGACTGAGATTGCTCTTTTCGTTGATGCTAGAAATATTATGTGTTCTCTCTAACGCATATCTCTCACTACTCTCTAATTCATCTCCATCTCCACCTTCAGTGATGACTCCACAAAATAAGTTTTCTTGGGTTTCCTTTTCTTTATCTGAACTGACATCATCATCTCCATCTCCACCTTCACTTCTTTGCAGTGATTCACTGCCTTCAAGTGATGGTTCTTCGAGAACTTCATCACACTCATCATGAGAAGAATGTATTTGTGATGATTCTTGAGGTTTTACATCATGTGATGCTAAAACGACTGTGTTCTCTTCCTCTGCAGGGATTATAAGCAAGGTAATACAGATGTCACAAGTCAAAATATTCATATTTACATGTCATCATTTAGATTCTTGCAAGTGCACTTATAATAATTTGCTCTTAGCTATTAGATGTAACATGTCATATAATTAATCATATACGATGGAGCAAGGCCATGAAAACATCAACAATTGGCCTAACCTTGTTTGATTGGAGACTCTTTATCAAGGTGATGATCACATGTAACCAGCTGATCCATGGATAAATCTATTAGCTTGTCATATTCTTCAGTGCTTTCCAATGATAAGTTTGACTGGATTTTACAGTTCGCAGCTCCTTTGTCTGCTAATCCAGCATTTGGAGACTTTTCAACTTGTTTGGTTTCTCTTATTTGATGCCCTGCAGATCAGAATACCAGATATTCATAAAAACTACGATACTTTATATTTGTTAGTTTCTTGAAATATAGCATATAAAAAGAAACAACTGACCTGAAACGGAATCTTTGACATTTGATTGATCGTCAGAAGACAAGTTGGCAGCTTTTCCCAGAACATCCAAGTCTTCAGAAACAGGATCCTTTGCAATTTCAGCTGGCTCATCATTGTCATGAGTTTCTTTTTGTGTTTTGTCATGAAGCTTACTTGTGCTGTCATCTAAATCAATCCTAGAAGCTTTTTCCCGAACAATTTCGCCCTCGGTGGACGGATGATCTTGGTGATCTCCATTTTCATCATCTTCACCAGCATTTCCTTCCCGAGTTGAATTTTCAAGAACATTTGGTACATCATTAGAAGCCGATGACATATCATTCAGAACATCTTCAGCTTCAACTGCAGAAGGCATTTGGTTTTCTACAACTACAACATCTCCATGAGTATCACCTTTTGATGAATCATTCTCAAGCATGATTGTTGATTCAACAGTAGTAGTCAATCCTATAGCTTTCTCTTCGACATTTTCGACACCAGCCATTGGGATCAATTGATTTGGCCCTTTTCCCTCATCTACATGACTATCTTCTTCAAGTGTATCTTTTCCTGGTTCAATTATTGAATCATCAGAAGCCATTGCAGCCTTTTCCATTTTCTGATTCTCTCCCTTCTCGTCATCTCCAAGAGTATTATCGCCTTTCGATATCTCATTTCCCGGTTCACTCCTGTCATTGGAAGCCAATCCATCTTGAGCTTTTGTTTCACCATCACTGCCTTTAGCAGCGGAGATTTTCTGATTTTCTTCTTCTATTCTCTCTGCAGTCACTTCCTCATTTAAAGCCTTTTTCTCAGCTTCACTTGCATTATCTTCCTCTGCAACAAAAAATTGAAAATAATCAAATGAGAAAAAAGAAGAAGATAGAACTCTACCACACCATATTCAATCCAATACTTGCAATAACAAACCCAGTAAATAATAAATACCATTGAGAGCAGATGTTGTGTTGTTATTACCCATTTCATTGCCCATGCTCAACTTGCCAAATCCTGCAATATAAGCAAAGCAGGGGAGAGAATTCAGAAATAATACACAATTCCTCAAACAAATGGTAAACCTTCTAATAAATAAGAATGAATCAAAGGAAAGAACTTTTAAGTTTGAAATCTGAAAAAGACCAACACAATTGTGCATCATAGACCATACCATGATTGTGATGATGAAACTCACATGCCCCTCAGCTTTCAACATCTGAGGACAGCCTTGAGTTGTTTGAGATTGCCAGAGTGTTTATACTTGATCAGAACAGACACTAATACCCTATTGCTTACAACATAAGCCTTATTTTGAGTCATATGTCTGCCTAATAATAATTAGGTACCATAAAGTATATACTTGAACATATCTAGCACTACTAATTTATACGCATACAACTTATGATAAGGTTCTTGCGGGTCCATGCTTCATGAGTAGCCTGGTTTGCTCATATAATAGGGCATTGTAACCATTGAAGCTGTTATAATCCTTCACACAGACATTACGACAAACACCTTGCAGGCACAAGAGAGAGAAGTTAAGTACACAACACGTTACTCCTCTGGAACTATTTAACTAATTTGATTACATTAAGGTAATTAATATACCATATTTTTTTCTAAAACACCCTAATTATCTTCTTTAATTCACCCCCTGCTCTCTTCCTTGATTATTATTGAGGGAGTATCAATAGAGGTAATTAGAGAAAAAATGATAAATATATCTTACATTTAGGATTAAAATTAACTTCCAATTAGTTCCTACATCGAGGACATGGGGAATATTAAATTACTACTATGCTGCTCTTTTCTGAGCATCTGGTTATACATATTCAGTCTCTAAATGATGTCCATGTGCTTTTCTTTTTGCAGAGAGCCTAAAGCTATGGGTTGTCTGAAAGTGATTACAGAAAACAGACGACCCATGAAACCATATAATAATAAATGGGGATTAGCTACTTTTTCATTAAGAACTGGCGAGAATAAGATTTACACGCACAAAATTTCTGAATTAGACCCCACCAAGACAATTGCATTTTTTTAGGTTTGAGGTGCTTATATATACTTTAGAGTTGGGAGGCTGCGACAAAGGGCACACTTTAGTGCTGGGCTCATCATCATGCATGGATGAGTAAGCATTGCTTTATTCTTTTTGAAACTCCAAACTTTTTCCAATGATAAGTGTTAAATTATTGGGAAAATGAAACTTATGATTTATGCGAGTAATAATTACATATTTTAAAAAGTTAAGATTACTTTTCAAGATAAGATATAATAGAATTAAGTTGGCCCTGATGTTATTTAATTTTTTTTTATAGAGCTATCCAACCGTGTCAAATTTAAATATTGTCAAACTCAATCAAAGATAGCCCTTCTAAAGACTTTTTTTTTACATTTACCCTAACTCAAACTCAAAACATCATACTTAAGGTATCAAAGCCCATTCTATTAGGACAAAAAATACTCATGATCTCTAAGTCATATGGTAGTAACTTTACTATTATTGTAAGGCTCAGTCACTCTCTCTCTCTCTCTATATATATATTTGAAACAAGACAAAATGATATTCATTAATATCAAGAGTACATGCTATAAATTACATATAGTCAGAGTTCCTAAAGAAAACTTAATGTAAGAGTGAAAACTAGAATAAGTGAGTGTGTGAACACTAAGGAAATTAAAAGCATAAATAAGTGAAAGAATTTCCTGCCAAGCAATACTGGTTATTTGAGATGTTGTAGTAGGAACCTAGAGGAAGCGTTAACTAACACAGTAAATAGAGAGTGGAGGTTTTGATCCTTCCATAACCAATCCTGAATTCAAGCAGCAAAAGAGAGATGCTCTAAAGCACTTTGACAGAAAACATCACCTGGGACTTTCTGATTTCTCCATACGAATTCTTTCAAAGTGGAGCCATTATAACAAATAATCCCATGACAATGATACAAACACTGCCTCTTGTATTTATAAAAGATCATATCCCATCCATTCACATTAGAGCAGAAGAAGTTAATACCTGAAGCAGGAGGCAATTGCTTTTTATTAATGTTGATAGAGAAAGCTAATTTGGTGAAAGAGGTTGAACGCTTTAATTACTTCCTGAATGACAGTTTTTGGAGAAATTGCTACTCCTTGATGAATTGCCAAATTTCTTTTCCTCCAAATGAGATTGATCAAGCAAACAATTTCACTTATCATTTGGTAACACTGATCATTATATAACTGAACCAAAACTTCTTTCAACCAGCTTGTAAATTCAGAGAAGTCTTATGCCAGAACTCTGATAGAAGAACAACCAAATCATAGGGATCTTGCAAAAGGGCATTCAAGGAAAAGATGGGAAAGAGTTTCTTCTTCTTCACATCCAAAAGCACAAAGATTTGATAAACTTAAATGATTCAAAATATCAGAAGATGGAATTACATTATTCATAAATTTCCAAATAAAAAGCAATTGCTTAGCAGGTCATTGAATTTTATAGAGAAATTTCCAGAAAGGGTGATTTGAAGTATTCATTTGAGCTCCTAAGAGCGAAGTCACCCCATTTTTTACAGTGTAAGATCCTCAAGAATTACCATTCCAAATTAGCTTATATAAATTGTTCAGAATTGAGATAGGTGTGTGGGCAATAGCAAGGGCTGAATCAAGTGGATATAGGGACCGAATGAGCTGCAAATTTCAGGAAACTAGATTCCAAAGATACGGGGAATGCAATCATAGATTTGCTACCCATTGAATATTCATATGTGAAGCACGATCTTGCTGCATGGGCCACCAAAGGTGGTGATTGATACGAAGGGAATTGCTGTTGCCAACTCACTACTTTAACTTTTGAATAATAAACTAGAATTCTCCGATATGCCTTTACAGATCCAAGGGCATTGTAAGGCTCCTTAATGATACCTGTCGAATCTAGGTCAATATATTTAACCTTGAGAGTGGTGGACAACAATGAAGGGGGTTCAGATGAAATGACTCTCGAAATTTGCTTAGCTGAGAGGCCTGAGTTGACAATTTTAACAGGTCTTAAACCTAAACCCCCTTTCTCAACTGGATTGAATAAATGATCCCTCCTAAGAAGATGAAGTTTCCTTTTAGAATTTGATGACCCCCAGAAGAAATTTGCACAGCATGCATCAATCTTGTCACAAACATATTGGGGCAATTTGATGCAAGACTCTCTCTCTCTCTCCTCTATATATATATTGTTATATAAATATAAAAAAATTATATTGGTTATATAACAAAATTAATATTATTACATAAGTATTTTAGTAAAAATAGAATGAGTTACAAAGTGTGCGTTTTTTAAGAAAAAAGAACTTCTCTCATGTATGTCTTGTTTTTTACAATTTTTATACTTTTTTTATAGTTTTTTTTCATGAAAAAATTTTCAAACCAACTACCATGTATTTCTCTTCAATTTTATCTTGGGGTGTTCTTGCAATTGTTTTCCAGGAGAAATTGTAAGAGAAAGCTATGAATTAGAGAGAAAATCCAATGAAAATTTTGAGAGAAATTCTCTGTTTTTTCCAACAGTAATTTCTGGTATAAAAATCACTCTTTTCTTATAATAATTGTAATGTAATTGCCTAGATGTTACCAAGAGTTCATTCAAATATTTTCAAAATATCAAAGTATACTTTTAGTCCCTTAAGTTATATATTATGTATATTTTTGGTTCATTAACTTTGAATACTTCTGGTTTCATAAATTTAACACCATTAATATTGTTAACGGAAAATGCTGACGCAACAAGCTTAAGTGATGACTGAGCAACTGACAAAGCATATTTAAGTTTTAATTTTTTTAATATTAAAAATTAGAAATAAAATTTAAAACTTAAATATTAAAAAATTTAAAAAATCAAACTTAAATATTAAAAAATTAAAAAAATTAATTTTTGATATTAAAAAAAATTAAAAATTAAATATTTTTTGTCAGCCGCTCAGTCATCACTTGAATGTATTGCATTAGCTTTTTTTCGTTAGTAACACTAACAGTGTTAGAATTATGAGATTAAAAGTATATGTTATAAAGTTAAGAAACCAAAAGTACACATCATGTAAATTTAAGGGAATAAAAGTATAATTTAACCTTATACTTTAGCCTTTTCATAATTAACATGTTGAATGTGAATGACACCCTCACACCAGACATATAACTTTTCACTGAAAGCCAAACTTTTAGTTGGCAGGGGAAGAAAAAAGAAGAAGAATGCCGAAATTTTCAAAGGATGATTGTCATTTTTCTTTCTTTAATTATTCATAAACTTTACAACTTTTTACGTGATATTAAAACTCAATTCGGGTTCTTTACCAAAAAGAAAAACACAATTAGGGTTAGCAGATTAGATCAGCAAATCGGTGAATCAACCTTTAGCCAGTCCAATTAAGAGTTTTTGATGAGATCGATTGAGTTCAATTTTATATATTTTCCCTATTGTTGAGCATGGAACTGCGTTATTTTGAATGAAGAAAATAATAGTCTATCATACTACTTAGACAACTAATTTGGGGATATTAAAAAAATTTAAATTAGTTATTTATAACAATTGTGCCTAGCTTTCTCTAATCTATCATCTTTAATCATATACATTGGAATTGAGAGTACCTTTAATATGTGCAATCAATAATGATACTTTTAGTAAAAAAATATAAATTTGGAAGGTAAATTAGATTAGAGTCTTATGTTTAAAACCAAAATGAATCCCTTGTCTAGGATCGAAGGTAGTATTTATATTTTGTTACGAAACGAAAAGAAATTTGGAATAAAAGAGCAAGAGATAAGAGAAGAGAAAATTCGAGAGAGAAAGGGGGAGTAATTCTCATTCAGTTTCTTGTTTGTTCTGTATGAGTATAATGCATTGTATAAAACCTTTATTTACAAGCCTCCAAGAGTCAGCACCAAGGGTCACCACTACTAATATATAATGAATGGTACCATTGATATAGACATTTAATACAAATGAATGTACATTATATGACCCTTCATATCATTCATATATCTGAATATGCATTAAGTAGCCTTTTAGTTTCCCAACCACTATTCATGAATGCTGACTAGAATATAAGAGGTCAAGAGTCAATGGACATTCATATAATTAATATATTCATAACACTCCCCCTTGGATGTCCATTATAAATATGCCTCATTAAAAAACTTTAATTACGAAAAACCTAGTTGTAATATCCCAAATTTTAGGATTAGAAGCTTGAGAATAAGCCTGAATTAAGTGGACTGCTAAGCCCCAATTTAGCAAGAGTCCTAGGAATGAGGAATTTGCTGCCAGAGAAATTTCTTTTAAGATAGTGAGTTTGTTAGGTGGTTTTGGATAACCAAACGATGATAAAAAATTATGAAATTTTACAGGATAAAAGTAGACATCTTAAGGTTTAATTTGATAGGTAATGGGTAATTTTTGGAGCTGTACGAAAAGAGTTATGAATTTTTAAAGTTAGCCCAGAAAAACTGTCTATTTTCTAGAACAGCGTCCAAAAACATAAATTTTGGGAATCTTCAGCTTCTAGTCAACTAAAGGCTATATTTTTCTTTGAAACTAGACTCAATAAGGGTTTCATAGCCTTTAGAATCACTCCAATTTGATATTTACAAATTATGTTATGATTTTTCAAAGTTTAGGCAAAAAATCTGCCTGAATTGCCTCAAATTCGAAAATAGAAAAAAAAAAAAATGTAATGGCAACCTTATAAATATAAGATAAATGGAGAAAAGCCAATTGGGTTAATTGAAGGACCCTCCTAGGCATGAATATGGCCTGATTAGGGGGAGGAGGAATTAGTTACAACCTAATGGAGTTTATGACATAAATTTGCATGCAGATACGATTTAGGAAAAATCCCATATAAAGCTATTTAAAATAGGACAATTTTAAATCATGTTGGTAAATTTAACAAATCCCTAAATGAGTCATCAATCTAATTTAGGATTTTAAAATGTGGGTAAAATGACTTTAATGTCTTCTCTCTCCTCATTAAAGAGCTTCATTACTTTGTGACTTATGTTTTTCTATATATATATATATATGTATATATCAACATTAATATTTACTAAAACAAAATATGATTCATCTATAATTTAAATATAGGGAAAATCTCATATAAAGCTATTTAAAATAGGACAACTTTAAATCAAATTAGTAAATTTAACAAATCCTTAAATGAGTCATCAACCTAATTTAGGATTTTAGAATGTGGATAAAATGACTTTAATGTCCTATCCTCTTTCCTTTTTAAAGAGTTTCATTACTTTGTGATTTATGTTTTTCCATGTGTGTGCATATATATATATATATCAACATTAATATTTAATAAAATAAAATATGGTTCATTTATAGTTTAAATATATTAATTATCATCATAAAAACAAAAAGCTTACAGTATTTTTGAGCAAGGAGTTCATTTTATTAACATGAACAAATTTTTCAAAAAAAAAAAAAGAATATATGTCACAATAAAAAATTATTTTTAAATAAATATATTATTATAAAATTTACTATACTTATTTCATATATAAAGTTTTTCTTGGAAAGTTCTATATTTCAATAAGCATTTTATGAAATTTTAAGTGTATTTAATATTTTTATCTAAATATCCTTAGAAGTATATCAAAGTTTTCTCCTTTCTAATAGAAATGAATAATTCATATTAAAAAAGTGAAATCTTAACTAAATTATTTTTAAGAAATTCACATTTATGCATTAGGGAAAATTATTTAGAGTTTGTTTAGATTACTATTGGTAAAAATAGTTTTTATTTCAATTGATTTTTATAAATTGAAGTTGGCAAGTATTATCCTTTCCTTTTTCTTGCGTCTCACTTGAGAAAAAATAACTACATTATTTTTTTAAGAAAACTCAAATTTTTTAATATTTTTTATTTTTTGGTGAATGGGGACAAAACCCCTAGCAATAATTCAGAAACTAGTACATCACGTGGGTATTCAAACCCCAATTGGTCCGCAAATAAAGCATCTAACACCTCACCAGGAGGCTCAAGAAAAGAAACAAAATTATAGTCTCTATGCAAACTCAAATCAGCAATTCTGTCTGCCACTTGGTTCCCTTCTTGAAAGGTATGAGTCACACAAATCCTCCAATCACCTTGCAAAACCTCAGCTACCATCATCTGCAAAAGGTCCTTACCTTCACCGCCATCACTTAGTGCAGATAATACTGTTATTATCGCCTTCGAATCCCCTTCAATAACGAGCTGTCTGACACCCAACTCCTTAGCAACTCGCAGACCCCACAGTGCCCCCCACATCTTTGCATAAAAGCACTACAAACTCCAATTTTCACAGCATACCCTTTTTTCCAATTCCCTTGCCAGTCCCTTATTACCCCACTACACCCTGCCAGACCCAAGACACCTCTAGCAGCAACATCAAAATTAAGCTTAAACCACTCAGTAGGAGGAGGCAGCCAGCTGATACTCACAGATTTCCTCTTACCTCCTAACCGCTCATTTAGTGCAGACAAATTATCCATCTCCCACACATACCTGTAAAAGATAAAACCTGGATTTATTGGCATTACAAACCCTCCCTCAAATAGCATTTTATTTCTCCACTGCCACTGCCACCAAACAACCACCCCAAAAATCTTAGCCCATACATTGTCCTTAATCAGATTTTGCAAAAGCCAGTCCTTAAGCGCTGCATATTAAAGAAATTACCCCAACCTTAGAACCCCCCACATCTCTCCAAACATTCCTTGCATACCTGCAGTCCCTTAACGCATGCAGTAAGCTCTCCTCTTCTTCATGACTACGACTACAGCTAGCAGAGCCTCTAATAATTCTGGATCTTCGACCAGCAGTGAGCAGCCTGTCATGCAAGTACAACCACAAGTGTATTTGAACTCTACGTGTCCCCTTCTAACCCCAAACCTTTTTCCAGTCAACCTCAGAATTCACTCCATCCTCTTTTTTAACCCTTCTATACATATCAACAACATTAAATTTTCCCCCACCCCCCTCGCCATCTCAGGTTATCATTCCCAAGATTAGCACAAGGAATAGGTATAGCTCTTAATTTCAACAAATCCTGCTCACCAAGATAATCTTTCAGAAAAATGAATTCCCAAGATTAGCACAAGGAATAGGTACAGCTCTTAATATCACTTGAATGATTTTTTGTTGACAAAATAAATTTTTTAATTGATTTTTAATATCAATTAAATGATTTTTAGTTGGTATGTATTTTTGTTCCCTTTTTTTTTGCTTGAATTATTTTTTATGATCCTTTTAGAGCATAAAAAATTCCTTTGCTTTAGAAAAAAATTTTATTTTGTTTGATTATATATTAATGTTGATATATATAGAGCAATAAAGTCATATAGCAATAAAACTCTTTTAAGAGGGGAGAGAAGAAGGGAAGGGCATTAAAGTTATTTTACCCATATTTTAAAATCCTAAATGAGGTCAATGACTTAATTAAGGATTTTTTGAATTTACTAACCTGATTTAGAATTTTCCCTATTTTAAGTAATTTTATATGGGATTTTCCCTAAGGCTTAGTTACATGTGCCTCAAAAGTCAACATGTTTGGAAATTCTTGTAATTAAATAAATCAAGGAAAGTGGGATATTTTAACATCATATTTCCCTTCATCTTCCCATCCCAAAATCGACAGCCATAGCACAAGAGAGGAGAGAGAGAGAGCTTGGGATTCTAGAGAGAAGGAAGAGAGAAATTCAAGGTAAGTTGTGATTTCTCTTGTGATTTAGCTTCTAGCTTGTGAAATTCCTTCTCTACGCTTCTCTTCTCCATGATTTGGTATGTTTAGCAAACAAAAATTAAGGTTTGAGGAGGTGTAGGGTTTCAGCCAAGAGAGAGAAGAAGAAGAAATCCATAGGTAACTTCACAAACCTCAAATTCTTGATGCTATTGTTGTTGTTGTTGGAGTTATTGGCTTGTTGTGGTGTGTTTTCTTGATTTTTATAAAATTTGGAAAGGCCAAACCCTAGCTGTTATGCTACCCAAATTTAGTCTAAATCATGTTTAGAATGTGATTAAGTAGTTAATCAAGTGATTAGGGGTATAAAGGAACAAGGATTTGAAGTTAAAAATCAAAACTTGCAACTTCCCTTTTCAAGACCCATGTTTCGTCCAGGGCTAATTAGAGGAGTAGATTTATATTTTCATGAAATTGATGATTCTATTGTGTTCAGAAGGGAAAATTAGATGGGGTTAGTGTTGAACACCCTTTCAGAAAAGCCCTAGAAAGTGAAATGACTAAAACGCTCCCGAAACTCTAATTAAAGGCTACCAAGGGAAAAATTGTCATTTGGCAGTGATTTTATAAAAACCGAGATCAAAAATGGATTTCTTGGGCGAAAACGCGTTAGAATAGCCTGGGTCAGAATTTCTGAAAAACCATGGTCGGATTGGGTACGGTGAGGCTGGGACCGAGTCCCCATGGGCATTTTAGTAATTTTTCACTATAGACTCATATAACCACCAAAAACACTTTGGAAGTCTCTAAAGTGGTACATGAATAGGTTTTAACCTAATTCTTGTACATTTAGAATTTTAGGACCTGATTGATAGCCCAAGCTACGGCACGAAGTTTGAGGAGCCTATTTAAGGGTAAAAAATTGTTAAAGTAATAACCTTATCCTTCATACACTATGCGATTGTTTATATGCTTTGTATATACCATCTTCTGTAATATGTATGATACACAATATCTATGGGTACACTGATGAATAGTGCCTACAGGTATACTGATATGTCCAGTCGAGAACTGAGGTACGAAATGTGTTGGGTTTGCAATAGTGGTTAGCTCTGAACACATTTTCGACTAAACTAGTTATGTGTTAGTATTTATTGAATTATTTGGTATTTGACATATTCATTTAACTCATATTCTATGAATGATTATTTATTAATACTGAGATTCATTTGGATCTCATCTTTTTTCAATCAAACAAATATTCCAACGGGACCCAGTTGCTCCAAGGGTAAAGTAGTAAACACGGGCAATTGAAGGGCATGGACCACGAGATAGAAACTGTTTGGTTATATGTAGTCTAACTTTTGAATATTTTGGATATTTTGGATAATTGTATGTATATTATCAAACCCTGTGAGAAAACTGGTAATGTATTTAAATACATTGTATCAATCTATCAGTATATTTATGCTATTTTTGTGTTGCCCACAGAAATACGCAAAGGCTACACTAATTAAGGTTACTGATAAATGGTATGTAAGACGGAGTCTTACACCAGTGGTACAAAAATCTAGCTAAAGGAAAGACTACATCATTCATTGATATAGTGTCCAACGCTGCCTCATTAAAAACCTTTCTTGAAAAACCTAGTGGGACAAAACCTAGATAAGGGAAAAAGAGTACAACATGTATCAACTCCTCCTTTTGACAACATCAGTTGAGATCTTTGAGTCTGTAAAGACTGATTTCATGGACAAGTTTTTCAAAGATTATACTTAGAAGTGACTTGATGAATAAATCTACTATATTTTCAGTTGAACGGATTTGCTGGATACCTATTTCACCATCCTTTTGAATATCACAAGTAAATAAGAATTTTGGGGAAATATGTTTCATTCTATCGCCCTTAATATATCCTTCTTTTAATTGGACAATATATTTAGCATTATCCTCATATAGGACTATTGGGATCATTTTGCTAGAAGATAAACCATAAGTGGTTTGTATGTGATGAATTAGTGACCTAACCATACCCATTCTCGGCAAGCTTCATGCATTGCTAGAATTTATGCATGGTTAGATGATGTGGCTGATATAGTTTGCTTCATTGATCGCTATGAAGTAGTTGCACCTCCACATGTAAACAAATAACCAGTTGTGATTTACCATAATATAGATTAGGCAAAAATCCATCATCTGCACAACCAACCAGTTCATGCTTGGATACATTTAAGTAGAATAACCTTATGTCCATAGTGCCTCTGAGGTAATGAAGAATGTGTTTTACCCTACTCCAACGCCTTCGTGTTGGTGAAGCATTATATCTTGCTAATAAGTTAACAACAAATGATATATCAAGATGTGGGTGATTAGTAAGATTTATTAGTGCTCTGATAGCAGTAAGGTATTGTAATTTTAGATCAAGTAATTCCTCATCACCTTCTTGGCTCGTTACTCAAGGTCTAAATGGGTCTTTATCCGCTTGCAATGACCTTAAAACCATTGGGGTATATAATGGATGTGACTTATCCATGTAAAAACACTCTAGGATCTTCCTTGTGTAAGGTTCTTGATAGACAAAGATCAAATTTTTCAAGTACTCAATCTGTAATTCAAGACAGAATTTTGTTCTTCCCAATTTCTTCATTTCAAATTCTTTCTTTAAGTAATTTATTGTCTTTTGAAGCTCTTTAGGAGTTCCAATGATGTTGATATCATCAATATAAACAACAATTATAACAAACTCACCTCTTGATCTTTTCATAAAAATGCATGGATATATTAGATCATTTTTATATCCTTCTTTCAACATATATTCACTGAGACGATTATACCACATGCGCCCTAATTACTTCAGGCCATACAAGAACTTATTTAATTTAATTGAGTATTGTTCTCAAGAACTTGAATTAGATGCTTCTAGAATCTTGAGTCCTTCAGGAACTTGTGCTTCTAGTACCTAGTCTTTCATGGACTTGTGCTTCTGGCACCTTAAGTCCTTTGGAGACTTTCATATAAATATCATTGTCAAGTGAGCCATACAAATGGGCAGTCACAACATCTATTAGACGCAGATCAAGCCCTTCATTTATGGTTAGGCTAATCAAATAACGAAAAGTAGTTGAATCCACTTTTTGGTGAATACGTTTCTTCAAAATCAATACGGGGTCTTTATGTAAAGCCTTGGTCTACAAGCTAAGATATGCCTTATATCTTGTAACTTCACCCTTTTCATTTCTCTTTTATACAAAGACCTATTTGTATTCTATAGGTTTTACTTCTTTAGGTGTAAGGACTATAGGTCCAAAAACTTTTCATCTTACTCATGATTTTAATTATGCATTAATGGCATCTTTCCATAGGGGTCAATCTTTTCTTTATTTCCGCTAGCTAATGGATTTTTGTTCATGATCCTCATTATCATTCATTACATTATATGCTATATTATAAGTAAAGATGTTGTCAACATTGACTTCATTTTAGTCCCATCGGATTCCATTCAAAACATAATTGATTGAAATCTCACTATTTTCACACATTTCATGTACCTAGGTCTCTTTTAGGACTACTACATTCTCTTTTGGAGATAATAAATCTCCAAGATATGGCTCTTCTGGAGCTACTAACATTTTTTGATTATCCTTGACTTGACCATCTATATTCTTAACTCCTTTTGTTTTTTTGAGGATTTTTATCTTTGAAACCAATAGGCCTACCACCATTTAGATATACTACACACCCAAATATTCTAAGATAGGAAATATTATGTTCCTGATCAAAAACCATTTGTAAAGGGGAAACCTTTAAAGAACTTGTTGGCCTCGTGTGAATTAATATTGTTGCATGCAAAATTACATAGCCCCAAGTAAAATTTGGAGATTATATCTCATGAGCAAAGGTCTTGCAATTAATTGCAGTGGCTTAACCAATGATTATGCAAGTCCATTTTGCATATGAACATGAGCTATATGATGTTCAACATCAATTCGAAGGGGCATGCAATATTCATTAAAAGCTTGTGAAGTATCAAGACGTATTTTCTTGATAGGATAATCAGGATAATGTGCTCTTAATCTAATCAACTGATAAAGTAATCTCGCAAATGTCAGGTTACAAGAAGATAATAAGCAAATATCCGACCATTTAATTGATGCATCAATTAAAACAATATAGTACCTAAATGATCCGCTTGGTGGGTGTATTGGCCCATAAATATCTCCCTATATCCATTCTAGAAAAGTGAGGGACTCACTTTCTATTTTGCTTGGTGAGGGCTGAATAATTAACTTTCCCTTAGAACAAGTAGCACATGAGAAATCATGGGATTGTGGTATTTGTTTACACCTCAAGATATGCCCACATGAATTCTCAATTATTTTTCGCATCATTATTGACTTGAGATGTTCTAACCGGTCATACCAAAGATTAAATTCATTAGTAAACTATTGGTTTGCATTACGTGACTGCTGGTTTAGATTGGCAAACTTCTGGTTTACAACAGCATGGGTTTCAATTGTGCTTATAAATGTATAGTACCAACAGAAGAAAAGGCAGGAAACCTTTCTAATATGCATTTTTTACCAGAAACTAAATTTTTAATATTAAGACATTCTTGATTATTTTCAGTTATTGTTTCTATATGATATCCATTATTGCAGATATCCTTGAAACTCAATAAGTTTCTCTTAAACTTGGTAGAATAAAATGTAATATCAATATATAATTTTGTTTCTTTTGATAACAAAATATTAGCTCTTTCAGAGCTTTCAATTAGATTTATACTTCTGAATATAGTCTGAACATTAGCTGCACACATTTATAAGGAAGAAAAATATTTAGCATTTTTGAGTATGTGTGGTTTGTTGCTCTATCAATGAGACATAAATTTTTAGGATTGATGTCCATAAGACTCATTCTTCTTTAAAGAAACATGAAAATAAAGGAAAATATAATTAAAATGCAACATACTAAAGCATAGTAGTTCAAATAAACAAAGATATACTACTGCAAAATAGCGATTTAGCGGCGCTGATCTTATGACACTTCTTTAACAAACGCCGGAGGAGACTTCTATTTTTTAAAAAAGAAAATACATTTGGCAGCTATGACACTTTCTGTGTCAAGCGTCATAGCTTCTGAGTACCTTCTATGGAACTTTCCTAGGGAAGTGCCATACAAGAAGTTATTTTTTTTAAAAAAAATTAGACAGTATAGCACTTACCTAGACAAGTGTCGTAGCTAGGTATATACCTTTAATGGTACTTTCTCTAAAAAGCGTCATTATTTGTATATATGATATGACGTAAGCTTATATGCCTTTAATGGCGCTTTGCAGAGAAAGCACCATTATATTAAAGTCATAATCATATATACCTTTAATGGCACTTGCTCTACAAAGTGCCATTAAAGGGCCTTCATTTAAAAAAAAAAAAAATCTGTCATGCATCTTGGCTTGTAGTTTTATTTGTGCTTATAATTTTTTTCCACCTCTTATTAAAATTTCTATACATTGTAAGTTTTTAAATTTTTAAGCTTGCAAGTATAATTTTATTAGTTGTTACTTGTTTAATTTACTCAAGGTATTTTATATTTTATTTATTACGTAAAATTATTTTTAAAAAATAATTGTAGTAACTGGTAGTAGTAAAAATTAATTAAAAAAGAAAGAGTTTCTAAAGATTTAAAGGAAGAAAAAAAAATTTAAGTCAAGTCCTTTGAATTCATCATATCAAGTCCTCTATGATCATGTGCCCAATTATTTCAGCTAAATTTATAGTGAAATTATAATATTTCTAAAATATAAAACATGTTTCATATTAATTTTTAAGCTTACAAATATAATTTTATTAGTTATTACTTATTTAATTTGTTCAATATTTTTTATATTTAACTTATTACGTAAAATTATTTTTTTGAAAAAAAATATTTTCTATGAGAAGTGGCTTTAAATGCCATACAAAGTGGCCTAATTTAAAAAAAAATAGAAATTAAAACTTATAAATAAATCGTTCCTATTAAAAAATATTTTAAATTTTTTTTAATAGAAAGTCTTGGATAACACTTGGTGTGCTAGGCGCCATCCAAGGTACCAAAACCAAGCACTTGGATGGTGCTTGGTGTACCAAACGTCATCCAAGGTGCTTGGTGCATCTAAGGCACATGGTGCTTTGAATATTTAAAGCACCGGGGCCTTAAATTTGTAAGGCCGGGGGCTTTTTTTAAAAAAAAAAATTAATTTTTTTAAGATTAGAAAATTGTAAAAGATACGTACTATATTATTTCATTTTGTTATAAATTATATTGTAAATTGCTATGAATTTTGGATTGTAAATGAAGGTTTCCAACAGAAAAATAAAAAAAATTATCAAAAATTATTGTGGCAGCACGGTGCAATTTTTTAAAAAAATAATCCCTTGAGTAAAAGGCTTTTATTTTTTTAAAAAAATAAATCTCTTATACATATAAGTGCTAGAAGATACTTCTATATATTTTTTTAAAAAATATGTGACACCTATCGCTGTCTAATATCTTGTATGGCACTTGCCTGGGACAGCGTCATACAGGATGTCAAAAAGATAAATCACCTATTAACAAAAATTTTAATTTTTTTATTAAAAGGTACCTTGGAGCCATCCAAGGCACTGCCTTGAATATATATATTCAAGGACCTTGAACGGGCCAAGCGCGGTCCAAGGCGCCTTGAATTTAAGGCACAATGCCTTGAATATATATTCAATGCACCACGTGTGCCTTGAATATATTCAAGGCATCACGTGGCGTCTTGAATATATTCAAGGCACAATTATGTCTGGTGTTTTGGATATAGCTTTTTTTTAAGATTGGGAAGCTACGGCGTTTTGACGAAAAGTGCTGCAGCTGCTCCAACATTGTATAGAGTGCTATTTAATTTTCACAACCCGCCGTTCTTATTTTTATTTTCATCTTCCCGCGTTTCCTCTAGCTTCATCATTTCCCAGAACTCCGTTGCAGTACAAAGCTTCCTCTCCCATGTGTTTTTTTTTTCTTGTATCAACCTCTTTCAGAAGCTCCATAGCGTGTAAGTGTTTTTTTTAAACATTTGATTCATGTTTTCTTTTTAGTTAAAATCTGTCATGAATCTTATATGTGTGCTCATAATTTTTTTTCAGGTATTTATTTAAAGTGTCAACTCTGTCTTTTTGAAATTTCTATACATGGTAAGTTTTTTAATTTTTGAGCTTACAAATGTAATAATACTTAGTTTAATCCTTCGTAGAAGTAATGTGTATGGCTCAATGTTAAGCAACTTAAATGCTTGAGTTCTTTTATGCTTGATATATGAAGACACAATATTGCAAAAAATACATTCTATGTTATTTCATTTTGCTATGAATTATATTATAAGTTACGTTGCTATAAATTTTGAATTATAAATGGATATTTCCATCAGGAATATAAAATAATTATAAAAAATTATTTAAAAAAAAACTTCGTACAACGCTTCTTCAACACTACTACAAAAAGGGCTTTAGTGGCGTAGCTCCTATGGCATTTCTTTAAAGAAGCGCTAAAAATAGTTATTTATTTATTTAAAATCAAAATTATTTGAAAGCTTTGGCGTTTACAATTATAAACGTCATAATTGACGTTAACCTTGCATGACGTTTCTCTGAACAAGCGCCAAACAAGGCCTTCAATTTTGTTTTTAAAAAAAAACAATAGGAAGCTTTGGCGTTTTATGTAGAAGCGCCAAAGCTTCCTATTATATTTTTTTTTTAAGAAAAAGAAAATATAATAGGAAGCTTTGGCGCTTGCTTACGAAGCGCCAAAGCATCTTATATTTTGTTAAAGAAATATATATAATAGGAAGTTTATGATTCCAGATTTCACGGTCATGTGGGCTGTAGAGGTAGATTGATCTTTATAGAAAACCGAAGCTTTGTCTTTGTCCAAACCAATCATGCACATCTTAAGGGTGTAAACAGGGTCACATGCGTTCACTGAGTCAGCACCAGCAGAGTCTAACTTATATATTAAAAGTATACATATAGTGTTGACAAAAAAAAACAGTATACATATAGTAATATATAATAATTACATTTTTGGTGTGTGTATGTCTATAAAGTAAAGAACGGAGAGAGCCAAGGGTCACCACATGCATGGTGTTTTATCGATATTATATATATAATGCAATGTAAATATGCTTTGGTGGTTTCCAAGATAGGAATAAAACGCCAAAGCTTCCTATATATATATAAAAAAAAAGGATCAAAGATGTGTGTAGATAAAAGCTTCCACATATATTAAAAAAAACGAAGATCTGGGAAGCTTTGGCGTTTTATAATTAAACGCCAAAGCTTCCACATATATATTAAAAAAAATGAAGGATATGAATCATATGATCATTGTAAATTTTTTTTGGATCAAGATGGGAAGCTTTGTTTTGAACAAAAAAAAAAAGGGAAGCTTTGGCGTTTTATAATGAAATGCCAAAGCTTCCAAAGGCAAATCATTGATGATAATCACGCTGGAGATGATTTTTGAGGGGAAGCTTTGGCATTTTGGAACAAAATGCCAAAGCTTCCACAATTACAATAAAAAAAACGAAAGGGTAAGGCATACAAAAAAAAACGAAAGGATTTTGGAGGGGAAGCTTTGGCGTTTTGGAATAAAACGCCAAAGCTTCCAAATTACAAAAATTAAAACACAAAAGGATAAGGCATACAAAAACTTCATTATTGATTGTGGAGGGGAAGCTTTGGCGTTTTGGAAGAAAACGCCAAAGCTTCCACAATTATTAAAAAAAAAAAACAAAGGGATCATCTTTACCGAATGGAGAAGAATCACGTGAAAGCTTTGGCATTCATTGAAAAGTCAAGTCAAAAAAGAATGGAGAAGAATCACGTGAAAGCTTCCACCTGTATATTTGTTTTTTTCATTGACGAGGCAAGTCATATTTGTTTTTTTTCTTTGGCCATCTGACAGCTCCTTGAAGAGGTTGGACATAAATCACTTTTTGTGACATTGCATATTTGCATCTGCGCATTGAAGAAGAACCTGCAGACTTGTAGGAGCAATCTTGTTTGGTGTACAAGCTTTGGAGTTCAATGCTTATGGAAGGCACAAAACCAGAAGGTGTTTTGCAACGAAGAAACCAACGCCACAAGACTGGTCAATGAGGTTCTGTCTTTCTCTGAACATGTTACTCACGCTCTTCCTTGCCCTCACGCTCTTCCTCAGCTCCCTCGACTGTTGAAAACCATCGTCAGAGCTCACTGTTGGGAAAGAATCACAGGTTGGCCATTTACTTGATGAGAATCATGACTTCTTTTACAATATGCCTTTATACTTGGTGGATCACGCAATGGTTTTTTTTAATTACAACTATATTATGTGGTTGGCAATTGGCATTTCTGAAGTACGTATTCAAAGCTGCTTGCTCTGATTCCCTATACACAGCCCCACCATTAATTAGTTCCCTTTGATTCCCACTTTGATCCATGTTAGTGATATGAACTATATTTGTATTAATTGAAGTGACCAACAGGAAGCCATATGCGGCAGCAGGGCTCCTTATAAATGCACATGTACAACGCCTAGGACATGTTGTTAAAAAAAATTATAATAGAAAAAAAAATTCAGTCAGCTTTAATTTAGTTTTTTTTAATATTTTTTAAAGGAATTTTTGGTGCTTTCTAAGGAAGTGCCAAAGGTTTCAATTTTGTTTTCTAACATTAATGGCGCTTATATAAGAAGTGCCATAGATACTCACACCTTTTTTGGCACTTTTTATATAAACGCCATAAAAGGTAATATAAATGTTAAAAATTTTTAACACCCGCCATTGTTGCGTACCGCCACTATCGCTTTCCTGCTTTTCTTTTCTATTTGTCCCCACCCCCTTTCCTCTGTTTGACCGGCGACAAGTAGAAGCTTTTTTGGTCCCCCACTTGCTATTTTTTTTGTCTCCTCCTCGTGCAAATATTTGTAAACATTTGTTCGCCACTTTCATTACAGCATAGAGCTTCGTTGCGGTACAAAGCTTCCTCCCACACGTGTTCTTTTTCTTTTTGGCTGGTTGCAGTACAAAGCTTCCTCCCTCGTGTTCTTTTTCTTTTTGGCTGGTTGCAGTACAAAGCTTCCTACAGAAGCTCCTTCACATTTTTTTTAATTAAAATATGTATGACTATTATATATTTGCTTATACTTTTCTATAGAAGTACATATTGTCAATAGTGAAAGAGTTGGGAATGGCACTGTTGAAATGGTCAAATTGGGTAGAAGTGTTATAAATGCCGCTGGTAGTTTAATCAATGATTATTTTGGAACCAATTAATTTAATAAACATAGGGTTGTATTTTTGTTGGCTTGTTATGGACCCAATTATTTTAATTACGACATGTAGTAGTGTTGGCCAATATGATTTATTTGGTGGTGAGTTGTGAACATTATTTAGATGTTGTGGGGTTAATTGGTTGATTATTTGTGATTTAAGAAGAGTGTTTAATATTTTGCAAAACTTTAAATTTTGGAATGTTATGCTGCTGAATTTACTTTTTTAAAAAATTAAATAACAAATAAAGAGAACTTTAAGAGGCAAGCAACTGACCACTTATAAAAATATATATGTTTAAGGTATAGATGGATTGAAAATGGATGTCATCTAATTGGTGCTCAAGAGAATATATTGATGGGGAGAAAGAGTTTATTAGATTTGCAAGCGAGCATGCAAATGATCCTAACAAAATCCTATGTCCTTGCTTATCTTGTTGTTATGGAAAGCGGATTAGTCCACTTGATTTACTATATCATTTAGTGTGTCATGGAATTGATCAATCATATACACGATGGACAAGGTACGGTGAGACGGATGATGCAGATCATGGTCAAATACATACCATGATCGGTGCTTCAAATGAGTTTGACTCAAGCATGTGTGATGAAGATGATGGTCTTCAAGAAATGCTAAATGTAGTGGAAGGGGTGCTTCATAACCATCCTCAAGAATATGAGAAGTAGAAAGGTGATGCAGAGAAGCCATTATATGCTGGTAGTACTAAATACACAAGATTGCTAGCAGTGTTGAAATTGTACAACTTTAAAGCACGCTATGGATTGAGTGATTCTGGTTTCACCGCACTACTTGAACTTGTGCAAGATATGCTCCCAGAAGAAAATGTACTTCCTACCAAGACATATGAGGCAAAGCGAATACTTTGCTCTACAACTGGCATGGGTTATAAGAAGATTCATGCATGCCCTAAGGATTGCATATTATTTCGAAATCAATATGCAATGTTAGAGAAGTGCCCTAAATGTAATGCATCTCGATATGGGAAAAAGAAAGGAAAGAGTCCCTCGAAGGTCGTATGGTATTTTCCAATTATTCCAAGATTCAAGCGATTATACAGTAATGAGGAGATTGCTAATTTGTTGACGTGGCATGCAGATGAAAGGATTGAAGACACGAACCTTAGGCACCCTGCGGATACCCCTCAATGGAAAAAAATTAATCATAACCATCTTGACTTCGCGAATGAAGAAAGGAACCTACGCCTTGTACTTTCAACTGATGGAATCAATCCCCACAGGGTTCAGAGTAGTACACACAGTACATGGCCAGTGATATTGATGATTTATAACCTTCCTCCACACTTGATCATGAAACGCAAGTATATGATGTTGTCTATGTTAATTTCTGGGCCAACGCAACCTGGAAATGATATAGATGTATACTTGGCTCCTTTAATTGATGACTTGAAGCTACTTTGGGAAGAAGGCGTCAATGTGTATGATGGGTACAGGGAAGAAAGTTTCAATTTGAAAGCCATGTTGTTTGGCACAATTAATGATTTCCCTGCTTATGGTAATTTGTCCGGATATAGCGTCAAAGGATATTGTGCGTGCCCTATATGTGAAGATGACACTCATTCAATGCGACTAGATCATTGTAAGAAAAATGTATACATGGGACATCAAAGATTCTTACCATCAACACATCATTGGAGGAAGTGGAAAAAGGCTTTCAATGGTGAGTCAGAAGAAGGTAGCCCACCGAAGATGTTGACCGGTGCTCAGGTTTTTGAGAAGGTTAAGCACATGGATAACGATTTTGGCAAGCCTTTTGCAAAACAATTTGGGACAATTGGTTGGAAAAAGAATTCTATTTTCTTTGAACTTCCATATTGGAAGTCCTTGTATGTGAGACATTTTCTTGATGTGATGCACATAGAAAAAAATATATGTGATAGTCTCATTGGCATATTGCTCAGTATAAGAGGAAAAAGCAAGGACAGTGTAAATGCGAGGTTGGATTTGATTAATTTGGGAATAAGAGAAGAGTTGACACCAGTTGAGCAAGGGCACCGTACTTATCTACCTCCAGCGGCTTACACTCTATCGAGGAAAGAGAAAAAATTATTTTGTGAATTTCTGAAAGGAATTAAAGTTCCAGAGGGGTATTCTTCAAATATAAAGAACCTTGTATCAGTGAAAGAGTTGAAGCTAAAGAACCTTAAATCTCATGATTGTCATGTGCTCATGCAAAATTTCATACCGATTGGTATACGGTCAATCTTACCCAAAAAAGTAAGGAACACCATTACTAAACCTTGCATGTTCTTCAAGTTGATTTGCAGTAAAGTGGTTCATTCAACGAAGTTACAAGATTTGCAAAGGCTGATTGTTTGTACTCTGTGTGAACTTGAAATGTATTTTCCCCCTTCATTTTTTGACATTATGGTCCATCTAACTGTACACTTGGTGAAAGAGGTTCAATTGTGCGGTCCAGTGTACTTGAGATGGATGTACTCGAATGAGCGATTTATGAAAATTTTAAAGGGGTATGTGAAAAATAGATATCGACCAGAGGGTTGTATAGCTGAGCGATATATGGTTGAAGAAGCAAGTGACTTCTGTGCTGAATTTCTATCAAATGTTGACCCTGTAGGTATCCCCAAGTCTCGTCATGATGGGTGAAGATCAGGGAAAGGAACAAGTGGGAAGGATGTAATAAGGATATCGGTGACTGAATGGGAACAAGCTCACTTGTATGTGCTTCATAACATTGATGAGGTTGAACCATTTGTTGACGAACACAAGGCCGCACTTCGATTGGCACATGGTGACAGGAATGAAAATTTTATAACAAAGGAATACAACAAATATTTTCCAAGTTGGTTAAAAAGGCGCATTAAAGATGAGGTGGAGAGGAATCCTGATCTAATTTCTGAAAACTTGAGATGGCTATCGAATGGACCGAGCTTAAGTGTATTATCTTATAATTGTTATGCAATCAACGGTTACACCTTCTACATACAAGAACATGATACAAGGAGCACGATGCAAAATAGTGGGGTCACACTTGTTGCTGATTCTTGGCATAGATCCAGTGTCAAAGACATGCACCCTATCTACGCACCAATGTCATACTTTGGTGTAATTGAACAAATATGGGAGTTAGATTATACTGTGTTGAGGGTCCCTGTCTTCAGGTGTAAGTGGGTTAAAGTAGACCTTTCTAAAGTTTGGTTCCAAGATGATCCTTTCATTTTAGCATCACAAGCAGGACAAGTGTTTTTCGTTCCCGATCTTGCTAAGAAGAATTGGTCCACTGTAGTTCCATCAAACAAGAATCATCAAGAACAAGTTGGTACTACAAGTAATGAATATTTGAATACTCCTGAGGATACTCTTTCCTTTGAGATGTTGTGGTCAAGATATATTGATAGAAATGAAGAAGAAGATGAAGACGAACATTTGTATATGAGACATGATCATAAAGAGGGGACATGGTTTTTAAATCAAACAAGAAAGAGAAAAAGATGATAATGAGTGTCTTCAATTTTTAGTATGTATGTTTTATTACATGTATTCATATATTCCAACTTAATTTACCTTTATTACTATGATTGTCAATATGCACTGATATTTTTGTCTTGTTTATTTAACTTGTAGGAAAATGGATCCCCACAATGATCAAGCAGCCTTTGAAGCCCACAATGAAGATGCAGTTGATCCTCACATTGAGCAAGCAGCCTTTAAAGCCGCTGTAGTCCGAGGTAGGACTGTGATGCATAAACTGATCAAACTAAGGAGCAAGGGCATTATGTTAGAGCTTGAGTGGAATGACAAGGGAAACCCAATTGGTGAAAATGCTAGCAACTTTATTAATTATATTGGGACTATTGTCAAAGAAAGAGTCCCCATTACAATTTTAGATTGGAGACGGGCAAAGAAGGACTATTTTGATATGCTTCTAAGTTCAGTTAAGGTAAACATTATTTACTTTATTATTCTGGTTGTTTTGTTGCATGAATTACAATCTAACAAAGCATGTGTGGTTTTTTTGTTATAGTCTATCTTCATTATTGATGACGACAAAGACAAATTCGTGCTCGCAAAATGTGGCAAAGTTTTGAGATGTTTTCGTTCCAATCTTATCAAATTCTACTCACAGGACACATATGGCAATATCATTCATACGCCACCACAGTTGTACGATGGAATAATAACACAAGAGTAGTGGGATGAGTTTTTGAGCACACATACTACCGCGGAGTTTCTGGTAATATAATATTAGCCCTTACAGACTAATTGCAATGTAATTGAAATTAATATTTATTGAAATTATTTGCATTTAAAAAGGAACGAAGTGATAGAAATCGTGAAAGCGCAAGCAACATGGCATACCGGTACTTAAAAGGACCACTATCGTATGCAAAGTTGGAGCAACAATTGGTAAGAACTTATAATCATTTCATATGAATATAATTTAGATGACTAATTTTTAACTGCAACTAACTTTGTTATAAAGGTCAAACAATCACATTCTGATGTCACACACATGCCACGTCATAATTTGTGGCTGGCCGGCGTCACTAATAAAAAAGGAGAAATTCCCAGCGAACAAGGCAGAGAAGTTGCACAATATTGTGTAAGTAGTGGATTATTCATAAATATTTTGCTTTGATTAAATGATTCTATTTTATAATAACTAATATTATTGCAATTGTTGTTGTGATAGCAAAAAATGACGCAGGACCAACCAGAGTTAATGAATTATGTTGGTCGTGACAATTTACTTAGCAGAGCTCTTGGAGCTCCTGAGTATCATGGTCGTCTTCGTGGTACTGGTTTTGCAGTCACCCAAACATCATACTTCAGACGCCAAAAGCGACCGAACAAAAATGACTTTGTGCAACTACAGGAGCAGATTTGTGACTACAAGCAGCAACTGGAACAGCAGATGAGTGTCTACAAGCATCAAGTAGATGAGTAGATGAGTGTCCACCAACACCAAATAGAACAATTTAACGATCATATGCGATTGATGCAAGAGCAAAATATATTATTGAAGGCTCAAATTGACACTTTACTGCTTTCTCGGCCAGCACCAAGCCCAATGTGTGACAGCACAAGTGTGAAGAATGATAGTTGCCCCTCCACGCCTAAAGTCCCAATTCCTTTTGTAATTAATTTCTTCTCTAGTTAACTTTTTGTTATGTTTTAAATTAGTGTACCTTAATATTGACTCCATCTTTCATAGGGCGAATCGGCGTGCAAGCTACACGTCGATGAATCTTTCAAGCATGCAGTTGCTGTAGGAGTTGTCTACAATACCGACATTGATATCCTTCATGGTTCATCATTGCCTAAGAACACACTTAGAGTCAAGGTTGACATATGCACAGATGCAGATGCCCTCCTACCAATCCCTTCTCTAGATGAACAGACAATGGTAAAAGATGTTGTTGGTGGTTATGTTGCATGGCCAATAGGTCTGATTGAGCCATATCAAAAGGTGATTTAATTTACAATTCCTTCTACTTATTCTATATGCACTTCTATTTAAAAAACTACATGATTAAATTTTAATGATTTTTGTAGGTTGCTACTAGTCATAAAGGAAAAAGAATTGAAGGCCATAGGAAGAACTCACATTGTTCAGCAACCCAACAGAAGTCCCAACCTTCTACTAGCAAACAAAACAACAAACCAGTGGTCTCGTATCGCCAATAGTTGGCATCAATGGTACAACAATTGATCCTCCAACGAGGTCAGGAAATACGTTTTCATCCGGATATCTATAATGCAGAAGGTGTAATTGATCATGTCGATGGTGCTGTGCTGAATGATGTGCTTACTCGTGGAAGGATAGGTGGAACAACTATCAACTTATGGATCAGGTATTCGTCTATCATTGTTATTATTATTCATCATTCAATTTTTTTTGGTGGAAATGACATTGTTTGTTTGATATAAAGGCATTTGTACCACGATGAGATAGTAGGCACGGATAGGATGCAGAGATTCATCTTTATTAGCCCACACCTCTTTGGCCAGCATAGGGGGAGAGATTTGGAAGCACAGTCTAACGAACTTAGAGACTGCTTTATGCTTAGAGCAACCCCTAACAAGCTCTTTCTTGTGCCATACAATGTAGGGTAAGTGATTTGTGACAATATTTGAATGTATGTATTTTATTTTTTCACTTTTACCATTAAATGATTGTCCAAATAAAATTTTCAAAATGTGTTTTTAGGGAACATTGGATATTAATTGTTGTCCATCCAGCAGCACCAGAAAGCCCTCGCATTTTTACTATCTAGATCCTATAGAAACTGCTTTTCCAGATAATCGCCCTGATATGCTGATTATCTTCAATAAGTAAGTGTATGGGTGTATGTGTAAATCTTTTCGTGTGTGATTGAATAACCAACATTAATCAGGAACTTCTTTGTTTTATTAGTGCATTAACCGCATATAGAGGAAAAGTTGGATTGAACTACTCTAGACGCAATGACCCGGCCAATAGCTATGCGTGGAGGAAGATTATGGTACTTATATATGAATTTACTCCATTCTTGTTAGTAAAAAAAATTTATTAAAAAATTGACATAACTATTTCATTGTATTGTTATAGTGTCCATTTCAGCCGAATGATAATGATTGTGGTTATTATGTTATGAAATTTATGAAAGATATAGTTACTCATCGCCACCTTGTAATTCCTGTGAAAGTAAGTTCCCTTTAGTTGCAATTGAAATTGTGTTTTAATTTTAATTGGCAAAGTGTCTAAATTTAGTGATTTTCATTCTTTGTATGCATGATTGTTTATGTAGTATTATGAAGATGCACGTTGTGCTGAGCTGTCTGACCATCAAATGGATGAAATCATTGAAGAATGGTGTGAATATATGGTCAAGCAATTAGTTAATTTAGGCATGTAGCTTCTTTCTTGCCTATTCTTATTTTGTTGAATCATTTATAAAATTAGTTGTACACTATATAATCATTGTTAATACAATATATTTTGTAGTTGTTAAACATTATAATTATTCATTGTAGTTATTTGAACAAATGACCATCATCGTTTTGTATTGTAATATTTGCCTATTAGACAAAATATATGGTTATTTGCTTACTACTATATATATATATATGGTCATCAGGTATTACACTGCACAGGAAAAAAATATTTTAAAAAATTATTAAAAAAAAATTAAACCTACTTTGGCGTTTTAAGGTAAAACGCCAAAGGAGGGGTGCCCCCTCCTTTGACGTTTCAAGGCAAAACGCCAAAGGAGGGGTGTCCCCTCCTTTAGCGTTTTTAGCAAAAACGCCAAAGGAGGGGGCACCTCTCCTTTGGCACTTCCTCCCAAAACGCTACATATAATTAAAATATTTATTTAATTTAATAAAGTAATGTATGACGTTTCTGTAAATTGAAAAGCGCCACAGGAATTTTTAATGGCGTCAAAAGCTTTGGCACTTCTTAAACGCCAAAGTATTTTATAAAATAAGCGCCATTATACTACTTTTTTGTAGTAGTGCAAGGAAGTGACATTGGAAGTCATTAATTATTTTTTTAAAAAAAAACTTCCAACCACGCTTCTCCAAGAAAATGCTATTGGAAGTCAAATGACTTCTAATGGCACTTCCTTGAAGAAGCACAGTAGGAAGTGCCACCTTCCTATGGCGCTTCCCCAAGAAAGCATTGTAGCTTTATATTAAAAAAATTAAATAATCAAGCTATAGCGTTTCCATTTATTCAAGAAGCGCCGTAGCTTATTTTAATGACGCTGGAAGCTACGGCGCTTTCCAAGCGCCATAGTGTTCTTTAAATTAAGTGACACAGCTTGTGTTTTTTGTAGTAGTGATAATTTATGCTAAGAAACCAGCAAGATACAAATGGGTATTATCCGTGTCACCATACTCAGAATTATCAGCCTTATCAACATTATTTATTTTAATTTTTCTCCACTTTGAGTGGAAATTTGAACCACCATGATTATGACCATGACTATGCCCACGACTGTAGCCATGTTTAGGTCCTCACTACGCCCACAATTAGATTCATTCGTTACTACATTCACTTCTGGGAATGGAGTCTAGCCTGTTGAGCGGGATTTATAATTTTTGCAACAAAAGCTCATTGTTTTGTTTGGCCACATGAAGGCGAGAAATTAATTCATCATATTTCTTAAAATCTCTTTCACAATATTGCTACTGTAAGAGCAAATTGGATGCGTCCATTTATAACAAGCTTTTGAAAGAATAACCATCTTCTAGTGGTCACACGTTTCCTTTAATTTGTTCTAAAGAACAAGGGGTCTTTACAGCCAAATATTCAATTTTGAGGCCTTCATACAAATGGTGGTGTAGAAAAATCATGAATCAAGCAAGATAATTAATAGTTTTTTCTGATAATGGCATGAGCCACAAATTTAATTTTCACAAGATTTAATATAGTTCAGACTTAATGCAATAAAATAAAATTCATAAAATATGAAATGAAAAATGCAATATAATAACACAAATGATAATAACAAAAAATTCATAAAGACAAGAAATAATTCATAAAGTAAAATATTATAACAAAATTAAAACTTTATGACTTCAAGCCATTTATTTCTTATGGCTTCAAGCCAATTAATCTCAATATGAGAAATTAGAATCATATGGCTTCCGGCCTTTTATCTTCATCATAAAATTAGATTACTTCTGGCATTTTATCTTCAGAATAAATAAAAATATAAAAGTTGTATATGGTTTCTTGACATCCAATAAACAAAACGAAAAAGTATATGACTTCTTGCCATATAATAGGGAATCAAATAAATATGGCTTCTGGCAATATTGTAAGAGAGATAAAGGTACAAGGCTTTTGGCTATATATTATCAAAATATGAATCAAAGTTATATGACTTCTGAACATATAATTTCAGAAACAGAAATTAGATGTGTATGGCTTCTGGCCATACTTAAATAACAACATCAATAATATGAAAAGACTCGTAAACAAGATCAAAATAAGATATAAACACAGTAATAATCTCCAATCTTTGTCATTGAACCCAATATTTATAACAATCGATAAAAACATATCTTTAATTTCATATATTGGCTCATGATAATTTATAATTTATGTATAATTTACAAGATGGGTTCATAATAATTTTTTTTTCATTTTGTGCCTTGTACACGTTGAGTTCATAATAATTTTTTAATATTTAATTATCGAAATATTATGCAACGTTTACTTTAGGTTCATGGTAATTTTTTAATATTTAATCATGAGAATATTATTTAATGGGATAGTTTAATATTTTTTTAATAGTGGAATATGATTTTTTTTTAATTTTTAAATGGGGGAATATTTCTTAAATTTTTATATTATTAATTAATTTTTTAATATTTCATTGTGGTAATTAAAATTATTTAATATTTAACAACATTTATGAGAAGGCATTTTGGTGAATTTAAAAAATTATAATAGCAATAGTATCATTTTCACTTGATTACAGGATATTTGCATTATTATTCATCAGTCCTAACAACGTAATTCTCATTACATCAAATGATGTAATCAGGATTAAAAATGTAATCCTATTTACATTACATAAATCCAACCAAACGCTGTAACCTGTCTGTTGCAACAGGATTATATGTAATTATCTCTTATGGAATCGAACCAAAAGGGCCAGCATCATCCAAACACACACATATACATGAATGTTTCACTTATTTGTGAATTAATTCATTTTTATTTAAATATTAATCTTTTCAAGGTTATACTATATTATTAATCTTTTCAAGGTTATATTATATATATATATATATAATATTATATTTTAATTAAATTACATTATTTTGATAATGATGGGATTCACCGTGGTCCAGCTCTTAAACTACTGTCATAGCTAGTTTGATTTTTCTTTTCTCTCTGTTTTTTTTTTCCTTGATGATTTTTCATACCTCACTTCAAAAAAAAAAAAAAAAAAAAGAAGAAGTCTTGTTTTCCCTTTGCCTTTCTTTTCGTCCCAAAAAGTAAGAAGTTGGCCGGAAGGGAAAAAACATTAAAAAGCAAAACAAAACTTGAAATGATTGTAGCATATTGCATCCACATATAGGATTAAAGTTAGCATATTAGTATATTGCATCCACATAAAGCAAATCAAAACATGTTCTAAGAATTTAGTATCAAAGTTAAGGCCCTCGCTAAGCATCATTGTTGTGGGATTTATATAGGTCGGTGGCATTAATATTCAATTAATACCATTAAGTCTATGGTTTATCAAATCCCTATGTCTTGTCTATTCGTTTTATAGCATTATCTATCGAGATAGATTAATTTAGGACGGTCCATTATCCATTTGATGCTTTTTCAAACTTAAAGAAAAACGATTACATTTTAAATATACCAAAGAGTTAGTGAACTAGCATAACTTGGGCTTAACCTACGTACAAGGAACATCTTAAAAGGACCGGAAAAACAACTTGTGGTCCAATTTAGATCTCATGGTGAAAATAAATTGGGCCTTACATTGTTAATATGCAAAAACATTATTCTAAATATTTGGAATTAAGGTTTAAATTATAATTGAATCTGAGGTATAAAGTTTGAAGAAGTTATCATTAAGGTATGACATTTGATTTATTATTGAATATTCTAAAAAATATGATTATTTATATTCTTAGTTAATTCTTTTTTGTATTAGCATTCCCTTTTTCTTAATATATAAGTCACTCTCTAAAAGCTTTTCGTTTTTATATTTATAAACTATTTTGCAAAATTCATTAAGCAATTAACATTTTTCTCCAATAGTGCTTTTATACAAGATTCAGACCGGCTAGGCATTCCTCTGTTTTTTATTTTTTAAAGAAAACTGGACTTAACTCTTGATACCATGTATATGGATTTGTGAAAATGAAATTGGTTTAACAGTCACATAAATACAGGGTCTCTACACAAATTTTGATTTCAAAGTAGAAGTGGCAATTGGTTGGAGAAGAATGAATTTCCTCACATTGTCATCGTTGTGCCAAATTTCTATGCTAGATGTATTCCAAACTCAATTCCTACCCCATCTGGCGACTAAAGGAATAGGGTTTGAGTAAGCATTTTTGTTACAAAAATGGGAACAAAACTTAACTAGATGTGTAGGAAAAAATATTTAACTAAAAGGAGATTAGGTGTACCTGGACGAATCCATGTTCAGATCCGGGTCAAAGCTCCAATACTCCATACTTGTGCCCATACAATTATTAGACTACTAGAGCCTAATTGTGATTTGCACAGCAGATCACCAGAACCAGAAAGATGGTAGGAGATAAGGGAATTGCCAGAAAACTCAATGGCGGGGTGAATTGCAATTAAGGAGGCACACCCTATTTATAGTGGTTTATGGAGGCCACTAATTAGGAAACGTGTGCACCCCTTCTTGCCCTTCAAGACAGCAATTAATTGTCTCTCAATTAATTCCCTAATTATGGTGATTTGTTCCTCTTTTAACAAATCCATAATTATTACTAAAATATTCCCAAATCTGCATTTTATACTGATTTTATTCTTATTTGATTAGGTTACTTATTTCCTAATCAAATAATCCGGCCCATCAAGGGCGGACTTGGACCCAAAGTCCAACAAGATGTAATGACAATAATCGAGTCCCCAAGATGAATCATAGTTCTTCATCATCAGCTTCAATTTGAATCGTGCATGGTAACAATCTGATGCTATCAAAGTTAACAATATTTAGATTTTAAAGAAGAAGAACAAAACTCTGATACCATGTGAAGTTCTTTAACACATAGCTTATCTAAATAACTCATATTGTTGAGATAAGAACATAACAAAAAAAAAAAAAAAAAATCGTGTGACTAATAACTATTTTGAGCCTATAGTTGGAGATTAACATAAAGTCATATTTAAAATTGGCTATAATTATTTATGACAAATATTTTAGCTAACTATCTCCCTATTCTTCTAACTAAGCAAAAATATTTTTTTTTTCAGGTAATGAACAACAATTTTTGTATAGAACTCCCATATCAATGTTTCCTGAGTAACGGTGGTACATTTTTATTCTAAAATTGTATTATATAAAAACCTAGTATAAAACTGCAATTACGGGTTGACATCAATTAGAAAATTAACACATGGTAAACATATATTATTGGAAATCTACATTTTTTTGTTAAGTATCTTTGTTGAATAATTCAGTTTCTGAAATCTTACTTATATTTTTAAATTATTCATATGTAACTACTACCCCCTTTCAACAAATAAATGGATAAGGACAAGGTACTATACCTTGATGATCGTGGTACTTTTTTTTTTTTTTTAAAAGAAACATTCAAAGCTAACAAAACTATTTTCTGATGACCAAGAAAAGCTCTACAAATACTATAAAAAAATACTCAATTTCCAATGGAACCTTTTCTGTGGCAAATTCTAATAATATTTTCATCAAAAATTTTTCCTATAGAATTTTCGATGGAAAATTTAGTCACGAAATTTCTGACATTATTTTTTCTGTGGTAAATTCTGACTGAATTTTCCATGGAAATTCCGTCGAAAATTTTTTGAAGACAAATTCTGACAAAATTTCTGACGGCAATTTCTGTGACAATTTGCAGCAGAAAATTCCGTCGGAAAAATTAAAATTTTTTAATTTTTAAAAAAATAATATTTATAAAATTAAAATATTAATTATTAAATAATTCTATTTAACCTTAATTATTAAAATTATATTATTATTTATTAATATTATATTTAAAATTTTATAATAAATTAATATTTATGATATTACTATATTAGTTATTATTTTATTTTATTTTAAAAAAATATATATGTTATTAATATTAGATTTATAATTTTATATTAAATTATTATTTATTAAGTAATTTTAATTAAACAATTGTTTAATTTAAATATATAAATATTTTTTATGGTTTTATTAAATTTTTTATTATTTTTAATCATATTATATTTAATTAATAATTAATTATATGTATGTATGTTTATATATATATGATAATATTATATATAATAATATGATACAGGTTCATTTCGGTATAACTGACAAAAACTCGCGCACAAAGGCGTAGCCTGAGGTCAGGGGTTTGAACAAGAGAAGAGGCACTTGGAGGAATTATGAGGTGCCGACACGTGGCACCAAGGGGAGAGGGACACGTGGCTCTCAAAAGAATAAATGCGTGGCATTTGTAAATTAATTTTTTTAAAAAAATTTCATTTTTTTTAAATTGCTACGGAAACGAATTCAGTAAGAAATTCAGCATGAAAAGCTGATTCCATAGCAAATTCCATCGGAAATCGGATGTGTTTTTTATAGTGAAAAAGATGTAATGATAAATTTGTAACTATAAATGACGCATAAAATTTAATAAAATATAGCCACACGACTGGTTAGTTTGGATGGTAAGGGTGAAGTGAAATACTTGGACTTGCACCAAAAAAAAAGATGAAGTGATAATTGATAAGTAGAGTTTAATAAATTATATAGAAAATGATTAAATGAATACAAATTACTGGAATTTAAAGTGAGAAAAATTACGACTAAGTAATAATTGATAAGTATTATTACCCTACATTGATTTTATATCTTTATATATCTTGTACCAATCTGTTATATTTTCATATTAAATTTTATTTCCACGTAAAATGTTTTGATCAAAAGAATCTCGAGTCTCTAAGACAATAGAGTTCGTATTCATTTCCTCGGGAGAATTGTTATATAAAAATAGAAAAAAAAACCAACTAATACTTTGACCATTGACCGTATAGGTCAATCTTGACTTATTTTACAGAAACCAGTGTAAATTACTCCCTTGACCCATCGTATTCACCATTCAACGCACGTTTTTCAGACATGTTTGTTGTACCCCCAAGTTTATTCTTTTTTTCAACAAAAAAAAAACTTGTGCCTTTCGTATTTTGGTCAACATGTTTGCTGCTAATGTCACTTAAGAGAGAGTTACAAGGTTTTTTTAAAAAAAAAAAAAATTAAGAAATATTTATCTCAAGTCTCAACGTTGTTGTACCAAAATCTAATAGTTGATATGTATCAATCGAAACTCAATTGAGATTACCCAAATTTGCATGGTACTTTGTATTTTTTTTTTTTTTGGCTGAATGCCACTATTGGACGATTATCTACTGCCTACTATTATGTTTTGTATTTTTTGGTAATTTTATTTGTAATATAGTTGTTGTAAATACAGATCTTAGGCTGTTAGGTTAGTTGGGCCTTAAATCCATTAAGGCCTACTAGTGTGTGTGTAAGAGTATATAAGAGGCCTGGTGGTCAGAAAACATACTGTTGGTTACTTTGCCAAACCATTATGTTGATTGATCAATAAAGTTAAAGATTTTCTGGGTCATATGTGCGAATTTCACACGGCATCAGAGCCAGATTTACTCCTTTATTGTGAAATGACAGTGCAGCACTAGATATTATTTTTTTTTTGTTTCACAAAACAACGGTGCAAGATCCAGCTTCACGATGCTTCTTGAAGATTTGGCTACACGTGGACTCATCTTGCACGACGATTGTTTTTTTGCTGTCCTAGGACCGGAGGAGTATTCCATAAAAAAATATATAGGGCTAATACTTACATTTAGAACCATCAGTTTTTATAGTTTGGTCATATTTTAGTTATGATTTTTATAGTTTCAAATTGTGGTTTTCAATCTTTATAGTTTTATAAAAACTTTGTCTAAATTTAACAGTATTAATCGTTAAGTATAATGACTAAAATCAAAACTCATTAAAAGTATAAGAATATTCTTGTACACTTAAGAAAACTTTGGTTTTAATTTTTATGCATAATATCATTAACTTACCACCATTACACTCAGGCTAAGTCTTCATAAAATTAGAAACTAAAAACTGTAATTTGAAACTACAACCTAGAAGTGTCGCACTCAAAATTTGATATCAACAATATTATTAACCCAAAAATATATTATTGGAGAGAATCAAATTTAGTAATCTGACGTCAAGTAATTTTATCAAACCAGGTGCTCGAAAATACGTGGGTACTCGGTAACGTGGCTTATGGTGAAGGGAAAATGTGAAGAACTGAGATTTGAACATCAAAGTCACTGAAAATTAAGACATTAAAAATCGTAGACGTCACTTCTATAATGACGATATAGGGGCAAGCGTTAGGTTATCAAAAGTTGAAGTAGATTATGGATTAAGTTATATTGGTCAACGTGATCGTTCAAACTTAGGTTGACTAATCTTATATATTCATCCCCAAAGTGATATTATTTCATAATATTTAACAATATTTTCTTCAGAAAATTCACACAAATTTCCTACAAAATCCAATATAATATTTATCACACGAAAGAGCTTGAGAGCATCACGGGAATTAATGAAATAATTTCTTTAAAAAAAAACAGAGAATCGCTTTGACCCATAAGCTGTACGATTGTACATTTTCGTTCTGAAATTATTTGATGAAAACGTATTGTGAGAATGTAAATTTCTCATTGACGAATAATGTTCAAATTAAAAGTCCACAGTGAACGTTGGGAATATTCCGGCGGCTTCGGGGGATTTTTCTGGCCTCCATCACGTCCGAATAGAAAATTAATTTGGCCTACAAAAACAAAATTGATTTGAAACCGGAACACGGTTTCTTAAACCTAGTTTAGCGCGCAAACCCAGTTTAACATATAATGTTATCATTTTTTTAAGGTTTAAGATGCAATTTTACCGACGAAGTGTTTCCCAATGAACGTATGACACAAATAAATTTTAGAATAAGTAAAAATACTAATAAACAATTTAAAATAGTGCTGATTTATCAAGGACGTTAAATTTCATCAAACATCCGTTAGATTTTACTTTAAATTGACTATAACTGATGTTTGATGAAATTTAACGGCCTTAATAAATTTGCACTATTTTAAATTATTTATTAGTATTTTTTGCCCATCCAAAACTTATTTGTCCTAAATACTCTTAGGAAAAAAAACTTAATTTGTTGGTAAATTACACCTTAACCCTATTTTTAATTATCTTTTTTGAATAAAACTGAAATCAATTAATTCACAAAGAGACAACAATAAAGATAAACCATGATCTTATTTGTCCTAAAGGATTGATTCTTACTTTGTTAAAAAAGACTCTTAGAAAAAGTCATCCTAATCACTGTCTTTGTGATCAAATTAGTAGTTTTTATACAATCAAAGAACTATATTCCTATCAGCTTTAGACCAACACAAGTTGAAATCATTCATGATCTCAATCAACTCTCTGCAATAGTGGATAAATTGCGGTGGGTTCACAACACGAATAACACCTGTATTCGCCCACATTTTCCCGACATGTTTGTTAACTCTCTCTTTTTTTCCTTTTTTTATTAAAAATAACTTGTGGCCTTTTGTTTTTCGGCCGACATGTTTATGGTTAATGTCACATAGGATCGAGAGAGTTACAAGTTTATCTTTTGAAAAATAGAAATGTTTATCTCAACATCATTGGATCATAATCTAATGCTTTGGTGGCAAGGTGCGGGGGAGCTATAAAGGATGAAGACGGAAGCTGGATATGTGGGTATATTAATTGGCTTGTCCAAGTGCCCCCGGTGGTAGCGGAGATCATCGCAATTATTCAATGCCTTTAGATCTGCTGGACAAAGAATCTAAGGAATATCATGGTTTTTACGGATTGTCTGGAGGCGATCAACTTAATTTCACGAGGTTATCCAAACGGTCACCCTTTTGGGGATGTGATTGAGGATGCAAGAAACTGGATGTCGAAGGACTGGCATGTTCTTATTAGCCATGTGTCTAGGGAGAATAACACTCTTGCTAATTATTTAGCGGGTCGGGCTCATAGTATGACTGAGAATTTTGTTATTCTTGATCAACCACCACCTTCTTTGGGGGAGGCGGTGGATGATCATGGATGATGCCTTCTTTTTTGAGTTTTCCTTAGGGGAAATGGGTTTTGTGTTGTAACTTATCATTGGTTATTGTATTCCAGTTTTTATTCAAAAAAAAAAAAAATCTAATGCTTTGGTTGATATCTCTCAATTGAGATTATCCATATTTACATGGCACTCTGTAGTGTTTTTTTTTTTTTTTTTTGGCAGAATGCCACAATATGTATTTTATTTCTACGTAAATTTCAATTCGGTACTAATTATTTATTTCTTTCAACTTTTTAGCAGATAAGGGACAACATTGTATTACTTTCGTTTTTATCTTTTCTTTTGTAAGTGAATGCTTTGGTTGATATATATCTCTCAATTGAGATTATCCATATTTGCATGGTACTCTGTAGTTTTTTTTTTTTTTTCCCAGGATGCCACAATATGCATTTTATTCCTACGTGAATTTCAGTACTAATTATTTATTTCTTTAACCTTTTAGCGCATAAGGGACAACATTTTTTTATTGGTCAAATTGTATTACATTCGTTTTATCTTTTCTTTTGTAAGTGAGCTAGTTTTGGATGTTGCCATTTGCAAAGCGTTCCGAATATATTTTACCTTGTAAGTTGTAACTACTAGTATATAAGATTATTCTCCAATAGAATACACACACACACATATAAGATTATTCAAACTCGTGACTTTAATTATTTAAAAATATAAAAAATATCAAGTCAATTTAGATCGTAAAAACTATTTTTAGTCCATCAAGTTATTTCTTGCACATACTCCACCGGTCCTTATTAAGTTGTTATAAGTTATTATAAAGACTAATTTACATAAAATAAACGCATTATAAATAAATAAATAAATAAATTCATATTTTTTTATTAAAAGATAATCACATCCTTTTATATCATACTCCTCTTAATATAAGACTTATTTATCTAATTTGGAGTCAATGAAGCTAATTAAATTACTTAATTATAAAATATATGACATGATTTCTCAAAAATAATTTTGTGTAACATTAGATTATATATAAATATATCTATATATACACTCTCTAATCCTTAATATTATACATATTTACCTAATTTGATTAGATTAAGGAAGTTAATTAAATTAGTATATATGACATGTATTTTCTAAAATTTCAAAATACCTTAGTCATCTTCTTTAATTTCTTCATTCCTTCTCCTACTTAATTATTATTAAAGAAGCATCAATAGGAATACAATAGGAAAAGATTAATGACAAATATAGAAAATATGTTTTATATTTATGATTAAAATCAACCTTGAAATATGTCATATATTATGAACCAAAGAGAATATTAGTTTATAAGTTAGATAAATTAAATTGGAGAAAAAAGATAAAGATAAAAGATAAAATTGAAAAAAAAAATTTACATTAGGACCAAAATTCGTCCCTAAAACAAGTTCTACATATAGGACCAGAGAAGTATTCCATAAAAAATATATAGGGCTAATGCCTACATTTAGAACTATCAATCCTTATAGTTTGGTCATATTTTAGTTTTGATTTTTATAGTTTCAAATTATGGTTTTCAATCATTATAGTTTTATAAAAACTTGGTCTAATTAAGTTTAACAGCTTTAATCGTTAAGTATAATGACTAAAATCAAAATTCATTAAAAGTATAAGAATATAATCTCCCTGTACTCTTAGAAAACCTAGGTTTTAATTCTTATGCATAATGTCATTAAGTAACCACCATTACACTCAGATTAAATCTTTATAAAATTAGAAACTAAAAACTGCAATTTGAAACTACAACCTAGAAGTATCACACTCAAAATTTGATTAAACGTTAAGTATCAACAATATTATTAACCCAAAAATATATGATTGGAGAGAATCAAATTTATTAATCGGACCTCAAGTAATTTTATTAAACCAGGTGCTTGATAATACGTGGGTACTCGGTAACGTGGCTTATGGTGAAGGGAAAATGTGAAGAACTGAGATTTGAACATCAAAGTCACTAAAAATTAAGACATTAAAAATCGTAGACGTCACTTATATAGATGTTGATATAGTGGCAAGCATTAGGTTATCAAAAGTGTTAGAGCATATTTGGCAAAGCGTTTGGAGGCCCAAACCATGTGGTGGAGTGTGAAAAGCACAGCGGGTAGAAGTTGTGGTGTTTGGTAAAGCGTATGTGTTACTGAGCTTTTGCAAGAAAAGTGGCTTCTGACAAGAAGCCAACTTTTATAGCTTCTCGCGGCTGCGTCTGCACGACTGCTCTGTTTCCATGGTTCAAGCCTCTGTTCTGAGAAAGAAGAAGCAGCTTAAATTTGACCAGGGACTTAATTGCCAACTTCAAAAGTTCTTAAAGAGGGATTAAACTGAAAAGTTTTCAAATATTGTACCTGTAATTTATGAAACATTTGGGTTTTTTTGTGATTTCCCCGGCCCCTTTACTTCATTCACTTGTAATTTTTATAAATTAGAGGGACTTTTTTATAATTTTCTCTAATCCTCAAAATATTAATTTTGACCCTCCAAAATCTCCAATTTCTTATTAAGCACCCTACGATGCAAGATTAAGCACAAGGTAAAATTAAAAGTTTAAGAGATTATTTCTATGAATAATTAACAAATTTTGACTAGTTTACCCTTGATTACAATTAATTCAATATGAATGTCCTTAACTCAAATTAGTGCTTAATTGTATAATAATGTCCCAAAAAATGCTTTAATTTGACTTTTTGTATTTTATCAAATTTCTATTTTAACTTTACACTTCAATTATCACAATATATACAAATAATATATATATATATATATGATTCATACTATTCTCAATCATTTTCTATCTAAACGGACTTTTTAAATAATAATCCAAACAGGTTTAAGGATAGAAAAAAAGTCATTTCTGCCACTGTCAATCCAAATACAAATCACATCTACTTCTCAATAGGTATGGACTACGTTATATTGGTCAACATGATCGTTCAAACTTAGTTTGACTAATCTTATATATTCATCACCAATGTGATATTATTTCACAATATTTAACAATATTTTCTTCAGAAAATTCACACAAATTTCCTACAAAATCCAGTATAATATTTATCAAACGAAAGAGCTAGAGAGCATCATGGGAATTAATGAAATAATTTCTTAAGAAAATCAGAGAATCGCTTTGACCCATAAGCTGTACGATTGTACATTTTCGTTCTGAAATTATTTGATGAAAACGTATTGTGAGAATGTAAATTTCTCATTGACGGATAATGTTCAAATTAAAAGCCCACAGTGAACGTTCGTTGGGAATATTCCGGCGACTTCGGGGAATTTTTTTGGCCTCCATCACGTTCGAATAGAAAATTAATTTGGCCTGCAGAAAAAAAAAATGATTTGAAACGGGAACACGATTTCTTTTTTTTTTTTTGTTACAAGGGCAAGCAAAGCTTGTAGATGAAAACTCTATAGGCTAGATCCTATTAAGTGATCATGCGGTAATAATCCACGATCCAAAGCAAAAAGACGGATACATTCCATCGGGGGAAGTCCTAATTCCACGTATTCTTCGGGAACCCCATGCGCCGTTCCTGCCAGGTAGTCTGCACAACGAATGCTCTCCCTATGAGTGTGTGAAATTTCCAGCTCCCAGTCGCTGTAAACGAGAGATCTGGTATCCAGGATAACCTCATACAAAGGATGATCAGGATCACAATGAGCGGATAACAGGTGGATTGCCTGTATAGAGTCTGTGAATAACTTGATTTTCTTAAGCCCCATCTTTTTACACAGTAGAAGACCTCGATGGATTGCGTGGATTTCAGCAGAAGTTGGGAAGGTATGACCTAACTTCTGTTGGAATCCGCGAATCCAGGTACCTTGGTGATCCCTGATAACACCTCCGCAAGCAGCCTGACCGTCCCTGATTACCGAGCCATCTACATCAAGACGATGAAATCCCTGATCCGGGGGATGCCAATGAAGAAGACCCCGTTCTGGAATTTGGAATATCTGATGGTGATACCTGCCATTCTCCACCCCTTCCGAGAGATGGTATAGACATCTGTGGATTATGCCTTTTGGATTGTCTGATACCCCATCAAAGGCTTGGCTGCAACGGTTCTTCCAAAGGAGCCAGCATGTGTAGCTGAAAACTTTATGCCATTGCCATCTCGCCATCTTGTTGTTCCCTGGTGATTGGTGTAGATTCAAATTGAGCCAGTCCTGCAAATTACCAGAGAAAAATATACTATAATATAGAGGGTTAGTTAAAGTTGACCAAACTCTCTGAGCATGCTCACAATCTCTCAGCATGTGAAGGGCACTCTCCTCACTATCACACTGAAACGGACAGGTGTTTGAAACGCTCGGATTATGTCTTGCTCTTAGCTCGTTAGTCGGAAGCCTGTTATGGAAAACTTGCCACAAGAAGATTTTGACTCTTTCAGGAATTCCCCAGTGCCATAGAGACCGCCAGTGATGTTGGACCCTAAGGCTGTGCTGATGATAGATAGCATCATATGCTGATCGTACGCTGAAATTCCCATCAATAGCATTCCTCCAGCAAACCCTATCATCTTCGTTTCCTATCGGTGGGGATACCAACATTATTTTATCCACCACCCAGATAGGAAGGAAAGAAGCCCATTTAGCTCTATCCCAATGACCCGAAGGAGTCGTGAAAGATCGCACAGAGGCACTCTTATCGACTAAGTGGAGGTTTTTGTCAATAAGGAATTCGAGTGGCTGATCAACAGGGGACCAGCAATCTTTCCAAGCTAACGTATTCCGGCCGCTTTTCAGACATTTGCCAAGGCCATTCTTGAAGTCTTCCCAGACAGCCACAATTCCACTCCAAACAGCGGACTGCTTGCGCCGCCTCTGGATCAGGAGGTCAGTAGGAGATCCACATGAGTATTTAGAACGTAAACATCTAACCCAAAAGGCATCTGGATTTTTTATTAAGCACCAGCACAACTTCATAAGGAAAGCTTTATTTTGGCAATGTAAGTCTTTTATTCCCAAGCCACCCTCACTCTTCCTTTGTTTAAGAACGTCCCAAGAAAGCAGATGCAACTTTTTGGAATCCTCATGCTGGTTCCAAAAGAAGTCACGGCTGAGCTTTTCAATTGCTGATAGCACCCCTTTCGGGACAAGAGTAGATTGCATCTGGTATTGCGGGATAGCCGAAAGGACCGACTTGATAAGAGTCGTTCGACCAGCCATACTGAGGAATTTACCTTTCCAGTTTGCCAACTTCAATTTCACCCTTTGTAGTAGCGGAGCAAAAGTTCTCTTAACCATCCTTTTGTGCAATAGAGGCACTCCCAGATATTTTCCAAGGTCCGCCGTCAATCCAACTCCAACAATCTGACTCATTTCATATGCCCTGTTAAAATGGACGTTTCTAGAAACGAACATTTTAGACTTGCTCAGATTAATCCTGTGACCAGAGACACGACAGAAAAGAGCCATGACATCGCGGATTTCAACCATCTGATCATTAGAAGCTTCCCCGAAAAGAATAAGATCGTCGGCGAAGAAGAGATGGGAAATTTTGGGACCAGAAGAGCTCAATTTTAAAGGGTGCCAGTTCCCCATTTCAACTTCTTGATGGATAAGTTGACCGAGCAGCTCCATACAAAGGACAAACAGGAATGGACTAAGAGGGTCACCCTGTCTTACCCCTCTAGAGGGGCGGAAGCGTTCGGAAGCAATTCCATTCCAGATAATCCTCATGGAAGGGGATGAAACGCAAGACATAATTAGCTTCACAAAATCAGCTCCCAAGCCCAGGCTGTGAAGAGTGAATTCAAGGAAGCGCCAGTCCAGTCTATCGAAAGCCTTTTCCATATCTACTTTCACAGCAATGAACCCCTTAACACCTTTCTTAAAACGCATGGTATGGATTGCTTCCTGGGCAATAATGATATTATCCACACCCTGTCTTCCAGATATAAAGCTACATTGGTTTTCAGCAACCAGATGATTCATGACACCTTTAAAACGGTTAGCAATAACTTTGCTGACAATTTTGTAGCTCACATTACATAAAGAGATAGGCCTGAAATCCTTAAAAGAAGTAGGATGATCAATCTTGGGAATTAAGGAGATGTTGGTATGATTGATATCCTGAATGGCCTCCGGGTGCTCAAAGGTCGTCATCACCAGCTCACAAATCTTCTGCCCAATAAGGTTCCACTGGGTATGGAAGAAATGGGGGTTTAAACCATCCGGGCCCGGAGCTTTAAAAGCTCCCATCTCAAAGGCTGCATTTTTTATCTCAGTAGGGGAAGGAACTCTTTGCAGCTGGGCCAGTTGAAAATCACTCAGTGGTGGGAATCTTGCGGGAACACGATTTCTAAAACCTAGTTTAACAAATCCAGTTTAACAGATAATGTTATCATTTTTTTAAGGTTTAAAATACAATTTTACTAACGAAGTTTTTCCCAATGAACATATGACACAAATAAATTTTGAAATAAGTAAAATTATCAATAAACAATTTAAAATTGTGCTGATTTAATAAGGACATTAAATTTCATCAAACATCTTTTATATTTTGGCCATAACCAATGTTTGATGAAATTTAACAGCCTTAGTGAATTTACACTATTTTAAAATATTTATTAATATTTTTTGTCCTTCCAAAACCTATTTGTCCTAGTTACGCTTAGGAAAAAGACTTAATTTATTGGTAAATTACATCTTAACCCTATTTTTAATTATCTTTTTTGAATAAAACTGAAATCAATTAATTCACAAAGAGACAACAATAAAGATAAACCATGATCTTATTTGTCCTAAAGGTTTGATTCTTACTTTGTTGAAAAAGACTCTTAGAAAAAGTCATCCTAATCACTGTCTTTGTGATCAAATCAATAGTTTTTATACAATCAAAGAACTATTATTCCTATCAGCTGTAGACCAACACAAGTTGAAATCATACATGATCTCAATCAACTCTCCGCAATAGTGGATAAATTGCCGTGGGTTCACAACACGAATAAAACCTGTAAGCGTGTTCGCATGTGTAAAGAATATTAGTTATTTAGACATGAAGGCTATGCTTGAATGGAAGGGAAAGCTAGAGGAAATACATTAGGAAATGGAAAAATTTTAAAAATAGTAAAAAAAAAACTATTTTGAAAGTATTCCTCCTAATATCTTTTTTCCTTCCTAATTTTTTAGAAAGTGAAGGAGCTAGGTTGGTGTAAAAAGGATCGTCGGCAGTCGGCTCTCCCAATCGGAACGAATGATTTGTATTCCAAGGAGAAAATCACATTCTGCTTTCACATCTCACGCCTAGCTTACTCTAAAAATTGCAATCATCATCCGAGGATGAACACACTCTATATAGAGAAAAAAGTGAATTATATGTATTTTCAGTATGAAAATGGCATTTTGCTCCACTAAAAATTGCACTTGTAAAGAGTGCTTATTTTTTTGTCATTAATAACGAAGATTAATTTTTTGTTGCCGGCCAAATATATACTCGTAAAAATACGCATGACATTTTTGAAATAGGGCAAAATGATAAGACTGTTATTACATTTTGTCATTTATTCCCCCCATTTTAAAAAGTTTATGTATATTTTTATACCAAATAAAATTTTATAATGCCAAACTGGAGTTAGTTACTCGGAAGAAATTTTTGTTGCCAGTAGGTTGCTTATTCCATAGAAATTTCTGGAATTGAAGCAGAAATAATACAAGACTACAGTTACTTTAGAGAACTTTGAAAAGGAGTGAAATTCATAGGATTCTCCTCCATATAATGTATTGGATACTTCCGAGATTTTTATTTTTTTTTTCCACATAGGAATGATTTGTCATTGTAGTGCTGAATGAATTCTGTCCTTTCTAATGTCGATCACCTATAACACGCTTTGCATCGTGCATACACATATAAAAATTTAAGTGCGACATTGACAAATAACCAAGCATATATTATAAAATTAACCGTCAAAAACCTTTTCTTTTTTTGACATATAACATCATATAACTTAAAATATATCTAGTATAAAAAAATCTTCAAATAATCATCAAACATGGAAGAAACTTATGCAGATGAATATGATATTACAAAATTCAAATCAAATTGCACATACACCTAAAATTATTTATATCAATGCATTAACTTAGATTTTAAGTAACTAATAATTAAAGTTAATTAATGATAATGTACTACTTATAAATTTGAATTTGAATTCATAATAATTTGAACGAACGAAATAAATATTAAAAAAGTTTTATAGTGACAATATATACACACACATACACTTTATTTGTTTCATTGTAATATATTTATACACACACACCTACTTTTTTTGCCCAAAAAATAGAATCTCTCCCTAACATGAAAGTATTTTTCAATTAAAAAAAAATTTCACGGTAAACCGACTAACGAAACCCTAGTAAAAACGTCGATCTTAGTGGAAGCAAAACCACAGTATAAACTCAAGTCCATGTGAATGCAGAGGCTCGATCCTACTCGAATCTAACACAGCCCGAAAAAGATGTAATTAAGAAAATTAATCATTCCCAATTGTAATGAGAAAATTACTCTGCAAGTCAAACAACGCAGCTTTCTTTGATATATCTTCCTGTTTCCGAAAGTGCAGGAGCTACATTGGTGGAAAAAGGGGCGTCGGCAGTCGGCTTTCCCAAACAGAACACTATATAGAGAAAAAAGTGAATTATTTGTATTTTCAGTATGAAAATTGCATTTTGCTCCACTAAAAGTTGCACTCGTAGAAAGTGCTTATATTTTAGTACTTGATAACGAAGATTAATTTTTGTAGCGGGCCAAATATATACTCGTAATGTTTTCCCAAAATCGCACTTCATAAGGTTTTATTATTGTGAGAAAAAATACACATGACATTTTTAAAATGGGGCAAAATGACAACATTATTATTACTTTTTTTCATTTTTTCCCATTTTAAAAAGTTTATGTATATTTTTGCATACAATAAAACTTTATAATGCCAATATTTGAAACTGGAGCTAGTTACTTGGATATGCAAGACATTCTAGCAAGAAATTTTTGTTGCCAGTAGATTGCTTATTCCATAGAATGCTATAAAAAGCACTGAATTTTCGACGGAATTTGTCACGGAATTTAGAGTTTTAGACGGAATTTCCGACGGAATGGATTCCGTCAATGATAATTGCGTAACAAACCAATTTCTGACGAAATTCAGATTCTATCGCAAATTTCCTTTCGAATTGAATTCCATCGCAAACTTAATTTTTATTTTTAAAATTTTAAACATAATGATGAGCACCAAGAGCTATTCGTTATAATGAGATCTGCACAGTTTAAATAAAATTTCAACAGTCTAGATTGAAAATTTTCAACTAAGAATTTTTAAGTCAAAAAAATTTTTTTTTTTTGAAAACTTGACAGAAAAGAATTATTTTTATTTTAAATTTTGTACACACTAAAATAATTTTTTAAAAAAATTTAAAAATAAAAAAAATTCAATCTAAACCATCTAAATTAAATCTAACGGTATACAACAATAAATAGCTTTTAACGCTCATCATTACGAAACTAGTTCAATTTGTAATATTAAAGAATCAATTTAACTCGAATATAAGAATTTTTTACAGAACATATTAAATTTAAGAAAGAGATTAAAGGAAAAGTCAAAAGTTGTTTGATGACCCCTCACCCCTATACGCGGCCAGACAGCATTTAAAAGAGAAAAAGCATGCAAATTGAAAACGGCCTTTAGAAGCACAGTGGCCGAAAAGAAACGAGCAACTTCGAAGAACCTGCCGCGAAATCTCCCAAGTTCAACCGTCCGCCCGTTACGCTTGTTCCGTTTATGTATGTTCTGCGTGTGTCTCCTATTAATTATTTATTTGCTTGCAATAATGTTCTTCATTCACACGTCCTCGCCCCCTCTATATATATATATATAGCTACATGTAACCAAATATATCATCTTCCCATCGTATCATATATATATATATGTCCACCACCCTCTATTATTAAGCTTTCACTTCTTCAGGTTACTGCATTTCAAGCTCCCTGTTACCTCTCCTTACATTCTTCAGGTGCATAAACTCTCCTACGTTAATTTCTCGTATATAGCACTCAAACACACACACACACATATCTATATATATATATAGCTTTATAGATACATACATATATATATAATCGTTCATATTTCATATATAGCATCCACACACACACACACACACACACATATATACAGTCTTATAGATATATATACTATTAAGCCTTTAAGATCCTCAGCTCTCTGCATATCCACCAACCTGCAGCAATATATATATCAGACGTTCTTTAGTTTCAGAAGCTTCTCATACTTTGCATTCCTATATTTCATTGAATTCTATGTTTAAAGGAGCAACAGTAACTGCTTGTAACCTCCTACTTACAAGGAGTTTTCATGCTATTCCGGTACAAAGCTACTTATATTTAACCTTATTCTCATTTCCTTGCCGCAATCAAATTCCATAAGCCTTGCAATATATACATATATTTTATTGCTCATTCAAGTTTCCAACTTTCAACCTATCAGAGCAAATATGGCTATGGCATTTGTGACCGATTTGGAGAGAATACAGACACTTCTGAGTGCCCCAAAGAATCTGAGCAAACCCAACAAAAAATGGCATTCTGCATTTGTTAGTATTTATTGTTACAGAGCTCTCTTGTCTCACTTCAAACCCACTTTGCTTCCCTCCACCACCACCATGAACAACAAGCCTAAAAAGTTGTCACCTTCTTCCTCCCACACTGTTATCGATATAAACACGGATCATTCCTTTACTGTAAGCCAAACCACCCTCACAAATCTCGTCAAGGAGAAAAACGTGGAAACCCTGCAAACTCTTGGTGGGGTCCATGGTGTGGCCTCTGCTCTAAAAACCGACATTCAAAATGGAGTCAAAGGCGGTGATGGTGATGACGATCCCGATGACGTCATGCGACGGCGTGACGCCTTTGGTTCTAATACCTGTCCAAAACCAGCCGCGAGAGGTTTCTTTCATTTTGTGATTGAAGGATTTAAGGATCCCACCATTCTTATTCTTTTAGTTTGTGCTGCTTTGTCTCTTGGGTTCGGCATCAAGGAGAAGGGAATCAAGGAAGGCTGGTATGAAGGTGGAAGCATCTTCGTTGCCGTTTTTCTTGTGATTGCTGTATCTTCCATCAGTAATTCCAGACAGAGCAGGCAGTTTGACAAGCTGTCCCAGGTCAGCAATAACATCCAAGTCGGTGTTGTACGAAGTGGGCGCACGCAACATATTTCCATATATGACATCGTGGTCGGTGATGTTGTGTGGCTCAAGATCGGAGGCCAGGTTCCTGCTGATGGCTTGTTCTTGGAAGGCCATTCCCTGCAAGTTGATGAGTCAAGCATGACAGGTGAGAGCGACCACGTAGAGATTAATGCCGACAAAAATCCATTTTTGTTCTCTGGGACTAAGGTGGCTGATGGGTTTGCCAAAATGCTCGTTACTTCTGTTGGTACGAACACCACATGGGGTCAAATGATGGGTTCCATAAGCAGAGACAACAATGAAGAAACCCCCTTGCAAGAACGCCTCAATAAGCTTACTTCTGCGATCGGCAAGTTGGGTTTGGCTGTGGCTTTTCTTGTTCTTGTTGTTATGCTGGTTCGCTACTTCACAGGGAACACAACTGATGAGAACGGTAATAAAGAGTTCAACGGAAGCAGCACTAAGTTTAATGACATAATGAATGGAGTTGTGAATATTGTTGCTGCTGCTGTTACTATTGTTGTGGTTGCCATTCCAGAAGGACTTCCTTTGGCTGTGACTTTGACGCTTGCTTACTCCATGAAGAAGATGATGGTTGATATGGCTATGGTGAGGAAGCTCTCTGCCTGCGAGACGATGGGGTCTGCGACAACCATCTGTACTGATAAGACTGGCACTCTCACACTTAATCAGATGCAAGTGACTAAGTTCTGGCTTGGTCAACAACCCATGGATGCGAAACCTCATATATCGTCAGTTCATTCAGATGTCCTTCAATTGATTAAAGAAGGGGTTGCCCTTAACACTACAGGTAGTGTTTACAAGTCTAAATCATCAAATTTGGAATATGAGTTTTCAGGTAGTCCAACAGAAAAGGCCATTCTTTCTTGGGCTGTTCTTGATCTGAACATGAACATGGACGAGTTGACGCAAAGTTCTACCTTCCTTCATGTGGAACCATTCAACTCAAAGAAGAAGAGAAGTGGGGTTTTGATCAAAAGGAAGGTAGACAACAAGATTCACGCACATTGGAAAGGTGCAGCTGAGATGGTACTAAAACTGTGTTCAAAGTACCATGATGCTTCTGGAAATATAAAAGTTCTTGACGATGACAAGAAGTTGGTGTTTGAGCAAATCATTGAGGGAATGGCAGCTAGCAGCCTTAGGTGTATTGCCTTTGCACATGCAGAAGTAGCTGAAGAAGATGAAGGAGAAAACCAAAAGGTAAAAGAAGAAGGCCTAACCCTCTTAGGGCTTGTTGGTATTAAAGATCCATGTAGTCCAGGTGTCAAGAAAGCTGTACAAGATTGCCAAAAAGCTGGAGTAAGTGTGAAAATGATCACAGGAGACAATGTTTTCACAGCCAAAGCCATAGCCACAGAATGTGGCATCCTCCAATCTAATCAAGACACAACAGAAGCAGTCATCGAAGGAGAGGTATTTCGGAACTTGTCTGATGAGGAAAGACTGAAGAGAGCAGAGAAGATTTGTGTGATGGCACGATCCTCTCCCTTTGACAAGCTCCTCATGGTTCAATGCCTCAAACAGAAAGGTCATGTTGTTGCAGTCACAGGAGACGGTACTAATGATGCACCAGCATTAAAAGAAGCTGATATAGGACTTTCTATGGGGATTCAAGGCACTGAAGTTGCAAAAGAAAGCTCAGATATAGTCATCTTGGATGATAATTTCACCTCAGTCGCCACAGTTCTAAAGTAGGGAAGATGTGTCTATAACAACATCCAAAAGTTCATTCAATTTCAACTTACGGTAAATGTTGCTGCACTTGCAATTAACTTTGTGGCTGCAGTATCAGCAGGAGAAGTGCCATTAACAACTGTTCAACTATTGTGGGTGAACTTGATAATGGACACTTTGGGTGCTTTAGCTCTAGCAACAGAGAAGCCTACAATGGAATTACTAGATAAACCCCCAGTGGGTAGAACTGTGCCTCTCATCTCCAACATCATGTGGAGAAATTTGTTAGCCCAAGCTCTATACCAGATCACAATTCTATTGACATTACAGTTCAAGGGTGAGGCTATATTTGGGGTTAGTTCAGAGGTAAATGACACTTTGATTTTCAACACATTTGTGTTATGCCAAGTGTTCAATGAGTTCAATGCAAGGAAGCGGGAGAAAAAGAATGTGTTTCAAGGGATTCACAAGAACAAGCTATTCATAGGGATCATAGGGATAACCATTGTGCTTCAGGTGTTGATGGTGGAGTTCCTGAAGAAATTTGCAGATACTGAGAGGTTGAATTGGGGGCAGTGGGGTGCATGCATTTTAATAGCAGCTGTTTCTTGGCCTCTTGGTTGGGTTGTCAAGTTCATTCCAATGCCAGAGAGACCGTTGCTTAGTTTCCTAAACATGAAAAAGCAATGAAAACTTGCTTTTAGATGGTTATGTTGGCACAGTGATGGGGTCTGCTGATATTCTTTGCTTTGCCTTTTGAATCTTAACATTTGCTTCATTGTATTGTAAAGAAAATATTCTTTATTTATTTTGTTCCTATTATTTGGATTATTGTAATTTAATAAGCATCTCATGTTAATAAACTGATTCATATCTTGCTCATTACAACTTGCCCTATTTATATGTATTTTTCTTTTGTATCGTCTTTATTCTTTTTGTGTGTTATTAAAACAAAAAAAGAAAAGAAAAGAAAATAATAAAGCAGATTCACGGTGACCAATGTTTTTCTCAATGTTGTTGAATCTTTCCTTATTTACTTTATTTATACTGTGAAGGCATTTTCTGTGATGCGTATTACATGCAATGTAATTGAGTTGCTCAGAGTCTCGTTCCTTTTGTTATGTAATTGAGATACAATACAATGAAGCAATAATATACCATTTAGATTACCACATAATAGAAATGGCATTTGCAATTTCGTATAAAAAAAATTATCATTAGATCCTCTCCTTTCTCACTCTCTGAACTAAAATTCATATTGGTACAGAAACTAACAAGTCATTGCTTTATCCATATCTCTGGAACAAAAAAACATTTAACTGTTTGAATTCAACTTGTTTTACACCAAACCATCCACTGTAGCTTGTAGGCAGCAATGGTTTTTCTTCACTCATATCAGTTACCTAAACATGCATTAACAGTCAAAAAAGACACAACCAAATGGAAGTGGTCACAAATATTGCAAGACAAAGGCAAAAAAGATCTTTCAATTATCCCAATAACTTGTGCACTTTGTATAAAAATGCAAGACCAATACAGAAAAGATCAGTCAAAAAGAGAAACTCCACAATATAAACTAATCTTGAAAAACCCACAATATATGATACAAGGGGAAATATCTAACAGTTCAAGAGGCATCTTTGTTTCCTCATTATACATGGCCCTACCCTACTTCTTACAGGCAGAGGCATTGTATGAGTCTCTCTCAGCCAATGCATTATAATTGTAGCTGTTTCTTGGCCTCTTGGTTTGGTTGTCAAGTTCATTCCAGTCCCAAAAAACCATTACTTTGTTTCTTGAACAAGAAGAAGCAATAAATGCTTATATTGTTGGAGATATTATTTCGATGGGGTCTCATTTTTGTTGTTTTACCTTTTTCATTGTTTTTTTGTATGTTTTCTTCCATGTGAAGAAACCCCTCCATTTAAGTGCTTCTTATTATTATTAGTTTAATTTCCAGGAAGCAGATTTGTTACAGGTGTAATATCGCAGGTGTAAAAAAACTATTCATCAAATGAACTCCATAGCAAAATGCTTTTAATCTTTGCTTTCGTTTCTTCAAGTCAACTCTAAATATCGAAGTTTTCAAGATAACAGATGCTCTCAAAACTTTAAAATAATTTCAAAATTATTTTACCATTTTCATGTGTTATCAACGTCGTAAGAGTAGAGTTCTGAGTATACGCTAAGGCTTGGTGCATTGTCAAAAGGTCCAACGTCCAATACTCTTTTCTCTTTCAAGGGAAAACTCCAATAACCTGTTAGATTGGTGATCACTTTTTAACATTGAACAATATGCTGCCTTTAATAAAAATTGATAATTTCTTTTTAAATAAACTAATAGATTTTTCTCAAGTTCATGAAATATTTGAGATATAAATTTTTTTAAGGCGTGAGAAGTATACTTTGACAATAGGAGTCTAATCTCCTTCAAGATGTCAGGACAGAGGATAAACCTTTTCCAACTAAATTGCTCTCTCCACAGAATTCAGATATTTGAGATATATACTACTCCATTTACGTGCTTTTGATGTTCATTTTGATTTGCAAGTAATTTTATAGTTTTCAAATGTTATGACTCCTCATTTTTAATTAAATTAGAGATATATTTTGGGAGTCAGCAATGTTAAATTAAAAAGATTTGCTTTAGATTTTGATAACAAATCAATTTGCTGAATCGTTTGGGGATTTTATTTTTAGTATTAAAGTTTTTACCTAAAATATAAATAATTTAAACTAGGATAATGATAATAATAATTCTCTGTCTTGAAACTAAAGAGAGAGAGAAGTTGTCACGCCCTTATCTTATTTTGACTTGCAGCGGAATATTAATGCGTGGTTCAATGGGCAACACAGGAATAATACAAATATACTAATAATATGTGCATGATTACAGAAATTCCACATAGGGGTTTATACATGATAATTACCATCAATGTAGCTGCACAAGGCTACTTAGGTGTCTTAACCCGTCCCAGTGAAACGGAGATATCCTTCCATCTTCATTCCACCACTGCAATCCTCTCTTGTAGTTCTCGTCTCTGATCTCTGTGTACCTTCCGTATTTACCTGTCTAAATTGTTGGTGGGGCGGTGAGATTCGAGAGAATCCCAGTAGGAAACAGATACCATAATGAATACATGATAGATGCTATGTGTATGACATATTAGCTTTAATTAGATGTATGCCTCATAATGACATTTTTGCATGATCAATGTTTCATGCAACAAAACTATGGTCACAGCGAAGATAGAAACAGAGCTTCATTTATTCAAATATGCTCTACACAATCAAGTAAAACAATCACATACATCACTACACAAGCAGAGATATCAAGTACATGCAAGTAAGGTAAGTCCCCTACCTTAATCTCCCTTCCCTAATCCTTAAAGAGGCTCCTTGAACTTTGTGCCACAGCTTGTTATTTTCAGTAAAATATCCATTGCTGCAGATATCCTTGAAACTCAATAAATTCCTCTTAGACTTGGCAGAATAGAATGCAATATCAATATATAATTTTGTTCCTTCTGGTAACAAAATATTAGCTCTTTCAGAGCCTTCAATTAGATTTATTCTTCTGGATATAGTCTGAACATTAGCTTCACACATTTATAAGGAAGAAAAATATTTAGCATTTCTGAGTATATGTGGGTTGTTACTCTATTAACGAGACATAAATTTTTAGGATTGATGTCAATAAGACTCATTTTTCTTTAAAAGAAACATGAAAATAAAGGAAAATATATTTAAAATGCAATATACTAAAGCAGAGCAATTCAAATAAACAAAGATAGCTTATGCTAAGAAACCAACAAGATACAAATGGGTATTATCCGTGTCACCATACTTAGAATTATCAGCCTTATCAACATTATTTATTTTAATTTTTCTCCACTTCAAGTGAGAATTTGAACCACCATGATTATGACCATGGCTATGCCCACGGCTATAGCCATGTTTAGGTCCTTGCCACGGCTACAATTAGATTCATTCATTACTACATTCACTTCGGGACTGGAGGCGAGCCTGTTGTGTGGGATTCATGATTTTTGCTACAAAAGCTCATTGTTTTGTTTGGCCACATGAAGGCAAGAAATTACTTCATCATATTTCTTAAAATCTCTTTCACAATATTAGTACTGCAGGAGCAAATTGGATACATCCATTCATAACATACTTTTGGAAGAATAACCATCTTCTGGTGGTCACACGTTTCCTTAAATTTGTTCTAAAGAACATGGGGTCTTTTACAACCAAATATTCAATTTTGAGGCCTTCATACAAATTGTGGCGCAAAAAAAATCATGAATCAAGCAAGATAATTAATAGTTCTTTCCAATAATGGCACGAACCACAAATTTAATTTTCACAAGATTTAACATAGTTCAAACTTAATGCAATAAAATAAAATTCATAAATATGAAATGAAAAATGCAATATAATAACACAAATGATAATAACAAAAAATTCGTAAAGACAATAAATAATTCATAAAGTAAAATATTATAACAAAATTAAAACTTTATGACTTCGGACCATTTATTTCTCATGGCTTCAAGCCAACTAATCTCAAGATGAGAAATTAGAATCATATGGTTTTCGGCCTTTTATCTTCATTATAAAATTAGGTGACTTCTAGCCTTTTTGTCTTTAGGATAAATAAAAGTATAAAAGTTGTATATGATTTCTAGACATCCAATAAAAAATATGAAAAAGTATATGACTTCTAGCCACACAATAGGGAATCAAATGAATATGGCTTCTAGCAATTTTGTAAGAGAGAAAAAGGTACAAGGCTTCTGACTATATATTATCAAAATATAAATCAAAGTTATATGATTTTTGAACATATAATTTTAGAATAGGAAATTAGATGTATGGCTTCTGGCCATACTTAAATAACAACATTAATAATATGAAAGAACTCATAAAGAATATCAAAATAAGATAGAAAAACAGTAATAATCTCTAATCTTTAATTTCATATATTGGCTCAGATTATCCCAGATAGATAAAATAAACATATGATTAAAGAAGGTAGATGGAATCGTTAAAGAAACGATTAGAGAAACATACCTTTGTTAGAGCTTTCGTGCTGATAATGTGTTATGAAAATAAAAGAAATTTGGGATAAGAGAGCAAGAGATAAGAGAAGAGAAAATTTAAGAGAGAAAGGGAGGAGCAATTCTCATTTAGTTTATTGTGTGATATGTATGAGTATAATGCTTTGTACAATACTTCTATTTATAAGCCTCCAAGAGTCACCATTTATAAGCCTCCAAGAGTCACCACTAAACTATAATGAATGGTACCATTAATAAAGACAATTAATATAAATGAATGTACATTATATGACCCTTCATATCATTCATGTATTTGAAGGGAGATGAGTGTCTTCATTGATTTTCCTCTCTATTTACTCTCCATTGAGTGCATCTACCATTAGTTCAACTTTCAATGGTTAAGATTTACTATAGTAGATTTTTATTATAATGATATTCTTTTCTCTCTTTTTTTTTCCTTGATGATTTTTCATACCTCAGTTTTTTTAAAAAAAAAAAAATCTTGTTTTCCCTTTGCCTTTCTTTTCGTCCCAAAAAGTAAGAAGTTGGCCGGAAGGGAAAAAACATTAAAAAGCAAAACAAAACTTGAAATGATTGTTTGTACCAAAAAAAAAATTTGAAATGATTGTAGCATATTGCATTCACATGTAGGATTAAATGTTCTAAGAATTTATTATCAAAGTTAAGGCCCTAGCTAAGCAACATTGTTGTGGGATTTATATATGTCGGTGGCATAATACTCAATTAATACCATTAAGTCTATGGTTTATCAAATCCCTATGTTTTGTCTATTCGTTTTATAGCATTATCTATCGAGATAGATTAATTTAGGGCGGTCCATTATCCATTTGATGCTTTTTCAAACTTAAAGAAAAACGATTACATTTTAAATATAACAAAAAGTTAGTGAGCTAGCATAACTTGGGCTTAACCGACGTACAAGGAACAGCTTAAAGAGACAGGAAAAACACAGCAACGAACATGTGGCCCAATTTCGATCTCATGGTGAAAACAAATTGGGCCTTACATTGTTAATATGCAAAACAATTGCTCTAGCCAATGAGGTTTGGTACAGTTGATTAAAGTCTTGACACCCCGATCATAAGGGAGTGTGTTCGAACCCTCTGACCGATGGGAAGACTTCATTGGTAGGCGATCTCGTAAGTTTCTTGTAAATGCTTGAAGAGCCCTGGGGCCGTGCCCTGACCTTAGTAGGGGACTGGTGCCGAACCTACCTAAACTTTTTTGTGCCAAAAAAAAAACAATTGCTCTAAATATTTGGAATTAAGGTTTAAATTATAATTGAATCTGAGGTATAAAGTTTGAAGAAGTTATCATTAAGGTATGAAATTTGATTTTATTACTGAATATTCTAAAAAATATGATTATTTATATTCTTAGTTAATTTTTTTTATTACCATTTCCTTTTTCTTAATATATAAGTCACTCTCTCAAAGCTTTTCGTTTTTATATTTATAAACTATTTTGAAAAATTCATTAAGCAATTAATATTTTTCTCCAATAGTGCTTTTATACAAGATTCAGACCGGCTAGGCCTTCCTCTGTATTTTTTAAAGAAAACGGGACTTAACTCTTGATACCATGTGAAGTCCCGCCGTAACTCATCAAAGGAAAAAAAAAAAAGGAAGTATTTTATCAGATTTCAGTGGGAATTTTCATGTTTGATCAAACTCAATTCTTTAAGTTGTTTAAAACTATAGTTTCAATCCTGTTCGTCTCCTTACCTTCTAAATAATGAGTTTATTTTGAAACGATAAGTTAATGATTATGTGTGGAGAGATTATGTGACCATTCCAATCCACGTGTTTTTGATGTGTACATGTGGTGGGTAAAGATGTATCTTTTTTTTTTTTTTTTTTTGCCAAGAGGTAAAGAGATATCTTCACTTAATCACTTTTATGAGCTTTTATTTTTATAGAATTAAGTCAATTTAATGAGTTCAATTATGTATATGGATTTGTGAAAATGAAATTGATTTAACAGTCACACAAGTATAGGGTCTCTACACAAATTTTGATTTCAAAGTAGAAGTGGCAATTGGTTATTTAGAATTTTGATTCTTCGGTGAATTTTTTTCTAGACTGAAATGGAGAAGAATGAATTTCCTTACATTGTCGTCGTTGTGGCAAAATTCTATCCTAGATGTACTCCAAACTCAGTTCCTACCCCATCTGGCGACTAAAGGAATAGGGTTTGAGTAAGCATTTTTGTTATAAAAATGGGAACATATAACTTAACTAGATGTAATAACAATAATCGAGTCCCCAAATTGAATCATTGATAAGTATTATTGCCCTACATTGATTTTATGTCTTAATATATCTTTTACCAATATGATATTTTCATATCAAGTTTTATTTCCCCGTAAAATGTTTTGATCAAAAGAATCTCGAGTCTCTAACACAATATAGTACGTAATTACGTATTCATTTCCTCGGGAGAATTGTTGCAGAAGAATAAAAAAATAAAATCAACTAATTCTTTGACCATTGACCCGTGTAGATCAATCTTGACTTATTTTACAGAAACTTAGTGTAAATTACTCCCTTGACACATCGTATTCACTATTCAACGCATATTTTTCAGACATGTTTGTTGTACCCTCAGTTTTTTTTTTTAAAAAAAAAAACTTGTTGCCTTTCGTATTTTGGCCAACATGTTTGTTGCTAATGTCACTTAGGAGAGAGTTACAAGGTTTTTTAAAAAAAAATTAAAAATATTTATCTCAACATTGTTAGACCAAAATCTAATAGTTGATATGACTCAATCAAGACTCAATTTACAAGGTACTCTGTATTTTTTTTTTTTTTGGCTGAATGCCACCATATGTATTTTATTCCTACGTAAATTTCAGTACTAATTGTTTATTTCTTTCAACTTTTTAGCGGATAAGGGACAATATTTTTTATGGGTCAAATTGTATTACTTTCTTTTTTATCTATCTTTTCTAGGTGAGATTTAAATGTTGCCTTGTCCAAATAGATAGCATTCCCAATATATTTTTCCTTGTAAGTTCTTATAAGATTATTTAAAGTAGACTACTTTAATTATTTAAAAAATAGTTGATATGTCTTAATCGAGACTCAATTGAGATAACCCAAATTTGCATGGTACTCTGTGTTTTTTTTGGCTGAATGCCACTATGTGTATTTTATTCCTGCGTAAATTTCAGTACTAATTGTTTGTTTCTTTCAACTTTTTAGCGGATAAGGGACAATATTTTTTATGGGTCAAATTGTATTACTTTCTTTTTTATCTATCTTTTCTAGGTGAGATTTAAATGTTGCCATGTCCAAATAGATAGCATTCCCAATATATTTTTCCTTGTAAGTTCTTATAAGATTATTTAAAGTAGACTACTTTAATTATTTAAAAAATATCAAGTCAATTTCGCTTGTAACAACTATTGTTAGTTCATCAAATCATTTCTTGCATATACTTCATCAGGGTCCTTATTAAGTTATAAGTTTTTATAAGGACTAATTTACATAAAGTAAACGCATTACAAATTAAAGACATAAATTAGTTCAAAATTCTTATATTAAAAGATAATCACATCCTTTTATACTTCTATGATATTTAAGTGTGTGTGTGTATGATTAAATCATATTTTTATATGTTTTTTCACGATTAATTTGGGGAATTTAATGTATTTCTTAGGCCATTATTACATGAATAAACACTATTTTGAATTAGAGACATTTGTATTGAATTAAGTCTAATTAGGGGTAAAATGGTAATAATTTGTTAATTATTAATGCAAAAAATTTCATAGACTTTTGATACTACCTTATGTTTAATCTTGCAATGTAGGTGTTTTGGAAGAAAATTTGAAAATGTGGAAAATTTCAATTGAGGCAGAATTAATATTTTTTGGGGACTAGGGAAAACTACAGAAAGTCCCCAGAATTCCTGGAAACTGTAAATTAATGAAGTACCAGGGAAAATTAACGTCCCAAGATGTTTTAAATTTTCCATTTTTCCACTCAAGCATTTCTAAATTTTCATTTGAGTCCATCTACAAACTTTTGAAATTTTCCTATTGGTCCCTTAGGTCTGGACCGAGACCACCTTCGATTTGGTGCGGTAACAGAGAGACGCATGCGAGAGTGCCGCGATTGTAAAGTCTCGAAGGAGGAGAGAGCCGGAGCTTGAAGGCCGCAACTGTGGAGTGAGCTTGGAGCAAAGAACAAGAGAGAAAGAGAGGCAATTGCAGGAGGAAAAAGCAACTCAACCACCTCCAACGTGCCGGTCACCACCGCCGTGGATCACCTCTCTTACCTATCACTGTGCATTTTCTATTATGAAGGGACCAAGAAACCATGATGAATTAAAGGCCCAAGCTAGTAGCAACCCAAATGTGAATAATGGGCCCAGGGATGATGCTATTCTGCTGCCACGTAGGAGTAACAGAAATCGCAGAGCCATAGGGAAAGTGAGAGAAAATGCAGCATAAATACTGAAGAGGAAGGCATGGAACGCAAGAAATGATTTATGAAGATTCTCTCTCTGATTATTCTCTGAATTTCCTTCTGATTTCTTCTATGCTTTTTAGCTATTTCTGTTATCTGGAATTTTGTTTGTCTGTTAGAGTAGAACTTTATATTTTCTACAATTTCCAGTTTTGTCTTAGCGATTCAGGATTCTCTGTAATAGTTGCTTTCGTTGATTTATATAAAATACAGGGATAGATTGCTTTTAACATTTCTGGTCTATTCCATTAGTGCTTTCATAATCATCCTATTGCCTATTTCCTTACATTATCGTCGTTTTGCGGAAAAATTCTATCCTAGATGTTCTCCAAACTCAGTTCCTACCCCATCTGGCGACTAAAGGAATAGGGTTTGAGTAAGCATTTTTATTACAAAAATGGGAACATAACTTAACTAGATGTAATAACAATAATCGAGTCCCCAAATTGAATCATAGTTCTTCATCGTCAGCTTCGATTTGAGTCATAGTAACAATATTATGATATCAGAGTTAACAATATATAGATTTAAAAGAAGAATAACCAAACTCTGATACCATTTGAAGTTTTTTTAACTCATAGCCTATCTAAATAACTCATATTATTGAGATAAGAACATAACCAAAAAAAATCTCGGACTAATAACTTTTTTGAGCCTATAGTTAGAGATTAACATAAGGTCATATTTAAAATTGGCTATAATTATTTATGACAAATATTTTAGCTAACTATCTCCCTATTCTTCTAACCACGCAAAAATATTTTTTTTTTCAGGTAATGAACAACAATTTTTGTATAGAACTCCATATCAATGTTTCCTTACTAACGGTGGTACATTTTTATTCTAAAATTATATTATATAAAAACCTAGTATAAAACTGCAAATTACGGGTTGACATCAATTAGAAAATTAACACATAGTAAACATATATTATTGGAAATCTACATTTTTTTTTTGTTAAGTATCTTTGTTGAATAATTCAGTTTCTGAAACCTTACTTATGTTTTTAAATTATTCGAATTAAAAATTCAAATGTAACTGCTACTCCCTTTCAACAAATAAATGGATAAGGACAAGGTACTATATACTAGAATTTAAAGTGAGAAAAATTACGACTAAGTAATAATTGATAAGTATTATTACCCTACATTGATTTTATATCTTAATATATCTTGTACCAATCTGTTATATTTTCATATTAAGTTTTATTTCCACGTAAAATGTTTTGATCAAAAGAATCTCGAGTCTCTAACACAATAGAGTACGTATTCATTTCCTCCGGAGAATTGTTATAGAAAAATAAAATCAACTAATACTTTGACCATTGACCGAATAGGTCAATCTTGACTTATTTTACAGAAACTTGGTGTAAATTACGCCCTTGACCCATCGTATTCACCATTCAAGGCACATTTTTCAGACATGTTTGTTGTACCCCCAGTTTATTCTGTTTTTTCCAAAAAAAAAAAACAACTTGTTGCCTTTCGTATTTTGGCCAACATGTTTGCTGCTAATGTCACTTAAGAGAGAGTTACAAGGTTTTTTAAAAAAAAATTTAAAAATATATATCTCAACATTGTTGGACCAAAATCTAATAGTTGATATGTCTCAATCGAGGCTCAATTGAGATTACCCAAATTTGCATGATACTCTGTATTGTTTTTGGCTGAATGCCACTATATGTATTTTATTCCTACGTAAATTTCAGTACTAATTGTTTTTTTCTTTCAGCTTTTTAGCGGATAAGGGACAATACCTTTTATTGGTCAAATTGTATTACTTTATTTTTATCTATCTTTTGTAGGTGAGATTTAAATGTCGCCATGTCCAAATAGAATAGATAGCATTCCCAATATATTTTTCCTTGTAAGTTCTTACAAGATTATTTAAAGTCATGACTACTTTAATTATTTAAAAAATATCAAGTCAATTTCGCTCGTAACAACTATTGTTAGTTCATCAAATCATTTCTTGCATATACTCCACCCGGGTCCTCATTAAGTTATAAGTTTTTATAAGGACTAATTTACATAAAGTAAACGCATTACAAATTAATGGCATAAATGAATTAAAAAATTTATATTAAAAGATAATCACATCCTTTTATACTACTACCATATTTCAAATATATGTGTGTGATTAAACCATATTTTTATATGCTTTTTTATGATTAATTTAGGGACTTTAATGTATTTTTTATGCCATTATTGCATGAATAACTACTAATTTAAGTTATAGATATTTGTATTAAATTAAGTCTAATTACAAGTAAATGGTCATAATTTATTAATTATTCATATAAAAGATTTCATAGAATTTTGATGCTGCCTTGTACTTAATCTTGCAACGTATATTTTTTGAAAGGAAATTTGAGAAAGTGGAAAATGTCAATGAGATTGAGAATTAATATTTTTTTAGGACAAGAGAAAATTACAGAAAAGCCCTATAATTTCTGGAAACTGCATATCAAGGAAGAAAGTGCTTGTTAGCGTCTTCATTATAAAGGCCATGGTACAACCCATGCATTTACAACATTGTGATCATCACCGGTTTAATCTCAAAAGTGTGTGCTTGCATCTCCGGCATTCGAATGCAAGATTGAGTTCCTCTCATATTCCGGCTGGCGAAGTCATTGACAGTGGCTCTATCATACTCATCTGCCATTGTTTTAGCTTCAGTTTCAATTTCAGACTCCACTTCAAATTCAGTTTCAGTTATCTCTGACTCAAATTCTGCTGCTGATTCAGTTTCTTCTTCAATGCGCGATAATCCGTTAAGTACCACTATCAATTCGTCCAATTGCAAATATTGCATGAACTGAGCTGATACCTACAAAAAGGTACAAACCAGCAAGTATCAAGCTAAAACAAATAAAATTTAATGCAAACAACAGTGAAAGAAAAATTATAAATCTAACTAAAGACCCAAGCGAAATCTACTAACACAAGCCTAAGGTCAACTAAAAGATTTGTTAAACCAATCCCCGACAACGGCGCCAAAAACTTGTTCGCCATCACAAGTGCACGGATCGCGTCAAGTAATAAAGTGATAAGTAATATCGTTCCCTCGAGGATTTGAGTAACAAATTAGTCAAGCAATAGGTTTGGTGAATTCGAGTAAGTTGAGCCAAAACATGTTGTGTGTGGAAAAGAAAGTTCAAAAGGTATATTTGAAAAGCTAAAAGTTGCTAAGCAAAACTCAGAGTTGTATGATTTCAATCAAGTTTAATAAGCCTAGGATTGCTCATCCCCTTAGCATTTCATAAATTTACTTCTTTTCCTCTCCAAGGATCCTTTTCATGGGAGATATATATATATATATATATATATATATATATATATATATATATATATATATATATATATATATATATATATATATGTCAGTTTAAGATTCTAAAGCATATGATTAAGCTCTCTCAAGTCATAACCAGTTACATATCGTCTCTTAGCATGCACAATCTCTTGCTACAGCTAAGAAAAGATATTCATTACATACCAATCTTACTTTCACAATGTTAGGTTAATAACTATATCTCTATGTTACTAACAAACCATCCATTTAAGTATAAACTTCAAGTCTAGCATGATTTCACTCTAGTTCTGCAATTAAATTAACTCTCTCAAGCTTAATTTAATTGAACACATCATCCACAATGATGGCCAGTCACATACAGCAGTGAAAATGAAGTGAAATCAACATATATATGCCATTAGATCCTTAGAGAAGAAAAGAAACAAGTTTAATCCATACAAAGGAGCAGAAACAATCCTAGAAAGGGAGTCTAGCTATCCATGTTCACAAATGGTTCACAAACATAAGCTTTCATTACAGCCATATCAGAATTACAGAGAAGAAAGGGAAGAAATACAGAAAAACCAGAGAATCTGAGCTGAAATCTCTGCCAATCCTCAATCTCTCCTTGATTCTTCTTGATTTAAAGCAAGCCCAAGCTCAGAGGATGTTCTCAGCCGCCTCCTAGGTCTTTCCAAATCAGGGATCCTCTCTTCATCCTCTGGTTTTTGCTTTTATAGTTCCTCAGATGACAAAACGCACAACAGCATTTTCGGGGGTTGGCCACGGCCAGTAAGCTTCTGTCCATCTTTGAGCCGCGGCCAGTGACTATCTGACCTCCTCTTGGCCGCGGCCCAGAACTTTCTATCCTCTTGTTGGCCGCGGCCCATGTATAGGTTGGCCGCGGCCAGTCATCTCTGAAGTTCAATTTCTGCTCTTTTTGCTCTGTACTTCTCCCTTCTTGCCTTTCCTTGGCATGGTTGATGGCTCCAGTTTCCTTTCACCTTCTTCTCATTGCATTTGGCTTTCTCTGGTCCAGCTATGATTGAATTTGTATCATTTCAACACAAAGAACTCACAAACAATCACAGTTAAATAGTCATAGTAATTAGTGATATATTTCCTCCACATTTGCATTCTTTTTGTGCCTAGCATGAGTAAAGCACATTTCATCAACGTTAGCACTTTCGGATGCCCACTAATATACCCAGAGTGAGGGAAAATAGGATGAAATGTGCAATTCAGATAAGAATTTCATGAGGTTAACAGTGTATTAAATAGAACTAAGACTCATTAAGAGTATAGGGATGAGTTTTAGTTCTAGTCCCTATACTTATAACTAGATTTTGTTTTAATATCTAAATACACTTAACAACCTTAATTACAGTTAACACAATTAAACTTATATTAAGTCCTTATACAATATAGACTAAAAACCATAATTTAAAACTACATGTCAAATCAAAATTTGATCAACATATAAAGACCAATAATAATCTTAACTTAAAAATATATGATTGGAGAGAATCAAATTTATTACCCCGGCCTCAATTAATTTTATTTAACCAAGTACTTCATACTCCTTCTGATCCTTAATATAATCTATTTATTTAATTTGATAAGATTAACGAAATTAGTTAAGTTAGTTGATATGACATATTTTTTTATATAGAATATGACTTTTTTTTTAAAACACCTTAATCATCTTACTTAATTCCCTTCACCTCTCTTTTGCTTGATTATTGTTGAGAGAGTATCAATGGGGATAAATTAGAAAAAGATTGATAAATATGATAAATATATCTTATATTTAAGACTAAGCTCAACTCTCCAATTATGTCTTATATTAAAAACTAACGGGAGTAATAAAGTGTTGGGGCTCGTTAACGTGGCTTAGGGTGAAGGTAAAATGCGAAGAACTGAAATTTTAACATCAAAATTATTGAAAATTAAGACATTTTCAAAATTTGTGGACGTCACTTATATGGACTTTGATGAAGTGTCAAGCATTAGGCTAACAAAATTCGTAGATTGGATTGAGCTAAATTGGTCAACATTATCCAATTGTATTCATGATCCCCAGTGTAATCTTATTTCATAATATTTAACAATATTTTCTTCAGACCATCCACGCTAATTTCCTACGAAATCCAACGTACTGCTAATATTTATCAGACAAAAGAGACTAGAGAACATGACGGGAGTTAATGAAATATTTTCTTCTCAAGCTAAAAAAAGGTAAAAGTATACATATTGAGTTTTATTTCCACGCAAAATGTTTTAACAAAAGAATCTCGAGTCTCTAACAGTAATATAGTACAGATTCATTTCCTCGGAAGAATTGTTTGTAGAAGAATAGAAAAATAAAATCAACGAATACTTTGACCATAGACTCGTTTAGGTCAATCTTGAATTATCTTACAGAAACTTAGTGTAAATTAGTACCTGACACAGTATTCGCCCACATTTTACAGACATGTTTGTTAACTCTCTCTCTTTTTTTTCTTTTTTTATTAAAAAAAAAAAAACTTGTGGCCGATATTTTTGTGGCTGATGTCACATAGGATCGAGAGAGCTACAAGTTTATTTTTTAAAAAATAGAAATGGTTATCTCAACATCATTGGATCATAATCTAATGCTTTGGTCGATATCTCTCAATTGAGATTATCCATATTTGCATGGTACTCTGTAGTGTGTTTTTTTTTTTTTTTTTTGGCAGAATGCCACAATATGTATTTTATTTCTACGTAAATTTCAGTACTAAGTATTTATTTCTTTCAACTTTTTAGCGGATAAGGGACAACATCGTATTACTTTCGTTTTTATCTTTTCTTTTGTAAGTGAATGCTTTGGTTGATATCTCTCAATTGAGATTATCCATATTTGCATGGTACTCTATAGTTTTTTTTTTTTTGGCAGAATGTCACAATATCTATTTTATTCCTACGTAAATTTCAGTACTAATTATTTATTTCTTTCAACTTTTTAGCGGATAAAGGACAACATTTTTTTATTGGTCAAATTGTATTACTTTCGTTTTTATCTTTTCTTTTGTAAGTGAGCTAGTTTTGAATGTTGCCATTTCCAAATAGATAGCTTTCCAAATATATTTTTCTTGTAAGTTGTAACTACTAGTATATAAGATTATTTTCCAATCTTATTTATATGTGTGTGTGTGTGTATAATATTATTCAAAATCGTGACTTTAATTATTTAAAAATATAAAAAATATCAAGTCAATTTCAATCCTAACAGCTATTGTTAGTCCATCAAGTTATTTCTTGCATATACTCCACCGGTCCTTATTAAGTTGTTATAAGTTATTATAAGGACTAATTTACATAAAATAAACGCATTATAAATACATAAATTAATTCATATTTTTTTATTAAAAGATAATCACATCCTTTTATATCATACTCCTCTTAATGTAAGATCTATTTATCTAATTTGGAGAGGTCAATGAAACTAAATAAATTATTTAATTATAAAATATATGACATGATTTCTCAAAAATAATTTTGTGTAACATTAGATCACACACACACACTCTAATCCTTAATATTATACATATTTACCTAATTTGATTAGATTAAAGGAAGTTAGTTAAATTAGTATATATGACATTTATTTTCTAAACACCCTAGTCATTTTCTTTAATTCTTTCATCTCCTCTCTTTCTTGATTATTGTTAAGGTAATATCAATAGAGATACAATAGGAAAAAATTAATGACAAATATAAAAAATATATCCTATATTTAGGACTAAAATCAACCCCGAAATATGTCATATATTAAAAATCGGAGAGAATATTAGTTTATAAGTAAGACAAATTCAATTGGGGAAAAAAGATAAATATGAAAGATAAAATTGAAAAAAGATCTTACATTAGAACCAAAATTTGCCCCAAAACTAAGTCCTATATATAGGATCGAAAGAGTATTCCATAAAAAATATATACGGCTAATACCTACATTTAGAACCATAAGGTCATATAGTACTTTGGTCATATTTTAGTTTTGATATTTATAGTTTCAAATTGTGGTTTTCAATCCTTATAGTTTTATAAAAATTTGGTCTAAGTTTAACAGCATTAATCATTAAGTATAATGACGAGAATCAAAACTTATTAAAAGTATAAGAATGTCCCTATACACTTAAAAAACTTCAGTTTTAATTCTTATGCATAATGTCATTAACTAACCACCATTACTAAGTCTTTATAAAATTAGAAACTAAAAACTGCAATTTGAAACTACAACCTAGAAGTATCACACTCAAAATTCGATTAAACGTTAAGTATCAACAATATTATTAACCCAAAAACATATGATTGGAGAGAATCAAATTTATTAATCTGACCTCAAGTAATTTTATTAAACCAGGTGCTTGATAATACGTGGGTACTCGGTAACGTGGCTTATGGTGAAGGGAAAATGTGAAGAACTGAGATTTGAAATCAAAGTCATTGAAAATTAAGACATTAAAAATTGTAGACGTCACTTATATAGATGTTGATATAGTGGCAAGCGTTAGGTTATCAAAAGTTGCAGTAGATTATGGATTAAGTTATATTGGTCAACAAGATCGTTCAAACTTAGTTTGACTAATCTTATATATTCATCCCCAATGTGATATTATTTCACAATATTTTCTTCAGAAAATTCACACAAATTTCCTATAAAATCCAGTATAATATTTATCAAACGAAAGAGCTAGAAAGCATCATGGGAATTAATGAAATAATTTCTTAAGAAAATCTGAGAATCGCTTTGACCCATAAGCTGTACGATTGTACATTTTCGTTCTGAAATTATTTGATGAAAACGTATTGTGAGAATGTAAATTTCTCATTGACGGATAATGTTCAAATTAAAAGCCCACAGTGAACGTTCGTTGGGGATATTCCAGCGACTTCGGGGAATTTTTTTGGCCTACAAAAAAAAAAAAAAATTGATTTGAAACCGGAACACGGTTTCTAAAAACCTAGGTTAGCAAAACCAGTTTAACAGAAAATGTTGTCATTTTTTTAAGGTTTAAAATGCAATTTTACTAACGAAATTTTTCCCAATGAGCATATGACACAAATAAATTTTGTAATAAGTAAAAATACTAATAAATAATTTAAAATGGTACTGATTCATTAAGAACATTAAATTTCATCAAATATCCATTAGATTTTGGCCATAATCAATGTTTGATGAAATTTAACGGCCTTAATGAATTTACGCTATTTTAAATTTAAATTATTTATTAGTATTTTTTGTCCTTCCAAAACCTATTTGTCCTAGTTACTCTTAGGAAAAAGACTTAATTTGTTGGTAAATTACATATTAACCCTATTTTTAATTATCTTTTTTGAATAAAACTGAAATCAATTAATTCAGAAAGAGACAACAATAAAGATAAACCATGATCTAACTTTCGTATCTAACCCATGATCTAACTTTTGGTAAATTACATATCTAACCCATAATTACTTAGTCTAGTGGTGGATCTACTAGATAACAAAGTGGGAGGAGGACTAAAGGTTTGATTCTTACTTTGTTTTAAAAAAAAAACGCTTAGAAAAAGTTATCTTAATCGCTAAGTCTTTGTGATCAAATTAAGCCAACACAAGTTGAAACCATACATGATCTCAATCAACTCTCCGCAATAGCGGATAAATTGCGGTGGGTTCACAACACGAATAACACCTGTAAGCGTGTTCGCATGTGTAAAGAATATTAGTTATTTAGACATGAAGGCTATGCTAGAATGGAAGGGAAAGCTAGAGGAAATACATTAGGAAATGGAAAACTTTTTAAAATAGTAAAAAAAAAAAACTATTTTGAAAATATTCCTCCTAATATCTTTTTTCCTTCCTAATTTTTCTTTTTTCATTCCAAGCGCAAATGTAAACATATCAATATACATCTTTGTGTAAACATAACTTACATTTTTTGAATAAAATGACATATTTGTAATAATCTTGCCTATGGTCTTATAGCCTAGTGGCATGAGAGCTTTCCTATGTGGTTAGACCATAGGTTTGATCCCGTTTATAATCTCAAACCGTTAGTGCTTACCCATTTAGTTTTTTTTTTTAAAAAAAAAATCACAGTAAAAACACAGTTGAAAAATCATTCCTAATTGTGATGGGAAAATTACTACAAGTAAAAAACGCAGCTTTTTTTTTTTATTGGACTCATACACACACACACAGATATATATATATATATATGTAGTATGTACATTGGCCGGTGAGCCACAAGTTTATTGAATTTAGTTATTTATATATATATATATATAGCTTTTTTCCCCCTAGGCTTGTACTTTTTTTACGTTTTAGAGGCCTCAAGTCCACAATAATTTTTTTTAATATTTCTTTTTATTTTATGTCCCATGATGGCTTTGATACCATGTTAAATTTAGTGATTTAGATAAAGTTTGTGACCAATAATTAACTTGATGAGGAGGCTGAAAAGTTCCTTCAAGTGTGTTTATCAATTTATTAGTTAGGCTAACTGCTAAGGCAATGTGATTTCAGCATCAGTAGTTGTCATCTTTTCCAATGAAGGTAGCACATCTTTTCAACACATGCATGCATGTAGCTGTAAAAAGATATTGAGTTGTGGTGTTGCATTGAAAATTTTTGAGAGGTAAGGGATGGAAATAGGCTGCTTAAAGAACGTAAAGGAATGAGCTTAAAGAGAACACAGAGAGAGATATATATGATAAATAAAAGAGACTCGTCCAAAAGAAAAGAAAGGAAAGGAAGAACATGGAGTGATGATGATATATATACTCATAATGTTTTTCCAAAATCGCACTTCATAAAGTTTTATGGGGTAAAAACACACATGACTTTTTTAAAATGGGGTAAAATGATAAGACTGTCATTACATTTTTTTTATTTTTTTTTTCATTTTAAAAAATTCATGTATATTTTTACACCCAATAAAATTCTATAATGTCAATATTTTAAACTGGAGCTAGTTACTCAGATACGCAAAGACATTCTAGCAAGAAATTTTTGTTGCCAGTAGGTTGCTTATTCCATAGAAATTGGTGGAACTCATAGGATTCTCCTCCATATAATTTATTGAATACTTCCGAGATTTTTTTCCCCCTCACGTAGGAATGGTTTGTCATTGTAGTGCTGAATGAATCACTGTCTCTCCTTTCTAATGTCGATCACCTATAACACGCTTTGCATCGTGCATACATAAAAATTTAAGTGCGACATTGACAAATAACCAAGCATATATTATAAAATTAACCGTCAAAAACCTTTTCTTTTTTTGACATATAATATCATATAACTTAAAATATATCTAGTATAAAAAAATCTTCAAATAATCATCAAACATGGAAGAAACTTGTGCAGATGAATACGATACTTACAAAATTCAAATCAAATTGCACATACACCTAAAAGTGCTTATATCAAAGCATTAACTTAGCTTTTAAGTAACTACTAATTAAATTTAATTAATGATAGTGACAATACACACACGCACACAGTTTATTTGTTTTATTGTAATATATACCTACTTTTTTGCCTAAAAAATAGATTATCTCCCTAACATGAAAGTATTTTTATAGCCCAACAAGGGCATTGTTGGAATTGTGCACACCAAGGGCAAATTAGCATGAATATGACAGTATTTTTATTGAGAGCACTAAGAAAATCAAATACTTTTTATTAGAACCAGATTCAGTGCTCATCACAATAATAAACACAAAAAACTATTCATCACAGTGAAATCCACTTAGTTCAAATAAAATTTGAACGGTTTAAATCTAATATTTTCAATTAAGAATTTTTAGATCAAAAAATCATTTTTTGAAAAACTGACAGATAAAATTATTTTTATTTTAAATTTGAAATAAAAGTAAAAAAATTCAATCTAACACACCTAAATTAGATCTGAGCAATCTGCAATAATGAATAGTTCTTGGTATTCATCATCAATTCATCACCAAGTTAAAACTGATTCCAGTTTGTCGTATTAAAGAATTGATTTCAACACAAATATATGTGTGTTTGGATGAAAGAAAAAAAAAAGTGCTTATGCACTGAAACCGTGGTTTTGAAATTTATCACCCAAATACTAAAAAAATAAGATAAACCTATTTTGGACTAAAACCATGGTGTTCACGTTTAAAACCTTAATTCTGGTATAAACTATTTTTTTCTAATTTTTTGGACTATTAGGAGTAATAATTGTCCCTTTTTTTCTCTCTCCTGTGCCTTTCTCTTTCCCTTCGGCGTTTTCTCTCAATGTTCAGATCGAGCATCCCCGTGACCTACCTTTTTCTCTCAAATCTCAGCGTTTTCTGTTCCAGATCGACTTTACATGAAAGTATTTTTATAGCCCAACAAGGGCATTGTTGGAATTGTGCACACCAAGGGCAAATTAGCATGAATATGACAGTATTTTTATTGAGAGCACTAAGAAAATCAAATACTTTTTATTAGAACCAGATTCAGTGCTCATCACAATAATAAACACAAAAAACTATTCATCACAGTGAAATCCACTTAGTTCAAATAAAATTTGAACGGTTTAAATCTAATATTTTCAATTAAGAATTTTTAGATCAAAAAATCATTTTTTGAAAAACTGACAGATAAAATTATTTTTATTTTAAATTTGAAATAAAAGTAAAAAAATTCAATCTAACACACCTAAATTAGATCTGAGCAATCTGCAATAATGAATAGTTCTTGGTATTCATCATCAATTCATCACCAAGTTAAAACTGATTCCAGTTTGTCGTATTAAAGAATTGATTTCAACACAAATATATGTGTGTTTGGATGAAAGAAAAAAAAAAAGTGCTTATGCACTGAAACCGTGGTTTTGAAATTTATCACCCAAATACTAAAAAAATAAGATAAACCTATTTTGGACTAAAACCATGGTGTTCACGTTTAAAACCTTAATTCTGGTATAAACTATTTTTTTCTAATTTTTTGGACTATTAGGAGTAATAATTGTCCCTTTTTTTCTCTCTCCTGTGCCTTTCTCTTTCCCTTCGGCGTTTTCTCTCAATGTTCAGATCGAGCATCCCCGTGACCTACCTTTTTCTCTCAAATCTCAGCGTTTTCTGTTCCAGATCGACTTTCAGATCCGAAGACGGTGGTTCAAGGTCGGCGGATCCCCTGTCCCTTTGATCCTTCCCTTTTGTCTTTCCTTTTTCACGTCTTCCCGTGACTTTCAGCTCCTGGCGGAAACTGTGGCGTTCCAGAAGGTGGCGACGATCTTATTGCCAGCCTTTGTATAGAGCAGATGAACGTCGAAGTTCTTATCGGCGGTGACCCCAGAGAAGACGAGCCTTCCATCTTGTTCACTGTAAACGTCGTACGGTGGTGGGTTCGTCGGAAAGAAAGCGAATTTCGCAGCCACGCTTCCAGTAACATTGCCCGTTAACGCAACCCCAGTTCAGAAATTGAAATAATACACAGCTCGTGAGGTGATTTCGGCATGAAATGAGATTCTGGGATTCTATTCTATACCCAAAAAAAAAAAGAAACTCGTCTGTATTTTTAAATTTTTTTCCTTTCCGGCTTTTTTTTTATAATGGGTTGTAAATAAAATTGTGGTCTTTTTGATCTCGGAAGAGAGAAAAAGGATGGTGCTTTGGGATTTTGCGCGATGAAAATTAGGGGTGTTCATCAATTTCCTGTCCTGATCTTTCCGTCTCGATCCCGAGTAAATCGAGACGGGAAAATCCTGTCCCGAAAATTTTGGGATCGGGAATATGATTTCGGGATCGGGAAAAAGTCAGGATCGGGATCGGGAATGGGACTGCCCGATCCCGAAAATATATATATACACATGTATTTTTTTTAAAATATTTAAGAAAATAAGACTAAATGTAAAATAAAATGTGAAAATCTCTAACATATTTAAGGTAATATCTATTCTTTTAGTTTATTTAGTTGATTTCATTTATTATTTATTAAATAATTCTAATTTTTGGTTTTTGTCTTTGTTCTTTTTACAGCTGAACTGACAACTTTAAGCATATATTGGATTAATTATATATTTATATTAGACTTATTTGATACAATATAATATTAGACAAATTATATATTTATACTAGACTAAAGAAAACACAACAAAAAATTCAATATAGAGATTTTTTTTTTTAAAAAAAAAAGCAAATCCGGGATCGGGAATTTCCCGATCCCGAAATTTCCTGATTTTCAGGATCGGGAAATTTTCGGGATCGGGAATGAAAATCATTCCCGAACCCTTCTCAGGATCGGGATTGGGAATGACATTTCCCGATCCCGTCCCTATCCCAAACACCCCTAATGAAAACGAAGATGGAAAGTGAAGAGTCGAAGAAAATAGATCCGACCTAAGCGGGTGAGCTGGATAGAATTTTAGATCTTAATTATAAGATAAAATTGATTTTTTTAGAGAAATTAAAGAAATTAATTAAATTGCTTTATAATATTTCTATTTATATTTTTTTCCTTCAAACTAGTTAGTTTGACTAATAAATTAATATATAATATAATGATACATAACATATCATATTATTAAGTAACTTATTTAGTTTCTTTAATTTCTCTAAAAAAAAGTCAATTTTGTCTTATAATTAGGACCGGAGATAGTACATTGTTTATATTCAGATATGATACAAATTTGTATTTTTAAAAAAAAAAATCTATGTAAGTATAAACAAGTACTAATTAAAATTTGTCAGTATCATCACAAAAGTATCACTCTTATTTATTTAAAATTTCATTTTTTAACACCAAACATTTAATTACATAATAAATTATGTATTTCAGGGCAAAAGATAGTATTTTAGATACTTAATATTTATAAATGATTTTTGATTATATAATTTATATATATGTGTGTGTGTTTGATCTATTTTGTTATGTTACATAATTGATTAATGTTATAATTTTTAATTTTTTTTTTACAAATTTTTTTTTATTTTTTGTATTTATTATGTAATTTAATATTAAATAATACTTAAAATATAATCTTATTTTTTATATATAATTATCATAAAAATTAATATTCTTTTTAATAATTTAACCATGAAAAAAATTATTCTAATCACAATATCTAAACATTCTTATTTTATCAAAATTATTTTTTTTCATCATTTATTTTTTAAAAATTATTTTCTACTTCTTCTCTAAAAACTAATCCAAACATAGATATTTTTTATAAAATATCAGAGGAATTAAAGGAAAAGTCAAACACGCGGCCAGACAACTTTTAAAACAGAAAAAACATCGAAATTGAAAACGTCCTTCCGAAGCAAAGTGGGCGAAAAGAAACGCGCAACTTCTTCCTTCTCGGACCGTTCCTGCCGCTAAATCTCCCAAGTTCCGACTTCCGTACGTTACATTTATTCCTTTTTTGTTTGTTCCATGTGTGTCTCGAATTAGCTACATGTAATTCTTCATTCCCGCGTCAAAACTCGCGCCCTATATATATGACTACATGTAACCAAATATATCATCTTCCCATCATATCATATATTTATATATGTCCACCACCCTCTATTATTAAGCTTTCACTTCTTCAGGTTACTACGTTTCAAGCTCCCTGTTACCTCTCCTTACATTCTTCAGGTGCATAAACTCTCCTACGTTCATTTCTTTTTTTTGCCAATCTCCTACGTTGATTTCTCGTGTAGAACATTACACAAATATATATCTATATAGTTTTATAGATATATATAATCGTTCATATTTCATATCTAGCACCCATATACATATATGCAGTCTTATAGATATATATACTATTAAGCTTTTAAGATCCTCAGCTCTCTGCATATCGTCCAACCTGCTGCTATATATATGTATATATCAGACGTTCTTTAGTTTCAAAAACTTCTCATACTTTGCATTCCTATATTTCACTGAATTTCTTTTTCTTTTTTAAAGGAGCAACACTAACGGCTTGTAACCTGCTACTTACAAGGTGTTTTCATGCTATTACGGTACAAAGCTATTTATAATTAACCTTATTCTCATTTCCTTGCCGCAACCAAATTTCATAAGCCTTGCAATATATATATATATATATATTGCTCATTCAAGTTTCCAACTTTCTACCTATCAGAGCAAATATGGCTATGTCATTTGTCACCGATTTGGAGACAATACAAACACTTCTGAGTGCCCCAAAGAATATCAGCAAACCCAACAAAAGATGGCATTCTGCATTTGTTAGTATTTATTGTTACAGAACTCTCTTGTCTCACTTCAAATCCACTTTGTTTCCCTCCTCCACCACCACCATGAACAACAAGCCTAAAAAGTTGTCACCTTCTCCCTCCTACACTGTTATCGATTTAAACATAGATCATTCCTTTACTGTAAGCCAAACCACCCTCACAAATCTCGTCAAGGAGAAAAACGTGGAAACCCTGCAAACTCTTGGTGGGGTTCATGGTGTGGCCTCTGCTCTAAAAACCGACATTCAAAATGGAGTCAAAGGCGGTGCTGGTGATGACAATCCCGATGACCTCATGCGACGGCGCGACGCGTTTGGTTCTAATACCTGTCCAAAACCACCTACGAGAGGTTTCTTTCATTTTGTGATTGAAGGCTTCAAGGATCCCACCATTCTCATTCTTTTAGTTTGTGCTGCTCTGTCTCTTGGGTTCGGCATCAAGGAGAACGGAATCAAGGAAGGCTGGTATGAAGGTGGAAGCATCTTCGTCGCCGTTTTTCTTGTCATTGCTGTATCTTCCATCAGTAATTTCAGGCAGAGCAGACAGTTTGACAAGCTGTCCCAGGTCAGCAATAACATCCAAGTCGATGTTGTACGAAGTGGTCGCAGGCAACATGTTTCCGTATATGACATCGTGGTCGGTGATGTTGTGTGGCTCAAGATCGGAGACCAGGTTCCTGCTGATGGCTTGTTCTTGGAAGGCCATTCCCTGCAAGCTGATGAGTCAAGCATGACAGGGGAGAGCGACCACGTAGAGATTAATGCCGACAAAAATCCGTTTTTGTTCTCCGGGACTAAGGTGGCTGATGGGTTTGCCAAAATGCTCGTTACTTCTGTTGGTACGAACACCACATGGGGTCAAATGATGGGTTCCATAAGCAGAGACAATAATGAAGAAACCCCCTTGCAAGAACGCCTCAATAAGCTTACTTCTGCGATCGGCAAGGTTGGTTTGGCTGTGGCTTTTCTTGTTCTTGTTGTTATGTTGGTTCGCTACTTCACAGGGAACACAACTGATAAGAATGGGAACAAAGAGTTCAAGGGAAGTAGCACTAAGTTTAATGACATAATGAATGGAGTTGTGGATATTGTTGCTGCTGCTGTTACTATTGTTGTGGTTGCTATTCCAGAAGGGCTTCCTTTGGCTGTGACTTTGACACTAGCTTATTCCATGAAGAAGATGATGGCTGATATGGCAATGGTCAGGAAGCTCTCTGCATGCGAGACGATGGGGTCTGTAACAACCATATGTACTGATAAGACTGGCACTCTTACGCTTAATCAGATGAAAGTGACTAAGTTTTGGCTTGGAGAAAAACCTATGGAAGAAAAAACTCATGAATCATCAGTTCATTCAAATGTCCTTCAATTGATCAAAGAAGGGGTTGCCCTTAACACTACAGGTAGTGTTTACAAGTCTAAATCAACAATTTTGGAATATGAGTTTTCAGGTAGTCCAACAGAAAAGGCCATTCTTTCTTGGGCTGTTCTTGATCTGAACATGAACATGGAGGAGTTGACGCAAAGTTCCACCATCCTTCATGTGGAAGCCTTCAATTCTACGAAGAAGAGGAGTGGGGTTTTGATTAGAAGAAAAGCAAACAACAAAATTCATGCACATTGGAAAGGCGCAGCTGAGATGGTACTAAGCTTGTGTTCAAAGTACTATGATGCTTCTGGCAATATCAAAACTCTTGATGATGACAAGAAGTTGGTGTTTGACCAAATCATTCAAGGAATGGCAGCCCGCAGCCTTAGGTGTATCGCCTTTGCACATACAGAAGTGGCTGAAGAAGAAGATAGAGGAAACCAAATGGTAAGAGAAGAAGGGCTCACCCTCTTAGGACTTGTTGGTATTAAGGATCCATGTCGTCCTCGTGTCAAGAAAGCTGTACAAGATTGCCAAAAGGCTGGAGTAAGTGTCAAAATGATCACAGGAGACAATGTTTTCACAGCCAAAGCCATAGCTATAGAATGTGGCATCCTCCGACCTAATCAAGACACAACAGAAGCAGTCATCGAAGGAGAGGTATTTCGGAACTTGTCTGATGAGGAAAGACTGAAGAGAGCGGAGAAGATTTGTGTGATGGCACGATCCTCTCCCTTTGACAAGCTCCTCATGGTTCAATGCCTCAAAAAGAAAGGTCATGTGGTTGCTGTCACAGGAGATGGCACCAATGATGCCCCAGCATTAAAAGAAGCTGATATAGGACTTTCTATGGGGATTCAAGGCACTGAAGTTGCAAAAGAAAGCTCAGATATAGTCATCTTGGATGACAATTTCACCTCAGTCGCCACAGTTCTAAAATGGGGAAGATGTGTCTATAACAACATCCAAAAGTTCATTCAATTTCAGCTTACAGTAAATGTTGCTGCACTTGCAATTAACTTTGTGGCTGCAGTATCAGCAGGAGAAGTGCCATTAACAGCTGTTCAACTATTGTGGGTGAACTTGATAATGGACACTTTGGGTGCTTTAGCTCTTGCAACAGAGAAGCCTACAATGGAGTTACTGGATAAATCCCCAGTGGGTAGAACTGAGCCTCTCATCACCAACATAATGTGGCGAAATCTGTTAGCCCAAGCTCTATACCAGATCACAATTCTATTGACATTACAGTTCAAGGGTGAGGCTATATTTGGGGTTAGTTCAGAGGTAAATGATACTTTGATTTTCAACACATTTGTTTTATGCCAAGTGTTCAATGAGTTCAATGCAAGGAAGCTTGAGAAGAAGAATGTGTTTCAAGGGATTCACAAGAACAAGTTATTCATAGGGATCATAGGGATAACCATTGTGCTTCAGGTGTTGATGGTGGAGTTTCTGAAGAAATTTGCAGATACAGAGAGGTTGAATTGGGGGCAGTGGGGTGTATGCATTTTAATGGCAGCTTTTTCTTGGCCTCTTGGTTGGGTTGTCAAGTTCATTCCAGTGCCAGGGAGACCGTTGCTCAGTTTCCTAAACATGAAGAAGCAATGAAAACTTGCTTGTAGATGGTTATGTTGGCACAGTGATGGGGTTTGCTGATATTCTTTGTTTCGCCTTTTGAATCTTAACATTTGCTTCATTGTATTGTAAAAAAAAAAAATTCTTTATTTATTTTATTGCTATTATTTGGATTATTGTAATTTAATAAGCATTTGATGTTAATAAACAGATTCATATCTTGATCATTACAACTATGCCCTGTTTATGTGTATTTTACTTTTGTATCATCTTTATTCTTTTTGTGTGTTATTAAAAACAGAAAAAGAAAAAGAAAATAATAAAGTAGATTCACGGTGACTAATGTTTTTCTCCATGTTGAATTTGTCCATGTTTACTTTATTTATACTGTGGAGGCATTTTCTGTGATGCGTATCACACACAATGTAATTGAGTTGCTCACAGTCTGGTTCCTTTTGTTATGTGATTGAGATACAATACAATGAAACAACAATATACCATTTAGATTACCACATAATAGAAATGGCATTTGTAATTTCGTATAAAAAAACTTATCATTAAAAAATCTAGTTAGATCATCTCCTTTCTCACTCTCTGAACTAAAGTTCATATTGGTACAGAAACTAACAAGTCAATGCTTTATCCATATCTCTGGAACAAAAAACATTTAACTGTTTGAATTAAACTTGTGTTTTACACAAAACCAACCACTGTAGCTTGTAGGCGGCAATGGTTTTTCTTCACTCATATCAGTTATCTAAACATTCATTAACAGTCAAAAATGACAGAAAGAAATGGAAGTGGTCACAAATATTGCAAGACAAAGGCAAAAGATATCTTTCAATTGTCCCAATAACTTGTGCACTTCGTATAAAAATGCAAGACCAATACAGAAAAGATCAGTCAAAAACAGAAACTCCACAATCCAAACTAATCTTAAAAAACCCACAATATGATACAAGGGGAAATATCTAACAGTTCAAGAGGCTTCTGTATTTCCTCATTGTACATGGCCCCACCCTACTTTTTACAGGCGGAGGCATAGTATGAGTCTCTCTCAGCCAATGCATTATAATGGCAGCTGTTTCTTGGCCTCTTGGTTTGGTTGTCAAGTTCATTCCAGTCCCAAACAACCATTACTTTGTTTCTTGAACAGGAAGAAGCAATAAATGCTTAGATTATTGGAGATATTATTTTGATGGGGTCTCATTTTTGTTGTTTTACCTTTTTCATTTTTTTTTTATGTTTTCTCCCATGTGAAGAAACCCCTTCATTTAAGTGCTTATTATTATTATTATCAGTTTAATTTCCAAGAAGCAGATCTGTTATAAGTGTAATATTGCAGGTGTAAAAAAAACTATTTATCAAATGAACTCCATAGCAAAATGCTTTTAATCTTTTCTTTCGTTTCTTCAAGTCAACTCTAAATATGGAAGTTTTCAAGATAACGGATGCTCTCAAAACTTTAAAATAATTTCAAAATTATTTTACCATTTTCATGTGTTATCAACGTCGTAAGAGTAGCGTTTTGATTATACGCTAAGGCTTGGGGCATTGTCAAAAGGTAAAATGTCTAATCCTCTTTTCTCTTTCAAGGAAAAACTCCAATAACCTGTTAGATTGATTATCACTTTTTAACATTGAACAATATGCTGCCTTTAATAAAAATTGATAATTTCTTTTTAAATAAACTAATAGATTTTTCTCATGTTCTTGAAATATTTGAGATATATACATTTTTTTAAGGCGTGAGAAGTATACTTCGACAATAGGAGTCTAATCTCCTTCAAGATGTTAAGACAAAGGATAAACCTTTTCCAACTAAATTGCTATCTCCACACGCACTGTTCATCGTCTTCTCGGGAAGAGAAAAACCAGAGTGCCCAGCTTCATCAGCCACAATCATCATCATCGAAGGCAGAGTGTAGAGCCGAGAGAAAGAGAGATCGTTCTTGAGAGATACCGCCGGCGTCCGTTGGCTTCTTCTCCGACGAGGCATGGACATGGATTGGAGGAGGCCAATGAAGCAGAGGTGAACACCGGTACCGTTATTCTTTTTTCTCTTGGAGCTATATGGTTGCTGATTGGAGGAAGGAGGGAATTTCATTGAAAGACTGCTCTTCCTTTTCTATTTTGGCCGATTGAGAGATTTGCATCAGAGGAAGTTTCTGCCATATCTTCTTTCAGCAATCCAAGATGTTTTTGTGATTGAACCAGAGGATATGATTGAAGCTAAACCGTGGCTGATTTTGTTCAATGGTTAACAGTGTTTGGTTTTCCCTTCCATGTGAGTTTGAACTCTGAAATTTCCTTTGCTGTCATGGTGTTTAAAGCCATGTGTGCGGCTAGATTTTCTTCTTACGTAGCCATATGAACTAATTTAAAGATTAGAGCATGTTTAAACCTGTTATTTGTGCTTAATAATAGTTTTGTTTACTTAATCTTATATTGCTTTGTCTGTATAGTACTTGATTATCATTAAGAGTGTGTTTGGATTAGCTTTTAATGAATAATTTCTAGAAAAAAAGTGATAAAGGTGATTTTAGAAAATAGATTCTAAACAGAATAGATTATGCCATTATGGGGAAAAAATAATTTTGATAAAATGAGAGTATTTGGATATTATGATAATTATTTTTTTCATTATCATATATTCATATTACTAAAAAGTACAATAATTTTTATGATAATTACATATAAATGATGAAATTGTATTTATATAGTATTTAACATTAAATTTTATAATAAATATAAAAAATGACATAAACTTGTATGAAAAATTGAAAATTATAATATTGGTCATTTATGTAACATAAAAAAATAAATCAAATATACATACATATATATTAATAAATTATATAATGAAAAATTATTTATAAATAGTAAGAATCTAAAATAATCTACTACAAAACACCAAACGCAAGTTTATGGTAAAGATACACTTACATTTCACTGATTGTCAATAATCGTCAAAATAGGGATACAATTAAATTTAACAGATTGTCAATAATAGAGTACATCAAAATACAGAAATAATATATGACTAATGTTTTTGCGGATAATAAATGATTTGATCTCTTATAGAATCACAAAGAGAAGCCATGTCAGATGAATATGCAATTGATGAAAATATTGTTGAAGATTCTAGAGCGTCATCGTCATGACACAAAATACCCTCTCGTTCATGGTGTTGAAAGTTAAGATCAGAAATAGATATTTTTCTAATGAAATTGTATATAGTCATCATCACACAAAAAATTTTAACTTGTGTTGGAAAGCTATAGCCATGCATTCTCTGTAAAATTTTAAAATTGTTCTTCCAAACCCTAAATGTTCTTTCTATTGTGGACTTAAGACTTGAATGCAAGTAATTGAAGGTCTTATTGTCATTTTCAAACCTAGATGACCTCTGAAACTCAAGAAGATGGTATCGCTCATATCTATATGGACTAGGTATCCAATCGGAGTTGAATAGCCAGCATCCACCAAATAATATTTATCTGTGTGAAAGAATAGGCTTGATGTCAATACAAGTCTTAATAATTAACAATAATTAAATTGTAGGAATTATCAAAATACCCTTAGGTGGATGCGGAAAATTCATTGATGGAGTTGTCAGGGCATGATCAAATATGCGAGCATCATATGCTGTATCTTCCCATCCAACCAGTACAAAGGTAAAACACATGTTTCAATCACAAACCGCCATCACATTTTGTGATGCAAATCCTTTACTTCCAATATATTTTATTTTCTCCCTTGCTTTGACCTTACATGAAATGTGTGCGCTGTCAATTGCTTCAATAGCATTTTGAAAAAAGGCCAATACCTATTGCTGAAGCGTATCTTTGAGTGAATGTTCTCAAATATAGGATCCTGTGGTTTGATGTTGAACATTGCAAGACTACAACATGCGCCTGTAAGACCGCATGTGTAATCCCCTACCTTGATAACCGTAATTAAGATTCGAAAATGTGTAATTTAAGGGAATTAGAGACCGACGGATACATTTTTCTCAAATCTCTTTCCTAAAATTCGTTCAACATAGTCTCAGATTCATCTTCTGAATCTAATTACTCTGTGAAGTTCAGTCACATTTATACATATCAAAGTACATAGCCAAATTCCCGGCAACTCCCGAGTTTCATACATGTATAAACTAAGGGTTATAAGTTCCAACTAGAGGATTACATGACCAACATCAACATAATATCTACATTTCAAAAATAAACAGTAATTCCAAGTCCAAAATAGATAACCAACAATCTAACAACATATCTCTACAAAATCTTAACCGCTCCTGGTGGTTCGTTTCTCCTTGGAGCCACTTGCCCTGTCTAAAATGTTAGTAAATGGAAAGAATGAGATTCAAAAGAATCTCTGTAGTAACAAATCACTCATACTGTGTATAAACGCATAGCATATATGATCATGTTAAGCAGCATCACAATAATATATGGTTCACGCCACATACGACAGCACTCATGGCTGTAACACTATGCGTCAGCTTTCGCTGCGATCTCAAAGCATCACAATGTATCACAATGCATGACAAACATACATATAATACTTTACACATAGCATAAGAGAAGAGTCACTACCTTGTTCTTTCCAATTGTGCTCTAGCGCATGTGGATCACGAACAGGGCAAATATCGAATCCTACAATTCCAAATGCACCATTTAGAAACTTCCAAAGTGTTTCTTGGAATTATGAGTCTATAATGGAAATTTATAAAAATGCCCCCAGGGACCCGACCCGGGCCCGCTGTACTCGGTTTGGTTGCACTTTTCCTGAAATTCTAATATGGGCTAACCTAACATATTTCCACCCAAGGAATCCATTTTTGGACTCGGAATTATCAAATTCAATGTCAAATTACAAATTTACCCTTTGCAGCCCTACTTCAAGGGTTCAGGGGCGTTTTCGTAATTATGTTTTTTCGGTCTTTTCCGAAAAAGTGACCAACTGTAACCCCACCTAATTTTCGCTCATGAACTCAATGGAACCATTAAATCATTGAAAATCCAACTCGAAGACACATTTCTAGAGATGGCCGAAATTTATGAGCTCTCCAGAGAAAATCAGGGTTTTACGATTTCGGCTCCGTAAACATGTTATTTTCTACTCCTAACCACTTTATTGAATATTCCATTAGGTTACAACTACCATTTAGTACCAATTTGGGCAGCATAACAGCCCCACACACCCATTTTCCATTTTTGAAACCAATGACAATTCGACGAAATTTTACCGATTAAATTGTCCACAACAGCCAGAACAGTCAATATACAAGAGTTTGGAAGTTACCTCAAGCCCCCACTACCTTTTCCTTGTCTTGGCGGAAACCCTAGCTGTTTTAACACCAAAGGAGGAGCATCCAAACCTTAAAGAACATAAAGGAGTAGTTTAGGATCGGAGTTATACACGTTAGAAGCTAGATCATCGGAGAAATCGGCTTACCTTGTGAGTTCTCTTCTCCTTTCTCTCTCTAGAAATCTCAAACGTTTTTTCTCTTGTTCAGCTAAATAAACTGACGAGTTTGAAGCTTGGAGGAAGAAGATGATATCTTATATTATGCTTATGTCATTATTCCCTTATGATGATGTCATAATTCCAAAATTGACATTTTGTCTTTAAAAAATGCGAAAAAAATAATTAATCTTTAAATACGTGCATCATATTCTGGCACGTCCTGATCATCATATACTGTAATATTTTTTATTTTTAATAAACCAAATAAGTCGGTCACCGATAAATTTAATATGTACGGTTAATATGCCCTATTCATATTACACAACCATGCGTTCCTTGTTTCCTTAAACACGTTATCCGCGGAAATAATTAAGCATTGCAATACACATTACACAGATAGAACATCAACGTGTTTGACAGATAAACCATTTTTTAATTTCTTTTCCCTTCAAAAAACTAATTCAAACTTCTTATACCTACAATTGAGAGATCATTGATTAAACGGCAATCGTTTATATATGTTTGGTTTTGCTTGTGGCTATTATTGATCTTATAGTCACCCTTTTCACCTCTTCAATCACTTTCTCTTCATTCTTACGCTCCAAAAAATTTACTTTAGAAATTAACATGATCTAGCAGTTCGGTGTAAAAATATATATAATTTTTTAAAAATAGTGTGATTTTAACAATTTTAATAAATTAACCCAAATATCTATTATAAAGTTAGAGAGAGAATAAGTGAGTGCCACATAAAAAAATGGACATACCATTTTTAAAAGATTGTACGTGTCTACTTGCTAGGCACTTCTGACAAGAAACTTCATTATTAAAATTACACATAAACCCCAAAATCAATATGAAATGTAATTCTTAGAATGTTTAGTAAATTTATTAATGTGAGTATACTTCTTGCATAGAGAGACTTTAGAAAACAATTTTTTTATTATAAAATTTAGGTGAGTTGGTTATCGAGGTTCACCAAGATCTAGGATAGCCTCTAGACTTAGAGCTTATATAAAAATGCTTACAAATTACCCATCAATAAAATCCTCACATCAATAGCAAGATTTGAACTAACAACCTTAGGAATTATGAGCTATTGCTTTACTCACTGAAACAACCTTATTTTGGTTAGAAAATAAAATTATTTTATGTTTGGTTATAGTCATGAAAAATTTTATTATTAGATTTTTATCATGTGTGTGTATCTCCTAATATCTACATTGATAAAAAAAAAATTTATTTATTTAGTATTCTCAAATTTTATGATATCTCCTTTTAAAGTGACTATTTAAAATAATCAGATATCAATTTTTTCAAATTTTAATTATTTTTAGAAGATATTAAAACGGAGATTGTGAAATTTCTCAAACGTAATTTATTAACAAAAGCAATGTATTCATGACGTACTGTCAGTAGTTAATAATAAATAAGGAAATTTAAGGTGGAAAAATTTGGGTAAAATCTCTATTAAAAAATTTATTGGTGAGAAGAAATTGAAAAAATTTTATAACAAAGAGTGCCAATACTCTGAAAATTTTGTACCCATAATACCAATACTCTAATTTAAATCCTCCTCACCAATAAATTTTTTAAACAGTTCCCTAATGTTCCCATTCAAGTTCAAGTAACTTAATTTCATTTGCCTCTTCTTTTTTCCCCCCTTTACCAGCCCATTTACCACATACTATAAATCACAAAAATTTCATCTAACTAACAGATTTAGTAAATGAACTTTTCAATATTTATAAATGAAAGAAGTATTTTTGCTAGGAAATAATAAAATCAAATATTCAACACGAGCATTTGCACACAAATATTCTTTATTGATAAATTAGCAACGAGTGGCGCGGCTTATCATATGAATGAAATAAGAGTACTTTTAGTTAGTCTTTTTGTTTTTTAATGGCAAAAAAAGTTATTCTTAATCTTATTTTGTTTAACACATACCTACCATGGAATAAAAGAAAGAACAAGAAGGTTCATATGCACTCGAGTATATAACGTGTGAATATTTTGTTTTCATATATATTTTTCTTAAAAAGAATCAAGTAGATAATATTAAAATAGCATACTTTTATTGTGTGTGTATACGTATGTGTGACTCAACACGCATGGTACTTTAATGAGTAAGTCTTTCAGAATCTAACTAATTAAGCTTTCATTTAATTTTGGGGGAAAAAACGCGTAAGGTAAAAATGGATCCTGCTGAGTTTTCAGCAAGAAATATTCATGTTACTAAATAATTTTACCTCATTTTTTATTAATTTTCTGTAATTTTTCCTTTGGGTCCCAATAGTTTTCTCAGTTATACTTAATTATACTCATAATTATTAATTTATATGACGAAAGCTTTATGAATGTATTGAATTTGCAGGGAGTACGTTGGCATATACCATGAAGGTTCCACTTTCTATTCTTTCTTTTGTTTTTTTGCCCCCGACAAGTTACACTCGTTATTATGACCACGTTGTATTTACTTGTTTGCCGTTTTTTATTTAAATTGACATTAACTCAAATACTCAATCAGATAGCCATAATTTCTGTTCATCAATTTTACAAATATTAATAAATCACTACTGAAATAGAATTAGATAATAATCACACGGATATTTTTAATTTAATATAACAAATAATAATTGTTATTCCCCACTCGTTGACCTGGGCTTGAAATAAACTGGGTCCCAAGCATTATATTCCTCCCAGAAACTTTCCCGGAATTTTCCACCGCCTATACATTCTAATATATAGGACCTTCATTCTCCTCAATAGATATTCATCAGTTCCAGAAACTCCACATTCCTCCATTCATTTTCTTGCTTTCATCAAAGCGAACATGTCTATGCCTTTCGTCACTAACGTGGAGCGATTACACACACTTCTCAATGCCCCTCACAATCTGAGCAAACCCAACCAAAAATGGCATTCTGCTTTTGTTTTCCATCTATTGTTCTAGAGCCCTCTTCTCTCACTTCATATCCCCCAACAAGAACAACAGGTCTAAGTTATCACCTTCTTCCTCCTTCACTGTCATCGATTTAAACACTGATCATTCCTTCGGTGTTAGCCAAACCACCCTCACTAATGTTGCCAAGGAGAAAAAAGTCGAGGCCCTGCAAAAACTTGGTGGGGTCAATGTCCTGCTCTCTGCTCTTAAAACAGACAAAGATTATGGAATCGAAGGTGGTGGTGGTGACGATACCGATGACGTCATGCGAAAGGATGCCTTTGGTTCCAACACCTATCCAAAACCACCTACGGATGCGTCCCATGTCCTCTCTTTCTATTCCTTCGGTCCTTCCCATTCGTCTCTTACCTTTGCTTTGCCCACAGCAATCCTTCGTCAAACCCCACTCGCTGCGACACATAGATGCTTAGATACACAGATCGCTGGGTTATCTCTATCTCTTTTCTGCTAACCCCTCACCACGTGTCATCTCTTGTAACTCTAATCTATCTCAACCACCAGCCACCGACAGTTTCGAAATCGAGCAAAGGGGAAAATGGGAAAATCAGACAGAGAAATGAAAAGGGAAGACGGGAAATGTGACAGGGAAAGAGAAAAGTGACAGGAGAGAGACCCGCCAACAATAACAATGGATGGCATCAGAGGAAAAAAATAGATTCTCATCAAATCATGCTTTTGCCCATCAAAACCAAGGTTTTCTGAAAAATGGGATTCTGGGAAAATTATGGGTGTTTGAGTGTTTTTTTTCTAAAATCAAGGTTTTCTCTCATAAGCACTTTTTTTCATTGAATCTAAACACACACTTTGGCAACACTTAAAAAAATTGTTTTTGAGGCTAAACCATGGTTTGGAAAAAAAGCATCTAAACACTCAATATTTTTTCAGAATCCATTTTCTAGTTGAAACCATGGTTTGGGAGGCCCAAACCTTGGTTTGGTGAGAATCTATTTTTTTGAGCTTGTGTAGAAATTATTACTATATTAAACCATATAATAGACTAATAAAAAAATATATAAAATAATTTTATATATTTTTTGATATTGTATATTTGACTAATTTTATAATTATAATTTTTTAAAAATTTATTTCGAATTTTTTTTGTATTTATTAAACATTTAATGTTTAATAATGCATATAATATAAATTTATCCCTTACATGTAATTATCACAAAAACTAATGTCCTTTTTAGTAATTTGACCATGAAAAAAGCTATTCTGAGCATAACATCCAAACATTCTTACTTTATCAAAATCACTTTTTTCTCATAATCTATTCTGCCCATAATCTATTATCTAAAAACTATTCTTCACTTTTTCTCCAAAAGCTATTAAAAAAAACTAATCCAAACATTATATCAGAGTTAGGTTTCGATTTGGGACATGTGGGCTATTGGCCACCATGTTTCGGCTACGCCAATCTTTTGTTTGTGGTCGCAACTGCGCCATTTTGATTTGTTAAAAATAAACTCTCTTTCTTATGCTAGTTATCGCCTTCTTTTTTTAAGTATTTTTTTTATTTGCAAAAGGGGGCATGCGCTATTAGTTTGAGGTTATTAATAAGATCGGACCTGTGACCTTCCACTTACAAGGAACATCCATATCCATACTACTATGTATAAGGTTATTAATTTTTTTAAACATTTTTTAATACATCAAGGAAGGTACAGATTCTTAATTTATATTCACACTTACCACATAAATTAATCTCATCGGGACATTTTCACCTTCCTTTAATGATTTTTTTAAAAGTCAAAAATAAATAAGAAAAATGGATGAAATGTACATATTTAAAAATTTTATTGTCTATAAGGATCTAAAATTGAGTAATGATGTTTTATGTATATAAAATCCAATAAAGTATCAATTCTTTCTACATAAAAAACATATCAGATCTTCACAACCAATAAAATTTCTAAATATGGAATTTTTACTAATTTTCCCAAATAAATTTTACCCAAAAAAGCAATTTTATTCATTTCAAGTTTCAGTCTTCTCAAGTCCCCACCCTAGCATTCATAGATGAGTTGAGCATGTAATTTGGACTCCATTCTGCTCCGCATTCATCTCTATATCCGATAGGGAAAACTAGTATTTGCTCTTATATAAAATTTTATTGACATTGAGCTATGTGATACCATATTAATTTAATAATAAACAAATCAATAATATAAATTACCAGCATAAATCAAAATTTGGGAAAACCAATGCCTCAGTGCTTGTAGCTGGGGGTTGGTTTAATTCTGCTAATCCTCAAGAATTCAATAGGAAAAAAAAAAAGTAAAAAAAGAAAATATCTAGAGCCTCATTTAAAAGTATAACTTTTTTATAATACTCTCTCTAGTACTAAATATAAAATTCAATTAAATTTTTTAGAAACATTAAAAAAAATCAAATAAATTAGTTAATCATATAATATATTATATGTGATTCAATTATGTATTAGTTTACAAGTCATAAAAAATAATTTAGAGAAAAATGATAAATATAAATACTTTAAAGTAACTTAATTAGTTTCTTTAATTTAAAAAAAAAAAGTCTACTAAGTCATATATTTAGGATCAGAGTAGGTGGTATATTTTTATCTTAGTATTTGTTTTTTTTTTGGAATTTGCAACCGGTATATAATAGGGAAAAATTACTACAAAAGGGGAATTATTTTTCCGACCAAAATGACATGTTTATCTCTATTCTCTTCTCGCCACTTCATCAACCAAGATTACCGCCAGAGAAGTGTCCAGGTTCATTTTCCATAGGTGTGTTTGGTTTGAGGGGAGGAAGAATAAATTACCTTTTTAGGTTATAAGAATTTAAATTTTGGGCGGGAATCCAAAATTTTAAAAGAATAAAAAAGTAAATTTTAGGTGGAAATCCAAAATTTAAAAAAAATGAGAAGATAAATTTTAGGTTTATTTTATTCAAAATTATAATTTCTCCACCTCCCCTCCCCTCAAACCAAACACACCCTAAAGGCGTCGCTATCTTCATTCTCTTCCCTCCACTTCTTCCATTTCCACCATTGTATTCCACTAGAAAAGAATCTCTTCCCTCTATTTTCTTTTTAGAAGAAGATGAGTGGGGTTTTGATTAGAAGAAAAGCAAACAACAAAATTCATGCACATTGGAAAGGCGCAGCTGAGATGGTACTAAGCTTGTGTTCAAAGTACTATGATGCTTCTGGCAATATCAAAACTCTTGATGATGACAAGAAGTTGGTGTTTGAGCAAATCATTCAAGGAATGGCAGCCCGTAGCCTTAGGTGTATCGCCTTTGCACATATAGAAGTAGCTGAAGAGGAAGATAGAGGAAACCAAATGGTAAAAGAAGAAGGGCTCACCCTCTTAGGACTTGTTGGTATTAAGGATCCATGTCGTCCTAGTGTCAAGAAAGCTGTACAAGATTGCCAAAAAGCTGGAGTAAGTGTCAAAATGATCACAGGAGATAATGTTTTCACAGCCAAAGCCATAGCTACAGAATGTGGCATCCTCCAACCTAATCAAGACACAACAGAAGCAGTCATCGAAGGAGAGGTATTTCGGAACTTGTCTGATGAGGAAAGACTGAAGAGAGCAGAGAAGATTTGTGTGATGGCACGATCCTCTCCCTTTGACAAGCTCCTCATGGTTCAATGCCTCAAACAGAAAGGTCATGTGGTTGCTGTCACAGGAGATGGCACCAATGATGCCCCAGCATTAAAAGAAGCTGATATAGGACTTTCTATGGGGATTCAAGGCACTGAAGTTGCAAAAGAAAGCTCAGATATAGTCATCTTGGATGACAATTTCGCCTCAGTCGCCACAGTTCTAAAGTGGGGAAGGTGTGTCTATAACAACATCCAAAAGTTCATTCAATTTCAGCTTACAGTAAATGTTGCTGCACTTGCAATTAACTTTGTGGCTGCAGTATCAGCAGGAGAAGTGCCATTAACAGCCGTTCAACTATTGTGGGTGAACTTGATAATGGACACTTTGGGTGCTTTAGCTCTAGCAACAGAGAAGCCTACAATGGAGTTACTGGATAAATCCCCAGTGGGTAGAACTGAGCCTCTCATCACCAACATAATGTGGAGAAATCTGTTAGCCCAAGCTCTATACCAGATCACAATTCTATTGACATTACAGTTCAAGGGTGAGGCTATATTTGGGGTTAGTTCAGAGGTAAATGATACTTTGATTTTCAACACATTTGTTTTATGCCAAGTGTTCAATGAGTTCAATGCAAGGAAGCTTGAGAAGAAGAATGTGTTTCAAGGGATTCACAAGAACAAGTTATTCATAGGGATCATAGGGATAACCATTGTGCTTCAGGTGTTGATGGTGGAGTTTCTGAAGAAATTTGCAGATACAGAGAGGTTGAATTGGGGGCAGTGGGGTGTATGCATTTTAATGGCAGCTTTTTCTTGGCCTCTTGGTTGGGTTGTCAAGTTCATTCCAGTGCCAGAAAGACCGTTGCTCAGTTTCCTAAACATGAAGAAGCAATGAAAACTTGCTTGTAGATGGTTTATGTTGGCATAGTGATGGGGTCTGCTGATATTCTTTGTTTCTCCTTTTCAACCTTAACATTTGCTTTATTATATTGTAAAAAAAATATTCTTTATTTATTTTGTTGCAATTATTTGCATTATTATAATTTAATAAGCATTTAATGTTAATAAACGGATTCATATCTTGATCATTACAACTATGCCCTGTTTATGTGTATTTTACTTTCGTATCGTCTTTATTCTTTTTGTGTGTTATTAAAAACAGAAAAAGAAAAAGAAAATAATAAAGCAGATTCACGGTGACTAATGTTTTTCTCCATGTTGAATTTGTCCATGTTTACTTTATTTATACTGTGTAGGCATTTTCTGTGATGCATATCACACACAATGTAATTGAGTTGCTCACAGTCTAGTTCCTTTTGTTATGTGATTGAGATACAATACAATGAAACAACAATATACCATTTAGATTACCACATAATAGAAATGGCATTTGTAATTTCGTATAAAAAAACTTATCATTAAAAAGTCTAGTTAGATCATCTCCTTTCCCGCTCTCTGAACTAAAGTTCATATTGGAACAGAAACTAACAAGTCAATGCTTTATCCATATCTCTGGAACAAAAAACATTTAACTGTTTGAATTAAACTTGTGTTTTACACAAAACCAACCACTGTAGCTTGTAGGCGGCAATGGTTTTTCTTCACTCATATCAGTTATCTAAACATGCATTAACAGTCAAAAATGACAGAACAAAATGGAAGTGGTCACAAATATTGCAAGACAAAGGCAAAAGATATCTTTCAATTGTCCCAATAACTTGTGCACTTCGTATAAAAATGCAAGACCAATACAGAAAAGATCAGTCAAAAACAGAAACTCCGCAATCCAAACTAATCTTGAAAAAACCCACAATATGATACAAGGGGAAATATCTAACAGTTCAAGAGGCATCTTTATTTCCTTATTATACATGGCCCTACCCTACTTCATACAGGCGGAGACCTAGTATGAGTCTCTCTCAGCCAATGCTTCCTCCCCTGTACTTTCCTTTCATAAAGTAGCACCAGAAGATGCTCAGAATTGGACATTAAGAGGAGAAATCAAGAAGGTATGCAAGTTTCTCCCAATCAGACTTCAACAAATATTGTACAACAATTTCAAACTAAACTAAGCACGAGCAGCCTCGTGGAGTCTTCCATCGCTTGAGGGAGCCAAACTATCATAGTACTCAACCAGCACCTTCCACCCACCAGGACACATGAATCCATCTGGAGGACTTTCTTTGCTCCTTGCAAGTGTTCTCATCTGTAAAAACAAGTTGGTCTCAATATAGTGTTAAAGATACCAGTGTTATGTAAATAAACAAACAGGGAAGACAAAGAGGACATCACATTAACATCATTCTTGCAATCCATGCTCGGTTTTGTTTTCAATTTCTGCTCATTTCAATACTGCTTCTTTTCTCCATGCTTTCTCCAAAGCATTTTAACACAGTATTTTAATGTTTGACAACTCATTTAACAAGTGTTTTGCCCAATGTAGTCAGTGAAAGACAATCTACCCATTATTAATACACACACACACACACATCCTTGACCGTCAAATTACAAAAAAAGTACCAGTTTTCGGATTGAAAAATATTTGTAGTTTTTAACTTCAACAGCGGGTGTTTGTTGTCAAAGAAAGAGTAAATAAGGATTCTGGCCCTAATTCGAAAGAGAAGCATTTAAATGCAGTATTATGCCTTGACCAAACAGTTTCAAAATATGAAAATATTCTTTAATAAAATAAGCAATATTATTCCATAACCAGGTGTCCAGGTGTTAGTCAAAAATCTTACTATAACAAACATTTGTTAAGAACCAAAAAGGGGGAAATGACATAAGGGTATTATCAATAATTTTGATCTCAGTCACTGAACACACACTCTGCATACCTTGGTGCCTGATATGAAGAGGAAATCTTGACCTCTTGAGGGGTCAAAGAATTCCATTTTACCCTGACTCGTCATAGGCAGCAACCTGCAAAGTAATTCATCAGCATATCACATCAAAACACCGCCAAACCTTATTGGTTTTGAATGCAAGTCTTTAAAATACCTTAAAAGGAAGGATATTTAAACGCTCCAGACCAGGTGCCATGCCCAGCACTTTCTTCCCATGGTCAGCATCATACAGATCTCTTTTCTCAACTGGAAGGCCTGCCGCGTCCTGCCCAACAATGTAGAAGTTAGCCCCTGCATTAATCCTAGCCTTTGCATGCCACTGTACCTCGGTTGGTCCAGCATAGTGCATGGGAGAAGGGAACATAGATACCACAGTTGTCTCAGGGTCAAGAACACCTTCCTCGAGCACCTTTAGAAAGATCAAGGCGATGAAAGTTAGTTTTTGTGCCCAAAACTCATAACCTAACAATTTCGTCAGATCAAATTAACTTTGCAATAAGGAGATAAGCTACTCTCCCTTAGGTGGGGTCAATTATATGGACCATTGTGCTCTATCAACAACCAAATCTTTAGAACCAATTTAGCTTAAATTCTTGAAAATTAGTGAGAACACAGTTTTTTAATAATAAAGACTAACTCATGTGTTCCCTAATTTTCAGAAGCTAGAGAGTTATATAGACTTAACAATTCAGGGGCCATTTTATTAGTTCACAAGTTTTTAGCACACAAACCTTCTTATGTTGTCTCATCCGCCATTCACAAGTGGGACATCATCTGCCTTGGTATAGCCTCCCAGTGGATGAAGAAGAAGGACAGGATTCTTGTAACCCATATCAAGTAGCCGCGTGCGAGTTTCAGTCATCAGCAAAGCATGACCATTGTGCACAGGATTTCAGAGCTGGAAAGCGAACACAGCATCAGCATTGCGCCTTGTAAACACTTCACGGAGCTCTGCTGCAGATACCCGAAAGTGATCAAGGCCATCATGGTACTTGATAGGTTCAATAACCTCTAGGTCACCCCCAATCAGCCAATTTCCAGCAGGTGTTATAGCTTCTTCAGCATAAGGCAGGCCAGGGGCAGTTGTTCCCCAAGTTCGGGAAATTCTTTCTTCTTTTGGGTGCTTATAAATTTCAATACTAAAACAAATAAAACAACAAATATATAAGCAATAGAAAAGAAAGGCGGCAAACCAATCAAAAAAGGAAAACTGCATTATAATTCAGGAATGATTGATACAAGGTGTATATCTCAGCAAATGATTAACATGCATTCACTCAGATCAAGAGCGTTCAACATAATAGACAAAGACACCGCATAATGATAAATATATCATGCAGCACATAAACTAAATTAAAAACAAGAAATGAGTTAATCGCTGTGCTCCAAGTTGGATAGACTTTCCCATAAAGAAAATGCATCATGCGTCGAACATAAACCCATATTGGAATACCAGTTCTCCTCATATTTTGTGAGAAAAAACACATGGATGCAACATTCACCTAGACTTCAGGTTGTAACGATAATTAAAAAGGACATGATGATTCAACATTTATCCTAATGCTTTTAAGATTGCTGCCACCATGAAAATAGAGTTCTGTTATACACTGGTCAAACCATATTTATCCAAGTCAACGATTAGGCATGCCGTTAATTCCTATCTGAGTTATGTCTGTGTTAGGTCAACATAATGATGAAACAATTTATCTTTCATGTTTACGTATTCCATGCCCAAATGCCATTTTGCTGATAAAACATGGGCAAACAGGTCAAATTGAGAATATATCTATAATGAGAATGTCAAAAATAGTTTAATTGTCCTGTGGGACCCATGGATGAAATAAATTACATATGAAACACACAATATTACACATTTAAAAACTACAGATAAATCAAATATCCATCAGATGACGGTTGTTACAGACATCTAACCATCAGAATATTTTCTTCCACTCTCTCTTTTTCTTCTTTATTTTTTAAGGAAAATCGCATGAGGGAAAGTACCAAGGAGAACTTGATGCGTTAATAGATCTAGAGAAACAAATATAATGATTTCCATAATGATTAAGCAAAAGGAGCAGCAAGAAGATGCCGGTTGGGTTCAAAAGCAAACACAATGCATGCTAATTTAGTAAAAGTCATATCATAGCTTTAGTCCAACCATGGAGTCGTTCCTACAGCTCCGAGTGGCATAAGGTGATTATCTTGTTTCACAATCTTTAGAGGACAACTTGCCACAATGATATTGAATTGAACGATTGAATATCAAATAAATCATATCATTAAAAGGCGTAAAGGAAAAGAATTCAGGAAAGAAACCCAAAAACTATATATTCGCGTAGCTTTCTTTAGACGCTATCAAGAATTCCAGGCCTCAAAAGTCTTTAGCCTTGATTGACGACTCCCAAAACTTCAGAAAGTATTGTAATTGGATGATGTCAATAAGAGCTGTACAAGTGAAAATAACACCATACAGTCATACCACAAGAACTTAATTATTTACATATGAAGGGGGAAAACAAAATCTCGATTCTGTAATAAATATGAAACGTGATCGGACGCGCATGAAACATGTTAATTAGGATGGAATTCAATTCAGATTTCATGAGAGAAGAAAACAAGAGTGAGGAGCATTACTCATTCAAGATAGCAGCCGGGATGCCCTGTTGGTCAAACAGGGCTACCTTTTTGGACTCGCCGATACGAAGCTCCTGCGCATCGTCAATGGCAAGCACGATCGGGAGCGACATATTCACGACCGACCCGTCATCAAGTCGGAGCGAATTGAAATGAAGACTTTGGAGTAACTCAGATTCTCTCATGAACCCGCGAAGCGGTGAAGCCCAACCTTCGCTGAGCACATGAACCCACTGAACATCGATCCGGGAAAGCTTAACCCTAGGCAGAGACAAAGCCTCCCTCTTCTTCAAATCCCTCTGTGACTCCTCTACGAGGAGCTCCACAAGATTCCCGCATGAAACTCTCAGCCTCCGGTGGGCCCTACTGGGCTTCGGGTTGAGATCAAGCTTGACCTGAACGGCGAGAAGAAAATGGGAATCGAGGGTTTTTGAGACCGTATGAGAAGGAAACGAGGGTTTGGTGAACAGAGGCGCCATGGACGCCATCGCAGGTGGAGAAGAAGGCGTCGCCTTATCAATTAAGGTCGATTCATGTCGTTGCTATATAAACAAATGGAAGAAAAGATGCAGTGGAGAAGGGTAAAGTAAAGAACTGTTGAAAAAAAATATATGGCTTTATATTTTTTTTTTTTTGCCAATAAAATATATGGCTTTTGAAACTTACGATAATCAATTCTGGTACACAGGCGTGAGGAATTCAAGTTATTTTATGGCAACGAATACCTCATTCCATTAATCTTTTTTTCCATTTTCTTTCTATTAAATATTTTTATTATTAGATTAAATTTTAATGGTTGAAATTTAATGTTATATAAAAATATTAATAAAACATTAAATCACAACCATTAAATTTATTTTCCATTTTCTTTCTTTAGAATTGAAGGCTTCCACATGAAGGATGGTGGAACTTTGCGCCAACTCCTCCATGTTCATGTTCAGATCAAGAACAGCCCAAGAAAGAATGGCCTTTTCTGTTGGACTACCTGAAAACTCATATTCCAAAACTGTTGATTTAGACTTGTAAACACTACCTGTAGTGTTAAGGGCAACCCCTTCTTTGATCAATTGAAGGACATTTGAATGAACTGATGATTCATGAGTTTTTTCTTCCATAGGTTTTTCTCCAAGCCAGAACTTAGTCACTTTCATCTGATTAAGCGTAAGAGTGCCAGTCTTATCAGTACATATGGTTGTTACAGACCCCATCGTCTCGCACGCAGAGAGCTTCCTAACCATTGCCATATCAGCCATCATCTTCTTCATGGAATAAGCTAGTGTCAAAGTCACAGCCAAAGGAAGCCCTTCTGGAATAGCAACCACAACAATAGTAACAGCAGCAGCAACAATATCCACAACTCCATTCATTATGTCATTAAACTTAGTGCTGCTTCCCTTGAACTCTTTGTTCCCATTCTCATCAGTTGTGTTCCCTGTGAAGTAGCGAACCAACATAACAACAAGAACAAGAAAAGCCACAGCCAAACCAACCATGCCGATCGCAGAAGTAAGCTTATTGAGGCGTTCTTGCAAGGGGGTTTCTTCATTATTGTCTCTGCTTATGGAACCCATCATTTGACCCCATGTGGTGTTCGTACCAACAGAAGTAACGAGCATTTTGGCAAACCCATCAGCCACCTTAGTCCCAGAGAACAAAAACGGATTTTTGTCGGCATTAATCTCTACGTGGTCGCTCTCCCCTGTCATGCTTGACTCATCAGCTTGCAGGGAATGGCCTTCCAAGAACAAGCCATCAGCAGGAACCTGGTCTCCGATCTTGAGCCACACAACATCACCGACCACGATGTCATATACGGAAACATGTTGCCTGCGACCACTTCGTACAACATCGACTTGGATGTTATTGCTGACCTGGGACAGCTTGTCAAACTGTCTGCTTTGCCTGAAATTACTGATGGAAGATACAGCAATGACAAGAAAAACGGCGACGAAGATGCTTCCACCTTCATACCAGCCTTCCTTGATTCCGTTCTCCTTGATGCCGAAGCCAAGAGACAGAGCAGCACAAACTAAAAGAATGAGAATGGTGGGGTCCTTGAAGCCTTCAATCACAAAATGAAAGAAACCTCTCGTAGGTGGTTTTGGACAGGTATTAGAACCAAACGCGTCGCGCCGTCGCATGAGGTCATCGGGATTGTCATCACCAGCACCGCCTTTGACTCCATTTTGAATGTCGGTTTTTAGAGCAGAGGCCACACCATGAACCCCAAGAGTTTGCAGGGTTTCCACGTTTTTCTCCTTGACGAGATTTGTGAGGGTGGTTTGGCTTACAGTAAAGGAATGATCGATGTTTAAATTGATAACAGTGTAAGAGGGAGAAGGTGACAACTTTTTAGGCTTGTTGTTCATGGTGGTGGTGGAGGAGGGAAACAAAGTGGATTTGAAGTGAGACAAGAGAGTTCTGTAACAATAAATACTAACAAATGCAGAATGCCATCTTTTGTTGGGTTTGCTCAGATTCTTTGGGGCACTCAGAAGTGTTTGTATTGTCTCCAAATCGGTGACAAATGATATAGCCATATTTGCTCTGATAGGTAGAAAGTTGGAAACTTGAATGAGCAATATATATATATTGCAAGGCTTATGAAATTTGGTTGCGGCAAGGAAATGAGAATAAGGTTAATTATAAATAGCTTTGTACCGTAATAGCATGAAAACACCTTGTAAGTAGGAGGTTACAAGCCGTTAGTGTTGCTCCTTTAAAAAAGAAAAAGAAATTCAGTGAAATATAGGAATGCAAAGTATGAGAAGTTTTTGAAACTAAAGAACGTCTGATATATATATATATATATAGCAGCAGGTTGGACGATATGCAGAGAGCTGAGGATCTTAAAGGCTTAATAGTATATATATCTATAAGACTGCATATATGTATATGGGTGCTAGATACGAAATATGAACGATTATATATATCTATAAAACTATATAGATATATATATTTGTGTAATGTTCTACACGAGAAATCAACTAGGAGATTGGCAAAAAAAAGAAATGAACGTAGGAGAGTTTATGCACCTGAAGAATGTAAGGAGAGGTAACAGGGAGCTTGAAACGTAGTAACCTGAAGAAGTGAAAGCTTAATAATAGAGGGTGGTGGACACAAACACACACGCACATATATAATATATATGATACGATGGGAAGATGATATATTTGGTTACATGTAGCTATATATATAAAAGGAACAAACGTAACGTACGGAAGTCGGTCTTGGGAGATTTCGCGGCAGGAACGGTCCGAGAAGGAAGAAGTTGCGCGTTTCTTTTGGCCGACTGTGCTTCGGAAGGTCGGTTTCAATTTCGATGCTTTTTCTGTTTTAAAAGTTGGCTGGCTGTAATTTGACTTTTCCTCTGGCCTCTATAATGTTTTGTTAAAAATATTTGTGTTTGTAAAAAAAAAAATAAAATAAAAAATAATTTTTAAAAAATAGATTATAAAAAAATAATTTTAATAAAATGAGAGTGTTTAAATATTATAATTAGAATAATTTTTTTTATATAGTTAAATTATTAAAAAGACATAAATTTTTATAATAATTATATATAAAAAATAAAATTATATTTTAAGTATTATTTAATATTAAATTACATAATAAATAAAAAATATAAAAAAAGGTTTTAAAAAAATTTAAAACCATAATATTAATCAATTATGTAACATTACAAAATAGATTAAATATATATATATATATATTTAAATTATATAATCAAAAATTATTTAAGAACAAGATGGAAGGCTCGTCTTCTCTGGGGTCACCGCCGATAAGAACGTCGACGTTCATCTGCTCGATACAAAGGCTGTCAATAAGATCGTCGCCACCTTCTGGAACGCCACTGTTTTCGCCAGGCGCTGAAAGTCACGGGAAGACGTGAAAAAGGAAAGACAAAAGGGAAAGATCAAAGGGACAGGGGATCCGCCGACCTTGAACCACCGTCTTCGGATCTGAAAGTCGATCTGGAACAGAAAACGCTGAGAATTGAGAGAAAAAGGGAGGTCACGGGGAGGCTCGATCTGAACATTGAGAGAACGCTGAAGGAAAAGAGAAAGGCAAGGCACAGGAGAAAAAAATAGCTTATATCATAATTATAGTTTTAAACATTAAAATCATAGTTTTGGTCCAAAACAAATTTATCCAGTGTTTTTTTTTTTTTTTTTTGAGTGTTGGATGATAAGTTTTAAAATCATGGTTTCAGTGCATAAGCATTTTTTTTTCTTTTATCCAAACACATGTTTATATTTATGTTAAAATCAATTCTTTTAATATGACAAACTGGAATCAGTTTTAATTTGGTGATGATGAATAGCAAGAACTATTTATTATTGCAGATTGCTCAGATCGAATTTAGGTGTGTTAGATCGAATTTTTTTACTTTTATTTAAAATTTAAAATAAAAATAATTTTAACTATCAGTTTTTCAATAAATGATTTTTTGATCTAAAAATTCTTAGTTGAAAATGTTAGATTTAAACTGTTCAAATTTTATTTGAATTGAGTAGATTTCACTGTGATTGATAGTTTTTGATGCTCATTATTATGATGAGCACTGAAACTAATTCTAACAAAAAGTATTATATATGCTTGATTATTTGTCAATGTCTAAATTTTTTTATGTGATTTATGTGCACGATGCAAAGCGTGTTATAGGTGATCGACATTAGAAAGAAGAGACAGTGATTCATTCAGCACTATAATGACAATTCATTCCTGTGTGTGAAAAAAAGAAGAAGAAAATCTCGGAAGTATCCAATACATTATATGGGGGAGAATCCTATGAATTTAACTCTTTTTCAAACTTCTCTAAAGTAACTGTAGTCTTGTATTATTTCTGCTTCAATTCCAGCACTTTCTATGGAATAAGCAACCTACTGGCAAAAAAATTTATTCCTAGAATGTGTTCGCATACCCGAGTACCTAACTCCAGTTTGGCATTATAAAGTTTTATTTGGTACAAAAATATATATAAACTTTTTAAAATAGGAAAAAAATGACAAAATGTAATAACAGTCTTATCATTTTGCCCTATTTTAAAAATGTCATATGTATTTTTTCACCCAATAAAAATTTATGGAGTGTGATTTTGATGAGAAAACATTACGAGCATATATTTGGCCAGCAACAAAAATTAATCTTCGTTATTAAGGACAAAAATATAAGCACTTTCTACGAGTGCAAGTTTTAGTGGAGCAAAATGCAATTTTCATACTGAAAATACAAATAATTCACTTTTTCTCTATATAGTGTTCTGTTTGGGAAAGCCGACTGCCGACGCCCCTTTTTCCACCAATGTAGCTCCTTCACTTTCGGAAACAGGAAGATATATCAAAGAAAGCTGCGTTGTTTGACTTGCAGAGTAATTTTCTCATTACAATTGGGAATGATTAATTTTCTTGCATTTTTTCTGGCCGTGTTAGATTCGAGTAGCATCGAGCCTCTTCATTCACATGGACTTGAGTTTATACTGGGGTTTTGCTTCCACTAAGATCAACGTTTTTACTAGGGTTTTGTTAGTAGGTTTACCGTGAAAAACATTTTTTTTAATTGAAAAAATACTTTCATCTTAGGGAGAGATTCTATTTTTTGGCCAAAAAAAAGTCGGTGCGGGTGTGTGTGTGTGTGTGTGAATATATTACAATAAAACAAATAAAGGGTGTGTGTGTGTGTGTGTGTATTGTCACTATAAATTTTTTTAATATTTCTTTCTTTCGTTCAAATTATTATGAATTCAAATTCAAATTTATAAGTAGTACATTATCATTAATTAACTTTAATTATTAGTTACTTAAAATCTAAGTTAATGCATTGATATAAATACTTTTAGGTGTACGTGCAATTTGATTTGAATTTTGTAATATCATATTCATCCGCACAAGTTTCTTCCATGTTTGATGATTCACTAATATAAAAAAGGCGTTTTAGACCGGGTCATTTAGACCGGTTGTAGTTGATTAGGTCTAAAATAAATGCGCTAATTATAAACAACTTGGGAGACCGATTATTAGGGAGCCGGTCTTAAAAATAATTTTAATATGGTTTTAAGACCGGTTCTCCTAACAACCGGTCTTAAAAGTGGACTTTTAAGACCGGTTGTTAGGAGAACCGGTCTTAAAATCCTTTATTTTAGACCGGTTATCCAATTAACCGGTCTAAAAAGTTTTCCCCAAATTGATTTTCGCGCTGCTCTTCCTCCCGCTTCTCCCAATCTGAAATCCCTCCCAATCTTTTCTCTCCTCAGTCGTCGACTCCCCATCCGTCGTCGCTGTCGGTGGCTGTCAGATATTCTTAATCGTTTCCGTCGTCGCTGTCGGTGACTGTCATATATTCTTAATCGTTATAGGTGATCGACATTAGAAAGGAGAGACAGTGATTCATTCAGCACTACAATGACAAATCATGCGCATTTTTCATCCAATAAAACTTTATGAAGTGCGATTTTGGAAAAACATTATGAGTATATATTTGGCCCCAACAAAAATTAATCTTCGATATTAAGGACAAAAATATAAGCACTTTCTACGAGTGCAGTTTTAAGTGGAGCAAAATGCAATTTTCATTCTGAAAATACAAATAATTCACTTTTTCTCTCTATAATGTGGGTTCATCCTCGGATGATGATTGCAATTTTTAGAGTAAGCTAAGCGTGAGATGTGAAAGCAGAATGTGATTTTCTCATTGGAATACAAATACTTCGTTCCGATTGGGAGAGCCGACTGCCGACGATCCTTTTTACACCAACCTAGCTCCTTCACTTTCTGAAACCGCAAGATTAAAAAAAAAAAAAAAAAAAAAAAAGCTGCGTTTTTGACTTGTAGTAATTTTCCCATTACAATTAGGAATGATTTTTCAACTGGGTTTTTACTGTGATTTTTTTTTTAAAACTAAATTGGTAGGCACTAACGGCTTGAGATTATAAACGGGATCAAACCTATAGCTACATAGGAAAGCTCCCATGCCACTAGGCTACAAGACCATAGGCAAGATTATTACAAATATTTCATTTTATTCGAAAAATGTAAGTTATGTTTACACAAAGATGTATATTGATATGTTTACATTTGCCTTTGGAATAAAAGAAAAAATTAGGAAGGAAAAAAGATATTAGGAGGAATACTTTCAAAATAGTTTTTTTTTTTTTTACTATTTTTAAAATTTTTCCAATTCCTAATGTATTTCCTCTAGCTTTCCCTTCCATTCAAGCATAGCTTTCCCTTACAGGTGTTATTCGTGTTGTGAACCCACCGCAATTTATCCACTATTGCGGAGAGTTGATTGAGATCATGAATGATTTCAACTTGTGTTGGTCTAAAACTGATAGGAATAATAGTTCTTTGATTATATAAAAACTATTAATTTGATCACAAAGACCGTGATTAGGATGACTTTTTCTAAGAGTTTTTTTTAACAAAGTAAGAATCAAACCTTTAATCCTCCTCCCACTTTGTTATCTAGTCGATCCATCACTAGACTAAGTAATTATGGGCTAGATATGGGGTAGAATTTGATTGCGAAGGTTAGATTTCAGTTTTATTGTTGTCTCTTTGTGAATTAATTGATTTCAGTTTTATTCAAAAAAGATAATTAAAAATAGGGTTAAGGTGTAATTTACCAACAAATTAAGTCTTTTTCCCAAGAGTAACTAGAACAAATAAATTTTGGAAGGGCAAAAATACTAATAAATAATTTAAAATAGTGTAAATTTACTAAGGGTGATAAATTTCATCAAACATTGGTTATGACCAAAATATAACAGTTGTTTGATAAAATTTAATGTCCTTAATGAATCAGCATTATTTTAAATTGTTTATTGATATTTTTACTTATTCCAAAATTTATTTGTGTCATATGCTCATTGAGAAAAACTTCGTTAGTAAAATTGCATCTTAAACCTTAAAAAAATGATAAAATTATCTTTTAAACTGGTTTTGCGCGCTAAACTAGGTTTAAGAAACCGTGTTCCGGTTTCAAATCAATTTTGTTTTTGTAGGCCATATTAATTTTCTATTCGAACGTGATGGAGGCCAAAAAAATTCCCCGAAGTCGCCGGAATATTCCCAACGAACGTTCACTGTGGGCTTTTAATTTGAACATTATCCGTCAATGAGAAATTTACATTCTCACAATACGTTTTCATCAAATAATTTCAGAACAAAAATGTACAATCGTACAGCATATGGGTCAAAGCGATTCTCTGATTTTCTTAAGAAATTATTTCATTAATTCCCATGATGCTCTGTAGCTCTTTCGTTTGATAAATATTATACTGGATTTTGTAGGAAATTTGTGTGAATTTTCTGAAGAAAATATTGTTAAATATTGTGAAATAATATCACATTGGGGATGAATATATAAGATTAGTCAAACTAAATTTGAATGATCATGTTGACCAATATAACTTAATCCAAACCTATTTAGATTAGTAGAGGAGAATGAGCTTTTTTTAACCGATGGGCTTTTAAAAAAGTTAGATAGAAAAAAAAATCAGATTGTAGATGTGATTTGTGTTTAGATTGACAGTGGCTAAAGTGATTTTTTTTCTATCCTTAAACTTGTTTGGATTATTATTTGAAAAGTTCGTTTAGATAGAAAATGACTGAGAATGGTATAAATCATATATATATATATATATATAGATATATATATTATTTGTATATATTGTGATAATTGAAGTGTAAAGTTAAAATTAAAATTTGATAAAATACAAAAAGTCAGATTAAAGCATTTTTTGGGATATTATTACACGATTAAGCATTAATTTGAGTTAAGGACATTCGTATTGAATTAATTGTAATCAGTGGTAAACTAGTCAAAATTTGTTAATTATTTATAGAAATGATATCTTAAACTTTGGATGTTACCTTGTGCTTAATCTTGCATTGTAGGTGCTTAATAAGAAATTGGAGATTTTGGAGGGTCAAAATTAATATTTTGAGGACTAGAGAAAATTATAGAAAAGTCCCTAGAATTTATAAAAATTACAAGTGAATGAAGAAAAGGGACCGGGGAAATCACAGAAAAACCCAAATATTTCATAAATTACAGTTTATGCTACAAATATTTGAAAACTTTTCAGTTTAATCCCTCTTTAAGAACTTTTGAAGTTGGCAATTAAGTCCCTAGTCAAATTTAAGCTGCTTCTTCTTTCTTAGAACAGAGGCTTGAACCAGGGAAACAGAGATCGTGCAGACGCAGCCGCGAGAAGCTATAAAAGTTGGCTTCTTGTCAGAAGCCGATTTTCTTGCAAAAGCTCAGTAGCACAGACACTTTGCCAAACACCACAACTTCTACCCACTGTGCTTTTCAAACTCCACCACGTGGTTTGGGCCTCCAAACGCTTTGCCAAACATGCTCTAACACTTTTGATAATGTAACGCTTGCCACTATATCAACATCTATATAAGTGACGTCTACGATTTTTAATGTCTTAATTTTTAGTGACTTTCATGTTCAAATCTCAGTTCTTCACATTTTCCCTTCACCATAAGCCACGTTACCGAGTACCCACGTATTATCAAGCACCTGGTTTAATAAAATTACTTGAGGTCCGATTAATAAATTTGATTCTCTCCAAGCATATCTTTTTGGGTTAATAATATTGTTGATACTTAACGTTTAATCAAATTTTGAGTGTGATACTTCTAGGTTGTAGTTTCAAATTGCAGTTTTTAGTTTCTAATTTTATAAAAATTTAGTCTGAGTATAATGGTGATTAGTTAATGAAATTATGCATAAGAATTAAAACCAAAGTTTTTTTAAGAGTACAGGGAGATTATATTCTTATACTTTTAATGAATTTTGATTTTAATTATTATACTGAACGATTAAAGCGGTTAAACTTAATTAGACCAAGTTTTTATAAAACTATAAAGATTGAAAACCACAATTTGAAACTATAAAAATCAAAACTAAAATATGACCAAACTAATAAGGATTGATAGCAAAAATTACCTTTAACCCATTTTCTTATTATAATGAGTAACTATGTACTAATTTAAGGATTAAAGCATATTTGAACCTGTTGTTTGTTCTTAATAATAGTTTTGTTTACTTAGTCGTATATTATTTTGTTTACTTAGTTTTTTATCATCATTCATTAAGTATGACATTAGGGAATTTAAATTGGCCTTAGAAGAATGATCTTAATTGGCCATATGATTAAGTAAAGTGGGATTAGAATTTATTCTAATTTGCCGATAGGATAAGAATATATCTTTTGGACCCATATAATCGTATTCAAGTGAATTTTGACATTTATTGTCTCTTTAAATAAATTGGTTATGAATAACATTTTAACTTGACAAAGAGGTATAAGTAATTGAGAGATACTTATATCCATCAATACTCTACGTTAACAAATTAATATTAAGTGCATTTATTTTGAGTGATTACATGCTCTAAACCTTGAAGAAGGGATTAGCAGCTCTACGTTGTATTTATCAATTGAAATCTTAAAAACATTAAATTTGCTACTTTTGCTCTTCTTTAATTTCCTTATTTGATTTATGCAACTGAAATGAAAATAAAAATTTTGATGCATAATCACTAGTTCAATTGAGCCTCTGTAGGACGACTTTGATTTACTATTATATTATTTTTATAGCCCGTACATTTGAAGTACCTACTTAAATTTTGGTAGCATCAAAATGATTGTCTTAGATAATGATAATTAAGTAATTGTAAATACTTTAGTTTGAATAAAAAGAATTATAAGAATTTTTAAGAGGACGTTGTTTATGGGCAGCAACCAACAATCTTTCATCAAAATTTTTAGTGTTAATTCAGCATTTGGAATTCGAAATATTTTCTATCATATGCAAAAAATATTAAAACTTTATTATATCATTATAATGATCATATAAACTATAAGATATGAACAGCATATTTATTATAAAAAAGAAGGCCGTGGTTGTCAGGGTCTTGTAACTTAACTGACACTAAACATGTTTCTTAAGGTTTTCTCAAATAGGAGGTTCTGAATTAAAATCAGAATTGGCTATTGTCCTCTTCTCTCACCATTTTGTTCCCCTCCTCTTTCTTTCTGTTACTTATCTCAATCTTTATATTAAAATTTGAATGGTTCAAATTCAACATTTTATCAAAATATTCTTTTTAAATATTTTTTTATTGCAATATTAAATCATTGTAATTAAAATTTAGCAGTTTTTTAATTAATTAATTTATTTTTTTAATAATTTGCTATTTTATTAATATTTTCATAAACATTAAATTTTAATCACTCAAATTTCAATCTAAAGATTAAGAGAATGATAACAGACCAAAGCCAAACCCATTAAATCCTTGTGTGAAAATCATGTGAAATTGTCTCTCAATTGTTGGCCCATTCAGGAGGGGGGGGGGGGGAATTGATAGAGTTCTTCTTTTAGTAGCTGCCTAAGGATCTGGACGATAGAAGCCTGGTCAATGAAATTTGCTATCATGTAGAGAGCATCATAATTTTTATTTTAAATGAAGAAAAATATAAAATAATTTACATATTATATTATTACTTTATAAAAATAAAATAATGATTTCATTTTTCATCCATTGAGGTGAGAGATGCAAGAAATAACCTGCCATTGCTGAATCCATCCTAAGAAACCCCTCTCCTTTATTAATGTATTAGATCAATTAATTATTCTGGAATGGCAGTGGTTTTAGCTCATACTCTGTTAAAGATAGGTTTAAGAAATATTTTCAAAATTTTCCTTTCAACTCTGGGTTTTTTGACCTTTTGTGAAAATTACTTGGTTCATTTTCCCTCACTTAAAAGTAGTTGATCGTAATCTGAAAACTTCTGCATCATGCTCTTAGCTTCCAACTAAGGATCATTGGATCGCCTTTTCAATCTGATTTGGATGCTTCTCAACAAGGTAATTCCCTGACTATAACCTCCTTGGATTTAAATTATACTTGAAAGCTACTTTATTTTAGTCTCACAAAATTGAAGATGGTCATGCCAGTATCTTGCATGGTATTATGTTGTGGTTCCTCCAACAAATGTGTTTTCCACTATTTGAACTTTTGTTATTTTTCTTATAAGATATGGCAGCTTACTACTCAACCAATAACTTATTAGTTCAAATTAGCTTTCTCTCACAATGGAATAGCATGATGCAAGCTCGTCATCTTCTTCTCATAACTAGAAGTATCTATTGTCATATATACTCCCTCTGAGTCCTAATGTAAGACAACCTAGTTAGAAAATCGATGTTGGTCTTAAACATAATACTTATTCCCCATTTTTGTTCATTTTTTTTCCTCAAATTAACTCAATTGATATTTCCTTAACAATAATCAGGTAGAAGAAGGAGGGAGGGAATTAAGAAAGATGATGATTATGATGTTTTGGGGGGGAAAATGTCATATTAAGTAACCAACATCCTTAATCTACTAAGCGTGTATTTGGGTGGGCTTTTTGGAGTCCCAATCATGCATTGGAGCCCAAAAATTGCGATTGAGAGCTTTTCAAATTTTTGGGTATGTTTGGTTGAGTGTTTTTGCAATTGAGCTTTTGGGTTTAAGTAGCTTATTTTTGTAAGCTAGCAATTGTGGCTTATCTCGATTTGCTTGTGGCTTATCACATGACTCACCCCCTTTCCCACCCCGCAGGCCCCACCCCCTCTATCACCTTTGTGGTCCCACCACACCCCATCAATCTGAAGAAGAATATCTCCATTGATTTTTTTCTTCTTCACAATTAGATTAAGTTTCAATTATTGGAATTTAATGTTATATAAAAATATTAATATAACATTAAATATAACATTAAATCCCAAATATTGAAATTTAATCAAATGGTAGAAACATTCAATGAAAAGGAAATGAAGAGAAAAATCAATGGAGATATTATTTTTTGCCCTCAATACACACCTACTCTTGCCATACCACTCCTCACTAGGCGCGAGTGCGCGCTCTTGCTCTTTTATTTCTGAGGGAAGTTGGCATTGGGCAAGCTGTACACTCCAAAAATAAATAATTGTTTTGATTTTAATTTTTCTCTTGTAATTATCACAAAAGCCTCTTATGATACCGCCAATCCAAACAAGTTTCAGAAAAGCATTTATAATACTGTCAATCTAAACATAAATCATATTACATAATTTGACTTTTACCCAATCTTAAATTTTCGTAAGTTAAATTGTAAATAAGCCACTTTTCTCACTGCTATCCCAAACACACTCTCAAATTAGATAATTGGCCTTGCATTAAAACTATAGAAGTATTAATTTGGTCTCATGGCGCTATGATGTCTTGTAGAAGAGACAAGTTGGAGATCATTTTGTGCCAAGAAGCAATTTATCAGTCCCAAATGCTTCCCTAAAATACTGTTTGGCAAGACATTATTTGATCGTTACGACTTGCTTTTTCCAGATATTAAAATTAGAATACTCCCCTCTTCTTTCATCTGCCTATTTTGTTGAATTATGTACATGTTCTTTTTTTTTCTCTCTCTACTATTTAATACTTTGTTGGAAAAATCACTATGAGGTCCTAAAAAAAATTTAGTGCGTTTGGGGGCCCAAACACTCAATTGAGTGAGCAAAACCCAATTGGCAATTGAGAAAAAAATATGAGTATTTGGAAGCCATTTTGTTCAATTGGACTTATCACATGATAATAGTTTTTACCTATAAGCTCCATTTTCCGGCTTTTTCTGATTAGCGTTTGGAGAGAGTGTGAATGATTAAAATATTTTTTCAATTGTGTTCAGTGTGTTATCAGACTGATTGCAGTTTTACCCTTAATATACTTTTCATCTACAAAAATTAATTTAAACTAGTTTTTGGTGCTTTTAACCCTTAAGATATTTTTTCAACTGTATCCAGTATGTTATCAGACTGATTGCAATTTTATCCTTAATGTACTTTTTCAGCTCCAAAAATTATTTTAAAATATTTTTTTGGTGCTTTTAACCCTTTAAAATATTTTTTCACCCACTCTTTCTTACTATTATCACAAAAATCACTTGTGTTTAAGTCAATCCAAAAAAATTTTATTTTTATAAAATTCATTTATACAATCACCAATCCAAACATAAATCACATTACACAATCTGGCTTTTACCAAAAATAAGATTATCAAAAGCTAAATTAAAAAACTCCATTTTTCCAATCACTATTCCAAACACACACTTAATCACTAATAAAGTCTCACAACAAGTGAGCAAATATATAATGACAAGTTTTAGTTACTAGAACAAGAAATGAAAACAAAGTGTATGGCTTCTCTTAATGATCTCGTTTTGTTTTAAAAAATGCAAAAAAAAAAAAAAAAGTATTCTTTAAATATGTGCGTCATATTCTGGTACATCCTGATCATCATATACTGTAATATTTTTTATTTCTAATAAACCAAATAAGTCGGTGAGAATTTTTTATTTCTAGCAAACACGTTTTGGATGATCCCTCTAGCAGCAAGATGCAATTGGCAACCGAAGTGACTCTATCGCCCAATCAACAACCTCAAGTATGGGTTTTCTCTCTAGCTGCAACTCCTGCCTTCAACATGTCGATGAGACCCATGGAAGAAACAAGTAGTATCCCAACTAGCGTAGAAGTTTCCAACGGCAAGTCTAACTTAGGGGTGAGTACTAGCACGGCGGGGCCAAAGGTGGCATTGAAGAGTTCAACTATGGCACCGAGCGTGTGCTGAAGTGGGAGTGTTAGCGGCAACAAGGCATAGATGTTGAGGGATTTTTCTTTGGAGATTTACGATAAGCAAGAGCTACAGGTAATGGTGTGGTGATCAAAGGATGAAGCAACTTCGAAACAATGAGCAAGAGGCAAGTTAATGAAGAAGAAGAAAGTTGTCTTAATTAAAAGAATTGAGTGAAAGGGATCCATACAATCAATTAATTCATTGGTTGTATGGATTACCTTTGTGATTTCAAATGCAGGTGATCCAAGAGTTGTCCAAGGATAACTATTTTTCTAAGAACAATGAATTTTCCACGTGGGTGAAAGAAGAGAAGAAGGTGTTTTTCTGTGATCTTCCATTTGAGTCGGCACATGAGATGTTGGATTTTGCCAAAGCTTGAAATAGAGGAAAGCTTGAATCCTGTTATTATGAAGGCATTGCAAGAGGTTTTCGGACAACCCAATGTTGAAGGAGGTTCATACAGAAACCAGAGGAATTTTGTAGATAAAATATATTGTTTTTCCATTAATCAGGGTGAAGTGAGTTGGCATATAATAGACAGCTAGACATTAAAGGTGGGACCCACAAAAAAAAAGTAATGACATTTAGAATATTTAACGAAAATGGCATGTTGTTGCTTCATTTGGAAATATTCATGGATATTTTTGAATCCAAAAATTATTTATCGTGTGAAATACTCTTTCAAAAAAAAAATCATAAGCATTTTTGTATCTTCACCCTAAATTTAATATGTACGGTTAATTGCCCTATTCATATTACACAACCATGTTCCTTGTTTCCCTTGAACACAGAGAGAACATCAACGTTTTTTAAAGATAAACCATCTTTTAATTTCTTTTTCCTTCAAAAAACTAATTCAAATGTTCCCATAGCTTCCATCCTCTTCAAAATTCTAATACATACAATTGAGAGATCATTGATTAAACGGCAATTGTCACTACTAGAAAAAAGGGTTTTAACGTCCTTTTTTTGGCCTTTTAACGTCTGAAAACAGAGGGACGTCTATGTGAGGGTCGTAGAAAAAAACGTCATTAACGTCCGTAAATTAGGGGACGTGGAAGGCAGACTTTAGACGTCCCCAGTTGCAACTAGGGACGTCTAAAGTTCGACATTAGACGTCCCCAGTTGGAACTGGGGACGTCTAAAGTGTCGCCCACAGTCCTTTCCACGTCCCTTTTTTTATTAAGGACGTTGAAAGTTTTTTTTTAAATGGACTTTTTATATATATTGCACTGTCTGGGAATGTAACTGCAGAAATAGGATTCCAACAACAGAATAAAACAACAGCAGTTCAACAGAATGGAAACAACAACACAGTGATCAATCAACCCAAGGCTTTCTACATGCCACACAAACTACACAACAATCTATATCCAAGTCTACTACATGCCACACAAACTTTCAAACCATACAAACTACACAGCAATCTATATCCAAGTCCCCAGTTTGTACAATAACTAAGACTTTAATCCAATCCATATCCAACAACAATAACGCTAATTATATGTACTACCACAAAAGTATGTCCTACACAAACTATTAAAGACTTTACTCTTCTGGTATACGTTGAAGAAGATGTCCAGCCATAAAGTCTCTGATCATATTTAAGTCTTCATATGAGTAGGCATCTTCATTGTCAAAAATCTGTAAATTAGAAAATAAGCTTAGGTGAAATAATGAATGAAGTGAATGAATTGCCATTGAATCACAACACCAAGAATATTATCCTCAGAGAATGAAGAAGCGATTACTTGTTCAAAATCTGTCGTAATGCCACTCTGAATGATGTTAAACATATAAAGCAAGACATAATATCCACATTCCCAGCCGCCAGGTTGTCGAGGGCACTATAAATCAAAAGCAAATGGTTAAAATCAATAAAGGCATATCTAAAACGACCGTCAATCAAAAGAACTTGATTTGAAACTACGTACCTTTGGAAACAACCATCTCGGATCTTTGCCACCTCTACGTTCGCGTGGCCCGCCAAGCGCTCGATACGTCGTGCATGCCCTATCATTAAAATGAAAATCAAAATAAATTAGAATAATTTATTAAGTCAAGAATCAAGAAGCAATGAAATACAAAAAAAATAACTTACTGGTTGAAGACGCTTTTAGTTTCTTTGTCTGGTCTTCTATTTAAGGAATCAAACCAGTAAACAACGTGCGACCGAGGACAGACAACACACAAACTCCAATGATAACTATCACAACATATACAGATTAAAAAGAAGTTAGATGGCAAGGCAATTATTTATTAAAAATCTCAAATACACAAAATTAAAATGAATACCCTTGAACAATCGGTGCTAGATAACAACGATACTCGTCCTCTGCCAATGCGAAGCCCACATAGTTCGTCCTTCGTTTCAATGTATTCTCAACCCTTGTCGTATGTGCAGGAGACAAGAATCCATATAAATCAACTTTCTGAGAGTCAATGCATATACGACGGAAGGAGCTATAATAGAATTAAAATGATGAATGTATTAGCTAGTTAAAATCAACTTAACTAAATGAATCAAAAAATGGGAAATAAAAAACTTACAGGATTGCAAATTTGCCCCATCCAATATCTAGCTCCTCGAACTTCATGAACTGTTTAAGATCTTGTTTATCAATTGTGAAGTGATACTCTGTTCCCTGGCCCACAATCCCTGGAGGCATATGCAAATCAATATGGCGAATGCCTTTATAGATATGCTGCAATCGTGCTAAGAAGGGCCATTTCTCTGCTTCCTGCTCGTTCTTTTAGAACATAAAAACACATACTGTTAGTAGGATGTCAACACATCTCAAGTAAAAGTGAGGTAGTTCCATACCATTGGAGGTGTTTGTGGTAACAAGCCAATAAGATGTACAGGCCAAAGGATGAAAGATCCTCTCGCCTGAGCTATCGTGGCAACCTCGTCATCAGGAATAGGGATGGCTGTACCTTCTTCCCCCTCTCGAACACACGTCACAGTCACCCTACGCAAATGCTGTGGAATTTGGTGATGATGGTGGGTGGTAGCTTGTGTGTGAATGAGAGCATCTGCAACTACATGCAGCACTGGGGCATCCAAAGAGAGGATGGCAGGTTCTCCCTGCGCTGGAGGGGGAGAAGGGTCGCCCAGTGGTTCCTCCTCCGGGTTGTAACTTCCTTTGGTGCTGTGGAAGGCCGAGGATGAATGGGTTTTACGCTCGGTAGTTGCCATCTGCGAGTCAAACATCTTCTGCATTTCAGCTCGTATCTCTAGCATCAGCTCAAGACGTAGCTCTGGCAACAGCTCTTGTCGGAGCTTGTCGCAAAGGTTGGCCTCGAGCTCTTGTGAGACTTCCTGACGAATCTTGGCCACAAGCTCCCTACTGGGTTCAACTTGTGACGAATAAGGATGTGAGGCTAGGCCAAAATACTTTGTGACACGAACTCCCACTGCCTCCCCTCGAACATGACCAGGGTGATTTGCCTTCCCAATCGCCGTTGACAAGATGTCCATCCGTCCACTTGGAGTGAACGAACCTTGGCTACTATGATCTTCCAGTTCATCCTGCAGCATAAAAGTTATCGTAAGCACTCCCAATATGAAAAAATAAGTTTGTATTTATGCTCTAACTACTTACAATTCTTGCGGCAACCTCAGCAACAGTCGGATTTACGTACTTCCCACCCTTAAGCCTCCCTGCTTTCCATTTTTTGTGACGTGGTGGAGGTGGCGGGGGCTGGACCACAACGGTCGGATCTGATGTGGCTGCTTCCTTCAATTTCTCCAACTCTTCTGCCATCATCTTTCGCTCAAGCTTCCGATAACCACCACGAGACATGCAATGTTGATAGTTATTAGCTGCTTGCCTCTGCATTTGCTGCACTTAATGCCTTTGAAAGGAAAACAATGAACACCGAATCAATAATGTCAACTATATTCAAATAAAACACTATGATGACAGAAATCTTACCAAAAAGTTTAGATCTTCTCGTGATACCATAAACAACCTCCAGTCCTCTGGAGATAAAAACGGATACTCATGACACGGATCCTGACCCCTCAAGTCCCCTCGAATGTAATCTCGTGTGAGCCTGTTCTTGAAATCTTTCCATCGTAGACGAACCTCCGTCATCCACTCCTTTTACATCTCCACGGTGTCAGGGACATCATAGGTTTGCTGCAAGGTAAAAACATAAGTTAATTATATTTGAAGCTATAGGAATAAAGATATAATGCAGATGTATTGAAACTTATATACCAAAAGTTGTTGCCAAATCAAGTCTTTGGTTTTTGGTGGAACCAACTTCCAATTATCATAGGTAATGCGAACTTTGCTTCGAGCCAAAAAACCTATGTAGCTAATGAAATGGTCTTCCTCCGGACCAATTGGTTTCATATTTTCGTCAAAGTCAATATGCAACCTCTCCTGTTGATGGTGATGACGTGCTACCAATGCAGGCATTTTTGTATTGCCTCTAACCCTTCTTCTCGCAACCGGTTCAGGTGTCGCATCATGTTCAGGCCTATTCATTTCATTGTCCCTATCACTTTGTGAGTCACCAGAATTGTCCATATTCCTGTAAGCACAAAAATCATTGTCAGATAAGTGAATAAATTGTAAGTAAATGAATAAACTAACTAGTTATAAAACAAACAGTACACATTACTATTTTTTAAGTTAAGCTCTTACTCTAGATTGTTTCCCATATTCCTTCACCATGATCATTTCTCACAGCATATTCTTCATCATCTACCAATTATACTTCTCGTGATGTAGGTGGATTAATTGTGAAAGGTGGTGTGTCGTCAAGGTTGAAGGTCAGGTCACCATGCTTCTGTTTTTTACTCTGAAGTACAATGGAAATTTTTTTATTTGCGAGATCTGTGACATAAAACACTTGTTTCGCCTGGCTTGCTAGAATGAAGGGCTCATCCCTATAACCTACTCTTTCAAGATCAACTGAGACAAATCCAAATTGTTGATCTATTACCACAGCATTATTGCTAACCCACTTACATTTGAATACAGCAACTTTGAACTTGTTGTAAGTGATTTCCCATATTTCTTCTATCACTCCATAATAGGCCATAGATGCTAATATGGGGTTTTTGTCTTTCGAACTAGAAAAGTGCATGGCTTCAGCTTCTACCATCACCCCACTATTTTGCATGGTACTTCGGTCATCTTGGTCTTTTGTGTAGAAAGAATACCCGTTTATATCATAACCGCTCCAAGTAATGATCTGAAATGAAGGCCCCCAGGCTAGCCACTCTATTGTCCCAGATACACCGGTCTCATGCAAAACCTTTTCCTCAAACCACTGAATGAATGTCTTGTTTTGCTCAATAGTAATCTGCATGTCATTCTTCCTCGGATGCATGTTCTTCAATCTCTTTCTGTGTTCCTCTATGTACGGTTGAACTTCTGCCATGTTATTCAGGATATAAAGGTGTGCTTTCAACACCTCTTCACGAGGCATAGTCTTCACTTTCAGTCCTTGTGTTCCCTTGCTCCTCCCCTCTTCATGCCGAGATTGTTCCTTCTTCCCTGATAGATAATCGCTGCAGAAGTCCATAGCCTCTTCAACAACATACCTTTCAACTAGTGAGGCTTCTAGTCGATAGAGATTTTTAGAGTACCCTTTTAAGATCTTCATGTACCGCTCGAAAGGGTACATCCACCTCAGGTAAATTGGACTGCAGAGCCTTACCTCCCTTACCAAATGAACTATCAAATGTACCATTATATCAAAAAATGAAGGAGGGAAGTGCATCTCTAATTGGGACAATATGATATAACCCTCAGCTTCCAGTTCATCCAGCTTTTCAGTGTCAATGACTTTATTACAGATAGCATTAAAGAAAACACACAATCTTGTCACAGTGCTTCGAACTTCATCTTTCATAATCCCTCTAATAGCTACTGGTAATGGTTGTTGCATCAACACATGATAATCATGGGACTTCATTCCCACTAACTTCAAATCGTCCATTGACACACACCTTCTCACATTCGAAGAATATCCTTGTGGTACCTTAATTTCAAGCAAACACCCACACAAACTTCGTTTCTCTGCTTTTGATAGTGTATGCGCTGCTGGCTCCATGTATGCCCTCCTACCATCATCTCTTATCTGTGGATGTAACCGTTCTCTTATTCCCATATCAACAAGGTCTAGTCTCGCACTAATCCCATCCTTGGTCTTTCCTGGAATATGCAAAAGCGTACTGACAAGGCTATCACAAATGTTTTTCTCCACGTGCATCATATCAATACTGTGTCTCACGTCAAGCCTACGCCAATATGGAAAATCAAAGAAAATTGATCTCTTCTTCCATATGTTCTTCTCACCCGCAGTCTTCTGATTCTTACCGAGTAAGACATTGATACGTTCAACCCGACTGTAAACTTGCTCTCTGGTTAATGCCTTTGGAGCCATTCCATGCTCCGGCAAGCAGTTAAAATGCTTTCTTAACCTACGATACGGGTGGAACCTAGGAAGGAACCTCCTGTGACCGAGGTAGACCGTTTTTCTTCCATGTTTCAGTTGGTGGAAGTGAGTGTCTGCTTCACAGATCAGACATGCTTTATGCCCCTTCACACTGTATCCTGAGAGGTTTCCGTAGGCAGGGAAGTCATTTATGGTGGTAAACAGCATTGTATGTAGCTTGAAGGACTCATTCTTATACGCATCAAACACATCTACGCCTTCCTCCCACAACTTATTCAAGTCCTCAATCAAAGGCGCCAAGTAGACATCGATATCGTTTCCTGGCTGTTTTGGTCCAGAAATCATCATAGAAAGCATCACATACTTGCGTTTCATACAAAGCCAGGGAGGCAAGTTGTATATTACAAGGAGTATTGGCCACGCACTGTGTGTGCTATTAAGAGTTCCATACGGATTGATGCCATCTGTACACAGCCCAAGCCGAAGGTTTCTCGGCTCCCTGCCAAATTCAGGGAACATTTCATCTATTTTCTTCCACTGTGGAGAGTCAGCTGGGTGTCGAAGATATTTTCTGTCGGATATTCTGTCATCCGAATGCCATCTCAACTTCTTCGCCTTTTTTGCAGTGCCAAACAAACGCTTAAAGTGCGGTATTATTGGAAGATACCACAAAACTTTTACAGGTTGCCTTTTAGCCTTCCCATCGCCACAACCACCATCTTTCTTCACTTTGTATCGTGCGGTTTGACACTTAGGGCACTCACTCAGGCCTTCATACTCCTTTCTGTATAGTACACAGTCATTAGGGCAAGCGTGTATCTTTTTATACTCCATACCCATTGTAGATAGGATTTTCTTGGCCTCATACATACGATTTGGAAGTACATTATTGTCTGGAAACATATCACACAACAGTTCAAGCAGCAATGTGAAACTACTATCGGTCCACCCACAAGTTTCTTTTAAGTTAACCAAATGTAATGTTCCTGTGAGCCATGTGTACTTACTCCCAGGGTACAACAGTGTCTCTGCATCACTCCGCAGGCTGTCATATTCATGCGACTGCGCAAACGATTCTACATTAACATCGTGAATCATTCTCTCCATTGTATCTTCATCTATGACATCCACAGCTTCCTTCTTGTGTGACAGACAATCAGTTACTTCCTCACCATGCCATATCCACCTTGTGTATCGAAGATTTATTCCATCACAAAGTAGGTGATCCCTTATAACTTCAACATCCCATTTTCTCTCATTTAAACAATTGACACAGGGACAAAAATACATCCCATTTTTTGCTGGAACGTTCCTCCTAGCAAATTCAATAAAGTTTTCAACCCCATTCTCATATTCTTCACTTGTTCTCAGAGCATTCATCCAACTATGATCCATTTTATTACCACCTATGCCATTTCCATTTACACTCAAGTTTAGAATAATTGAAAACACGGGGAATTTTCCTTTTACACGCATGTTTTTCAAAATTTTGGCAGCATTTCCCCTTAAAAGTAAGACATCCCAAAATCAAAATAACAAACTATCTCAGCTTAATTTAAACGAAACTAAACTTTAGCTTCTACCACCAAGTACTAAACGTCTAAAGGGTGCTTGTTTTTTAACTTGAAAAGTGGGTCTTGTGGTCCTGACATAAGAACATGGTTATGTTGGGCCAATAATTTTTGGTTGGGCTGAGCTGGGTGGGCTTTCATGTCCAAGAATCTTTCTACAATTGAAAAAATAATGAAGCATCCAAAAAATACAAAATAAAAAAAAATTATAGTTTAATATTTCAAAAACATATTCTATGCAATAATCCTGTTTAGATTTTATTGTTTAGATTCAATTTTTGAGCCAATGAAAATTAATTCACTAGAGATTATTTTCTTACTATTTAACAACAACATCTACAACAACAATAAGAACAATAATTATAATAATAATAATTTCTTTCTTAAGAACTCAATTTACTAATTTCTTAATTAAATATGCTTTAAGAAAAATATGAATATCTACTAAGTAAATAAAAAATATGTTTATTCATTATATTCTAATTGAATGATAAGTAAATATGCTTGTTCAATTTTGTCAAATAATGAATATATATATATATATTAAATACAATTATATATACACTTCAGCAGCCCCAAATATGCAGGGCAGTATACATTGCCTAGTGTCTGGCCTTGCTTAGTACTTGGCCTAGCTTGAAGATACCTGAATAATTTATGGGTTGATTTTTTAGTTAATGAGAATTTCATGTTTCTCAAAACAATGGAAAAAAGCAAAAGATTAAAACTTGATGTGGTACGTCTTAAATTCAGCAAAATAGCAAAGATAAAGCTCAAGCACAAACCACACGTAAATTCCAGCACAGAACAAAGGCATTGTCCTAATCATTCACAAATTCATTCAAACCACACTTAAATTCCAGCACAGAACAAAGGCATTTTCCTCCTAATCATTCACAAATTCATTCAAACCACACTTAAATTCCAGCACAGAACAAAGGTATTTTCCTCCTAATCATTAACAAATTCATTCACAAGTTTAGTTTTAGCTAACCTGAAGCACAGAACTTTAGAGCAGATGACCCACGGTGGTAAGAGGAGGCCGACTGTGGAGAGAATGAGAGAGAACAGTGCAGAACCAGCAGAGCAAAGATGTAACGGTCTGGATGAAATAGAGGCTAAGAAGGAACAAGAAGAAACAGGGGAGAGGAGAAATGGCCTCGTATATTCAGAAGTGATGAAGCTAGGAGAATAAAGCAACAAGAGAGGGGACGGAAGTGAAAGAGTAAAGTAAGAAGAACAAGAAGCAGGGGAGAGGGGACGGAAGTGATGAAGGAGAGGGAGAGTAAAGCAAGTGCACAGAAAAATCTGACACTTCACATGCACTGGTCATGTCGACCAGTGCATTTGCTTAGCCTAAGAGCTGGGGACGTCTAAACTCACCCTTTAGACGTCCCCAGACCAGCTGGGGACGTCTAATATAAGCTTTAGACGTCCCCAGATGGTCTGGGGACGTCTATTGTTAAGCTTTAGACTTCCCCAGGCCATCTAGGGACGTCTTAAGTGTGTTTTTTTTTCCCGCCCCCCCAACAGACGCTTTTCTGGAGTCTTTAGACGTCCCCATGTTTGTTGGGGACGTCTAAAACAGTCTTTACACGTCCCCAATGAACATGGGGACGTCTAAAACACATTCAGGCGCGAGATTCAATTTTTTTTTACGAGCCAACCTTTTCAACTTTGATCTATAATTACACATATGCCACCGCTCAGTATTTTGGGCGTCCCTTTTTCAAAAAGGGACGTCCTTTAGGGACTTTATAGATATATTCTATAGTAGTGTGTTTTATATATGTTTTTTTGCTTGTGGCTATTAGCGATCTTATCGTTCCCCTTGTCACCTCTTGACTTCAATCACTTTCTCTTCGTTCTTAGTCACCAAAAGATCTTATCGTTCCCCTTGTCACCTCTTCAATCACTTTCTCTTCGTTCTTAGTCACCAAAAAATTTACTCCAGAATTTAACATGTTCTAGCAGCTTGATACAAAATTAGACACAATCTTTTAAAAATGATAAAATTTTAACAATTCAATAAATTGACCTAAATGTCCATTAGAAAGTTAGAGAGAGAATAAGTTGGTCCCACATAAAAAAATGGACATGTCATTTTTAAAAGATTGTGTTTACTTACTAGATGCTCGTAGCGATAAACTTCATTCCTAAAATTACATGCACATTTACCCTAAATCAATATGAAACATCATTCTTAGAAAGTTTGGTAAATTTATTAAATGTGAGTACACTTCTTGTATAGAGAGACTTTAGAAAACAATTTTTTTATTAAAAAGTTTAGGTGAGTTGGTTCTCGAGACTCACCAAGGTTAATGATAGCCTCTAGACTCAGAGCACTTATAAAATACTTACATATCATCCACCAATAAGATTCTTGCATCGATAAAAAAATTTGAACTAACAACCTTAGGAATTATGAGCTGTTGTTTTACCAGCTGAGTCAACCTTTTTTGGCTAGAAAAAAAAAATATTTTATGTTTGGTTATAATCATGAAAAATTTTATTATTAGATTTTTATCATGGATATATATATATCTCCTAATATCTTCATTGATAAAACAAGATTTATTTATTTAGTATTCTCAAATTTTATGATATCTCCTTTTAAAGTGACTATTTAAAATAATTAGAAATCAAATTTTTTCAATTTTTAATTATTTTTAGAAGATTAAAACAGAGATTGTGAAATTTCTCAATTGTGATTTATTAACAAAAGCAATGTTTTCATGACTGTCGGTAGTTAATAATAAATAAGGAAATTTAAGGTGGAAAATTTTGGGTAAATCTTTATTTAAAACTTTATTGGTGAGAAGAAATTGGAAAATTTTTATAAAAAAGAGTGCCAATACTCTGAAAATTTTATACACATAATAATTTACTTAAACAATACTGTATAAAAATTTAGTTCACTTAACCCCTCAACCACCTTTAACAAGGAACATATGATTCTTTATTGATAAATTAGCAACGAGTAGCGCGGCTTATCATATGAATGAAATAAGAGTAGTTTTAGAGGGTCTTTTTTTTTTCTAATGGCAAAAAAAAATTTAGTCATATTTTTATGGGAAAATTCCAGAAAACTATATTGGAAATTACAAAAGGACAAAAAGGTATGGTAAATTTCTCATATCCTAAATCAGTGAGGCTGTAGGAATCTGGAATATGAAATCTTCATACAATTACCTAAATGCCCTCGAAAGTGAGAGGTAACAGGGAAAAAAAGACATGAGGGAGGAAGAATTTGAAAAGGCCGACAGAAACAGAGGGTGAGGGGAAAGCTAGGGGCGACGGAGAGATGACGAGAAGGACGGTAGGTTGATGCTTATTGGTGGTGATCTGCGGTGTCTTCAACGGAGGTTAAGGTGGCATTGTGCGGTTGTGCGTTTTGCTTTCTGCGGTTTGTCTGATGTTCGGCATTCTACAGTTTCAGTTTATGGTGTTCGGTGGCGTGACGCGACGAGTTGAAACTTTGCCTACAGTGGGTTGTCTGAGGTTGGGCAGCGCTGCGAGAACAACATCTATCACATTATTAACAACTTCATCTTCTTTATTAACGACTCCGCTTCGGCCATTAACATCTTAAGAGGAACAAGTTGGGAATGTTTTAATGTTGATGGGAAAATACAACATGTCACCCTCGATTAATAACATGACTTTCTTCATTAATGACTCATGTTCATTCATTAACATCTTGTGAAAAACAAGTTGGAAAGATCGTAATGTACATGGGAATACACAGCATCTCACCCACTTTTAACAACATCATCTTCTTTATTAACGCCTCTGTTTCCTTCATTAACATCTTTGAAGGAACAAGTTGAGAACGTCATAATGTAGATGGGAAAACACAACATCACTCCCCTATTAACAACATCATCTTCTTTGTTAACAACTCCGCTTCCACCATTAACATCATGTGAGGAATAAGTTAGGAAGGTCCTAATATAGATGGGAAAACACAACATGTCATTCGCCATTAACAACATCAGCTTTTTCATTAACGACTCCTTTTCCTCCATGAACATCATGTGAGGAATAAGTTGGGAAGGTCCTAATGTAGATGGGAAAACACAACATGTCACCCACCATTAACAACATCAACTTCTTCATTAACGACTCATTTTCCTCCATTAACATTATGTGAGGAATAAGTTGGAAAGGTCCTAATATAGATGGGAAAATGTAACATGTCACCCAAGATTAACAATATCAGCTTCTTTATTAATGACTCCACTTCCTCCATTAACATCATGTGATGAATAAGTTAGAAAGGTCGTAATGTTGATGGGGAAACACAACATCTCTCCCAGTATTAACAACATCAGCTTCTTCATTAATGACTCCATTTCCTCCATTAACATCATGTGAAGAATAAGTTGGGAAGGTCATAATGTAGATGGGAAACACAACATGTCACCCGCAACTAACAACATCAGCTTCTGCATTAACGACTCATCTTCCTCCATTAACATCTTACAAGGAACGAAATTGCCAAATCACTAGTTCGATGCCCAAAACAACACCTCACCTACAGTTAACAATATTATATTCATTATTAATGGCATTATTTGGTAGATTAATATCTACCTAAGAAGAACTTGAAAAGTTTTAGTGTCAATGCCCAAACGCAACACCTTTCACATCTTCCACTCACACAGACAATAGAAGAATTGTCCAGCAAAAGTTTGAAAATGAGATGTTACAGGTCTAATAACAGCACATCACTCTATATTAACAACATGGCTCTATTGGTTTAACACCTTGCTATATTTATTAGATGATGTAAGATCACCATCTGCATAATTATATTTACCAATCAATTGAAGCCGAAAAAAAGTTACACAATGCCCTTTTTACACATTCATATATATTTCAGACAAGGGAACATTAACATTGCAATAGTACATAATGTTTCCTCGTCACAAACATTGCATTACATCAGACACTGAATACATTAACTAGCTACTAGAGTACACATATGACAGCAACCCATCTCCCAAAAATGCATGAGTGGGTTGACAGTAACTTTACAAAAAGTAACTTCATATTCATTTTCCACAATGCTTGGATACAAAGTGGATCTTTGTTGTGACAGTCCCAACAAATCTTCAACCCTGCAGTCAATAACAACTGCAGTTACTTAATAACCAACAACAACTTCATAAATAACAATTATGAAACCTAAAAATATTTACACTTACATGGCTGCCTCAACGGATATATTTGACACATTATCATTCCCTTTTTGTGCTATATACACATGGCCACTCCTCTCATTATAATCAAGCAAGTTCTCAACTTCACCATCATCATTTAAATCTATTAGTGTCTTCTCATCAAAGCTCACTGTATATTTCATCTCACACATGTTACAATCAATACCAAGCCATGATGATATCATAAACCTCAAATCTATCAGTGTTATCAGCTGTTTTAGCCACTTCACCTTCACATAACCACCATTATATTGAATTTTACCTTCATTATTACACACTAATTTCCCTCTAACATGAAAATAACAAAATAGTTCCTTCAAAGATAATGACCCTTCAGTACATGTCATTTTGCATGCTTACCTGAAAAACCAAAAAAAAAAACTTTACACTACTCTTTATAATCTCACTCCAGTAAGCTTGTCTTGTCACAAATTGATTATTAAACCAAGTAATTTCCCCTACCATTATCCACCGCTTACAATTGATAACAACACTATATGTTTTAACATCTCTATCTTCACTGTTAATAACACCCACAAATCATCACCCTGCATCTCCTATTAACAATAACATAATGTACTTTAACATCTCCATATTTACTAATAACAACACTCCTCCCATCTCGTTACTCTGCTTATACTATTAACACCCAGATAATAGCTCTTCACATCTCCATATTCACTAATAACACCACCCTCCCCCAACCTTACTAACCACTGCCGGCCTACCTTTCACCTGACGCAACACCCATCCCGTAATCAGTCACGATGAACAAAAAAGGCACAAGCTTCATCAATCACTCAACCAAAACACAATCAAATCCATCGCACAACCATTAACATTATTGTCCCATTACCTTAAAGCCACTACCTTTTCTCTATGATTATCTAACACTTCCCTTACCTATAACGCGAAAGTTCCGATATCATAAACCCCAACCACAAACAACAATCAATTTTCCATTAACATTAAAGAAGCACAACACATAAATCATTTCTCTCTCAAATTTACTTACCCGTGGCTTGCATCTGGTTTCCGTCACATTTCCTCTCCTTTCGTCACTTTTTGGCTCCACAAATATACTCTGTTTCCTTCTCGTCATCTGCTGTCTTTTTCCCTTTTACCTCTCACTTTCGAGGGCATTTAGGTAATTATATGAAAATTTCCTATTCCAGATTCCTATAGCCTCACTGATTTGGGATATGAGAAATTCACCACACCTTTTTGTCCTTTTATAATTTCCATTGTAGTTTTCTGGAATTTTCCCTATTTTTATTTTGTTTAACACATACCCAACATGGAATAAAAGAAAGAACAAGAAGGTTCATATGCACACAAGTATGAATATTTTGTTTTCATATATACTTTTCTTGAAAAAATCATGTAGATTTGTTCAAAAGAAAAAATCATGTAGATGATATTAAAATACCATACTTATTGTGTGTGTGAATCAACACGCATGGTACTTTAATGAGTAAGTCTTTCAGAATTTAATTAACTAATTAAGCTTTCATTTAATTTTGGGGGAAAAAACGCGTAAGGTAAAAATGGATCCTGCTTTTGAGTTTTCAGCAAGAAATATTCACGTTACTAAACAATTTTACCTCATTTTTCTTATTAATTTTCTGTAGTTTTTTCTTTGGGTCCTAATAGTTTTGTCAATTATAATTAATTATACTCATAAATTTTTAATTTATATGACGAAAGCTTTATGAATGTATTGAATTTGCAGTGAATACGTTAGCATATATCATGAAGGTTCCACTTTCTGTCTTTTTTTTTTTTTTTTGCCAACTAGTTACACTCGTTATTATGACCACGGTGTATTTCTGTTCATCAATTTTACAAATATAAATAAATCATTACTGAAATAGAATTAGATAATAATCACACTAGTATATTCTTGTTTGGCCGCGGAAATTTTTAATTTAATATATCAAATAACAATTGTCATTCCCCACTCGTTGACTAGGGCTTGAAGTAAACTGGGTCCCAAGTTGTTTTCGAAATAAAAAAACAAGCCCATTTCCGCGAAACCTCAAGCACGATCCAAGCAGTTTGTGGTCGAATTGAAAAGCAAATCTGCAAATGACAGATCAAAAGAGCCATTAAGTTTCCGCGGCGACACGTCGATGTTCGATGGAAAAAATTTTGCTTTCCCTCCAAGAAACTTTCCCGGCATTTTCCACCGCATTCTAATATATAGGACCTTCATTCTCCTCAATAGATATTCATGAGTTCCAGCAACTCCATATTCCTCCATTCATTTTCTTGCTTTCATCAAATCGAACATGTCTATGCCTTTCGTCACTAACGTGGAGCGATTACACACACTTCTCAATGCCCCTCACAATCTGAGCAAACCCAACCAAAAATGGCATTCTGCTTTTGTTTCCATCTATTGTTCTAGAGCCCTCTTCTCTCACTTCACATCCCCCAACAAGAACAACAGGTCTAAGTTATCACCTTCTTCTTCCTTCACTGTCATCGATTTAAACACTGATCATTCCTTCGGTGTTAGCCAAACCACCCTCACTAATGTTGTCAAGGAGAAAAAAGTCGAGACCCTGCAAAATCTTGGTGGGGTCAATGGCCTGCTCTCTGCTCTTAAAACAGACAAAGATTATGGAATCAAAGGTGGTGGTGATGACGATACAGATGACGTCATGCGAAAGGATGCCTTTGCTTCAAACACCTATCCAACACCCCACCATTCTTATTCTTTTAGTTTGTGCTGCTCTGTCTCTTGGCTTCGGCATCAAAGAGACGGGAATCAAGGAAGGCTGGTATGAAGGTGGAAGCATCTTCGTCGCCATTTTTCTTGTCATTGCTGTATAATCCATTGGTAATTTTAGACAAAGCAAACAGTTTGACAAGCTGTCCCAGGTCAGCAATAACATCCAAGTCGATGTTGTACGAAGTGGTAGCAGACAACATGTTTCCATATATGACATCGTGGTCGGTGATGTTGTGTGTCTCAAGATAGGAGACCAGGTTCCTGTAGATGGCTTGTTCTTGGAAGGCCATTCCCTGCAAGCTGATGAGTCAAGCATGATAGGGGAGAGCGACCACGTAAAGATTAATGCCGACAAAAATCCATTTTTGTTCTCTGGGACTAAGGTGGCTGATGGGTTTGCCAAAATGCTCGTTACTTCTGTTGGTACGAACACCACATGGGGTCAAATGATGGGTTCCCTAAGCAGAGACAACAATGAAGAAACCCTGCTGCAGGAACGCCTCAACAAGCTTACTTCTGCCAAAGGAAAGGTTGGTTTGGCTGTGGCTTTTCTTGTTCTTGTTGTTATGTTGGTTCGCTACTTCACAGGGAACACAACTGATAAGAATGGGAACAAAGAGTTGAAGGGAAGCAGCACTAAGTTTAATGACATAATGAATGGAATTGTGGATATTGTTGCTGCTGCTTTTACAATTGTTGTGGTTGCCATACCAGAAGGGCTTTCTTTGGCTGTGACTTTGACGCTTGCTTACTGCATGAAGAAGATGATGGCTGATATGGCTATGGTAAGGAAGCTCTCTGCCTGCGAGACGATGGGGTCTGCAACAACCATCTGCACTGATAAGACTGGCACTCTCACACTTAATCAGATGCAAGTGACAAAGTTCTGGCTTGGTCAACAACCCATGAATGGGATACCTCATACATCATTAGTTCATTCAGATGTCCTTCAATTGATCAAAGAAGGGGTTGCCCTTAACACTACAGGTAGTGTTTACAAGTCTAAATCAGCAGATTCTAAATATGAGTTTTCAGGTAGTCCAATAGAAAAGGCCATTCTTTAGTGGGTCGTTCTTGATTTGGACATGAACATGGAAGAATTGAGGCAAAGCTCTACCATCCTTCATGTGGAAGCATTCAACTCAAAGAAGAAGAGAAGTGGGGTTTTGATCAAAAGGAAAGTAGACAACAAAATTCATGCACATTGGAAAGGTGCAGCTGAGATGGTACTAAACCTGTGTTCAAAGTACTATGATGCTTCTGGCAATATAAAAGTTCTTGACGATGACAAGAAGTTGGTGTTTGAGCAAATCATTCAAGGAATGGCAGCCAGCAGCCTTAGGTGTATTGCCTCTGCACATATAGAAGTGGTTGAAGAAGAAGACACAGGAAACCAAAAGGTAAAAGAAGAAGGGCTCACCCTCTTAGGACTTGTTGGTATTAAGGATCCATGCCATCCTGGTGTCAAGAAAGTTGTACAAGATTGCCAAAAAGCTGGAGTAAGTGTCAAAATGATCACAGGAGACAATGTTTTCATAGCCAAAGCCATAGCTACAGAATGTGGCATCCTCCAACCTAATCAAGACACAACAGAAGCAGTCACCGAAGGAGATGTATTTCCGAACTTGTCTGATAAGGAAAGACTGAAGAGAGCGGAGAAGATTTGTGTGATGGCACGATCCTCTCCCTTTGACAACATCCTCATGGTTCCATGCCTCAAACAGAAAGGTCATGTAGTTGTAGTCACAGGAGATGGCACTAATGATGCACCAGCATTAAAAGATGCTGATATAGGACTTTCTATGGGGATTCAAGGCACTGAAGTTGCAAAAGAAAGCTCAGATATAGTCATCTTGGATGATAATTTCGCCTCAGTCGCCACAATTCTAAAGTGGGGAAGATGCGTCTATAACAACATTCAAAAGTTCATTCAATTTCAGCTTTCGGGAAATGTTGCTGCACTTGCAATTAACTTTGTGGCTGTAGTATCAGCAGGAGAAGTGCCATTAACAACTATTCAACTATTGTGGGTGAACTTAATAATGGACACTTTGGGTACTTTAGCTCTAGCAACTGAGAAGCCTACAATGGAGTTACTAGATAAACCCCCAGTGGGTAGAATTGAGCCTCTCATCACCAACACCATGTGGAGAAATTTGTTAGCCCAAGCTTTATACCAGATCACAATTCTATTGACATTACAGTTCAAGGGTGAGTCTACATTTGGGGTGACTTCAGAGGTAAATGACACTTTGATTTTCAACACTTTTATGCCAAGTGTTCAATGAGTTCAATGCAAGGAAGCTCGAGAAGAAGAATGTGTTCCAAGGGATTCACAAGAACAAGTTATTCATAGGGATCATAGGGATAACCATTGTGCTTCAGGTGTTGATGGTGGAATTTCTGAAGAAATTTGCAAATACAGAGAGGTTGAATTGGGGGTAGTGGGGTGTATGCATTTTAATGGCAGCTTTTTCTTGGCCTCTTGGTTGGGTTGTCAAGTTTATTCCAGTATCAGAGAGACCGTTGCTCAATTTCCTAAACATGAAGAAGCAATAAAAACTTGCTTGTAGATGGTTATGTTGGCACAGTGATGGGGTCTGCTGATATTCTTTGTTTCGCCTTTTGAATCTTAACATTTGCTTCATTGTATTGTAAAAAAAATATTCTTTATTTATTTTGTTGCTATTATTTGGATTATTGTAATTTAATAAGCATTTGATGTTAATAAACATATTCATATCTTGATCATTACAACTATGCCCTGTTTATGTGTATTACTTTTGTATCATCTTTATTCTTTTTGTGTGTTATTAAAAACAGAAAAAGAAAAAGAAAATAATAAAGCAGATTCGCGGTGACTAATGTGTTTCTCCATGTTGGATTTGTCCATGTTTACTTTATTTATACTGTGTAGGCATTTTCTGTGATGCGTATGACACAAAATGTAATTGAGTTGCTCACAATCTGGTTCCTTTTGTTATGTGATTGAGATACAATACAATGAAACAACAATATACCATTTAGATGACCACATAATAGAAATGGCATTTGTAATTTCGTATAAAGAAACTTATCATTAAAAAGTCTAGTTAGATCATCTCCTTTCTCACTCTCTGAACTAAAGTTCATATTGGAACAGAAACTAACAAGTCAATGCTTTATCCATATCTCTGGAACAAAAAACATTTAACTGTTTGAATTAAACGTGTGTTTTACACAAAACCAACCACTGTAGCTTGTAGGCAGCAATGGTTTTTCTTCACTCATATCAGTTATCTAAACATGCATTAACAATCAAAAATGACAAAACGAAATGGAAGTGGTCACAAATATTGCAAGACAAAGGCAAAAGAGATCTTTCAATTGCCCAATAACTTGTGCACTTGGTATAAAAATGCAAGACCAATACTGAAAAGATCAGTCAAAAACAGAAACTCCACAATCCAACTAATCTTGAAAATCCCACAATATGATACAAGGGGAAATATCTAACAGTTCAAGAGTCTCTCTCAGCCAATGCATTATAATTGCAGCTGTTTCTTGGCCTCTTGGTTTGGTTGTCAAGTTCATTCCCGTCCCAAAAAACCATTACTTTGTTTCTTGAAAAGGAAGAAGCAATAAATGCTTAGATTATTGGAGATATTATTTTGATGGGGTCTCATTTTTGTTCTTTTACCTTTTTCATTTTTTTTGTATATTTTCTTCCATGTGAAGAAACCCCTTCATTTAAGTGCTTATTATTATTATTAGTTTAATTTCCAAGAAGCAGATTTGTTATAGGTGTAATATTGCTGGTGTAAAAAAAAAACTATTCATCAAATGAACTCCATAGCAAAATGCTTTTAATCTTTGCTTTCGTTTCTTCAAGTCAACTCTAACTATCAAAGTTTTCAAGATAATAGATGCTCTCAAAACTTTTAAATGATTTCAAAATTATTTTACCATTTTCATGTGTTATCAACGTCGTAAGAGTAGAGTTTTGTGTGTACGCTAAGGCTTGGGGCATTGTCAAAAGGTAAAATGTCTAATATTCTTTTCTCTTTCAAAGGAAAACTCCAATAACCTGTTAGACTAGTTATCACTTTTTAACATTGAAAAATATGCTGCCTTTAATAAAAATTGATAATTTCTTTTTAAATAAACTAATAGATTTTTCTCAAGTTCAGGAAATATTTGAGATATACAGTTTTTTTAGGCGTGAGAAGTATACTTTGACAATGGGAGTCTACAGGGGTGTGCAACATTTTCCCGTTCTGGTCTTCCCGTCCCAATCTCGAGCAAATCGGGATGGGAAAAAAATTTTGGGACGGAAAAATTATTTGGGATCAGGAATAGGACTTCCCAATCCCGGCTTATTCCTGATCCCGAATATATATATATATATATATATATATATATATATATATATATATATATATATATATATATATATATTTATATGTACATTTTTTAAAAAAAAAATAAAAAAGTAAAACCAAATATAAAATAAAATGTAAAAATCCCTAACACCCTTTAAGATAATATTTATTCTTTTAGTTTATTTAGTTAATTTTATTTATTATTTATTAAATAATTCTATTTCTTTCCTTGTTTTTGTGTTTTTTGTAGCTGAATCGACAACTTTAATAATGTATTGGACGAACTATATATTTGTATTGAACTAATTTGGTACAATATGATATTAGACAAATTATATATTTGTACTAGATTAAAAGAAACATAAAAAAAATTCAATATAGAGATTTTTTGTTTGTTTAAAAAGGAAATCTGGGATCGGGAATGAAAATCATTCCCAACCCTTCTCAGGATCGGGAATGGTATTTCCCAATCCTATCCCAATCCCAAACACCCCTAGGAGTCTAATCTCCTTTAAGATGTTAAGACAAAGGATAAACCTTTTCCAACTAAATTGCTATCTCTCCACAAGAATTCAGATATTTGAGATATATATACTACTCCATTTAAGTGCTTTTGATGCTCATTTTGATTTGCAAGTATTTTTATAGTTTTCAAATGTAATGACTCTTCATTTTTAATTAAATTAGAGATATATTTTGGGAGTCATCAATGTTAAATTAAAAAGATTTGCTTTAGATTTTGATAACAAATCAATTTGCTGAATCGTTTGGGGATTTTATTTTAATTATTACAGTTTTTATCTAGAATATAAATAATTTAACCTAGGATAATGATCATAATAATTCACTGTCCTGAAACTAGAGAGAGAGAGAGAGAAGTTGTTTTTATTTTATTTTTCTCTTACCTTTTGATTTATATATATATATATATATTGTTAGTTATCTTTTAACATTGACCCCAGGTGATGTCGTTTTGGGGCAAGAAATCTGAATCAATTTGAATGACCCAAAAGGATAGCACGTGTGGCACATGAGGAGGAGACCTGAAGACGAGGAATTCGACAGATTGGGTGGGGGCAGCTATCACGGATTGCACGTGTCTTCTTGACTGAACGAGAGGAGCGTCTTCTTGCAGCTTCATCGATCGATATGGAGGAGATTGAGCAAGGGAGAGCCAGAAAGCTCGAAAGGCGAGGCCGAGAGCGATAATCAGAGGGTAAATCCGGCACCACCATCGCCGGAGGGAACGAGAGAGTAATCCGCTACAGAGAAGCACTGTTCATCGTCTTCTCCGGAAGAGAAAAACCGGAGTGCCCAGCTTCATCAGCCACAATCATCATCTTCGAAGGCTGAGTGTAGAGCCGAGAAAATAACATTAACGACAAAATTGCTAAGGAAGTTTTAACTTCAGAACAAATTTATCTTGGAAATTTTCACTTACAAGCAAATTTATCACGAAATTTGGTTAACTAACAGTCAAATTTAATTGTGATAATGATTAGGATGAAATTGCCTCACATTTAAAACTTTCGGGGCAAAATTGTCTCTGACATTATACTTTTAAAGCAAAAATTACCTTTAACCCATTTTCTTATTAGAGTGAGTAGCTATGTACTAATTTAAGGATTAGAACATATTTGAACATGTTATTTGTTGTTAATAATAGTTTTGTTTACTTAGTCGTGTATTATTTTATCTACTTAGTTTTTTTATCACCATTCATTAAGTATGAAATTGAGGAATTTAAATTGCCTTAGAAGAATGATCTTAATTAGACCATATAACATCCCAAATTTCAGAATTAGCGGCTTGAGAATAAACCTGAATCAAGTAGATTACTAAGCCCCGGTTTAGCAAGAGTCTCAGGAATATAAACTTTGCTGCTAGTGTATTTTTCCTGCGTGGCAGGTTAGTTGTGTGATAGTTTTAGATAATCAAATGATATCAATGTGATATTTTCTAGAATAAAAGTAGATTTATTAAGCTTTAATTTGATAAGTCGTCATTTGGAACTGTATATAAAGAGTTATGAATTTTTGAAGTTAAGCCAGTGAATCTGGCAAGCTTCTATGACAGCGTCCAAATATGAAAATTCTGGGAATTATGAGCTTTCATTTGGCTAAAGACTATATTTTTTCCTAAAAATAGACTTAATAAGGGTTACATAACCTTTGAAACTACACCAATTGGATCTCTATAAATAAATATATGAATTTTCGAAGTTTGATGAAAATTCTGCCAGATTTCTAGCAAAGTGACAAAATGGCAAAATGTATGAGTAAAATAGTCATTTGACTAGATTTAATTCAAAACCCATAATTTTTTCTTTCTCATATGCTCTTGGACGTCTAAAAGAGGGAGCATGAAGGGAAATTAATGTTTGAGATAAATATGCTAAAAAATGAAGCATGTTATCCAAGCAAAAAGGTGAAGTTTGAAAAATCAACAATTGTAGGCATATGTTATAATATTTGAGGAGGTAAATTATGATTAAATCAAGAAGCTATTTTAGTGCTATCAAGAGTCATATTTCTGCTACAATAAAAGAGCCAAGAGAAAAACATAATTGACCAAACAAAAAGGTGAGAACTGTGGTCAACAATTTCAATTAAAGTAAGAAGGTAACTATGAAAATTCAAGAAGCCTTTTTCTCCTTCTCTTGTGGCATTTTTGGTCAACAATTGTTAGCTAAATAAAAGATGATGACTTGCATTAAAAAGAGGCACACATTCATATATCATGAAGAAGGAAAGAGAAAAGATGATCATATAAAGTAAATGTCACATGTTAATGCCAAATAAAATATTATATCTTAAGGAGGTGGAATTGGGATATTCTAAAGAGTTCTTATCCATTTTCAAGACTCCATATTCGTCTAACATCAAAAGAGCAAGAGAGAGAGAGTGTGTCGTCAAGAAGCAAGAACAAGTGACAGACGAGAAGTTCAAGAAGCCAAATCAAGGTAAGTTGGTGGTAAAATTGGTGTGGTCTTGCCTCTAAATGTTTGGAAACTCTCTTCTAATCTCTATTGTTTCTTGAAATATACATGTAGCAAGAGCAAACTCAAGAGAAGGAGGAGGAGGAGGACACCACGGTTTTAGTGGCTAGAGAGAGAGAAACAAAGGTAATCACACTAAACATTGCTCTTCTTGTGGAATCTTGATGGTTGTTGATTTATGGTTGTTTTGGCTTCCTTTTCAAATTTGGAAAGCACAAACTCTAAGGAAATGTGCTGCCCAAATCTTGATTAATCATGCATACAAGGTGTTTAAATGGTTAAACAAGTGATTAGAAGGGAAAATAAAGTGTTTGGTTGATTGAAATCAAGAAATTCCATTTTCCTAATTTTTATGGAATTTCGTCCAGACCTATTTTAGGCTGTGTTTGGACTGGATTTTGGTGTTTTTGATGATTTCATTGGGCTTAGAATGGAAAATTGTGTAGGGATCATGTAAAGAAGGCTTGAGGGTGTGAAATGATAATTTTACCCCTAAAACCCTAAGTTAGGTGCTGCCAAAGCTAATTTCATAATCTGGGACTGACTTTCACAAAACTGAGGTTAAAAATAGATTTCTTGGGCAAAATTGTATATGATTAGGCGAGGTCATGATTTTTGGTAAGGTGCAGTTAGACCAGATCCCTAGAAGCATTTTGGTAATTTCAGAGTTTTAAGTTAAGATAACCAACAAAATGAGTTTAATAGAGTTTAAAGTAGTACATGACTAGGTATTAACTCAACTCTTGTACATTTGAAATTTTAGGACATATCAATAGCCTGAACCGGATCAAAGGTATTGAACAGTTAGTAGAGCAGGAAAATGCAATTCCAGGTAGTAACTCTTTCTTTTATGCACTATATGATTATTGTATGTTTGTGTATGTCATCTTCTGCCACATGAGCGCAGTGTCTTAGACACGCATTTTAGCTTAGTTTTGGTCTGGGACCTAATGGAGGCGTAGAGTTAAGCCAGGGTTGCAAATAGTCGTTTGACTTTAGATAGTATGCACCCTGCATTCTATCATTTTATATGACATGGTGCATGGCATATTTATTTTCATATTGTATATGTCTGATTGTATGTTACTACTGAGATTCTTTGAATTTCACCCTTTTCATAAATGTAAAAAGTTTTCAGCAGCAAACAACGACTCAGAGGGCATAATAGTAATTATCGGCAATAAAAGTTTCTAGACGAGCACAAGAGGAGATGTTGGTTATCTGAAGACTTTTTATTGTTTTAAAGTCTGTAATTATTATGTACGAACCCCTGTAGGAAACTCTTGTAATATAATCAAGACAAATTGTTTCAATAATATCAGCATATTTTTGTTATTTCTGTGTGTCCATCGAACTACGCAATTGCTACTCTGATTAATGTCGATAATAATTGGTATATAAGGTTAAATAGATCTTACATTTTGGTATCAGAGCAAGCAGTTCTGACAACAGGATAGTATACTAATATAGCCTTGATTACACAATGATAGGAAATAAGCACAGAATGGGGCACTAAAGAAGTGAATTACCCTTCTTTTGTGAATCAACCCCCGAAAGATTAGAGAATACCTAAGGGCAACAAGTAGTGCAATACCGGACCGAGGATGGTCTAAGGATATTGTGAAACCTGGGAAGTGAGTACAGTCAAGGCCAATGTGTAAAACACACAGTATTTAGTCAGCCGGAGGTAATTGGCACGATGTTTGAGATAAAGGCAATCTCAGGATACCAGTGGTCAGGAGCAGATGAGCTGGTATTTGCCTTTTGGCACGGGCACACAAAAGTTAAGCGTGCTCAACCCAGGAAAATCTCAGGATAGGTGACCCCCTAGGAAGTTAAGTTGGCAAGGTCAGGGAGACTTGAGGAATAATGATTGTCTTAAGGTTTCTCCATGACTAATGATCATCTTAGTTAGTCGATTTAAAGAATGCTTAGAAGTATGGAGATGATGATGATGTAAGTATTGATTTTAATTTGGAACATTTCTGTCACAGTAAGTACTGCCCAGAAAGGTTCATTTGATGAGGTTATAGTAACTTGAGGCATAGTGATTGTCTTAAGGGTTCTCTATACTAGCTGATAATCCTTAATAACACCGTAGTGTTAAAGAAATGTAAATATAATATACGGTGCTATATAATGAGTGGTGATTATATCATATATTGATCCTAGGGATCCGATTTGATAATACTGAAGGTTGATGATCAGCCTAAATCAGATCTAAGCTGAAATAGTGCTTAGGCCGAAATGTGAATTGGTTGCACTATGGTGCTATTCCATGATAGAAGTTTGAACCTTATGGATAGTGTTGAACCTTCAATAATGTTTTGTGGATATTACCTGAATATCATGAAGGTTAGAATATGATAAATGTATATTTTATAATTAAATAGGTATAAATTTTATTATATAATTGATTAAATTTATTAATATTTTATACCTATTTAATTATCTTTTACATATTTTCTATCTTTTAATTAAATTTAGAATAAAAAGAAATTTTAACATAAAATCTACTCATATCTTATTTTATTGTGCAGGAGATATTAAATAATGAAAGAGATAAGAAAGTATCAAAATAGCAAATAAGTGAGCTCAAGCAAATTATATTATATGTAAATGAAAACATAATTGGGCATGAGATATCAAAATTGAATCAGATGCGGGGCCCACGGCAATTGAAGGAGAAGCAAGATTCAAATGCAATATATCTCATGCGTAAGCTATCAGATATGGATATTGTGAAGAGATAAAGATGTGGGGTCCACAACTTAGAGAAAAGATAAAAAAATGTTGCCCAGTTAAGATCTGCACATTCAGAAAAACAAAAAAAAAAGATATGATCAGCACATGGAGGTGGCAAAAGATATGGGTTTATCCATACAAATGGGAAAAGGATATCATATTTGGATTAAAAGATAAAAATAAAAAACCGCATTTGCTCATCAAAAGATCTATAAAAAGGGGGAGAAGGCAGCAAATAGGACACATCAAAGTAGAACAAGAAGGAGTAGAAATCGAGCGGAGATCAAGAGGAATAGAAGGAGTCTTTCACATATTTGCTCTCTCTTAATCTTTTTTCTTTATTCTTTGAATTTGAATTTCTTTGTTTTATTATGGATTTTATTTTAGCCATGTGTGGCTAATTTTCTTTTTAAACCTAGGGAAATTATGAACTCACTAGTGAACTGAATTTTATTTTTATGATTATTTAGTTATGATTTATGTTAATTTTGGTTGCTTAATCTTGTTTTATTATGCCCGTTTGATTATTGGCCACCATTAGATGTGAATTTGAGTATTAGAATTTACCTTGACGAAGGGGATTTTAATTAGGCTCTAAGATTAAGTAATATGGGATTAAATTACGATTTAATTTGCGATTAGGATAAACATATACCTAATAGCCCCATATAATTGTTGAAGAGTGTGTTTGAATTATCTTGCCTTTTGAGTAATTTGGTTAGACATAACAATTATATGTAAGAGATGGTTGTGAGTGAATCAACAGGCACTTATAGCTATTTATACTTGAGATTAACAAAATTAACATTTGAGATTAACTAAGTAAATGGATTTGAGATTTGGAGAGCTAGTGAGGGATTAGTGACTCTAGGTTGTGTTTAACATTGATAGTTTTCGTTAATTAATTTTCTTAGAATTTTTTCATAACTAGATTCGTTTAACTTACAAGAAATTGAGATTTTAATACCTAAAAATTAATTGATTAATTCCTATTGGGACGATACTCTACTTATCACTTTATTACTTGACACGACCTGTATACTTGCGGAGTGCATTAGAATAGGTGCTATTGATCCTGATTCTTAGCAAACATATTGGGTATAATTGATAAAAATGATTTCCAATCTGTGTGATATTGAGGTTTTAGATTTCATGATGAACCTAAAAGTTAGGTTAGAAACCCTAGGCTGTAAGATCCTACATGACCAATATGTTGTACTGGACCTGTGTGTCCTGAGGCCCTAAGACCTAGTAGATTAGTGTGTCTTTAGGTTGGTAGATAAATTTAGAAATGTGACAGGTAGTGACCCAAGGAGTGGGGGTAGAGACAAAATACTCCCAATGATATCCTCAATGGGATTTGGGTCTAGTTAAAGTACCTAATATACCCTTAAGGTGCCTGATCAAAGTGTTCGGGCTAGTAAGGATATGTGGAATCCAGGAAAAAGATTCTTATAAATACAGAACCTTGCAAAAAGGGATTTTGAAAGGTTGCTAGTTGCTAAGTTTAGCATAAAGAAAGATTATGATCATAAAATGTTCCCTTAAATGATTGATTGAGATAATAGCTCTTTGATGAAATGCGAGACATAATTGATCTGCCTACAATTCTACTAACCTAAGACTTTACTAGGAGTTGATTAGTGGATGACAGATAATATGTTGAAAGGTATAAGCAGAGAGAACATAGGAAGCACCTAAGAGTGGTGCTAAGACATTGTGAGACAACATGTCAGTAATTGTTACAGCAAATTGGGATCTATCATATCCTAATCAGGTGGAAACAACATTGAGTTGAAATAGGCCAGTATCTGGCACAGAAGAACATAGATTGTGAGTGCAATCAGGTGTTATGGGAGGTTCTTGTGGGACTCCTATTAAATCATCTTGACATTATTAAAGCTCATATGAGAAGATAAATATTAGAGTTGGTAGCGGAAGTATAGCAAATTTATATGTAATCCTTGAGGATAACAGGAGAGGTTGATATTCGAACTAGTGTTGATTATCCCAAGTCATAATTAGACCTGTGTAGTCTACTACTACATAGTCTATATGGAATATTGTGATTTGCCCTGAGTAGCAAGGTAGCCCATCAGAGTGTAACCCCCTGCTGTAATTATATCCGAAATACACCATTAAAGTGAAATAGAGACCAATAACAAACAAATAACATTTTTTTCAAACATTTTTACAAACCCATCTACCAGACAGGATTTTCACAAATACCTTTCGAAATCAAAATAACCTGGTCTTATATTCACATTCTGAATAAAATTACTACACGAAGATAAATCACATTTAAATATATCAGAATACATAATATAATAATCCCAACAATCCCGAGTTCCATATATTAATCAAGCTTTACAAGGCACATTCGCCCAATACAATATCCCATGCGGGGATTACGCAAAGTTATTTACAAATACCAAATCCAATACTCATCCACATATATACATCTACATCCAAATACATAATACTCTCAACTATGATAACCAACAACCAGCATGACATGCTTGCATCACATAACATGTACGATAAATATTTAATGCATGACATGCTTGCATCACATAATTCATGCTAACACAATGACAAATTTGTTAGCTCAATGCTTCAAACAACATACTGATGGTCATAGCATAAATTGAAACATAGCTTCAAATTACACATAATCATGCAAAGCAAAGACATGTACCAACACACTTACACAGATATCAAATACATGTAGGAGAGATATGTTCCCTACACTCTTTTCAAGTAAGGTCCAGCTTTGGCTGCTCACGATTAAGGTGAATATCAAACCGTATAACCAAAATAAGGACATAAGGTTAATCCCTTTTCCAATTCCTTAACTTTCAAACACTTAAGTTGGTTATCATTCACAACCTTTAGGTGGCTACTCAAAGCCTAAACTCAAACCTAAAGGGTTGGGAAATACTTGATAAAAGACAATCTTTTGAATCCTTACAATCCCCTTTTTGACTGTAGCACTCGAGTGAAGATGACCTCACTCCAGTGATGGATGCCTTTCACTCGAGTGATAACCTCAACACTTGAGTTATGACTCCTCAAGCACCCCGAGTCCTACCGAGTGAAGCTCTAAAAGTGCTTACCCGAGAGCACAGAAATCCCAGAGTCAAAAGTGCACTCGAGCACAAAGACCCTCACTCGAGTGATAGCCCAAAACTTGCGAGTGCTAACTCACACTCTTGACAAACCAACTGCAGTGACAACCCGAGAAGCACATAATCACTAGAGCGAAACCACCTTCACTCGAGTGATGACCCACATCACTCGTAGGTGAGGAAGTGCACTCTTGCTCCTTCCATGAACAAGTGCAACCAAAACTGAAGGGAAAAGGGAAAACATCATGCTGTACTCGAGTGAGACCCTTGTTTACTCGAGTGAGGCTCTATCAGAACCCAAAACGCAACAGATACCAGAACTCTCCCAAAGTTAACCCATATATCTCTAATGGTCCTAAAATTCTTACACAAGGCTATTCCCATATAATTTCACACAAAGAACCCATTGGAAACCTCAAAACAACCAAAATCACACCACAATGACAATTTTCCCCCCTTGGTCACAGTTATGGCACACTTTACCCAATTTTACTAACTTTGCTTCCAAAGTTCCAAATCAACCCCAATGGTATCAAAACACACTAGGACACCATTTTTACCTCAATACCACATTCAAATCATGCATTTTGCAATTATACCAAAATTAGGGCAAATTCCAAAAATCAAAAACTAAACCAAATATCACAAAACTTATATCAAAAGGAGACAAATACTCACCTCTTCCTCTTTCCCAAGCCAAATTCTTGATTCTTCATCTTTCAAGATTCCTCAAGATCTCAAAAAAACCTTCTTTCACAAATCTAAAATCATAGTAATGAAGCTCTCATCACTATGAACAACTTTAAAGAAAGGTGTTTAAGCATTAGAGAACATTTACTTAGCCAAACCTTACCTTTTCTTTTTCTCTCTCCACCTTGAGCTCACCAAAAATGGAGAAATAAGAGAGAGAGATGAGAGACGGTGATGATGATGAAGAGAAGCAGATTTTGAGCCTCCCACATACACACACAACCGACTTAAGGGAGAAAGGAGAGAGGGAAGAGTTGAAATCTTGACCCAAATCCAAGGGTCCACAATTTGCCAAGTATCACCATCTTGACCAACCTCCCATGAGCTCACAAACACACATATATATGGGATTCCGCCCCTTGATCTATTGCACAATTCAATCTTAGCCATTGATCTTGAAGTTACCAATGAGTTTCCTCCTCGACAACCGATCAATTGTCGGTAACTTTACCGTTTTACCCCTGATTATGGTAATTCACACTGAATCACCACCAAACACGTTTTTTCATTCTTCTAACCATAATATGTGCCCTCCCTATATTTGAAGTCAATTTAGATGTTAATCCACAGTTGCACTTAAATACAAGGCTTTAACACTACTCATAACACAAACGGCTACAATCCACTTCATATTCTCCAAAAGGGTTTATTTATCACTAATTACATCCACTTTTGGAGTCAAAATCCCTTAATCAAAAATTGAAATATTACACAAAGCATGTTAAAGATGCGACTAATCAGTCTATGATCAGGAGGTTCTTACCCTACATGGCCAGACAGGTTGTGCCGCATTGGTTGCTTGCAGTCGAGAGGCTGGGTGTAAAATATTTGTGCTGTAGCGGTATGGTGAACAGTTATACGACATTTGTGGTCAACAGTCACACAACCAATGTGGTTCATGATAACGCATGTAAACAGAGATTAATATGAGCCATAGTGTAGTAGGGCATAATGGTAGCGACGAATTACTCTCAATAACCTCATAAAATTAATTACCCACTCAGTGAACAGTGCACACAATATGGCCAATAAGGGTCAAATATTCATTTGATCTTGAACATCGAACAGGTAGACATGTTGGCAGTAAGCCCTAATGTACATGTTTGAACAGGGCAGTAAATTCAGGATATTCAATATTATGAGAATAGAATGATATAAGCCGTAAGGATAAATATACCGGGCAGCGCCCCGATAAGGTAATAAGGCCTAAAGTAACTAGCAACAGTATATCCTGAGATCGTAAGACCTGTGGGACTAGTATGTCCTTAGGTCAGCAGATTGCAATGCAATCACAATTTTGCCAAATAGTGAAAAAGGAAGTAAGACCCGATGTGCATGTTCGCATAGGGCAGTGTCCGTGGGCAGTAACACCTGACAAGCACTATGTGCTATATTGAATAGTATACACATTATGGTCAGCAAGAACAAGTTACATATCAAGATGGGATTCCCCTGAGGATAACAAGTATTATGTGATATCCAAAATTTCGAGGACGAAATTTTTATGACATGGGGAGAAATATAACATCTCAAATTTCAAGATTAGAGGCTTGGGAATAAGCCTGAATCAAGTGGACTGCTAAGCCCTAGTTTAGCAAGAGTCCTAAGAATGTAAACTTTACTGCCAGTGTATTTTTCCCACGTGGCAGTCTGGTTGTGTGATGGTTTTGGAAAATCAAATGATATCCAATGAATATGAAATTTTTTAGAATAAAAGTAGACTTATCAAGCTTTAATTTATAGGTCAGATAAGCATGGTTATCTGACCCGGACCGGACCGACAAAATCAGACTGAAAACCGGCCAACCGACCAGTAGACTGGTCCAATCCGGTGACCCTATCCGGGTCAAGTTTTTAATTTTTAAAAAAAAATCATTTTTTTTATTTTTTTTTTAGAATTTCATATTAATAAGCCTAACATCTTCCATTTCTCACCGATTTAGTCCCAGTTTAGCTCCAGTTTGACTCCGATCTAACTCACTGGCCCTTGACCCAGTACCCTGGCCAATTCACTGACCAATCCGAGTTTAAGTACCTTGCATATAAGTCATTTGGAGCTATACACAAAGTGTTATGAATTTTTGAAGTTAATCCGGTGAAACTGGCAAGCTTCTATGACAGTGTCTAAAAATGAAAATTTTGGGAATTATGAGCTTCCATTTGGCTAAAGGCTATATTTTTTCCTAAAAATAGAGTTAATAAGGGTCAACTAGCCTTTGGAACCACACCAATTTGATCTTTATAAATAAAGATATGAATTTTCAAAGTTGAATAAAAATTCTGTCAGATTTCTAGCAAAGTGTGAAAATAGCAAAAATATATGGGCAAAATAGTCATGTAGCTAGATTTAATCCAAAGCCCATAATTTCTCCTTTCTCATGCTCTTGAACATCCAAAAGAGGGAGCATGAAGGGAAATTAATGTTTGAAATAAATATGCTAAAAGATGAAGCTTGTTAGCCAAGCAAAAAGGTGAAGTTTGAAAAGTCAACAATTGTAGGAAAATGTTGTAATATTTGAGGAGGTAAATTATGATTAAATCAAGAAGCTCTTTTAGTGCTATCAAGAGTCATATTTCTTCTACTATAAAAGAGCCAAGAGAAAAACATGTTTGACCAAACAAAAAGGTGAGAACTGTGGTCAACAATTTCAACTAAAGTAAGAAGGCAAATATGGAAATTCAAGAAGCCTTTTTCTCTTTCTCTAGTGTCATTTTCGGTCAACAATTGATGGCTAAATAAAAGATGATGCCTTGCATTAAAACGAGGCACATATTCGTATATCATGAAGAAGGAAAGAGAAAAGATGATCATATCAAGTAAATAGCACATGTTAATTCCAAATAAAATATTATATCTTAAGGAGGTGGAATTGAGATATTTTAAAGAGTTCTTATCCATTTTCAAGACTCCATATTTCTCCAACACCAAGAGAGAGAGAGAGAGAGAGAGAGAGAGAGAGTCTTCAAGAAGCAAGAACAAGTGAGAGATGAGAAGTTCAAAAAGCCAAATCAAGACAAGTTGGTGGTAAAATTAGTGTGTTCTTGCCTCTAAATGTTTGGAAACTCTCTTCTAATATCTATTTCTTCTTGAAATATACATGTAGAAGAGCAAACTCAAGAGGAGGAGGAGGAGGAGGCCACGGTTTTAGTGGCTAGAGAGAAAGGCCAAAGGTAATCACACTAAACCTTGCTCTTCTTGTGGAATCTTGATGGTTGTTGGTGATTGTTGTTGATTTGTGGTTGTTTTGGCTTCCCTTTCTAAATTTGGAAAGCACAAATCCTAAGGGGAGGTGCTACTCAAATCTTGATAAATCATGCATAAAAGGTTTTTAAATGATTAAACAAGTGATTAGAAGGGAAAAGAATGTATTTGGTTTATTGAAATCAAGAAATTCCATTTCCCCCAATTTTTATGGAATTTCATCCAAACCTGTTTTGGGCTGTGTTTAGACTGGATTTTAGTGTTTTTGATTATTCTATTGGACTTAAAATGGAAAATTATGTAGGGATCATGTAAAGTATGAAGTGTGAAGGCTTTAGGTTGTGAAATAATAATTTTACCCCTAAAACCCTAAGTTAAGTGCTGCCAGGAGTAATTTCATAATTTGGAACTTGATTTTCACAAAACTGAGGTAACAAAATGGATTCCTTTGGCTAAATTGTGTAGGATTAGCCCGGGTCATGATTTTTGGTAAGGTGCAATTAGACTGGATCCCCTGTAGCATTTTGATAATTTTGCAGTTTTAAGCTAAGATGACCAGTAAAATGAGTTTAAAAGAGTTCCAAGTAGTGCATGAATGAGTATTAACTCAATTATTGTATATTTGGAAGACATTTCAATAGTCTGAGCTGGATCAAAGGTATTGAAGAACCAGTAGAGCAGGAAAGGGCAATTCCAAGTGATAACTCTTTCTTTCATGCATTTTGTGATTATTGTATGTTTGTGTATACCATCTTTTATCACATGAGCATAGCGTCTTGGACACACATACTAGCTTAGTTGTGGTCGGAGTGGCAGAGTTAAGTTAGGGTTGCAAACAGTCATTTGGCCTTGGACATTGTGCACCCAGCATTCACCATAAAAGAGTCTCGAAGACTACATATCAGTATATTCTAGACAAAATGGATACACGGTTATCAAGTTGGAAGGCACATTCCCTGTCTTTGGCTGTTAAGACTACCTTAGTGTCGTCGATGTTGGCTACTATGCCCTCTTATAGTATACAGTTTGCACCTCTTCCATTGGTTGTATGTGACGAGATCGATAAGAAGCGTCGGCAGTTTCTATCGGGTAGCAGTGGTTCCAGTCGGAAGATGCATTTAGTTGCTTGGGACAAATTATATAAGACTAAGGATGAAGGAGGATTGGGTTTGCGCAGGGCGAGACTTCAAAATGACATTTTTATGATGAAGTTAGGGTGGTCTTCAATGAGGAAGAGGGATGCATTGTGGGTTCGTTTTGTGCAAGAGAAGTATAATTGTGGCGATGATCTTGTCCCTGTGATTAATGGGCGTAAGGTAAGGTCGAGAGCATGGCAAGGGATTAAGTTTCATTGGGAGGAAGTTAGGAGTAGGCTACAATGGAAGCTGGGGGATGGAAGACGTATAAGGTTTTGAAAGGATCAATGGTTGCCGGATCATGGTCATCTGAGTTATTTTGCTTCAGATATTGTGTCAGAGGAGAGGTAGGATTGTAGGATTGTTGAGTTCGTTTTAGAAGAAGGTATGTGGAATGGCGATATGCTTAGAGCTTTAATTGACTTATGAGAGTTTACGGGCTACTGTTTATATTGGTCCGAAAATGCTATGGCGTCTTATCTGGAAATTGAGAGTCCCACAGCGATGTAGATTGTTCATGTGGTTGTGCGCTCGCCACCGGTTGCTTACTAATAAGATGTGGTTTTGGAGGGGTTTGGCAATGTCGGCAGCTTGTGATGTTTGCTGTGAGCCGGAGGAAAATTTATTGCATGTGCTGTGTGATTGCTCTTTGGCTTCCTATACAAGGGAGCGCTTACTACCTAGATCTTTTGGATGAGTTTTTCTCCTTTCAGGGTGTGAGACAATGGTTTTGTTGGAACTTCCGACAAAAGGCGTATAAGGATGGCATCAATTGGGGTGATTGGTTTTCGTTTATGTGCCTACAGTTGTGGATGTGTCGCAACTGTAGTGGTTGGTTTGGTGGCTATCTATATTACATTGGGATATCTACTAGTCAGTGTGCGGAGGCATGGGGCTTTCTATGGGGGCCTCAAGGTCGCCTGGGATTTGCATTGTGGTTGGTGGAGCTACTGCGGCACCGTAAACAGGTAAAGGGGGAAATTGAGGATGTTGTGAGGGAGATTTAACTCATTGATTGATCGGGCATGGGAAGAACGTCTTTCTTGGTGTAGACGCGAAGTTAATGAGGTGGCAGATTCCTTGGCCAATGTTGCACTGGATACCTTGGGAGGATTCACGTAATTCTTGGACATTCCGAATCTTGTAAGGGGTCAAGTTAGTGTTGAAGCTATTGCTCTGAGTGCAGGCTAGTTTTATGATTTTCTTTTAAAAAAAAAATCTTTGCGATGCGGGACAGCTTTTAAAAGAGAAAAAGCATCTAAATTGAAAACGACCTTTCAAAGTAAAGTGGACGAAATGAAACGCGCAAATTCTTCCTTCTTGGACCGTTACGTTTGTTCCTTTTTCGTTTGTTCCATGTGTGTCTCCAATTAATTATTTATTTACTTTTGGCTAAATTATACAAAACCCCCCTGAATTTTGGAGCAGTTGCATATAACCCCCCTGATATTTCGACGTTTAAATTTAACCCCCTTGAACTTTGATTTTTTTATTTTAGACTCCCTACCGTTAACACACCGTTATCTTTTTGACGGAATTTGCCACATCAGATGAATAGAAGACACCTCATCACATCTTACGTGGCATCCTATTAAGTTAATAGTTGTATAAAACCCCCCCTGAACTTTAATCTAGTTGCATATAACCCCCTCGACGTTTTAAACTTTAAACTTAACCCCCTGAAGTTTTTTTTAACATTAAACCCCTACCTTTACTTTTTTATCTAATTCTTATCAAAGCGAGCTCATTACTTCCAAATGATCCTATTGACATCTTCATATATTAAAATAACATTTTTAAAATTTTATTGTCTTAATTTATAATGTTAATAAATTCATTAATTTTTGTTTGTGTATATATATATATATCATTTGCTAATTAAAATAGTATTTGTTGCATGGAAAAAAAAAAAGAAAAATAATATTTCAAAGTTCGCATCAACAAGAAAGATAAGGATAGAATGAAATTCAACCTCCAATTCAACAAAAAAAAATGAATTGTTAATAAAAGATAAACGTAAATGTTTAAATGTAAAAATAATATTTAAATAGTTGCACTGATAATAGGAGGCCGATTATTCAGCATAACAAAGGACTTCATTCTTCGTCATGGCATATAGATGAGCTAAAGCCTTGAGTATTAGGAGGCTGACTATCCTGCATTAATAATAAAAGAAGAGTTATTATTTTACTTAGTATATGTGTAGAGTAAATTAAATTTTATAGCTAAGGAATATACAAGTGTCTGTTCTGTTTGGCCTGATGCAATGTTCTTGTCCTTCTTCTTCTTCTTATACACCTTTTTGTTTGGATTAGGAGGAGCCTTACAACCCCACACATTGTGACCCATTTTCCTACAATTACCACACTTCGTGGTAGCCCCCTTTTTACTTATCTTTGATGGGTTTTGTTGCTCATCTGGAGCCTTCTTCCTTGCCTTTTTGGGCCTACCAGGTCGCCTGTTATACTTTGGTGGTTGCAAGGGAACTATTGTAGATTGTGGCTAATGTTCTTCACTTGGCACTGCACCTATTACTAAAGCATAAGCTCTTATGAGTGAATCTTTACTATAATATGCAGAAACATAGTTTTCAGGTACCCCTCTGATTTGATAAATTGCTGCGACAACATGTCCACAAGGGATACCAGTCAAATCCCAAGCCTTACATGTACAAGTCATCATCTTAAGATCTACCACCTCCCTCTTCCATGGACTCTGCAGCTCAAACCTCCCGTCACCTGTCGTGTAGCATATATAATTCTTGGAGTCATTCTTTGCTCTTTGAAGCTTATCGATGATTCTAGGGCATATTACATTTTGAGATTTCTTTATGCCCTCTCTCTTTGCAACTATCCTCTTCATTAGCATCCTTCTAATTATTTCACACATTGTAATGATTGGCTTATCCCTTGCAACTAATATAAAAGAGTTGAATGTCTCTGCAATGTTGTTTTGTACAATGTCGCATTTAGCATTTGTTGAGAATGCATGCTTACTCCAAAGTCTAGGGTCATACTTATCTAACCAATTAGCAGCGTTAAGGTCAAGCTCCTTTAGTCGTTTCATGTGATAGTTGAATTCTTGTTTTGTTGTTGCCCTGCATGCATTCTAAAGCTCATCTTTCAAATTCTTTCCCTTAAATCTGAGCTTAAAATTAGCATATAAATGCCTAACATAAAATCTATGCTCACATTCCATCACGTTGAGCACCTCTTGCAACCCCTGCAATTTAATTAAATATATTATAAAAATTGAATAATCAATTGATATACTAGTAAAAAATAGAAATACAATAAATATAAACACTATACCTTTTGCATGTCCGACATCACAACCCAACCTTTATCTTTGCATGAGCCAATATCCTCAAATAGCATGTCATGAACCAATTCCAGCTATCCTTGCACTCAGATTCCACAATGGCATATGCTATAGGATAGATATTATCATTCGCATCTTTTCCAACTGCAAATAGAAGATGGCCTCCAAAACTACCTTTCAAGAAACAACCATCTACACATATAATTGGCCTACATGCTGTTACAAACCCTTGTTTACATGCACCAAGACACACATAGAGTCGCTTGAATCGAGAGCCTTGTGCCTTGACCATCATTGTACTTTGAGGGTTAAATTTCATTATTGCCTCACAGTAAGCATATATTTTGGCAAATTGCTCTGAATCACAACCCTCAAGCACCTCCAATGCCATTTTTTTTGCTCGATATGCAGCAAATTTTGAAATTTCAACATTATAATCCCTTCTCACTTGATTTGCAAATGCTGTTGCAGTCCAATTTGGTTGGTCTCTAATGTGTTCAATGTACCTATTTGACAACCAACCTGCAGTCACCCACTTATTCTCTCTTTCCCATCCACAATTGTGCTCCTTATGGTGGAATGACTTAATTTGAAATGCATCTCCAGCATGAGTCCTTGATGCATGTGTAACCCAACCACAATTGCACTTGCACTTTACCCTGATTCGAGATGCTTCATTTTTTATATACTTGAACTCAATACCATTCTCAATGGTATATTGCTTTAATGCTTGTCTATAAATCTTAAAGTTTGCAAACTTCATACCAACTTGAAGATTGATAGGTCTTTTAAAATTTGTCTTCTCATTAAACTCATTAAATGATTGCCTTTCTATTCCTTAGTCTTTATCATCTAATCCAATTAGACTTTCTGACTCCTCAGTATCATCATAATCAAATTCCACTTGTTCATCCCATTCAAATCCACTTTGTGCCTCTACATTTCTTGTATCTCTACTGCTAGACCCCCCCCCAATCGGTTGTCATTCAACCATTGATTAACTTCTGCCTCTATCCCTCCATCAAGATTTTCAAAAAATAAATCTAGTTGCTCACTATCACTGTCAAAAAATTCACACTCATTCAAATCAATTTGGGTGTCGAACTCCTCTTCTTCAACTCTTTGTTCCTCCTCATATATTGAATTACCTTGTAAGTCAGCCATAGTTTTTGTCATTGATGTTACTATAACCTAACATCAAATAAAGAAAAGAATAAATAAGGGAATGCAAAAATGGTAACCAAAGGAAGATCTTATCTATTATTTGGACATACTATAATAAAGGAAAGAATAAATTTAGTAATCAAGCATACATGACCCAAATCCTTTCTTACCTACTCTATAACAATAATTTCTTATGCCAAATAATTGGTGTAAGCAAGAGCATAGGGATTTATTTACATTAAGAAAATGTCCCACTTATTCCTTTATGAACTACTCCTTCCCTTCTCTCCAGAACAACCAAATGAAATCAAAGCCTAGTGCACACTATTCAAATAATGAAATGCTAACAAGTATTAATTCCATAATATCCCATTCATGAATGACTACCATAGGCCTTGACATTCTCTTCTCTTTCTACAATGCCTTAAGAGCTCTAATGCAATTAAAAGTGAATGGTAGACACAATCATATAGAAAGTACTCTACGTGCCTGAAAGTGAATGACTCATAAAACTTTGTGTTCTTATTATTCTGACCAACTTCCCTCTTGTTGCCCCACTTAAAATTTATCTTATTGTCACCATTTGTCTCTAGTGTCTATGACATTGCATATCATCTGCAAGTTGTCAATGCTAAAAAGCAGAAGGCAGTAAATTATACATTGTGCAAACCATAAAGCATAAAAACTAATTATCGAAAGAAAAAACTGAATAAAATATCTAGCATAGAAAAATAATAACATTGAAAATCCACGAATTGAGAGATACCTAAATTAGTAAATTATATACTTAGATTAACGAAGATTAGAAGTGAAGAGCTAAAAATTCTGGGTAGAGAATCATCTGAGGAGCACAATCAAAGAGGAAATCACTGCAATGGAAGTTGCTAACAAAGGGGCCTATCAAATAGTAGAATGAACCAAAGAAAACTGGTTGAGGCACCGAACTATAAAGCTGTAAGCACACTCGAGCATGCTTTCCCAGGCTTTAGAAGTAACAATGAAAACCCAAAAAGGGAAAAAGATTGGACGAAGAAGAAAAAAATAATAATGCAAAGGACCAGCAACAAAAGAAAACTTCAAAAAACATAGGGTAACATCTATGCTTGTGTAGAATTTATAAAAGCCTATTTACAAAACAAAAGAATTGTAAAAGTCAAATAAAGAAAAGACTCATAAAATGATAAACATGAAAGAGAGTGCAAAACTAAAGTGAAAAAAAGACAAGAACAACATTTAGATCAACGTAAGAATAGTATTTTATTAAGGACCTTTTTTATTTGCCAATCACCCAAAAGCTTCCTGCGTGTAGGTTTGACCAACTGAGATAAAAAATGAACTTTCACTCCACTACATCTACAGCGGCAGTAGCAATTGAGGGTTTTCTGATAACTAAAACAAGAGGCGTGCGTAGCAGATTGACAGCAATGAGATGACAGGCAATGAGACTAAGGGTTTTTTTTTTTTTTTATTTATAAAATGACAGTTTCACCCTTATATAAAACTAATATAATAATTATTAAATTATTTGTTTATGCCAGATACCATGTAAGATGCCACATAGGATATGAGTCGTCTTGTGTTAATCTTACGTGGCAAATTCCATCAAAAAGATAACTGTGTGTTAATGGCAGGGGGTCTAAAATAAAAAAACCAAAGTTCAAGGGGGTTAAATTTAAACGTCGAAATATCAGGGGGTTATATGCAACTGCCCTAAAGTTCAGGGAGGTTTTATATAATTTAGCCTTTACTTTTTATATAATCATACTACTATACTCGCACAAAAGAATTCTTCATTTCCACAACACTTGGCCTCCTCGGAAAAACTCGCCAACGGTCTAAATTTAACATTTTCATCTGAAAATTTTTAGATCAAAAAATCATTTATTCAAAAACTGATAATTAAAATTATTTTTATTTTAAATTCTAAATAAAAAAAATTCAACCTAACTCATCTAGATATGAATAGTCTGCAATAGTTAATAGTTCTGGCCTTCTAGGTACTCATCATCACCACATTAAACCTGGTTTCAGTTTGTCGTATTAAAGAATCGATTTTAACACGAATATAGGAAATTTTTTACAAAGCATATTACATTTTAAGAAAGAGAGGATAAAGTAAAAGTCAAAAGTTGTTTGATGACGCCTCACTCCTTTAAGCGGCCAGACTGGTTTTTTTTTTTTTTTTGGTTTGGAAAGGAGGATATTGATAAGCCAAAACTGTACAAGAGTCATAGTACGTTAGTAGATTTCGGTGGAGTGGGCCTCTAACTCTTGGAATATTCTTCAGTTGCGATGCGGCCAGACAGCTTCTAAAAGAGAAAAAGCATCCAAATTGAAAACGAATCTTTAAATGTTGGTTTGGGTTAGTTTATTTTTAGACAATAAATATTTTATAAATTGTGATTTATGGTATATGAGATAAGTACGTATGTAAGAAGAGTTTTACTTCGACTTAAGTAATAAGTGTTTATTCTTGAAAATAAACCAATCCAAGCATGCTTTAAAGCAAAGTGGGAGAAATGAAACGCGCAACTTCTTGGAGTCAGGGGTGGTAATATGGTCTGGCCTACTGAGTTCGGTTTAACTCGTTATAGATTAAAATCACATGGGTTTGGACCTTAAAGAACCGTATCAATATGTATTAGTATTTAGCTCACTCAACTCATAACTACTGGGTTGGTGGGTTAGCTCGCACAGCCCATAGTATTATTTTTTTTCAAATTTTTTTAAACAATATATTAAAATTATTTTTTCTACAAATCTAAACCATAAAAAATTAAAAATACTTTACAAATTAAACATTCATCACAAACCAACACATGATAAAATAAACATAAATCCAAAAACTATTAGTAGAATTTAAAAGTAATCAATAATTAGTTAATATTAATGGTGTTTGAATTTGACGCATGATGTAAAGCTGTAAGATTTTTTTGAGCTCGATCACTTTACTTTTCTACAGTTAAATCAATAATTAGTCTTTTGGTTTGGGACTTTCGGACTTGGGTCTTAGGTCACATAAAAAAATATGAATCAATCCGTCAATCCGGTGGTCCAACCAGTCGTGGGTTGGAACCATATGGGTTTGGGCCTAAAAGATCCACTCCCAAACAGTTCCAGTTTTATAGAATCTAAACAGCTTATTATATCGGGTTGGACCGGCTCAACCTATGGTCTAAACCCATATTACCAACTTTAGTTCCAGGTTAAAAAAAACGTGCAACTTCTTCTTCTCAGACTGTTACGTTTGTTCCTTTTTTGCATGGGTTTAAGAACCGGACCGGACCGGATGGTCAGACCGGTTGGACCGTCAGCCGGTCAAGAGGGCGGGCCGGGTTACTACGTTGAGCCGTTTTCACTATGGGACCGTTTTTGAACCGCTTTTGGGCTGGGAACCGTTATTGGGCCCGAACCCGGAGCGGGTTTTTAAGAACTGGCCGGCCCAATAACTCACTTTACAAAAAAAAAACCTAGAATTTTTTTTTTTAGTTTTGATGCTGGAAACTGGAAAGTTTGCAAAGAAAAAAAGAAGAAGCTTAATATAGAAAAACACAAGTTTATATTGTTTAATCGCATATCTGTATTATGTGCATCTTTTTATTCTTAAATGATAAATATGTTCTCATTCTTCTCAAATGGCTCATAAATCTACATCATCTTGTTTGTTATTTTAAAAAGGTTAATATATTTCATATATATATATATATATATATTTTCTAGGCAGTAGGATAAGTGCTTCAAATCTATCTTAGAGTTAGATGTACAGGTTAAGAATTGTTTAAAAAAAGAAGAACATATTAATTGAGTTATTTTATTTTAATAATTTTATACCAGAAGAACATATTAACATAATCATATTTGTATAACCCTTGAGTGGTGGATATTTTAAGCATTTATCCTGATAGGTGACAATTGATGAGGTTTTTAAATGGTATTTTGTGACTTTACTAACTTCATATGAAGTTAGACTAATGACTAATTATTGTAATATAATATATATATATATATATAATATTTTTAAATTTAATTTTTACAATTTTTTATATATTTATTATGTAATTTAATATTAAATAATACTTAAAATATAATCTTATCTTTTATATATAATTATCATACAAATTAATATCCTTTTTAATAATTTAATCATGAAAAAAATTATTCCGATCATAATATCTAAACATTCTTATTTTATCAAAATTATTTTTTTTTCATAATTTAATTTTTAAAAATTATTCTCTATTTCTTTTTCAAAAACTAATCCAAAGATATTTTTTACAAAGTATGAGGGAAATTAAAGGAAAAGTCAAAAACGCGGCCAGACAACTTTTAAAACAGAAAAAGCATCGAAATTGAAAACGACCTTCCGAAGCCCAAAGAAACGCGCAACTTCTTCCTTCTCGGACCGCTCCTGCCGCGAAATCTCCCAAGTACTGACTTCCGTACGTTTCGTTTGTTCCTTTTTTGTTTGTTCCATGCGAGTCTCGAATTAATTATTTCTTTGCTTGCAATAGTGAATTCTTCATTCCCAAGTCAAAACTCGCGACCTATATATATAGCTACATGTAACCAAATATATCATCTTCCCATCGTATCATATATATTATATATGTGCGTGTGTGTTTGTGTCCACCACCCTCTATTATTAAGCTTTCACTTCTTCAGGTTACTACGTTTCAAGCTCCCCTGTTAAGTCTCTTTACATTCTTTAGGTGCATAAACTCTCCTACGTTCATTTCTCGAGTACACTGTAGAGCAGCTTCTTCCTTCTCAGAACGTTCCTGCCGCGAAATCTCCTAACTCCTTGTAACCTCCTACTTACAAGGAGTTTTCAATATATATATAAGCCTCGCAATATATATATATCTATATATATTACTCATTCAAGTTACCAACTTTCTACCTATCAGAGCAAATATGGCTACCGATTTGGAGACAATACAGACACTTCTGAGTGCCCCAAAGAATCTGAGCAAACCCAACAAAAGATGGCATTCTGCATTTGTTAGTATTTATTGTTACAGAACTCTCTTGTCTCACTTCAAATCCACTTTGCTTCCCTCCTCCACCACCGCCATGAACAACAAGCCTAAAAAGTTGTCCCCTTCTTCCTCCTACACTGTTATCGATTTAAACCCAGACCATTCATTTACCGTAAGCCAAACCACCCTCACAAATCTCGTCAAGGAGAAAAACGTGGCAACCCTTCAAACTCTTGGTGGGGTCCATGGAGTGGCCTATGCTCTAAAAACCGACATGCAAAATGGAGTCAAAGGCGGTGATGGTGGTGACGCTCCCGATGACGTCATCCGACGGCGCAACGCGTTTGGTTCTAATACCTATCCAAAACCACCAACGAGAGGTTTCTTTCATTTTGTGATTGAAGGCTTCAAGGACCTCACCATTCTCATTCGTTTAGTATGTGCAGCTCTGTCTCTTGGTATCGGCATCAAGGAGAAGGGAATCAAGGAAGGCTGGTATGAAGGTGGAAGCATCTTCGTTGCCATTTTTCTTGTGATTACTGTATCTTTCATTCGTAATTTCAGACGGAGCGGACAGTTTGACAAGCTGTCCCAGGTCAGCAATAACATCCAAGTCGATGTTGTACGAAGTGGTCACAGGCAATATGTTTCCATATATGACATCGTGTTCGGTGATGTTGTGTGGCTCAAGATCGGACACCAAGTTCCTGCTGATGGCTTGTTCTTGGAAGGCCATTCCCTGCAAGTTGATGAGTCAAGCATGACAAGGGAGAGCGAACACGTAGAGATTAATGCCGACAAAAATCCATTTTTGTTCTCTGGGACTAAGGTGGCCGATGGGTTCGCCAAAATGCTCGTTACTTCTGTTGGAACGAACACCACATGGGGTCAAATGATGGGTTCCATAAGCATAGACGACAATGAAGAAACCCCGCTGCAGGAACGCCTCAATAAGCTTACTTCTGCCATAGGCAAGGTTGTTGCTGTTGTCACTATTGTTGTGCTTGCCATTCCAGAAGGGCTTTCTTTCGCTGTGACTTTGATGCTTGCTTACTCCATAAAGAAGATGAAGGCTGATATGGCTATTGTGAGCAAGCTCTCTGCCAGTGAGACGATGGGGTGTGCAACAACCATATGTACTGATAAGACTGGCACTCTTACACTTAATCAGATGCAAGTGACTAAGTTCTGGCTTGGAGAAAAACCTATGGAAGAAAAAACTCATGAATCATCAATTCATTCAGATGTCCTTCAATTGATCAAAGAAGGGGTTGCCCTTAACACTACAGGTAGTGTTTCCAAGTCTAAATCAACAAATTTGGAATTTGAGTTTTCAGGTAGTCCAACAAAAAAGGCGATTCTTTCTTGGGCTGTTCATGATCTGAACATGAACATGGAGGAGTTGACGCAAAGTTCCACCATCCTTCATGTGGAAGCCTTCAATTCAAAGAAGAGGAGGAGTGGGGTTTTGATTAGAAGAAAAGCAAACAACAAAATTCATGCACATTGGAAAGGCGCAGCTGAGATGGTACTAAGATTGTGTTCAAAGTACTATGATGCTTCCGGCAATATCAAAACTCTTGACAATGACAAGAAGTTGGTGTTTGACCAAATCATTCAAGGAATGGAAGCCAGTAGCCTTAGGTGTATTGCATTTGCACACACAGAAGCGGCTCTAGAAGAAGATAGAGGAAACCTAAATGTAAAAGAAGAAGGGCTCACCCTCTTAGGACTTGTTGGTATTAAGGATCCATGCCGTCTTGGTGTCAAGCAAGCTGTACAAGATTGCCAAAAAGCTGGAGTAAGTGTCAAAATGATCACAGGAGACAATGTTTTTACAGCCAAAGCCATAGCTACAGAATGTGGCATCCTCCAACCTAATCAAGACACAACAGAAGCAGTCATCGAAGGAGAGGTATTTCGGAACTGGTCTGGTGAGGAAAGACTGAAGAGAGCAGAGAAGATTTGCGTGATGGCACGATCCTCTCCCTTTGACAAGCTCCTCATGGTTCAATGCCTCAAACAGAAAGGTCATGTAGTTGCAGTCACAGGAGATTGCACTAATGATTCACCAGCATTAAAAGAAGCTGATATAGGACTTTCTATGGGGATTCAAGGCACTAAAATTGCAAAAGAAAGCTCAAATATAGTCATCTTGGATGATAATTTCGCCTCAATCGTCAGAGTTCTAATGTGGGGAAGATGTGTCTATAATAACATTCAAAATTTCATTCAATTTCAGCTTACACTAAATGTTACTGCAATTGCAATTAACTTTGTGGCTGCAGTATCAACAAGAGAAGTGCCATTAACAACTATTCAACTATTGTGGGTGAACTTGATAATGGACATTTTGGGTGCTTTAGCTCTAGCAGCAGAGAAGCCTACAATGGAGTTACTGGATAAACCCCTAGTGGGTAAAATCGAGCCTCTCATCACCAACATCATGTGGAGAAATCTGTTAGCCCAAGCTTTATACCAGATCACAATTCTATTGACATTCCAGTTCAAGGGTGAGGCTATATTTGGGGTTAGTTCAGAGGTTAATGACACTTCGATTTTCAACACATTTGTGTTATGCCAAGTGTTCAATGCAAGGAAACTGGAGAAGAAGAATGTGTTTCAAGGGATTCACAAGAACAAGTTATTCATAGGGATCATAGCGATAACCATTGTGATTCAGGTGTTGATGGTGGAGTTTCTGAAGAAATTTGCAGATACTGAGAGGTTAAATTGGAAGCAGTGGGGTGTATGCATTTTAATGGCTGCTTTTTCTTGGCCTCTTGGTTGGGTTGTCAAGTTCATTCCAGTACCAAAGAAACCGTTGCTCAGTTTCCTAAACATGAAAAAGCTATGAAAACTTGCTTGTGGATGGTTATGTTGGCATAGGAGTCATAGAACATTAGTAGATTTCGGTGGAGTGTGCCTCTAACTCTTGGAATATTCTTTAGTTGCGATGCGGCCAGACAACTTCTAAAAGAGAAGAAGCATTCAAATTGAAAACAAATTTTTAAATACTCATTTGGGCTAGTTTATTTTTAGACAATAAATGTTTATAAATCATGATTTACGGCATATGAGATAAGTATGTATGTAAGAGGAGTTTTACTTCGACTTACGTAATAAGTGTTTATTCTTGAAAATAAGCCAATCCAAACATGCTTTAAAGCAAAGTGGGAGAAATGAAACACACAACTTCTTGGAGTCAGGGGTGGTTATATGATCTGGCCTACTAAGTTCGGTTTAACTTGCTATAGATTAAGATCTTATGGGTTTAGACCTTAAAGGGCCATATCAATATGGATCGGCATTTAGCCCACCCAACTCATAACCGCTAGGTTGATGGGTTAGCTCGCACAGCCCATAGTATCATTTTTTTTCAAATTTATTTAAACAATATATTAAAATTATTTTTTCTACAAATCTAAACCATAAAAAAAATTAAAATTACATTACAAATTAAACATTTATCACAAATCCACACATGATAAAATAAATATAAATCTAAAAGCTATCAGTAGAAATTAAAAGTAATCAATAATTAGTTAATATTAATGGTGTTTGAATTTGATGCATGATGTAAAGCTGCAAGATTTGTTTGAGCTCGATCACTTTGCTTTTCTACAGTTAAATCAATAATAAGCCGTTCGGTTTGGAACTTCCAGACTTGGGTCTTAGGTTACATAAAAAATATATGAACCAATCCGTCAATCTAGCGGTCCAACCAATTGTGAGTTAGAACCATATGAGTTCAAGCCTAAAAGAACCGCTCCCAAACAATTTCAGTTTTACAAAACCTAAACAGCCTATTTTGTCGAGTTAGACAGGCTCAACTCACTGTCTAAACCCCTATTAGCAACTTTAGTTCCAGGTAAAAAAAAAAAAAAACGCGCAACTTCCTCTTCTCGGACTGTTAAGTTTGTTCCTTTTTTGTTTGTTCCATGTGTGTCTCCAATTAATTATTTCTTTGCTTTTTACTGGCAAAAATGAATTCTTCATTTCCACGTCACTTAGCCTCCTCGGAAAGACTCGCCCAATATATATATATATATATATATAATTTGAACGGTCTATATATATAATTCTTCCTTTCCTGTTTCAGAAACTGAAGGAGCTACATTGGTGGAGAAAGGGGCGGCGGCAGTAAAAATTGCAATCATCATCCGAGGATGAACCCACTCTAAGAGAGAAAAAAAGTGAATTATTTGTATTTTCAGTATGAAAATTGCATTTTGGTCCACTGAAAATTGCACTCGTAGAAAGTGCTTGTTTTTTTGTCCTTAATAATGAAGATTAATTTTTGTTGCGGGCCAAGTATATACTCGTAATGTTTCCCAAAATCGCACTTCATAAAGTATTATTGGTTGAAAAAATACCCATGGCTTTTTAAAATGAGGTAAAATGACAAGACTGTTATTATATTTTGTCATTTTTTTTGTATTTTAAAAAGTTTATATATATTTTTACACCAATAATACTTTAAAATACCAATATTTGAAATTAGGGTTAGTTACTCGGATATGCAGAGATATTTACTACTATAGATAAAACTTTTAATAGCCCTTTTAATATCTAAAAAGTTAGGGACGTAGTAAAGTTAGGAAACAATGTTTGTTAAAAAAGAGGATGTCATAAGTGTTTCACTTACGGCGTTCCAAATTTAAAATAGGAACACCGTAAAGGTCTTTGGCATTTTCCCACTAACTGCCATCAGAAAGAAGGTAAAAAGAGACAAATAAAATCACAGCGGTGGAAATATTAATAAAGCAGAAACCAGAAATTATAAATATTATGATACATCTCATTCAACAACTCCTTCCTAATTCACACACAATCATATCATAGTCAATCAAATTATAAATCTAGCATCTGAAATCCAAATCCAAAATCTATACAATAATAACTCCAAAACTAAATCCGATAGGGAGAGATGAACTCATATTCTCTACTGGAACACGAGCCAAGACGCATGTTTCAGAATCTCAATCTGCAAGCCATAACAACATGAGTTAGAAGATAAAATAAAAGGGAAACCAAAAAAAAAAAAAGATAAAATAGTAAAAAAGGAGTGAGAAAGCAGAACATATCTGGAAACGAAAAAAGAAAGAAAAGATGAAGAAGCAAGAGTTAAAAGTGCAGAAAAAAGCAAGAAGTCTCGGATTAGATTAGAGGAGAAAGAAGCTAAGACGAGATATAAATATAAGTGGGTCAACAAGATTAAAAAAAAAAAAATTTCTTAGCAAAATGAAAAGCGAAGCACACAGACGAAGTTGAAAAAATCAACTTTTCTGCATCTCCAATATAAATAGGCACCATCTTTTGACCACCCTAAATAAATTAAGGACACTTTGGCATGCCAAAGGTTCCACCTTAGGCACCTAAATTAGGGACGCCAAAGATGGACTTTTGGCGTCCCTTTTCATATTGGGACATCTAATCTTTTAAAATTGGCGTATAGAATTATAAAAATGTCATTACCTTTATTTTTTAATTCTCTTTTTAAAAAACAGACATTCTTCAGGGTAGTAAAATCTATGTTTTGTAGTAGTGATTCTTGTAAGAAATTTCAGTTGCCAGTAGGTTGCTTATTCCATAGAAATTGCTGGAAGCAGAAATAATAAAAGACTACAGTTACGTTACTTCAGAGAACTTTGAAAAGGAGTGAAATTCGTAGGATTCTCCTCCATGTAATTTATTGGATACTTCCGAGATTTTTGTTTTCACACATACGAATGAATTGTCATCATAGTGCTGAATGAATCGCTGTCTCTCCTTTCTATTGTCGATCACCTATAACACGCTTTGCATCGGGCATACACAGAATCACATATAAAAATTTAGACATTGACAAATAACCAAGCATATATTATAAAACCGTCAAAAACATTTTCTGTTTTGATATATAATATCATCATATAACTTAGAAAATATCTTATATAAAAAATCTTCAAATAATCATTAAAGATGGAAGAAACTTGTGCAGATGAATACGATAGTTACAAAAGTCAAATCAAATTGCACATACACCTAAAAGTACTTGTATCAAAGATTATGACACCTCAAACACTTGCTTTTTAAAAACACAGATTGAGCATAGGACAATGGGTTATCTTGTCCGATTGAATGGTTGGTTTGATAGTGAATATCTTGAATCAGTTCTTAAATTTTGTTTTATTAAGGGGACCCATCATTTAGAGGCAGTTTAATATGAGGAATTTGGAGGTGGGAGGAGAAAAAAAATTTTATGAGTTGAATTTAAAAAAAAAAAGTTAGAAAAATGACGTTATAAAATTTTAATAAAAATAATGTAAGATAAAAAAATAGAAAATATAAATAAAAAAAAAATTTAACCTCACTGCTCTAATATCCCCCAAAACCAAAAAGCCACTTAATGTAAGTCAACGATTGAAGAACCGGATTGGATTAGATGGTCCAACTGTTAGACCGTCGAACTGAGACTCACTAGCAACTTCTCGGACCGTTCATGCGATCCAAAGTTCCGACGTACGTACGTTACGTTTGTTCCATGTGTGTCTCCAATTAATTATTTATTTGCTTTTTACTCGCAATAATTAATTTTTCATTTCCACGTCACTTAGCCTCCTCGGAAAGACTCGCCCAATATATATGTATATATATATATGTATAATTTGAGCGGTCTATATTTAACATTTTCAACTAAAAATTTTTAGATCAAAAAATCATTTATTAAAAAACTGATAATTAAAATTATTTTTAGTTTAAATTCTAAATAAAAAAAAATTCAATCAAATTCATCCAAATTCAATCTTGGAATATTCTTCGGTTGCGATGCGGCCAAACAGCTTTTAAAAGAGAAAAAGCATCCAGATTGAAAACGACCTTTCGAAGCAAAGAGGGCGAAAAGAAACGCGCAACTTCGTCCTTCGCAGACCGTTCACGCTAAACCTGCTAACAAAACCCCAGTAAAAACGTTGATCTTAGTGGAAGCAAAACCCCAGTATAAACTCAAGTCCATGTGAATGCAGAGGCTCGAATCTAACACAGCCAGAAAAAGATGCAAGAAAATTAATCATTCCCAATTGTAATGAGAAAAGTCAAACAACGCAGCTTTCTTTGATATATCTTCCAGTTTCCGAAAGTGAAGGAGCTACATTGGTGGAAAAAGGGCGTCGGCAGTAAAAATTGCAATCATCATCCGAGGATGAACCCACTCTAAGAGAGGAAAAAAATCAAAAAAGTGAATTATTTGTATTTTCAGTATGAAAATTGCATTTTGGTCCACTAAAAATTGCACTCGTAGAAAGTGCTTCTATTTTTGTCCTTAATAATGAAGATTAATTTTTGTTGCGGGCCAAGTATATACTCGTAATTTTTCCCAAAACCGTACTTCATAAAGTATTGTGGGGGTGAAAAAATACACATGAACTTTTTAAAATGGGGTAAAATGACATGATTGTTATTATATTTTGTCATTTTTTCCTTTTTAAAAAGTTTATATGTATTTTTACACCCAATAATACTTTATAATACCAATATTTGAAACTTGGGTTAGTTACTGGGATATGCAGAGACATTTACTAATATAGATAAGGCTTTTAATATCCCTTTTAACGTTCAAAAAGTTAGAGACGTAGTAAAGTTAGGAAACAACGTTTGTAAAAAAAGGAGACGCCAAAAGTGTTTCACTTACAGTGTCTCAAATTTAAAATGGGGAAGCCGTAAAGGTCTCTGGCATTTTCCCACTAACTGCCATCAGAAAGAAGGTAGAAAGAGACAAAAAAAATCACAGCAGTGGAAATATTAATGAAACAGAAACCAGAAATTATCAATATTATAATACATCTCATTCAACAATTCCTTCCTAATTCACACACAATCATATCATAATCAATAAAATTATAGATCTAGCATCTGAAATCCAAATCCAAAATCTACACAATAATAACTCCAAAACTGAAATCCGATAGGGAGAGATGAACTCATCTTCTCTGCTGGAATGTGGGCCAAGACGCATGTTTCAGAATCTCAATCTGCAAGCCATAATAATATGAGTTAGAACATAAAATAGAAGGGAAACCAAAAAAAAAAAAAAAAAAAAGAGAAGATAAAAATAGTAAAAAAAGTGTGAGAAAGCAGAACAGATCTGGAGGCGAAAAAAGAAAGAAAAGAGGAAGAAGCAAAAGTTAAAAGAGCAGGAAAAAACAAAAAATCTCGGATTAGAGGAGAAAGAAGCTAAGAAGAGATATAAATATAAGTAGGTCAACAAGACAAAAAAAATATTCTTAGCAAAATGAAAAGAGAAGCACATAGACGAAATTGAAAAAATTAACCTTTCTACATCTCCAATATAAATAGGGACCATTTTTTGATTTCCTTAAATAAATTAAGGACACTATGACGTGCCTTTGGCACCTTTGGCATCCCTAATTTAATTAGGGGAGTCAAAGGTGGACTTTTGGCGTCTCTTTTATATTAGGGCATCTAATATTTTAAAATTGACGCACAGAATTCTAAAAATGCCACCACATTTATTTTTTAATTCTCTTTTTAAGAAATGGATATTTTTTGGGTAGTGAAATCTATACTTGTAATGATGATTCTGGTAAGAAATTTCAGTTGCCAGTAGGTTGCTTATTCCATAGAAATTGTTGGAAGCAGAAATAATAAAAGACTACAGTTACTTCAGAGAACTTTGAAAAGGAGTGAAATTCGTAGGATTCTCCTCCATGTAATTTATTGGATACTTCCGAGATTTTTGTTTTCACACATACGAATGAATTGTGTGAAAAGTCGCCGCCTATGCGACTGTCGCTGAAAGTTTTGGCGGCGACTTTTAATATCGCCGCTGAAAGTATACTTTCAGCGGCGACTTTTGTCGCCGCTGAAGGTGACTTTCAGCGGCGACTTTTTTATCGCCGTTGAAAGTATACTTTCAGCGGCGACTTTTGTCGCCGCTGAAGGTGACTTTCAGCGGCGACTTTTTTATCGCCGTTGAAAGTATACTTTCAGCGGCGACTTTTGTTGCCGCTGAAGGTGACTTTCAGCGGCGACTTTTTTATTGCCGCTGAAGGTATAGTTTCAGCGGCGACTTTGGTGACTTTCAGCGGCGACTTTTGTCGCCGCTGAAAGTGTTAATTTTTTTCAAAAAAAATTTTGAAAAATTCAATTTTTTATTAAAAAAATTCGAATTTTTTTTTAAAAAATTTAATTTACAATTGCCACGTGTCTCCGCCCCGTGCTGCCACGCGTCGCCTCCTCGTGCTGCCACGTGTCGCCTCCTCATAATTCCTCCAAGTGACTCTCCTCCAGTTCGAACCCGCGACCTCAGGGAGCCGATGCCTTCGCGCGCGAGTCTCTACCAGTTGCGCCGAAATGAACCTATGTCATATTATTACATATTATTATATATATACTATTATCATATATATAAACATACATACATATAATTAATTAATTATATACATATAATTAATTATTAATTAAATATAATATTACTGGATAAACCCCTAATGGATAGAACTGAGCCTACAATGGAATTACTGGATAAACCCCTAATGGATAGAACTGAGCCTCTCATCACCAACATAATGTGGAGAAATTTGTTAGCCCAAGCTCTATACCAGATCACAATTCTATTAACACTACAGTTTAAGGGTGAGGCTATATTTGGGGTGAGTTCCGAAGTAAATGACACTTTGATTTTCAATACGTTTGTGTTATGCCAAGTGTTCAATGATGAGTTCAATGCAAGGAAGCTGGAGAAGAAGAATGTGTTCCAAGGGATTCATAAGAACAAGTTTTTCATAGGGATCATAGGGATAACCATTATGCTTCAAGTGTTGATGGTGGAGTTTCTGAAGAAATTTACAGATATTGAGAGGTTGAATTGGGGCAGTAGGGTTGTATGCATTTTAATGGCAGCTATTTCTTGGCCTCTGGGTTGGGTTGTCAAGTTCATTCCAATGCCAAAGAAGCCGTTGCTCAGTTTCCTAAACATGAAGAAGCAATGAAAACTTGCTTGTTGATGGTTATGTTGGCACAGTGATGGGGTCTGCTGATATTCTTTGTTTTGCCTTTTGAATCTTAACATTTGCTTCATTATATTGTAAAGAAAAAATTCATTATTTATTTTGTTGCTATTATTTGGATTATTGTAATTTAATAAGCATTTGATGTTAATAAACCGATTCATATCTTGATCATTACAACTATGCCCTGTTTATGTGTATTTTTCTTCCTTTTTCTTCTTTTGTTTTAATAACACAAAAAGAATAAAGATGATACAAAAGAAAAATACACATAAACAGGGCATAGTTGTAATGATCAAGATATGAATCTGTTTATTAACATCAAATGCTTATTAAATTACAATAATCCAAATAATAGTAACAAAATAAATAATGAATATTTTCTTTACAATATAATGAAGCAAATGTTAAGATTCAAAAGGCAAAACAAAGAATATCAGTAGACCCCATCACTGTGCCAACATAACACTTGGCATAACACTTGGCATATCCCATTAGGTGGGGTCAGCTACATGAATTACATTGTGCCATAGTGCTCTCTATCAACACCCAAAACTTTGGAATCAATTTAACTTAAATTCTTGAAAATTAGTGAGAACATGATTTGTTATTAGTATACATTAATTCATGTCCTTACTAATTTTGGGCAGCTAGAGTTATATAAACTTAACAATTCAGGGACCCTTTTATTAGTTCAAAGGTTTTGAGCACACAAACCTTCTCATGTTGTCTCATTGGCCATTCAAGTGGGACATCATCTGCCTTGGTATAGCCTCCTAGGGGATGAAGAAGGACTGGATGATGATGATGATGATTATTATTATTATTATTTGCATGAAGTCTGGATACCATTATATAACAGTAATACTTACATCCTTACAACTACAAACAAAAGGAAAAAGCAACAAAAAACAAAACGAACCTAATCCCTCATCAATTTCCACGTTCTAATCAGGAGGTGGCGGTTGATCAAGGATACAAAAGTTTCCTACCAGGTTATGAGCTAGTTTAACTAATATGTCTGCTATACTAATAGAATCTCTAGACACATGATGAACGACAACATTCCAGTCTCTATGAATAAGAGCTCTAGCCTCGACGATGATATCCCTAAAAGGATGGTTTGGTTCACATCCTCTAGTAATAAGGTTGATAGCCTCAATAGAATCTGATATCACTTTGATCCTCCGATAACCACGAGCCCAGCATAGTTGCAGATAGATTGGACAGGATTATTATAACCCATATCAAGCAGCCGCCTGAGAGTACCAGTGTCAACTAGGGATGGAAATAGGTCAGGCCCCTAACAGGGGCCTACGGCCTAGCCTACTTAAAGCCTAGTCTAGCCTATTTAGTAAATAGGTCAGGCTCAGGCTCAGGCATATTGCTAGGCCTATTTAGATAAATAGGCCAGGCCTATTTTTATAATGCCTAGTCTACAAACCTACAAGCCTGGCCTATTTAGCTTTTTTTTTAATGTATACTATTACATAAGGATATATAATATAATCTAAATAATTTTATAAATTTATCAACTTAACCTTAATTCTAAGTTTCATATCACATTGTCATTACACTCAACCATTACTTTCGCATAAATCATTCACCCTTGTCTTTCTTCTCTTCGATCGCTCGAGATGGCAATACTAACTCACTCACTCTCCCCTAATTTGCACCCTCCACTAAAGAATAATAATTGGTATGAGTTTATTTTAGTGTCAAATGAAATATTATAATCTAAGTAAGGAGTTTGTCCCAATTTATGTGGGAAAGGTTAAAGAGGTAAAATCTAGTTTTGTATGTTATTTGTTATGTTTAATCAATTTTAGAAAATATATTTCATTAGTCAACAGACGATTAGTTTTCTTTATTCCTATTTGCTCAGACAACTGTTGTCACTAGACATTCTTTTCTTTTCCTTACTAAGCCCTAATATTACTATGAGAATGGATATTAGGCTTTTAAGACATAATATAGGATTGTATGTAACTGTGAAGGGTTATATATGAATTTGGAGGCATAGGTTTTAAAGGCTATTTAAAAGCTTACATTATTTAAGTAGGCCTTTAAACAGGCTCCAGGCCTTATCAGGCCTTTTGAAGACCCAAGCTCAAGCATAAAAAAAAAAGCCTACATACAGGCTCAGGCCCAGGCTCAGCCTTTGGATCTCTATTGCAGGCCCAGGCCTATTTAGGCAAAGCCTAACCTAGCCTAGCCTATTTCCACCCCTACTGTCAACAAAGTAATAATAATAAAAACTTTTTGTAAACAACAAATTCCAATGTCGAAAAGTCACTAATCTCTTATTTATTTTTTAGATTTTATCCCTACTAAATTAATTTTAACTTAACTTAATTAGCTAATCTATAATATTAATGTTTATAAATGCCCGTCGGTCCATTTATAATTTTATATACCTACCTCAATTAATTATGTAATATCTCATATAATTAAATAAGATGTAATTTAGATCGGTCTCACTCTAATTTGATTACGCGAAGCTTCTAGGTATATGTCTGTCCTAGACGCACGTTAAATAATTTCTAATTCCACATTATTTAATCTCATGGTCAATTTTAGATTTCCTTTGTCAAGTTCAATCCTAGATCCCAAAACATGCTCAGTGGTGGACAATCACAAAGCAATAAATAATAAAAATAAGATTAAATAAACTAAAATTATATTAAGCAAAACTAATTGATGGAAATAATCGCTGAACCTCAAACAAGTTCATAGCTCCTTCACGTTGAAAAGAAAAAATTAGTCACACATGACTTTAACCAAATCCATCTCAGCAACAATGAGCATCAAAGAAGAATCAATGGCCATAACAGACAAGGAGAATAAAAGAGAATCAATTAAAGGATGAGCTCTATGTTTACTCAATATTCTTCCTCTCTAACCACGAACGCTCTCCTTGGCTGCTCCAATCGAGGAAGTTAGTAGAAGCAGAGATTACTTTGGTTCTTCAAGCTCGAACGACGATGAAAATGAATTGTGATTCTCCCGTCCAATCCACCAGCGACCGCCAACTCCAATAGCTCCTTTTATTTCGTTTTTCGTTAAAAAAGATACCTCCTTGATGCCGCCTTCTTACTTCTATATGATGGTGGCTGCTTCCTTTAATGGAGAGTAGGTGCCTCCCTTTCTCATGTGCAGCTGTCTCCTTTCCATCTTGTGGCTTTCAATTTTTCAGTCAAACTTGGCTCCTCCAACCTTAGCTTTTTTTTATTGGGATAGTTTAAAAAGCATTTATAAATATATTTTTTACGTAAATTGATATAAGACTTATCTCACATGTTTATCTCGTATATCGTAAATCATATTTAAAAAATATTTATAAGCTAAAATTAAGCTATCCTAAATAAACACCGAGATCTCATTTCTTCTCTGTTTTTTTTATTCCAAACGGTGTGGCATGAGAATAGCTTCCTTCTTTGATTTTTTAGATCAACAACTTCAAATTGATTTTTTCCACTAATGCACCGTACCTTATTGATGAAAACAAACACTAATGATGATGATGATGATAGCAACGTAAGCTTTTTTCTTTTTTATATTATTATAATTTATTTAGTGTCTGTTTGGATTAGCGGTTGAGAAATTTTTTTTTTTTTTTTTTTTTTGCAATCTGGCTTTTAGAAAAGTCAGATAGGATAAAAGTCATATTGTAAATGTGATTTGTGTTTGGATTGACGGTGACAGAAGTGACTTTTTTTTCTAACCTTAAACATGTTTGGATTAGTATTTAAAAAGCTCGTTTAGATGAAAAATGACTGAAAATGGCATGAATCTTATTGAATACTATATATATATATATATATATATTATTTGTATATATTGTGATAATTGAAGTGAAAAAATTATAAATAAAATTTGATAAAATAAAAAAAATCAATTACTATTGAAAAGAAAAGAAAAATACACTAACGTACTTAATTAAAAATAGATAAATTTATATTTAAATTAGAATGCATATATGAAATGGATTATTTTTAATTAAATATAATTTTAATTTTTTCCCATTTTTAATCATACCCTACTTATTGTAAATACTCCCTAGTTTTTATTTATAAGCAATATTCTCCCATACCAAGCCCTATATATAATTAATAATCTATGTTTGTCTAGAAACTTAAAAGCATTTTGTTTGTATTTCTAATTAATTTTAACTAACATTTAAGTTGATAGTTTCTTGGGAGAATGAGGAGATGGAGGATAAGATTGTCCAGCTCAAAAGACTTTTTATTCACGAAAATGAAACTCCCCTCAAATGACTGTTGAAGATTTGAAAAGTCAAGACAAAATAGCTACCCGCTAAGATTTATCTTGGTTTCCTCCTACTTTTTATATAGGGTAAAGGTGTAAATTTATTAATGAAGATTTGTCGTGTCTGGTATAAATATATTTTAAAATGAGTAAAAATACTAATGGACAATTAAAAATGGTGCATCCAGCACAAAACCGTTAAATTTGACCTAATGCCGTTAGGGGTTTTCTCCTCTTATAATTTAACATCGTTAGGTCAAATTTAACGGTTTTATACTGGATGCACCTTTTTTAATTGTTTATTGGTATTTATACCCTTTTAAAAATATATTTGTATAAGACGCTCCTCAAATAAAACTTCATTAATAAATTTACACATTAACCCATTTATATAACCAATATTCTCAACGCCCCGAAAAAGTAGCTGGATTCAACTTCTATTAGAAGCGGCTTTTTTTTTTTTTTTTTTTTTTGCCTCAAGCCCAGTGGCACTTGATGTGTTCCCAAATGAATGGAAGATAAGCTAACTGGGCTTTTGGGTGCTTTTAGTATTTGATTGGGCTTTTTTTTTTTAATTCTACCGTGTTTCCAGACAAACCCTAAATTTCTTTCTTCTTTTATGTGAACCTGCCAGTTAAATTTCAAGGTCAGAAAATGTTCTTCATTTTTTCTTTATGTTAATTATTATCTCTTGGTGAATAAAATCCATTTATGATGACCCGAAGAGAATTCATCAATTGTTGTTGTTGTTGTTTTTTTTTTTTTTTTTTTTTTTTTTTTTGCGGCGATGAATTTATCGATATTTTTTCTAAGGACAAAAATATATAAGGAATTCTTTGATTAATGGACAGTTTGTGATAAATGATTAATTATTTATATTTTTCAATTTGTATCATATTCATAGTGTCCCCAAAGAAAAACAAATATGTTGTGCGTACACGGGTGTGTTTGGTTTGAAGGGAAGGGAGAAGTGACAGGGAATATGAGGGTGGATAAATTATCTTTTTAGGTTAAAGGAATTTAAATTTTGGGAGGGAAACCAAAATTTAAAAAGAATGAGAAAGTAAATTTTAGGCGGGAACCCAAAATTTAAAAAGATTAACAAATATGAAAACTATATATTATATTTAGGACCAATATTAGCTCTTTAAATATATATTATATTAAGGACTCAAAGAGTATATACTATTTAATAAAAGCCCAAAAAATTTTGGTGAAGAGGATTTGAGCTTGTGGCGACAGTGTTGGGAGAGGTCATAACTAGGGGTGTTCAAAACCCGGGACGAGACCAAAATACCCCAATTCTGGTTCCCGGTTTTTGGCCAATATGCAAATTGTATTCTGGTTCCAGTTTGATCTCGAGACCAAGACAAGGAAATTTAGTATTTTAAAAAAAAATTAAAAAATATTATTATATTAGTTAAATTCTCTATATTCTATTATTTAAAGTGACCATTTACCAATTAACAAGGGCATAAAAATTACACAAATTGCTATAGAATTGAAGAACAACATTTTATGATGATGATGATCATCTTCTTCTTCGTTATTATCTTTATAAATTATATAGTTAGGATTAGTATTACGATATATTAGATTTAACTCCAATAAAAGATGTGGGATTAAATAGCAAATTTGCCCCGGAAGTATGGGTCCAGGAGCAATGTTGCCCCGGAAGTTTCAAAATGTAGCAATGTTGCCCTTTTCCGTTAAAAAACAAATGTTAACCGTTAAAAAATTGACGTTGACTATTAATTTTTTAGTGGAAAAGGGAAAAATTGCTACGTTTTGAAACTTCCGTGGCAACTTTAAGATCCAAAAAACTTTCAGGGCAACATTGCTCCTGGGCCTATACTTCCAAAGCAAATTTGCTACTTAAACCTAAAGATATGATACACATCTTATCAAATGATAACTTAGGGTCTGTTTGACAAAGCAGCGAGGGTCCAAAAATACACAGTGATAAGCTAAAAAGTACAATGAGATTATTTTACTCTGTTTGGGTTCACATTTGTCCAACTAGACTTTTAGCTTAAAAGTATACGTAGCTTCTTAAAAAGAAGCCAAAAATATATGCTTTCCACGTGGGTGCATCATGGTGGGATTGAAAATGTCCATAGGTCCCATATGATGCCTTCTCCGTTCTCCTCTCTCCCCATCATGTCCCCATCCCGTTGTCTTATGCTTTTTTTTTGGGTCTTTTGCTTATTCTAACTAAGGGCCCATTTGGTTCGATCCCATTACACCCTGCGGTGCAGTGCAATGCGATGCAATGGTAATGCAATGCGATATTAATTACAAGGGTAGTGTTTGGTTTGATTTTTAAGCAATGTGCAATGAGTTAATATTTTAACAATTATTTAAAATTAATATATTACACAAAGTCTATTTTACCCCTTAATATAATCTTTGTAGAAAAAATAGTTATAAGACGGCGACAGCGGGGATGGAGGAGGAGGAGGTAGCGGCGGTAGGCAGCGGGGGTGGAGGAGGAGGTGGTGGCAGTGGCGGTGGGCGGTGGGCCGGGTGTGGCGGCAGTGGAGGTGGCGGCGGCGGCAACGGGGGGTGGAGGAGGAGGTGGTGGTGGTAGGCGAGGGTGGCTGCGGAGGAGGAGGTGGTGGTAGTGGCGGTGGGCGGTAGGGGTGGAGGAGGTGGTGGTGGGCGATAGGCGGTGGGGGCAGTGGAGGAGGAGGTGGTGGTGGTGGTAGCGGCAATGGGCGGTGGGGGTGGAGGAGGAGCTGGCGGCGGCGGCGGGTGGAGGAGGGAGGTGGTGGTGGTAGGTGAGGGTGGTGGTGGAGGAGGAGGTGGTGGTGGTGGTAGGCAGTGGGGGCTGCGGGGGTGAGGGTGGCGGTGGAAGAGGAGGCGGTAGTGGCTACGGGGGGTGGAAGAGGTGGTGGTGGGTGGTGGGCCGGCGGCGGTGGGCAGGGGCAGCGGCGGGTGGTGGGCCGATGGCGGGGCCGGGGGTGGTGGTGGGTGGAGGTGACGGTGGTGGAGGAGATAGTGGTGGCGGCAGAGAGTGGAGGTGACGGCAGTGGAAGAGGAAGAGGTTGTGGCGGTGGCAGTTGTGACGTAATGCGGCAAGTGAAATGAGATAAGTGAAACAAAGACAAAGCAAACTAAAGGGTAAATTGGACTTTTTAGACTATGCAATGGGATGGTAATGAGGATTCATAGGGGGGGAGGTATGAATGAGGATTACCAATTTTTTAGTAATCTTCATTACCATGGTAAACCCTATTACCATGCTAAAGAGCTACCAAACACTCTTCTCTTGATAATGCAATCATAATTACCATTGCAGGCATGCAATGGGGTTGAACCAAACGAGCTCTAAGAGTCTGGTTGGTGTAAAATGGCAAGAGCAAGAGATATATAATATTTTTTTTCCAAAACATATATTTTTAAACTTTAGGTTGTTAAACATATTTTCTGGCAAAAAAATGTTGGTAAAAAATTAATTATATTTTTAGCAATATAATATTATTTAGTTTAAAAAAAACTTAAGATTCTTGTTATTTTGTAATTTATATAAATTTTTATCTATTAAAAAATATATAATTAAGTGTTTCTTAGTATTTACAAATTTTTCTCAATAATATATTAATTAGCAAATTATATACATATAATAGAAACTCATGTCATTTTCAGTAATTTTTCATCTAAACTTGCTTTTCAGATTTAAAAGAAATCACTTCTACCACCGCCAATCCAAACACAAATCATATTTACAATATGACTTTTATCCTATCTTAAGTTTGCAAAAGTCATATTAAAAAAATATCACTTTTGACACCGCTATTCTAAACATGCCCTTAATTTATGGGGTAAAAAATATAAAAATAAAAGGATTACTTAATTTATAAGGTAAAAAATAAAAAAAGGGGGGGACCGGGACCAGGATAAGGATATGTGATTCTGGCCCCGTCTCAATCCCACCCTGGATGAGAAATTCCCAAGATTAAAATGTATGAGACTAGACTGGGATGACTAAAGATTGAGATACTCTGAACACCCTAATCATAGCATCATTGCATTGCAGAGAGTAAGTTTTGCATCTACCAACACGTGCCTCACAACGTTCTGATTTGTGAAGTCATGTGTTCAGGATGGCTTTTTCAGCCTCTAAATGCATCATTCCAGGCCCAAAAGCCAAATTGGCCTGTTTGGACTTATTCAATGGTTAAGCTTTTTACCAATTGGACTTTCAGGAAAAAAGTTAGGGTGTGTTTGGAACAGCGATTGTCAATTGGGCTTGTTTCAATTGGGCTTGTTGTGATATTACTTTTGATAAAAGCTAAATTATGTAATGTGATTTGTGTTTGGATTGGCGATTGTCAATTGGGCTTTTGCAGAAATGAAAAAAATGGTGTGTTTGGAACAACGATTGTCAATTGGGCTTTTGTGATAATGATAAAAGAGAAATGTAATTAAAAATTATAAAAAATTAATAATAGTTTAAGTTGGGAAATTAGACAATTAAAAAATGCACAATCTAAGTAGAAAAATATTAAATAACCAACTGTATCACATGTTCCGTACAATTTGATTTCTAATTGAGTCACGAATTTGAATCATTTCAGAGGAAGATCGCCTGCCATAATTTGTCGTGGAAGATTGTTCAGCTACACTATTATTTTCTACATCAACAAGATTCCCAGCTTCACCTTGGCGAAACACTACGTCTGCAATATCATTTCGCCTAATGAAATTATGAAGGGCCATTGTTGCACAAACAATGCGGACTTGTGTCTGATAGCTATACTTGCGCATGTTTTGCAACAATTGAAATCGATTCTTCCACACGCCAAAAGTCCTTTCAATTGTAGACCTTAAACTAGAATGATAATAATTAAAGGTCTCATTAGCGTTTCTAAATCCGGGTTGGCGGCTAAATTCTGGAAGATGGTAACGCTCACGTCTATAAGGACCAAGGTACCCAAGTTGTGTCGGATAACCAGCGTCAACCAAATAATATTTTCCTAATAAAAGTTTAAATCAATCCAAACTATTAGATTCATTAAAGTGTAAAATGAAAATAATTGAATAGAAGGTGACGGAGCAATACCTGCAGGTGGATGAGGGAAGTTATAAGATGGATTAGAAATGGCATATTCGAAGACACGAGCATCATGTGCAGTACCTTCCCAGCCCGCCATAACAAACGTAAAGCACATGTCCCAATCACATACAGCCATTACATTCTGTGTTGGATATCCCTTCCTGCCGATATATCTCTCACGGTTCGCACCAGTGATCACACACTTAATGTGGGTTCCATCTATTGCTCCAATAGCATCTTGGAAGAATGGATAATAACGGCGATCTTCTTTTATTTTGGGGTGGCATACACTGAATTCGGGATCGGACGGTCTGATATTTTCCCCCGCTAGACTAAAGCAAGCATCTAATACATTGTGCAAATGCCTACTGACCGTTTCCCCTGAATGTTGAAAGAGCTCTTGAACCACCCTATTGCCTACTCCATGGCCAACGGTGAGCAAGAACATGGCAACCATTTCCTCGATCCCAATATTCGTTGAAATCTGTAAGCCATGTTCGACCAATTTATGACACAAGCTATAAAAGACATGTTTTTCCACTCTAAACATGTCATGACAGCGTGAACCATGTGTTGCCAATACCTCTTGCACCCAGTCATGACCGGTGCGTGTACTTGTTTTTCGCGGTTCTTTACATATAAAAGGCATCCAATATGCACAGATCAACGCAGCCAATTGCTCATATTCATCTACTTCATTATTTATAATATCTATAAGTCGAGATTGGTCATCTTCCTCCACCATGTCAGGTAAGTGTTGATTACTCGAACTTGCCATTGATTATGTACCCTGAGTGTGATTAAAAATTCAAGTATGAGTAATTGAATGAAAAAACTCCTAATAAGAACTCAATAGCATATAATAACTGGCATAACGTAGTTTACACAAAGCATAATGTCATGAAGTCAAATAAAACATAGTTTAGGTACATCTACTCATCATAAATCATAAACTCCAACCACGAAACCACAAACTCCTTGTTTCGTTTACAGAGTGACATGAAAGTCTCCCGATGAGTCTTATGCTCAATTAGCTTGATACAGCGATTACGAAAGCTCTTATCACGTATGACTTCCTCAATGCCAAGCAGTTCACTCATAGCAGAATCGACACTAACATCGTTCATTGCATCTAATGTTGCCGTTCTGTCCTTGGATGCATTTGCCATCACACTAATTGCATCAGCGATTTGTCTTGAAGCTGGCATTTTCTGCTTCTTTCTCTTCCCAGACCCTTCACCCATCTTCCGCTTACCCCGACTTCCCTCCTCAGTATCACCATTTGATGGCGTGCTTGTTGTTAACCCAATGCTTGCTAGCTCATCCGTCACTCCGGTACTAGGCACAGGGTTAGCACCAAACATGTCATCTTCACTATCCCCTGAGCCTTCCTCTTCATCCATAGAGGGTCGATACACATTCTCCTGCTCATCCTCCTGTTGTGTCTGATGCTGTGGGACAGAGGGTACAACTACATCTTCGCCGCTTGCCATCGCATCCTTGAAGATTATTCTTAATTCATTCTCGAACTTAAGGCCTGTGTGCCTAAACTTTCTATATGCTGGCTTCTCCTGTATGCAAACAAGAAACCCGTTTGTGACAATTACTTTACTAAAACTAATCACTTATGAGGGGAAAAATTGAAAGGTATAAGTTACAACAGTATTGTTTTACCTGTAGTTTTCGTTGCCACCACTCATTTGTTGCCATGACTTTTTTCGTCACTGGGTCTATCCCCACCCCAGTTTCTTTGATTAAAGAATCCCAAGTCTTGAAATCCTTTTTCAAGATATCTAACCTATTCTTCAATTTCTTTCTGTCATAATCTTTCCCAGTCTTCGCATTAAACGTAGAGACAATAATTCCCCACGCTTTCTTTGAAAATGCCTGCCCTCGGCGTTCTTTTTTGTACACTTGCTCAACGCAGGCGTTGACGAAAATCTCCGTTGTTTCATCATCCCAAACAGCTTTGTCCATATTTCTATACCACTATTTCAACACTATTTCCACCGCAAACAAATAAAAATTAAAACAACTATTGGAGCAAATGACAGTGAGCATCACAAATGTTTGATTCTTAATATGAATTAATATGAAGGCTAAAACACAACGTCATTAATAGGAATTAATATGAAGGCTAAACCACCCAAATTTGCAATCAATCTCATGCTTTTGTAGTAGTATTAGTTACAACAAAAACGGCCATCACAGCCCAATTGACAAACGCCAAAATGTGCATTATAGGATTAGGAAACATGGAGACCCAAAGGTGGCCTCAATCTCTCTCTGTTTTTCCTGCCAAAATCGATTCCGTGGATTTAATTTGTGCGGTGATTAAAATTTAACATAAAGTATGGGTTATTCATGGGCAGCGCATATAGGAAGAAGGGGGAAGGCCTTATTGAATTTTTGCTCAAACAGGGAACAGAGCAGCCATCCATAACAAAAACAAATGGCTTAAGAATATTTGGGTGACGAGGCAGTGTGGTTAGTGAAATGCGCAATTTGTTCAGACACAAGACAAAATGAGGAGAACAGATATAAAATAGAGGGGGGGGCCTCGGCTTGCTGCCGAAATGAGGTTGTAAGTATCAAGTTGCAACAAAATCCAACATGAAAGCAACCATTTGGGCCTGAAAATGACAAGGTTAGGGTCACTAAATATAATTTCCAAGCTCCCCTCGAATCACGCCTCTTTATTATATATTATGATATTATTACTTTATTTCTTGATTGTCCATACTTAGAGCTTCACGTTATTGATTCTTAGTACTCTCTATTTTTGTTGCCACATTACACCGTAGCATAACAAAACAGAACAGAAATATTCTAAGATTTAAGGCATCTCTGGAGGAACTCACAAAACTGGAATCAGAATTACTTCTCTTGTTTCCTAGTATTCTGTTACTAATCTCAGTGCCAGAAAGATCACTCCTCGGGCAATAGAATGGGACTCCCTCGAGTTGATTTCCTAACTGTCTTTCTATCAAATGGATGAGGGAAATTAAACATTACCACCAATGAAGACATGTAAAATCCATACAAGAAACAGAAGCTTCCATAAATACTTCGCACAACTAAGCACTAAGAGCGTCCATTTTATACAATGAAAAACCAGTGTAAAAGAAGATCTAATGACACACAAATCATGATAACGGGGGCAAATAAATATCATCAACAAATGTCCAGGCTTTGGAAAGCATGAGAGTGACCTAAAAACCTGTTTCAAGTAACAGAGATTCTAACTAAGCATTCAGTTTCTGCTATCCTCAGTAGTTAGCGAAAATGTGATTGAAGAGTCTCCAAACATCTGCATTGCAGCCCCGACAGTCTATTTAGAAGAAAGTTCTCCTACTAATTAAGCAAACAGTAGATAAATGATTGAGAATGAAAATTTCAGAATCAATTGTTCAAGAAAATAAAGTAAACCTAGTGGGAGCACAACAAGAGGGGAGAGTGTAGAGTTGACTAAAACCAAGCGAACCCACCTATAATCCAAAAGAAAAATGCAAACATGTATCCTATCTCATTCCCTCTGTTCCTATTGTTCTCTTTTTCCATCTTTCCTGTCTCTTCTATCTCATTCCCTTAGTTCCTATTCTTCTCTATTTCCCTCTGTCGCAGGTCATAGCTCATACTCTGTTCCTATTCTTCTCTATTTCCATCTGTCGCACCTCATCTAATATAATACTCTGTTCCTATTCTTGTCTTTCCCTCTGTCGCTGGGCTTCTACCTAATTCCCTCTGTTCCTAATCTTCTCTATTTCCCTCATCCGAAACAATGTACAAACCCAAAACACAAAGAATGAAGTTGGCGTATGCGGCATGCTCCATTTATTTCTAGTTAACACAACAAGCTAATCAAGGCAAGCACCAGACACGTCGACGGAGCAGATCGACCACAGGGACAGTTAAACAGAAATGAAACAAGATTAAGGTTAAAGGAAGTTAAAAACCTCAGCAGCCGAACAGATCCACGCCGACCGGAAGATCTACGACCAGAGCACCTTCAACCGGAGATGGCGACTTCAACGCCAGGCAAGCAGAAAACGATCACCGCCACCAGATCGGCCACACCCACAGTCAGGCCCGACGAAAACCACCGAGCAACGAAGTCGCCCACTGCAATGGAAGCTATTCGGAGCTTCTGGTGCTGCAACCGAAGACCACCGAGAGGAAGACCCACACGCGAGACACGGCAGAGCTCCGATTTTAACACCACGCCGGAAAATGGGACACCACGTTTCAGACCTTCTCGAGCTGCATCAGGCACCGCCGCGAGATGGAGTTCTTCGTGCTGCAGGAGAATGGGAGACTGATTCGCATGAGCAAGAGATAAGAGAGAGAACGAGGGCTCGGTTGGTGCAGAATTTAAAACGCATTAAATGCGTTTAACGGTAATTCTCTGACTCGTTGAGTGAAAAAAAAAAACGGTAATATATCAGTTGGGCTTTTATCAAAAGCTCCACCCTTGAGCTTTTGTTAAACGTTCCTCTACAGTGTCAATCCATGCAAAAGCCCGATCAGTAATTTGAGCAACCAAACATCAAAAAAAAAACGTTGCCAACTGTTGGGCTTCTGAAGCTCCAATTGGGCTTAATGGAACCCAAACGTGGGTTCCAAACACACACTTACTTTTTGCTCAAGCTGGAATTCCTAGCTTATCACGATTGGAAAAGCCAGTTTTTTTTTTAAGCTCTTCTCTCTCTTCTCCATTGAGCGCATCTCACTGGTTTCCAATTTTTTTCTCCCTTATTCTCGGCGATTTGCTCGCCGCATCTGGTGTATTCTCTCGCCATTTTCCTTCTTCAATTTCCGGCCTCTCGTTCGAAATCTTTTCATTTTTAGGCTGGCCAATTTGTGCATGCAAGGCACTTCGTGGTTTAATGGCTTGAAGTCTTGATCTCGTCTTCAATTTGCTCCTCACTTTGTCGGCATCTCGTCGTTTTTGTTGTTATGCTATAGTCGCCGATTCTGTTATGCTATGGTCACTGATTTGGTCTCTGTTGGAGGGGCAAGAGTTTGTTTTCGATTTTATGCCACAAAATTTCATGTCATTTGTATTCTCCAATAATAAAATAATTTGTTCGTTCACCGTCTCTGGTGCCCTTCATCATCTGCCATATGGATTTGTTCCCCCTTCGTCGTCTCTGGTGTGGTGCGGCTTTTCATCTGACATGGGTCGAGGGAGTAGTTTTAGTGCTGAGGTTTGGGGAGCCATGTGGGGTCTCAAAGTTGACGGAGCATGCGGCCGGCTAGATCGATATATGGTTCCAGGAGGTTTCGAACTGAGAAGTATACTTCTGGGAGGTTCCAATATTAAACAATTATTTAATCAACTCCAGTTATCTATTAAACAATTATTTAATTAATTTAAACACCATTTTTTGAGATAATCTCTCCAATATCTTAGATTTATGGTTTGTAAATATACTAGAAATATCATTTGAATATAAATATATTAGATAGTAGTTACTATTAGATTGCTTAGTTAACAAATCTTGCATTTGTATGATTTAACTTATATGCGCTTTCATTAATTAAATATATTTAATTAAGTATTTTAATATTTTCAATTTTTTTAAAACATAAATTAACTATTTTTTTAATATAATTTAACTTTTATTTTCTCTTAAAATTGTTACAAAAGCCACTTATACTACCTCCAATCCAAACAAGCTTCAGTTTTAGAAAATCCACTTATGCTATCGTCAATCCAAACATAAATCACATTACACAATCCAATTTTTACCTAATCTTAAGTTTACAAAAGTCAGATTACAAAAAAAGCCGCTTTTATCACCACTATTCCAAACACACACTTATTCTTTTACCTAATCTTAACTATTCATATTTAATCTAAAATTATGATATTTTATTTAAAATCCCTTAATTAATGTACCAAATCGATATCTAATCAAAATCTCCAATAAATCATTTTTAATTTAGTATTAATAACTCCCAAATATATCAAAATATTTCTCAAATTTAACTAAAAATGGGGAGTCATCATCAAAGCATGACCATTGTGCACAGAATTTCGAAGCTGAAAAGCAAACACAGCATCAGCATTGCGCCTAGTGAACTCTTTACGAAGCTCCGCTAGAGATAGCCGAAAGTGATTGATGCCATCATGGTACTTGATAGGTTCAAAAACCGCAAGGTCACCCCCAATCAACCAACTTCCAGCAGGTGTTATAGCTTCTTCAGCGTATGGCAGGCCAGGGGCAGTAGTTCCCCAAGTTCGAGCAATTATTTCTTCTTTTGGGTGCTTATAAATTTCAAATAGTGTTGAATAACCCAGGAAATCTATGTAATACTGTTAGTCATGTGCTCACCACTTCATTATTGAACATATGATTATACATCGCATTATACAAAACTTGGTGAGAACATTCTATTCCTATTTTCTACACTCCCCCTCAAGTTTGGGGCAATAGAAATCAACTGCACCTAACTTGCGAAGCATTTTATTTAAAGTTTCTGCCTTCACAGCTTTGGTCAGAATATCAGCCTCTTGATGTGCTGACTTCACATGCAGCAACACAATCAACTTCTTGAGCTTTTCCCGGACAAAGTGACATCTATTTCTATATGCTTTGTCCTTTCGTGGAATACAGGATTCGAGGCTATATAAATTGCAGCCTTACTGTAAATGCACAATTTTCAGTTCATCTAACAAACCAACTACCCAAACCACTTCAGAAACAGCCGATCCCAGAGCTTTATACTCGGCCTCTGCTGATAACTTGGAAAATGTACTCTCCTTCTTTGTTTTGCACATTATCAAAGAGCCACCAAGCTTCAACAGATAACCAGTGACTGACCTTCGAGTTGTCCCACAAGCTCCCCAATCTAAATCACAAAAACAATCTAATGACATGGTCCCTGTTGAGCTCATCAACACCCCACGCCCTGGATTGCCTTTGAGATATCTGACAACATTCAATGTTGCTGCCATGTGAACCTTTAGAGGACTTTGCATGAACTGACTCAAGTCTGCACACAAAATGAGATTTCAGGACAAGTTACAGTTAAGTATATGAGATGACCTATCAAAGCTCTATATCGTTGTGGGTTAGGTAACAAATCTTCTTTCTTATCCTTGCCTTCTTCATATGCCAAAAGTTTCACATTTTGTCCCATAGGCACCTCTAAGGGCCTACACCCACTCAAACCTGTATCCAACAATAAATCAAGCACATATTTTCTTTGAGATAAAATTATCCCCATCTTGGATCTAGCTAATTCTATCCCAAGAAAGTATTTCATCATACCTAAATCTTTAATCCTAAAATTTATGTGCAGAAACTCTTTTACCTCTTCAATCCGTTGTTTATTGCTACCTGTAATCAAGAGGTCATCAACATAGACCAGAATATAAACTACATCATCATTATATTGTCTAAAAAAGAGAGAATAATCTGATCTACTTTGCCGGAAACCTCCTTCAACAAGAGTAGTAGTTAGTTTAAGATTCCATTGTCTAGAGGCTTGTTTAAGCCCATACAATGATTTCTTTAACTTGGATACCTTATTCTCCCCCTTGCTACTAAATCCTTGAGGAATGCGCATATACACTTCCTCAAGTAAATCTCCCTGCAAGAAAGCATTGTGCACATCCATATGATACAAATTCCATTTATTCATTGCAGCAAGTTTAAGCATTATCCTAATGGTGACCATTTTGATAACCGGAGAAAATGTTTCATGGTAATCTATTCCTTCTTTTTGTGTATATCCCTTTGCTACTAACCTTGCCTTATATTTCTCTATTTCACCACTAGCTTTATATTTAACTTTATCTACACATTTACAACCTATGGGCCTTTTTCCTCTATGAAGGGTTACTATTTCCCATGTTTGATTTCTTTCTAATGCTTCAATTTCCATATTCATTGCCTCTACCCATTATTTATTTCTAATAGCCTCCTCATATGTAGTAGGTTCTATGATTGTGTCAACATTGCATACTAAGCACATATGAGAAGAAGAAATATTTGCATATGTAATATAGTTTTCAATTGGGTAAAGACACTTACTACGCAATTTACCTTTCTCCTTGTTAGAACTATCTTTAGCTAGGTTGCAAATGTAATCTTGGGACCAAATTGGGGCTTTCCTCTCTCGAGTAGGCCTCCTATTGTCCCCTGAGGGTACTGCTGGGTCCCTAATGTGGTTTTCATCTTCCTCTTCTGGCCCTTCAAAGTTGCTAATCACAGAATCAGTTTCATTCATTTGATGCTACGCATCACCAGTGGGTACATCAACAGCATCAAAAGAATCAAATAAAAATAGTTCATTTACTTCTCTACTTACTCCCCTTCACTAGTACAGAAAAGGGTTTTTAGACCGGAACATTTAGACCGATTATATTGGATAAGGTCTTAAAAATATGACTAGTGGCATTTTTGTAATTATGATGAAATATTAAGACCGGTTATATTTAAAACCGGTCTTAAAATTATTTTTAAGACCGGTTATAGTAAAAACCAGTCTTGAAAATAATTTTAAGACCGGTTATAACAAAAACCGGTCTTAAAATATATACAATTAAAAATAAATAAACATATGTAATATATTTTCTAGACCGGTTCTAAAAATAATGGGTCTAGAAAATATTATCTGTATTAAAGATAATTATAAAAATAAATTATTTATTATTTTTAAGACCGGTTGTAAATGAAAACTGGTCTTAAATATTAAAAATTTAAGACCGGTTATTAATTAATAACCGATCTTAAATATTACTTTTAAGACTGGTTGTAATTGACAACCGGTCTTAAAACTGACCTAGATTTCAAAAGGCGCCTAAATTTGACTCTGAAATTTAAAACTCAAGCACATCAGCAAAATCCCTCCATCGTCTCGCGGTAGCTCCTCCTTTCCCCTTCTCTCCTCCATCCTTAACTTCGCCGCTGTCAACGTAGATTTACTGTTGAATACATTGTCGGAAGGCTATCGTCGTTTGTTCCCTCCGATTGGTTTCGTTCTCAACCTCGTTTTTATTGTCAGGTTTGTGTTTCCATTTCGTTTTTGGGGTTTTCATTGAAATTATGAGATGACTTGGCCTCTATTTTCTTTGTTCAATTCTTGCAGCAAGTGGCCAAGGACTGTTCAAATCCAAAGGAAGAAGAGGATCCTCAAGTAAAGGTTTAAGGTATCATTTAATTATTCTGAAATTGTGGACCTGGGTTTATTTTGATGGTTTTCCATTTGCATTACAGACTATAGTGTAAGCTTGTTGCTTCTAGTGGACATGGGTTAATATTCCATTTGAAAGTGATGATTTTGATCCTAGTTGAAGACTATAGTTTAATCTTGTTGCTTCTAGTGGTGTAGCTTCTATTATATTGTTTTGTTTGGTTTAAGCTTGTTTGGTTTTGTACGTTTTGTTTGCTTTTGATCCTAGTTGAAGACTATAGTGGTGTAGCTCCTAGTTGATTTTGCCAAACTGGGTTCTGTTTTGTTTGGTTTGAGCTTGTTGCTTCTGTTATATTGATTTTGTAGCTTCTAGTTTCCTTCTTTTGATTCGGCCATGCGATTTGAATTTAAAATCTTTACTTGCAATTGCAATTAATCAATTTTCCATCTTAATTATTGCTTTAGTTGATATTTGTTATCAACTTGTGCACTGCAATTAATTATTTGTTCATGTTTGCATAACTTGGGAATTGCTTTTGAGCGGTGCCTTTGTAGATAGTGCCGTGTTATAACAATAAGCATCGTGTAGCAAAATTCCTTAAATAGTGTCGTTAAAGTGTTTTTAGACAATGAGTCATCCTAGTGAGTGTACTCCTGATCCAACTAATCCAAATCAGAGCGAGCCTAGCAATACTTCGAGCCAGGAACATAATGAGCCACGTAACCGGCCTAGACGAAAGGGTAGGAAAACCACCCGATTGACAGACATTCCTCTCAATTAGAATATCGGGGTAAATATTCCGATTGAGTTTGATAGATATTGGAAACCAGTCGGGCCTAATGCCCAACAGTATAGGAGTTTTGTCGGTCTCCCAGCATACAACAAGCCTAGCATCTTGATAGAACAGTGGAGAAATTTCGATAAAGGTGTGAAGCGACATATTTGGGAAACCATCCAGCTCACTTACGACAACCCTGAGAGTGAAGTGTTGTATAACAAGACAATGACGTATTGTGATGATTGCTGGAGGAAGTTTAAGACAAATCTAGCCAACAATTACATGCATATTGAGGTGGAAGAAGGTCAGCCTCTTCCTAATCCGTGCGATCAGTATTCTTTTATTGACGAACAAACTTGGCAAGAATTTAGATGGCTTCAGACTACTCCAGAAGCATTACTGAGTTGACTTATTTTGTAATTTCTTATTAATTATGAATTATCTTTATTGATTTACAATGACTTACTTTTGATTTCTTATTCGCAGGAAAAAAGGAAAAAGGCCTAAGAGAGTGGTAGAAAGAATGATTTCCCCCATACAATGTCTCGTGGGGGTATGCGAAGGCCGAAAAAAACTTGTTGGTGGCCAAACTAAAGAGATTGGAAGAAGCAGCTCAATCTGATCCTTCTGTTCTTCTTTCTCCACCATCTCCTATACGTCACAAACAAAAGTGGTTGTTCGATCACCAAAAGAGGAGCGGGTCTTATACGAGTGAACAATCTCATATAGTCGGTGAGAAAATTGTAAGTATTGTTGTTGACTTGTTATTAATTAGTAAACAAATTTCATTACTAACATTTGTCATATGTGTCTTATAGGAGGAGCTTCAAAAAAAACAAGCCGAGGGATCATTTAGGTCGAATGGGAGGAATGACATCCTGACCGTAGCTACAGGAAAACCTGAGCATCCCTGCCGTGTCAGGGGGATTGGAGGAGGGGTAGGCATAAGGGATTGTTTTGGAGCACCCTCACGCCGTTCCTCAAGTGGTATGGTGACTAGGGAGGAGATGGAGTGTATATTGGCCACTGTGAGGGCGGAAGCTAAGGCCGAGGCAGAAGCATCATTTGATGCACGATTTGAAGAAAGGTTCAGCAATATGAAGGAGGAATGGATGATCATGATGAGCACAAGACAAGCAGATACCAGTGCTCCCCAGGCTTATTCCCTAAACCCTAAACAGAGCACTAAAGGGAGTTGCATTGGTCAGTCATCAGAGGGTCCTGGAAATGAAATTGGTGAGCCTTGTGACTTGTTTGTAGAGAATCCTCTGAGATGATTGGTTGCACGGGGGAGCGTGCACAACTTGGGATCAACTGTCCACCACCAAGAAATAAAGGATGATCAAGTCAGAGTGGCAGTTGAAGAGGTGATCGTTGTAAATGCACCTCTCCCTATACTTGTTGATGACTTCAAGGTTGTGGGCGATGTCATCAACTCTTTCATCTTGTGGCCAAAGAACCTTGTTTCTGATCGAGCTGAGGAATCCCCGCCGCCTCCGCCTCCACTCAAGATGTTTCACGGCCTCCATTGAATGTCATGCAGCAAGTGATTTTGATGGCATATGATATGTCCTTTCGAACAAGAGATTGGCCTACTGAGTCAGCTGTTGGCAAGTCAGGGGCACAATGCTATCTTGAGAGGGATGATTTAATGTCCCTGGTAGCTCCTCTACAACAGCTTACGATTTCGATTGTCCAGCTCTTTTTTATGTAAGTATCTTCTCAAATTGGAAGTTAATATTTTACAAATTACATCATAAACTTTGATTTAATGTCCCTGCTTGAATTATTGTAGGTGCATGCATCGTAGGTTGGTTGACTCTAGCAAAACCGATAAATTTGGACTCCTATGCCCAGTTCAACTCTATGACAAAGGGACCACTGCTGCTATCAGACACACATATTTATCGCATGGGCTTAGTGAAACCTCAATGGAGTGTTTCTTGGCTCCATATTTGCTTGGGTAAGACACAAATTTATATTTCATACTATATATAATATTTTATACTTGCTTAAAAGTTTTCCCTTTTTTCAATGATCATTGGCAATTGGCTATTTTGTGCAAGAAGAGTTATTTTGTCATCCTCTTATGTTCCCTCCACCTCAGCAAGCCAACTAGTGAATTGAAGAAGAGCTTGAACTTGCAAGTTTTCTTGCTTTATTAATTACCTTTCGTGTGCAAAATTTATGGAATTTGTGTAAAATAAGTAACCTTTGTGATTTTGATGATATAGGGCTATGCAGACATTCCAACACACTGCTTGTGGTAGGCCTATGCGTGAGGTAAAAGACCCTACATGGATCTTGCCAAAGGTTAGTTACATATTGGTTTGTTTTAAGAATGTATTCAATAATAAGCCATGCTTTAATTTTATGCTTGTTTTAATGATATCATGCTATTTTCCACACCCGTAGGCAACCACCAGGGTCTAACTTGTGTGGGTTGTATATTCTGAGGCACATGCATAATATTATTACCCTAAGAACGACAGAACTTACTGAAGAGGTAAATGTACATATATTTCAAAAATTTTGTATTAATTTTATTTTTTTTAAGTGAATTTAATGTTTTGCTTGGCTTTGGTGTTTCAGATGTTTGAACTTGCTGACCCCTTTTCAGAAGAAGATATTGAGCACATTCGTAATTGTTGTGCTGAATTCATTTATGAACTTTTACAACAGTGAGTTCTTGTATGTAAAGCTGAGGAATTTTTTTGTATATGTTCATTTATGAATTGACATGTTCGTTGGTTGAATTCATTTCTATTGTTGGTTGCATGATTTGACATGTTTGTTGGTTTTAACATGGTTTTTGTATTTTTTGATGAATTGACTTGTTGGTTGCATGATATGTCATAGTTAAATCCATTTATGCATATATATATATATATGATGGTTTTAAACAAAACATTATACATGAGGATATATGACATGTTACAAGTTCCCAGTTCAATGAGAAGGTTAAAGGAAAAGGAAATGGTAAGTGGAAGCAAACTGAACACCATATGGCACTTAATGAGTATGGCATTGGAGGTATCAATTCAATGATGCGTTCTGGTAACTAACCTAATCACAAACAAATAAAAAATATATATATAACACTTTTAAGATCGGTTATAATGATAACCGGTCTTAAAATTAAAACTTTAAGACCGGTTGTATGTAAAAGCGGTCTTAAAATTAACATTTTTAAGACCAGTTGTATGTAAAACCGGTTTTAAAATAACTTTTAAGACCGGTTATAATCATAACATGTCTTAAAAATGTTACATAAATCGCCTTACAAAAGAGTTCTTTTAAGACCGGAGCTCATGAAAACTGGTCTTAAAATTGTTGAGTTTAGACCGGTTATAAATAGAACTGGTCTTAAAAGCTATACTTTTTGTAACCGGTCTCAAAAGTGACATACTTTTAAGACCGGCTGTATCAAGACCGGATTCAAAACTGGTCTAAAAATTCAATTTTAACCGGTCTAAAAAACCCTTTTTCCACTAGTGCCTTGGTTAGTGGGTATGCTATCTTTGAAAGGGAACTTATCTTCTTGAAAGATAACACGCCTACTAACCAAAATGGTTTTAGTTTTTGAGTTCAGAAGTAAATAGCCTTTTTGATTGCTAGGATAACCCAAGAAAACTCAAGGGGCAGATCTGGATTGAAATTTGTCAGAAATAGTTAAATCAGTAGCGTATGCAAGGGACCCAAAAATTCTCAGATGATGATAATCAAGTTTGGTGCCATAAATCCGTTCATAAGGAGTCTGAAAATGTAAAATTCATGAAGGAATACGATTGACCAAATAAGCTACCATTTTAACACATTCGCCCCAATATTTAATGGGCAAACGTGATTGTAAGAGAAGGGCCCTAGAAATTTGCATAAGAGTTCTATGCTTTCTCTCAACAATCCTATTTTGTTCGGGAGTATAAGGACAGGAGGTTTCATGCACTGTGCCATGAGTCAAAAAATAATGTCATAAAACATTATTGTTGGTGAATTCTGTGCCATTATCACTACGAACCCTTTTAACTTGAAATGCAAATTGGGTTAACACACTACAAAAAAATGTGATTTACTAGCGGTTAAAAATGGGTATTAGTAGCAGTTTTAACCACTACAAACAACATTAGTAGCGGTTAGCAAAACCGCTACTAAATCCTATGTTGCAAGTGGTTTTATAGCGGTTATATAAAACCACTACTCAAGGAAAATAACCGCTACATCCTTTGTAGCGGTTACAAAAAACCGCTACAACATCCCCATGAACTAAATTTTTTTCAGAGATATTTGTAGCGGTTATATAACCGCTACAAATATAAAAAAATTGAAATTTTGAAGGTGGGAAAAGAAAAATGACATTTTTTTCAATTTTGTAGCGGTTAATAAACCGCTACTAATTTTGAATTTTTATGAAATTTGTAGCAGTTATAAAACCGCTACTAATTTCATGAAATTCAAATTTAGCGCCAACAAATTTAATTTGAGTTTAAAAAGGCGCGTTTGTTAGTAGCGGTTTAATAACCGCTACAAATATTTAATTTTTTTTTTATAAAAATACTATCATTTTTTCTGTTCTTTTAATATTAAATTAATTAGTTTCTTTTTTTTATTAGTTTATCTAATTTAGTTAGCTTATTAATAAATTAAAAGGATACATTTAATTTAATTGGATTAGTATAAAAATTATATTAATAATATTATTAAGGATACGTAGGTAATAAGGAATTATTATGTTGTCTAATATAATGTAATTGTGTATGAAAAATAGATGAAAATGAGATACAGCTGTAAAATATCTGGAAAAAAAATGGTGAGAATAAATTTTATATAAAGGAAAGAAGTATTGTAAAAAAAATAAAAAAACTTGTTACCATATGTGATCGTATTATTCAGCTCCCCTACTCATACAAAAGAAGTTGTAAATGAGAGAAAATGAAAGAAATGTAAGGTGAAAAGAAATTGGAGAATGTTTGAAATGAGTTGTGGTAAGGGTATTTATAGGGATTCACGTACTATTTGTAGCGGTTAATGTATCGATTTTGTAGCGGTTTTTATTTAGTAGCGGTTATTTTTACTTTTGTAGCGGTTTAATAGCCGCTACAAATATTTTTTTAAAAAAAATTTTGTTTTTAAAATTTTTTTTCCTGTTTTTTTTAAAGAGAAAAGCATAATATGAATTTGATTACTCATCATCGCCATCCCTACAGAAATTATGTAGAAAAATTATTGTTAGGGATGTTTTATTAAATTTAAAAAATTTAATTTAAATGACGTAGACTTAAAAAAACTCACCGCAGTAGAGGTAAATTGTCATTGCTTTCAGGGAAGTAGTTTTCAAAATCGGCTGGCTGAAATGGCTCACTATTGTAGGCGATGTTATCGCCTTCACCCATGTCATAAAGGTTTCGTGGCTTTAGATGAACGACCATATGCCAATCCCTATGCCTCTCGTCCTCGACATAATAAACCTGATGTGCCTCTGAAGCTAGAATATACAACTCATCATCTTGAGAAATACCAGTATGAATCGGTCGTGAGAAATTGACTGATGTGATCCCTAAGTCGTCAGTTGTTAGTCCTAGAGAAGTAGTGGTATTTGCCCACAAACACTTGAACAGCGTCACGGTGAAACGGCCTTGATAATTAAGTTCGACCACATCAAGAAGCTTGCCATAGTAAGGGACACCTCCGAACTGCATGTTGGCGTCACTGCTGCTCGTATAACTCCTTGTCCCAAATGTGCCATAAACAACCGAATTCTGAGTTTGCAATCCTTGATCCCGTGAAACCGTGCAAAACTTAAAACCATTGACATTGTAAGCTGTAAACCTTTTTACATGATCAAGAGGGCCGATTGCGAGAGCTCTGAAATCTGGTAAGTGTGAGTTGTGGTCATTTAGTATTCTGCGCGCAAACCAACTCAAGAATTCTCTGTAGACCCTCCTATCAACTTCTGAGGATGTCTGTGTACGGATCCTGAGTTGACGCTTAACATGACTTCTGAATTCCCTGCAATTAATAATGGAAAGGTGATAGTGAAATAAACTTGAGAAATGTTACGAAAGATATAGATCGAATAACATGTGAGTATACAATTCTTACCATATGAAAGGTTCAACTTGAGTGCAATTAATCAAGACATGTCTATGTGCTTACAACTTCTCAGTTACTGTTAGTTTGAAGTTCTCAGTTGCTCCAACTGGTTTACCAACACGAGGGATAAATTCTCTTGATGTTGGCGTAGGTTCAAGACAATCGTCAACACGAGGTGGGCGGTTGAAAGCAATCTCAAGATCATCAAAGTACCTTGAGCAAAAATATAGCACCTCATCCCCTATATAGCCTTCAGCTATAGAACCTTCTGGCCACACCTTATTCCTTACGTAAGATTTTAATTTTCCAAGGAACCTATGAAGTACAGATGAGAAAATTGATATAAAATGCTGAAAAGGACGACTAAAATGAGTACCTCTCAATTGGATACATCCAACGATATTGTACTGGTCTAGCGAGCTTTGTTTCATGAACAAGGTGGACTGTAAGGTGAACCATCACAGTAAAAAATGACAGAGGAAAGATCATCTCCAAATGACAAAGCGTAAGAATGATTCTGGACTGCAGCTAATCGAACTCCTCAACAATCAAAACCTTAGAACACAACTTCCGAAAGAAAGAACAAAGTTCCACCAAAACGATGGAAACATTGGGAGGAAGTGTATTCTTTATAGCCAGAGGGAGTAACTGCTGCATAAGAACATGTGAGTCATGACTCTTCAGGCCAGCAACCTTTCGAGCCTGCAAGTCAACACATCTAGAAACGTTGCTTGAATACCCATCAGGAACTTTTAATTTCTTCAACGTCGTGAGGAAAACTTCCTTGTTCGGTTTTGTGAGGGTAAACTTTGCCGGTTGAAATTTGTCTTGCTCATCTGGCAAGCGTCTTCACGAACTCCAATGTTGCGTAAATCTTTCCTTGCTTGAAGGTGATCTTTTGTCTTGTTGGGTTTGTTAAGCAGCGTATACATCATATTGTCGCAAACATTCTTTTCAATGTACATTACATCAAGACTGTCGTAAAGTAAATTAGATCTCCAATATGGATGAGTGAATAAAATACTTATCTTCTTCCACTACTGAGGCGCCGAAGTCCTGCACATCTTTTGGCGAGTTTGTGCTGAATCGTCACTTTTTCCAAACTCGAAGTCAACATGCTCAAGCTGCTGTAAGATATCTATACCGGAAAAAGTCTGAGATGGTCCTCTTTTTTCTAGTTTCCCATTGAAGCGATTCCGTTGCAATATGAACTTATGCCTTCCATCGAGAAACTTTCGATGCCCCATAAAGCACCACTTTTGGCTGTGGGGAAGGCGCACTGCGTCAGAGTCAAAATTGCAAGCTGGACACGCCGACCCAGTATGCACATTCCAACCAGATAATGTGTCAAGGCCAGGAAAGTCATTAATCGTCCACATCAAGGCTGCACGCAAGTTGAACAAATTCTTGCCGTAAGCGTCGTATGTCTTCAAGCCAACATTTCACAGGTCAAGCAATTCCGCAATAAGCGGTTGGAGATACACATCGATGTCATTGCCCGGTGCCTTTTTGCCTGGAATGATCATAGACATAATGAAAGAGCTTTGTTTCATACACATCCAGGAGGTAAGTTGTAGGGAACTAAGACTACCGGCCAAATACTGTAACCTGTGCTAAGATTTCTGAAAGGATTGAAACCGTCAGTCGCCAACGCAAGCCGAACATTTTTGGGGTCAGTGGCGAAATCTGGAAAGCCATTGTCAAACGTTTTCCAAGCATCTGCATCTCGGGGATGTCTTAATTTACCGTCTTCATTTTTATCAACGACATGCCACCTCATGTGCTCCGCAATTTTAGATGACATAAATAATCTTTGTAGGCGAGGTTTTAAAGGGAAGTACCTGAGAATCTTTACAGATTTCTTCTTCTGCTTTTTCCCCTTCTGAGTTATTTTGTACCTCGATATGTGACATCTCTTACAAGTCTCCCTACTGGAATTGTCTCCCCAATACAGCATACAATCATTTGGGCATGCATCAATCTTTTGATAATTCAACCCCAACCTATTGATAATCTTCTTGGCCTCGTAGAATGTTGTGGGAATCTCAGTGTCGGGGAATGCATCTTGTAATAAGTCAAGCAACATCGACATTCACTTATCTGTGATCCCACACAAGCACTTGATATGATACAATTTGATCAAGAAAGATAATTTAGAATATTTACGAAAACCTTGATATAAAGGACGATCTGCTTTATCCATCAAGCTGAAAAAATCCTAAGCTGCTTCATTCCTCATAAAAACCGGCTCAAAACTGTGCACTTCTTCGTTGAAGTTGTCGTCTTGAAATCCAAACGCATCACGCACAACATCATTCACAGGATCATCTTCATCTACTTGAATGCCTACTTGAGAACGTCGAGGAAGAGCATCGTCATATCTAATGTTGGCCTTCTCACCATGAACTGCCCAAAACGTATAGTCCTCAGGGAAAGGTTTCACAAGCAAATGTTCCTTCACAACATTTCGTGCATGCCACTTCTTGAACTTGCATCTCTGACACGGACACACGATCTTGCCGTTACAGCTGGCGTGAGTGAATGCAAAATCCAAGAAACTGTTTAATCATACAAATATTCCAGAGAATTGCGCGGCAACCTGATCCATGATTTATCCATAGCTACTAGTGAGAGAAAAGAAAGTATAGAGAAGAAGATGAGTGAGTAGAGAATGATAAATGCCAAGAACCTTATATTCTAAAATTCCAACATTTCCAGAACCGCTACACTAACCGCTACAGTTCTTAAATATTTGTAGCGGTTATATGCATAAAACCGCTACTAATTTTCAAGCCGTTGGAATTTTGCACACATTGGTGGGAAATTCAAAATTTAAACATTGAGTATTTGTAGCGATTATATGTATACAACCACTACTAATATTAAAGCCGTTGGACAGCAAATGAAAAAATTATTTTTAATTTGTAGCGGTTATACATAACATAACCGCTACAAATGTGCACAAAGGCGGAAAATTTCAAAATTCAAATAATGAGTATTTGTAGCGATTTTTATTGTAAAACCGCTACAACCATATATATTTATAGTGGTTTCTATTGTAGAACCGCTACAAAAATATATATGGTTGTCGCAGTTTATATTGTAGAACGGCTACAAAAATATATATGGTTGTAGCGGTTTTTATTGTGGAACCGCTACAGCCATATATATGGTTGTAGAGGTTTTTATTGTAGAACCGCTACAACCATATATATTTGTAGCGGTTTTTATATAAAACCGCTACAAATATATAGATGCTTTATTTTTTTTATTTTAGAAATATAAATAATATTGTTTCAATTAATTCACAAATTCAACAACGCGGTCTAATAATATAAATATAATTATGGTAAACACAATAAGAATTTAAGTTTTGAAATACAAACTTATATATATATATTTACAAATATTTCAACAACAAATAAAAAAAAGATGTCCTAAACTAAGTAGCTGGGGGCTGATCATCTGGTGCTCCCTCAGGTGGGGCTCCCTCAGGTGCTGCTGGATCGGGCCGCTGCGCAGAGTGAACTGCACCATCATCATCAGCAGGAGGAGGAGTCGGGACGACGTACCGAGGGACAGGGGGAACTTGTGGATGCGGCTTGTCCGGGAACATGCGACTCCATGACCGCTCGAGCATGTTGTTTGCAATATCACGCCACTGTGTCTGCTAAGCGTAGATCATATCAGCCTGCAGCTACATCTGCTGCTGCTACTGTGCCATCTGCTGCTCCAAGTCTGACCGTAGCTGGTCAATAGACTTGTCCCTCAGACGTATAACCCCTTTGACGCTGCCAGCCTCAGAGACGGCACTCCTGCCGTAGACCATACTAGGTCTAGCGCCTATCCCCATCCCCCGCACGCATCCAGGGTGCTCAGCCTAACCCAGACCTGCCTTCAAATGAGCTGTTGGGTCCACTGGCCCCTATAACTCCTCGGCCTGGGTCTGTCGCAGCTCAGCCTGCGACTGCTGCATCCGCTCCTGCCATTTTATGAAACAATTACTAATTAGCATTTTTCATTATTAAGTTGGTTTTATAAAAATTATAATAATAAAATTACTTACAATGGCCGCCTCTGCCTGCTAAGAGGTCACAGTCCCATCACGGTGTTTGTGTGTGATGGCGTACAACTCCCCATAGTCTATCTGACGGTTCTCCTGCTGTGCCTTCTCCTAAAACAATTACAAAATTCAATTAACTAGTATTATGAAATAACCAGCTAAAAGTCAGTGATATTTTGAAAAGTTACCAGCTCGCTGTAGGTGACAATAAAGGTCTTCGATCCTGCTGTGTGGTGGATCGTCTGCTGCGCACGGATCCTGGTGTTCCTCTAAGAAAGCTCCTGGAAAAAAATAATATTAAATATATTAAAACAATAAAAACATTTAAAATTAATAAAGTTTAAATTAAAAATAATTAAATTGAAATTATAATTTAATAATTAAAAATTAAAAAAGTATAAAAATAATCTAATAAATACATTACCTGCCCCTCAAAGCTCCTCCTGAACTGGACGAAACCCGCCCAGTCGTTCGGCGGCACGCCGTCCGAAACGCTCTCGATCAACTACTCCAGAGGCATCGTTCCGTCCTTATCCACCCTACGGAAGAGACGGTTCCTCTTGTTCCTCCAGCCGTCACCCATCTTCACGAGGGTGTACCTCTTTCGGTTGGCCCAGACAGCAAACCGCACCTGCAAAAAAATTATTTAAATATCATTAATTACAAAAATCCTATTAAAAATATTAATTAAATAAAATTAATTACAAAAAATATTAATTAAATACTATTAATTACCTGAACCACCTCCTCCCAAGCCTAGTCCTTCGGCCCCTTCGGAACGTGCCTCCACGTCCTGAAGTGAAGGGGGAACCGCATCTAATTTGTGCCCAGGTAGTTCAGGAAGCGGTTGACAAGTGACCCCCATTGTCGATGGGATGGTTAGTGCCCTTATTCCACGGCACTATAACTCGCAGGGTCCGGTCCATGCTGTTCAGACCGACCATGTCCAGCCTCCTCGTCGACACGTTCCCTGCTCATTTGCACAGTTTACCACACGTTAGATAAATTGTAATTCAAAGTTAACATTTTGAATTTAATTAAATAATTTATTAAATTAAAAAATTTATTTACCTTGGACCTGCACCTCAAACCCAGTGGACCGTGAAGATGACCTTCGTGGGTTGTTCTGCTCCCGAGCCTCCTCCTCATCGAGGAACTGCTCCATCTCCCTAATCCCAATCGGGATCTCGTAATCCTCCTCGTCGTAGTCCTCGACGTTGATATCTGCCCCCCCAAACTCAGGCACCTCTGGTGCGGTCGTCTCCTTTAGGATCGTCTGTGATGCCCGTGGTATTGAGAAAATACATGACCCAGAGACTTTATCATACCTTTCTTTGAGATCTTCCCAGACTTGTCTAGCTTCTTGCAGGTATATAACACTATTGGCTATATCCTTCGAAATTGAGTTTAGCAGCCATGATATTACTATGGCATTGAATCACTCCCATTGACTGTGGAGAGCTTCATCTTGAGTTTGCTTTGTGCACGTACCGTCAATGAATCCCATTTTTTGTTTGCCCTTTAGAGCTATGACCATGGCTCTGCTCCAGATCACATAATTCTCACTGCCAGTGAGGATTTGTGATGCAATGGCAGTGCCTTGTGTGTCAGAAGGGTGTAGGTATAGAGGATGGGCAAAGTTTAGTTCAGATAGGACGGAACCTTCACCTGATTTCTTTTCATCCATAGCAATCAAAAATCGACGGAAAATTACAGCAGTGGGTATCTTGCTCTAAATCGAGATCAAAGTTGATTTTGCGGATCACAATCGACCATTCTTGGATTATTTCCAAACGTGTTTATGACGGCGATATTGTAGGTCAAGCACAATCGACCGTTCTTGGATCAGTCTTCAATCGACCTTGGACCGGTGAGAATGCCTGAATTACTGTAAGGATTCATTATGTGATGTAGTTTGAAAGAGTGATGGAAGAACCAGGACGAAAGATGATTCATGACGGATGCGTGTCGAGTTCTGATGTTGCTGAGCGCTGAATTGACTTGTGGATCAGATCACTTCTTTGGATCCGAGTCTTGCTGGTCGGATCTTTTGTTTTAGACCCAATTGTGGTTGGCTGTCCGTGGCTCTTCTACCCAGTTATTGGATCCTTCTTGATTTGATGGTGGAAGTCCAGCAACTTTCTTGGCCTTTGGCCTTCCTTCTTTGAACGGACAGAATTAGTTTGGTTGTGAAACCTGGGGCTCTGATGCCATGTTGAATAACCCAGGAAATCTATGTAATACTGTGAGTCATGTGCTCACCACTTCATTATTGAATATATGATTGTACATCACATTATACAAAACCTGAGAACATTCTATTCCTATTTTCTACAAATACTAAAACAAATAAAACAACAAATACATAAGCAATAGAAAAGTGAGGAAACGAAATAATCAAAAAGAAAAAATGCATTATAATTCAGGAATGATGGATACAAGGTGTATATCTCAAAGAACGATTAACATTTATTCACTTAGATCAAGCTGTGTTCAACATAATAGACAACGACACCTCATAATGATAAATATATCACGCAGCACGTAGCTTTAAAAATAAAACGAAAGAAAACAGTTGAATGCTGTGCTCTGAATAGGATAGACTTTCTAATAAAAAAATGCATAATACGTCGACATAAACACGTATTGAAATACCATTTCTCCTCGTATTTTGTGAGAAGAAACACATTGGATGCAATATTCACCTAAACCGCAGGTTGTAACAAGATGATTCAACAATTTATTCTAATGCTTTTAAAATTGCTACCAACATGAAAATAGAGTTCTATTATGCATTGGTCAAACCATATTTTCTAATTCATCTATAAAGCACGCCGTTAATTCCTATCTGAATTATGTTTGTGTTAAATCAACCTAACGATGAAGAAATTTATCTTTCATGTTTATGTATTCCCTGCCCAAATGCCTTTTTGGCTCATAAAACATGGTCAAACAGGTCAAAATGGAAATATATCTATAATGAGAATGTCAAAGACAATTTTATTGTCCTGCGGGGACCAAAAGGATGAAATGCATTACATATAACACACACAATATTACAACTTTAAAAACTACAGATAAATCAAATATCCATCAGACGATGTTTCTGTACAGACACCTAACCATCAGAATATTTACTTCCTCTCTCTTTTTCTTGACTTTTTAAGGAAAATCGCATGACCGAAAGTACTAAGGAGAACTTGATATATGTTGGTAGAACTAGAAAAGCAAATATGATGATTTCCATAATTGTCAACCAAAAAGAGCAGCAAGAAGAAGCTAGTTGGTTTCAAAAGCAAACACAACGCATGCTAATTTAGTAGCAGTCATAACATGATAAGCTCTAGTCCAATCATAGAATCGTTCCTACAGCTACGAGTGGCATAAGGTAGTTGTCTTGTTTCACACCCTTGAGGACAACATGCCACTGTGGTACTAAATTGAAAGATCAAATATCAAATAAATCATATCATTAAAAGGCATAAAGGAAAAGAATTCAGGAAATAAACCCATATATATATATATCAGCGTAGCTTTCTTCAGACACTCTCAAGAAAACCAGGCATAAAAAGCCTTTAGCCTTAAGTAACGACTCCTAAAGCTTCAAACATATTGTAATTAGAAGATACAAGAGCTGTACAAGTGAAAAAAACCACAAGAACTCAATTATTTACCTATAAAGGGGAAAACATAACTCAGATCAAAACAAAATCAAAATGTGATTGGATGCGCATATTTTATACTCATACTCTCTCATATAAAGATGCAAAAAAATAATTAATCTTTAAATGTGTGCGTCATATTCTGGCACGTCCTGATCATCATATACTGAAATATTTTTTATTTTTAATAAACCAAATAATTCGTTCATCTATAAATTATGGTTAATTGCCCTATCAAATTACACAACCATGTTCCTTGTTTCCCTTAAACACATTATCCGCGGATATAATTAAGCATTACAATACATATTACACAGATAGAACGCATAAACGTTTTTGAATAATAAACCATCTTTTAATTTCTTTTTCCTTCAAAAAACTAATTCAAATGTTCCCATAGCTTCCATCCTCTTCAAAATTCTTATACCTACTACAAGAAAAATATAACTAAAAGGAGATTTGACGTACTGAGGCGAATCCATGTTCGGATCCGAGTCAAAGCTCCAATGCTCCATACTTGTGCCCACACAATTATTAGACTACTAGAGCCTAATTGTGATTTGCACAACAGATCACCAGAACCAGAAAGATGGTAGGAGAGAAGAGAATTGCTAGAAAACTCAATGGCAGGGTGAATTGCAATTGAGGAGGCACACCCTATTTATAGTGGTTTATGGAGGCCACTAATTAGGAAACATGTGCACTCCTTCTTGCCCTCCAAGACAGCAATTAATTGATTCTCAATTAATTCCCTAATTATGGTGATTTGTTCCTCATTTAACAAATCCATAATTATTGCTGAATTATTCTCCAATCTGTAATTAATGCTGATTTTATTCTTATTTGATTAGGCTACTTATATCCTAATCAAATAATCCGGCCCATCAAGGGTGAACTTGGACTCGAAGTCCAACATCTCCCACTCGCACTTGATGGGCCTCCCATCATGCGTGCATTACTCTTTCTTGTTTCATACTTAGCATTTGCCGTGACCGTGTGGGCAAAAATGTCTTTAAGATGTGGTGCTTGTGATACTAGAAATCCCTCATATCGGATCAACATCCAAGGACACCCTTTATATATAACCGTAAGCTATATGTTCGTTGCCTCATATGCCCCAGATTCTCCCATACATATTACTCATGGCATATCTAATCCCTCTCGGGTTAATATGTTGATTAACTCATATTGCCTTCCACGCACATAGTATCTGCACTTACAAACTACACATAGAGCTAGTAAGGGGTCGACCACAGACACTAGCACATCTTATGTATCTAGGAGTAAATCTTCCTTTTTGACTAAACATCAGTCCATCTTGACTTGGTCGCTTTCCTAGTTTTCACTCGTCTGACCGAATCGAGTGTGATCATAGAGCTTCAACTAAAGTAGTTGTCACCAAACCAAGCTTTCATGATGCTGCCTAAGTCTTAAGGGCATCGTGGAAGGATTTTTCCTTCCTAGGACTCACACTGTAGTGAACTAGGGATCTTTCACCTACATCTCGTGTTGCAGTCTAACTCTTAAGCACATGCAGTATGAATTGCATGCTACGGTGAATGGTTTGAGGTGTATGTCGATTTCTTTATCTTTCACCGTACAGACATTAGTTCCAAAATGTACTCAAATTCGAACTAGAACTTTCTTTATCACAATATCTCTTTTACAATCTCATTTGTGAAAAAGAGTTCTTTGCCTGGCTATAGGTCTATATTCATGCTTTGATCCATTTTCTGTGTATATGCACACATGTAGATCTCATCTCAGTCTAACCGAGGCAACTCAAACGCAAAGATTCTTCTTAACCATCTCATGGTGATCATTTGCTCGTCTTACCCTCCCATGCCCCCGCAAAACACGGGAAGATGGTTGTTTATGTGAGTGAACCAACCTTTTTTGACCTGTACGTCATACAAACTTGTATACCTTATATGTATTTACTCCTAACATACATACTATTTCTTTTATCTTCATATAAAAGAAGTTCACGACCTTACATTTTATTCACGCCCCAAGATTTTCACTAACTCAATGAAAATCAAGCTATGGGCTCATTAAGGGGATTTACCAACATTCTGTCAGTAGAAGGTCATTGAACTGTCGTTTTCCCTCTCTGAAAGCATATCTCTTATAGAGATATATCAAAAAGTATGTTTCACCTTGCTGTGATACTTAGGATCCTCATCATAAGATGTTATCGCTTGAATCCTTCTATCCACCATTCATTCCCAATCTCTCGTGGCACTTTGAATGATGGCAGAACACACCCTGTGTTCTATTTCCATCGATACCAGGAAAAAATACTTTGTATATTTCCTTACTCCATCACCATATACCTAGGTCTTGTATTGGAGTATCCTTTCAAAGGAAAGTTGTTATCTTGACAACTTAATCTATGGTTATTCTCATAACCCATTTCACAGTAGGACCAAAAACAACTTTCAAGTCTGACCAAAAAACATTCGGTCTTATGTACACCAATGTGTACATTCATATTATCAACTATAGTCTCACATGGAACTTTATCCACATTTCTTATGCTAGATTCCTTATAGGACATGTAACCTCTTTAGGTTTATGCCCTTGACTTCAGGGGTGTCCATGGGTTTGTAGTTTGACATCCTAAGATGTCTAAGGATTACACCTGTACATGTCTTAGATGGAAAAGATTGTATCTTTCTCGTGCAATCCCCGTTTATCTTGTCATTTAAGATATTTGTTCAACCCATGACTTTCTCAACTCAGAATTTAAGGATTCTCTGATCCTTTATTCCTTTGACTCCCTTGACACTTGTTTCATATGTCATTTGACAAAGGATGACTTCACAAAGAATCATCACTAGACCGTTTGGGACTTATGTAATGTTCTTCGATTATTTCGAAGTTGGTGAGGCTTTCACCTTGTGAAAACCTCATATACTACTATTTGGATGATTGTTTCTACGAAGCCCTTAAGCTGCTTCATGTAAAGTTCATCATCCAATTTCCAAAATTCCAAATTAGAAGGTGGTCTTTACATCATCTTGATGCAATTTCAAGACTAAGCTTGTTGTCATAGCCAAAGTTCAGAGTTAAAATGCACAACAGACAACCTTCCATTGTATTACCCCCTAGCCACTAAGTTTTTTAGGTTCTACATGCCCCCAACAGATTTGAGAACCTACTTGTTCCCAATCACCTCTTGGCTAGGTGACAAATTACCCAAACACGTATTTGGCTTAAAAAGAATCCAAATCCTCCTGCATTACTCTTTGCAATTCATCTTAGCAAGTCCTTCTAGTGTCTTTCAGACACTTATGGATAGTTATCATCACCTTCTAAATGATGAAGAGAGAATTCAATCCATTAGGGAATCTACCCCTTATAGCCATTCACTAGATGACAATTTGCTCCGAGGTGGATTTTATAGGATTCTTTTCTTATGTATGAGTGAGGTAATTCTCTCATAACTTACCTCTTACCTCTTTCATTGTGAAAATAGTCTCAATCCTCCCACTCGGATCAGTAAACTTAGAAACACTTAGTTATTCCTTGTCATTTGTGAACCTCTTAAAGAGATTTATTGTGATTAATGCTCATTTCTTGCTAGGAAATCTGGGTTTTATGAACGTTATGTCCCACGGTTTTCTCTCAGTCACTGAACAGCCATCATTTCACTAATGAAGACATGTCATGTCAAATTCTCATGTCATCTCACAAAGAGATATCTTATATACCTTGGCCCTAATCTTCCTTACTTATTGGAAGAATTATGAATATAAAGTTGATTACCCTTATGGTCTTAACGAGCTTGGCCCTGGTCTAAGGCCCATCCACCATTCATAGGGTAAGGTTGTGACTAACATAGAGGGCATTTGGTTAAGTGTGAATATAATAACTGTGAGTCCACCTACCAATATATGGATGATAGCCTCATTGATGCCATTATGTTCACAACCAAATCAATGAGAGGTTTATCTCTCCATTTCAACAACTCTATTATGTTGAAGGGTTCTAGGTATTGATAGTTGCCTAACAATGACTTTCTTGTACACAAAACTGTTTGAACTAATCACATGGGTGTCCTAAACCCTTATTAGTTTGAAAGGTCTTATTCTTTCAGTTTACTGATTCCTGACTAGTTCAGCCATTATCTAATAGCTTCACACTTGCCAAAAATCAAGTAAACATTACTGGTTCACAACGTTAACGAAACACCAAGCTTTGTGTCTTGCCCTCACGTTTATTGGTTCACTAACGTCATATTTTGCCAATTGTAGTGGATTTTCTCAAAAAAAATGTTTCTTTGTCTTTATTGCCACGTAGAATAAGTTCTCAACTTATTCATAAGGGTATTAACCCTTTAGCACACATTTAGTAAATACTCTTTTGCTAGTTTGATCATTCCCTTTAATCAATGTGTACATGTGGCAAGAAATGAAATCTTTTATCCCTAGAAAGAAACATCAAAATCCAACGAAGGATTTGAGAATCATAGTCCCATCGATCCTTAACTAAAGAGATAGCAAAGATGTGATTTATCAATTGCAATTGCATGGAGTGAGTCAGGGTGGTTTATCAGTGCAGAGTTAATGTGCAAGTTCTAATCCCTTGATTCTATCTCTTTGTTGCTTTACATTTGACATGAAGCCATATGCTTCTCTGAAATATCCTCAACTCATGTGGATTGCTACTTTTACAACCCTTAAGGATTATGAGTGTAGCTTTTCATCTTTGTAGAAACCATTTGACCTCCTCTAGATCAAGTTTACCTCATAGGTTTCTTTCCCTTGGGTTTAAAGGATGAATCCTCCCACTCTTTAGCTAAGTTTGTCTGCTTGATGGATATTGAATCCTTCAGTCTTTCACATTCAAGTTCAATATGGCAAATCACATTACTGAAGGTTACAATATGCATATCAGAGGCAATCTTTACTTTCGTATACGCCCACTCACTGGAAGACATGGCTCACTCCCACTCACTGGGAGATGTCTTATCACAACGTACACTTGTTGTTTATTAGAAAGAACTTGGCATTTAGTTTGTTTCAACTTCTTAGTTTGATATCTGCCTCAAGTGTTGCCTAAACAACATGTTAGGACTTAGTACACTATGTTAAAACTTAGTACACTCTGTTAAAACTTAACTTAGATTTAACTTTATGGAAGAAAATCACCTATTTCACTATCTTCCAACACTATCCACATGGCTTGGATAAGGTTACATTGCTCATACCAACATAAGTTTAAGCAATGTTGTTATTTCTATACTTGATAGCATAAACCTTGTGTATCCTTCGGTTGCTTCAACCTTTAAATTCTGAAGGCTAGTTGGTAGAATGTCCATGACATCTCATTCTTCTTGAATGAAAGAGATTTGAGAGTTTTTAACTCCACAGATATCTCTATTGAGCTTGTCTTCATAAGCTCAGTCAAATAGACATAGTCATAATTGGTCACTTAGATTATTATGGTATACAAATCATATTTGTTCAAGTTAGACAAAGGATAATTAGATAATAAGTTCACTAGTTTCATGTTCAGGAAACAACTATGTTGACTTCCATCCCAATCATGCTAGTTAGCTCATCACCCTTTAACCATAGTCTTCATTGAACACATTCCCCTTTGGATTTCTAGACATATTCCAGAAACCCCCACTCAATCAAAGATGGTTATTCAAAGAAGATAATACAATATCATCTAATGAACATGAATGTTCATGAAAACAAGAAGAGAATATGCTTAATTCAATTATAAAAATAGAGAATTTAATCATAAATTCAATGATAAAGAACATTCAAAAAACTTTTTGCCTCATTTTGTTGTCTCTTAACTAGGTTCTCCTTCTCATAGGCCCTTCTGACCATATTAACTCATGTAGCGTCTAACTACAATGTCCAGCTCCTCTTTGCGATGTTTACATCCACTTACTTGTGTTAGAGCAAGTGTTTCACCCAAGAGGGGGGTGAATTGGGTGATCTTAAAAATTTCGTTGCAAATATAAAATTTGACGTTGAAATTAAAACATGAAAGAGTAAGGAGAAATATCACCGAAGTGTACACCGGGAGTTATACTGGTTCGGCCACAACCACTTTGACCTACGTCCAGTCCTCAGAGCTTCTCTGAGAGTTTCACTATATCTTCCAAGATTCAGTGGGTTCTTGGCACCTCAGTACAAGCAAGTTCCTGCACCTGGACACTCGCTCCCCCTTACAAGTTGTAATTCAATCCCAACTCAAGGTTCCACAACCTTAAGTTACCTCAATAACAAATATTGAGTTTTAATGAAATATCTCTCTTCACAGAGTAAATAAGAATCACTGAAGCATAGAAGCTCAAGTATAATGAAAACAGAGTCAAGAACTTGATGATACGTTTTTGAGTGTGTTCTTCTATAGTTCTCTGTTCAGATGTTAACATATATATAGATATATTGGTAATGATTGCTGGAACGTATTTCTTCATGTCCGTTGGAGTGTGCGCAGCCATTATTGACTTTTCCAATTTTTGAAAAACATACGTTGTGGTAGGTGACGGTCGGTGATATTTGAACGTTTCATTTGACTTCCACTACTTGAAATGATTTCTTCATTGTTCATCTGTAAATAGGCTAAGAATACTAACACAATGAAATATTAATCATATAGAAAACAAAATAATCAACGTTTGAAAGATTTCTGAATTTCTGGGTTTGCTTATTCGAGTAGCTACTCGAGTATCGCATGAAGTTTACTCGAGTACTTACTCGAGTATCATCGGGAAACCTTTGATTAACTGCAAGTCAATGAATAAATACAAGATTACTCGGGTAGTGCATGGAATAACCAATTTTTAAACCTTTGAAAATATATGTTTACTCGGATATCTACTCGAGTAATGCAGTCACAACTTTATGCCTTACTCGGGTACCAACTCGAGTAAACCTTTACAAAAACTTTAGGTTACTCGATGCTTTACTCCAGTAATGTTGCAGGATTTAGATGCCGAGAGCACTTACCTTGTTACTCGGATACGGACTCGAGTAACTGTACTTGTTGAGCTTGACTTACCCGGGTAATGACTTGAAGTTTTCTTCGAAAATATTTCTTCATACTCGGGTACCTACTCGAGGCATCCACTTCAAGTTTCCACTGACTTTAGTGTATTACTCGAGTACCTACTCGAGTAAATGTTGCAGTGGTACAAAGTGCCGAGAGCATCATTTTTTAGAAACAGGGTTACTCGAGGAACTCCTCGAGTATCCTTTTTAAACTTGATGGCAACTGGAAGTTTTCCCCATGGTTACTCGAGTAAATGTTGCAGTGGTACAAAATGCCGAGAGGTCCACATTTTAGGAAACACAAGTACTCGAGTAGCTCCTCGAGTATCATTAGGAAAACTTGAAGGCAACTGGAAGTTTTCACGTGGTTACTCGAGTACCTCCTCGAGTAACATTAGCAGGCCGAGAGCAACCTTAAAATTTTTACCTGGTTACTCGAGTAGCGCCTCGAGTAATGTTGGCAGGTTACTGGAAGTTTTCCTTGGTTACTTCAAGTTTTGGCTCATTACTCGAGTAGCGCCTCGAGTAATGCTTTAGAAGTTTCACTTCTGATCAAGTTCCTCAGCATTTTCTCTTGGCCAATATTTACTACTTCCATGCTTACCTCAAGTAAAGCTTATTCCTGTCATTACTTTGTTCAAGCTTGATTATTAAACATTTCCTTTTCAAACCATTCTTTTGTTATCATCAAAACATGAGATCTAACAACTTGGATGTATTTGCAGCATACCTCCCACTTGATGAGATGATTCTAACATCTCTATCTGTCTTATCCTTTGTCACAACATTTGTGGTAAAGGATTGACTTTTAGAAGTCATTGCTTCAATCCAAGTAGATCAATGTGGTTAGAAGCATGGGAAGACTTATTATTATTCAATAATTATTGAATAATTTTAAGTTACTGCAATTTTTCAGATTTTTATCTCTAAGAGTTTGAGTCAAGGTTGGATAGGATTTTATATTAAAAAACTCATTTGAATAATCCCTTACTTTTAAAGAATCTTACGGCATTAACCTTATGTTGTAGCTGAAATACTCTTAATAAGTAAGTCAACCTATCCAAAAAATAATAGAATCCGTAAAGATTCAATTTCAATATTTTTGGGAATCTCTAGGTGCATACAAGCACCTTTTTGACTCAAAACAGATCCAAACATGCTTCAAATATATGCAAATTATATATCGAATTGAAGCTCTCAAATTTAGGGATTTTTAGAAATAAACTGCGTCTCAATCGGAGGTCCCACGCACCCATATGTGCCCCTAAAAGGTGTCTGGATCAAAAAATCATGAAAAATTAGAAAAATTCCAGTGTTGGCCACTCTCGGCAGTGGCGCGTGACGTACATGCGCTGCCTTGCGGCCGTCCGCCAGCAACATGCGCCGGCTCCCAAGACTCCATGCGCTTCCCTCTCTCCGACGGTGCTTGCCACGTGTCAAACAAAGGTCCCAGTTGGTCCTACGCCCTACTTGTCAATTTCTGGTTTTTTTAGGCCAGTGCTGACCGTTGACCGGTCAACCTTGACCCCGTCACTGCTGACGTGTCTCGGTTGACGTGGATGGTCAACGAATGATGTGGCCTTCATTGACCGATGCTGACGTGGCACTTGACGCTGACATGGCGACCTCTCATTGCCGCCACGTAGGTTGTGTTGACCGATGATGTGGCAGTTGACCGCCACATCATCATCTTCAACCTCCAACCAGGTCCACCCGACCCAGTTGGAGCTCCAGCGGGTAATCGCGACCAGCAAACTTTAAGAGGCCATATCTCCCTCATTTCAGCTATATTTTCGAGTTCTTGATGTCGTTGGAATCGTAGTTCAACGAACTACAAATCCATGGCATTTATTTGATCTAAAAACCTCTGTTTCATTTATCAAATCGTAAGTGATTTGGCGGCGGTGACTAATGACCTGCCAACTTCTTTCCTTCGTTTCTCCCTCATCCAGACTCCGTTTGACGCGTTCTAAGCATCGTTGGAATCGTCTCTTTGAGATCTACACATACATGGCTTTGGTTGGGGCAAAAACACTCAGTTTCAAACACTCCATTTTTTCTTGACGTTGATGGCGTGATGTAATCCGACCTGGATGTGTGTACTCTGTGTTTCAAAGGCTCTTCTAACCTTTAAGGGGTTAAGTCTTTTTGTTTTTTGGTTCCACATAGGTTCCAAAAACACCCAACTTGAGGAGAATAGAAAATGAAGCTTTGAGCCATGAATTATATACACACACACACACACACATATTATATATATAAGATAACCAGAGGAGCAAATGATATTAGCATGCATTCAATATATATTTAAAAAACACCTAGCGACAAATATATATATCACACTTGAAGCTTTCAAATATGCAGAAGCAAAATATATACATATATATACATGTTCACGTTTTGGAAAACATACGCCCAGATTCCCAAAAGTATTCACATATGAACCAGAGAACATGCATATCCAACGAAATTTCAAGCAATAGAGGCTATGGATATAAAGCTTGAAAAAAAAAGAGTGTACAGTAGTATCACATTATTATTCACATAGAATAATCACAGCCACAAGATCAAAATGCCCTGATGCCAATGTAAGAAAAATATAACTAAAAGGAGATTTGGCGTAACGGGGCGAATCCATGTTCGGATCCGAGTCAAAGCTCCAATGCTCCATACTTGTGCCCAACCAATTATTAGACTACTAGAGCCTAATTGTGATTTGTACAGCAGATCACCAGAACTAGAAAGATGGTAGGAGAGAAGAGAATTTCCAGAAAACTCAATGGCGGGGTGAATTGCAATTGAGGAGGCACACCCTATTTATAGTGGTTTATGGAGGCCACTAATTAGGAAACATGTGCACTCCTTCTTGCCCTCCAAGACAGCAATTAATTGATTCTCAATTAATTCCCTAATTATGGCGATTTGTTCCTCATTTAACAAATCCATAATTATTGCTGAATTATTCCCCAATCTGCAATTAATGCTGATTTTATTCTTATTTGATTAGGCTACTTATATCCTAATCAAATAGTCCGGCCCATCAAGGGCGGACTTGGACTCGAAGTCCAACAACTACAATTGAGAGGTCATTGATTAAAAGGCAATTGTTTATATTTGCTTAGTTTTAATTTGCTGGTGGCTATTAGTGATCTTATCATTTCCCTTGTCAGTTCTTCAATCACTTTCTCTTCATTTTTAGGCACCAAAAAATTTACTTTAGATATTAACATGTTCTAGCAGCTGGGTGCAATAGTAGACACAATCTTTTAAAAGTGATGTAATTTTAACAATTTCGATAAATTGATCCAAATGTTAAGTTAGAGAGAGAATAAGTGGGGTCCTATATAAAAAATGGACATACCAATTTTAAAAGATTATGTCTAATTACTAGACTCTCCTAGCGAGAAACTTTATTGCTAAAATTACACATTAACCCTAAAATCCATATGAAACATAATTCTTAGAGAGTTTGGTAATTTGTTAAATGTGAGTATACTTCTTGTATAGAGAGACTTCAGAAAACAATTTTCTTTTATTAAAAAGTTTAGGTGAATTGGTTCTCAAGGCTCACTAGGGTTAAGGATAGCCTCTAAACTCAAAGCGCTTATGGAAATACTTACAAATCACCCACCAATAAGATCATCACATCGATAGAAAGATTTGAACCAACAACCTTATGGATTATGAGCTATTGTTTTACCAGTTGAATCAACCTTTTTTTGGCTAGAAAAAAAATTATTTTATGTTTGGTTATAATCATGAAAAATTTTATTATTATATTTTTATCATGTGTGTGTATATATATATATATGTCTCCTAATATCTTCATTGATAAAAAAAGATTTATTTATTTAGTATTCTCAAATTTTATGATATCTCCTTTAAAAGTGACTATTTAAAATAATTAGAAATCAATTTTTTCAGTTTTTAATTATTTTTAGAAGATAAAACAGAGATTGTGAAATTTCTCAAACGTGATTTATTAACAAAAGCAATGTATTCATGACGGTCAGTAGTTAATAATAAATAAGAAAATTTAAGGTGGAAAAATTTGGTCTATTAAAAACTTTATTGGTGAGAAGAAATTGAAAAAATGTTATATAAAGGGTGGCAATACTCTGAAAATTTTTAACACATAATACCAATACTCTAATTTAAATCCTCCTCGCCAATAAATTTCTTAAAAAGTTCCCTAATATTCCCTTTCAAGTTGAAGTAACTTAATTTCATTTGCCTCTTTTTTTTTGCCCCCTTTACCAGCCCATTTACCACATACTATAAATCAAAAAAACTTCATCTAACTAACAGATTTAGTAAATGAACTTTTCAATATTTATAAATGAAAGAATTATTTTTGCTAGGAAATAATGAAATCAAATATTCAGCACGAGCATTTGCACACAAATATTCTAGGGAAGCTTTGTGTACTCACTTACCAATGTTAACACGTAATCTCAATGTCCTTTCTGATTAACTATAGCAAATTTACTTAAACAATACTGTATGCAAATTTCGCTCACTTAACCCCCCAACCACCTTTAACAGGGAACGTATGATTCTTTATTGATAAATTAGCAACAAGTGGCGCGGCTTATCATATGAATGAAATAAGAGTACTTTTAGTTAGTCTTTTTGTTTTTTAATGGCAAAAAAAGTTATTCTTATTCTTATTTTGTTTAACACATACCTAACATGGAATAAAAGAAAGAACAAGAAGGTTCATATGCACTCGAGTATATAACGTGTGAAATAGCATACTTATTGTGTGTGTATACGTATGTGTGACTCAACACGCATGGTACCTTAATGAGTAAGTCTTTCAGAATCTAACTAATTAAGCTTTCATTTAATTTTGGGGGGAAAACGCGTAAGGTAAAAATGGATCCTGCTGAGTTTTCAGCAAGAAATATTCATGTTACTAAATAATTTTACCTCATTTTTTATTAATTTTCTGTAATTTTTTCTTTGGGTCCCAATAGTGTTCTCAGTTATACTTAATTATACTTATAATTATTAATTTATATGACGAAAGCTTTATGAATGTATTGAATTTGCAGTGAGTACGTTGGCATATACTCATAATTATTTACTTGTTTGCCGTTTTTTTATTTAAATTTACTGTAACTCAAATACTCAATCAGAGAGCCATAACTTCTGTTCATCAATTTTACAAATATCAATAAATCATTACTGAAATAGAATTAGATAATAATCACACGGATATTTTTAATTTAATATAACAAATAATAATTGTTATTTCCCACTCGTTGACTTGGGCTTGAAGTAAACTGGGTCCCAAGCATTATACTCCAAACAAAAAAAAAGGCCCATTTCCGCGAAACCTCAAGCACTTTGTTTGTCGAATTGAAAAGCAAATCTGCAAATGACAGATTAAAAGAGCCATTAAGCTTACGCGGCGATACGTCGATGTTCGATGGAAACAATTTTGCTTTCCCACCCAGAAACTTTCCCGGCATTGTCACCGCCTATGCGTTCTAATATATAGGACCTTCATTCTCCTCAATAGATATTCATCAGTTCCAGAAACTCCACATTCCTCCATTCATTTTCTTGCTTTCATCAAAGCGAACATGTCTATGCCCTTCGCAACTAGCGTGGAGCGATTACACACACTTCTCAATGCCCCTCACAATCTGAGCAAACCCAACCAAAAATGGCATTCTGCTTTTGTTTCCATCTATTGTTCTAGAGCCCTCTTCTCTCACTTCACATCCCCCAACAAGAACAACAGGTCTAAGTTATCACCTTCTTCCTCCTTCACTGTCATCGATTTAAACACTGATCATTCCTTCGGTGTTAGCCAAACCACCCTCACCAATGTCGTCAAGGAGAAAAATGTCGAGACCCTGCAAAATCTTGGTGGGGTCAATGGCCTGCTCCCTGCTCTTAAAACAGACAAAGATTATGGAGTCAAAGGTGGTGGTGGTGACGATCCCGATGACGTCATGAGCCGGCGCGACGCCTTTGGTTCTAACACCTATCCAAAACCACCTACAAGAGGTTTCTTTCACTTTGTGATTGAAGGCTTCAAGGACCCCACCATTCTCATTCTTTTAGTTTGTGCTGCTCTGTCACTTGGGTTTGGCATCAAGGAGAAGGGAATCAAGGAAGGCTGGTATGAAGGTGGAAGCATCTTCGTCGCCGTTTTTCTTGTCATTGCTGTATCTTCCATTAGTAATTTCAGACAGAGCAGACAGTTTGACAAGTTGTCCCAGGTCAGCAATAACATACAAGTCGATGTCGTACGAAGTGGTCACCGGCAACAGGTTTCAATATACGACATCGTGGTTGGTGATGTTGTGTGGCTCAAGATCGGAGACCAGGTTCCTGCTGATGGCTTGTTCTTGGAAGGCCATTCCCTGCAAGTTGATGAGTCAAGCATGACAGGTGAGAGCGACCACGTACAGATTAATGCCGACAAAAATCCATTTTTGTTCTCTGGGACTAAGGTGGCTGATGGGTTTGCCAAAATGCTCGTTACTTCTGTTGGTACGAACACCACATGGGGTCAAATGATGGGTTCCATAAGCAGAGACAACAATGAAGAAACCCCGCTGCAGGAACGCCTCAATAAGCTTACTTCTGCAATCGGCAAGGTTGGTTTGGCTGTGGCTTTTCTTGTTCTTGTTGTTATGTTGGTTCGCTACTTCACAGGGAACACAACTGATGAGAATGGGAACAAAGAGTTCAACGGAAGCAGCACTAAGTTTAATGACATAATGAATGGAGTTGTGGATATTGTTGCTGCTGCTGTTACTATTGTTGTGGTTGCCATACCAGAAGGGCTTCCTTTGGCTGTGACTTTGACGCTTGCTTACTCCATGAAGAAGATGATGGCTGATATGGCTATGGTGAGGAAGCTCTCTGCCTGCGAGACGATGGGGTCTGCAACAACCATCTGTACTGATAAGACTGGCACTCTCACACTTAATCAGATGCAAGTAACCAAGTTCTGGCTTGGTCAACTACCCATGGATGGGATACCTCATACATCATCAGTTCATTCAGATGTCCTTCAATTGATCAAAGAAGGGGTTGCCCTTAACACTACAGGTAGTGTTTACAAGTCTAAATCAGCAGATTCTAAATATGAGTTTTCAGGTAGTCCAACAGAAAAGGCCATTCTTTCGTGGGCCGTTCTTGATTTGGACATGAACATGGAAGAATTGACGCAAAGTTCTACCATCCTTCATGTGGAAGCATTCAACTCAAAGAAGAAGAGAAGTGGGGTTTTGATCAAAAGGAAAGTAGACAACAAAATTCACGCACATTGGAAAGGTGCAGCTGAGATGGTACTAAAACTGTGTTCAAAGTACTATGATGCTTCTGGCAATATAAAAGTTCTTGACGATGACAAGAAGTTGGTGTTTGAGCAAATCATTCAAGGAATGGCAGCTAGCAGCCTTAGGTGTATTGCCTTTGCACATATAGAAGTGGCCGAAGAAGATGACACAGGAAACCAAAAGGTAAAGGAAGAAGGGCTCACCCTCTTAGGACTTGTTGGTATTAAGGACCCATGTCGTCCAGGTGTCAAGAAAGCTGTACAAGATTGCCAAAAAGCTGGAGTAAGTGTCAAAATGATCACAGGAGACAATGTTTTCACAGCCAAAGCCATAGCTACAGAATGTGGCATCCTCCAACCTAATCTAGACACAACAGAAGCAGTCATCGAAGGAGAGGTATTTCGGAACTTGCCTGATGAGGAAAGACTGAAGAGAGCGGAGAAGATTTGTGTGATGGCACGATCCTCTCCCTTTGACAAGCTCCTCATGGTTCAATGCCTCAAACAGAAAGGTCATGTAGTTGCAGTCACAGGAGATGGCACCAATGATGCACCAGCATTAAAAGAAGCTGATATAGGACTTTCTATGGGGATTCAAGGCACTGAAGTTGCAAAAGAAAGCTCAGATATAGTTATCTTGGATGATAATTTTGCCTCAGTCGCCACAGTTCTAAAGTGGGGAAGATGCGTCTATAACAACATTCAAAAGTTCATTCAATTTCAGCTTACGGTAAATGTTGCTGCACTTGCAATTAACTTTGTGGCTGTAGTATCAGCAGGAGAAGTGCCATTGACAGCAGTTCAACTATTGTGGGTGAACTTGATAATGGACACTTTGGGTGCTTTAGCTCTAGCAACAGAAAAGCCTACAATGGAGTTACTGGATAAACCCCCAGTGGGTAGAATTGAGCCTCTCATCACCAACACCATGTGGAGAAATTTGTTAGCCCAAGCTCTATACCAGATCACAATTCTATTGACATTACAATTCAAGGGTGAGGCTATATTTGGGGTGAGTTCAAAGGTAAATGACACTTTGATTTTCAACACATTTGTTTTATGCCAAGTGTTCAACGAGTTCAATGCAAGGAGGCTGGAGAAGAAGAATGTGTTCCAAGGGATTCACAAGAACAAGTTATTCATTGGGATCATAGGGATAACCATTGTGCTTCAGGTGTTGATGGTGGAGTTTCTGAAGAAATTTGCAGATACAGAGAGGTTGAATTGGGGGCAGTGGGGTGTATGCATTTTAATGGCAGCTTTTTCTTGGCCTCTTGGTTGGGTTGTCAAGTTCATTCCAGTGCCAGAAAGACCGTTGCTCAGTTTCCTAAACATGAAGAAGCAATGAAAACTTGCTTGTAGATGGTTTATGTTGGCACAGTGATGGCGTCTGCTGATATTCTTTGTTTCGCATTTTCAACCTTAACATTTGCTTCATTATATTGTAAAAAAAATATTCTTTATTTATTTTGTTGCAATTATTTGCATTATTATAATTTAATAAGCAGTTAATGTTAATAAACGGATTCATATCTTCATCATTACAACTATGCCCTGTTTATGTGTATTTTACTTTCGTATCGTCTTTATTCTTTTTGTGTGTTATTAAAAACAGAAAAAGAAAAAGAAAATAATAAAGCAGATTCACGGTGACTAATGTTTTTCTCCATGTTGAATTTGTCCATGTTTACTTTATTTATACTGTGTAGGCATTTTCTGTGATGCGTATTATAGACAATGTAATTGACTTGCTCACAGTCTGGTTCCTTTTGTTATGTGATTGAGATACAATAAAATGAAACAATAATATACCATTTAGATTACCACATAATAGAAATGACATTTGTAATTTCGTATCAAAAAACTTATCATTAAAAAGTCTAGTTAGATCCTCTCTTTTCTCACTCTCTGAACTAAAATTCATATTTGAACAGAAACTAACAAGTCAATGCTTTATCCATATCTCTGGAACCAAAAACATTTAACTGTTTGAATTAAACTTGTGTTTTACACCAAACCAACCACTGTAGCTTGTAGGAAGCAATGGTTTTTCTTCACTCAACAGTCAAAAATGACAGAACCCAATGGAAGTGGTCACAAATATTGCAAGACAAGGGCAAAAAAAGATCTTTCAATTATCCCAATAACTTGTGCACTTTGTATAAAAATGCAAGACCAATACAGAAAAGATCAGTCAAAAACAGAAACTCCACAATCCAAACTATCCTTGAAAAACCCACAATATGATACAAGACGAAATATCTAACAGTTAAAGAGGCATCTTTATTTCCTTATTATACATGGCCCTACTCTACTTCTTACAGGTGGAGGCATAGTATGAGTCTCTCTCAGCCAATGCTTCCTCCCCGGTGCTTTCCTTTCATAAAGTAGGGCCAGATGATGCTCAGAATTGGACACTAAGAGGAGAAATCAAGAAGGCTTGAAAGTTTCTCCCAATCAGACTTAAACAAATATTGTACAACAGTTTCAAACTAAACTAAGCACGAGCAGCCTCGTGGAGTCTTCCGTCGCTTGAGGGAGCCAAACTATCATAGTACTCAACCAGTACCTTCCACCCACCAGGACACATGAATCCATCCGGAGGACTTTCTTTGTTCCTTGCAAGTGTTCTCATCTGTAAAAACAGGTTGGTCTCAATATAGTCTTGAAGATACCAGCGTTATGTAAAAAAACAAACAGGGAAGACAAGAGGACATCATCACATTAACATCATTCTTGCAATGCATGCTCCGTTTTGTTTTCAATCTCTGCTCATTTCAAAACTGCTTCTTTCCTCCATGCTTTCTCCAAAGCATTTTAACACAGTATTTCAATGTTTGACAACTCATTTAACAAGTGTTTTGCCCATTGTCGTCAGTGAAAGACAATCTACCCATTATTAATATATATATATATACATCCTTGACCGTCAAATTACAAAAAAAAGTGTTTTTGGATTGCAAAATATTTGTAGTTTTTAATTTCAACCGTGGGTGTTTGTTGTCAAAGAAAAGGTAAATAAGGATTCTGGCCCTAATTCGAAAGAGAAGCATTTAAATGCAGTATTATGCCTTGACCAAACAGTTTCAAAATACAAAATATTGTTTAATAAAATAAGCAATATTATTCCATAACCAGGTGTCCAGGTGTTAGACTAAAATCTTAATATAACAAACATTTGTTAAGAACCAAAAAGGGTGAAATGACTATTATCAATAATTTTGATCTCAGTCACCGAACAAACGCTGCTTACCTTGGTGCCTGATATGAAGAGGAAATCTTGAGCTCTTGAGGGGTCAAAGAATTCCATTTTACCCTGACTCTTGTCATAAGCAGCAACCTGCAAAATAATTCATCAGCATATCACATCAAAACACCGCCAAATCTTATTGGTTTTGAATGCAAGCTTTTAAAATACCTTAAAAGGAAGGATATTTAAACGCTCCAGACCAGGTGCCATGCCCAGCACTTTCTTCCCATGGTCAGCATCATACAGATCTCTTTTCTCAACTGGATGGCCCATGCCTGCCGGGTCCCGGCCAACAATGTAGAAGTTAGCCCCTGCATTAATCCTAGCCTTTGCATGCCACTGTACTTCGGTTGGTCCAGCATAGTGCATGGGAGAAGGGAATATAGATACCACAGTTGTCTCGGGGTCAAGAACACCTTCCTCAAGCACCTTTAGAAAGATCAAGGCGATGAAAGTTAGTTTTTGAATCCAAAAATCATAACCTTACAATTTCGTGGAGATCAAATTAACTTTGCAATAAGCAGATAAGTTACTCTCCATTAAGTGGGGTCAATTATATGGACCATTGAGCTCTATCAACAACCAAATCTTTAGAACCAATTTAGCTTAAATCCTTGAAAATTAGTGAGAACACAGTTTGTTATTAATAAAGACTAACTCATGTGTTCCCTAATTTTCAGAAGCTAGAGTTATATAGACTTAACAATTCAGGGGCCATTTTATTAGTTCACAAGTTTTTAGCACACAAACCTTCTCATGTTGTCTCATCCGCCATTCAAGTGGGACATCATCTACCTTGGTATAGCCTCCCAGTGGATGAAGAAGAAGGACAGGATTCTTGTAACCCATATCAAGTAACCGCCTGCGAGTATCAGTCATCAGCAAAGCATGACCATTGTGCACAGGATTTCGGAGCTGGAAAGCGAACACAGCATCAGCATTGAGCCTAGTGAACTCTTCACGGAGCTCTGCTGGAGATAGCCGAAAGTGATCGAGGCCATCACGGTACTTGATAGGTTCAATAACCTCTAGGTCACCCCCAATCAGCCAATTTCCAGCAGGTGTTATAGCTTCTTCAGCGTAAGGCAGGCCAGGGGCAGTTGTTCCCCAAGTTCGGGCAATTCTTTCTTCTTTTGGGTGCTTATAAATTTCAATACTAGAACAAATAAAACAACAAATATATAAGCAATAGACAAGAAAGACAGCAAAATAATCAAAAAAGGAAAACTGCATTATAATTCAGGAATGCTTGATACAAGGTGTATATCTCAGCAAATGATTAACATACATTCACTCAGATCAAGAGCGTTCAACATAATAGACAAAGACACCGCATACTGATAAATATATCATGCAGCACATAAACTAAATTAAAAACAAGAAAAGAGTTAATCACCGTGCTCCTAGTAGGATAGACTTTCCAATAAAAAAATGCGTCATGTGTCGACATAAACCCATATTGGAATACCAGTTCTCCTCATATTTTGTGAGAAAAAACACAATGGCTGCAACATTCACCTAAACTTCAGGTTGTAACGATAATTAAATAGGACAGGATGATTCATCATTTATCCTAATGCTTTTAAGATTGCTGCCACCATGAAAATAGAGCTCTGTTATACACTGGTCAAACCATATTTATGCCAGTCAACGATTAGGCGTGCCGTTAATTCCTATCTGAGTTATGTCTGCGTTAGGTCAACATAATGATGAAACAATTTATCTTTCATGTTTACGTATTCCATGCCCAAATGCCTTTCTGCTGATAAAACATGGTCAAACAGGTCAAATTAAGAATATATCTATAATGAGAATGTCAAAAATAGGCTAATTGTCCTGTGGGACCCAATGGATGAGATAAATTACATATGAAACACACAATATTACACATTTAAAAACTACGGATAAATCAAATATCCATCAGATGATGGTTTTTAACAGACATCTAACCATCAGAATATTTTCTTCCACCCTCTCTTTTTCTTCTTTATTTTTTAAGGAAAATCGCATGAAGGAAAGTGCTAAGGAGAACTTGATATGTGTTAATAGATCTAGAGAAACAAGTATAATGATTTCCATAATGATTAAGCAAAAAGAGCAGCAAGAAGATGCCGGTTGGGTTCAAAAGCAAACACAATGCATGCTAATTTAGTAGAAGTCATATCATAGCCTTAGTCCAATCATGGAGTCGTTCCTAAAGATCTTAGTGACATAAGGTGACTGCCTTGTTTAACACTCTTTAGAGGAGGACAACTTGCAACAATGATATTGAATTGAACGATTGAATATCAAATAAATCATATCATTAAAAGGCGTAAAGGAAAAGAATTCAGGAAAGAAACCCAAAAACTATATATACGCGTAGCTTTCTTTAGATGCTCTCAAGAATACCAGGCCTCAAAAGTCTTTAGCCTTGATTGACGACTCCTAAAACTTCAGAAAGTATTGTAATTGGAAGATGTCAATAAGAGCTGTACAAGTGAAAATAACATCATACAGTCATACCACAAGAACTCAATTATTTACCTATGAAGGGGGGAAACATAATTCAGATCAAAACAAAATCCCGATTCTGTAATAAAAATGAAACGTGATCGGACGCGCATGAAATAAGTTAATTAAGATGGAATTCAATTCAGATTTCAAGAGAGAAGAAAACAAGAGTGAGGAGCATTACTCATTCAAGATAGCAACCGGGATGCCCTGTTGGTCAAACAGGGCCACCTTCTTCGACTCGCCGATCCGAAGCTTCTGCGCATCGTCAATGGCAAGCACGATCGGGAGCGACATATTCACGACCGACCCGTCATCAAGTCGGAGCGAATTGAAATGAAGCGTTTGGAGGAACTCAGATTCTCTCATGAACCCGCGAAGCGGTGAAGCCCAGCCTTCGCTGAGCACATGAACCCACTGAACATCGATCCGGGAGAGCTTAACCCTAGGCAGAGACAAAGCCTCCCTCTTCTTCAAATCCCTCTGTGACTCCTCCACGAGGAGCTCCACCAGATTCCCGCCATCGGGTTCGATCAACCCGCAAGAAACTCTCAGCCTCCGGTGGGCCCTACTGGACTTCGGGTTAAGAGCAAGCTTGACTTGGACTGCGGGAAGGAAATGGGAATCGAGGGTTTTTGAGACCGCATGAGAAGGAAACGAGGTTTTGGTAAATAGAGTCGCCATGGACGCCATTGCAGGTGGAGAAGAAGGCGTCGCCTTAGCAATTAAGGTCGATTCATGTCGTTGCTATATAAACAAATGGAAGAAAAGATGCAGTGGAGAAGGGTAAAAGCGTAAAGAACTGTAGAAAAAAAATATATGGCTTTTGAAACTTACGATAAGCAATACAGGTACACAGGCGTGAGGAATTCAAGTTATTTTATGGGGACGAAGACAAAGGTGGAAATGGAAGAAGCGGAGGGAAGAGAATAAAGATAGCGACGCCTTTATGGAAAATGAACCTGGACACCTTTTTGGCGGTAATTTTGGTCGATGAAGTGGCGAGAAGAGAATGGAGATAAACATGTCATTTTTTAAAAAATTTAAGATAAACATGTCATTTTGGTCGGAAAAATAATTCCCCATTTATATTAATTCTTCCTTATTATATACCGGTTGCAAATTCCAAAAAAAAAAATACTAAGTTAAAAATATTCCACCTACTTCAATCATAAATATATGACTTAGTTGATTTTTTTTATATTAAAAAAAATAATTAAGTTACTTTAAAGTATTGATATTTATTATTTTTCTCTAAATTATTTTGTATGACTTGTTAACAAATATATAATTTAATCACATACAACATATGATATGATTAACTAACTTATTTTGCTTCTTTAATATTTCCAAAAAAATCAATTGGATCTTATATTTAGGACCAAAGAGAGTACTATAGAAGTTATACTTTTAAACAGTGTTCATAAACCTGGACCGGACCGGCAGGTCCAACCTTGAAACCGGCAAACTGGCAGGTAAACCGGCCCAGTTCGGTATCCGGTCTAGGTCACTATTTTTTTTTTTTTTTTTTTAAAAATATTTAAATTTCATATTAATAAGTCTAAAATCTTTAATTTCTCACCGGTTTATCCCCTATTTAGCTCCGGTTTGGCCTCAATCTAACCCACTAACCTTTAACCCGGTATCTCGACCGGTTCAATGCCTGGTCCGAGTTCATGAACCTTACTTTTAAAAGAGGCTCTGAAGATATTTTCTTTTTTTACTTTTTTTTTCCCTATTGAATTCTTGAGGATTAGCAGAATTGAACCAACCCCCAAGCTATAAGCACTGAGGTATTGGTTTTCCCAAATTTTGATTTATGCAGGTAATCTATATTATTGATTTGTTTATTATTAAATTGATTTGGTATCGTATAGCTCAATGTCGATAAAATTTTATATTTTATTATGTAAATATTTTTTTTCAATTTTGATGCACAAATTTCCAGTTTAAACAGTATATTATGAGCAAATACCAGTCCTCCCTATTGGATACGAAGATGAATGCGGAGAACAATGGGGTCCAAGTTACATGCCGAACTCATCCATGAGTTTTAGTAGCTCATCCCATAAAACAACGTACGGAGATGAATGCGGAGAAGAATGAAGTTCAAATTAGTTACTCGGCTCATCCATGAGTTTAGTAAGTAAGAATGGAGTCCAAATTACATGCTCAGCTCATCCATAAGTTTAGTAAGTCATCCCGCAAAACAACGTCGTTTTGGGGTTAAGTTACTAAACTCATGGATGAGCTGAATATGTAATTCGATATGAGATGAATGCTAGGGTGGAGATTTGGGAGGACTAAAAGTTGAAATGAATAAAAAAAAAATTTTTGGGTAAAATTTAGTTGGGAAAATTAGTAAAAATTGCATATTTGAAAATTTTATTGGTTGTGAAGATCTTATATATTTTTATATGTAGAAAGAACTGATACTTTACTGAATTTTATATACATAAAACATCATCACTCAAATTTAGATGACAATAAAATTTTTAACTATGTACATTGCATCTATTTTTCTTATTTATTTTTAACTTTTAAAAAAATCATTAAAGGAGGGTGAAAAGGTTCCGATGAGATTAATTTGAGCCCGTTTGGTTCAACCCCATTACATGCCTGCAATGATAATCATGATTGCATTATCAAGAGAAGAATATTTGGTTGCTCTTTAGCATGGTAATAGGGTTTACCATGGTAATGATGATTACCAAAAAATTGGTAATCATCATTCATACCTCCCCCTATGAATCCTCATTACTATCCCATTACATGGTTTAAAAAATTCAATTTACCCTTTAGTTCCCCTTGTCTTTGTTTCATTTATCTCATTTCACTTGCCGCATCATGCCACAACTGCCGCCATCACAACTTCCTCCTCCTCCACTGCCGTCACCTCTATCCTCCACCGCTGTCGTCGCCTCCTCCTCCGCTGCCGTCGCCTCCTCCCCCACCCCCATTGCCACCCACCGCCGCCGCCACCACCACCTCCTCCTCTGCCACCGCTACCCGCCCACAGCCACTACCACCACCTCTTTCTCCACCGCCGCCGCCCACTACCGCCGCCGCCATCCTCGCCTCGCCCCCGCCCACCGCCACTACCACCACCCCGTGGCCCACCACCTCCTCCTCCTCCGCTGCCACTCCCAGCCCTGCCACTAGCCCACCTCCCACTGCCACCACCTCTTCCTCCACCCCCGCCACCCGTCGTCGCCGCCGCCACCTCTTCTTCCGTCGCCACGGGCCCACCGCCCACCACCACCACTTCCTCCTCCCCTGGCACCCCCATCATTGCCGCCGCCACTACCTCCTCCTCCTCCATGCCCGCCGTTGCTGGTTTTTAACTATTTTTTCCATAAAGATTATATTATGGGGTAAAATAGACTTTGTGTAATATATTAATATTAAATAATTGTTAAAATAATAACTCATTGCAGTTGCTTAAAAATCAAACCAAACACTACCCTTATAATTAATATTGCATTGCATTATTATTGCATCGCATTACACTACACCGTAGGGTATAATGTGATCGAACCAAACGGACTCTTTATGTGATAAGCGTGAGTATAAATTAAGAATATGAACCTTCGCTGATGTATTAAAAAATATTAAACAAAATCAATCACCTTGTAGCATAGTGATATAGATACTCATATATATAAGTGGGAGGTTGGGGATTCAATCTTGTAAATAACTTCAAGCTAACAGCGCATGCCCCTCTTATGCAAATAAAAAAAAATATTTAAAAAAAGAAGGCGATGACTAGTACAAGATAGAGTATGATAAAGAATATCTCAATGGCATTGGGTGCTCCAGGATTCCTCATCATAAATTGGTTTTGAAAGTAGGTGTACCAGTTATGTTAATAAGGAACATTGATCAAGCAGCGGGTTTGTGCAATGAGACAAAGTTACAAATTTCACATTTAGGAAAGAACGTTATAAGAGCAAAGGCTTTGAATGGAATTAGCATTGGTGAGGAAATTTTGATACACCGAATGGACATGAATCCATTTGAGGCAAAACTACCTTTTCAGTTGACAAGGCGCCAATTTCCTATCATCATTTCTTTCACTATGACAATCAACAAAAGTCAAGGTCAATCAATGAAAAAGTTGGGATTTACCTACCAAGCTCAGTTTTCTCACATGATCAATTGTATATTGCACTATCCAGGGTTAGGAGTTTCAATGGACTGAAATTACTTATTGTAAATTAACGTAATTTATATACAAATACCACTCTAAATGTGGTGTACAGATAAGTTTTCCAAAACCTCAATTAAACAGTAAATGTGACTTGAATGTGAAGTTCAGATATATAGTTGTAGTTAATGTTGCATAACAAAGTTGATTTCCCTTTCTGTCAGGCATTAGTCATTTTGAATTATTTATAGTGGAAAACACTTATCCGTACAACGTACGGTCGTAAGTCTTGTTTTTTTAACAAATCAGAATGGCGCATTGGAAGCATGGAGGGCCATATCCCACAAATCCCAAATCAAAACTTGGCCCTGATATAGGGTGGCTTCCGATTTCTAGTTTCCACGTACCGTTGGATTTGATTGATCGAACAGTATTTGTGTCCACTCATGTCAAAAAAAACGGAGAGTTTTTTTTGCCCTGTACTTTTTGTCGACTCAATCTAAATTATTGTATCTAGCTAATGCTCTAATTTTTGGATATCCGGCGACAGTTGGTTTGATATCAAATGTGAAAAAAAAAATTTAATCATATATTCGAACACATTTTCAAAAAATGCCTCAAGGCACTATTGATATTATTTGAATGTAAAAATACTTATAAATTTTTTTAAACGAGAAAAAAAAAAAAAAGCCATCTCCATCTTATCTACCAAACTGCCATTACTTTTACTTTTGATGGATCCCACACTATTATCTTTAAAAGATTATTTAATAAAACTCCTGACATTCTCTCTCCTCCCACCTATTCAGTCAAACCCCTCCCCCCAAACTCCAACTCCATCGCCAAAGTCCCAAGCCCCATTATCTCTTCTCTCTTCTTATCTTCTGTGTTCTGTCAGTACACCAACTTCCTCCTTCTATCTTTCTCTTCAGCATTTTTCGCAGACCATTTGAGGCTGTATATATAACGATATATATATATATATATATGTATGTATGTATGTTTATGTAACCTCAATTAATATTCGCCACCTGCATCCTTTCAACTTACCTAATCGATCTGCTACAACTTCATGGCTTCTTAGGTTATCATTAACTAGCATTTTTCTGAGGAATTTTGTTGGAAAGAACCGAATAGGTGGGAGAGAGTGGATGTGAGGAATTTTGTTAGATAATCTTTTAAAAATAATAATGTGGGGCCCACTAATAAAAAAAAAGTAATAAGAGCTTTTAAGAATAGATTGGGGTGGCATTTTTTCGAGAAGTTTATAGGTATTTTTGTACCCACGTAATGTATATGGTATCAGATGCACTTTGTGAAGATGTATATAGGTGTTTTTGCTCCTTAACTGTTTTATTTTTAGGAGACCATGTAATAATTATTACTCTCATGATTCTTGATGTCAGACATATTTATTTAATTTAAAGAGATTAAAGAAGCTTAATAAATTATTTAATTATGACATATATAACATAATTTCTCTAAAATGCTTATTTATAACCTTATGTTAAATATTTGTTTATGCGTGGTTAGAGGAAATTGATAAATATAATAGATATAATAAAAAAATATCTTAAAATTATATTTATGATCAAGATTCCCAGGAGAGCAAGTCATTTAGAACCATGGGAGTACTAAATTTGTTGTAAAAATAAAATAAATATGGGATAAGAAAGAAGATCAAGGGAAGAGAATGGTAGAGAGAAAGAGTGAGCAATTTTCATTCACAGATTCACTTGTGTTTTTTATACATTACAATATTTTATACATGACCTCTATTTATACGCCTACTATAGCCACATACAATGAATAATATAATTAATATAAATGAATGTAAATTATATGACCCTTCTTAATATTCATACATTTTGATGTGCATTAAGTAGTATTTTAGTTTTCCAACTATAATTTATGAAGGCCGACTAGGATATGAGAGGTTAAGAATTAATGCACATCCACATAATTGTCCTTTGAAAGGGATCAGTAATATTATAATTAATTAATTAATATTGAAGCTTTTGTCTCTTCACAACCAACTCCACGTATGAAAATAATAGAAGGCAAAATTAATTTTTTGATCCTTATGATTTTGGTTGAGTTACAACTTAACCCTTAGACTTTAACTCAACATAACTCAATTTCTATAGTTTTGACTTGGCTGTAACTCAGTCCATGTACTTTGACTCACTACAACTTAATCTTTATAGTTTAACCATTTTATAATTTAGTCCTTATATTCTAGAATAAAGATGAGAGACTATATTATAAAATGGTTAAAATTATAAAGATTAGGTTGCAGGAGTTAAAGTTCAGAGACTATGTTTCAGTGAGTCAAAACTATAGGGAGTTGCACTAAGTCAAATTGTTGGGATCAAGTTACAACCCAGTTAAAACCATAAGGATCAAAAGATTAATTTTTCCAATAATATGGAAACTGCCTACACCAACCCACACATAACATTATTGTTCTAGCAACACAATTAAAGGAAAAATAAGAAATAACACTACTATAGAATATAGATTCTACTACCCTAAAGGACGCTCATTTTTAAAAAAGGGAAGTAAAAAATAAAGGCGGTGGTATTTTTGTAATTCTGGGTAGAAATTGAATAGCTTTATGTGTTCCCAATTTGAATTGGAGACGTCTAAAGTAAAAAAATAACCCTTTTTTTATTTTAAACGTCCCCAATTCAAATAGGGACATCTAAAATGTAAAAAAAAAAAAAGTTAACTGGACAACTTTAGGCGTCCTTAAATTAAAGTTGGGATGCTAAAAACAATTCAAATTTAAACTAATAGTCTTTATTTGTTAGTTTTATACTCTTACACTCATATTTATCTTCTTCTTGATTTAAACAAAAGACCATTCCCATCACCACAACCACAAGAAGAACCACTACCATCATGCCTTTTAACTCTTGCTTCTTCTTCTTTATATGCTCTTTTTACTCTTGTTTCTTCCTTTCTCTCTCTCTTTTTAACCTCTAAGTCTGTTATATTTTTTTTACCATTTTTTATTATTTTATCTTCTTTCTCTCTTTTTTTTGGATTTCCCTTCTATTTTATCTTCTAACTCTTGTTGTTATGACTTGTAGATCGAGACTCTGAAACATACTTCATGGCCACGTTCCCGCTGAAAAAACAAGGTTCATCTCTCCCTGTCGCTCTTCTCTATTCGTTATTATGAGAAAATGAGCTTCAATAATAGAAGGATATATGGTTTTTGTAATTGATTCCTCTTATTGTTGTCATCTTCTGTCTATAATATTTCAGCTTTGGAGTTATTATTGTGTAGATTTTGGATTTGGAGTTCATATACTATATCTGTAATTTTATTGACGATGATCTGTTATTTTTGGTTTTAAATATTGTTTAGTCCAGATATGTAATATAAACGATTTTTTTTTTTAAAAAAAAAAAGCACTTTAGACTTTAAAATGGGGACTTCTAAAGTGTTAGTGTAACACTTTAGACATCTCTTTTTAAAATAGGGACGTCTAAAGTCCAAACTTTAGGCGTCCTTTTATTTACGGATGTTATTGCCATTTGTTACTACGTTGCTCATATAGACATCCCCCTGTTTTCATACGTTAAAAAGCTTAAAAAAGGATGTTAAAAACATTTTTTGTAGTAGTGTAATACTTAAACTTCAAAATTCCAAATAAATGATTTTCGTATAAAATAGGTTATTACTTGTTATACTCTTATAATTAATGTTTATACTCATATAGGCAATAAAATTGATTTAGTATTTTGAAGTTTAAGTAATATTTTCTTTTTCTTTTTCTATTAAAGTATAGTATATACACAAGTTGGCAAAAACACACACACACACACAACATATAAATAAGAATAATTTGTGTATTTTTTTATAGGTAAGAATTTTAGGAGTCATTTTCAAAACGTTATGTAAGTCATAATTTTTGTTTAGTTTTTGACGAGTTTTGAAAACTTATATGACACCTCAATAACTTGCTTTTTAAAAACACAAATTGAGCATAAGACAATGTGTTATCTTATCCGATTGAATGGTTGGTTTCATATAGAATATCTTGAATCAGTTCTTAAATTTTGTTTAATGAAGGGGATCCATCATTTTGAGGCTGTTTAGTATGAGGAATTTGGAGGTGAGAGGAGAAAAAAAATTTTTTAAGTTGAATTTAAGAAAGAATTGGAGAAATGACGTTATAAAATTTTGATAAAAATTATGTAAGATAAAAGAGTAGAAAAAAATACATTAAGAAAGTTTAACTCCACTTCTCAAATTAAGAAAGTACCAAACAGCCCCTTAATTTAAGTCAAGGATTAAATAATTGAACCGGATTGGATTAGATGGTCCAACTGTTAGACCGTCGACCGTAGGCTCACCAGCAACTTCTTCTGAATAAGAAAACTGTTGCCATAGTTGAGTTGAGTTAAATTGGAATTGAGCCGCTATTAAACTGTAACTCATAATTAAACCGTGAATTGAAATTATTTTTAAAAAGTCGAACGGGTTTTGGGCCTCAGAAAATTTTATTATAAATTTATTTCTTATATATAAATATTATACGTACGTTTCACCCAAAAAAATATATTTATATTATTTTTTATTGAATATTTATTTACTTATTGTGTCATCAATTCAACCGTTGATCCAATTTAATGTTTAGTTCAACTTTTAAAATATTAGTTATAACCATAATGTCATTGCATACGTATGGTATGGACCATTTTTATTAAATGCTTGTGCAAATGGTTTGATTGGCATCATTAGACCTTAAGAATTAAGAAATTCAATCTAATCTCAGCAGAAAATTGGTTTGTTTATATATAAGTGAGTGTTGGGTATGGAGACGTCATTGAACTATGATGATATATCATGCAAATTATATGCAAATGCATTTCTTTAAGGCAAAATTAGTTTTTTCAGTCCTTTCGCGGTTTTTTGTAGCATCCTCTTTATAGCACTCGTTTTACTAAGTGTTACAATTATAAGGGAGCAGCAATTAGTAACTTGAGTGCTACAATAGGCTAATATCTCCAGTAGCTCTTGCCTAAGAGAGCGTTACATATTCCTGCTTCAAATAATAATTTTTATATTGTAGTGCTTTATTAAATAAGGGCTATAATATATTCGACTATTTTTTTTAAGAAAATAAATTATTTTTTTTAAATGAAATCATGTATTTTAAGAGAGATCTTGGATAAGCACTACAATATGTTTTTAATATTTTTAAATAATTAAAATAAATTGATCTAATGTAGCTCTTGTTTAAAAGAGAGATACAATATCTTTTTTTAATATTTAAAATTATTTATTGTATCTTTTTTATGCGAAAGCACTTCAATAGGTTCAATTATCTTTTTAAGAAAATCTATTATTTTTTAAAAAAGAAACCTGTATTTAAAAAAAAAAATCTCGTGCAAGCACTACCATATGTGTTTAATATTTTTTAAGAAATTAAAATAAAATAATCTAATGTAGCACTTGTTTAGAAATAAGCTACAATACTTTTTTTTTTATTTTGTAATATTTTATTAACCTTAACGTTATCCCACTAACCCCACTATCAGCTCCACTTGCTCAGACGATCGAAACATTTCCTCTTCTTCGCGCAAACTCTGTTGTTCTTCCTTGACATCGGTAATGCAAAATCCCTCTTTTACATTTATCTTTTTTTTTTTATTACATTTTACATTTATCTTCTACTTCTTGGACTTGCATTTGTCTAAGTTATGCGTCTAACTCAAGTAAGCTTTTTTTTTTTTTTTTAATTATATGCTGCTGCGATATATTACTCACTGGTGAAATTTAGAATCACTTTGGTCACCTGCGATAGGGATATATAATTTTATTTACAGTATCTTTTACCTAGTTACCCACCCTGTACAAGTTCCTCACAATGTCTGATGCTACGAATTGAAGTCTGCATTTCTTGGAAACCTACACAATCTAAATCTTCCTTTGTTAGGTATTATCATAATAATCCTTTTAACAATGTGTTTGTTTTCTATCTGCTCCATTTTGTAATGCTAATATATGTTTTTAATTTCAAGTGAGATTTGATCCAGCCACAATTAGTTGCCTCCTTGATCATCCATATTTTGCTTTATTTTCTTTTCAATATTATTGAACTATTTTTTAGTTATATATATATATATATATATATATATTGCTCTCAAAGAAGTAGAAAGTATATGGTGACAATCATATTTTTAATTTTTAATCATACCAATAACAGGATAAATTCATTGTTCTAGTTTTCTTTATAATCATACCAACTTTTGTTATTTTAGCTTATATTCAGATATTATGCAGACCCAAAATTGCTACACGTTTTTTTCTCGAAAACATTAGTGATACTTTTATTATTATATAATCATTTAACTCTTCATCAAGAGGTAAGAGCTTCTGGACATTAATTTTTTTTTTTTTCTATTTCATCTCATCGTTGTACCTCACTATGATGCTCTTTTCACCTTTGACCCCCCAAACACTAGACGACAAGAACATAAATCTTATGAGCTCATTGTAATTATTTAAATTTATCTATTAAATCTATCACTTTTTCTAAATCTTGTATTTATTTTTTGGGTTTTTCAGTATAATCATTTAAAAAGCTTATCACTTGTTGGAGATTCATTGTGGTTTTGTTGTGTTTGAGGTAAGCCTTAAACACCCACTCTCAATTTTAGCTTATCACTTGTTTTGCATAATTCTTTATTAACAAATAGACTTGTGTTTTTGTATATGGGGTGAGACAATGGATATTACCAAATTTTAACGGTAAACTATTGTATCTTAGAATTAGTATTCTTGTTTGTTTGGGTTGAACTTTTAACAATGAGTACCTATTGGAGGTCACAAGCTAATAGTTTTGCTTAATTTTTTATTGCAAATAATGTTGGGTCAAATAAACTAGGTTGTTTCTAGGAGAACTTCAATGAATGCTAAGAGGCTGAACGAGGATACGAATGATCTAGCTGGTGAGTGCATATACATGATTGCATTCACTTCCATGCCATGAAGATATTGAATGCTAAAATATATAACTCTTGATTTATTAATGATGGTCCCATTTATATTATATTGAGTTTGATTTCATGCCATTCAAATTCAAGTCATGGAAAACAATTTTAGTTTGGTTCTAAAATTGGACTTTGTCAAAGTAAAGTAGTGAATTATTCTTTGGAATGTGCTTTTAAGCTTAGTCTTAATTTCTTCTATGCTTGGATAAAATTACAATATTTTTTGTTAAGTGTTCTAAATCTTGTGTTTAATTTCTTTCAGTTTTAGCTATGATAGATATCTTAGTAAATAAGAGTCATATTTTGTTATGTGCTACAGAAAATCCTTAATATTTTTTATTTAGAATATTTTATTAAGATTTTGATTGATTTTCGTATTAAGATTTGGATATTAGTTATTTATCATATTAGGATTTGGATTAAATATTATCTATCTTAGTAAGATTTGAGGTAGATATTTAAGTTGGATAGGATAGATAAAGTAATATTGTTTACAAAACTAGATATTTATGGGCCGTGGAAAATCATTAAGACATGTATTGCAATTTTGGAATTGATTGGTTGCTATAAATTTATTAGATATGGTGGTGAAAAAAATAGCATATAAAATTGCAGTTAATTTAATTTTTAATCTTTTAAAAAAATTTACCGTCTGTAGCTCTTTCTCAAGAAAGAGCTACAATATATGAATATTTTTTTAAAAAAAAAAATCACATAATGTAGCGTTTTTTGTAAAAGAGCTACAAAATAACCCATTTTTTTGTAGCTCTTAAGAAGTACTACAAAAACCTATTATAGCTCTGGCTTTTGTAGCGCTTCAAAAGGGCTACAAAAAGTAAAAAATAAGTGCTATAAATTATATTTTTTGTAATAGTATTTAAATTTTATTTTTTGAATTAATGGGATAGGTACTATCTGCTTGAGGTTACAAACAAGATCAAACTCACAAAGGTCATCTTATTCAAAACCTCAATTATGAAATCCCTTCTCTCCCACTTCACATCTCAAACGCACTATTCTTATAGAGAAAGAGACGCTTTCACATCTTCTTGAGCCAAAATGGCTGGGGAAAGGAAAGGTTCCCTTTTTTTAGGGTACCCCGGGGAATAGATCCAATGGAGACGTGATGGGGCCTGTAGCTCAAAGGATTAGAGCACGTGGCTACAATCCACAGTGTCAGGGGTTTGAATCCCTCCTCGCCCGCAACCGGCCAAAAAGGGAAGGACATTTTCCTTTGAGGGTAGGAAAATCATGATCGGGATAGCGGACCCAAAATTGTGGCTCTTATAAGAAAATTTTAATGCCATTAAGCTATTGGCTCAGTCCTTTAAATTTTAACTCTTCAAAGAAATTATTCTTTGGGAGATACAAAATTATTGTGATCTTCGTGAGATTTTTTTAAAATTATATCTAATTAACTTAAATAAATTTTTATTAATGAAAAAAATACATATATATGGTTAATACAATGTTTTATCTTTATATTTTATCATCATTTTAGTTTTGAATTTTATAGTTTTAAATCATAAGTTTTTGTCCCTCAATTTTCTTTTAGTCTAAAACATTAGTTTTTGAGGTTTAATAAGGACATAATAATTATTTTGCTTATTGAGAAACCAAAACTTACTACTCCCTCCGGTCTTAATTATAAGATAAAGTTGATTTTTTTGGAGAAATTAAGGAAGCCAATTAAATCACTTTAGAGTATTTATATTTTTAGTATCTTTAGATTATATATCAGTTTATTGGTCAAATTAATTAGTCTAAAGAAAAAAATTAAAATATAAATATTCTAAAGTGATTTAATTGGTTTCTTTAATTTTTTTAAAAAGATCAATTTTATCTTATAATTAGAACCAAAAAGAGTATTTCAAACTATACCAAAATCAAAACGAGATAAGTTATAAATAGAAGTCGTTATGTTATTCTTTTTTTTTTTTTTTGATTAGCACCCGAGGTGCGGACGCGGGATTGAACCCGGGAGAGGAGGCACAAAGGCCTCACTCCTATGCCAAGTGCGCCGGATGCGCGGTGGCGTCGTTATGTTATTCTGATATATATATACACACACACAGACAGACAGGGATAAAGGAATGGATATTTTTGTCAATTAACACCAAGACAAGACAAGAAGGAATCTACGAGATGCGATCCCATAGGGTCCTATGGGACGCTTCGGGCACTTATGTGATGCTGGTGGATCTTTTGTGAATGACTAGATTTGTAGAATAAAAAATATTCCACGTGCAAGGCTTTTGTCAATATTTTTTTTTTTCAACTTGACACAATAGGATTAAGTGGATCCAACTGACAATTTACCTTAAATTTTTCATCTATTAAAAAAGTTTACATCTTTAATCTCAATTGACCGCACCCAATCATAGATTCCAATTAACCTCAAATAATATAGTGTACAAGAGATGATAGTTTTCCTCAACTTAAGTGCATATTTATTTTAATTTTTTTTATATTATTTAAGATAAATATATGAAAAGAATTTTATTAATGTGAATCGATATACACTCTTACACATTACATCTAAACTAATTTCAAATAATTATAATAAGGACTAATTTTTTCTAAGTATATATCGAGTCTAACTCATTTGGAAACCAACTTTACACACTCTTATTTATCATATGTGAGCAAACCTCAAATAATTACACCGATGACAAATTTTTCTCTATTTAAGATTTTCTTCTGTGGGTTATTTGGATAGATTTGAAAGTTTAGAGAGTTTATTATTAAGTTTTAAATGTTAAAGTAGTTATTCATGCATTGTAGTATTGTACTAAGTTTAGGGTGTTTTATGTAATTTAAGTCAAAAATAAATTACATAATCCACGTGGTCGAGAAACTGAACATCCCCAGGTTTCCGTCCTGTGTCATTTTCGCCCATTTGTCATCGTCTTTTTCTATGAGACAATTGACAAAATACCTACTGTCTCTTTTTTATTTACTCGTAATTTTCAACCATAGACAAAGAGGATTGAAGTGTTTTTGTTTTTTAAGATTGTAATGGAAAACCGATAAGGAGGGACATGGACGGCAAAATTATTGGTGCTTCCAGGATTGTTAATTTGCAGAATATTTAAGAATTATACTTTGTTTCAATGAAAATATAGTAGAAAATAACAGGGAAAAATGAAGTCAAATTAAATATACATGAGAGCGACTTCTGAATGGGATTGAGCCAAAAGAAAACAAAAGATACTTCTCAAATTTTTAATATAAAAGTCCTATAACTAATTTGTATAAAAAAATAGGTTAAATTATTTATTTATAAAAATATATATGTTGATTGTCTCAAAATACACTCTTAAATAATTTTTATTGGATCAACTATCTTTTAATATGTGCAAATGAATTATATAATTTGAGAAAGAAATTACTCTCTCTGTCTTTAACATAAGAGTTATTACTTAACTAATTTAGATAGATTAAAAAAAGCTAAATAAATGACTTAATTATAACAAGTATAATATGATCTCCTTAAAATATCCTTCTATAATATTATATTATACTACATCAGTTTTAAATATAATATCTAGTTGACTTTTTTTTTTTTTTGGAAATTTAAGGAGATTAAGGAAGGCAAATAAGTTACTTAATTATATCATATATTATATATCACTAGATGATATATCAATTTATAAGTTAGATAATTTAGTTTTGAGGAAAAAAATATAAATATAAATACTTTAAAGTAATTTATTTAGCTTCATTAATCTCTCAAAAAAAGTCAATTAAATCTTATATTTGGGACCGAAAATGATCTATCATTTTAAAAGTTAGATAAATTAACTTGAAAAAAATGGTAAAGGTCATGAATAAAATAGATAGAGGTCATGACTAAATCATATAATTAGGACATGAGGAATATAAATTTAGAAGGCCATGTAGATTAAAGTTTTATATAAGAATTAAAATAAATATTATTTATTCAGTCCAAAAAATAAAAAATAAATAAATATTATTTAGCAGGGGGGAAAGCACGATAGTATTATTTTGTGATGCTTGGTCAGACACCAACGCGGAAAAGAATGGGCCACGTCCGCATCCAAATGATCGAAACTGAATATGGCCTGACTTCCGTCTCCATTCATTTTATCAAAACTTTCCACGTCTTCTCTATCAGACAAAACACGCCACTCTTGCTTGTCTTTCCATCCGACTTTATGGTAAAGCATTTATTATTACTCCTCCGATTTTAAATATAACATAAAATTAATTTATTTGAAGAAATTATGAAAGTTAATTATATTGGCTTAGAGTATTTATATTTATATTTTTTTTTCTTCAAACTAATTAGTTTGACTAATAAACTGATATATAATTTAAGGATACTCAATATATGGTATGATTAAATAGTTTATTTAATTTTCTTAATCTCTCTAAAGAAAATCAACTTTGTCTTATATTTAGGACTGGATGGAATATTGTTAGGGCTATTCAAAATTTTCCGTCCCCATCTGAACAAATCGGAACACAAAAATCCTGTCTTAAAAATTTTGTGATGGAAAATTTTGAGATCGGAAAAAATTATATTCATGATGGGGAATGAGATTTTCTAAGGGAAAATCACTGTCAGGTCCCATGGAAGCAAAATATTGTCAAAAAAGTCCCAGGAAAAACTGAAATATCTGAAAAGTCCCTAGGGACTTTTCAGATATTATTTTCCAATGTAAAAAGACACACATGCCCCTCTTGTTAATGTAAAAGTAGAAGCTTCAGAAAGAGGAGGGAAGGCGCAAGTTTTTTTCCAGAGACACAGAAACGACGCGAAAGGGACTGGTGTGAACTCCAAGATTGAAGGGATCAAGTGTAATGTTGAAGTTCTTGGTAAAGGATCAAATTTGCAAGCTCCACGTACTGGAACCGAGGTAGAACACGAAACTGAATTTTTTGATTTTGGTTCTATGTGATATTTGGATAAAGTGAAATTGAATGATGGTGAAAGGTTGGTGCTTGGGGCCAATAGTGGACAAAGTGGTAGGAGGTAGATGAGTAATAACATGATTTAGGTAAAGTTATGAGCTTGAGCATTGTAGTTGGGGTTTGAATGAGGTTGGGTAGTGTTAATGTCATAGTGCTCTGTTTTTTGGGGAGGTGACAGAGGAAATGATACCTTTAAAGTGGGAATGGCTGATTTTCAGGTTGGTAGGGTGCTATGAAAATTGTGATATGGGAAGGAATTTAATTGTTGTTAATTCGTGCAGTTGGTGTTGTTAATATAACTGAAGTGGTTGTTAATACAGCAAATGGGTTTGGGTGTCATAATGCTCTGTTATTGGAAAACAAAACAGAGAAAGTTGGAAAATGAGGTTGCATTAGTTGTTTAAATTTGCATCAGTTGCATCAGTTGTGAAAAAAACTCATTATGTTGTGAAAACATACATTAGGAGTTGTGAAAATTTGCATCAGTTGCTGTCAAATTTTGCAGCAGGAATTGAAATAAAATAGGCATTATAAGTAGTCAAAATCATGGGTTCCTTAGGTGACAGTGGTGAGGTGTGCACTTTATAAAGTCATGGGAGACTTACCATTCACTTGTGCATGTGTCTAACGTACTTCATACAATAGGCTAACGACTTGTCAACCACTTGATAAAATATGCTACAATTCAGCTGTTGTGAGTGGCCTAATCAGAAGTATTGCTGCAGTCACTCGATGAGGTTGTGAAAGGAACTGAAAGGGTTGTTAATGAACGCTTTACAGGTTGTAAATAGCTCAACTGGTAACAGTTAAGGTGAGAAAACGTAGTGTCAGAGAGAAACGATGGGTGGAGGTTGTGAATTGAACTCAAAAGGTTGTTAATGAACGCTTTAAGGGTTGTAAATAGCTCAATAGCTCATTTGACAACACTTAACGTCAAAGAACGTTGTCAGAGCGAAACGAGGGGGAGGTTGTTAATTGAACTCAAAAGGTTGTTAATGAACGCTTTACGGGTTGTAAACAGCTCAATTGGCAACACTTAACGTCAGAGAATGTTGTCAGAGAGAAAGGAGGGGGAGGTTGTGAATTGAACTTAACAGGTTGTTAATGAACGCTTTACAGGTTGTAAACAGCTCAATTGGCAACACTTAACGTCAGAGAACGTTGTCAGAGCGAAACGAGGGGGAGGTTGTTAATTGAACTCAAAAGGTTGTTAATGAATACTTTACGGGTTGTAAACAGCTCAATTGGCAACACTTAACGTCAGAGAACGTTGTCAGAGAGAAAGGAGGGGGAGGTTGTGAATTGAACTTAAAAGGTTGTTAATGAACGCTTTACGGGTTGTAAACAGCTCAATTGGCAATACTTAACGTCAAAGAACGTTGTCAGAGCGAAACGAGGGGGAGGTTGTGAATTGAACTCAAAAGGTTGTTAATGAATACTTTACGGGTTGTAAACAGCTCAATTGGCAACACTTAACGTCAGAGAACGTTGTCAGAGAGAAAGGAGGGGGAGGTTGTGAATTGAACTTAAAAGGTTGTTAATGAACGCTTTACGGGTTGTAAACAGCTCAATTGGCAACACTTAACGTCAAAGAACGTTGTCAGAGCGAAACGAGGGGGAGGTTGTGAATTGAACTCAAAAGGTTGTTAATGAACGCTTTACGGGTTGTAAACAGCTCAATTGGCAACACTTAACGTCAGAGAACATTGTCAGAGCGAAACGAGGGAGATGTTGTTAATTGAACTCAATAGGTTGTTAATGAACGCTTTACATGTTGTAAATCAGCGCTTCAAGCGTTGTAAAACGGAAATCAGGTGTTGTCGCTGCCGGTTCGCTGGGGGGTACCAACAGCGAACGAGGTCAGAATAGGCCATTTTTTTGTCATTTTGCTTTTGTTTCGCTGTGGCGAAGCAAAAGCAAATCGCCACACCTTGAAGTTGTAAAACAAACTCATCAGGTTGTTACTAAATGCTTTCAGCATTGTAAACACAACATTTTCCATACGTAACATTACAAAACTTCGTTCCAATCAGAAACATGTGGCCAATTGTCAAACACATTCAACATGGTGTTAATAAACGTTTTACAACTTGTTAAACACATCACTTCCTCTGTTTCCTTATTAACAACCACTACTGTTATATTAACAACTACTACTATGCCAATTAACAATAATTTATTTTTTTTCCATATTAGCATTTTCATAGCACCACACCACTTCAAACACACCACTTCCGCTGTTTCCTTTCCCAAAAATAGAGCAAAATGGCGCCCAAACCTCATTTTCTGTATTAACAACTACTAGAGTTATATTAACAACCTCCACTGTGCGAATTAACAACAACTTATTTTTCTTCCATATCATCATTTTCATAGCACCCCACCACCTCAAACACACCACTTCCTCTGTTTCCTCTCCCAAAAACAGAGCACCATGGCGTCCAACCCCGTTTTCCGTATTAACAACTACTACTGTTATATTAACAACCTCCACTGTGCGAATTAACAACAACTTATTTTTCTTCCATATCATCATTTTCATAGCACCCCACCACCTCAAACACACCACTTCCTCTGTTTCCTCTCCCAAAAACAGAGCACCATGGCGTCCAACCCCGTTTTCCGTATTAACAACTACTACTGTTATATTAACAACCTCCACTGTACGAATTAACAACAACTTATTTTTCTTCCATATCATCATTTTCATAGCATCCCACCACCTCAAACACACCACTTCCTCTGTTTCCTCTCCCAAAAACAGAGCACCATGGCGTCCAACGTCGTTTTTCGTATTAACAACTACTACTGTTATATTAACAACCTCCACTGTGCGAATTAACAACAACTTATTTTTCTTCCATATCAGCGTTTTCATAGCACCCAACTACTTAAAACACACCACTTCCTCTGTTTTCTTTCCCAAAAACAGAGCAAAATGGCGCTCAAACCTCATTTTTCGTATTAACAACTACTAGAGTTATATTAACAACTACTACTGCGGAAATTAACAACAACTTAATTTTTTCCCATTTCAGCGTTTTCACATCACAATGAGGTTGGACTATTCATCATCATCATCACCTTCATCCCTTCCTTCTTTAAAAATGGCGAAAGCTTGAGATCAAAAAAATCCCACCACCTTCCTTCCATCTTCTTCTTCCTTCTATCTTACTTCTCATCCCACAAATCTTTCACCACCTCAAAGCTTCACCCTCCACCAATGCAAAAACTGAATCTGCAGATATTAAGAAGAGATTTGCGATCTGAAAACGTTAGAGAAAGTGAGCTGAAAACGTGAGAGTGAGCTGAAATAGAAGAGGGGCATGTGTGTAATTGGACTTTAGAAAATAATATCAGAAAAGTCCCTAGGGACTTTTCAGATATTTCAGTTTTTCCTGGGACTTTTTTGATAATATTTTGCTTCCATGGGACCTGACAGTGATTTTCCCATTTTCTAATCCCATCCCATCCCAAATATATATATTATATTTTTTTGAAGTCCCTTAAATCTAAAACTATTCATTAGGATCACATGGAATATTTTGTGACAGTAGTGCACTATAGGGGGCCTTACATTCCCTATAATGTGAACCAGGTTGCTCCATACAAGTGCTTTCATAAGCCAATGTTACGATGAGCTCTCACACCACACAGGGGTTTTCATAAGCCAATGTTATGATGAGCTCACACACACACACACATTATATGTAGAAGCTGGTATTTGCATTGAATTCCAAATACTTTCTTAGTTTTTCCCACTACTATAAAAATTACGATATATAATTGTTATTATCTACCATACATCATAGTTTTAAACCGTTATATATGCAAGTGTTATATTTGCTCCGCGTAGATGAATTACGGTTTCTAATTTTTATTTATTCTAGAACTATTATAATAGTTATAAAATGATACCCGTTATGTATTGAGGCTTGGTGAAGCCATGATATATGCATTGCTTTGATAATAGTTAACGTTTACAAATAAACAACCATAATATATATGGTAATACTTGTATAATACATAATTGTTTTGGCTTAACAACCGTTATATATGGCATACATATATATAATTGGTGTTTTCAAAACAATCGTTATATATTGATAGTAATGCTAATTGATTTATTTAAATAACCATTATATATAGTTAACATAAATAAGGGTTGTTAGGTAACAACTGTGATTTATCGAAGCTATTTAAAAGAAATTGGAGGGGGGTTCTGCTTTCGATATACCCCCTGCATATACATTAATATAGAATGAATCATAATATATATTTACATTTATTCATATGCAGAACAATATAATAAATCAGAATATATTTATAGTCATTCATGTACATGTATACACTATTAAAATCAAAACTTTAAAACAAGCAAATCATCAGTATTTAGAAATTTACAGCCATTCAATGTATTTACTCTCCTACTGATGTTGCATAGATGCCGCTAACTCTTCAACCACTTCTATTTGTGAGTTGCTAAACATCATGCATGAGGCATTAAAATACTGTGTGCAAAAGGAAACAATAGATGGAAGTTAGATATTGTAATATATAGTTGACCAAATGTATATATGAACGAATTGAGCATATAATGTACCTTACTTATATCAATATTTTTATGATTGTGCGTGATTATGTCCTTCATTATATTTATTGAATTACGCAGTACCTACAATCATTGCTTATGTCTGATTGCTTTGGGCACTATAAATAAATTATATGGAAAATTTGTTAGTCAATCATATATATAAACTATATTTGTTCTTCAATTTCTTATTATAGTCATTGGTGAATAATATATATACCTTTGGATGTAGTCATTGGAAGGCGCATATATAGTTGCCATAAGTGAGGTTGGTTTTGGGGTACTCGAGACCATTTTGAGTGCGGTAATTGTACACCTCTTTAAGAAGATACAATAAAAAATTATATATATATATATATATATATATAGAAACATGCAATATGAATTGAATTATAAGAGATGATGAATGGATAACTTACTAGTTGAATAACTTCTTGGGACATGGCTTACTGTGCATTTAACAATAATGTTAATATTGATAGTTAATTGAAGACATTACTTTTATGAATCGAAGATTAATATTAATACTTACAATTTTATCAACGACCTCCTTCACCTGAGGATCGTCATAAATGCCATCTCTATTTTGCCTCGCCACTGAGTAAAGTTCATGAGGGGAGGTCTACTATTGTCCCAACTCTTAGCAAACAACTTTTGAGAAATCTAAGCATACCCCGTTCACCCTCTATTGTAGGGATACTTATTGTTTTTCTCCCTCTCTCTATTTACCTGCTTAATTCCTATGAAAACATATAATACTCCAGTTAATGTTAAACAAATACATGCAAGTCTTATGAATTGCATGTAACAATTACTTGTAATAACGGGTCACAACGTGAGATGACAAATTCTCTTCAATCATCCAGTTTGATGGTGGACGGAAGATCTTCAAGAACATCTATCTTATTAACCTCTTCAGGATTCTACAAATACACCTTTGTCAATGCATGACGGAATGCGTAGTGATTGCCCAGCCTTATTTAGGACAAGTTTCTAGGAAGTTTCATCTAGATGATATGCAGACTACAAAGCACTTAATTCAAGTTAACATTTTTTACCAGTACATATCAAATAATTAGCAGGCATATATATACCTTACCCTCCTATTGTCTCAAATAATGTCTGCATATTTTCTGCCTTCCCAACCCAGTTACCCGCCTTGATAGAAACGTTGGTATTTGCCATTACGTTGATGTAGCTGAGAAAGTGTGACAGCTCAAGAGGTTGACCGTCATTTTTCCATGTCACATGAAATTTTCTCTTCCAAAGACTTTGCTTTATTTACAAAAGTCAAGGCGTAGCGGCCCCTCCTTACAATATCCTATACTTGTTGTAATGCCTCTTATGGGGTCTTGTTTTTTGTTTACCTAGGAACAACATCAGTATAAGGGGGAATACTAGTACTAGAGGCATTCTCAAAACAAGGGGTATTATAAGTGCCGGAGGAAGTAGAACTAACTATTTTAATTGAAAAACAAAACTGATTCAGTCAGCCACAGGTAGAGCCAGTAATTTGGGCCGGGCTGGCGAGTTGGCCCGCCAGCTCGCCCAAAAAACCCTTAAACGGGCTCAGCTCGTTTAGCCCGTGGGCTGGTCCACTTTTATTTTATTTTATTTTAGTTTTTTGGTTTTTTTAAATAAAATAAATTCAAATACCCTTATTATTACTTTTCATTTGATGCCGTGTTTAATTAAATTCTCATACTTTTTATTTGAAATTTTTATTTTCATATTATATTTATTTATTCTATTATTATTAAATTTAAAAGAGATGTGTTTATATATTTTTGTTATGTGAGTAGATGAAAAAAAAGGAAAGTAAGAATAAAATTGACTTCATAACACAAATATATATAAAAAAAGAAGTGTGATATGAGCGGGTGAAAGAGAAAGAGAGTAAATATTTTTAAAAAAATGAAATTAAAAAAAAGAATGGTGGGCTGGCGGGCCAGCCCGCCAACCAGCCTAAACGAGCCCGCGAAGGGGCAGCCTGCATTCCCAGTACTAGCCACAGGGAACAAAGCAATGAGTTTTTTAGAAAAACATGATGCAAGACCGAAGTCAAAACCTAGATAGGAAAGAAGAAGTGAAAAATAAGGAGACTGATGAATGCATAATGGAGAATACAAAATTAAATAAGGAGAACAGAGCACGTGAAGGAATGTGACCTAGCTAGGGCTCCAAAATGAAAAAGAGAGTTAAGGCAATCGAAGCAAGTTGCACGGCTATCGGTCCAAAGTTCAAAGAAAGCAATGAAGGAAGTGGTTTGCCTGAAAGTGACTGTTCACGGTCAAAAAAGTCAACTAGAGTTATGGGGTTCTAAGGATGTGGGTAACGTTCGACTAAAGACAAATGTGTTAAGTGTAATAACTTAGGAATGTGAAGAGGCGTAAGATATTGGGTGCTTTAAAAGATTTGATAAAACTTGCTTATAGTTATAAGCAAGGTTTTGAAACCCAGACCGGGCACTGAATCGGTCGGGGCACTGGGTCAAGGGTCAGTGGGTCAGATCGGAGTCAAACCGGGGTCAACCCGGGGCCTAAACCAGTGAAGTATAAAAAATTGAAAAATAATATAATTTCCCATCACATGATTCAAAAATTCAAATACTATATATCATTTATATACTTTGAATTACTAACAAAATAATCATATACTTCAATACTTGTCACATATTATTTACAATTTTCTTTACAAATTAACGGAGAGTTGGATGAGAATAAACATTTCATATAAATAAATAAATGTTGTACATTTATCCATGAATAATAATTTAAATTCAAATAAAGAAATCCAATTTTGCTAAGAATATAAAGAACAGATACAATAAATAAAAAACAATCTTTTACAATAAATATAAATAAAATTGGAGAAAAAAACAGCCTTTTACCTCTGTGACTGGCGACCCACAGCGACTTGGAGTACATGAAGTGAAGTGAGTGATTTGATTTTAAATATAAATATTCAAAATGAATATGAAGTGAAGTGAGTGATTTGATTTTGATTCCTACTGACCATATGCTTGGAGCCCAACGCCATCGGTCAACTAAGTTTTGAATATAAAAAAAATTAAAAAACACCACAAACGATGTCGTTTCATCAGGCCTGTGGGGAAAAATATATAGAGGCGACCCGAGTTAACTCGCCAACTCAGCCGGGTCAGGCCGAGTTTGCCGGGTTGACTCGAGGTCAACTCTTAACCCGGGTTCATCAGCAAACCGGACCAGTTTTTTGGTTGGTTCACCGGTTTCCGGTTCGAACCGGCCGGTTCAGTCCGGGTTTGAAAACCATGGTTATAAGTCTAAAACCTTATAAAAGGTGACATTTTCTTATGGTTCTTAATTTACAACTGTAATGAACCTTTGAACAAAAGTTCATGGTTTTACATCACAATTGTTAGGTTTTGTAAACATGATGGTTTTTTCTTAACAACCATTAGCTATTAGACATTGTATTCTAAAAAATGATGGCTTTTACATAATAACTGTTATTCTTTGACTTTTTTTAATAATTTTGAAGTTGGTTATTCAACCCCATAGTACAAACAAAAAATTTGAAAACAAAAACGAGAGTGTGAATAAACAAACAAAAAATATAAGGTTGTGAGGATAAAGGATCTGCTGCATCATCATATTCATCTTTCTCCAGTAATTTATCCATCTTCTCGATCAGAGAACAAACGAGAGAGGTCAGTTTCTTCAAGCACTGGTCTATCCGTCCTTGCTCTCCTATGTAATCATTAATCATATGTTGGAGGTCATAGTTTCCATGGATTAGCCCTATCGCTGAATGTGTCCTTTAGTATTATATTAAAGATCATTTCTTGTTAATTAAATAGACATGGAATGAAAAGGGTTTCGAGGGTTATCAAGTAGAACGTGTCCTTTGGAATGAAAATGGTTGTGTTATAGAGACAAACATATTCTTATAAATTGTCATGGTAAACATAAGTATCAGTTATTTGCTAATAACCATGAACATGTCTTATAAATTAGTAACGATTGTTCACTAATAATCGTGAAGTGACAAAAATATTTTTGGGCTTAGTTGCCCTATCGATTAATTTTTTTAATATTCAAAAAATAAAAAAGCAATATTGGTTTTCAATCATCACTACTGCTGCTATCCTCCTCCTCCTGCCCTTCCCCTTTGCTCGGCACATCATCAACGCCTGAGGAAGGAGAAGAAGGTTCTAATTGGAAATGAATATATACAACCTGATTGTGATGAAGGATGAGGTCCAACTTCTTATTCAGACTATGGGCATTTGTAGCAAGACGCCTTATAGAGCAGTCAAGGTTGGGCCAACGTCTACAGTAGAGAGTCCTTTTGTAACCCCCGTCCTCATCAAGGCCGTGATTAGTGTTTAAAACACATTTTATAATTGAAAAAGAGATTAAGGGTAATTAAAAACTTTTTACAAAAACTTATATCATATGATCTCTATTCATTTTAAAGTAAAGCAATTGTCCTGTTTGGTTTATCACATACACAATATCAGAGTGCTAATAAAATTCCTGACATTCACCTGAGATATATTCATAAATCAAAGGGTTTTACAAGGCTTCATTGCCCATCTTAGTTTCCCATACTGGAGATTACACAACAACTACAATTATATGGTCAACATGTTTATACAATTGTCCAAAATGATAACCAAAAACCAAAAAGCTAAGACTACCACCGGCAATCCTAGTTGCCCTTGTTCACTTGCTTATCCCTCAAACCACTTGCCTTAGCTAAAATTGTTAATTACAAAGAGTGAGATTCAAAAGAATCTCAATAGTAACATTTCACGTATATGATGTATAATTAAACAAAACATGTAAGCATATATCACAATTCAGCAACACAGCAACATTTAAAGCCGGGCTACTTGCTGCGACTCAATAAGCAACAGTAGCATTTAAGGCCAGGCTAACTGGCACGTCCTAATTGATCATTCAAAGAAAGACTACCCGCCGCGACTCAATCATATATTCAAAGCTGGGCTAACTGCCACGTCCTAATCATTTATTCAAAGTCAGGCTACCTGCCGCGACTCAATCAACATCAACAGCATTCAAGGTCAAGCTACCCACCATAACCCAATCGTTCATTCAATGATAAATACAAATAAGCAATGCATTAAATATGATATAGGAAAAAGTGTTACTACCTTAGTCTTTCCGTTCTTGTTCAGGCACAGGCCTTATACGTTCCAGACAAATATCGAATCTTATAATCATAATTAAGAACGATAGGTTATCACTTATCCCAATACTCAAATGACGTCAAAACACTTAGATTTGGTTATCATTAAAGTCCCTTAAGTAGCTATGAAAGTCTCTAACAATAGTATAAAAGAATTGGGAAGTATTAGGTTATAAACCACTTTTAAAAATTACAAAGTGCTGAAAACAGGGGTTGGCTGTAGCCAAGAAATCTCTAGTGGAGGCCAAAAACAGCCCAGAGGGTTTCTGACTGCAGCCAAGAATTTTCTGACTGTGGCCCGAAAAAGTTCTGTTTCTTGACTAAACTTTCAAAAATCATAACTAATTCTAGAAAAATTGAAATGAGATGATCCTAAGTTCTATGGAAATCTATTTAAGTCCTCTATATAGGAAAAATATGAATCATTGCTGTATATACCCAAAAAAATACAGAATTCAGAAATTCTCCTTGCTGTTCTAGAAAACATTCCAGTTTTGACCTCAAACTTTGGAAATTCATAACTCCTAGCACACACATCGAAATGTCAAACATTATATATCCATTTTGAAGCTTGGCATGTCCACTATTAGATTAGAAATTTTCAAAATTTTTCATCACCATTTACTCATTCAAAACATCTATACAAATTGACTGCCTGCACAGGGTTTCCACTAACCAAAACTTGCAACTTTTAAACCTAAGTTTCCAATGGTTCAAAATTCACACTCAACACTACTCCCACACAATTTTCCACAAGGAAACCAATAGAAACATCAAAACAATCAAATTCTCACTCTATCTATATGTTCTGTTTTGGGGCTACAACTAACACAAAACCCCAAAACTTCAAACTTCACATTTCAAACTCAAATCAATTCTATCTATTCAAAACACATAACAAGACACCATTTCCATAACCATAACATACCAAACTCTTAATGACCCTAATTTTTGAAAATAGGAAAAAATTCTAGAATTTCAAGACTTAACCAAATAGCTACAAAACTTATATGAAAATGTTCATCTTACTCACCTCTACAACTTTCTTAAAGGTGTTCCTTGCTTCTCCAATCACTAGATTTCCTTATGTGCTCAAACAACACCAATGAAAAATTTAACACCATAGAAATGAAGCCCTCAACCCAAGGAACAAGATTAAAGAAAGGAGTTTTTGCATTTGAGGTCATCTTAAGGGTCAAATACTCACCTTTTTCTCAAGCTTTCTTCCTCTTCCTTGGTCACCTATGGCTGTCGAATAGAGAGAGAGAGATGAGAGAGAAGAGTGTGAAGGAGATGAAATGATGATCTTCCATGCCTATCTTCTCATCAGTCGAAAATTGGGGAGGGAAGAGAGAAAGAAATGCTTAAAATATTAGGTTTTGACTTTCCAATGCACTCTCTCATGATCCTATCTTGCCAAGTGTCCAACTTTCATTGGTTCTTATAAAGTAAGTAACTAATTAGTTACTCTAACCACTCCATTAGCCATTTAGTTACCTTTCTCATTTCTCTTAGTTAGTAATTAATTTCTCCATTAATCACTGATTAATTAGCCGATAATTTCCATTCTTTCCATTTTCCCCCTGATTATTCACATTCACTTGAATTGCCACATAACACATATTGTAATTCTTTTTTTCTTCTCCATGAGTCATTCCCTCTAATTTTAGCCAAAAAAATTACTTTGTCATATAATTATGCTAAAATACAGGGTGTTAGGCATTTCCAATAACTAATTTGTGTCTTAAATCAACTTTAATTCACAAAAACATTATCAATAATTGTCATTAGCCCTTAATCAAAATTTAGGGCATTACACCTTTGAGGAGGAGGTAGAAGAGGAGGAGGAGGAGGTAGTGGAGGAGGTAGAAGAGGAGGAGGTGGTGGTGGTGGAGGAGGGTGAGGAACACAAGGAGGAGGAGGAGGAGTAGGAGTGTGAGTATGTGGAGGAGTAGGAGGGCAAATGGAAAGAGCACTTTGGCATCTGACCATAATGAAGGAGAGAATGATAACATTCTGAAAAGGTGTTTTTTTAGAAAAGTACTAAGAACAAAAGGAATACGTCAATATGAATAGAGTTGAATACTTCGTTCTAAAATATTTAACTTATAAGAGCTGGTACTTAGTGTTAGATCAAACAAGGTTTTGAAAATGTGGTTTTAAGATTTGTTCTTTACATGATGATTGTTTATTATGAAATATGGTTTTTGTCATTCATACTTTATGGTCAATAAATATAACTGTTATGTTTGTGTTTTAGCTAATATAAATTTGGACGACGAATCGTTTATAAGTGTTAAATGACGGTTGTGTATTAAGAACAGTCATTTTTCTAACTAAATAAATGACGGTTATTAACTACAACCATTAATTTTATGTTTTGCGAATTTTCCTTCGCAATTCATGACATTGCACATAAATAACTATTACATTTAAGCGTTCATATCTTTGTGTGACCTCCATCTCGACATACATGATGTTTATTCGATGTAACCACTATTTATTAAACGTTATGTATGTTTGAATCTCTAGTAGTGTCCATTGCCTTTTTTATCTAATTTAATTTTTTCCCCACGTTTTTCCCTTCATTTTTTTTAAAAATAATATAAGTCCAGCTCAAGGCCAACGAGGTCAATCTGTTAACTTGCTCAACTATACCTAAAATTTGCAATCATATTGAAACTATAATTACTCAACTTTCGTCTCCTTATTGTCTTGTAAATGATGCTTCCTAAATCACAAAATTTTTTGAAAATCCTGATCTCAGGAATTTCCTGTCCCGACAAGGTCGGGAAATTTTTGGGATTAGAACAAAAAAGGTATCCCAAACCCTTCCTCGAGACAGGATGGGAAATGAGGTTTCCCGATCTAGTCCCATCCAAGAACACCCCTAATTATTACTACTATTATTATCATATGAAAAGGCAAAATGATATTAATAAAAACTTCATGGTTAAGTTAAGACGGGCGTGGAAAAGGATGACGCAAAAATGATTGATAAACTGGGTTCTTTTTTTATTAAAACCTAGATAACATTTCTCATCAAGAGTCATAGACCATACAAGAAATTACATCATCTAAGTAAGCTGCTCCCCTTCTACTTTTGGGGGGGGGGGGGGGGGGGGGGAATAAACAAAAGTTTCCTTCCATGGGAATGGGAAGTTTTGGCTAGCCTATCGTAATCTAGGTTCTTTAATTGTTAGACAAAACGCCTTTTACTTTTCAAGTTTTGGATATAAAAGCATGTGTGGAAAACAATGAGCTTTAGTCAATAAGGAGTGAAAACTCCTTACCCTTCAAGTTTTAAAGGGATTAGTCTCCCTTAATCAAATTTAAAAAGTATGTGTAAAAAATATGCAGCCTCATACTTCTCTTTTACTGCACTTTTTTTTTTTTTTTTTTTTTTTTTTTATCATTTTCATCTTGAAAAATGGTAAAAAAAAAAAAGTCTTCATTACAAAATTTATTATCCAAAAATATTTAAAGATCGTCATTCCTAAGCAAGTACTACTTAATTTTAGCATATACAACTTTTCTTTAACTATGTGCAGTATATGTACATTATGTACGAATGACTTTTGTTCTGCATGTATCACCTTTGGTTTCTTTTGTAAGTTACACATAACTGAATTATATAGATTAAAAATCAGTTAAAATTAGTTGTAGACGGTAAATGTGTAAAAAATGCATTTTTTTAAGAGCGAATGTGTAAATTTAGTAATGAACAATTTTGTTATGAGCACTCATAAGACTTAACTATTTTTAAGTGCAAAAGTAGATAAAACCAATTTATTTGGGAGTAGATATAGCAACGCCGTTAATGAGACTTAACATCCGTTACTTTGTGCACTGTGGATCCCACGGGTCCCCCCTCTCTCTTATTTTAATATTTTTTAATGGAAATATAGTACTTAGACCCCATAGAAACAATTTTATTTTAGTTAACCCCTTAAAAGATTTTGAAATTTCACTGTGCTCCCTTGAATCAAAATGAAATTAAATTTTTTTAGTGAAAAGACAATAATACCCTTATAGGCATTATTGTCTTTTCACTAAAGGGATTCAAAGGAAACTAAGAAGTTAACAAGAACATTTTGACCATTCACAAAAGAAATAAAAGAATTTCTAAGACAAATAAGAGTATTCACAAGATAAAAAATAAAAAGAATTAAAAGAATCTAGGACATTAAAAAAAATTTTACAAGTCAAATATAGGCATTATTTGTCTTATAAATGCTCTATGAAAAAAATAAAATAGGGACATTATTGTCTTTTCACTCAAAAAAATTTAATTTCATTTTGACCCAAGGGGTCACAATGAAATTTCATAATCTTTGGGGGGTTAACTAAAATGAAATTGTTTTTATGGGGGCCTAAGTGATATTTTCCCATTAAAAATATTAAAATAATAGAGAGAGAAGATTGATAGGACGCATAGTGCACAAAGTAATGAAAGTTAAGTTTCCTTAATGGTGTTGCTATATCTACTCCCAAATAAATTATTTGTGTTTACTTTTACACTAAAAAATAGTTAAGTCTTATGAGTGTTTATAGCAAAATTATTCATTGTTAAATTTGCATTTTCACCCTTTTTTTTTAAATACATTCTTGTTTACAGAGATCATAAGTGAGAGAGAGGGAATAAGTAAAAATAAAAAAATGAAAGAGAATGTACTCTCTTTGTCTCTAGTTATAAGCTGCAAATAATTGATTTGTGTTTATCAATAAAATGATTCAAATTAGTTAAAAATAATAAATATGTTATTTTTTTCAACTATATCTTTATTTGTAAAGAGAATAGTTGAGAGAGACAATAAATTAATGCAACAAATATAATCAAGAGATAAAGTTTGAAAAAAGCGCAATAAATACTTTAACAAACATAAAATAAAGCTTATATTTTGGTACACATGACACATCCATTCATGAATTTAAAGCTTATATTTTGAAACATGGGGAGTATAAAGAAAAATTAATGAGGGATAATGTATATGAAAAAACAATAATCAATTAAGGGTAAAAAATATGAGAGAACTTTGTTGGCGGGGCTATAAGTTGAGCCTGGAGGTATGCCCAATTCTAATGAACCCCTATGACCTAACTCACTTAAACTTTTTTTAATCAAAAAATGAAAACAGTAAATATTTGAAGTGCAAACACCTCCAAAGTGTAGCTGACAATATCGATCCATTCAAACAATTAGTAGCTTTTAAAAATATCAGGGGGAGTAATTGAAAATAGATGGCACACAATTGAAGAATAGCTGTACCAATTGTGGGTTGCACTACTCGAGTCCTTGAATAACTCTGGGTAGCCTTAGGCAATAAATTTTACGATGAAAAATTTTTCAACGATTTTTCAATTTTATTTTCTCTGACTATCCAAACTTGAGGGTAACATAATTTCTCCTGTTTTTTTAACTTTTTCCTCTAATTTTCTTTTCTACTTTCTTTCTTAAAAAAAAATGTTGTCAACCAAGATATCATTACCTGATCAAAGCATAACCTTTACAAGTCAAAGATAAGCAGTAATCATAAAACAATTTCAACTGTAAATAATTGAGTTTTCGTTATGTATAACTGCATTATTAACGACATCTAATTAAACTTCTAGATTTTAAAACTAAATTACAATGTGAATATTAAAATGGAATTTGGATAATTATTTACACTTGAGCTTCAAATATTTTTTATTCGAATGATCCGTGTGCATATCAATAAATGATTAATTTATTAGATATTTTATTAATAATAATGTATATATTATATTTAGAATAATATTTAAGATGTTTTATTGGAAATTCTAATGGACAAAATTTAGGTCCGCCATTTGTTTATATTCATTAATTACAATTCTTCAATCAAAACCGGCCATGTCTGATTTTTGTTATTAATAATGGTCTAACAGAATTTTAAAATTTTATCAATGTGAATCTTTATTAATAAAAAAAAAAATTCATGTGCTAAATCTTAACAGGAGAATTGAACCTAATAATTATAAACAAATATATCTAAGTTTTGTCTTATCATAATATATTTCGGTTATCATAATTAAATAATAAAATACTCTTAGTGTGGGTTGGTAGTTTGCTTGAGGCTTTTAGCTCGTTTTTTAATGATTTATTTTATCAACTAACAAATTTTTTTTTTTTTGGTTTACAACGCCACGGGTCGAACCCTGAAGGGGGAAGGGCGGTGGGGCACTAAGCCCACACATATGACCACTGCACCAAAGACGTTGGTCTTAACTAACAACCTTTGATGGCGGTACATTGTTAAACAAGTGATGGTAGACTGACTGAGAGCCTGTTAGGATTAGTAGTGGAGAAGAAGTGTTTTTAGCATATGGGTTTTTAGAAAATTCAAATAGAAAAAAATTTAAATTGTATATGTGATTTGTGTTTGGATTAGAGGTGGCAAAAGTAACTTTTTTTTCTAACCTTAAATTTGTTTAGATTAGTGTTTGAAAGTCCCGTTTAGATGGAAAATAACTGAAAATGATATGAATCGTGTGTATATATATATATATATATATATATATTATTTTTATATATTTTGATAATTGAAGTGAAAAATTAAAATTTGATAAAATACAAAAAGTTCAATTAATGCATTTTTTGGGACATTATTACATGATCAAGCACTAATTTGAATTAGGAACATTTATATTGAATTAATTGTAATCAAGGGCAAAATTGTCAAAATTTGTTAATTATTCATATAAATTTATTAATTAATCTTGCATTGTAGGTGCTTAATAAGAAATTGGAGATTTTGGAGGAGCATAGTTAATATTTTGATTACTGGAGAAAATTACAGAAAAATCCCTAGAATTTATGAAAATTACAAGTGAATGAAGAAAAGGGGCCGAGGAAATCACAGAAAAGTACCCAATGTTTCGTAAATTGTAGTTCAACCTACAAATATTTCAAAATTTTTACCTTTAATCCCTCCTCAAAAACTTTTGAAATTTGCAAGTAAATATCTGACAATTCTTCATTTGACCAAAGCTGCTTCTTCTTTCTTGGAAGGAACAAAGAACCGATAGTTTTAGGGAGTGGAGACAGTTTCAGCGCCGCGCAACTCAGACCTTTCTTCCTCTCATCACCTTCATCATTGCCCTTTTTGATAGTTGTCGGCGACCTTCTCCGACCTTTCTTCAAACTCCATTTTCGACGAACTTCATCTCCTAGAACCAGATTTTCATTGCCGAACCAGGAAAACAGAGCATAGCTTCATCAAACGATCCCTTCCACTCAATGTCTTTGGCTCTGTGTCTCGCCGCACTATTCACTCCGTCTCCAAGCTGCGACGCAAACACATTCTCAACTCACAGTCAAGCCCTTGCACTCCGATGATATTGCGATGCAGTTGGCAGTGGTGTGGCAAGAAGGAAGAGAATCAAGGTTTGATCTTTATTAAATTGAGCAATAAAGGCTTCAGCTTTAATGTCAATCCCAGGCTCAGCCACTCCCCAACGACCCTTGTCTTAATCACTGGGCCACACTTTACGAGTCTTCGTTCTGTCGTCGTAGGAATCATACTAGCCTCCTCTATTCTTCTTGTTGGATTTGAACATGCTGAAAACTAACATGAACCCCGAAGATGACTTCCTCTGCCTGTTGTTGCTGCCTCTCATGGCTGTTTGTTTTTGTTGTGCCTTTGTTTGAGGAAGAAAGTTGAGATATATGAGAGCTTGTTTCTTAGTTTTGAATTGAAGTATGGCAGTGTGGTAATGAATTTATGGGGATTCTTCTTTCGTAAAAATTGCTCAACAGCGAAGAATCCCATGACTGGACTGATGAAGGTGACATGCCAAGTTAAGAAACGATGGTTCTTGTTTGGTGGCCAGTGAAGGTGATCCTTTTCCACTTTGACCGCATAAAGCCCCTCATTTGTTTCGGTTTAGACCAAAACAATTAAGAGCTCTCTAGTCTCTCACCGTGAAGCTATGGCCGTAGAAAAAAGCACCCACTGGGCCCTTCTTCCAGAAGCCACGTTTGGCAGAGAAGCCCAGTGAAACTCACCGTCAACCCAAACACCTTCTTTCACAGCCACTGAGCTTTTCGGCATTGACTGCGTGTTTAAGGTGTGCCAATGTGAATCCAAACAGGCTCTGAGTGTATGACATATACAGAAGATGACTTAATTCGCTTATGCTCCCTCAGGAGAGTATAACAGCTATTTCTAGTTTGTATTAGTGTGCCTACACAATAGTTTGTATTAGTGTGCCTACACAATAGTTCAGAAGATTCCCTATCTACTAAAGGCTTTGTAACTAGTGGTATGGATGCTCCCTATAAGTGGGAAGTTGCGGATTCCCGCCTGTTGTAATTCAGACCATTAGTGCATGCCCTTATAACTCAAAGAAGATTTTGTATCTTCTAACTATGTTCTCTTAGGGTGCGTTTGGATTAGCTTCTGGAGAAAAAGTTGAGAATAGCTTCTAAGGAATAAATTATGAGAAAAAAGTGATTTTGATAAAATGAGAGTGCTAGGGTATTGTGGTCAGAATAACTTTTTTTCATGGTGTGGGGCCCACATAACAAAAAAAGGATCATGAGAGAAAGAGAGTGGGGCCCACATAAGGGAAAAAGAAAAAAATGGATTTTTCTAAAACCATGGTTTTGAGAGAGGGTTAGGCCCACATAAGGAAAAATGACTAATGAGAGAGAGAGAGAGAGAGAGGATAGGGCCCACATAAGGGAAAAAGCAAAAAAAAAAAAAAAAAAAGGATTTTTCCAAAATTTTGGGTGTTCGGCAACCAAACTATAGTTTTGATTTAAAACCATGGTTTTGAGAGGAGTCGAACACACACTTATTTCAGTCATACTCTCTTTAATTCATGATATAAGACACTTCAACTAATTTATCAGAACTAAGGAGTGGTAGCTAATTCATTAAATATGCCTTAAATTTAAAATTTTTTTTCTAACTTTACCCATATTAAATTAGGTTTCAAATGAGAGAGAATATACAACTCATCACATTTAAGCATTAACTACATGAAACCAATATAGAGTTGGTCTAGTGGTGTAAAGCCCCGTAAGATCCCTCTGGGTCTTGAATTGGAGTCTCAAACGAAACACTTATATTGGGAGGAGCAACCAAGAACTCTGAACCGGATAACAGATGATAATATTAAAAAAAAAAAACCATTAACTACGTGGCAACATTGACAAATAAACATTAATTACTCTCCAAGTGATTTATATTATAGATCAAATTATTCTTCTACAAGTGACTTATATTGTAGAGATTGTATTGTAGAGGGGAGGGAGTATATCTATTCTGGATGGCCAATTTTGTGAATTTCTACTTCAAATCATCTCACTGAAGAGAAAAGTATTCAAAGTATGATGGAGGATTTCTATGAGCTTCTGTATAGCTTTAATTATAGAATATACTTATATCTTATATAATTAATATATCAGTATGTATAATTGTTTTCATCTGAATTAACATATGTAATTAACACAAAGATGTAGGCTTTTCTGATAAAATAATATTGGATAGTGGGACTTGCTTTGGATTACCACTAACCGTATGTTAATTTAAATATTTAATGCCCAATCCCACTCTATTATCTTTTCTTAATTCCCAATTAGTCACAAATAACAATAAAACGCAACTTGTATTGGCGAATCTTTTGCCCAACTAATCCATGCCCTCCCTTTTGATTTTCCCCTTCACTATCTTTATTATATATTATTTTTATGGCCAAAATTATCCTTATTATATTTATAATACATTAACTTTGCTGAATTCATTAAAAAAAATATAGTTTTTTATAATTCTTGTTGAGAGACATCTTACATTTACGTTATTATAAAAAAAATGGTTAATATAACTTTTGGTCCCTTAAGTTTGAAATCGGTGGTTTTAGTTCCTGAAGTTTCACCTGATTTTGGTTTTGGTCCCTCAAGTTTGAAATCGATGATTTTGTCCCTGAAGTTTCACCCGATTTTGGTTTTGGTCCCCCAAATTTGAAAAGAACTTGATTTTTTTTTTTCGGGTTGGATCAGGTTTTATAATCAAGTCACCAAGTCATTTTCAAACTTAAGAGACTAAGACCAAAATTGAGTGAAATTTCAGGGACCAAAACCATCGATTTCAAACTTGAGGGACTAAAACAAAAAATGGGTGAAACTTCAGAGATTAAAACCACCGATTTCAAACTTGAGGGACCAAAATCAAAATTGGATCAAACTTCAGGGACCAAAAATTATATTAACCCTAAAAAAAAATAACGACGTATAAAAAGTTAAGTACTACAGTATTATATTTTTTTTTTCAAAGAAAGTTACTAAGTTGTCATCTAATTTAGATTCAGACTTGATAAAAAAAAAAATCTTTTCTCCCCTTTTCTAAGTGATCAGAGAATCTTTCAATAAAAAGTGGTGAAATTATTCCTATTCTTAGGTGTCTACACTCAGTATTTTATTTTAATTTTTAGATGCTTAAATTAGTTTGTTATACAGAAACATCTAAGATATCTCATAAATGTCAAACGAAAACAGGGTGATGCACTCTTAATGCTTAAACTATTATAAAATTTTCAGAAAAAAAAATTAGAGTATTCAAACATATCTTAAATTTGATTATATATCTTTAAATAAAATATATGAAAAATATAAACAGTTTTATCGAAGGTTACTAGGCCCTCTGATTTTCAAGATAGATCAAGCCCATATATGAAACCTATATCCGAAAATGAATTGGATTGGGCTAAGATAATTTAAGCCCGTTTAGAGCAGGGGCTTTTAGCCCATCCACTTTAAGGATGTCATAATTCATATATGTTACTCCCTCATGTCCTAATTATAAGATAAAGTTGATTTTTTTAGAGAAATTAAGGAAATCAATTAAATTACTTTAAAGTGTTTATATTTTTAGCATTCTTAGATTATATGTTAGTTTATTAGTCAAATTAATTAGTTTGGAGAAAAAAATAAAAATATAAATACTCTAAAGTAATTTAATTGGCTTCCTTAATTTCTCCAAAAAAGTCAAATTTGTCATATAATTAGGATCGGGGGGAGTATTGTTAACAGTACATTACCACTAATGAGGTTGGGTCTAACAGAAGGAGTTAGTCCCTCACAATGTGGTGAATTAAGGCTCGAACCCTTACTAGGATATGTGCGCACATTTAGTGCCCGACAGTGCACATTACAATGAGGACATGTACGCGAGAGTCACAATATGGATTCTATGGAAATGGAGGAATCAGGCTATCTTTGATTTGAATTTCATTAAAGCTATATATAGACCCGTCCCTGGTTATTATGGGGATATGGAGAAGCTTTTTTCAGCTTCCAGATAATAATCTTGTTCTTAATCCTTCAGAACCATCATTTTTATGTTGGCAACCGCCCTCACTGGGTTGGTTTAAAGTGAATGTTGATGGTGCTTTGACATTGTCCCAACATAAGGTTAGTTGTGGCAGAATAGTTCGAGTTCGAACCCGTGTTACCCGTATGACAAGAGGGAAAAAGGTCTGAAAATACCATTTGAATTTCAAAATCCCAAATTAGTGATTTCCTACTAAAATGAGTTGTCAATACTTATACTTTTGTAATCAATACCTGTACTCTTATAAGCAATAATATTGATATGAGATTTTAAAATTTAAGTAATATTTTCTTATCTTTTTCCCAATATTACAACCCAATTGCTCCGATTTTTATAAATTCCACTCATAAAATTTTTATTTTCCGTCCCCTCTCCTTCACTTACACCAAACAGCACCTAATATTTTTTTGATTAGGCTTATGCCCTCTCTAGTACCGAAGAAGAAGGTGTGTACGAGCTTAAGAAGAGAGGAAGAGAAAGAGAGAAAGGGAATATAGGAAAACAGAATTGTATTATATTGATCTTATGCAAGTACACTGTGTAATATATAGAAGTACAAGGGAAGTCTACTAACTAACCACGATAGTCTACTAACTCAGACTGTTACAACTGTGGTTAACTTAACTAGACTATAACCATTTAACTAATTCAGCAACTATACTCTAATAAGGTGAGTCATATAATGAGAAAATGTTTGGTATATAATGAGAAAATCAGCGAGAAACCTTGTTTAAATTTTTTTTGGCTAAAAGAACGTTAATTCAAATACTGTTGCTTTATTTGTGCAACCACATATATCAGGTTTTTTTAGTCAATAAAATTTTTAACTATGGACCTTTCACCGTTTTTTCTTAATATAATTTATTATTTTATTGATTTTTTTATAATATCATATTACTTATATTCGCTTTTCCTTTTTGCCAGGCGCATATTCATTTTATCGAAGAAATTTTTTTTTGAGATGGTGTCAACTTATCAGACACTAAATACTAAATATAAGTACATCTCTCTAATAGACAATTGAACACTATCTCGTCAATCGTCATGTTGCAAGGGCTTTGCCCTTTCGCAGTTGATACACTATTCATATTCTCTTTTAAAAAAAACGAGCAAATGAAGTCAAACAAAACATTCTATTAATCTAAAGCAGAGGAAGGCAAGTTTCGTACTATATTTTATTGATAATTTTACATGAAAATGGAGATTCAAGAAGCAATTGCATTATACAATGAGATAAACAAGTAATTGAGGGGTGTCAACTGTCAACATTTAATGCCTCCAATAAGATTATATAATAACAGGCATGCCTATATCTTATTAGAGCCGGTAATACAAACTCAACCTGTTAGCCCACAGGTTTAAACAGGATTAGGATTAGAAGTTTCTCAACCCGCAAAAGTACAGGCGGCACAGGCCGGCACAATTTTTTTTGAATATGATAATATCACAAAACTCATAAGTCCCACACTCCCTCCTTGGTACCTCCCAATCCCAAGAAGAAAAAAATCTTAGCCTCCTTTCTCATTTTTAAAACCAAATTATTATAGGCTTAAGGGGTGTTTTTGCCCCAGAAGTTTTCACTGAGAGGCAATTTTGCTTGGTAGTTTTTTAGGGGCAATTTTGATTCAACAGTGTAAAAAATGGAGCAATTTTGCCCTGGCTGTAATCCCAATCAAGTTTGATTGTTAGTTGACCAAATATGTTATGTTGTCAATCTCCATGTCATTCACGCCATTTTTGTTAAGGTACAAATTTGCTTTGAAAGTTTTAAATCTAACTTTGAAAAAAGATAAAGTAGATGACATAGACTTCTGACACAAATTTTACACCTTAAAAAAATGATGTGGGTGACATATGGACTGACAACTCAACATATTTGGTCAATTAATGATCAAAATTAATTGAGATAATGACCAGGGTAAAATTGCTTCCTTTTTTACACTTCAGAAACAAAATTGCCCTCCAAAAACCTCTGAGGCAAAATTGCCTCTTAACCTATTATTATATCTTAATTGCTTGAGGATGATTTGATATTTTTTATTTGTAAACTTTGACTAATTTGATAGCTTTATCACTTGAATTTGTGGATTATGTTTTTAAATTTTTATAAGTGGAAAGGTTAATGCTAGAAAGAAAAATTTTATAACTCATATATATGTATCTCAGATTTTCGACCATCTTGAAAAATAGGAAAATTTTTTATTAGAAAACACGAGGGGCCATGGGCTAGCCGCTAACACGTCACTGTGGGTTAGTGTTGGCATTTTTCCAGCCCTCAAAAGTGTGAGTTGCACAAGCCCGCATCATCTGTCCCACGGTGTTGAGGGCCAGCCCGTAACCCGCTTGTTGGCCCACATTCCTAGCTTTACATTCAATGCCGTCAACAAGATTGTATTTTTATTTTATTTGAAATATTTAAAAGGGGAAATTTCAAATAATGACCACTACAATCTGGTGGGATTACAATGAAATTAATTTGTGAAGTAAAAAGGCAAAAATAACCCTTTCAAAAGCAAAGGACAAACAACCTGATTTGCAAGTGGCAAACACATCATGAACAAATAGAATATTAGTATGAACAAGTGTAATAGTCCCATAAACAAGTGAAATTAATTTTTCAACCATAACACATTGGTGCATGATCAAGTCAAATTCCATTTGCAAGTGGCAGCACATCATGAACAAGTGAAAAAATTCCATGAACAAATGAAATTCCACATTTTCATCACTCACCATCATGAAATTGATTATAGGATCTTTTCACTTGTTTATGATGTGTTCACCACTTACAAATGAAACTTGATATAATCATACTCTGATGTGTTCTTGATAAAAATTGAATTTCTCTTGTTCGTATAACTTTCCACTTATTCATGGAGTGTTTGCCATTTGCAAATGAAATTTAACTTGATTATGCTTCAATTTATTTTTTTAAAAAAATTAATTTTACTTATTTATTGGATTATTCCACTTATTCATGATGAATTTACCACATGTAAATCATGTTGTTTCTCCTTTGTTTTTGAAAGGGCCATTTTTGTCTTATACTTCACAAATTAATTTTACTGGAGGCCTACTAGACTGCAGTGAAATTTCAGATTTCATTAGGAGCTAATGAATATTAATTTATTACAATGGTCTTTATATAAATTTTTCCCTATTTAAAATGATGAATTATGAAAGTTAGGAATTCGAAGAAAATATTATGGATCCAGGCAAGGTATTAAAACCCGGACCGGGCATTGAACCGGTTGGGATACTGGGTTAAGGGTCAGTGGATCAAACCGGGACCAAACCGGAGCTAAATCGGGACCAAACCGGTGAGAAATTGAAAATTTTAAACTTATAATATAAAATTCTAAAGGAAAAATTTGTTAAATTTTTTTTTTTTTTACAAAGTGAACCCGGACCGGACTGATTTCCCGGCCGATTTGCCTGTTCCCGGGCCGGACCGGTCGATCCGATCCGGGTTCCATTACATTGGATCCAGGTCCTCTCAGCGGCATTTCTCTCAACATCTCCCAGTATCTTAAAATCCTCTCAGTCCAGATAATCCAAAGGCTCCTAGCGCACCACAGCATCATGCTATTAAAAGTGCATACTTGTTGGCTTGTTGTCCATTGTGTTAAAATCCTGACCGCCAACTTTTGCCAAGTCGAAGAAGCCGTTGTGCCTCTTTGTTCCAACCCATTCGATGACGCAAACACACAGATCCATAGTCAACAATGGAATGATTAAAAACAATCGAGGAGATGATGAATAAATATTATTTAAACTTTTAAAATTTTAAAAAGTTTGTTAATATTTATAAATGATAGAGAGGTGATAAAAATCAAATTGAAATTTTAAAGTGTGGGTGATTTTATCATAATACACCTCAACTTTTTAAATTAAAAAAGGGAAAAAGGCACCCACCGGAGCTACTACGGCCGACGAGGGGTAGGTGCCCTAAAGCTCCAGCGACGGGATATTTTTTTCGCCAAATTGTGCCCAGAGTATTGGAGGGACGGTTTGAATCTCCAACCTTTTGGAATCACAATGAGTCAATGACCCTTGAGCCACCATGCACTTTTGATCAGTGTTTTGGAACCCGGATTGGACCGGAACCGGTGAACGGGACCATGAACCGGTTTGGTCCGGTGACTGAACTGGTTCATCAATTTTTTTTTGTAAATTGATTTTTTTTAATATTTTTTCTTAGAATTTCATATTTATAAGCATAAAATATTCAATTTTTCACTGATTTAACTCCGGTCTGACCCACTGACTCTTGACCCAATACCCTGGCCGGTCCAATAACCGATCTGGGTTTCAGAGCCTTACTTTTGATATATGTACGTACAAACAAATATAAATTAACACTTAAGGAATGGCCACATGCAATTGACAATATCAATAAAGCTTTTGACAACACTACAACATATATTTATTATACTTGTAATGTGTTTAGCAACATTGATAATTATAAAAATAAAAAATAACTAATTAAACTTTTCTTCTATTTTGTAGAAAATTTTATTATAATAATATAAATTTTAGGATTACAAAATAATTAAATCAATTAATCAAATTATTTCTTTTAAATTGATTTACGCCTTTAGTCAATATCTTTACGCTTTTAGTCAATATCATTATTCATTTATTTAATATAGTTACGCTTTTTAGTCAATACCATTACTCATTTAATCAATATTATTACTCATTTAGTTAATACTATTACTCATGTAGTTAATACCTTTACGCCTTTAGTCAATACTATTACCCTTTTAGCTAGTATCATTACTCATTTAGTTAATACAATTATGCCGTTAATCAATTTCATTACTCATTTAGTTAATACAATTATGCCGTTAATCAATATCATTACTTATTTAGTTAATGCCTTTATGCCTTTTAGTCAATTTAATTACTCATCTAGTCAATACCATTACGCCTTTAGTTAATAGCATTACTCATTTAGTCAATACATTTACACCATAGTTAATACATTTACACCTTTAGTTAATACCATTGCTATTTAGTTAATACTATTATGCCTTTAGCTAATATCATTACTCATTTAGTCAATATTGTTACGCCTTTAGTCAATACCCTTACTCATTTAGTCAATGCAATTACGCTTTTAGGTAATATCATTACTCATTTAGTTAATAACATTACGTCTTTATTCAATACCATTACTCATTTAATATTAACTAAAGATGTAAATGTATTAATTAAGAGGTGTAAATGTATCAACTAAATTAATGATGTTATTGACTAAAGATGTGATGGTATTAACTAAAGCCATAAAGGTATTTGATTAAATAAGTCAAGGCATAAATCAATTAAAAAAATAATGTGATTAATTGATTTAATGATTTTATAATTCTAAAATTTGAGTTATTATAATAAAAAATTTCTACAAAATAGAATAAAATTCTAATTAGTTATTTTTTATTTTTATAATTATCAATGTTGTCAAACACATTACAAGTATAATAAATATGTGTTGTAGTGTTGTCAAATGCTTTATTGAAGTTGTCATTTGCATGTGGCTAGGCCTTAAGTGCTAACTTATATTTGTTTGTGTATATGTATATTAAAAGTGTATGGCAGTTCAATGGTCACATGCCTTTTGTGACTCCAAGGTTTTTCTTTTTTCTTGTTTTTTTAATTTAAAAAATTGAAGGACATCATGGTAAAATAACCAACATTTTAAAATCCTAATTTAATCATTGTCACATTTATGTCATTTACAAGTATTAATAGATTTTTTAAAATTTTATAAGTTCAAATAGTATTTATTCATCTTTTTTTTATTTATCATCATGTTGAACAATCAACGATGCCAGAGGAATGACCATAGAGCTATAAGTTTGCGTCCTCGTTGAATAGGTCAGACCAAAGAGGCACAATGGCTTTCTTTGAACTGGCAAAAATGGCCGTTAGGATTTTAACACAATGGACGATGGCTTAGAATATAAAAATATTATATGAAAATTTTAAAATTAAAATAAACTTGTAATACATGTTTATTTTAATTTTGAACTACTAAAAATGATTATAAGCATATTTTATCATCATGGGTTAAGGGGCAATTTTGCCCCGGAAGTTGTCACCGAGGGGTAATTTTTTTTTGCCAAACATCCGAGGGGTAATTTCACCTTGGCTATTATCTCAATTAATTTTGACCATTAGTTGATTAAATATACTAAGCTAATAGTCCAAATGTCAATCACATCATTTTTGTTAAAGTGCAAATTTGCCCAAGAAGTTATATACCTAACTTTAAAAAAATGAAGTAAATGACATATGAATTTTCGAGGCAAATTTGAATATTAACAAAAATGATGTGAATGACATGCAGTCTATCAATTTAGCATATTTGGTCAACTAACAATCAGTACAAAATTGTTCTCTTTTTGACACTTCCAAGGCAAAATTGCTTATCGATTATAACTTCCGAAACAAAATTTCCCCTTAACCCTATCATCATTTAACTACATATTCTCATTTTAGTTTGTTGAATAAGTATTTTCTGTTAAATAAGATGAAGTGTCAAGATTAAGAGACAAATTTATATTTTATAAGATTAAAAGACTAAACTACAACTTGATGTAAGTTTCGAAGACCATACAAATATTGTTTCTATTTTTTATTTTCATAATTCTTCAATTTTTCATAATGTCTTTTTTTGAATTAATATGCTATCGTATTATTATATTTTTTTACTCATCATCTTGTTCCGCACGAGAAAAATATCCTTAAGATGGGAGTAATAGGGATCAAGTTTCACAGGCATACAGAACAGTACATAAATATTGATAAAAGTATTTGTTTACAGACAAGGGTCAAATTATACACTACAAAAAAAATGACTTTCGGCAGTGACAAAAGTTGCCGCTAAAACAAAAAAGTCGCCATTGTTACGAATGTCGCTGAAAGTTTAGCGACGACAATTTTTGTCGCCGTTGAAAGTATACTTTCAGTGGCGACAAAAGGTGACTTTCAGCGAGGATTTTCATGTTGCTGCTGAAACTATACTTTCAACGACGACAAGTGTCAATTTTTTTTTTTTAAATTACAAATTCTGTTGCAATTTTTTTTTAAAAAACTACAAATTCCATGTGTCTCTCTCCTCCACTTGATGCCACGTGTCATCTCCACATGCTGCCACGTGTCGGCTACTTGTTCTGCGATGTGTCAGTGTCACATAATTCCTGAAAGTGCTTCTCCTTCAGTTCAAACCCGTGAGCCTATGGTGCCGACGCCTTCACACGCGTTGTAATACCCTGGATTTTAAGATTTGAGGCTAGAGAATAAGCCTGAAATAAGTGAACTGCTAAGCCCCAGTTTAGCAGGATCCCAAGTTTCAATTAAGGATAATTGACTTCAAAAGTGGATGTGATTAGTGATAAATGGACCCTTTTAGAGATTATGATGTGAAATGTAATTCATATGCATTGTGAGCAGTGCCGAAACCCTGCATTTAAGCTCAATTATGGATTAATATCTAAATTGACTTAAAATATAGGGAGGGCACATATTGTGGCTAAATGGAAAAGTATGATGTGTTTAGTGGTGATTCAGGAGGAATTGCCATAATCAGGGGCAAAACAGTAAAGTTACCGATCAATTGGTCAGTTACCAAAGAGCAAACTCATTGGTAACTTGAAGACCAATAGTTGAGATTGATTTGTGTAATAGATCAAAGGGTGGAATCCCATGTATGTGTGCCTAGGTGAGCTCATGAGAGATGGATCAAGATTGTGACACTTGGCACAATATAGACCCTTAGATTTGGGTCAAATATTCAAACTCTTCCCTCTTTTCTCTCTCCTTTATTTGGACATTTTTGGAGGCAAAAATTTTCCCATCTTCATCTTCCTTATCTCCATTCTCTCTCTTTATTTCTCCATTTCCGTCCATGGCAAGGAGGAAAGAGAAATTGAAAGGTGAGGTTTTGACCTATTTATGGTCCTTTTTAGCTTAAACACTTTTCTTTAATGTTGTTTATAGTAATGAGAGGTTTATCTCTATAGTTTTAGATTTGTGAAAGGAGGTGTTTGATAGCTTGAGGAAAAGTGGAAAGATGAAGAATCAAGGAATTGATTAGGGAAACACTACAAAAAAAAGGGATTTTGTAGCGGTGCACTTGTAGCGGTTATATTAAACCGCTACAAATTATAGTATTTGTAGCGGTTTTTACCTAAACCGCTACAAATTTGTAGCAGCAAGATTATTTGTAGCGGTTTCCTACAAAAAACCGCTACAAATTTGGCGCGAAGTTCCCGCCAAAACTTGTAGCGGTTAATGCACATAAACCGCTACAAAATACCAAAAGTCAGAATTTTGTAGCGGTTTTGGGCAAAAACCGCTACAGAATTTCAAGAGTCTCAAAATTTGTAGCGGTTTTGGGCAATAACCACTACAGAATTTCAAACGTTGTGAAGATTTGTAGCGGTTATTGTAGAACCGCTACAAATTTAATTATTTGTAGCGGTTATAGTAGCGGTTATTTTAATAACCGCTACTAATATCTGGCCTATTTAAAACCCCCACCTCCTTCATTTCTCCTTTTGCTCATTTTGTTTCCTGAGGTTTCTCTGAGTGATTTCTTCGAGATTTGAGTGTTCAGACGTCTCTATAGGAGTTTTTGGTCAGTATTCCGTAGTATTCACACTTGAGGTACGTATATAACACGTTTTTATTTATATTTGTATTTTTATTATATTTTTGCATAATAATGGACTAATTTTTTTTTTAATTTGTACGGTTGATATGGCTTCAGGACAGGATAAGGGGAAGGCCCCTGAGGTCCCCAGACCGACTTTACGGGGTGGCAGCAGCCGGGCAGGGGGCAGAGGGAGGGGGCAGCGCGCAGGCAGGGCTACCGCGGCATCTCTGCCCATCCCCCCACAGGTACCGCAGACGATCCCACAGGCGACGACTGCACCAGAGGTGCCTGAAGTGGAGAGGCCAGAGATTAGCGTTGAGGACTTCCTCAACGAGGAGGACTTCGAGATCCCGATTGGTGGGTTCAGGGAGATGGAGCAGTTCCTCGATGAGGAGGACGCTCGGGAGCAGAACAACCCACGAGGGTCATCTTTGCGGTCCACTGGGTTTGAGGTGCAGGTCGAAGGTAAATTACTTTTTTAATTTAGTAAGTTATTTATTTAAATTTGAAATGTTAACTTTGAATTATAATTTATCTAATGTGCGGTCAACTGTGCAGATGAGCAGGGGAATGTGTCGACGAGGAGGCTGGATGTGGCCGGTCTGAACAGCAAGGACCGGTCCCTGCGAGTTATAGTGCCGTGGAACGAGGGCACTGACCAGCCGATCCACAATGGGGGTCACCTGCTCAACCGCTTCCTGAGCGACTTGGGAGCGAATTGGATGCGGTTCCCCCTTCACTTCCCGACGTGGAGGCATATTCCGAAGGGGCCGAAGGACCAGGCTTGGGAGGAGGTGGTTCAGGTAATTAAAACTATTTAATTAATATTTTTTAATTAATTCTATTTAATTATTTTTTTTAAATTATGGTTTTTATAATTATTGATATTTAAATGTATTTTTTTCAGCTGCGGTTTGCCGTCCGGGCCAACCCGAAGAGGTACGCCCTCGTGAAGATGGGCGACGCCTGGAGGAACAGGAGGAACCGTCTCTTCCACAGGGTGGATGGGGACGGGACGATGCCTCTGGAGCAGATACAGGAGAGCGTCCCGGACGGCGTGCCGCCGAACAATTGGGCACGTTTCATAGAAGACCTTTGCTGTGACCTACAGCGAGCTGGTAACTTTTCAAGTGCTTCACTTACTTTTAGCTGATTATTTCATAATACTAATTGTTTTGTAATTGTTTCAGGAGACGAGGGCACAGCAGGAGAACCGTCAGACGGACTATGCGGAGCTGTACGCCATCACACACAGACACCGTGACGGGACTGCGACCTCTCAGCAGGCAGAGGCGGCCATTGTAAGTAATTTTATTATTATATTTTTTTATAAAACCAAGTTAATAATGAAAAATGCTAATTATTAATTGTTTCATAAAATGGCAGGAGTGGATGCAGCTGTCGCAGGCTGAGCTGCGACAGACCAGCCTGAGGAGTCACAGGGGTCAGTGGACTCGACGGCTCCTTTGAAGGCGGGTCTGGCTCAGGCTGAGCACCCCGGATGCGTGCGGGGTATGGGGATAGGCGCTAGACCCAGCATGGTCTACGGCAGGAGCGCCGCCTCTGAGGCTGGCAGCTCTAGAGGGGTCAGACGTCGGAGGGACGAGTCTATTGACCATTTGCAGTCAGATTTGGAGCAGATGCAGTAGTAGATGGTGCAGCAGCAGCAGCAGATGCAAGTGCAGCAGCAGCAGCAGTTGCAGATGCACGCAGATATGATGTACGCTCAGCAGACGCAGTGGCGTGAGATCGCAAACACCATGCTCGAGGGAGCATGGAGTCGCCTGTTCCCGAACGAGCAGCATCCAGCGGTTCCCCCTGTCCCTCGCTACGTTGTCCCGAGTACTACTCCTCCTCCTACTGCTCCTCCTCCTGCTGATGACGATGGTGCGGTTCACTCTGCGCAGCGGCCCGATCCAGCGGCATCTGAGGGAGCCCCACCTGAGGGAGCACCAGAGGATCAGCCCCCAGCTCCTTAGTTTAGGGCATTTTCTTTTGTTTAAACATTTGTAAATATTTATATGAGTTTTTATTTCAGAATTTTCTTATTGTGTTTTATATAATTATATTTATATTATTAGATCGCGTTGAAATAATTTATGAATGATTTATATCTAAATTTAAAAAAAAAATAAAGTATATATATATATTTGTAGCGGTTTTAAGTTAAAGAATACACTTCCTCCCGATGTTTCCATCGTTTTGGTGGAACTTTGTTCTTTCTTTCGGAAGTTGTGTTCTAAGGTTTTGATCGTTGAGGAGCTCGATCAGCTACAGTCGAAAATCATTCTTACGCTTTGTCACTTGGAGATGATCTTTCCTCCGTCCTTTTTTACTGTGATGGTTCACCTCACAATCCACCTCGTTCATGAAACAAAGCTCGCTGGACCAGTACAATATCGTTGGATGTATCCGATTGAGAGGTACTCATTTTAAATATGTGCTTTCATTTATTGTCCGTATTTAATGTTTGTTGGTCGTCCTTTTCATCATTTTATATCAATTTTCTCTTATGTACTTCATAGGTTCCTTGGGAAATTAAAATCTTACGTGAGGAATAAGGCGTGGCCAGAAGGTTCTATAGCTGAAGGCTATATAAGGGATGAGGTGCTATATTTTTGCTCAAGGTATTTTGATGATCTTGAGACGGCTTTCAACTACCCGCCTCGTGTTGACGATTGTCCCGAACCTGCACCGACATCAGGAGAATTTATCCCTCGTGTTGGTAAACCAGTTGGAGCAACTGAGAACTTCAAACTAACGGCAACTGAGAAGTTCCAAGCACATAGACATGTCTTGATTAATTGCACTCAAGTTGAGCCTTTCATACGGTAAGAATTGTACACTCACATGTATGTTATTCGATCTATATCTTTCGTAACATTTCTCACTTTCATTTCACTAACGCCTTTCCATTATTAATTGTAGGGAATTCAGAAGTCATGTCAAGCGTAAACTCAGGATCCGTACACAGACATCCTCGGAAGTTGATAGAAGGGTCCACAGAGAATTCCTGAGCTGGTTTGCCCGCAGAATACTAAATGACCACAACCCACACTCACCAGATTTCAGATCTCTCGCAATCGGCCCTCTTGATCATGCAAAACGGTTTACAGCATACAATGTCAATGGTTTTAAGTTTTGCATAGTTTCACGGGATCAAGGTGTTAGAGCAAGCGTTTCACCCAAGAGGGGAGGTGAATTGGGTGATCTTAAAAATTTCGTTGCAAATATAAAATTTGACGTTGAAATTAAAACATGAAAGAGTAAGGAGAAATATCACCGAAGTGTACACCGAGAGTTATACTGGTTCGGCCACAACCACTTTGACCTACGTCTAGTCCTCAGAGCTTCTCTGAGAATTTCACTATATCTTCCAAGATTCAGTGGGTTCTTGGCACCTCAGTACAAGCAAGTTCCTACACCTGGACACTCGCTCCCCCTTACAAGTTGTAATTCAATCCCAACTCAAGGTTCCACAACCTTAAGTTACCTCAATAACAAATATTGAGTTTGAATGAAATATCTCTCTTCACAGAGTAAATAAGAATCACTGAAGCATAGAAACACAAGTATAATGAAAACAGAGTAATGAACTTGATGATACGTTCGTAAGTGTGTTCTTGTGTTCTTCTCTGTTCAGATGTTCACATATATATAGATACATTGGTAATGATTGCTGGAACGTATTTCTTCATGTCCGTTGGAGCGTGCGCAGCCATTATTGACTTTTCCAGTTTTTGAAAAACATACGTTGTGGTAGGTGACGGTCGGTGACATTTGAACGTTTCATTTGACTTCCATTACTTGATATGATTTCTTCATTGTTCATCTGTAAATAGGCTAAGAATACTAACACAATGAAAGATTAATCATATAGAAAACAAAATAATCAACGTTTGAAAGGTTTCTGGATTTCTGGGTTTGCTTACTCGAGTAGCTACTCGAGTATCACATGAAGTTTACTCTAGTACTTACTCGAGTATCATCGAGAAACCTTTGATTAACTGCAAGTCAATGAATAAATACATAATCACTCGGGTAGTGCATGGAATAACCAATTCTTAAACCTTTGAAAATATATGTTTACTCGGGTACTTACTTGAGTAATGCACTCACAACTTTAAGAGTTACTCGGATACCAACTCGAGTAAACCTTCACAAAAACTTTAGGTTACTCGATGCCTTACTCTAGTAATGTTGCAGGATCTCAAGGCCGAGAGCACTTACCTGGTTACTCGGATACGGACTCGAGTAATGCATTCATTTTTGCATAGGTTACTCGGGTACCACCTCGAGTAACTGAGATTTTTGTGCATAGCTTACCCGGGTAATGACTTGAAGTTTACTTTGAAAATATTTCTTCATACTCGGGTACCTACTCGAGGAATCCACTTAAAATAGATCATTGAATACTTACATATCAGAGTAAGGACTCGAGGAAATGAGTTAAAAATATATCAAGTTACTCGGATACCACCTTCAAGTTTTTCACTTACTTTAGTTCGTTACTCGAGTACCTACTCGAGTAATGTTGCAGTGGTACAAAATGCCGAGAGCATCATTTTTCAGAAACAGAGTTACTCGAGTAGCTACTCGAGTATCTTTGGAAACTTGAAAGGCAACTGGAAGTTTTTCATATGGTTACTCGAGTAGCTCCTCGAGTATCATTGGCAGGCCGAGAGTAACTTGAAAATACTTACACTATTACTCGAGTAGCTCTTCGAGTAACGTTGGCAGGTTACTGGAAGTTGTCTCTGATTACTTCAAGTTTTGTCTCATTACTCGAGTAGCGCCTCGAGTAATGCCTTAGAAAACCTTCTTTTGATCAAGTTTCTCATCTTTTTCTCTTGGCCTTTCTTCATTCTTCCAATGCTTATCTCAAGTAATACTTATCCCTGTTGTTTCTTAGTTCAAACTTGTTTATTAATCATTTCCTTTTCAAACCATTCTTTTGTTATCATCAAAACATGAGATCTTAACATTCTCCCCCTTTTTGATGATGACAAAACTTGGTGATTTTGGACATGGTTTTTCAAATTGAATTTCAAATGAAATATGTCTTATTAAGTTTAAATTTATAGCACACACCTTGCATTCACAGTCAACTTCATTAGTCCAACAATGTATCATAATTCAAAACTTAAAATGGACTTAAAATAAATTCATAACTTAAACACACTTGCATTAAACTTAAAATTTTCAAATTACAAGATAAAGTTCAAAATGCTCCCTAAAAACCCATATACAACCAAATACCCAAAATAAACTAGGACACATCCACAAAATCACTCTCAAGCTCTTCTCCCCCTTTTTGGCTTCATCAATCAAGTGGAGGGCTATGAGGCTTGACCATGGAAATAGGCTTCACAGGAAGCACTAAACCATCATCTGAACTAAAAGAACTAGAAGAGATAGGTTCAAGCAGATTAAGTAGAGGGATATGGATGTCATCTCTGGGAGGAATAGAAGGAGGTTGGTAGACAATCATAGAAGTGGTTGCTACCTCTGGAGTGGTATGAATCTCAGGGGTGGTCTCAGCCTCGGGAGTAAGATGTTCAAAGGAGGATAAGGAAGGAGAGATTTCCTCTGTGGGGGCAGGTGATGAAGTTGGTTTAGGAGCAGTGTCTGGCTGAGGTTTGGAAGGTGAATCATCAATAATGATGTGAGTGGTCTCATGGGTTTCAGGATCATCCACTATGAATAGAATATCTTTACCTTGGGGCTCAAGTGGATCAGAAACCAAGGGGTAGATGGTTCATCCTCAGGGATAGGAGTGTCTGAAGGCGGGTTCATTGGAGGTGGTGGTGGTGCAGATGAAGATGGACCGGCAGAAGGTCCGGGACCTAAGGAATCCAGCCGTGCCAATATCATTCTCAGAGTCTCGCCCTGGGCATGTTGCTCAGCTAGCAACTCTTCATGCCTTCTGTCCATTCTCTCAACCAATTCCTCATGCCTCTTGTCGATTTTCTCAACCAACTCCCCCATCTTGAAGTTAGTGTTGGTAATCAACTCGGCGTTTGTGTTGGCGATATCCACATGGAATCCTCTGAGTATGTTTTCCATGAAGTGCTGGAGAGTGGCATTGAGGAAAGATGGCGATGATGTGGTAGCAGCTGGAGCCGATGACTGAGTGTCATCCAACTTGCTGGTCTCTGCCTCAGTGGTCTTCCTCTTCTTCTTGGACCCAGACTCCAAAGGGCCTTTGAGAGGGATGTCAATATTCAATTTCCCTATCTGGTTTCTCCCAACCGGAGTCAACCTCTCAATTGGCTCCTTGCTGTCCAAATACCATATTTTGTTCTCTTTCAGGATTAGAGACACAATTTGAGGATATGGCATTGGTGTGGTAGCCTTCCCATCCACCTTATACCTTTTCATCTCGGAAAAGATATATTCTCCCAAATCCTTTTGTTCCTTACGAAGCAGTGAAGTGAACCACCTAAAGTCCCTATCGGAGAAGTGGGTATAGTTGTTGGCTTTGTTCACTAGGGACCTAGAGTATATGTACCAAAGGACCCTATGATGATCACACATATCACTGGGCTTGAAATTTAGGGGGCCAACTAGCTCACCGGGTTTGAGAATAGTGAAAATTTGGTTTGGCTCAAGCTCAGAATATATATCATCCGGGGGATTCTCAATCCCTAACCACAAGTTAATTCTAGATGGTGAAATTAAAATCTTTTGGCCTCTCACAGTTGTGGTCATTTCTTCCTCAAGTGAGGTTCGGTTAGGCTCATCTATAATCTCTACGTTACAATAAAAATGGGTGATCACTTTAGTACAGAATGGTAATCTAATAGATAGCCAAGGCATAAATGGATCTAAATAAGGACTTAGATCATGCTTCACTACCTCTTGAAGTAACCTCAGATCAACATAGTGTGTCTTACACACTTTCCTTCTGGAGAATTGAGTCAAGTACTTCGGAGACTCTACCAATTTGCTAACATTGAATCCCTTTGGTGGGTTGGTGAACTCTGCTTCCGACACTTTGGACTTCTTGGAAGATTGTCCCTTCTCCATTTGATCAATGATTCCAGCCATAGCACTAGCCACTTTCTTGTCATATTTTGGCTTCTTGATAGGCTTTGGTGTGAAAGAGGGGGTAGAGGAATCAGAGGGAGGAGGTGAGGGAGATTTGGCACTCTTCCCTCTTCCAGATGAAATGCTCTTTTTAGATTGAGCCCTTGTAGCAATAGGCTCTTTAATAACCACTCCTTTGGCTTTCGGTTGAAGAGGAATTTTAGCTTTTGGTCTCGGGGTTAGTTTTCTTCTCTTCTTGGGAGGAGAAGAAAGAGGATCAGAATGTTGTTGGGATTCAGAGGAATCTATAGGAGTAAGGTTTTTGGTTCTCATCTTTCTGAAAGATTGAAACACAGAGATTCTCAGAAACGCAGAAAAATTGACGCGAATAGGGCACAAGGATTTTGAGCAAAATAGGAGGTTTTTGGAACTGAAATCTCTTGGGTTTTGAAGGAAATGGAGCAAGGAATCACTTGTGAAAAATTTTTGTGAGAGCGAATAGTGATTTACTCGAGGAGATTTTGTGGAAATGACCAAGTTTGCGACAGATAAAGACCTAGAACCCGACGTTACTCGAGGCCTTACTCGAGTAAACTTCAAGTTTACTCGAGGCCTTCCTCGGGTGTTCATACAGAAAAATTCTAAAATAATTCATTTAAATTGCGTACCTGGCATGAATAATATAGTAATTATCCATGGATGTTCCCTCGATCAATTATAATCCATTCTGAATAGATTTGAGTCATTCTTCATCAATTTTGAAAATCTGGACTTGCCGTTACTCGAGGCCATACTCGAGTAAGCTTCATGTTTACTCGAGGCCATCCTCGGGTAACCTGAGTTTTCAACTTGTGACTCTGCATTTCTTTGTAACTGAGCCATTATATTTGAAAATCAAGTTACTTGATCCGTTACTTCCAGTTTTGAAGTCCATTACTCGAGTATGTACTCGAGTAAAGTGCTTCTTTACTTCAAGTTGTTCCTCGGGTATTGCTTCTCTGTCACACATTACTTCAAGTTGGTACTCCAGTAAAGGTGTCCTCTGATCACCTCTGTTTCTATTTCTCAAAACAGAGTTTCAACCTTCCTGCAAAACAAATTTCTATATACTCCGATGCTTAAGTTAGTAATCATCAAAACATTATTAAGTGACTTCATCTAATATTATGAGATACTGAAATAACTTACAACTCATTGAGATTTACCATTCCCAATTCTCTTCTAATGTATAGAAATTGATCTTTTGCAAGAGGTTTCGTGAAAATATCAGCTAGTTGAAGATGAGTAGGAATGAATATCACTTTTACATCTTTCTTTTGAACATGATCTCTGATGAAGTGATGTCTGACATCGATATGCTTGGTTCTAGAATGTTAAACTGGATTCTTGGCCAAGCTTATTGTACTGGTATTGTCACAATAGATTGGTATTTCTTTGAGATAAATACCAAGATCTTGTAATTGTTGTTTTAACCATATCACTTGTGCACAACAACTTGAGACTGCAACATATTCGGCTTCCGTTGACGAAAGAGACACTATGTTTTGTTTCTTGCTAAACCATGATACAAGTGATCCTCCAAAAAATTGTCCTTGTCCACTGGTGCTCTTTCTGTCTGTTTTGTATCCCCCATGATCTGAATCTGAATATGCAACAAGATATTCACTTCTTCCTTTGGGATACCACAGACCTAATTCGGGTGTGTCAGCAAGATATCTAAAGATTCGTTTGACCGTTTCAGCATGTGATTCTTTTGGTGCCGATTGATATCTTGCACATATGCCAACACTAAACTGGATGTCCGGTCTACTTGCCGTGAGATAGAGTAATGATCCAATCATTCCTCTATACTTTGTTATGTTGTAGTCTTTCCCTTTGACATCAGCATCAAGCAACGTAGTTGAGCTCATAGGAGTGTCCGTGCTATTTGCTTCATCCATTCCATACTTCTTCAATAGCTCCTTTAAATACTTTGTTTGAGATATGAAGATTCCATTCTTTCTTTGTTTGATTTGTAAACTGAGAAAGAAATTCAGTTCTCCCATCATTGACATCTCAAATTCTCCCTGCATTATCTCAGAAAATTCCTTACACAGAGATTCATTAGTAGCACCGAAAACAATGTCATCAACATATATTTGAACAATTAAAATATCATTGTGTTTTCGTTTTATAAAGAGTGTTGTATCAACTTTTCCTCGTACAAAACCTTGATCAATAAGAAACTTACTGAGCCTTTCATACCAGGCTCTACGAGCTTGTTTTAAACCATATAAAGCCTTTTTAAGTTTGAAAACATGGTCAAGTTTGGTAACATCCTCAAAACCTGGAGGTTATTCTACATATACTTCTTCCATAATGTAACCATTTAGAAAAGCACTCTTTACATCCATTTGATAGAGTTTGAATCCTTTGATGCATGCAAAGGCTAAGAGTACACGTATAGCTTCCAATCTAGCCACTGGAGCATACGTTTCCTCATAATCAATTCCTTCTTCCTGATTATATCCTTTGGCCACCAATCTTGGCTTGTTTCTGACAATAATTGCGGATTCATCGAGTTTGTTCTTGAATACCCATTTAGTACCAATGATCGGATGATCTTTGGGTCGGGGCACCAAATCCCAAACTTGATTTCTCTCAAATTGATTTAGCTCTTCTTGCATTGCTATAACCCAATCATTGTCTGATAGGGCTTCATCAATGTTAGAAGGTTCAATTTCAGAAATGAATGCAGAAAAACTTACTTCATTGAAAATCCTATTTCTAGTTTTGATCCCTTCATTCACATCTCCTATGACTTGATCTAAGGAATGACTTTTGTTGTATTTCCAAGCTTTAGGTTGTCCTAGGGATCGTTCTTCTTCCTTAGGTTCATCAACCTCTGGAATAAGAGATTTAGAAATAGATTGACCATTCTCTTGATCTAAAACAACTTCCTGTTCTTCATCAATGGTTTTGTCAGAGGATTCAAATTCATCAAATACAATATGAATTGATTCTTCAATAATACAGGTTCTTTTATTGTAAACTCTATATGCTTTACTTCGGTTAGAATATCCTAGGAAAATTCCTTCATCTGTTTTAGAATCAAATTTTCCTAATTTATCTTTACCATTATTATGAATGAAACACTTACAACCGAAGATGTGTAGATGAGCAATGTTTGGCTTTCGTCCTTTGTACAACTCGTATGGTGTCTTTCCAAGTTTTGTTCTGATATATGCTCTATTTGAAATGTAGCATGCTGTACTCATAGCATCAACCCAGAACACTTGAGATACATTCTTTTCATTCAACATTGCTCTAGCCATTTCTGTGAGCACTCTATTCTTTCGTTCCACGACCCCATTTTGTTGAGGCGTTCTTGGAGCAAAAAAATTGTGATCAGTACCATTAGTATCACAATATTCTTCAAACGCTTGATTTTCAAATTCTCCACCATGATCGGTCCTAATTCCTGCAATGGACATACCTTTCTCATTTTGCACCTTCTTGGCAAAAACAATAAATTCTTCAAAGGTCTCATCCTTTGATGATAGAAAAATAACCCATGTAAATCTAGAGAAATCATCAACAATGACCAATGAATATAGATTGCCACCAAGACTCTTTACTCTTGCTGGACCAACTAAATCCATATGAAGTAATTGTAATGGTCTATTTGTTGAAATCTCATTTTTCAATTTGAAAGATGATTTAGTTTGTTTACCCTTTTGACATGCGTCACAAATCAAGTCATTTTTGAAATTAACGTTGGGTAATCCAAGGACTAGATCATTTTTGAGTAATTTGCCTAGTTGATGCATATTGACATGAGCCAATCTCTTATGCCATAACCAACTTTCATCGGCATTACTCAGAAAACAGTTTTCAGAGTCATTTCTACTAATATCTAGAGTATAGCAGTTACCTTCCCTTTTTGCTCTGAGTTTAGTCTTGATATTCTTCTTATCAAGTTGTAAGTCATTCTTGTTGATGATTAAACGTTCTTCTGAGTCAAATATTACCCAGTTGTTTTTATCTGCACTTTGACTTACGCTCAGCAAATTGTGACACAAGCCTTCAACATAATATACATCTTTGACTTGTATTCCTTTGTCATTTTTGATTTCACCAATTCCTGCTATCCTTCCGGATTGATTTCCTCCAAATTTTACCTCTCCACCTTCTTTAGGTTGCAATTTGGTAAAACTATCGAAATCACCGGTCATATGTCTAGAGCATCCACTATCAATGTACCACCTGCTATTTTTGGATGCTTTAAGACATTCCTGCAATCAAATGACTAGGTCTTAGGTACCCACATCTTTCTGGGTCCTTTTGGGTTAGTACAAATAATTTTCTGAATATATGAACCTTTAGGTACCCATTTGTAGGTTCCTATCGTTCCTTTCTTCTTATGAATGCATGAAGAAGTATAATGACCTTTTCTATTACAGTAATTACAAAATGCAAAAGGATTTGATGTATGTACAGAATGCTGGAAATAATTCAAATATGACTTACCTCCTGCTTTCTTTCTACCTTTCCTTTTATCGGACTTTGGATCATATCCAATTCCAGATCGGTCATTTACAAATCGTTGAGCTTTTAGAATAACATTTAGCATCTCACTTCCTTGTGTAAATTTTTCAAGAGTTTTTGTGAGATCAATGTTTTTCTTTTTCAAAGATGAACAACCTTCACAATTCTTTTCTTTAAGTTCAGTTTCAAGAGCTTTGTTTTTCTTTTTGAAAACAATCAATTCTTTAACTACTTTGATGAATTCAGAATGTAAAGCATTATATTCGGAAAGTAATTCATCATAGGTAGGTTCAGAATCATTTACCTCTCTTTCTGTTTCTTCTTGAGCTACGAGACATATGTTAGCTACTTCTTCCTCATCACTTTCTTCGTCAGAGGAGCTATCACCCCATATAGAAGATACAAAGGCTTTCTTTTTGTTGAAGAATTTGCCTTTTCTCTTTTCTTTGCTCTTTTGATTCAGTTCTGGACATTCTGATTTGATGTGTCCTAGTTTTCCACATTCGTAGCAAATGATATGATCTTTGCTGCTAGTTCCACCTTTTTGAAAGTGTTTGAATCCTTGTCCTTTCTTGTAGAACTTTCTGAATCGTTTTATGATTAGGCCCATTTCATCATCGTCAAACTCCTCGTCCACATCTTGATTCTCTTCTTTTACCTTTAGTGCAAGACCTTTCTTTTTCCTGTCACCAATGTCATCTAGTTCTCGTTTGAACTTTAGTTTGCTCTCATATTCAGAAAGACTTCCAAATAGAGAAGCAACTGATCTCATTGATTCTCCTTTTGCTTCTTCTATCGCAGTGACTTTGGCCTCCCATTCTTTAGAAAGAATATTCAAAATCTTTCGTACTTGGGTATGTTGATCATAAGATTTCCCAAGTGTTGCAAGTTGATTAACAAGATGAGTATATCTAAGTTCAAATTCAGAAATTGATTCACCTGATTTCATTCGAAGTAGATCAAATTCAGTGACTAAGGTGTTGATCCGATTCTCCTTTATTCCCGAAGTTCCTTTATGAGCTATTTCCAGAGCTTCCCACATTTCCTTTGCTGTTGGAAGTGTGCAAATTCTGAAATACTCACTTTGACTCAAGGCACTTTGTAACATCAGAATTGCCTTACTGTTGAGAGTGATAAGCTTCTTGTCATTCTCATCATATTCCGCTGGCGTCTTGGGAATTTTCTGAGAATCTACAGTTTTTGTAGGTTGATAATTTCCACTCTCAATCACATCCCATAGTCCATATTCGGTAGCCATCACGAACACTCTGAATTTTGCTTTCCAAAAGGAAAAGTATTCTCCACTGAATCCAGGAGGTCTAGTGATGGATGCTCCGTCGGGAAGAATTCCTTCGCCCATGCTTGCCATTGGATCCTTCTTAGGTTGTTATACCTTAACAAGAAGACCTACGCTCTGATACCAAATGTTAGAGCAAGCGTTTCACCCAAGAGGGGGGGTGAATTGGGTGATCTTAAAAATTTCGTTGCAAATATAAAATTTGACGTTGAAATTAAAACATGAAAGAGTAAGGAGAAATATCACCGAAGTGTACACCGAGAGTTATACTGGTTCGGCCACAACCACTTTGACCTACGTCTAGTCCTCAGAGCTTCTCTGAGAATTTCACTATATCTTCCAAGATTCAGTGGGTTCTTGGCACCTCAGTACAAGCAAGTTCCTACACCTGGACACTCGCTCCCCCTTACAAGTTGTAATTCAATCCCAACTCAAGGTTCCACAACCTTAAGTTACCTCAATAACAAATATTGAGTTTGAATGAAATATCTCTCTTCACAGAGTAAATAAGAATCACTGAAGCATAGAAACACAAGTATAATGAAAACAGAGTAATGAACTTGATGATACGTTCGTAAGTGTGTTCTTGTGTTCTTCTCTGTTCAGATGTTCACATATATATAGATACATTGGTAATGATTGCTGGAACGTATTTCTTCATGTCCGTTGGAGCGTGCGCAGCCATTATTGACTTTTCCAGTTTTTGAAAAACATACGTTGTGGTAGGTGACGGTCGGTGACATTTGAACGTTTCATTTGACTTCCATTACTTGATATGATTTCTTCATTGTTCATCTGTAAATAGGCTAAGAATACTAACACAATGAAAGATTAATCATATAGAAAACAAAATAATCAACGTTTGAAAGGTTTCTGGATTTCTGGGTTTGCTTACTCGAGTAGCTACTCGAGTATCACATGAAGTTTACTCTAGTACTTACTCGAGTATCATCGAGAAACCTTTGATTAACTGCAAGTCAATGAATAAATACATAATCACTCGGGTAGTGCATGGAATAACCAATTCTTAAACCTTTGAAAATATATGTTTACTCGGGTACTTACTTGAGTAATGCACTCACAACTTTAAGAGTTACTCGGATACCAACTCGAGTAAACCTTCACAAAAACTTTAGGTTACTCGATGCCTTACTCTAGTAATGTTGCAGGATCTCAAGGCCGAGAGCACTTACCTGGTTACTCGGATACGGACTCGAGTAATGCATTCATTTTTGCATAGGTTACTCGGGTACCACCTCGAGTAACTGAGATTTTTGTGCATAGCTTACCCGGGTAATGACTTGAAGTTTACTTTGAAAATATTTCTTCATACTCGGGTACCTACTCGAGGAATCCACTTAAAATAGATCATTGAATACTTACATATCAGAGTAAGGACTCGAGGAAATGAGTTAAAAATATATCAAGTTACTCGGATACCACCTTCAAGTTTTTCACTTACTTTAGTTCGTTACTCGAGTACCTACTCGAGTAATGTTGCAGTGGTACAAAATGCCGAGAGCATCATTTTTCAGAAACAGAGTTACTCGAGTAGCTACTCGAGTATCTTTGGAAACTTGAAAGGCAACTGGAAGTTTTTCATATGGTTACTCGAGTAGCTCCTCGAGTATCATTGGCAGGCCGAGAGTAACTTGAAAATACTTACACTATTACTCGAGTAGCTCTTCGAGTAACGTTGGCAGGTTACTGGAAGTTGTCTCTGATTACTTCAAGTTTTGTCTCATTACTCGAGTAGCGCCTCGAGTAATGCCTTAGAAAACCTTCTTTTGATCAAGTTTCTCATCTTTTTCTCTTGGCCTTTCTTCATTCTTCCAATGCTTATCTCAAGTAATACTTATCCCTGTTGTTTCTTAGTTCAAACTTGTTTATTAATCATTTCCTTTTCAAACCATTCTTTTGTTATCATCAAAACATGAGATCTTAACACAAGGATTGCAAACACAGAATTCGGGTGTTTATGGCACATTTGGGACAAGGTGTTATGTGAGCAGCAGTGACGCCAACATGCAGTTCGGAGGCGTCCCTTACTATGGCAAGCTTCTTGATGTGGTCGAGCTTAATTATCAAGGCCGTTTCACCGTGACGCTGTTCAAGTGTTTGTGGGCAAATACCACTACTTCTCGAGGACTGACAACTGACGACCTAGGGATCACATCAGTCAATTTCTCACGCCCGATTCATACTGGTATTTCTCAAGATGATGAGCCGTATATTCTAGCTTCAGAGGCACATCAGGTTTATTATGTCGAGGACGAGAGGCATAGGGATTGGCACATGGTCGTTCATTTAAAGCCAAGAGACCTTTACGACATGGGTGAAGGCGATAACATCACCTACGAGAGTGAGCCATTTCAGCCAGCTGACTTTGGAAACTACTTCCCTGAAGGCGATGACAATTTACCTCTACTGCAGTGAGTTTTTTTAAGTCCACGTCATTTCAATTAAATATTTTAAATTTAATAATACATCAATAACAATAATTTTTCTACAAAATTTCTGTAGGGATAGCGACGATGAGTGATCAAATTCAAGTGTAAAAAATTTGTCTTTACAAAAAATGCAAAAAAATTGTGTTAAAATAAAATGTAAAAAAAAATTTAAAAAAAAATTAAAATAATATTTGTAGCGGTTATTAAACCGCTACAAAAATATAAATAACCGCTACTAAATAATAACCGCTACATTAACCGCTACAAATAGTTAAACCGCTACAAAAATATAAATAATCGCTACTAATTAATAACCGCTACATTAACCGCTACATTAACCGCTACAAATAATACGTAAATCCCTATAAATACCCTTATCACAACTCATTTCAAACACTCCCCAATTTCTTTTCACCTTACCCTTCTTTCATTTCCTCTCATTTACAACTTCTTTCGTATGAGTAGAGGAGCTGAATAATACGATCAAATATGGTAACAAGATTTTCAATTTTTTTTAGAATACTTCTTTCCTTTCTATAAAATTTATTCTAACCATTTTTTTTTCTAGATATATCATAACTCTATCTCATTTTCATCTATTTTTCATACACAATTACATTATATTATAAAACATAATAATTCCTTATTACCTAACTATCCTTAATAATATTATTAATATAAATTTTATACTAATCATATTCAATTACATTTTTTCTTTTTAATTTATTAATAAGTTAAACTATTGAATAATAAACTAATTGAAATAGATAAAATAATAACAAATTAAAATATTTAATATAATATTGAAAAAACAGAAAAAAAATCAACGTATATTTTTTAAAAAAATTTTAAATATTTGTAGCGGTTATTAAACCGCTACTAAATAACGCGCCTTTTTAGAGCTAAATTTAAATTTTTTTGCGCCAATTTTGAATTTCATGAAATTAGTAGCGGTTTTAAAAACCGCTACTAATTTCATGAAATTCAAAATTAGTAGCGGTTTCTTAACCGCTACAAATAAAAAATGTCATTTTTAACAAATTTTCAATTTTTTATATTTGTAGCGGTTAGTAAACCGCTACAAAAAAAATTCTTTTTTAAAGCTCTCAATAAAATTTTTTATATTTGTAGCGGTTATACAACCGCTACAAATATCTCTGGGTGTTGTAGCGGTTACTATGAACCGCTACAAAGTTTGTAGCAGCTATTTTTGATTGAGTAGCGGTTTTATAAAACCGCTACAAAACCGCTTGCAACGTACGATTTAGTAGCGGTTTGGGTAACCGCTACTAACCTAGTTTGTAGCGGTTAAAACCGCTACGAATACCCATTTTTAACCGCTACTAAATCACGTTTTTTTTGTAGTGAAAGAGGAAGAGGTGAGTATTTGATGCCTTTTGATTTAAGTTTTGAGACTTTTGGTTGAGTTTTAAGAATTGTTAAATTTTGCCCTGATTTTGTGGTAATTTCGAAATGCATGAATTGTCATGTGTTTTGAGTTGCAATTGGTGTTTTGTTGTGTTATATGACCATTGGAATTGGTTTGGGTTGGTTGAAACCTTGAATGGAAAGTTTGGTCATTTAGTGGTTTTGTGTGGCAATGGGGTTCAAGAACAAAATATGTGTAAATGTGATGTGAATTTGGTTGATTTGGTGTTTCCAATGGATTCCTTGTGAAAATTTGTGTGGGAATGGTCTTTGATGTGAAAATGGGAACCATTAGAAGCAATTGTGAAAATCTGAAATTCTATCCATTAAAACTCTATGTTGGGTAGTTTGATTGTGTGGACGCTTTGACTAGGTAAATGTTGTCTAAAAATTCTGAAACTTTACAGTCTTAAAGTTCACATACTAACTTCAAAATGGACAAATAAATTGTGTCATTTCATTTTGTATGTTGAGAGTTATGATTGTCCAAAATTTGGTATCAAAACTGAACTCTGTTTTGGAGCAATATTAGATTTTGTATAATTCTGGAATTGTGTGGTGATTTCTGGTAATGGTTCATATTTTTTCTATAAAGAGCACTTAAATAGCTTTCATTTGGCTTTGGAATCACCTCATTTTGATTTTTCTGGAATTAGTTATGATTTTTGGAAGTTCAGCCAAGAAATAGGATTTTCTTGGCCGCGGCCCAAATGTTTCTAACCTATTTTTTTGCTGCCGCCAGTGGATTCTTGGGCCGCAGCCAACCCCCAAAAATGACATTTTGGACTTCCGAAGATGGTTTTTTGTATAGTTGTTTCCCAGCCCTTTAGACATGTGTTTAGGCTTTGAGTAGTCACCTAAAGGTTGTGAATGATAACCAACTTTAAGTGTTATGATGTAAGAATTTGGAATAGAGAATAACCCTATGTCCTTGCTTTGGTTATAGGGTTGATGTTTGCCCTGGTCGTGGTTCGATATTCTCCTGATCGTGAGTAAGCGGTGTTGGAGCATACGTGGAAAGAACAAGTGTAGGGAACTTATCTCTCCTGCATGCTCTGATATTTGTGTTAGTGTATTGATGGATGTTATTGCTTTGCTTGATTATGTGTAACATATATGAATGATTGAAGCTCTGTTTCTATTTATGCTATTGCCATAAGTATGTTGTTTGAAACATTGAGCACACAGATATGTCATTGTGTGAGAATGAGTTTATGTAAGGTAAGTATGTCATGCATTGAATACTTATCTTGTATACATATTGGTATTGTTTTCCTACTAAGATTCTCTCGAATCTCACCCTCCCTTACCAACAGTTTAGAAAGGGCAAGAGGCTCGAGGAAGGGGCAAGCAACCAAGGGGCGACAAGGACTTCCTTTTGGTTATTTGAGTTTGGTAGTTGGTTATCTATTCGATTGGGATAACTGTGGATATTTGGATGTATATATGGTTGGATAGGTTAGAATGTATATTCGGATATGTATTTGGAATGCGAATTTGTGTAATACATATGTTTGAAATGGAATTGTGTAATCCCCAATATGAGAACTTTTATATGGATGAATGTGCCCTTTATACTCATTAGCGAAGATATAAACCAAGGATTGCCGGGATTATTATGTTGTGCACTCTGATATTTGTATAATGAATGTGATTTATCTTCGCGTAGTAATTATACTCGAAATGTGAATATGAAACCAAGTTAAATTGTTTGTGAAACGTATTTATGAAAACTCTATCGTGAATATGAGATTTTAAATAAGTTTTGTTTATTATTGGTCTCTATTTCATTTTAATCGCGTATTTCGGATATAATTATGGTGGAGGTTACACACGTGCTTTTGCTAGTTGCGCCAAAATGAACCTATGTTAAATTATTACATATTGTTATATATATAATATTATCATGCACACACACACATAATTAATTAATTAATCAGTTATATATATATATGTTAATTAATTATTAATTACATATAATATTATTAAAAAAATGATAAATTAAATAAAAATGTACAAAAGTATTTATATATTTAATTAACCAATTTTTTAATTAAAATTACTTAATAAATAATAATTTAATATTATAAATATTGTTTTTAATATAAAATGATACATATAATATTACTAACATATAATTTATTTTTAAATAAAATAAAATAATAACTAATATAATAATATCGTAAATATTATTTTAGTAGAAAATTTTAAATATTATTTTAAAAATAAAATTAATAAATTTTAATTTTTACCAAGGAATTTCGAATGGAAAAATTCGGTTACAGCAAAAAAATTTGAATCAAATTGCTTTTCATCCATTCATCTTCATATGCAAGTGTGCAAGAGAAGAAAACTTGTGTTGAGAGATCCGACACACATACAAATGTATAATTATCTTCTTTTTCTTTATAATAAATAATATATTTAGTGTCCTCAAATGTTAAATATCAAATCTAAACAAAAAATATAAAAAAAAAACATTTGTTGGTGATAAAAAAATCCTTAAAAAAATAAGCTGAAATTGACTTTCAGCGGCGACAATTAAAGGAGCTGTTTGTTTGGGCGTTACGATTGCTTATAAGTTGCTTTTTACGTAAATCGAGACACAACCCCTCTCACATACTTACTTCGTATACCGTAAATCACTATTAAAAAGTAACTTATAAGCAATCGAATCGCTGAAACAAACAGGCACAAAGTCGCCGCGAAAAGTATGGTTTCGGCGGCGACATTTGATAGTCGCTGCTGAAAGTGCCACTTTCAGCGGTGACAATTTAGGCAACGCTGAAAGTGCCATTTTCAGCGGCGACTATTCCGAAACCATACTTTAAAAGTCACTGCTGAAATTCAGTTTTTTTGTAGTGATAGAAGGCGACAATATTTATAGGATATCTAAAAGTATTTTAAACATAGACTATCTATAACTATGAACTTTATCTTCACCTTGAGACACGTGCCTGTCAATTTCCTTTGTCTACGTCCTTGCCTTTTTGTCCCTTGGCACATGCTAAGATGTTTAGTTTAGAAAAAGGGGTGAGATTCCAAGAAATCCTAGTAGAAACATGCTATCGTTCATATAAAATGTAAAAAGCAAATATGATGTGCATCATGTGTGTACAAATTAATGAACAATATAACACATCATCGTAAAACATCATCATCACATCATTATCATATTATCATCATGTATACATGAGTAGGACCCCACTAATCTACACTAGTTGGATTCTTACCCAACTCCCAGTGTAAGTGCACCTCTAGCACTAATTGCCCTTTCTATGCAAACCATGTTGATTAATATAATACATTTACAAACAATGGCGACCACACAATCATATGAACTATGACATGATGTATAAAGATAATGTTCCTACTTCAAGTCTCTTTTACCCTGTATGGTGTGTCTCGAAAAGCGTGTCAACCTTTGGCTCCCAACTAGGTCCTAAAATATTATATGGACAAGAATTAGGTGATAACATATCCATGTACCATTTTAGACACTTGTGTTGTTTATTGTGGTTATATAAGTCTATAGTGAAAATTTACCAAAATGCCCCCGAGGCTCCGACCCCACTGTATCTGGCCCGACTGTACTTTTTTAAAATTTTTACAGACTATCCTGACATATTTTTGCTCAAGAAATCCATTTTCAAACTCAAAATTATCGAATTCAATGTCAAATTATGAAATTGCCCTTGACAGCTCTACTTGGGTTTTAAGGGCATTTTCGTAATTATGTTTTTTCGGGCTTTTCCGAAAAAGTGACCAACTGTAACCCTACCTAATTTTTCCTCTTAAACTCAATGAAACCATCAAATATTTAAAAATCCAACTCCTTCCTCAAGCTCCCTCTCTTTCGCTCTCTCTTGGTGTGTTGGGACGTGAAAATGGGGAAAAGAAAGATGACCAAGCACTTTAAAATATCCTACCATTTCCTTAATTAAGTTTATTACAAAAATCCACTTTATGACACTACATGTACTTGGCTCAATTTTATAACACTTTTTCTTTCTCTTCTTCGTGTCTAGGCGTGAGAAATGACAAGGAAAAAGGTGATCCAAGACTTAAAATATCTTACCTTTTCCCTTAATTAACTTCTAGTAATAAATTCAATTTATGACAAATCTTGTACGTGAGCCTATCCTTTTCTAGTTGGTGCCATAACTTCTCATTGCCATTAAACTATTTTCTCTTCCCTTTGGTTAGCCCATGAAAAAGCATAAGAGCCCTTTCATACACACAATTGGGCTTTAATTCCATTAATCCAACTATATGTATAAGAAACATTATTTTAATCTTAATTGTACATGTGCTCTAATTTAACAATTATAAACTAATCCTTTAACTTAGGATAGTGACATTTGGCATGTTTATAAGCCAAATAATTATTTCCTTTCCTATTTTCTTGATTCCACAATTTACACAATTGCTAATATATTTATTTCTTCAAATTCGCAACAATTGCCAATTTTGGCAGATTTTCTGACCAAACTTTGAAAAATCATAACTAAATTTGTAAATATCGTTTCGGAGTGATGCCAAAGGTTATGAAACCCTTGTTAAGTCTAGTTTCAAGAAAAAATATGGAATTTAGCCAATTGGAAGCACATCATTCACAGATTTCATTTCTTTGACCGCTACTCCAGAGACTTTCCAGATTTTTTGGGTTAACTTCAAAAAATTATAACTCTTTGTATATAGCTTCAAATGATTTATATAACCTATCAAATTAAATCTTAGGATGTATACTTTCATCTTGTAAAATTTCATAATTTTTTATCATCATTTGATTTTCCAAAAACACATGACAAACTCACTGCCTCACAAGTGATTTCACTGAAAACATTGTTCACCTTTCAATTTCTAATATTTAATTCTTTTGGCCGTAAATATTCACCATTTTATTGAATATATAACATAATTACAATATATTCTTGATGAATAAAATTTAGGGTGTTACAGCTATGGAGAATTGAAACAAAGTCGTGATACTTCAAGTTTATTTTGCATTGGGTTTTAATTAGTGGATCCTTAAGTCAAGGAAGCTGTTCACTTACAACTGCTATTAAACATTGGTATCAAATGGGTATTAGAGTAAGTAATCATAATCAAGGTAATTAAACTCGGACACGCCATTGAACTAGCCGGGGTATTGGTCAAGGGTCAGTGGGTCAAACCGGAGTTAAACCGAGGCTAAACTGAGACCAAACCAGTGAAAAGTGAAGATTTCAGAGTTATTAATATAAAATTATAAAGAAAATTTTAAAAATTGATTTTTTTTAAAAAGGAAAATTGGTTTGACTCCTGGACCTAACTGGTTTACCGACTGGTTCGCTGGTTTCTGGGCCTAACTAACCGGTCCGGTTCAGATTTCATAACCTGAATCAATATACAATAAATTTCTCTTCCGTTTTACAAACACGGAACAGTACTGTTCCTAAGCCGTGAAGCCGATGAACGGCTGCGGCTAAGCCGTGTCTGATTGCATTTTATCGTGTCTTGTTTTTTCCTCCTCAGGACATCACAGTTCCGAGACCACCTTTTGTTTCCACTTTCTCCCCCATTGACCTCGTCTTCCTTCCTTTAACCGCGCGTCTCCTTCTCAATGATATTTGTCTTTCCCTTTCTCACACTAAATTTACCAGTCGACCGCAGGATTGTGCTCCATCCTTCTCTTTTTTCCAACGCGTTCTAGGGTTCCGGCATGTTATCGCAAATCTCGAACCTAGGGTTTAGATAAATCTGTTCGCAGAAGATGTCTGCTTCTCCGTTGCCGCGATTGTTAGGGAGAGGTACATGTGTGTTCCCACAGAAATCATAGCATTTGTCGCAGGCCCACCCTTCTCCGCAGGTTTGCATTCCGCTATATTCTTGTCTTGCCGATAAGATGTGCCATCGGCGTCGTGTGTGTTAATTTATTTATATAACGTTGAGTTTTTTTTCCATATCTATAATAGTATTTTGTAAATGCAGATGATTCTTGAAGGTATTGCTCAGAGGTACGCAAAATTTGTTGATTTTCCATATTTGTCTATAGTTCGTTTATTGCCTTACAAAGAATTGCCACAACTTCTATGATACTCATTTTTGTCAGAACGTTACTTGCTGCATTACGCCGACTTCATGGAGACTAAGGGAGGAAGAGAAATTGGAAGTAGCATACAACATTACAAAGAGCAACAGAACTTCTTGAAAAGGTTTCTTTTTTGCCATACTCATTTTTCCTCTCGACTTTCAGGGACATATTTAAGTGTTACTCTTTTCCTGTCTTTTGTGGAGATTAGTGCCATGGGTATGTTTCCCTGCAAAATACTGAAAGAATTGTGATAATGAATATGTCACACCAACCAGCTGAGTCCCAAAGAGAGGTTGGTTATACTTGGCAATCAGGGAAAGAAGAATTTATTATGTGAGGAATCATGTATGCACGTTATCTGTATATGACTGTGTCCTGAAACTTTTGTTGGGAAGTTGGGGCTTCTGATCAACAATCCAAGTTTGATTTTCAATTGTTATAATGTGATGTGACGAAACATAAAATGATTAGGTAGTAATCATTATGGAATTTTTTGGTGACACATGATTTGTTTGTTTGGAAAATGATCACTTTAAACGCAAGCTGGGACATCCAGTGATATGTGTTGTTAGGCAAGTAGATCTCCCAGATTTTTATGACATGTCATATATGTGATGCTGATTATTTTGAAACCTGTTTTGGCCAACATGGCTTGATTACTTTGAAATTTGTTTTGGTGATGGAGCAAGTGTTGAGTGAATGAGATTATTGTTTCCAGAAAAAAAAAACGCATTTACTTATTTGAGCCATGATAGTCTGAATAGGAAGAAGTAAGAAGGGTGATTGAAGAGCAAATGTCTCTGTACACTTTGATTGTTTGGAAAAAGAACTAAATCACTATGTAAACTAGAGTTGGAATTAAGTTGATGTTATTTAGGACTCTGGAGCACTTAAGTTGAACTATTGTTGATGTTATTTAGGGTTTCTTCATGCAGTGGCGGAATGAATGGTTTCATATCACTATGTGTTGGAGAACCTTGCCCACCAATTTTCAGGTCGCCTGTTGCAGGCATGGAAGATATTGTGGACAACCAAGTCATGTAATAATTGTTCCCACCAATGATTATTAGCCTTTTGACTTGATTATTGGCATTGATATGCTTAATCATTTTCTCACCCGATTTTTTATGCAGATGTGCGATGTACAGACTATTAACCAAGCACAAGCACATTACTCGGCCACCTAAAGGAGTTCAATATCCCAAGAGGGTATTTGGATTCTCTCTTTGTTGCTTGTCTTATCCTCCCTTTACTTTCCAATTATTTATTGTTCAACATGGCAGGTTTATTAAATTTAGACTTTCCTGGATTTTCTCTTGGTTGGCCTATGACATCCTTTTCTATGTCTTCATTGGTTTTTTTGTAATTCCTATTAAATATTAAGTTAACAGCATTCTTGTATTCTTGGTTGTTGAAAAGTTGAAAACATTTAGAATTGTGCCCTTGATTTTTCACAACTGTGTATGCAAGTAGTCATTGACTATACTTGTGCTCCTGTTGCTGCAGCTCAAAAGAGAGCCACAGATTTTTGGCCGAATGAGAGTTGTATGTTGTAGATCTTCTGGTTGGGACAGTGGTTCATGTTGATTTGGTAGGTATGTTGGCACCCTATGCTCGCATTGGGATCCCATCTAACAGTGGACTACTTGGAAGAATGCAGCAAGCTTATGCACCTTTGATTGTGATGCTCTGTCTTATTCACATCCTTTCTCATCCTTTCCCATCCTTTCCCATCCTTTCCCATCAAGTGCTGATTCTGATGCTCTGTCTCAATCATATTAAACTGCGTACATGATAAACTGCTTTTGTTGTGTGACAATTGCCAGATGCTGCAGTCATAAATAGGTCGTGTTCTTAATATTTTGATTCTCTGTTGCCTTGATGCAATGCCATGATTGTTGCACTTGTAAGGTAGCTAACAAAGTGGAATGCTAGATGTTGTAGTACTGACAAAGACAATTTAAATCATTTTGAGGAGTGTTGTTAAGCTTTTTGTAATCTATTGTCTTGATAAAATGGAGTGATTTTTTCACTTGTAAGTGCACTCAATCTCACGTTTGGGACGACGAACTATATGCTGATGTTTCAGTATCGGGGAAATATGAGAATCTGAATTTTTTCTATATTAAAAAGTTTCGCCAACAATATGTTTATCTATATTAAGAAGTCCGCAAATATTTTTAATTTATAGTGTGCACGCAATCTGACTTTTGGGATGACCCCCTAAATAAATATTAACACAATTAACTCTTGAACTTTGTCAAAACCACCTGAATTTTTGTTACACCAGCAGCACATGGTCACAAAGTAGTAAGTTACTCCATAGTATGCACAAAATCTGAATGATGGGACCAACCCCTCAATTGCTTCCCTTATTACCTCATAGTATTGCCCTTCTCTCAACATATGAAACAAATGTTTTCTAAGGGTTTATATAATTAATAATATTGCATAATAGTAATGCCAACGGATAATGTGTCAATTCCAGCACATCATATGCCATTGTTAAATGATTCAGCAATTAGAAACTATTTTTTATCATTAAAACATTTTATTTCTTATGCACAGGATGTTGGCTCCCAAAGTCAAGTAAGGCAGCCTGCTAGACGCAGCAAACAGATAATCACTCTGGTGGTCAGTGAAAGCCAGACATCAAGGTCAAGTAAGTCAGCCTACTAGACGCATCAAATCACTCTTTTTTGACTTTTATTATTATTCACATGACAGTCAAGTATCCTGCTCTTACCAACTATTATGACATTATGTCACCTAACCTGCCACTGATTTAAATACAGCTACTGTTGTTGCAAACAAAAAGTCTTTTATTTACCATTTGTTCTACTGTTATGACCATCTGTTATCAAGTGGTCCAAGTCATTTAAATCATACGAAATGAAGGAAATAAATATGTGATGTCATTTGAATCATACGAAATGCTGTCAGGCGACCTTATTGAAAGTTGTGGATGATATTTGCCATAAAAGTGCTGACTTACACACACTCGGACAAGAAAAAAAAATAAGCACTTAGGCACTAAAAAACAAAACAAGACACAAACTTAGAAAGAGCAACAGAACTTTATATTTGCCATAAAAGTTCAGACTTACACACACTCGGACAAGAAAAAAAAAATTAAAGACTTAGACACTAAAAAACAAAACAAGACACAAACTTACAAGAAGTTGGTGGCCCACATTTTTTCTTTAACTCTAATTGCCCGTATTCCTAAGTTGTTCAAAACAAATCTACCCTTAAGCTCATTACGTTCCCGAATACGAACAACTAATGAAGTCTTTCAATGTCCTACAGTTTCGAGATGTCAATCGAAACCTAAATTGATGACCCACTCCATTACACTTGCAAGATTAATTTTTCAGTCCACCACAAATCCTAAATCCTCCCCCACTTCCGATGCCATTGGTAGGTGTGGTGTACTTGAGTCTTCATCATTTGTCTTTGTGCTTGCCTCCACATTCTTTTCATCCGTCTGTGCTGTCATCTCCGTCATTGCCACTGGTTGGAGTTGATTAATTGAGTCCTCAGCAGTAACGTCGGAAATGATGCCAAGTTGGTTAGCATTATGTTGTGCTGTTGTTATCGCTAATGCCCTCAGACGGTAAAACCTGAAATTAACTGGCCTGATCTTCATGTATACGCATCTCCTGAAGTCGTGTATAACGATAGGCTCAAGAATCTGGTCAGGGTAGAAAACTCCTATGTCATACTGTGATGCCTCAATCATAGAACGGTAGTGTTCGCCGTAGGACGGATCATGCATGCTTTCCCACAAGTTGTTGGTGAATCCTTCCTAATTTAGTAGCCAATAGAAGCACCTGAATAAGTAGTATCGGCTCTCGCTCCATCTTGGTGAACCCATTCTTATTGGTTTGCCTTCAGATGCTTCTATCGACGGTAACACCCTGTACGTCCTCATTGGAACTACTTCAATCATGTTATCTTCGGTGTATAGACCAATGGGCTCAACTGCAGCTTCTAAACTCATGACATGTTGGTAGTACAGGAGGCCACACTTGATGCTTACAATATGGAAGCCCAATTCTCTCCATTCCTGGAGCATTTCTCGAAAATCCCTGTCTGAATAAGAGTTCGCCACTGCCATAAAGGAGAAGGATTGTAAATCGTTCTCACATGCCATAATAGAGGAGTCCATCTTCAGGTTCGCTTTCCCATAACCTCACCTTCGATATTTATGTCAATAGATTTGTCTTTTAAAAGTGTCAAAATCATAAGGACTTCATTTAATTGATTCACAGACACATGCTTCAATTTTTTTTCCATTTCCTGCGTTATCTCAGTGAACTTTGTATTTATTGAAGTATAAGATCATGCAATGTTGTGTCACATCTGAAGGCTTCATGAACTTCCTTCTTGATTACACACCACACGTGTTTAATTGTTACACAGACCCTATGTCCATACCTGTTACATATATGACAAATTAGACATAAGACAAAACTTCTATATACTATTACAAGTTGCAATTCAGACTGTGGTCCGATGACAAACCATTCATGTCTACACACTACTTTTGACTAATGACTGCCTTCCTACACTTCCTACCAACTCTCCCAAATATACATCTTCTTCTGGTACAGCAGTCCTGTTCTTTAATTTGCAACTCACTGTCAAATGTCACTCATATAATGTCAATACCTATCATGAAGCATTGTGTGTTTGCTATGGTTAGTCTTAAAATCCTTATCTTCACTGAGGGTATCATGCGCAACTTAATATTCATAACAACTTCATACATTTTCCAATCGTGATTAGTCATGCAGATTATTATTAACAACTTCATATAACACAGTTAGTCACGGTTCAACCTTCTACAATCAACTTGGATATCCTTATTTAACAGTAATTAATGCATCCCTACTACTTTCAGTTGTTGCAAGTATTATTTGATTCGCTTCAAGTTCATAACTTTTTAGTGGTAGGATGCATGCAAATTATTACAATTTTAATCAATCAGTTGCAAATTAACATGCAAATTAAATGCTCCACACCCTGTCTGCTCCACCTTTGAATGCCCCACCACCCAGTCTTATTCCTCTTTCAATTTCTGAACTCAGGTATGTAGTTGTGTATCCCAGATGCATTTACCATTAGGACTGGTATTTATACACTCAGGTAAGTAGCTGTATTCAGACATTATATTTATTTAGTCCTCTTATTTTCTCATAATCTTGCCACTTTGAAATGCTACTTTCGTTTTATTTAATATGGCATACTCAGCTACTTGAAACGTATAAATAATGTTTGCATTTCTATGACAGTGAAGAAATGCTTTGCTTTCTGTTTCCAGTTGCATCTCATACATTGAAGGGTTGGGGGATCACGCACCCAGTGACAGTATATTGTTTAAGGTCACTATTACTTTATTAATATTAGTCAATTTATGTTTTTTCCTTACGTTGATATACCTCTGTTTACTCTCTTTAAGTGGTACATCTATCTAGCAAACCCTGACATCAAGCTTGCCCCTATTCCACCTTATTTTAAATGTTATCTTCACCACTCTTTCTACTATCATGCCATAACTTTCTCCACTACAGAGTTGCTTCTGCGTATGAGCATGAGGTAAGATGCATTACTGATACTTCAGGATCATAGATACTCTCAGTGAAGGCAAGTGTTGATAAGTAAATCATGAGTGAGTTGTCCAAAAATTAGGCCTGCATTACACACCATGCTGCATTTGCCCATGCTCTCCTTACTGTAACCCATATTACTGATCTATATCGATTAAATATACTGTCCCCATTTTCCTTGAGGTGTCATTTCTTAATTAAATAATTCATTTATTTTTTTCCTTCGTGTGACAATAAATGCATGCCTTCCCTTCTTCCTAAACACATATCATTGACTTTTTCCCTTCCACTGCAAACTGCATGCACCGTATGCCTACTTAGGATCACTTCATATTGTCTACCTCTGAAAGATCTGCAGTGACCAACAAAGAAGTTTGAACCAATTTGGTACTTCAAACACTTTCTCATCCCTATTTACAGCTACATATCACAAGGTCTGCACCTCTTTTCAGAATTTGTCCCAGCCTGTCTTGGCCTTTATGGGGAACATAGTCTTTAAACTAAATTTTTCCTCCTCAGTTGAACTCGCAAATTTTCAGTTTAAATATGATTGTTGTTCTTCATTTGCAATAATTTTTAAATATGTTTTTATTGTTCCCTTGGGGTATATAACTGCAACAAGTTCACCTTTGGATAAGTTTGTTTTCCCAAAAGAATTTTTGGAAAAACAATAACAGTTCTATTTGGTCTAAGGTGCCAAACCTGTTATTTAAGGTGGCTCAAACACTCTCTAATATGTGTATACTTTTCCTTTGTCTTTTTTACATTTTTTAATATATTATATATTTTCTTCTCATTTTCGGGTTACTAGCTTACACGGGAATACTTAAAAGGTTATAACATTCTGGCCCTTTTATTTGTCCACATCTACTTTCTGCATAATGTGTTATTTGCTACTAGATTGCTGTATATGCTGTTATTGCTTTCAGATTATTTGCCTTACTCTCCAGTACAGAGTTGCTTCCGCATATAAGAATGAGGTAAGATGCATTACTGACACTTCAGGATCATATAGATCATGTCAGGGCAAGTGTTAATAAGTACATCATAGCAGACACTCCAAGAATTAGGCCTGCATTACACACAATGCTGCATCTGCCCATGCTCTCCTTACTGTAACTCATATTACTGATCTACATCGATTAAATATATTGTCCCTATTATCCTTGAAGTGTCATTTCTTTATTAAATAATTTACTTATTTTTTACTTCCTGTGGCCATAAATGCATGCCTTCCCTTCTTCCTAAACACATATCATTGACTTTTCCCTTCCACATCAAACTCCATGCACTGTATGCCTACTTAGGATCACTTCATATTGTCTACCTCGAAAAGATCTGCAGTGAACAACAAAAAAATTTGAACCAAACTGCCAGTGCCCTATCTCGAATATCGTGAATGGTATATCACTTTAGTTGTTGTTTCCCGCCAATCCTTCCTACCATGTGTCCTTAAATCCATGACGCTTTCATCTCCCCTTCAATATCTCCTTCTTCAGTTCCTACCCTAACTTTCTTATAAGGTTTTACATTAGTTTCTCCTGCCTCTCAACATACCACACCATGTCTGACCACATGTTACTGTCTCAGCTCCATGATGCATTTGACTTGTGGACAATTGCTGTGAGGGTCTTAAGGAAATGGAATGTGTACCAGAAGCCAGCACCGACTGATCTATTTTCCGTGTCTCTTTTGTTATGTGATGCTGAGGTATGACACAAACGCTTATTACAGCAACCTTTGTTCCTGTTAAAACATGTTCAGACCCATTCATTACATAATTACATACTAACTGCTTCACATCTCTTTGCAGGGATCAACAATTCAAGCAAGTATGATTATCAAGTCTCTCCATACCACCTTCTGCGCCTCTATACAAGAAGGGAAAACTTATGAATTCTCCAACTTCCTTGTGTCACCAAATCGCTTCAGATTTTGACCAACTACTCATCAATTCAAGCTTACTTTTACCACTCATACATCTTTCTCACCTCTGGAAGCTGATATCCCACTTTGTTCTTATTCATTCAAATCGATATCCCATTTACTCTCACTTCCTCATGAAGAGGATATTGATTACCTCTTTGGTAATTCTTGAAACTTCATACATCCTTCACATACCATGAAAATTAACCTTTGTATTCACCCATAATTTATACTTTATGTCAGAAACGTTTTTTTCACTCATTCTAATCGTAACCACTCATGACTTCATGCAGATGTGGTTGGATTTCTAAAGTCCATTGGCTCTCTTGAGGAAGAACGTAAGGATGATGTAACCAAATACTATCTAAGGATGATAATATCTGACATTGAGTAATTTTCATCTCTATGTTGGTTAAGTTCATGCTGTTTTCATAGTTTTTCTTTATATTCATTTACTAATCATATTCCTGATTCTTTACAGAGAGAACGAGATTGAATGTGTACTATTTGACCAATGTGCTACCGATGCATATATGGATCAGTTGGATAACTCTCAAATGCCAATTGTGGTCCTCTTAAATTTGGCTAAGCTCAGTTGGACTCAAGATAGTAAAACCCTTGCTCATATAATAATGCAATCATGTGCAACCTTTTCTTTTATTTCCCCCTTATTTGTTCCTCAACTATAAGTCTTATCTAAAGTAAAACTATGTTTGCACATATCAGATATTCGTCAATTGTCAAGCTCATTTAATGCCACCAGACTTTACTTCAATCCAAAGGTCAAGGAGGTTGGGGATCTAATTCAAAGGTTGACACAAAACACACTCCTTATGCTGCCTTCCTTCATGCGATGCTTTGTTGTATACAAATATTCATTACTATCTATGCTGAACATGTTTTTTACCCTTTATTCAAATTGTGTTGCAATTCTACACCTCTCCAGTGTGTAAAATGAAAAATGTCACGTTTGGTCCATCACTACTACACTAGATTCTTTTCATTTAATGAGCAAACTTTATTAGCAACTGGACAATTGACTGCTCCTTCATAAATCCATATCAACACACTCTGTTCTGTCCTATTAGATTTCTTTGCTTTTCCTTTCCTGTTCCCATATCAATTCTGACCTTTTCTAAATTTTTTCATTCCTCTTTCCTGACAGCGCTAAAGATCAAGCCTCCCCATTGCTCGAAGCTTTAACTCGATCTATGCCTACTCAACTTAGTCGTCCTTCTTGTGGAACACTACTTATTAATCAAACCAGGATGAAAATAGCAAACATTCCAGAGGTTGCACCGGTGCGTGTTGCTTTCAAAGGGAAATACTTTAAGTTGTTATAATCATTTATTTGCTCCATTTATTGTCCAAAACAGGGAACTGCCTTTGTTATAGCCTGCAAGATAGTGAAGTTTGAATCCAAACATAGGTGGACCTACCAAGCATGCTCTAAATGTTCTTGCAAGGCAAAGCTGAAGGATGAAAATGATCCAAATAGTTATTTAGTCTGCCATAACTGCAAAGGCCCACATCAAACAAATGTACAGCAACAGCGTTTTGAGTCTAAGTAATGTTTCTTAATTACTCTATTGACTACTTTTTTAATGGCTTCTTTTGTAACATTCTACTTCTGTTGATTAACCTATATGCCTTGGCACATAATGAAACTTCACTACATTGTGAAAGATGACACTGCTTCTACTTCTATTATTTTCTGGGACAAGCTTGCCATACAGCTACTGGATAAGACAGCAGCACAATTAAAGATGCAACTACCTGAGGCACAACTGAATTTGATATTTGTTTCTACCATTATATTGCTCTGTAGTGTACCACAATTGCAGCTAATAACCTTTAACTATTTTGAGTGCAGGATAAAAGAAAGGATGGTTTCCCCAAGGGCCTTGAAGATCCTGTAGGAAAGAATATATTATATAGGCTCAAGATCAATGAATATAATAAAAAGTTTCCAGCTTCAAGTATAAGTGCCATAGAATTTACAATGTGTGAAGACTTGCTCAACCAATTTGATGCTGCATATGCTGAGGTTAGCATTCTAGTGCTCTTTACTATTTGTAACATTTCAACCATGTCTTTGCTTGCTGGAATCTGTACTGTACAACTAATTCAGACAACTGAATTAGGTTATATGAGGATCATTTATTAGTAGGTTATATCTCTACATTGCATCACCTAACTACATGTAACAAAAACATGTTTTTCTGCGATTTTATATCAAGTTGTTACATAAAGTGCTCACATAACATGCAACAGGAAAATGACCTTACACATAAACAAGCCCAGAACAGCATGCTGTCTGCACTGATCCGCAACAACATCCTTCTATTCCAAATTTAGAAGATGCAATCAATCTTGAAGATGACACTCTGGCAACAATTTCACAGCACGTCTCACAGGGGACAGGTAAAGGGAAACGAAAAAACTACATCAAGAGGAATACTAATGTTTCTCAACCTTCTAAGGATACCCAGGCCTCGCCCAGTGCAAATACCGATTGCAGACTTATTAAAAACATCAAGCAAGAAAAGTAATGCTCTATTTGTTAAGCCTTGCTTATGTTTGTCATATCCCTGCCTATGTTTTGGCTGTGTAATTTAGGTTTCAAAATGTTGTATTCCCTTTCCAATCATGTAATTTAGTTCCTTATGCTCTTTGTCGTATTGTTGCATTTCCCTTCCAAGCATGTAATTTAGCTTCCAAGGTGTGCTCCCTGTTCGTTCTGACTTTAGATTGTAGCGTTTAGCATAGTTCAAGTGTTTCATTCTATGTAATTCAGTTTCCAGTTTTTTAATCAACTATGGTTGTACTCCCATTTACTCCATGTTCTATTAAATATGTTTCTGGTTTCCTATTTCACTTCAATCATGATCACTTCGAACCAGTCAAATTACCACCTATTGCCTGTTTAAAAATTCTGTCTTCTGTACGTAGGCAGGCCCCAACAATTAAACCGTAGTACTTGGTTCACAGAGTGAAAACAAATGGAACAAATACCAGTTACTATATGTAAGCGTTCACCTCCATTTACTACGCAGTAAGGAAAACTATCACATACAACCAATCTACATTAAGATAAATAGAAGGGTACATTAGTATTACTAGTCTTCAAATTTAAGACGTTTCAGAGTGCCATAAAAGCAAAATATGAAAAGAAAACATCACATTGGCCAAGAAATTTAAAAAAGAAAAAAGAAAATATCGGGTCAAATCAATTTCATGAAATCTCTACTTCTATTCAGGTTAGGACTCACTCTATGACGGATAATGATTACTACTTAATCTTGGAATGCAAGAGGTTCCATTGTGCCAAAAAAGTTAAATTTGAACAGAAAACAACCCATTGGAAAAAAAACAAAGGAAAAAGATAATATCTGTGTCGTATCAACTTCATGAGAGCTCTACTCCTATTCAGGTTAGAACTCACTCTACGGCGGATAATGATTACTACCTAATCGTAGGACTCATCCTAAAAAATAACATCTCTCACTTTCACCAATGTTTGCTCAATCTTGGATGGTTGTTACCCCAAGAAAATCATTCAACATTTTTAAATTCCATATTTAATGTTGTTGAAGATACAAAGTTCCATATTGACATATGATTGATTTTTTAGTTCTATTGATATTTAATAAATACATGCATCTTTTCTTAATTGTACCTTTTTTGACCACTTACACCATTAGTTAAAGTGGTATTGAAATTCGTCCTTATAAAACAACCATACTTATGCAATCACCATCAACTCAGAGACACACATATACATGTTGCACATCTGTACATACAGCCCTTCACATGCATTTACAAATTAATTATTTTAGCCGTTGAGTAAAGTAATTTAGGCCTCATGTTGGGAGGATATTACTGGATGATTTTCGAAGTAGACCTGAAAAAAGAAGGATGATTAGCTGCTGTGAAACAACATGCCGAGACTGTGTAATAAAATCCAGTCTCCTAAAATGCTGCAATCTTATCCTAAAATGCATTTAAGCTTATTTTTTCTGGTATTTGACCGCACCCTGCTCGACACTGGTGACTCATGAGTGAACCAACTTTAACATTTTTTCCACCGCCTATTAGCTGCTGCTTATTCCGTGGCCATACCAGCTGAAAATAATACTTCAAATTTTCTGTCTCCCGCCAACTAAAAAAAACTCCTATTTATTCAGAACTTTCTTCTTCAAACTCAACACTTGTGTCCGGTTTGGGGACTCATCTAAGTCACTCAATCCTCCAACCACAAATTGCCTCATACATCGACACACCTTCCTCATTCCCACCGTCTTCTACCTTCATTAGTGAGTGCAACCAACATTGCTCAATAAGTTTTTACTATCAGGTTAACCAATTTTATGTACTTTGGATTTTTTTATTACTTTCTAATGCAAAAAACTATGCTGATTCACTTTCATATATCCTTATATGTATACATACCTCTCCACTATTCTTCTAATGTTGGGCACCTTTTATTCAATCGTTGTTTCATTGTCAGATATTTTGTTCTGAGTTGCAAAGATTAACCTTCCTCACTTTATATGGTTCAATAGTCATGCTTGGTGGCAAGGGTAACGAACCAACACAAGATGCTGCACAAGTTAACTCTGATACGCAGTTACAGGCACAGTATGAGCCACAAATGCCAACGCCTTCTTCTTTTATCTATACACAACTGCCACAAACTCAGTTGCAGTCTGTAGGCTATGGTCCGTCTGCTAGACGAAGAACAAGAAGGTCCCGAGCTTTAACAGATATTACTAATGTTCAGTCTAACTTGAACACAGTTTTCCAAGGTCAATCTATTTCTATGCATTTACATGGTCAGAGACATTTAAACTTGATGTCGTTGACAAGGTTTTTATCCCACATTGCAGATTGTACACACCACAAGGATGCTAATGCCTACTCTGTTAAGCATTTGTCAACACGTAAGAGCGCTAGGCAAAGAGGGTTAGATAAACTTGAGGACATGTCTGCCTACCTACAAACTAACAACAGTCTTTGCAGACAAGAAGGTGAATATAAACAATCAACTAATTTCTTTCCAACTTACATGTCACCGACCATATCAGGCATATGAAGCACATGGAGATAAACATCATGTTTAGGATATAGCATGTTCACTTTAATTTCTTTCACATGTTAATTGTTCACAAGTACTTGCACGTCCACGCTGTGGTTTTGAAAAACCTCCATATAATGGTTTAAAATTGCATATATCTTAAAATTTTTTACATATATGTGACCTTTCTTTAACATTTATAGTAAAGTATAGAAGAAATTTGAACTCTCTTACAATTATATATTTTTTATTTTAAATTAAGTTTGTGTCAATTTTAAAAGTTATAATTTTGTCACAATTGAAAGACGTTTGTGTTATTTTTTTTCAATACATACATACTAAGTGCTAAACATTGAGTGAAAATGCGTTGAATTTAATGAAATTAAATAATTTTATATTTTTTTACAATTACAACGTGGGAAAATATGTAGTAGGTGTGATTCATCGGAAATTACTATTTCTGTACTTTCCAGTTTGGTAATTAATCATTTTAAATAAGCACAATTTGCTCCTATTAAATACACTCCATACAATTGACAAAAAATACCACCAATAATTTATCAACAGAACCACTTGGACCTCATAAGGACCAACAATGTGGTAGTGCTCAGCAAACTTTTAGCGGCAACGTCACAAACAAATATGCTCATTCACCATATATTAGGAAGAGGAAGAGTTCAACGGCTGAACAAAATCAGTTTTCTTATAGTCGTTATAAGTTCCCCCAGTCCGCATTAACGGGTATGTTTGCTATCAACCTCACATTTATACGTTTGAATTTTATGGGCCATTACGTCTTACTCTTACATTCCTGTTCAGTACATTTGTTCTATAGATGCCCTTACTTTTAAAATATTAATAGGAACATCACGGATGTCGATTTGTATCAAGGTTATGTCTCCTACACACACACACACACATAAATGTATATACCCATTCTTCTTCAGACAGCCTACTCGTATGCTTATATTCTATTACACCAGTTCTATATAAACATGTGCTCCTGTCCCACAGCCTGTCTTTTCCTTCAAAATTATGAATTCCTTTCCTCTTGATTTTCCCATCAACTGTACGCCTTATGCATTATGCAACACTTTTGTTCTTATTCAATTATCGGCTCAAATTATACTAAATGTTACGCTTTACTTATATGCTTTTATCTTATTCGCCTATAAAATATATACCTTTGTTTAACGTAGAGGACAAACTTTTTTAGAATAGTATACACAAACTACCGATATTTATATTTCACTTACTTTATGGAAGTTAAAATGTAATTTTTTCATTTACAGATTATCGTGGATGTTGTCTTTTAATTTAAAAAAAAACAGTCACACTTTTTAAATAATGCCCTCTGTACAAAATGAATATTGTCAGCTTATGGTCCAAAGTTCTCAAATTCCACGAGCACTCTGACTATCGGATTTGAGAGTTAGAATTTTTCAGTTTAACCAATTCCCTTTATTAACCCCATTGGATATTTTACGTAGCTACCATTACCTTATTAAGTCAAGACAACCACATTTACATTTATACTCTCCCACTCGAACCGCCTATTGGCCTCCATTACAAATTTTTATCGGGTATTATTTATGCTTTCACTGTACTACAACTGAAGGTGTCCCATAAGAACAATATTACAAGAACATCCAGTTCAACTTTGAGTACGACGAATATGAAGAAAGTGCTGGTGACCACAATGATGATGCCCCCAGTGGAGGTGAGCAATAATTATCGTTAAGCCAATTTTGTTAGCATTTATTATCAAATTTTGCATGGTGACCGTCATCGCAACAAAGATGACAACAGCCGTTTCCCTTCACCACTGTACTAACACAGAGTTCAATTTACAGATGAGTTTGGACACCACACTCTTAGCGAGCCACAACCAATTATTGTCAATACAAATAAAACCAATGCTTCTAACTTTTCCTACCAAGGTACCTACACCAAATACCCATTACATCTTTAACCATAGCTTACCCCCATTGTACACATAAAGGATTAGTATTGGAAGAAGGCAAAAATATATATACATTTACTTCCTGTTTTGTTTTCATTTTTTTTAGATAAAGGGGACCAAATATACAAATGCAAGCATTGTAATGCGAAGCTTTGGTTCAACGAAAGCATTAAGCCCGACACGAAGGGAAATGATGTAGACACGTTCTCATTATGTTGCTTGAAAGGGAAGGTTGTCCTTCCTCTCCTCAAAATGCCACCACCATTACTGTAGACCTTATTTTTCAATAAGAAGTCCACCTTCTCCAAGAATTTTCATGGAAACATCAGGCAATACAACAACATGTTCTCTTTCACATCCATGGGAGGCAAAATTGATCATTCACTCAACTCAGGTGGTGGACCTTACACATTCGTGTTATCAGGTATGAATTATCACACCATTGGCACTTTAATGCCACCAGAAGGTGTCAGACTAGTATATTCTCAGTTATATATTCATGACACAGATAATGAAGTCTCCAACCGTATTGCAGTTGTCAGGTACAATTCATTACGAACTTTACCAATCACATTTCACTTCATGTCCCAGTTTTGTAACATTCCTTTCATGCTTATTTCTCCGCCCATGTAGCAAACACCAAAAGGAAGATACCATTGATCCAATCATTGTTCAGCAGATAAAGAAGCAATTGGATGATGTCAATATTTATGTGAAACAATTTCGGTTAGCATCATCACTTGTATCAAACAAATCCACAACTCCATTGAGAATTTTTTTAATTGGAAGCAGACAAGGTGATGGCTGAACATACAATTTACCTTTTGCATCAGAAGTCGCTGCATTAATAGTCGGTGACATTGATATGGAATTTAGTGTTCGTGATATCATTTTGGAAACACATATAGGAAGCCTACAACGAATAAATGAATTGCATCCTTCTTATCTGCCTCTTCAGTATCCGTTGCTTTTTCCCTACGGTGAAGATGGTTATAGAGATGATGTCCTGCATAGTGATGATTCATTAAACATAACTAAAACACATAAAAGGGTAAGCCTGCGAGAGTTTCTTTGTTACAGGCTAATGGTAAGGGAAGGTGAGATATCAACCATACAACATGCGTCAAGGTTGCTGCAACAGTTTATTGTTGATGGCTACACTATGATGGACTCACATAGACTTTTATGGATACGGACTCATCAAAAAGACCTCCGAGCAGATTTGTATCAAGGATTATCAGATGCTGTGCTAAGTGGGGAGAGAGATGCTGCTTCTATTGGGAAGCGAGTTATTCTACCCGCATCTTTTACGGGGGGCGCAAGATATATGATTCGAAGTTATCAAGATGCAATGGCTATATGCAAGACTATTAGTTATCCTGATATGTTCATCACGTTCACTTGTAACCCAGCATGGCCAGAAATAAGTAGATATTGCGAACAACATAATCTTCATCCTTCTGATTGTCCACATCAACTGTCTAGAATTTTTCATCTCAAGTTGCGGTCTTTGATGAAGACTTTAAAGTCTGGGAAGATATTCGGAAGAGTTCGTGCAGGTACAGTAGTTACTTACATATTTCAAAATTTAAACATGGTGTTATTTATTTCTATTAGAATCATGTACTAACCATCGCATTTTTCTAATCCATTATTTAGATATATACACCATTGAGTTCCATAAAAGAGGTCTGCCTCATGCACATATCCTCTTATTTCTTGATCAGAAGGACAAGATGTCTGATCCAGAGTCAATCGATAAGATAATTTCAGCAGAAATTCTAGATGAGCATTCTACACCATTGCTTCACGAATTAGTGAAAAAATTCATGATCCATGGACCTTGTGGATCAAGCAAGCCGAATGCTCCATGCATGAAGGATAAAAAATGCAGTAAGTACTTCCCAAAACGGTTCAATCAGCATACAACTATAGATGAGGATGGTTTCCCCACATATAGGCGAAGGGATGATGGAAGAACAATTCAGTTGAAGGGTATCCCGTTAGACAATCGGTACGTTGTTCCCTATAATGCTATTCTACTCCAAATGTTTGAAGCACATATAAATGTTGAGAAGTGCAACCACTCAACTGCTATTAAATACTTATTTAAGTACATCAGCAAAGGGAATGATAGGGTTGTTGTCGGATTATTTGATGCCAACGATGATAACACCGGTAGAAAAGTCACAGACGAGATAAAGCAATATTATAATTGCAGGTATGTTTCAGCATGTGAGGCTTCGTGGAGAATTTTTGGGTTCAATATCCATCATAGGAACCCTACAGTTGAAAGGCTCAGCTTTCATCTTCCGAATCAGCAATTTGTTATTTACGCAAGTACAGATGACGTCTCCGAATTGATGGACAAACCGCGAGTTTGTGAATCACAATTTCTTTCATGGATGATGATTAATGCTGATGACACCTTTGCAGCGACCCTTACATATTCTGAATTCCCAAACCACTATGTATATAAGAGGGCTAAACGGCAATGGAAGAGAAGGAAAAGAGGCTTTGCTGTTGGAAGAATGGCTCATGTTTCACCATCTGCGGGCGAGCTATATTACTTGAGAATGCTTCTTACACAAATACGTGGCCCATGTTCCTTTGATTAGATTAAAACATTTGATGGCCTTACATATCAAACATTCAAAGAGGCGTGCTTCGCACGTGGCTTATTAGATGATGATAGAGAATATGTTGATGCTATTAAAGAAGCCTCTTTGTAGGCTTCAGGACATTCATTAAGGAAATTGTTCATCACAATGTTGCTTTGTGGTTCTGTGCAACGGCCAGAGTATGTGTGGAAAGAAACATCAAAAATCCTGTCTGAAGATATGCTATACATTCCACACAGGGATGATAGATTCGCAGGTCTGTTTCGATAATCGCTTTTCAAATCCATTGTTCGTTATTTAATTCATATATAAGTTATGCTTGTGTGTTTTCCTTATTACAATCTGCTGTTACATTGCGTAGGTTTCCATATACCTCCGTCTCAAAAGGAAGATGCTGCCCTCAAAGAGATTGATGTGTTGTTGCGTTCAAACAGAAAGAGTTTGCATGACTTCAATACTCTTCCTTTTCCAACTGAAATTCCTACCGTTGATGTCACAAACCACTTGATCCTACAAGAGTTATGTTATGATAGAGAAGTACTACGAGCACAATCAGAATCACTATTGACGGCTCTTAATGTAGATCAAAGACATGTGTACGATCAAGTTATGGCGTCGTTGCAAGTTCCTTGCGGACGGATCTTTTTTGTTTATAGGTTTGGTGGCACTGGCAAAACATTCTTGTGGAATGCATTGGCATCCACTCTTCGTGCACGAGGGGATATTGTCCTTACAGTTGCTTCAAGTGGTATAGCAGCAACATTATTACCATCTGGACGGACAACCCATTCACGATTTGCAATACCAATACAAATAAATGAATTTTCAGTCTGTTCCATATGGCAGAATTCACCATTAGCAAATTTGCTTAGGCAAACAAAGTTAATCATTTGGGATGAAGCACCAATGGTCCAGCGTTATTGTGTTGAAGCGTTTGACAGGACTCTAAAGGATATAATGCAATGCAATCTACCATTTAGAGGTAAGTGCATTCTTATGGGTGGTGATTTTAGGCAAATACTTCCAGTCATTCCAAAAGGTTCACGAGCGGCTATAGTTAATTCTTGCATTATCTCTTCTCGGTTATGGCAATATTGCACTATTCTCCGCTTGACTAAAAACATGCGTTTGAATGAATCTCATCATGTAAATGGTAACAAAGGAATTGAATGGTTCTCTCGATGGTTACTTGACATTGGCGATGGTAACTTAGGAAATCCTGTTGATGGTGTTGCAGATATAGAAATCCCTGATGAAGTCTTGATTCCAAGTTCCAATGATCCAATTAATGCAATTGTGCAGACAACATATGACCTGCTTCTAGACAACCTAACTTCCAATGACTACTTCAATGACAGAGCTATCCTTGCACCAACGATTGAAATGGTTGCCAAGATCAATGATCACATGTGTTCATTGCTCCCAGGGCAGGAGTATGAGTTCTTAAGTTGCGACTCAGTGTGCAAGTCAACTGAAGATTCTGACTCTTTCGATAACTTATACACAACAGAATTCCTCAACACCATCACTTCTTCAGGTTTGCCACCTCATAAACTTGTCTTGAAAGTTGGAGCACCAATAATGCTACTAAGAAATATTGACCAAGCATTTGGATTGTGCAATGGAACACGTCTTCGTGTCACGAAGTTGGGCCACAAGGTCATTGAAGCAGTTACTCTTAATGGTTCTAAACCAAATGTTAAGGTTTTGATACATAGAATGAATCTTAATCCTTCTGAGTCTATATGGCCATTTCGCATGCAAAGGCGGCAATTCCCAATTACACTTTCATTTGCTATGACAATCAATAAAAGTCAAGGTCAATCTTTGCGTCATGTTGGATTGTATTTGTCAAAACCCGTTTTCACCCACGGACAATTGTATGTTGCCCTTTCTAGAGTTAGAAGCATGGATGGGCTTAAGATTGTTGTAGGTCCTAATGATTCAGGGACAAATAACACTACTAAGAATGTTGTATATCAAGAAGTGTTTAGAAACATCAATACTTAGGTTCCTACCAATACCAAGATTAAATGAACATCCGACGTTCTTTTATAGCAATTAAAGTCGTCATTTCACCTTTTGATTTTTCTTTGTTGTTGTGACCAGTGCATTTAGATGGAAATAATCATCAACGGCATGGTATGAGTTAGTGCATTTATGGATTCCACACAGTAATCAATTCTTTCCGTGCAACGCACTGGAAGTACTGGCTCGTTATAACAAATATTGGTATCAGATCCAGACATTTCATCATAAATTCATAACAAAGATTGATATCAAAATTAGCTAATAATAGATATTCATTTACACTTACTTGTCACCCTGCCATAACAAATATTGGATCGTTAGATATGACCATACAGCCTCAATCTCTTGGCTCACTTCTACTGTTGGATCCATAAAATGAGATACAAGTACTACTACTGTTAAAGAAGATGAATGAAATGAGCATTTTTCACTGGACAAAACTTACCTCCAGTACATTATATCCGGTACAACCAGTTCACCAATTAGATAGTGCCGTCTGGATTTTTTAAACAACCCAGCATTTACCCCGTTATGCTCTCTCTATCTTTGACTCTGTTCTTCCCAATTGCAACCCAAAGACAATAAGAAAAACCCTCTTTGCTGTAAAGATAGCTACATCGGCAATCAACACACCTCTCTATATCAGTTCGAATTATTTATTGAATTATTTGTTTCAACCAACCAAATACTTGGGTCATTTGTTTCGACCAATCAATGAGTGCCAATATCTCTTAACACCTGACGTAAATAATGATGCCTTTAAGATCTGAATTCTTTGCTCCCCAACCTCCGTGGTTTAGCCTCGGACTTGGTCTTGTGTCTACATTGTTCGAAATCTGGTAACCCCTCCATCAATTTCAAAGCAACTTATCGTTTAGCATCTCCAACTCCATGTGAGCATTCATACTGTGCTTTTAGCTATTCGAAATGGAAGCAAATATCCTAGAAAACAAACTCCAAAACATATCCAATTATCATCAATCATGAACTAGAAAAATTGGAGAAAATTTTCAAAGGGTTCATATAACCCATGCACCTATCAAAGAGGACTCGAAAAAATTAAAACAAGCGAATTGCTCTTTCCATGATTGTATTCCTCCATGATTGTCGCTGCAGTTGGGAAATAACGGAGATGGAGACAGTAAACGGTGAGTGAGTGCCGTTAATGCTGAGTTGTTTAAAAAATCCAGATGACACTGTCTGTGAACTGGTTGTATTGAATATAATGTATTGAAGGTAAGTTTTGTCCTTTTTCACTGGTCCTTCTCTTATTTATAAATTTTAATTGTCTCGACTTAAATTAAAATAAATTAAATTATATAATAAAAAGTATAATTGGGGTCGTATTCTCTTAAAGAACCTTTTATTTAATTTATAAGCTAAACTAAATGATAAAAATATTGAAAAGGGTTTTGAAATTGATTTTTATTTTATTTTTTTAATGATGGAAAACAACCTAAACTACTTTTTTTTTTTTGATAAAATGATGAATAAAAATATGAATGGTATGATGAAACGCTTCTTGAAAGTGAACCTATAACTATCCTAGCTTGCTTAATGATATGGTTGTTAATTAATTCACCAAGTCTAATTAAAAACCCTAAACATGGTTTGAGTCAAATGATTCTTAACAAATAATTGCCCTAAATGCTAGATAACAACTATTCCCTCCGGTCCTAATTATAAGACAAAGTTGATTTTTTTTGGAGAAATTAAGGAAGCCAATTAAATCACTTTAGAGTATTTATATTTTTAGTATCTTTAGATTATATATCAGTTTATTAGTCAAATTAATTAGTTTGAAGAAAAAAATATAAATATAAATATTCTAAAATGATTAAATTGGCTTCCTTAATTTCTACAAAAAAGTCAAATTTATCTTATAATTAGGACCGGAGGGAGTACTTATTAAGACACTTTTAAAAACCACTTGGTTATAATTTAAATTGAGTTAATAAGACTTATTTTCCTAATAAAAAATGCTTATGGAGATACTCAACAGCAACATAAATCAATTATCATACCTAACAACATGCTAGATAAAACAATTTCAATGTGTGTAAATGAAAATATATAAATAAATTTAAATCTCATGTCAAACAACTCAACTCAAACCACAATAATCCAATTAATAAAAATTATAACGTATAATCTCAATTTCAAAATCAAATCAAAATAATTTCTAACAAATATTAAGTTCAAGAAAAAATTAATTGAAAAGTAAACACTCGAACGAATGAAGCTCCTAATCTCAAGCCATATCATCCAAAGTTAACAGCAGCCACAGCTCCATAAAAAATCAAGAAACCCATTGACATTGAAAGAAGAGGCAAATTGGTGGGGAGTGAGGATGGGGAATCTGAACAGAGGCGATGGAAGGAGGAGGAAGAAGGGAAAGGATGATGGTGATGTACTGGCAACGTCATTCCGACAGTGGTGACGGCGGAGGTTGACGGTGGAACAGGAAAAAGATCGATGATGGTGCTCTGAGATTTACTGCTCCTTCATTCTCTCTCCGTTTGGAGCTTCAGTGGTGAATCTCCAGCAATGGTAAAAGTGCAGCTCAGACCGAAGGTGACGGTGATGAAAAATTCGGCGCTCTACTCCCTTTTGTTCCCCAAAATCGACACCTTTTTATTTCCAAATCTCCGCCAAAAATTGCTACACAAGTCACAGCCGCTCTCAACAATGTTGGCCACTTCTAGAAGGAAGATCCCCAAAAATCTGTTCAGATTTGACTTGCTTCAATCAGCAAAAACGCTAATTTCAAGTTGGGGCCTGTTCTGTAATTTCAGCGGATGGGGTATTTTTCTGTACCTTTCGCTGGTCTGTTCTGTTCTAAAAGTGACAGCGTATATTACAACATATGCCCTTTTTCTGACATAATTCCCAGTTGGGGGACACATAAATTTCTTTTCATTTTGGTCCTTCAACAATATTTTCTTTTTATTCACTTGAGTCCCTCAAAAATTATTTCCTTTTCTTGATCCTTGCACTTGCACTTGCCCTTTTACTTAATTTTTTTTAGCTCAAACCTTTCTAAAGTGACCTACAGTGTAAATCAAAACTAGATAGCAACTTACATTCTAAAAAAATTAACTTAATTGATAGCAATTACTATATTTATGGAAATATTACTATTTTAAGATCTATTTTTACACAATTATCATTAATTCAAATTAATAATAATAAATATAATTTAATCTAAAATTGATGATAAAATCTTTAATTAAGACATTAAATATTATAATAAAATAGAGATATATCATTCTCTGAATTCCCCTCACTCGGGAATGTTTATCTCCTAGGACAATGACGCCGTAAGACAGTTTATGGTACTCATGTATTGCGCGATTGTTTTGTCTCTCAGTGGTAAAAGATGTAGAAAATTATTGTTAATAAACGAATAAAAAAGTGTTGTAAATTTAATAAAGAAATTATGTAGAAAAATAAAAGTAAGACTTATAAGAATTATATAAAAAGACCATTATTGTAGGTAACCCACAAAAAAAAGCCATTATATATACATTTAGTCACAGCTGCATGCATGTTGGTCACAAAAAAAGCCTTTTTTCTTTTTTCTTTTTTTGGACAAATGAAGCCTTTTTTCTTTTAATGTATAGTTTTATCTAGATATTAATAAAATTGTCTCTTACAAACAATAAATAAAGAAATATCAAACACAAATAGATCACATTATAAAAAAATAATTTTCATTTTCAATTTTGACCAGCAACATTTAAAGTCATTGCTCAAACTTTAGTACATATATTATCAACTCAACACATGCAATTTCAAGCTTTCTTGACTTCTATATATGTTTAATATATATAATCTTCATTTCTTTATAGGGCAAAAGTGCAATTCTGCCCATAAATATTTTTCAGAAGAGCTACCAGTATAGTAAACATTTTTTAGGTACAAAAATACCTATGAATATTATAAAATAGACCGATAATGCCAATTTCATTAACTTTGTTTAACGGCGTTAGTTTTCCGTTAAAACATAGGTGGGGCCCACATAAACAAAACAGTAACGACGTTACGTCAAGTTAACGGAATTGACATTATCGATCTATTTTTTAATATTTATGGGTATTTTTATACTAAAAAAATGTTTATTGTGATGGTAACTCTTCTGAAAAATGTTTATGGACAGAATTGTACCTTCACCCTTTCTTTATATGTTTGGCACCCACATGTGCCATATGATTTAATTAAAAGAAACATTATATACTACCTTGGTCCTTAATATGAAATCTTGTTCATATATTAAGAACTAGCTAGAGTAGTAGTTAACCAAAAAAAAAAGGCCATTATATATTGGTAGAAAAGAAGAACTTTAATATAAATGTGTAAAACCAGTTACATATTGAAATAAAATAGAATCTCTTTTAGGTAAAGAAAAGCTGTGCGTGCTCAAAAATTAATCCTATATTAATGGAGTGCTGGTCATGTTAAGATTTAATTTAGACTAGGGGTGAGTAACGGGTGGGCGGGGCTGCCCCGTGGGTCAACCCGTGACCCGCCCGTTTAAGTTAAATGGGTACAGGCAGCCCCGTACCCATGCAGGAACCCGTTTTGCCCGTACCTAAACGGGTACGGGTTAAACGGGCTAAGTTAAACGGGTACAGGGAACCCGTTTAACACCCTTTTTTTTCTGGGCCTCAGATTCCACAATCCAGCGCCAGCCCATCACTATTTTTTTTTTTGGAGCAAACTCGTCAGTATTGTCATTTGGCAGCCTTTAACATAAAAACTTGGCATATCAAAACAGCCCAAAACGTGAAAATTTTGATGGAGACCTTCACTAGTTCACTTGGCAGACAGTAACATAAAAAGGAGACCTTCAGTCAATGTGAAAACTGAAAACTGAAAACGAACAAAGATAAATAAATATAACTTGGCAGCCTATTATCACTTGGTAGACTTTAACCTGTCCAAATCGACAATGTCCATAGACTATATCCATATGACCATATTAATATTCTACTTTATAAACTACTAACTACTGAATACTAATCTTGGAATTTCAAACTTCAATGATCACAAATTCACAAGTTACAAGTTTGAAGAAACTAATCAAGCATTCAATTGCGACTCTGCAAGTCTGAAAATCTTCATTTTTTTGTCAGTTCAGATTCACCTCCTGCTTCTGCTTTTGCATCTTCCTCTACAAAAGGAATGAAGACAAATAATATATCATATTGATCATTCACAAGGGCATTCACTCTCATCTCATAAAACTCTTCATTTTGTAACTAGCAATATAAATGACTGGAAAAAAACCAAACCTCAATTTGGATTCAAATTAAAAATCTAAAAGCACTAAGCAGTAGTAGTTTACCCCAAACATTGTAATCTAGCAACTGAATTATGAAAATAAATTTCTAAGTTCTGGGGAAAGAAGAAAATGTCCAATACACATTATCATCACAACTTCAACTGAAAAAACTAAAGCACTGGACTAATACTTCAACAGAAAATGTCAAATTTATATCTCTTCCCTATCGGAGTTGTACAAATCTCCAGAAATCGCCATTTCAATGCAAATGTGTAAAAACTAAAGCAATGGACTAATATTTAATAGTGACCGAAATAGCAAGTCATGAACAAGGGATATACAAAACAGAGCAGAGGGATGAGTCAAGAACTCAAGATACCTCCTCCGGTCCTCCCTGTCGGCTGTCACTGGCTGAAGGTCTGCCACGGCGAGGAGATGTAAAGGTCTGTGGTGGTTGTGGATCACATCGTGACTCGTGACTAGATCGAAGGGAGACCGACTCTCACTGTGAGGGGCGAGTGGCGAGTGGAGAGTGGCGAAGGACTCTTACAGTTGCAGTGGCCGGCGAGGGGGCGACTGGATCGAAGGGCGAAAGGCTGTCGCAGGCTAGCGGTGGCGACTTACCGCGAGCCGACGATAACGGAAGGACCAAAGAAAGATGAGACTCGACCTTCGAGAGTCTCGGCCTTACATCGCGCAGAGATGAACTGATGAAGTATGAAGAAGGGAATTTTAGGGTTCACGTTTTCATTCTCTTTCCCTCATTTGTGACACACACAGCCACAGGAACACCCACACCGCCACACAAAGAGCATTACATAAAAAAAATTAAACGGGTAACGGGCGGGTGTGGGGTGCCCCGTGGCTCAACCCTTGTCCCGCCCGTTTAATATAAACAGGTACGGGCAGCCCGTACCCGTAACAGGCCCTGATTTGGGCAGGCTTAAAAGGGCCAAAAACTCCGGGCTGCGAGCGGACGGACGGGTTACGGGTTTTTTGCTCACCCCTAATTTAGACCATCCATGGCAATATTGGATGGTATGTATTTTATGATTTTGTTTCTTTTTTTATTATAAGTACATAATATATAAAGATGTTCCCAGCCACAGACCACCTCACAACTCAGGTGGACCATATGGGCGACCAAAAATTCATTAAAATAATTTAAAATTAATAAATATGTAAAAAATTATACACACACACATTTTTTTCGTTATGAGCGTTTGACATAATTATGAAAGTAATGATTATTTCCCTAGATGATCGACGCTGAAATTACTGGGCGAATTTTCCTTTGAGAACAGATATGTAAACATCTTGGAGCTCAAGGAGCATGAATGATAAATCTCAATCCTGTTTCTTTAATGTTTTCTTGGATATTTGCTTCATGGCCCAGCAAACAAAAAGCAAAAGACCTGGAGGGAGGCTAAGCGGTTAGCTAATAAGAAGCAAGCCTACACTCTCATTCCTTTGTATTATTATGTGCACATAAAACAATTGCGTGTATTTGGCTGGGCGATTGGACTGGTTAATCGCGTGATTCCAGCCTATAAGCAGCGATTGGGATCTTTTCAGCAACCATGCTATGTTTGGTTGAACGATTTGTGAAAAGCTACTTAAGGTTTACAAGTGGCTTTTACTGTAAGCCACGAGTCCGAGCTTACTGTGATTGGTTTGTCATTAGTTTCAGATTTTTTTAATGCTCAACAACCCATATTTTATTTTTCTCTATCTCTTCTCCGTCACATGTCCGTCTCTTCTCGCCCTCTCTGAAGTGTCTTCTTCTTCCCTCTCTCATTGGCCACAGATTGTTAAATGCATGGCCAAATGAATTTCTCTGTGGAACCACAAATTCCACTTCTTTCTCATTTTTGGATGCCTTCTTTTGCTCTACTTCGATTCCTGCCATTTTCCAGTAGAATTCACATTTCAAAATCATCGCCTCATCGATCGGCAACTTTTTCAAAGAATATAAAAACAAACATTTTACTCAGTAAAACCGAGATCCAGTAGATCGAAATCAAAATCCAAAAAAAATTCCAGAAACAGAACGATTTGCAGTTATACAGTGCATAATTTTCGAAACGCAGGGAAAACAATTCAGAAGATGAAAACGAAAGAAATAAAACAGAAGATTTGATAAAACAAACAAATTACCAAGCAAATCAGTGTGATCAATGAGAATAGTCATCTTGAGAGAGAGTAAAAATGGCGATACAATCGAAGCAGGAAGAAGAAGAAGAAGAGAAAATTGAAAAGGACGATGAAAGAAATGCTGTGAGTTTGGATATCTCGAGGAAAAGATCGACACTATTTATTCAACGACACTTTTTTTGTGTATTATAAAAATTTTTTATTAAATTTTTATAATATTAAATATCATTTTTATCTTCAACCTAAATGAATCATGTCTATGACACCATAAGGAACCAAATTACATGGGACCTTTGATCTGATTAATTCTGTTATATTTATTTTATCAAAAACTTTAAATTTGTATAATTTCTAATTTATTCACATTTTTATTATAATTTTATTATGAATTTTACCATTACCAAATTTTTAAAGTTAATTTTTTCACTTTTCATAATTTTTAACATTTTTTCTCTTAAATATCACAAAAGTCACTTATACAAAAGCTAAACCAAACACCTTTTCGCTTTCATAAAAGCACTTATTCAATCACCAAACTAAATATTAATCATTTTATTCAATCTTACTTTTTTTCAATCTTAAAATTTCAAAAGTCAAATTAAGGGTAAACCACTTTTTCCACCGCTATTCCAAAAACACCCAGTATATACATGTGTGTATATTTTCAAAAACGATGGCTTTGAGGCTTGTAGGGACCACCAGCAGTATACGTCAAAAGTTCAACAAATCACCCCTAACACAAGTGCGGCATGCACCCAAAACTGTAATGCCACAAAAAATCCAGGCGGATATTACGAATTATGGCTACGAGACTTGTAGTCCCATCTCATCTAGGCCAATACGGAGACGACACAATCTTTTTTTATTAACACTTCTTCTACTTGTGCATCTTATAAATGTAATTATTTAAGGAAAAAGACAGAAAAATACCACTTGAACTTCAAAATCCCAAATTAGTCTTTTGACAAAGATTTGTGTTGTCAATCCCATTACCATTCTTATCCATCCCATTATCATTCTTGTCGGCGGGATTTTGAAGTTCAAATGGTATTTTTCTGTCTTTTTCCCAATTATTTATATTTAAAATATTTATATTTATCTTATAAATATTTTTATAAAAAAAATAAAGTAAGAGAAGTATTGTCTTTTCACTAAAAAATTAATTTAATTTTTATCCAAGAGGTGTCATGAAATTCCATAATCTTTTGGGGATTAACTGAAATAAAATTATTTAAATACAATCTAAGTGATATTCTCCCATTACAAAATATTAAAATAATAGAGAGAATAATGGTGGGACCAAAAGTACAAAAAATAACGAAAGTTAAGTCTCCTTAATGACGTTGCTATATCTACTTCCAAATAAATTGTTTGTCTATTTTTGCACCCAAAAATAGCTAATTCTTATGTGTGCTCATAATGAAGGGCTCGTCTGGTTCGATCCCATTACACCTTGCAATGCGATACGATGCGATGCAATGGTAATGTAATGCAATATTAATTACAGGGCTAGTGTTTGGTTTGATTTTTAAGTAAGGTGCAATAAGTTATTATTTTAACAATTATTTAAAATTAATATATCACATAAAATCTATTTTACCTTAAATATAAATCTTTGTAGAAAAAATAATTAAGAGTCATCCCACTGCCTCGTCATAACTTTCACGCTATCTCGTCGATGATTGTCTGATAGCGATGGTTGTGGTGGTGGAGGATGGTAACAGTGTTATGACTATAGTGATGGCAGGAGGTGATAGTGACAACAGTGGAGGAGGAGGTAGTGGCAGCGGCGGCAACGGTAGTGGAGGAGGAGGTATTAGTGGCGGCCGATGGCAATGGTAGAGGTAATGGCGACAGGGTTTGATGGAGGAAGATGAGGTCATGGCGGCGATGCCAATGGCGACGGCGGTGGAGAAGGAGGAGGTAATGGTGGCAGTAACGGTGGGGGCGGCAGGGGCGGTGGTGGAGGAGGAGGAGGAGGAGGAGGTAGCGGCGGCGGCGGGGGTAGAGGAGGACATAGTGGCACAGGTAGTAGTAGGGGTGGCGGGGTCACGCCCATATCTCATTTTCACTTTTATCAGAGTATTCACGGAAACAATATGCGGTTCGGTGGAAAACACAGGAATAACATAAATATACTGATATATTGATACTTAATAATTACAAATGATGAAGCCACACAAGGCTATCAGGGTGTCTAGACTCGTTTTAGTGAAACACGGACACCTTCCCGTCTTCGTTTTCCCATTGCATTCCTCTCATACGGTGCTCTCCTTCATTGTCAGCATACCTTCCGTATACACCTGTCTAAATTGTTAGTAGGGGAGGGTGAGATTCGAGAGAATCTCAGCAAGAAACAGATACTATAATGCATGCATGATAGATGCTATATGTATAACATGTTAGCTTTAACTAGATGTATGCCCCATAACGACATTTCTGCATGCTCAATGTTTCATACAACAAGACTATGGCCATAGTATAAAGAGAAATAGAACTTCATTATTCAAATATGCTCAACACAATCAAGTAAAGCAATCATATACATCACTACACAAGCAAAGATATCAAATACATGCAAGTAAGGTAAGTCCCCTACCTCCAGTCTTTTCTCCTCAATTTGCGTGCCCAGCAACTCGGGCTCTTAACTTAGTCATACAATTCCAAATGTATCATTTAGACACTTCCATAGTGTTTTTGGGGGTTATATGAGTCTATATTGAAAAGTTACTAAAATGCCCTCGGGGACCCAGCCCGGCCCCGCCGTACCCGGTCCGAATGTACTTTTTTTGAATTTCTAACTTGGGCTATCCTGACATATTTCCATATAAAGAATCCATTTCTAGAGTCAGAATTATCAAATTCAATGCCAAATTATAAAATTACCCTTGGCAGCCCCACTTTAAGGGTTTCAGGGGTGTTTTCATAATTATGCTTTTTTGGCCTTTTGCAAAAAAGTGACCAACTGTAACCCCACCTAATTTTTCCTCCTGAACTCAATGGAATTATCAAATTATTGAAAATCTAACTCTAAGTCCCATTTATAGCTTTGGCCGAAATATAAAGGTACTACGGGGAAAATTGGGGTTTTTCGGTTTCAGCTCCGTAAACGCATTTCTTTCTACTTCTAACTACTTTATTGACTATTCTATTAGATTACAACTACTATTTAGTACCAATTTGGGCAGTATAATAGCCCCACACACCCATTTTCCATTTTTACAAACATAGATAATCCAACGAAATTTCATCGATTAAATTGTTCATAGCAGCTAGAATAGTCAATACACAAGAGTTTGGAAGTTACCTCAAGCTCCCACTAGCTTTTCTCAAGAGTGGATGAACCCTAGCTCACTTCAACATAAGAAATGGAACGTCCAAACCTTAAATTACATAGAAGAGTAGCTTAGGAACGGAGTTATACGCATTAGGAACCGATTTACCGAAGAAATCACCTACCTTTGCAAGCTTTTTCCCTCTTTCTCTCTCTACAATTTCTCACACTTTGTCTCTCTTGGTGCAGCTTGCACCACGGTTTTGGGCTGATGGGGGAGGTGGATGATAATTTAATATGATATAATATTATTTTCTAATTATTTCTTAAATTTCCAACAATTTTGGATTTTTACAAAATTTTGGCAGATTTTGGCCCAAATTTTGAAAAATCATAACTAATTCTAGAAAAATCTAATTGGAGTGATTTCAAAGCCTATGGAACCCTAATTGAGTCTAGTTTCAAGAAAAAATATAGCCTTTTGCTAGCTGGAAGCACACAATCCCCAGAATTTTAATCTTTACATGTTGTTCCAGAAACTTTTCAATTTTTTTGTGCTAATTTCAAAAATTCATATCTTTTTGTTTATATCTCTAATTGAGTCGTATGACCTATGAAATTAAAGCTTAGGATGTCTACTTTCACCCTGTAAAATTTCATAATTTTTTCTCATCATTCGGTCATACAATATCATATGACAAACTCACTGCCTCATAGGCGATTTCACCGTAAGCATAATCACTTTCTTCAAAATTAACCATTTTATTTTCTTTAATGCCCTAAAGATATAAGAAACATTAGAGAATAGATTTGGGACATCTACTAAACCAGGGCTTAGCAATCCACTTAATTTAGGCTTATTCCCAAGCCTCAAATCCCAAAATTCGGGGTATTACAGGCGGTAACAACAGTAGAGGTGGAGGTGATGGTGGTGGCAGGGGTGGCAAACGAGGAGGTCATGGTGGCCGTAGTGGGTGCTGAGGAAGAGGTGGTCATAGCGGTGACGGGGGGTGGAGGAGGTAGTGGTAGTGGTTGCGGGTGGAGGAGGAAGAGGTAGTGGTGGGGGCGAGGGGTGGTGGAGGAGGAGGTGGTTGCGGTGAGTGGAGGCTACGGCAGTGGAGGAGGAAGTGATGATGGCGGTTGTGGCAAGTGAAATGAGATAAATGAAATAAAGACAAGTGAAACTAAAGGATAAATTAAACTTTTTTAACCACGTAATGGGAAAGTAATGAGGATTCATATGGGAGAGATATGAATATGGATTACCAAGTTTTTGGTAATCATCATTACCATGGTAAACCCTATTGCTAAAGAGCAACCAAACACTCTTCTCTTGGTAATGCAATCATGATTACCATTGCAGGCATGCAATGTGGTTGAACCAAACGGACTCAAAATTATTCATTGCTAAATTTACACATTCACCTTAGTTTTTATTTCAAATTTAGACGAATGTACTCTTGATGAAAGTTCAAGGATTTCTAGATTTAAAATATGATTTAAAATACTCTTTAAATAACTTAATGATCAACGTTCTCTTTCCTTCTCGTTGGAGTTCTTTTTGTCCCTCTGCAAGCTTTCACTTTCAGGTGTTGCTTTTTTGGCGCCCTTCTCTTCTGCTTAAGAGATAGGGGAGGTCGTCCAGTGTGGCCTTTTCACTTCTTTAGGTTAGGGCTTTTGTTTTCTCTATTATGATGTTTGTTATATTGATCTGTGTGGTAGCATTCAAGGGAAGGAGTGTCAAATCTATGGGGTCAAGATGTATGGTGATGATGCAGTTCGAGGGTGCTAGTGCTTCTCAGGATTCATCATCTCTCTACCTTGATCTTGATCTAGTAAGTTGGTATGCTTCTCTATTCCATTAATCTAGTTTGGTTGGTGATGGATCCTACTTGTTCTACATAGATCTTATGGCTTTAGGTTGGGGAAAGATCGATGGTGCAGCATAGCGACTCTTAAGGTAGTAGGGTTGTCTATATCCGCAGCAGCACTTCTCCCTCTGCAACGGCAATTGTGTGAGATTTATGAATCTACCCTCATGGTAGCAAATGTTTTCTCAAGAGGGATAAGACTTTTATGATGGTTCATTGAACCCACACCCCTTGTTTACGGCAAGGTTACCGGTGTTTTCATGCTTATTCTACAGTGGCGGCTCATGAGGCTCTTTGTTCTTTTAGACTAGGGTTAAGATTTATGTTGGTAATGCTATTTGAGCTTAGGGTTAGGCTTTTGTTGTTTGGGCTTTAGGGTTTTCTTTTGTTTGCTTTTATTTTGAACTATTGTGTTGTCCTTTAGTAAATATTAATATAAGATATTTTTGTTCGCAAAAAGAAAAGGGAAAACGAGGGATAAATCCTTATTTGACAAGTTAATTGGGTAATGGGATCTGAAACATTCAAGTCCTTGAGTGTCACAAATATAATATCCTAAAATTCATACACCAAAAATTCAATGTATATTTATTCAATAAATAGAATCAAGGGTGAATTTTGGAGAATTTGATTATGCTGCAAGTGAAAATTTCCTGTGAGGCAGTGAATTTGTCATGTGGTTTTAGATGATCAAATGATGTTCAAAAATTATGAAATTTTTCAGAACAAAAGTAGACATTCCAAACTTTAATTTGATATATCATATGAATTATTTTGACTTGTACACCAAGAGTTATCAATTTCTAAATTTTACCCAATGAAACTGCCCACTTTCTGGGACAACATCCAATGATTTAAATTCTGGGAATGTTGAGCTTTCGATTGGCTAAAGATTATATTTTTTCTTGAAAATAGACTCAATAAGGGTTGGGTAGCCTTTGGAATCACCTCAATAGCATGTCTACAAATAAAGATATGAATTTTCAAAGTTTGATAAAAATTTTGCAGGATTTTCAGCAAAGTGTAAAAATCACAAAATGTAAGGGTAATTTTGGAAATTTGAAAATTTTATCTTTCCTCTATCCATTAAAACGTCCAGAATATCAGGAAATCAAATAAAAAAAGCAGAAAAATTCATAAATATTCGCCGAAAGAGGAAAGAAGGTGATGAATAGGAAAAACTCTGTGAAAAATTCGCCAATTTCTGTACCGAATCGCAGCTTTTGTCCAAGGAGTCCTTCACAAATCTTCTCCTTCTCATCATAAGCTTCAATTCTATGGTTTTAGATTTTGGATTGGTGGAGTTTTGTGTCATCTACTCAGGGTAGGTACTGCCGAAATCAAGAACTAGTTTCAGAATTGTGCTAAGATAACCGTAGGCTTCGATTTGAGCCGAATATTATGATGTTTGAGTAATTATTTATGGAGTTGTGTTACTGCCCTAATTTTCTAACACCATGAAAATGAAGCTTAATGGTCTTGTAATCATGAGAAATGGGTTACAGAAGGTTTAATGATGTTAGATTATAAGTTTTGAAACTTAATTTGCAAAATTGGATTCCTTAGGAAAGGTTCAGTTCTGTATAAAATCTGGGGAAGGGGTTGGATTTTGATGTTTTTTAGTATTTCATTGGATTCTACACTAAAAATTATGTGAAATTATAGTGGTTGTGATTTTTGGATAATGATACATAATTCTAGAATTTTAGAAGATTGGAGTTGTTGCTGTTCAAATTTGTTTCGGGAAACTAGTATTGTTGTGGTGTGTTTTTCAGTGGTCAAACCTCATCCAAATTGCCTGATATTTTATAGGGTGAAAGTAGACATTTGGGCTTCTATTTTGATATGTCATATAAGCCATTTGGCCTAGTAGATTAAACTTTATGATTTTTCAAAGTTTGACCATGTTTCTGGAGTATAATATGGAACAACAGAGTTTTGGCGAATTTCTGGGAATATTATGGTTGTAATAGCTAGACTTAGGTATTTTTCCATGAAAATACACTTAAAAAGCTTCACTCAAGCTTTGAAATCAGTCAATTTGAAGTTTTCTAGAATTAATTATGATTTTTCAAAACCGACTGAAAATATGCCAGTTTTATAGAAAACTGTGAAATTGCATTGAGTAAAGTTATATTGAGCAGAAATTATTGAAATTGTGATAGATACTATGATTTAAAGGCATTAATGGTACAAGTAATAACCACTTACTTGGTACCTTAAATTTTGATAGGAATTGGAAATTTTCCGAGCCGAAATCAAAGTTAGGACGACTGAAAATTGAGAATTGAGATAGGTAATAACTCTATCTTTCATAAATTATGTGCATGTTTTATATGTTTGTGTATGCCATCTTCTGTGATATAATTGATTAACACTGTTTTGCCGAGCAGGGCAATTTGTGCGAGTAGGCAGTTTTACTTGGTTGTTGAGTAAGAACCCAACCGAGGTTTACGAGTAGCTCTAACTCATGTATACATACCGTGATGATTGTTTGTGTTGTTAATATGTTGCATAACATAGAGCATGACATATTTAATTTTTGCATATTGTATGACTAAGTGTATATTACTACTGAGATTCTTTTGAATCTCACCCTTTTTCAATAATTAAAATATTCCAACTAAAGATAATGGCTCGAAGAACAAATTTGTGGCTACTGGCAAGTAGAGTTCCAATGCACATGTAGAAACTGTTGTTGGTTATCTAGCTTGTAATTTAGTTCCTTTTGAACACTCTATACATGTTTATGTATATATTTTAAACCCTACGGGGAATTTTCTGTATTATAAATAAGTACTTAATGTCAGTATGTTTCCCCTATTTCTATATGCCTTATGGAACTGTGCGCTTATTACTGTATGAATATCGAAATGTTAAGGGGTTTGACAACAAATGTGAGGGGGGAAGACCAAATTATCCTTTTAAAAATGGCAAAAAAAAATAGCCTTATTAAAAATTTTAAAACAATACCTTCTTCTCCAATCTCCAATCCGCAACATCATGAAATCAAAATAGTAAAGGCGAACCCACAAATCAGAGACAAAAAAGATCGATCCCCTTCCACACAAAGGCAAAGCAATCAAATCCCTTGTACACTATTGAATTCACAAAGGCACAAATGAAACCAAAATACAACTTTCTAAAAACCAAGATCCAAAAATCACAGAACAGCAATGGGTCTTCGTTGAATAGCGATGGGTTTCCCCTTCTTCATTATCAAGCTTCTTCTCCTTCAGAGGCGGTGAAGAGTAGGGACGATAACAACAACAATGGTTATCTTCAATGAACGGTGATGGATCTTACTCTCTTCATCTTCTTCAAATTAACCAAGGCCAATGACTTCGATCTTGATGACGCTTCACCCTCAATGGCTCAGTGGACGATATATCTAGAAGAACAATGTAATGTGCTCCTAACGATAGAATCGACAATAAAGAAAATGATGATAAGATCCTAGCGATGGGGTGTGTGACGTTTGAAGGTTGGCAGATATATGATGAGATGGGGTTTTGGGAGGACGTGAGAAGGTGGGTTAAAATGTTGCCGGTGGTAGGGGAAGAAGGTTGTCAGCTGTGAGTGTGGAGATCTCAGGTGGTAGAAAACTACTATACTTGGTAAATGAGCATCCACGATTTGTAATGCTTTGCAAATTAGCGTCCCCGATTTGCAAATAAGTGTCCCCAAATTACAAATAAACATCCACGATTTTAAATTTATTGTGTAGTGGATCGTTCTTTTTTTAATAATTATTTGATCAAGGGTTTCCCCCTCGAGGCTTGCGTCTGCATTCCAGGCTCATCGTGGTGATGAGAAACAAAATTCTCATCTCTCAAAACGGCATAGTTTCAATTAATAGAGCCTTTTTAGGCCAAAAAAATTGGGGTTCAGGTCCTTTTTTAAAAAAAAAAAATATGTAGCACCTTGAATTATTTTTTCAGTACCACCGGTATCTTGCCCTCAATTATTTTTTTAGTAATAATTCTTGTCTAGCAAACTGCACTCTAAAGTATTGTTTCAATATAATAACACCTAGTATCATAAATTAATTTTTAACTCCCTCAGCACCTTAAATAATTTTCAGTAGTAACTATTGTCTAGCAAACTGCACTCTAAAGTATGTTTTTAGTAACATCCAGTATCATAAATTAATTTTAATTCATTCAGCACCTTAAATAATTTTTTCAATAATATTTAGTATCTTAAAATATTTTTTTGTTTACATCTAATCCCCTGAAATATATTTTTTATCACTACTTTGTATCTTAAGTTTAGACTGTTCATTGCAATTAGAAAAATATTTTACCGTGCTGAATGCAAAAAATATTATTTTATGATATTGGATGTTACTAAAAACATACTTTAGAGTGCTACATATTTTTTTAAGATACCAGGTAGTCTGAAAAAATACTTCAGGATGGTAAATTTTTTTTTAAAAAAAAAGGACCTAACCCCCAATTTTTTTTTGTCCCAAAAAGGCTCTATTAATTGAAACTACGCCATTTTGAGTTATGAGAATTTTGTTTCTCATCGCCGCGATGAGCCTAGGTCGTTCTTCTTTTTAAGGAGCAAAACTTTTTATCACTTCAACCGCGATGAGCCTGGGTCGTTCTTCTTTTTAAGGAGCAAAACTTTTTATCACTTCAACCAATAGTTTATTAGTGCAGTGGGTCGTTCTTATACAACGGAGGGCGGAAAAATCTAATGAAGGAGGAGAATCGTTATTCAAATATCCTAATAAAATAATTTTTAACTAATCATGGTCTCATAGTCCATTAGAAAAATATTAAATTCACAATAAATATCATATTACTAGAATATAAAATATAAAAAATTCAAAATAAATATCATATTACTAGGGTTATACTAAAGAATTGAACGTTAAAAGATAAAATTTTTTAAAAATTTTGAACTTTTTATTGTGAGAACTTATCAGGCTAAATTAAACTAAATAATGTGAATGAGAATTTAAAAATTTTCGTTATTTTTTTTTTTTTACCTTTAAGATTTTTCATTATTGAAAGTATGGGAAAATTTTTATTTTTCTATCGCAGTCAAGATCAAATTTAATCACAGCCCTTGTTAAAACGCATGAATCCCTGCGTTTAATCACAGCAATTGCCTTTTATGCGCTTCTGTTATTCACTCTGCTCCTTGCCCCAGACCCTTCCCTCCGTTCTGCATGATTTCGTGAAGCTGCACTTTCCTTTGAGTAGTGCCACCTGCTTGATTTCATTGCATCTCCTCTCTACAAGCAATACCTTAAGCCTCCTTATCGTCCTATTCTTCCATGTCCAGTACAGGTGAGCTCCATCCTCTTCTATAATTGGCTTGTCGATTTCGGATGGGACAAGCACTTTTGGTGATATTTTCTAGTTTATAGATGTTATTAGATAACAATTGATATTCAAACTGTTTTATTTCTATTGTATGGATGGAGTTGATCCCAGCTGGTTCTTACATTGTTATTTACTTTTCAGGAAAAGAAAACAATGATAAGTTAAATAAAATATAGGTGTGATTCAATGAGTCTTTTCTCTTTATGATAAGGGAATTCAGATCATATTCAGGTTTTTAATTTATGAATCATGTCAAACTCTGGCCAAGTTAACTTCCAAAATTCTTATTGGAAAATTCAGTTAAATGCAATTGAGTAATGTAGTTGAAACTGAAAAGAAAAGCAAATATAGAAGTTAATGTCTAATTCAATACCATGTTTTCTTTGGCAATGGGGACAGAGGGTTCTTAGAGTTGAAAGTTAAGCTTTTCCTTGGATTGGGATGAGGGTTTTATCAAGTATGAACCCCTTAGCACATTTCAAATAAAACTATACCATGAAGCATTTGGAACCTCTCAACCTCCTTTATGCCATTCATTGATCTCCATCTACGTGCTTGAATGGCCAGGGGAGGGGACTGAAAATTTCCTGCTCAAAGTGCACCATCTTGACTATAGTACCTTTATGTCAATTGATATTTTAGATTACTATCTTGCTTGAGTTATATTCTTAGATTGTCAAAATTCTTGCTTACCCTTTCTTGATTTTAGAATCAAATTCTCTCCCCACAAATATAGAAATGGTGACTATTCTAAGTTCAATATGCGCTTGTAGATGTTGTAGTGGGTATGATGTTTGGATTTGAATATTAAGTCACATGTGAACTTATAAAATTTATAAAATTCAGTTCTTGTTATTTATTATTTGAGAATTTAATCCATATATTATTGCCATCAGTTCAATTATGGTCAAACCAATGAACTGTGGATCATTACGTCCACTGATTGCAGTTAATAATGATTTCTTCAACAGATTGGTTTTAGAGGTAGATTAGAGAAACAATTAAGGAGGGGTGAGGAGGCGCTTCACAAAGCCATGAAGATGGGTAGAAATCATATAATTCTTCACCGTCGTGTTGAGTCTTGCAAATCCAGGTATTCAACTCTTGATGAAATTGTGAGCCATCTGCGCTCAAATTACCCTGATTATCGTCGAGCAAAGCAGCAAATTTTGACTCAATCTGTTCAAGAAGCTTTGGAGTCATTTAAGCGTGGGAACAAGCAATCGAATAAAAAGCTTAGCACTTCCATATTTAAGTATGACACCTCAGAGGATGACAAGGATGATGAAGAGGGTTGGAGTGCATCTCGAAAGAAGCGCAAGAAAATTGATGGGAGTGACGAGAAGTTACAAAAACTGGAGAATTTACACTTCAGAAAGTTACAGAAGGATCAAGGTCATACATCAACCTCTTCTGCTTCAACTTCTAGTCCATCATGTCATCAGAATCTAAAGAGAGTGAAGGTGAAGATGGGGTTGTGTCCACATCAGAGGATGCAATTTATGGGGAGAAAGTGGAGCCAGCTGTTGACTTGATGAAGACAATGCTGCGGGCTTCATATTCAGAACCAAAGAAAGTCAAATCTACAATGGAAGAGAAAAATGTAGAATTAGAGGTATCCAATAATAAAAAGGCAACTAAAATTGATGTTATGAATGGGACTGGAGGTGGGATGAGATCGGATTTGGAATCCAAAAGGCAATTGAAGGGTTCGTTTTCAAATGGCAATGGTGATTTTGAGGTTAAGGGGAAGGGTGGACCTAGATTCAAAGATTTGGGTGGGATGAAGAAGGTACTGGAGGAATTGAAGATGGAAGTAATTGTGCCACTGTATCATCCACAGTTGCCAAGAAGGTTAGGTGTGAGGCCAATAGCTGGGATTTTGTTGCATGGACCACCGGGATGTGGGAAAACTACACTGGCTCATGCTATAGCTAATGAGACTGGTTTTCCATTCTATCAGATATCAGCTACAGAGGTAGTTTCTGGACTTTCAGGTATGAATGTCACTCATGCAATCTTTTCTGTTGACATTTTGTTTTTGCGGCCTGTTTTTCATTACCAAAAAAAATATCTATTTGGTAATATTTATTTGAAAACAGTTTTAGAGGTGAGAAAACAGAAAATCTTGCTTGGTAAAATTTGTTTTGAGAACATGTTTTGGGGGGGGGGGGGGGGGGGGACCAAAACGAAAAAGAAAACTCCTTTGATTGTATTTTAGCCTCTTTTCATGAATCTTTTGAATCCAATGGAAGGACTTTGACATATGTTCTTTTTCCAGAAATATTATGCCTAAGACTAAAGTGAATGTTTTTATCAATTTTTGAACTTTTTGTAAAAAATAAACTGTTTGAAATAAACCCAAATAATATTTACAATGAGTATGATTATATAACATAGAACATAATTAAATATGGTATTATGTTCATTAGACCTAAAATTCTTTGATTCTTTTAACTAATCATTTGTCATATAAATTCTTTAGGAGCATCAGAAGAAAATATCAGAGAGCTTTTCTCTAAAGCGTACAGGACTGCCCCATCAATTGTTTTTATTGATGAGATTGATGCAATTGCTTCAAAAAGAGAGAATTTACAGCGTGAGATGGAGAAACGAATTGTGACACAATTAATGACTTCGATGGATCAATCAAACAGGCTTCTTCAACCAGCTGATAGTTCAGAAAGTTCTGATACCCATCCTGGATATATTCTTGTTATTGGAGCTACAAATAGGCCTGATGCTGTCGACCCTGCCCTAAGAAGGCCTGGGCGGTTTGATCGTGAAATTGTTCTTGGTGTTCCTGATGAATGTGGTAGGGAGGAAATCTTGTCTGTGCTTACTTGCAATCTAAAGCTAGAGGGCTCCTTTGATCTTAGGAAAATAGCCAGGTCTACACCAGGTTTTGTTGGAGCAGATTTGGCAGCTCTGGTTAACAAGGCAGGTAACCTATCAATGAGAAGAATTATTGTTGAAAGGAAATGTGAGTTATCCCAAGATCTTTTAGATGAGTGTTCTGACGAATGGTGGAGGCAACCTTGGTCACCTGAAGAGATGGATGAGCTTGTCATCAAAATGTCTGATTTTGAGGTGTGTTATATTTATATTCTTATTTGGCACCTTTCTAAATGCCTCGAAGGTTTTTATGCCTCTATATGTATATCCCATATTGTTAAATCTATTTGTTCATACCGATTGTTATAGTTGGGATTCTTGCACTATAGCCTGGGTGGCATGTTCCCATTTATTTGTGGTTGTGAACATTATTTCAGTTGTTTGATCAGAATAATTTTATTTAAGATTTTCCATGCCAATGATCTTTTTTTCTAATTTCAATGAATTAACCATTGATGTTTAGAAAGATTTTCCTTTATCATATATCTGTAAAGAATATGGAAACCATTATATTCATGTGGGTATTTTTGCAGGAAGCAGTTAAATTGGTGCAACCTTCATCAAGAAGAGAAGGATTTTCTTCCATTCCTAATGTAAAATGGGAAGATATTGGTGGGCTTGATCATCTAAGACAAGAGTTTGAGCGTTATATAGTTAGACGCGTAAAATATCCAGAGGATTATGAGGTAGTTTTTAACTGAAACCTTTTTATTAAATTGTTGCATTGATAAGTTAAAATAGATTTGTGAGTTAAGCAGATTTGAATGTTGGAAAAATGGTTTATGTACTTTCCCCCATTTAGGATGATAGAGCGGGGAGCGGAGGAAAAATGAGCGAAGGGAAAATTTTTTTGAGTTGAATTTAAAAAAATTAAAGAAGTGGGGTTAAAAATTTTTAATTAATTCTCTTTATTAATATTTTATTACCCCATGTCTTCAATCTTTTAAAATTCTGCTTATAAAAATTTTCCCTCCCCTTCAAATCCCTCACACCGAACAGACCCTAAGACTTTGGGACAACTAGTTATTTGCTATGATATGAGCTTCCATAACCAAGTAATAGTGTTTATAAAACACTGACTGTATTACTGCTCATTGCTCAATGATTCACATTTTCATTCTTTTTCTCTTTCAGAACTTTATGTTACTAATCTAATAGTGTGTGAATTTCTTTTTGTTCATGGCATACTATTTCATGGAATTCATTGTAGGCTGCTCATTTCACAGGATAGTTAATTTCTTGCAATCATATTGTTTCAGGAATTTGGGGTGAATCTTGAGACAGGATTTTTGCTTTATGGACCACCAGGGTGTGGTAAAACGCTGATAGCCAAAGCTGTTGCCCATGAAGCAGGAGCGAATTTTATTCATATCAAGGTCCGTCGGACTACAGTACCACCATCTCCTCAGTTCTGGTTTAGTACATGAGTTCTACTGGACTCTCCTCTGTCTGAAATAATGGATCTTGATGAATTGTTTTAATTGCTTCTGTGACAGGGCCCTGAACTCTTAAATAAATACGTTGGAGAAAGTGAGCTAGCAGTACGAACATTGTTTAGTCGTGCAAGGACATGTTCGCCTTGCATTCTCTTCTTTGATGAGGTTTGTGACTCTCACCTTTGAATAATGTTTATCACAAACCCAGTTTTTGTTCTTCTGATGGGAGCAATAGAGAAACATTTCAACTCTGAGTGGTCTGGATTTGAAATTTTTTAATTTAAACCATTATTTCTGAAGTCAGCTGTTAGAAAATCTGTCTTTGTTCTGCATTCCGCATCTTTTAAAACAAAAAATATTGAAAAAATTTTATAAAGAAAAAAGATATGGTTCAGATCAGGAAAAGCACCGTCTATCACTTCAAGATTGCACTAGAGGATAGCGTTACATTTTACTACCAACCATTCAAATTCAAATGACAAACTTCTCTTTTTCACTTTGAAGAATTACCCTGCACTACTACAATTGCAGGCCTTTTTGTTGTCTTCTCTCTCTGTATATTTGTGCTTGACAATTATACTATATATACCCTACTCAGCCAGCCAAAAATGCGGAAGGCTTGTGTAGTTATCCTTTATTAGTTTTCTTCTTGTCCTAGAAAGGGAATATATGATGTGTTTGCTAATTAAACTGAATTTGTTTTAGAAAAAGTAAACGTTTTAGTTTATCTGTGCAATTTGTAAGGCTCATCTTTACTATGTTTGGAATCATCTGTAGGTGGATGCTTTGACAACCAAAAGAGGTAAAGAAGGTGGATGGGTTGTTGAACGACTATTGAACCAGGTCAAATAATTTCTTGAATCTTTTTTTTTTTTGGGTAACATTTCTTGGATTTCTAGAAAACATGAATTTAATGCTGGCATATTATAAGGGAAAATCTTAATTTCAGCGTGGATATTAAATTGAGAATTATTTGCAATTGCAGTTACTTATTGAATTAGACGGTGCCGAGCAAAGGCAAGGTGTTTTTGTTATTGGTGCTACAAACAGGTAACTTGTCCACCATATCTAATTAGTTAATACTCCTTCTGGTCCTTAATATAAGACATATTTGAAGAAGTTAATTATGGTCCTAAATATAAGAAAAAGTTTACATATTCGTCAATTTTTCCTAATTTAGCCCTATTGATGCTCCCTTAACAATTATTAAGAAGGAGAGGGAATGAGGGAATTAAGGAAGGTTGAACAAACTTCTTTAATCTAATCAAATTAAATAAATATCTTATATTAAGGATCGGAAAAGTATATTCCATCTCATTTCATTTAAAACCCGCTTGGATTGGGGAACAAAAAGGAATATTTTTTTTGTTTTTACTTTAATGGTTTAATTTACCAATGTGTCTCTCTCTAATGTTATTTTTCTGGTGAAAAAACAAATTATTTTCATTTACATCCTCATTTCCTTTCTATCCCTGCACCTAATAATTCTGTGTATCAAGCAAGTGTTGAAACTTCTCTTTTGCAGACCTGAGGTGATGGACCGTGCTCTCCTTCGGCCCGGTCGGCTTGGTAAACTCCTTTATGTTCCTCTTCCAAGCCCAGACGAGCGTGGCTTGATCATAAAAGCTCTTGCAAGAAAGAAGCCAATTGATGACACAGTGGATTTGTATGCCATTGGAAGAATGGAAGCTTGTGAAAACCTCAGCGGCGCTGATCTTGCTGCATTGGTATGTCTGCAATTTTATGTTCATCTCATCCCCAGCCAAAAGCTTGACATGAAATGATTTCTTAAAAGCCTCCATGCCTTTCTTCTTATCATCATTGCATGTGGGTCTGTAATATACGTGCACACGTAAATACTCACATTCACGGTCATGGACATGTTCGTGCATATGCGCACTAAGAAAAATTTGGGAAAGAATGTGGGGAGTTTGTTGACTTTGATTAACATGCAGATGAATGAAGCGGCAGTGGCTGCAGCTGAAGAGAAATGGACATCAACAGAGAGCACTTGCAATGCATCGACAATCAAGTTCAGGCATTTTGATATGGCATTGAGAAAAATCTCTCCATCCGTGTCAGACATGGTATGATGAGTTGTCATCGGTTGAATTTCCTTTCTTTTTTCGCCTTTGGATGCTACATTACATGGAAATTATTTTATGTTTTTAGATTAGATACTGATTTTTATTCATTTGTTTGAGCAGCAAAAGCAATACTATCAAAGATTGTCAGAGAGTTTTAAAGCTGCCTGAGAAAAATGACAATGACGGTTTGGGAGGTAGGCGGTCACTTTATTTTTCAGTAAAAGGACCCAAAGAAATCTTCATTTTTTTCAAACTACTTTATTTGTACCATGTGACCCTACTTTATTTTACCATTATGTCATATGACGTGAGGGTCACGGGTTCTAATCCCGGAAACAGCTTCTCCATTTGTGGTGTTAAGGTTGCGTGCACCTATCTCTCCCCAAACTCTGCTTGGAGGGAGCCTTGTACATTGGAGCACCATTTTTTTACTTTATTTTTACCAAATGACCCTTAGATATATATGGAGTCCTCTAAAGGGTAGGGGAAGACTGAAGAGAAAATTCAATAAAGTTATTGAGTGGAACGTCTTGATCAACAATTCATCCAAAGGTTGGATTGGTGATAGAAGACAATAGTGTTGTACAATTCATATAGTTGACCCCACATTATGGGATAAGGCTTTGTTGTTGTTGTTGACCCTTTGATATATATTTTGTTTACTGCACACAAAACAGTACCAACTAGACTAGGATATGAATTTTGGTCCGTTTATTTATTTATCTATATTTTTTATATTAATGCGTAAGCTACGATTCAAGGGAATTGCAAAGTGAAACATATAAATAAAAATTTACACTTTTATCATTGAGTTATTATTCATTTGTTATTTTCATTTTTGTGGTCTAATTTTAAAAATTCACAATTAATTTTAGAAAATTAGTAAAAGGGTGGTCTATAATTCTCTTGAAAACTCTTTGCCTCTCTTAAACTCGGAAGTTTTTTTTATTTTTTTTTTGCATAATCTCATTCTTCACCTAGGGTGCCGCACAAAATTTAAGAGCAATGGATAGAGAAGAGGCTCTACTTATAGAGCAAGGCTTTGACACAACTTATCTTGTGCATTTCCAACTATTAATTAACGAACTTTCAAATCTAGCCATTCATTCATAGAATGTTTTCCTTGGGCTTGCTTTTTCAACGGATGGAACTGTGTTTTCTTTACTTTGCTATTTTTATTTGCCCCAACTTGCATGACATTAATGAAGAAAGGAGGTCGGTGACATCCTTAAGGTATGACATATGGCCTTTAACTACTGCTTCCTTAAGTTTTTTTCCCCAATGAAGCTTAAACATCCTCTTTGAATATGTCACTTGTAACTTCTTAATCAAATTAATTAGAGTACAATTTAAAATTATCTTCTTCCAAAATTATTACTCCATCTAGTCCATAATATAAGGCACCTCAACTAATTCATCAGAACAAAAAAAAAATAGTTAACTCATTAAAAATGCCTTAAATTAAATTTTTTTACTAATTTTACCCATATTAAATTAGGTTTTAAATGAGGAAGAGCATACAAAAAGTCATGTTTAATTATTGACTACAAGGGTAAAATTGACAAAGAAGTATTAATTACTCTTCAAATGACTTATAATGTGGACCAAAGCATTCTTTTAGAAGTAACTTATATTGTAGACCACATTGCATTGAAATTCTAACTCTCATAATGAAGCACATAGGGTGCCATTAATGAAGTCGGTGGAAGGGAATGAGGAATTTAAATTTAATGTCTTCCTTAATTATAAACTAATCATAAATTAATACTTGAATTCCACTAAATGCTTTTTGTTGCTCTCTTTATACAATTCATGTCTTAACTTCAAAAATTCCCTTTTATTATAGGGAAATTCTCCAATTTTTCTAGCCCAAAACTTGGCTAGTAGAGCCTACAATTTTGGAGAGGAAACAACGACAAATGAAGCAGAGCAAAACAAACAAAGGATTCAAACACAGAAACAACGTAGACAAACTCTCAAACAATAGCCAAAACTTTAAAAATCTTTGTGAATGAAGAGGGAAATGAAAGTGAGAACTCAAGAAGAGCAAATAAATTGCAGAGAGAAAAGGGGAAATTGTAATGTTATAGTGTAATAAAATCTCTTACAAGAATTATTATAAGGAGTAGATATAGAGAAAACAAGTCTTCGATTGCTAGATATCTCTGTAAGGCAATGAAGTTTAAAAACAGAGGAATTTATATAGCTAAACAGTGGGTGGAATATTATTGGATCAAGTCAAATAATTTCTGGAATCTTTTCTTTTGGGAATATTTCTTGAATCTTTTGGAAAAAAGAATTTAATGCTGATATATCTAATTAGCTATGTTAATATATTCCATCACATTTCATTTCAAACCCGCTTGGATGTGTAAGCAAAAAGAAAATAGAAAGGATAAAGAATAATATTACTTTTTAAATGTGATGTTTTCATTTTCTTATTTTAATGGTTTGATTTACTAATGTCTCTCTTTTTAACAAGCGAAGTAAAAGATAACTCGAATTTGTCATTAAGAATATATGATTTGGATCAACGAATCTATGAGTTTAAAAGTCGCTGCAATGTAACATTTAAGAAGGCTAAATGTAAGGAATGTACAAATCATGAAAAATGTTGGGCTTCATATATATAGTTTCATGCAAATGTTGAACATAACTAAAGGTGGTGTACATAAGGAATGTGCAAATCATGAAAAATGTCACGCTTTGTATGTTTTCATGCAAATGTTGAAACTAAAGGTGGTGTACACAAGGAATGCACAAATCATGAAAATGTTAACGTAGCTGAAGGTGTTATATATAAGGAATGTGCAAATCATGCTTTCTATGGTTTAATGTACAAACATTGAATGCAACTGAAGGTGTCGTACATTAGGAATGTGCAAATCATGAAAAATGTCATGCTTTATATGGTTTCATGCAAATGTTGAACTCAACTAAAGATGGTGTGCACAAGAAATATGCAAACCATGAAAATGTCATGATTTATATGGTTTCAAGCAAATGTTGAATACGGCAAAGTGTTGTATATAAGATGTGTTTGGAAACATATCCATTAAAGTTTTGTATATCTGCATTGTAGCTTAATTCCACATTTCTAGCTAGTCATTTTAAACTATTGAAATAACCACTTAATGCAAGTGGTACAATGAAATAATTAAACGCAAGTTTGTTTGGTATATAAGAGTTAACTTCCTAATTAAATTCTATCAATTCAATGTGACACAATTAACAATAGACATACAAATGTGATTGATTACCAGCATTTTTCATCCTGTTGATATATATGTAAAAAATGTTGAGATATCTTTAGGATATGGCGTGTATAAATAGTGGGCCGCAAGAATATTGAAAAGATTCTCTTCTCCTTTAGTGAAGGATTCAGTTCCCCCAAGCTACACCTCTTAGTTTTGTATTGTAAGGCTAAACATGGCACTAGAACCATTTGTTTGGGTAGTTTGATCGATTAAGAAATTCAAAAAAGCAAAATACATTGAAATTGATCAACATTTTATCGGAGAAAGTGGTAATAAAGATTAAAGAATCAAGAGGCAAGCATCCTCACCAGTTCCCAGTTCCGAATTTATTATACAGGTTAGGGACTATAGACTTTTTTAACCCAAACTTGGGAGGGTTAGAAATGGGGAAACAAATGTATTCATTTATGTAACTCATTAGGGGTATTTTACATTGTGTTGATATATGCCCAAGTAAATAGTTGAGGTATTTAGCATATGGTGGGTATGAATGGTGAGCTGCATGAGTCCCTAAGCCCATAATGTGTATTTTAATATTTTATTTCCTCCTAATGAAGTATTTTGTCCCACACCTACTCCATCGTCAATGGGATATGTGGAGGCTGAGTCCCATGTACTCAAAGGAGTCAAAGCCAGCCTGTCAAGTGTCAACCAACATTTTCAGCAAATTATTTACATATAAAACGTGTCAAATATTAATATAGTTTATTTGATTATTTTCAACAAATCCTTTAATGTTAGATAACATTAAAATGAACCAAACAACACTAAAGAGAAATGGACGCCAACAGAGACCAATTGCAATGCATCGATCATCAAGCTCAGGCATCTTGATGAATTGTCATCAGTTGAATTTCCTTCTTGTTCTTGTTCTTCTTTTTTTTTTTTTAATGCCACATGATATGAGAATAGGTTGTGTTTTTAGATTAGATACTGACTGATTTGTCCCCTCTGTTTGAGCAGAAAAAACAATACTCTCTCTCTCTCTTATCTAGCATATTTGAGAAGTTAATCTTAATCCTAAATATAAAACATACTTTTATTATATTTGTCAATCTTTTCCTAATTTACCTCTATTAACCTCTATTAATGCTCCTTCAACAATTAGTTAAGGAGAAGAGGGAATAAAAGAATTAAGAAAGATGACTCGGATATTTTAGAAAATACAGATCATATTAATTAACTCAGCTAATTTCTTTAATCTAATTAAATTGGATAAATATATCATATATTAAATATTAAAGAAAACGTACTATCAACCATTGTTTGAAAGTTTTAAATCCTCATTTTTTCAATCTATTTTTATTTTTACCAAACGACCCTTTTACACACACACATATATTTACTTCATATAAAATTGTACCAACCAGGACATGAATTTTGATCAGTTTATTTATTTATCTATATTTTTTATCCTTGCTCATTTATATTATTTTTTTGTGAATTATCAAGGGCATCCCTAAACCACTATAGACACGAGACTAATCCCTTCCGAAGTTTTGGAGCACATCAAAGTGTTTTCACTTCTCTTAACAAATGCGCTTCCTGTAAACGAACTTATATTCTCCTCCTTACTCGAGTGAGGTCACTACCACCTCACCTAACTGCTTGTTGGTATTTATATTAGTTTGAATATAGTAATCTACGGTAATGAATGTACAAATCATGAAAAATGTAATTAATTTAGTGAGCTGAAATTATGGCTTTGTATTCCCTTCAAGGCTTAGAGTGCAAAGGGTTTTCACTTCTCCCAATAAGTGTGATTTCCGGGATTCAAACTTGTGTTCTTCTTTTTACGGGGAGAGGCCACTTACTACCTCCATCAACAGCTTGTTGGTTGTTTGTTTTGTTTTACTTTGAATGGAAATACCTATGTTTCAAGCCAAAAGAAAAGGTATTTAAGATATTCAAAACATGAAAATTAAATAGTTTTGTAGTCAAAACGTGTCAAAACTTTTTTTTAAGGGGGAAAAGTAAACATCTTTATGTTTCTGTGATGTTTAATTATTAAGAATATTTAAAATATTAAAAAATTATTTTTTAAATATATTGAACCAATATTTTGAATAATTTAATTTTACATATATATCTTAATAAATCTGATATGAGAAAATATAAAATTCTTCCCTCAAACACATAATTCCTTTGATTTTTTGTTAGGCATAGGTATAGGAGGCAATCTCTTCACTAAACACCATGATTTGTCACATTATGGTTAACTAACTCATTTTGCAAGACTCAATCCCATTGATAATTTCTGTGATTTTTAAGTTTAAAAAAATGATTTTTCAAATGGAGAAAGCCCATATACCAAGTTAACCAAGTTTGTATATGCAGTGTGTTGGGCCGAAATATCATAAGCCCATCTAAGGATGGCCCAATCTCCACAAATAAATGCCATTTATAGCTTTTGAGATGATTTAAAATTGAGCGTAAAATTATCAAAAAAAAAAAATTGTGCTTAAGAACCAACAAGGTTAGATCTAGTAGAAAAGGTTAATCTTTTCCAACGTGACAAATCAATTTTTGACTCCCCGTTGAAAGAATTGCACACTTTAAGTGTTGGATGGTTTAAGAACCACAATTAATGAAGAAAACCCCCAATTAAAATTGTAATGGTACAGTGGAATAAAATCTTTGGGGAAAAATGAATTTAAGGCTACCAGGTTTAATTAGTTATATTAATATATTCTATCACAAACCGGCTTGGGTCAAAAATATTTGGAATAAAAAGGACAAAGATTACTTTTTTTAAGGTAATGTTTTTATTTTCTTATTTTAATAGTACGGAACATGTAAGAGGCAAGAAATGAATAAATCATGAAAACTGTCATATTTTATATATGCTTTCATGCAAGTGTTGAAAACAACTAAAGGTGTTGTACATCATAAATGTACAAATCATACCAACATAAAGTTGGTCTAATAGTGTAAAATACTATTAAATATCTAAGTCTCGAGTTCGAATTCTAAATGAGACGTTTGTTTTGGAAGAGCTAGTCACAAACCCCGAATCAAATATCGAATCATAATATGAGAGAGAGAGAGAGAGAGAGAGAGAGAGAGAGATGTACAAATCATGAAAAATGTCATACTTTATATGGTTTCATGCAAATAATGTTGAATGCAACTCTATAAAGGTGTTGCATATAGCACATTCGGAAACATGTTTGTCAAAGCTAAAGTTGAGGTTCTGTATTTCTTCATGGTATAGAAACCTTAATTCCACAATATTAGCCCGTCATTTTAAACAAGGATGGAATAACCACTTAATACTCATGGTAAAATAAAATAGGGAAAAAGACAGAAAAATACCACTTGAACTTCAAAATCCTAAATTAGTCCTTTGATAAAGATTTGCGTTGTCAATCACATTACCATTCTTGTCAATCACATTACCATTCTTGTCAGCGGGATTTTGAAGTTCAAATGGTATTTTTCTGTCTTTTTCCCAATAAAATAACTACTCAATGGGGGTTGATTTTTTTTTTTTTGGTACAAAAATTTTAGAAAAAGGATTATGCAAGAGTTAACTTCATAATTATTAAACTCTGTAGACTTCTGTCCAAAAAAAACTCTGTAGACTAAGTGCAGCCCAATAAAAGTTTAACAGAGAAATGTTGTGAATGGGATGGATGGCTCGTTTATTTGGGACTTCCGGGACAAATACAACAGAGAAAGCCCAAACCTTAACAGTGGACAAACATCTTCAACAATTATATGCATATAAAATAAAGTGTCCAGACTTAATATAATTTGTTTTATTATCTTCAACAAATCCTGAAGTGTCCAAAATTAATAGAATTGGTTTATTATCTTCAACAAACCCTTTAATGTTACACAACATTAAAATGAATGGGGAACGTAAGTCAAAGTTAAAGCACAAAACTAGTCGTGGATGAGATGGATTATATACAAGTTTAGTTTATTAAACACCTTAGTTGATTAAAACTTAAAAGAGACCCAACATCCTTATGAATTGTGAATGTGTGGATTGTGCCGCTATCGTGTCAGATTCAAACTTGGATTAGTACCAAAAAAAAACCAAAAAGATTGACAAATCTCCCTGATCAAGGAAGAAATCTAATTGATTGCAGTTAGCATTTAAACCTACAAGAAAGCAAAAGTCAAAATGTTCAATAAACCATGCAAGAAACTAAGATAACAGACCAGAAAGATAATAAAGAACCCGAAGACATCAGATTAAAGGATAGCCAATGATATACACCAACAAAATGATTACCACCATAAATACTTACAACCCACACATAACAATAAGGAGTGAAGATAGAAATAATTACCACCATAAATACTTACAACCCACACATAACAATAAGGAGTGAAGATAGAAATAATGCTACAACAAAAACGACCAAGGACACTGGAATCATAAAATAGTTACGTTTCAAATCAAAAGAAAAGGGTTTTTAACATATTCAAACTTGAAAATTAAATAATTTTGTTTTCAGTATGTCAACACCCATTTCCATTTCGATATTCACAGAGTAATAGAGATCAAGTTCCACAGGCATACAGAAAAATACATATATACTGATAAAAGTATTTGTTTACAGTCCAAAGTTAAGATACAAAATGTGACAATATTTACAACATAAGCTATCTATAACCACAGACTTTAACTTCACCTCAAGACACGTGCCAATCACTTTCCTTTATCCACGTCCTTGCCTTTTGATCTGCTAGCACCCGCTGAGATGTTTGGTTTAGAAAAAGGGGTGAGATTCCAAGGAATCTCAGTAGAAACATACGATCAACACATAAAATGCGTCGTATCAAGTAAAATGAAAACTCATATCATCCGTGTGTGTACAAAAAATTCAGGGCCAACTAACCCGTTGAAACCTCTACATGTACCTCAGCTGAGTCCTTGACTACAACTAGGTAAGACTAGTGTACCTCAACTAGGTCCTAGACCACAGCTAGGTAATGTGCCTCCAGCACGTGTTCAGATCACAAAATATAGTAACACGCATCATACAAATAGTCACATAGTATATGAGAGATAGTAGTTCCTACCTTGACCTCTTTCCTATCTCAAAGGGTCTGCATCGTAAAACGTGTCAACTATAGACATCCAACTTGATCTAAAACATCAAATGTACAAGAAATAGGTTATAACCTATCCAAGTATCATTTTAGACACTTCCATAGTGTTTCTTATGGTTATATTAGCCTATGGTGAAAATTTACCAAAATGTCCTCGAGACCCTGGCCCAACCCTGCCGTATCCAGCCCGATGGCACATTTTCCCAAATTTTTTACTAGGGCTATCCTAACGTATTTTCGTCCAAGGAATCCATTTCCGGACTCAAAAGTACCAAATTCAATGTTAAATTAAGAAATTGCCCTTGGCAGCCCTATTTTTAGGGTTTTAGGGGCGTTTCCGTAATTATGTTTTCTCGGCCTTTTCTGAAAAAGTGTCCAACTGTAACCCCACCTAATTTTTCCTCCTAAACCCAATGGAACCATAAAATAATTGAAAATCCAACTCTAAGGCCCTCAAACATCCCTGGCTAAAATTATGGTGTTCTCCGGAAAAAATCGGGGTTTTACGATTTCGGCTCCGTAAACACGTTCCTTTCTACTCCTAACCACTTTATTAACCATCTAATTGAGTTATAACAACCATTTGAACTAAAATTGAACAGCATATCCCTTAGGCACACACTTTTCCAAAATTTAAACCAATGGCAATCCAGCGAAATTTCACCGATTAAATTGCCTACAGCAGCCAGAATAGTTAATATACGAAGGTTTGAAAGTTACCTCAAGCTCCCACAAGCTTTTCCCAAAAATGGCTGAAACCCTAACCTTTAGAGAACAAATTTTTGAGCCTCCAAACCCTAAAGAACAAAGAGGAGTAGCTTAGAGTCGGAGTTATACGCGTTAGGAGCGAAATCGTCGGAGAAATCGGCTTACCTTGTGATTTTTCTTCTCTTTCTCTCTCTAAACTCTCTCAACTTTCTCTCTCTTAGTTCAGGTATGTTGCAGCATGAAAATGGACTGAAGAGGATGATGATATATTTATTTATCATATATTTTGCAATATTTTATTTATTTGTTTTATTTTCCAAAATTTCAAAAATGAACTTATGTACATATAACCATACTCATTAAGCCCAATCAATATTTTCTTATTTATGCCACATGTAGGAGACACCTAGGGGTCCCTCCCTATGGTATCAATTGGCTTCACAACTTGTCCAGGTTACGTATACACGTAAAGTCTCAATTTTGGTCAAAATTGCACTTTTTGCTCAAATTTTCCATAAATTCATATTAAATTGACCAAAATATTCTAAATATATTTTTAACCTTTATTTTCCTTAATTAATTGAAATTAACTTTAATTAATTGGAAAATAATTTATTTTGTACTATTTTGGCAAAATTACAATTTTTCCATTACCTTTCTAATCTAATTTCTTTTCTTATTTTTCTTTGGCCAATTTCCGTCTATTTTTGGACCAAATATTTTCTCTAATATTCCTTCATTTTTGGACCTTAATATTGGGCTTTTTAAATTAACCAAATTAATTCCTTAATTATTTTTGCCCAATTTATCATGAAATTGAACATTTATAAATTCATAAATTCAAAATTCATGAATATTCACCATTTTATTGAATTTCTCAAATATTTACAATACTTTTGGTGAATATAAATTTTGGGGTGTTACACAGTACATGACTATGCAAAACATGTCAAGCTTCTTAAAAAAAAGTAAAAAAAAAAAAACTTTGTTTATGTCTTTATAATATTTAATTAAAAATATTTAAAATATTAAAAAAATTATTCTTAGTTATATTTTATGTATATTTTGAATTTTTTATTATATATATATATCTTAATAAAAAAAATATGACAAAAAAATCCTTTGATTTTTTGGTTAAAAAAATCCCTCAATTTTTAAAGTGGAGTAAGCCGGAACCAATTTCCCTACCCATCCTTTGAGGGTCCACATTCCCTGCTCAGTGAATCTATGAGTAGGGCATGCTCATCCCTCAAAATGTGAGGGAACGTATTTTTTATTTTTTTTATTTTTTTTATATTTGTATTTATTTAGATTAAATTATATGTTGTACCTGAAAATATTTTTGACACCCATTATCTTAAATTAATTAATTTCTACTATATCTAACATCCAAAAATATTTTTTCAGTAGCACCCAATATTCTAAAATATTTTTTCAGTAGCACCTAGTATCTCGGATAAATTTAATTAATTAATTTTTAGTGCATATAGCACCATGGAGTATTTTGTCAGTAGCATTCACTAACTGAAACAAATACTCTATAGTGCTAAATGCACTAAAAATTAATTAATTTGAGATGTTTGGTGTTACTAAAAAACACTTAATGCGGTGAAATACAACTTATTTTAAATACGCTATAGTGCTGGATTCATTCTTTGGATAGGCAGGGAGAGCTCATCTCATCTCTGGATAGTCCAGATTTAATTTTTTTTAAAAAAAAATTATTTTAATGAATAGAAAATCTAAAATAAAGATAATATCTTAACTTACATTTTTTCAAAAAATAATTTTTTTCATTTAAAAATCACTAGTTAAGAAAAAGGGTAAATGTGCAAAAATAATAATATTGTTCTACGCTTTGAGAATCTAACAAAATTAATATTTGATAGGTGCAAACATGATTATAAACAATTTTTCAGGGAGCAAAATTGAGAATGTCATTAACTTACTGTTCGGTTCGCCACTTTTCTCTTAGGTTCCACGTCATAACAGCAGGAGTGTCAGGCACTATACTACCATTCCCCTCACTTTTCATAACTAGTCTAAATAAAATGCAAATATTGTTATTTTTTTGTTTGCTTGTTTGTATATTTACACTACTAGAAAAAAAAAAAAAAAAAAAAGCCTTTAAGGCTGCTACATCTAAACCTCTATAGGTAAAGACTGTTTAAAAACTATGACTGGTGGCATTTTTATAAATATTGATATAACTAATGCGGCAAATGTAGTTTTGATAAGTATTAAATATATGAAAATTTTAATTTTGATAGTTTAAATTTTTTAGTGTGGTCTCTTCTCTCAATCAACGTTATTTGTACTAGATGACAATAATAGGAAGCGTGAAAGACAATTTTAATTTGGAGAAACGAGAGGAATGAAAAATTTAAATAGATAAGACAGTTGAAGAGTACCTTAATTGATTGAATTGAAGTGGCTTCAAATTTTGAAGAGACGTTTTAAGAAGTTTACATTGGAAGCCAAAGAAACTCTGAAATATTTAAGAACAGTTGTAAAGAAATTGTAGTATCTAAAAGGATATTGAAACTGGTTGGTTGAGCGAGACTGGTCTAAGAAGAATTTAAATCTTGAAAATTCATATATGTAATACTTATCAAAATCACATTAAATAATAATCAGTTTAAAAAATATTATTTAGATCTTGGGGATGTGCTACCGATTTAAAGTTGTATTAATATTTATAAAAATATCACATGTGATAGTTTTTAAACTGCCTCCACCCATAGAACTTTAAATATGGCTGTCTTAATGGCCTTTTTTCTATTAATGTAAATATACAAACAAGCAAACAAACAAATAACAAAATCTGCATTTTATTTAGACCGGTTATGAAAAGTGAGGGAAATGGTAGTATAATGTCGTGGCACCGAGAGAAAAGTGACGGACGTAGTGGCAAGTTAACAGCATTCTCAATTTTGCTCCTTGAAAAATTGTTTATGACCATGTTTGCACTTATCAAATGTTAATATTGTTAGATGCTCAAAGTGCAAAACATTATTATTATTTTTGCACCTTCACCCAAAGAAAAATTAAATCTGGGCCGTCTAAATGAGATGAGCTCTCCAAAGGATAGGGAAACCAGTTCCAGAGGAAGCCCATATATGTTTCTCATAAGCCCATTAAGCATAATTTCATATGCAGTTGATTGGGCTGTGTATTATAAGCCCAATTTAGATTGGCAATGCCATATGTCGCTTTAGACATGGTTCAAATTTGAGCATAACTGTTCCAGCAACAATTCGCAATTTGCATAACTAGGAGTGTTTTCAGGACACAGCGTGAAAATATTTAATTTTTTTTAGAGAAATACATATTTTTGCTTATGCAAAATGTGAACTGAAATATTCAAGAAATTCTTGAGTTGTAGGTATATGGGATATCTGACGTACCTCCCTCTAATTCCTAATGCCTCAAGCTCCCAATTTCGTTTTTTAATCAATAATTTTTATATAAACTAAGAGACATTCTAATATATCTTGTAATGATGTTATTTTAGATTTTTTTACAATTTTTTAAAAAATCAGAACTATACTATTTTTATGGTGTTTAAAAAACATAAAAAAATACAAAATTACACACCATTTTGTAACTGCAAGATATTATTATAATGCATCTTTATAGAATATAATGGTAAGAAAATAGAGAAAGTTGGAATTAGAAAAGATATTAGAAGGGCAGGCCCAAACTGAAAGCAGACTTTTCCTTTTTTTTTTTTTTTTTTCTTGTGTGCTATCTTCGCCTAAGATTAAAAAATGGATTATTCATATTTAATATTTTTTAAAATTATTATTGTTATATTTTATAAATTAAAATTTTTCTATTTTTTCTGTATCGTTGTTATTAACTGTATCAATAGAATTTTAATAGTTTAAGTTTATCTGTTTTTGTTTATAATAATAATGTTATAAAATAATATTATATCTAAATCATTCATTCTTTTTATTTAAAATTGGATATAAGATTTTGAGGGGGGGGAATCAGAAAGAGAATAATGAGATTATATGCACCAAACCCGAATTTTGGCCATCCAAAACCAGTTTAAAGAATAAGAGTGGAGTGAAATACAAGTAATGATTAAAGATTTTAGTTTTTTTTGGCTTAAACAAGAAAACAAATTCATTCGAGATGACTATATATATATCAACATTTCCAATGAGACTATGAGAGCTAGGTTGTGTCACTAACTTCATTATGAAAAATCGACACCTTTCGCACTATGATCAAGAGAAATTTGATGTACACGAGCTAGATTCTTCCTCATGATTGTTCTTTTATTTATTTTCCATGACTAATTGAATTATTACTCTGTGAGTAACTTTTTCCGAAAATTGGAGTTGTTTTTTCTGAATTGGAATGATAAAAGCAACGAAAATATTTATGAAAGCAATGATGCAAAAATTGGATATTATTATTTATTGGTGCAATAATAATAAATACTATAAGGATGCTGTGAATACACAATAATTGCATCATGAGGTAGAACGCAAACTAAATCATCATCTTTCATTTTTCTCATTAATCATAAATTGCAAAACCCTTCGTGACTAATCAATAGTAATCATGCCACTATATGTATTGTTCACTTACATTATTAAAAAAACAAGTTTTTAAAAGATAAAGTGAATTGAGGTTTTATATTTAAGATCAAAACAAATGTCAACCCCCGTTTCCATTTCGATAATCAAAGAGTAATAAAGACGGAATTCAATGGGCATACAGAAAAGTACAATTATACTGATAAAAATATTCGTTTACAATCCCAACGTCGTTCGTTTACAATTCAGATATTGTTCGTCGGCGGAAACAGAAAATACAGCGGAAGTCTTAATATTTACACCTTTCACCAAAATATCACAAAATAGACTAATTATGACCACGATCTTTTCCTCGCATCGAGACACGTGCCGATCACTTTCCAACGTCAACGTCTTTGTCCTTTGGCCCACTGGCACCCGCTGAGGTATTTGTTTAAAAATAGGGTGAGATTCCGAAGAATCCCCGTAGAAACATAATATCATTCATAGAAAATGCGAAAAGTAAATGTGTCATGCGCCAAGGTATGCACAAATTAATGAACAACATAAACACATCATCGTCATGTATACATGAGTAGGGCCCAGCCCCACAATCTACACCGGTTGGACTTCTGCCAACTCCCAGTGTAAGTGCACCTCTGGCACTAACAGCCTCTCTCTAGGCAAATCATGTTATTAATAAAGTGCATTTACAAAACAATGGCATCCACACAATCACATAACTTATGGCATAGTGTATGAAGGATAATGTCCCTACCTCGAAGCTTTAATATCCCCTTTTAAATGTGTCTCGAAGAACGTGTCGTATCCGGCCTCCGAATTGGTCCTAAAATATTAAATGTACCAGAAATAGGTCATAACCTATCCAAGTATCATTTTAGACTCTTCCATAGTGTTTATTGAGGTTATATTAGTCTATGGTGAAAATTTACAAAAATGTCCCCGGGAACCCGGCCCGGCCCCGCCGTACCGGCCCGATGGCACGTTTTCCCAAAATTTTGACTAAGGCTATTCTGCCTTATTTTCGCCCAAGGAATCCATTTCCGGCCTCGAAATTACCAAATTCACTGTCAAATTACGAAAATACCCTTGACAGCCCCTATTTAGGGATTTCAGTGGCGTTTTCGTAAATATGCTTTTTCGGCCTCTACCGAAAAAGTGTCCAACTGTAACCCCACCTATTTTTGCCCACTGAGTCCAATGGAACCATTTATTTCATGAAAATCCAACTCCAACTACCAGATCTGGTTCTGGCCGAAATATTAGGGAAAAAATGGAAAAATGAGGTTTTGTGTTCTAGTTTCCAAAACTTGTACTTTTTCACTTCTAACCCTTGATTAACTCATTTAAACACTTCTTAACCATGATTCAAAGAAATTTGGGCAGCATAACCCCTTAGGATTAGCACTTTCCAAATTTACAAACTCAACAAAATAACCAAATCCAACCATAATCATCAACAACAACCACATACTAGCATGATCTTAGGATTTGTGAAGTTACCTTCTTGAGTTCTTGAAATTTCTCTCTCTAGGAGTCCTCCTCTCTCTCTCCTTGAGCTCAAGATTTGCTTGCTAAACATAGTGTTTCATGGAGAAGAAGAGATTAGAGAAGAGATTATACAAATTGGAAGCCTTAAAACTTGGATCCACAAGGACTTACCTTAAGATTTCTCCTCCTTCTCTCTAGAATTCCCAAGCTCTCCCTCTCTCTCCTTTTCTTGTTGCAAGAGATGAAAATGAAGGTAAGAGAAAGATGAAGCCTTGCTTCATAAGCTTCATAAATATCTCACCTAATTTCTCTTAATTAACAAATGGATAGGAAATTTCTTTATGACCTCATCTTTAATCTTAGCCCTTGATCTCATCAATGGTTGAGATTGCAACACCTTTTATGTACTTGGCCTTATCCACCTCCAACTTGTCTCATAAGCCTCTAATTGCAATTTAACCAATTCTCCTCCATTTGGTTAGCCCAAAAATGTCTTAAGGCCCTTCATGCACACAATTTGGTCTTTCATTCCATTAATCAAACTACATGTGCCAAGAAATCATATTTTAATCCAATTTCCACATGTGCTCATATCTTAGAAATTCTTATTTAATTGTTTGGCATTAGATGATGCCACTTGGCATGTTTACCTTCCAAGTAAATATTTCCCTTCTACTAAATATCCATCAATAAAAGAAAAATATGGGCTTTTACTTTATTCCACAAATCTCAATTTATTCCACCAAGATTATTCAATTTATACATTTTCCTTTATTTTCCTTGATTAATTGGAATTAACTCCAATTAATTGGAAAATAATTAATCTTGGGCTAAATTGGCAAAATTATAATTTTGCTATCACCTTTGTAATTTAATTCAATTCTTGAATTCATTTACCCATTTTCTTATGAATATGAATATTTCAAAATTCATAAGATCCAAAGTTCATAAATATTCACCATTTTATTGAATATATATAATAATTACAATATATTCTTGGTGAATAAAATTTGGGATGTTACAACAAACCAATTAACCAACCCTTATACTTAATATCAAAGGGGTACCATACGATATTCATCATTTCTTTACTTTTGAATATCAACTAAATGTGTCTAAAGTTAAGGGAGCATGGAATAAAGGAGAGGGAGCATGGCATAAAGTTAAGGGAGCATGGCATAAAGGAGAGGGTATAGTGGGAGGTATGGTTGGAGGGATGGTGCATGCAAGGTGGAGTGATCTCAACCCTTAATTTTTCAAGGGCTAGAAGAAAAGATGACTAAGTTAATACACATTTTCCCTTCCTCCTTCATGTGCATTTCGTCCAAGGCGAGAGAGAGAGAGAGAGAGAGAGAGAGAGAGAGAGAGAGAGAGAGAGAGAGAGAGAGAGAGAGAGAGAGAGAGAGAGAGAGTGAGTTTGTGAAGTTTTTGGGAGTTAGAGAGAAGAAGGAGCAAGAAGATTAAGGCAAGTGTTATCTCTTAAGCATTTTCCTTGTGATCTTCCATGAAACTATCTCTAAACTCTCCTTCTTCAATGGAATCCATGTCTTAGAAGGCACATTCTTAGCTCAAGGGGAGAGAGAGGAGACGCATTGAGTAAGAGGATCCAAGGAGTTTAAGAGGTAATTATACCAATTTCAACTTTATGTTAGTATGAAGTTGTTATCGGTAATGGTTGGTTGGTTTATGTGATTTTTGGTTAAGTTATGAAATTTGAAAAGTTATAACCCTAAGGGGTTATGCTGCCCAAAATCCTTTAAATCATAATTATGAAGTGTTTAAATAAGTTAACTAAGGATTAGAAGTAGAAAAGTACAAGTTTTGGAAACTAAAACACAGCACCATTTTTCTATTTTTCTTCATATTTTTGGCCAGACCAGAAATGGTACTAGGAGTTGGACTTTCAGGAAATAAATGGTTCCATTGGACTCAGTGGGCAAAAATATGTGGGTTTACAGTTGGGCACTTTTTCAGTAGAAGCCGAAAAAGCATAATTACAAAAATGCCACTGAAATCCGTAAATAGGGGTTGTCAATGATATTTTCATAATTTTACAGTGAATTTGGTGATTTCGAGCCCGAAAATGGATTCCTTAGGCGAAAATAAGTTAGAATAGTCTTAGTCAAAATTTTGGGAAGACATGCCATCGGGCCGGGTATGGCGGGAGCCCGGCTGGGGTCCCGGGGGCATTTTAGTAAATTTTCACCATAGATTAATATAACCACAAGAAACACTATGGAAGAGTCTAAAATGATACTTGGATAGGTTATGACCTATTTCTGGTACATTTAATATTTTAGGACCGATTCGAAAGCCGAAACGACACGCGTTACGAGACACACCGAAAAAAGGGATTATAAAGCATTGAGGTAGGGACATTATCCTTCATACATTATGCAATAGTTATATGATTATGTGGATGTCATTGTTTGTAAATGCACTTTATTAATTAACATGAATTACCTAGAGAGAAGCTGTTAGTGCTAGTGTGCACTTACACTGGGAGTTGGCGGATGACCATCCAGTGTAGATTGTGGGGTTGAGCCCTATTCATGTATACATGACGATAATGCGTTTATATTGTTCATTAATTGGTGCATTCCTTGGCGTATGTCATATTTACTTTTCGCACTCTCTACGAACGACATCATGTTTCTACGGGAATTCTTCGGAATCTCACCCTATTTTTAAACAAATACTTCAGCGAGTACCAGTGGGGCAAAGGGCAAAGAAGTAGACGCCGAAAAGTGAGCAGCACGTGTCTTGAGGCGAGGATATGAACGTGGTTATACCTTAGTTTATGCCTTAATATTTTGGAAAATTTGTAAATATTATATTTCCGCTGTATTTTTTGTTTTCCGTCAATGAACAATAACAGAATTGTAAACGAATATTTTTATCAGTATAATTGTACTTTTCTGTATGCCCATGGAATTCCGTTTTTATTTTTCTCCGATTATTGAAATGGAAACGGGTATTGACAATTCCCGCTAGAATATTCCCATTGAAGCTCCAGCGGTAACTGGTGGGGATAATATTTTTTGAATATATATATATATATGCAATTTCGTCATTTTCTTTTACTTTTTTTTTTTAAAAAAAATTGAACTTAACATCTCTTTAGAATTATAAATATTCAAAACATCTTTTTATCTTCAAACATTTTTAAACTTCTTTATAAGGGGATTTCCCTATAAAGAATAACCAAATTATGAAAGTTAACAATACAAATTCCCAATAAAAATGTTTGTACGAAAAAGATGAACATGTAACATCATACTATGTTACTCAACACATAAAAATGACACAGTGAAGCTTTTATATAAGAAATGTTTAAACTTTAATTTCATTGACCAACGAGAAAAATAAGGTACATGCCTTATATTAAATTCTGCAAAGTGCAAACTTGTCTCTAATTATCAATTATGTTAAAAAATTAAAAAGCAAAAGGTGGTTCTTCAGAGTTTCACTTTTACAGCCTCTTGTACACTTTGCTTTGTGTTGTCAGATTTTTCCTTTTTTTTCTTTTCTTTTTTAAAAGCACGTCATTAATTTTTGCTCCCATTTTTGGGGCCAATTATCCCCCCCCCCCCCTTCTGGTTTTGGCTACACCAAAAATTTTAAGTTGATACCAATATTCTGAAGACCGGATTGGACCAGTCAATTCAGGTTGGAAACATGTCAATCGATAATCCAATTAGTCCGGTCTAATAGTTAACCCCAGTTCAATTGAACTTTTGTGGATTGGCAGGTTTTGTTTAAAAAAAATATATTTTATTCAGAATTTTATATAAATAACCCTGAAATCTTCATTTTCTTATTGAGTTAAGTCTGAGCTAACCCACTGACTCTTGATCCAATACCTCAACCTATTCAATGACCGGTCCGGATTTCAGAACTTAGGTTGATACCCGTGAGGCACACTAGGTAAATTAAACATCAATTTTATAATCACTAAAAATGGATGTAGCAGATTTTTAATTGTTGGTAACTTGATCTGTGTAATAAGAACCAAGCTACTCGGGCAAAAAAAAAAACAACAAAGAAAGAACCAAGCTCCTGGTTAGCTTCCCTCTGTTGGCAAAAAAACAAAAAAAAAAAAAAAACAGAGAGTGAGAGAGAGTAGCTTACGTTTCATATGAATTAATTTTATATAGAATATAATGGAGTTGTACGATAAATGTAGTCAATCTCACGTAATGAAATACGGTTTTGAAGTTGTAAATAACATTTTTAATATGACACTTTATTTATAAAAGATTTTGTTTGTTCAAGGGCAATTTCAATAATAATGGTTTCATTAAAAACAAATATAATTTCTAACTCTTCATTTCTTATCAAATTAAAAAAAAAAAAAAGATTGCTAAATACATATTATTAGCGCTTGTATCACTTTTGTCCTATTTATAAGTCCCTTTTAACTAATTTTCACATATCAAGGAGAGTTGGTTAACTCATTAACTATGGGCTAAATTTTCAATTTCGCCCTTATCTATGATTGGTTCTAAAAGTCAATATGAATAAATTCCTTTTGTTTATATTGCAATTAATAGGGGTAAAAAAGAATAAAATGCATTTACTGCCCTGAAAATAAACTTATAAATAGGACCAAAGTTTTTTGTCAAAAAGGACTTATAAATAGAACCAAAATGATACAAGTGATGAAAGCAGAGATATAATAAAATAAATTAAGCTACATGTTTAAAAATTGGCCAAAACAATTATATATTTAAGAAAATTAGAAGTTATAATGATGGAGACTACATTAAAAAATTATTTTACTCCATAAGGATTTAATGACGACTTTTTAGGTGATCGGACTAAATTGATAATAATGCGGATCAAGACAGATTAAAGGATAAAAACTGAATCCTAGTGTTTGTTTGGAAACTCCTTGTCAAAGTAATGTGAAAATGGGTTTATCTTGAAAGTCACAAAAGCATGTTACCGACTAGGAAACAAACACATGCCTAGTCTAAGAACTTTAAATTTATTTTATTTTTCCCCTATACTTTTAATATTTATACTTATCCCTCCAATTGCATGATATACAACCTTTTTCCCACTTTTTCTCTAGGTATTGAAAGAAAAGTGGCAAAAAGGAGTAGTAGGCATGAGTGATCTAAAGCAACGTAGCTCGTGAAAAAAGTGAGTAACATTGCCAATTTGGGTTAGTACAAGATGGTCAAGAACAAGGAAATAAAGCAAAAACTCTTGTGGTGATCCATAACTAAAAAGGGTACCGCAAGAGCAAATATATTGTAAGAGCTAATATTTAAGTTTGGTCTGTAACACCTTAATCCAGATCTCTCAAATTTATAATTTTTACTTCTAAATTCTCTATATTGATAGTACATATTAAGAATATTTATATCTGTTTTCAAATACAAATAATGAAAAAAGGGTATTCCAAAAAAAAGGAACTAACACAATCTTTTTACAAATAGCTAACTAAACTACCAACAAACGATTGGTTGAGATGATAAGCAGTATTAGGAGTGTTTATGGGCAGGGCATGACCCTTGCCTGATGCCAAGCCCGGTGAAAGTCTAAGTAATTTCTAGCTGAGTGGACTTTTATGCCTGAGAATCACCCTAAAATTAAAAAATAAAGAAGCATAAAAAAAATATAGTTTGATATTTCAAAAACTTATTCTATACAATAGTCCTTTGTAGATTTTATTTCTTATATTCAATTCATGGGCTAATAAAACAAATTAATTCAATAGATATTATTTCTTATTATTTAATAATAATTTATTTCTCCAAAACTCAATTTACCAATTTCTTAATTAAATATGTTTATGAAAAAATTTGCATTTTTTCTGAGTAAATAGAAAATATCTTTATTCATTATATTCTAACTGAATGGTAGGTAAATACTTGTTAAATTTTATCAAATAATGAATATATGTGTATATATATATATATATATATATATATATATATATATATATATATATATATATATATATATATATATATATATATATATATATATATAACATAATTATATATAAACGTTGGGTAGGGCCAAATGAGCAGGGCAGCATACCTTGCCCGGTGCCCAACCTTGCTCTGTATTTGGCCAAGCTCGAAAATACCTAAATGATTTTATGGGCTGATTTTTTAGGATTGGGCTGAGAGTTTTTTTACCAAGCTCGAGTAGGTATTGCAGGCATTTGGAATTTATGAACACCCCTAAGTGGTATCACCCCCGTAAAAATCAGAATATAAGTCTAAATATTGGAAAACATATAAGTCCAAATATTGAGAAACATACTTATCAGAAGAGGATATAACTCATTAAATGACATCCTCTAACTCCTCAGGCCCGAACTCGGCCTAATAGAGAAGGTCAAGTCTGGAATCAGCATCGAATACCTAGTGGTGAGGTTTTCCTTTGTACCAAAATAATAATTCAATTAATTTTCTTAATTCTAGAAATTAATTATCTAATTCCTATATTTAGTATTAGGGACTACAAAATCGAAATTGAGGATAATGCATGTTTGGGTCTGAAGAAGAAGGGAGAGAGAGGGGCAGTCAAAGTGAAGAAAAAGAAGGGGATGATGTTTATAGCCTTTAATCTTACAACAAACAGCTTTCACTAACCGACTCATTGGTCCCATCATTCCTAAAGCATTTTGTTTTGTTTTGTTTTTTTAAATAATTTCCTTTTCTCTTTTAAGATAAGAAAAGAGACTTTTGTTTTCTCCAATAAAATCTCTTCTTACAATAAAGTGAATGAATCAAACCCCTCCCTCCCTCTCTCTAAATTTCTCTCCCTTTCTAAAGTTTCTTGCACTTTTTACGAAAAACATCTTTCTATCCCTTTCTCTCTCTCTTTTTTCTTGCTTTTTTTCTTTATTTTATTTTATTTTATTTGTAGGGTTCCTATCTTTTATGTATCAACCTCCTCTTCTTCATTATTGCTTTCATGCCAAAACTACCATGTGCATTTCTCTCCCTCTCTCTCTCTTCTTTGAACATGCATTTCTCTGCCCTTCAAAACGTTCAAATAGTCTTCTCACCTCACAATATTTCTTCTTTATTTAACAAAATATATGGTATTCCACTCCACTTACTATTACTTATCTTGATTTTCTTAAAACAAATGGTAGTAAGAAAACTATTTTCATTTTTTATATTATTTTTATTTATTTTTTATTTATAACCATTTTTTGTTAAATTATTTAGCAAAAAGTGCAGAAAGATCTCTCATTACAAAATTTATTATCCAAAAGTACTTAAAATTTATTTAATATCTTTAGGGGGTGTAGCTATTCTTCAACTATATGTAACTTGTCCACAATTATGTTCAAAATAGAAGAAATTTACACATATAACGGAAGATATGATACACGTGGCTAAAAAAAGGTTACACTTACTCAAAAATCTGGGTCCTTAAGTAATTTTGGAAATAAATCCTACAAAAAGAAAATTTTCAATTATTTTTCATTGATTTTTGTTATATTTGACCATTCTTTAAGCATTGACTTGTTTTCAAGTTTTTTTAAATAAATTTTGAATTTAAGCTTAAGCTTGGAGAGGATTTTATAATTGCCACCAAGGCATGGAGTGGGAGCCCAGATTCCAGTACGGAGAGAGGATTGCATATATGGGCCCACATCAAAATACTCAGAGCCCATGGGGTGTTTTAGGATGCGTGTGGGGCCCAAACAGGCAAGACAACTTAATGACAAAGATAAGGGAAGGACGAAAATGCCCCAGACGAGCTTTTATTAATAAAATGATAAAAGAAATGGAGGGGTCAAGTGTGCTTTTTTGAATGAATGATGAAAGATGGGTATAGGAAAAGGGGCGTGTTTGGCTGAGTAGGGTCTGCGACAGGGCGTCTGACATCAGCTGTCTTGGCTCCAAGTTGGCAGCCAACCAAACACTGAAACGGCATCTGCTTCTCTCTCTCTCTTCCTATCCATCTCTCTCTATATCCATCCTTCATCAGCGTTGTGAATATTCTTCGCCATCCTGTGTTTTGTACTACTCTGCTATTTCCCACAATTCTCTATTTCATTTAATTTAATTTAATTATTAACATTAGTTATGCATGTTTTAATATGCTTTGTTTTTCCAAGTGATATTTTCCTATCAAATTTTTTTTTTTTGGTTACTAGTACATATGGAAGGTCATGTTTGGTTGAAAACAATGCAATGTTGGCCTTTTTTGTTTTTTAACCAGCGGCCTTTTTTGGTTTTAATGGAACGGTGGCTTTTTTTTTTTTTTGTCCAACTTAATGGAACGGTGTATAATTCTTAGAGATGAAGGGTAAACTTATATATAATACCATAGATTATTTTATTATTTCATAGATTGTGTATATTTTAAAAAATTAAAACTGGAGATATTTGAAAACATGCTGATTTTTACAAAGGTTTTTTTATAAAATTTATAAATTTTTTAATTTTAACGTAAAAAATATTTAAAATAGTTTATCTTGTTTTTTAGGATTTAATTAAATTAATCAAATTATTTTTCAGTGATAACACAAAATATTTTTTTTACATGTTTGAAAAGCTAAAATGTCTTTAAAAAAATGCCACTTCAATTCTAAAATCCCCAAATGTCAATATATAAAAGGATATATTAGGGAAAAGGTAGGAATATGAAATATCAAAGCTTAAGCTAAAAGACAGAAATACCCTTTCTCTCATTCCCATGTTTCGTCTTCTTTACCCTGAGGTCTTCCCTCGCCACCTTTCTCCCTATACTATGTTACTTGCCGTCACGCACGTTGTCTCCTTGACTCCTTTCAGCTTCTTCTCCTTGGCAAACCCATATTTGAAAAGCCCTGAAGTTTTGCATGCAGGCTTGTGATATTTGCTTGCAATGTGTTCGCTGGAGACAATGCCGGACAGATCTGGATTTTTATTCTGATGGTTGCGATGATGTGTGTTCCACCAATATTTTACATATTTTAAATAAGATTTAAGTGTTAAAATATTACATCATTATCCTCTCCTTTAATTCCCACAATTCTTATTATGTGCCGCTCTCCCATCCCATGTCGTAGGTTGCGTTTGCTGAACAACCATTATTCGTTAAAGGAGAAGCAAGAAGAAGAACAACTAAAATACTAAGGGCCTGTTTGGGTGGAGGGGATAAAAAATAAGCCTCTTGGTATGAAAAATTGAAGGGAAGGGATTCTAAAGAAGAGGTTCCAAATTTCTCCCATCCTCTTATTTTTGTTCCCTCCAAATCAGAGGATTTTGGAAGGGATGAAAAATAAATCCCCCCTCTTTCCATCTCCTCCCTTTAAACCTAATAGGCCCTAAAAGAAATGCTCTTACACATAGGGCTGTTTGATACCTTCACTTGGTTTGAAAGACAGCCACGAGGTCATTGCCTCATCACCTTCATAGTTCATAATGCACTGTATACATTCAGGTCAATTGAATTAAAACTTCTCTCACATACTTACCTCGTATATCGTAAATTACATAAAAAATATAACTTCTACCGCTAATCTTACAAATACAAAGTAGTCAATAGGTTCTCTAATTGGATTTGTGAAAAAATTAGCTAGGGACTTGGTGGTGAAAGTTTGCCGAGAATATCCTTTTCTTCTTTCTGGTTTAGCTTATAAAATTTTTGTAGAAGAATTATTGTCAGACCATTAAACATGCATGCCCACACCCAACTTCTTTCTTTTCAATGGCAGATTCCCCAGCAAGGGAAGTGGAGGAATTAGAACTTAACGCATGCATGGGGAGAGAAGACAAAAAGGGAATGAAATAATGAAAGGAGAGGGTGCTGGCCGAGGATGGAGAGGCAGATGATTAGCTCAGTGAAGAGATTGTCATTATTGTTGACGAAGAAAAAAACTAAAGGCGGAGGGAGAAGACATGAAGGGAGAGACCACAAAAAGGAACAAGAGTGGGCAGTTTGGTCTTTTCACCCAAATATTAAAAACCCTGATCCCTACCTCCTCCCCTCTCTGTCCTTTCCCTTATTTAGATGACTTTTTAGGATTTTTGAAGTTCTTAAGGTTTTTTTAGGGATCTCCCCAAATGTTTTTGCCTTAATTTTTCATTAAAATGTAATAAAATTAATTAAGATCTTGACGATGAAAATTTTAATATGTTTATGCACTAGGAATATTATTCCACGGCTACGATAATGAACCGCTAAAAGTAGGCTAAAATATACTTTTAGTTCTTTAGGTTTATATGAGGTATATTTTTTATCTCTTAATTTTATAAAGTATACTTTTTATCTTATAATTCTAAAACCGTTAATGTTGTTAATAGAAAACATTGACGTAGCAAACTCAAGTGATGGTGATATAATTAAATGCTATTAATCCTAATTTTAAACTATGTGTAAAGTAAAAGATATCTAAAAAACTTGTGAAGTCATTAATTTCAAAACCTTGATTGTATTAAGAAATTTTAATTTAATAATCTAAATATATTAGTTCAATTTTCTAAATAACAAATCTTGATTTCATTTGTAGTGATTTGTCGGTTTATTTTAGTTTAATAATCTAAATATATTATATTAAAAATTAAAACTTAAATATATTTTGTCAGCTACATAATCATCATTTGAGTTTGCTACATCAGTATTTTCCATTAGAAATATAGAACCAAAGTATATTTTATAAAATTAAGGGACAAAAAATATAGCTTATGTAAAACTTAAAGGATTAAGAATATATTTTAGCCTAAAAAAGTAAATAATGAAATGTGTTGTTTTAACATTACAAAAAAAAATTGTCGAAGGTTTTGTGGCATAGTGATATATGAAATCCCCTTTGAATATGATGTTGTGACTTCCCCTAATAAACATTACAAAAAAAAAAAAATCCTCAAATTATACTTAAGAAACTCAATTATTAGCATTTAAAAAAAAAAGATTCATAATAAATAATAATATATAGACGTGGGTGTGTTATGCCCCAAAACGAAGTGACAGTGGACAAAATCCAGGGAAGGTAAAGGAGGGACAAGGTTTTTGACCAAACTGGAAAATGAGAAACTAATTATGGGAAAGACACAACTGACACAAGCAAAAATTAAAAGCAAAAGGTTTGATTCTACTCCAACTACTGCCTCTTGCAGCTTTGCCCCATTTCTCATTTCAAACATGTCCCTGCAAAATTCAATTTAAAAATCAAAACCCTAAAAAATTTTAATTTTTTTTTCTCTTGGGAATCCTGATGTGATATTCAACCAAACCCTCTTTTCCATTCAGTGTTTTGCTTCCATCTTTAATCTTTTGATTCTGGTACATTTTGATTGACATCTTTTCTTGGACTTTTATCATTTAATTATTGCCTTGCTTCTTCAAATATCTAAACTCAGTATTTTCATACGTCATATATATAGAGTCCTAGAGTTCGAAACTTTGAGTCAGCATATATAATTTATTAACAATTGCTAAAAAAAATTAGTGCCCCTAGTTTTAAATGAGGTCGTTATAATTTATTTTGGTTAAATTGGCTCCTTATGATTTGATTTGATAATTTTAATTTATACTCTTTCCGTCCTAAAATATAAGTTTTAAATTTATAAATGGGCGTGTCCAAAATAAAAGCTTCATTTTAGGTTTATCAAAGAATTTAGGGAGAATTATTGAAAAATATTTTGGAAGCAAATTAATTGCTGATTGCTACCGAGCGTGCAAGTGATCTTCCGTGTGTGCAAGCGATCTTCCGTTTTGTGCAAATCATCTTCCGTGTGTGCAAAAGTCTTCCGTATAAATGTATAAGCAATCTTCCGTTATGTGTAAAACATCTTCCATTATGTGCAATGGTAGCATTCAGCAATTAATTTGCCAAAAAGATATTTATCAGCAATTCTCCCAAGAATTTATTGCATTTTTTTCAACTTTACTCATTGATTATCACTATAAAAAAATATTAAATTTTTGAAAGAATTTGCTAAGAAATTTATTTTCCTAGCAAATTCTGTCAGAAATCCGTCGAAATTCCATCGGAAAAGTTTCAGACAGAATTTTTTTCATGGGAAATTAGCCATGAAAAATATTTCATGGTAAATTTTGTTGCAGATAATTTTGCCATAAAATTACCTATGGAAAAATTTCATGGCTAATTCCGTAGGAAAAATTTAAAAAACATTATTCTTTTGATCAAATTTAATTTTAAAAATTAAAAAAAAATATTATTTATTAATTAAATTTAATTAAAAATAAAATTTAAATTCAGAAATTGGATAAAAATATAGTCATATGAAAATTTATATAAGATGTAAAATTTTTTAATTTGAAATTAATTTATATTAAAAATTATAAGAATATATAAAATTATTTTATATTATTATTACATTCATATTTAGTTTTTTATAATAATATATATCTATGTATAAGAAACAAATATATATTTATAAATAGTTGATTATATATAATTGTGTAATAATAAAATGCTGAAGCATTCTAGCCCAACTGGTAAGACATCACAAGCGTACGGACGAGGTCGTGGGTTCGAACCAAAGGAGGCCAAGACGAGTTGCATTTTCAGGAAAAGAGAAGTGACGACACGTGGTGGAGCTGGGCGCCGATAATAAGGTGGAGGCCATCAGAGTTGCCACCAGCTGGCTCTGACAATGAGGTGGCTGCCACATGGCATTTTTAAAATTTTAAAAAAAATTGCAACGGAATCTGAATTCCATCGGAAATTGGTTTATCAATCTATTATCAGCGACGTCAGAAATCCATTCCCGTCGCAATTTCGTGGAAAATCCTATCGGAAACTCTAAATTCCGTGACAAATTCCGTTGGAAATTCAATGTTTTTTTTATAGTGCATATTTGTAATGTTTATTATCTCTCACACTTATCTTCTTTACAAATAAGGGCATAATTAGAAAAAATACATATTTATTGCTTTTAACTACTCCTTTCGGTCTTATTTATAAGCAATTTTCTCTCTTATGGGGCTGGTCGTTTTTATAAGTAATTTTCACTTTTTGACTGAAAATGTATGCTTCTTTTTCCTATTTTACCCTGATTAACTATTCATTATTTTTCATATCTTATACTTATTATCTCTCATACTGTTTATCTATTCTCTCTCCTATACTTTTTTCATAAATAGGGGAATATATAGAAAAAATATGGCATTTTTGACACACTTATTACTTTTAACTACCAGTTTGTTTTGCACAATCAAGAGCAAAGTTGCTTATAAATATGACCGAAGGGAGTAATGTTAACTGGTTTTTTTTTATAGAAACTAATTGGTTATTTGAAGCTTATAATTAAAGAAGGAGGAAGCAACTTTTATGAAAATTCCCTTGTATAAATGGAGGGTGTTAAATGAAATTAAAAAAAAAGTTATATGTCATGAAATTCTAGAAAAAATAATTTTTTGTCCTTATAATTTGACTCGATTATAATTTAGTCCCTAAAACTTTAACTCAATGCAATTCATTATTTATCAACAAATTTTAATTGATGTTTCAAACAATGAAAATTTTAAATTCTTCTTCAGCTTTTGAATCTCCAAGGAACCTGGCAACTTGCACCTACTCTTGTATTCATAGTGCTTAGCTACATAAAAGTGTGTTCATTAAAAATATCTGTTTGTGCGTATCACATAACATATTTGTAAAGAATCATATTAATATTAATTGTAGTTGCGTTAAATTAAAGGAATTCAATTTCTTTTGAATAGTATTGTGAATGGAAAAAAAACATCAGAGAGTTATCTCCAATTAGATTAGATAAAATCACATTTAAAGAGATATTAAATTAAATATCACTAAATAAGGCATTGAGTTTGATTTTTTTTAAAAAATAAAAAGGATACTATGAGAGTCGTAGCTCAAGAAAAAAAAATGAAAAAATACACAAGAAAAAAATTGTCAAATTAGGGGGAAAATGGACATATATTAGTGGTGGACATTTTTTTATTATGTTATAAAGATTTAAACTTTAGATGTTTAACTTGTCATTTAAGATAATAACAGGACTAGTGGTGTGGTGCACAATCCTAAAAGTAGCAAGAAATTCTCGTAAACTATCATTTTTTTAGTTCTTACATAAATAAATTAATTTTTTTGTTATGAATTTTTTAACTTGTTTTTATGACTTAAAATATTTACATACAAATACAGCTTATTAAGTTCATGAAGTACGACTCCTTTAGTTTGTTAGAGACTTAATTAATTATACAACCTTAAATAAAATAATTAAGATCTGACCAAAGAGACCCATCATGATCTGGGATTACAGGCGTGCATTGGCAGACACAAATGACAAGTCTATGCAACCATAATAAATAGTAAATTAATTAACTAATAAATTACTTAAGTTTCATTGAAATTAATTATTTAATTAATCAATATGATTATAAAAAGATTAAATAATTTAATAAGACCCTATGTGGTGCATGTGTTATGTGGGATGGCCAATCCTGCTTCACCATGGGGAGAATTTCATAAACATTAATTACTTATTTTTTATTTTATTGTTTTAGCCATAACCTTCACACACACACGCACACGCACGTGTATGTGACTAATCCCCACTTGTCTTTTTTTTTTTTTTTTTTTTTTTGCCAACAACATCAACACTTGTTATCTCCTCAATAAATTTATTTTAAAATGTGTTGATATTTTTATGCATGTGCATACACCCATATCTTTATTACAGGTGCATTTTAAATGATTTTCACATATTAAAAAATGACATGTTAAGTAATTAAATATATCTTAAATTAATAAAAAATTTTAAATTTATCTTTGTAAAAAAATTTATTCAAGATATATTTATAAATCATTCTCATATCTCTCTTCTTTTTTTCAACCATAATTTAATAAGAAAAAAAATTGGAAAGCAGTAATTGATAATTCTTTTTAAGAATATTTATATTTTGGACAAAAACTTAACTTATAATAAATATTAGAGTGGCATATAATTTGGTTAAATTAAAATAGTCTTAAGGGAATCATTGACCCAGATTAATCTTCTTCCTTCCTGCCAATTACCATTTGGTTAAATACACAGTGCACAAACCAAATGGTTCGAAGTCATGTTGGCATTGACCCAGATTAATATAAAGATATTAATCTGTATATATTACATTCAAATATGAATAAAAAAATAAAATTTAAAATAAAAATATACTATATTAAATGGAAGTTATTTTTTGGAAAATTAACATGCCTAACTGATCAACAAAAGGACAAAACTTGGAAAGCAGTAATTGATAATTCTTTTTAAGAGAACTTACGTTTAGGACTAACAATTTCTTCCTTAGTGGACTTATAATAAGAATTAGGGCGGAATATAATTTAGTTAAATTAAAATAGCCTTAAGTGAATTAGTAACCTAGTTAAATATATAAATCTGTATATATTATATTCAAATACGAATTAATAAAAAATAAAAAATTTAAATATACCATCTTAAATGGAAGTTATTTTTTTTTAAAGAAATTTAACATGCCTAACTGATAAACAAAAGGACAAAACTTGGGTTCATTTGTTTGTATATATTAAGTCTAATTCTCCAATCAAATTTTATTATATGATTTTGTAAGACATATAAATAAAATATTAAAATTATATTAAACCATTATTGATAAAAAGAATGGATTGCATTAGGCCCCAATTAATTTGAGACGAAGAAATCAATTATTTTTATTTATAATTATAAGATTCAAACTCAATTTTGGTAATATCTACTTGTTTTGAAAAAGGTCCAAGGTACGCATTTAATAATAAACAATTTCGTTATGAACACTTATAAGAACTATATATTTTCGGGTGTAAAAGTAGACATAAACAATTTATTTAGATTAAATATAATAACACCGTTAAGGAGACTTAACTTTCATTACTTTTTGTATTGCGGGTCCCATCAATCTTCTCTCTTTATTGTTTTAATATTTTTTTAATGAGAAAATATCACTTAGATCTAGAGCCGGGAATCAAGCCAGGCTTATGATTTAGAGGCTCCAAAAGAAAGTTGGCCTAAAAGGGCTGACCCTCTGTAGGGTCGGTTCTTTTAGGCCCGTTTAATATTTTTTGAAAATAAATTAATATATGTAATATCATTATATCAAATTATCAATATAAGAGACACTTAAGTACCTAATAGAGTATTAATAACAGGCTAACAATTATTAAATGGTTTGATTTATTTTATTTTCTACAATAGTTTATTCATTTAAATTTAAAAAAAGGCTAATTTGGACATTAGATAATTATTTTAACTAAAAATTTATTAGTTTTAAAAATAGTGTATATCAATTTAAAGCAAAATAATAAATAAATTTTAAAATTTGAAAGTGAATTTTATTTGAATTAAAATGAGTTTAGATTCGTTTAGGCCTGAGCCCGTTAAGGGCCAGCCCTATAAGGCCGCGAGCTTCAAAAATTAGGGGTTTTACAGGCCCGTTTAGGTCCGAACCCATGAAAGGCTGGCTCGTATTCCCGGCTATACTTAGATCCCATGGAAACAATTTATTTCATTTAATCGCCAAACGATTTTGAAATTTCACAGCACCTCCTTAGGACAAAATGAAATTAAGTTTTGCAATAAAAAAACAATAATACTTTTATTTTATTTTTTTCATAAGAGCATTTAGAAAATAAATATGGTTATTTTCAAGACAAATAAAGATTTTTACAAGACAAATATATGAATTACCAAGATTTTTTAACTCCCTAGTCATTCACATGTTTGTCTTGTAAATATTTTTAATTGTCGTAAAAATGTTCATATTTGTTTTGTAAATACTCTTATGAAAAAATGAAATAAGGCATTATTGTCTTTTCATTGAAAAAACTTAATTTCAGTTTGACCCAAGCAGGTGCAGTGAAATTTCATAATGTTTTACGGTTAACTGAAATAAAATTGTTTTCATGAGGTCTAAGTGATATTTTTTCATTAAAAAATATTAAAATAATAGAGAGACAAGACTGATGGGACCCACTGTGTAAAAAGTAACGGAAATTAAGTTTCTTTTAACGGTGTTGTTATATCTACTCCCAAATAAATTCTTTATGCCTATTTTTACATAAAAAAATAGATAGTTCTTATAAGTGCTTATAATAAAATTATTCATTGCTAAATTTAAGCCTAAACCATTTGAAAAATTACGTTGGGTCTCAGCTAATTCAGATTGAGGAAGATCCCAGCACATGGGCTCAAAAGTATTGTCATAATACTTTTTTTTTTTTTTTTCATACACAAAGCCTGAACTTAATTAATCCTATGTTATTGAACGAATAACTACAAAACAATTGGTTTGAATATATTTAAGAGAACTGAATATAGAACCACTCGAGGCAATTGTGCAGGAGAATCTAGCAAAATCTTATGTACAATCATAAGAGAAAAACATAATTTTCAAAACTAAAATGGCAGAAGAGACATCATAAGCTAGTGTCCTTCTTAGATATGCACCACTATATGAAATGATGCTTCTTTGATATGCAGTGACGATATTCATGGCAGACACTATATGTGTGTGTGTGTGTAATTTATTTTGGATCATTATCAACTTGAAATGGGCATCAACTTGGTATCATTGGAGACACTTCAACTTAAAATGATGCCTTTTCAGTGAGTTGAAGAGTTCACTTTTTTTTTTTTTAGGTAAATCTCAAAGTGTCACAAATGGCAAGTGAATATGGAATAACTTCAAAGTGCTTTTTTATTTAATTCATAAAAAAGAGAGGCTAGAACTTGAATCTTCACCACTAGGCTTTCACATGATATCAAATTAGAAAGTTAATGGATTATTATGTCCTGATGTCCATCACTAAAGAAAGTTCAAAGCTTTATTTGACGGGTCAAATACAGCAAAGGACATTAATGCTAAAAATAAAGTCAAACAAACTCTCATTAGTATGAGTGCAAAGGAATTTCCTGCTACCAACAAAAGAGATTCTTGGTCCAAAAAACAAATAAAAGTCAGTGTTAAATCTTGGAGCTTCACACTCCATCTATGCACGAGTTCGACTAGCTAAGACATTTTTTTGGTGAACAAATATACATTAGTTTTTTTATATAAATCAATTATTCTTATATATTTTAGAATATATATTATGCTAATAATTTTTTTAATTAATATAAAAATAATCTGGGAAAAAATAATAATAATCATACAATATATGTGTTAGAAGAATTACTCTTTGTTCAAGTGTTACATCCTGTCCTAAATAGAGGAGTTAGATAAGATACTTTAATACTAAATATAAGACTTCGATTCACTTTATCTCACAAATTAATAATTTTTCTCTGAAGTATCCGCTGCATAGTAAGTGGTTTTCATCATGGTTAGTAAAACTCACATGTAATTAAATGCGTGTTTAGAAAAACTAACACCTATTTATTGTAAATAATTAAATTAACAAAAAAAATTTTAATACTCATAAATTAGTTATCTGGCTTTTATATTAAAGGTTAGAAGAAGTACTATCTCTGATCATAAATATAAGAACTAGTTTAAAAGCAAATTTTAGTCCTAAATATAATATTTTTTTTTCATTTTATCTCTCATATATATCATTTTTCTCTAGACTAACTTATAAACTGATATATAATTTAATAATACATATGAGTATTTCAGAGGACTCATATCACATATATTATAATTAAATAATTTATTTAACTTCTTTAATCTTTCAAAATTAATCAACTAACTTTTATATTAAATATTAAGATAATATGTTTTAATTTTTTAGTATAGTGCTGCAACGATATCATGAAATTCTCTAAAAAGAGAGAGGTTGCAAGTTCTACTTTTTAATGATTTGGTCAGATTTAAACATTATCAAATTTAATCAAAGGTGGCTCTTCTAAAAATATTTTCCATATTCACACACCCTCCACTTACTAGTGACTTTAACTATTTTTAACACACCCTCAGTCTCAAGATCTTATATTTAAATAATAAAGACCTCTTTCATTAGGAAGAACACTTTCTAGTGACTTTAACTATTTTTTTGTGGGCTCAGAATATATACTATCGATAGTCGAAATTAATCTTCTTGAACTATAAATTTTTTGAAGGAGTTTTAGTGATGACTATGAAACCCTCTTTACCAACAGTCAAAGAACTAATCTCTATCTTTTTTTTGTTTTTTTTGTTTTTTTGCCAACAGAACAAATCTCTATCTAGCTCGTGAGTTAAGTAATTTTAACTCTTGAATCACAGAGCAACGTTACATTGAGATGGGTGGAATCATAGGCAGAAAGCAGGCGAGCATTAGCAATGGAGCAGTGTGTGGCATCTTGGGATGTGTTGTTTGGTGGGCCCCACCACATTCCCCACTTTCCCCTTATTCTTCCTTTGCTTTGGAACTCCCACCATTCTTCACCACCCCAACCATCATCCCCTCCCTAATGTGCGCGGAAATTAATTAAATTACTGATATGTGACCATTCTTTATTTTAATTGTTAAATTCATATACCTATATTGGCCAAAAAAAAAAAAATCATATACCTATATGTTATACCATTAAAAAAAGGTGAAGGTAAAATTTTGTTTTAAAAATTTTTACTAAGAAGTAATGTTATCTCAAAAATTCTTTCTGATTTAATGTCGTCCCCAAAAGTTATAAGACATAACAATATTATTCTATACCGTTAAAAAGTTAACATCGATCGTTAAAAAATTTGACGTTAATTATTAAGTTTTTAATAAAAAAGGACAACATTACTTCATTTTAACATTTCTGTGATACCATTAAAAAAAAGGTGAAGGTGAAAATTTGTTTTGAAAGTTTTTACTGGGAAGTAATGTTATCTCGAAAGTTCTTTCTGATTTAATGTCGCCCCTAAAAATTATAAGACGTAACAATGTTATTCTATATCTTTAAAAAGTTAACACTGATCATTAAAAAAATTGACATTAATTATTAACTTTTTAATAAAAAAGGATAATATAACTTCATTTTAATATTTATGTGGTAACATTAAACCTTAAAAAAAATTAGGGTGACATTGTTCTTCAACGAAAACTTTCGAAACAAATTTATATCTTAATCCTAAAAAAGACGCTATCATGAGTTTGACCATAGTTTACACGCCCTGCTTCATTTTGGCAACCTTAATTTTATATATGTAAATACATCTATAAGTACTTTTTAAACCTTAAGGCATGTTTTAACCTTGATGATCCCTAAAACTCAATTCACCTAAATTTTTCCTTAATAAGAAATAATTGAGACAATTTTGTTTCTTAAATAAATTTTAAACGATTTAAAATATTTCAACTTAAAATTAGACACATTTTCTCATACACGTCATAAGTGCCAACATTAACCTATAGCTTCCTATTTATATGGATATGGGTTTGTAACGTCTAAAAGTCTTTAAATATGTGAATATATATATATGGTTCTCAAAGATCCCACTCTATAGTCTACTATTCGGTTGTGGAGTCCACTATTCCGGATTCCACTAAAAAAATGAATTAAGTAATAAGGTAATGCTGGAGGAAGCAGGAGAATAGCAAATCCCTAAGCCCAAACAAACAAACCATGCCCATCCATCTATTCCCTTCTTGTCCCTAATCTAATCCCATCCACTTTCATCTTTTTGGGTGAAACTTGGGAATTTTTCTATTCCTCTTTCCCCTATGCCCCTCCAAAACATCCCCATGCTTCCTTAGTTTAATCAACACAATCCCTCTCTCTCTCTCCCCCATCCCTCTCTTTCTCTCTCTACACACACATCCACAACACATGTGTGTGTATGTTCTTGTGTGTGTGTGTGTGTGGAGGTAATGATTTGGTGCATTCATTGTTTTTGTGGAATCTTGTGAGCATGCACCTAAGGCCATCATCATCAAGTTTGTGTTTTAGGCCTTGCTTCTTGTTTAAATCTATATTTAACCCTAAATCCAAGTTTTTTATGTTAATTTTATTTTTCCAATGTTAAAAGGGATAAATTAATTTTTTTTAAAAAAATAATTTATGTTTTTGTGCTTCATCCCTTAGGATTTAGAGAGTCTAAGAGAAGGAGAGTGGTCCTGTCTCTATTATCATATTATGGCCTCTAGCCCCTAAAGTCCTCATGCATGTGTTGTTTCGTTTGTTGGGGTCAAACATGCAAGCTCATGTACTTTCATCAATCTTCTTATTTCTCTTGGGACTCTACACATTTCAATAAATTATACAATAAAAATTTATATCAAAAAATTTACTTCTTTTTTTGCCTGCAAAGATTAAAAAAATTACTTAAATATATAGTAATGATTTCTTTTTAAAGAAGCTCGATAGTTTACACTTTATAAATGCAAAAAATCATTTTTAGAGAATTTACTCCCAACTAATAATACTAGATACAAGGTATATAAAAGCATACTCCCTTGTCCTTGACATGGTAGTTAACTGATGCATTGAGTTTAGTTCTAAATATAAAATTTTAATATATTTTATTTTTCAAATTAATAATTATTTTTTTAAAATTATCACCATTGATTATAAATATTAAAAAGGTTTTTAATCAAGTGAGTAGTTTTTAATACAAATGACTCATAAGGTTTTTCAAGGGAACAAGTATACATCTTTTATAAATAACTAACTTAAATAATTTTCTTAATATATGCATGCAAATTATTTATATAACTCTTTATTTAGAATGGAGAGAAGTGGTAATTTAATAGATTATTGCTATTATAAGATGGATTTTCCATCCGTAACAGACCTTAATATAGTAATTATGTCAAATGCCAAATGGAGGAGCCATGCTCATACTTTATAGTACTAAAGAAAAAGTATAGTCAAACATGATTATGTTAAACATATTCTAATGATCTCTTTATAATTCTAATTATACATGAATGAAAAGAATCATACCTTAAAAGCAAAGTACATATTTATTAAAGATTATAATTATAACATCAATAGTGACTTCACTTCATTTTTGTTCCAAAACCCTAACATTCATACAAAACCAATAATGCCACCTAAAAAGCAACATTGAGAAGTGAAAATGAATAATAAGGATTGAATTGATTTATTATTATTATTTTTGCTAGTCTTGAAAGGTATATACTCAAAAGCAAATATGTGTATAGTGTGCTTTTTGTGGGGTTGTTTTGAGTCAACAAGTAATGATCCTCACACCTCATTTCCCAATCACTATCTTCCAATTTACAATTGATTGCCCTTTGATCATGTCTTGTGGATTTTTCCACCTTTGATATCATTTTTTTTGTGGGGTCCCTATTATGGTCCAAGTCCAATTCGTGATCATTTACAATTTCAGCCATTTATGAATCTTTTGAACGAAAAACAAAAGGCATTTTATGAAACTTGACTTCTTGCCTCTTCCTTTCTTTCCTGCTTGGTTTTCACATTGCTGTAACTCAATTTTAATGATTTTATTGACCTTAATATTTTTTTTTATTTGGGAATTTATTATTTGAATACAATTGGGCACTTTTTATTTTTCACATGAGTGAAACCTATTTTATTAAATTTATAATAACAATATGTTGTATTGTATACAAAATTTTTCCTAACCTTCGGTCCTGCGCTCGTTCTTTTGGAAAAATTGTGATAAGCTATATTTCATTATTGTGTTAAAATTTCAAAAACACATCTCTTAGCTAGTTTTTTTTTTAATATTATCAATTGGTATCCGTATTTTTTTAAAATCATATTATTATATATCCGAGTATCCCATTATTTTAATTTTGGACCTTGTGACCGAATCTTTCAATACAAATATCTCATCTAATATTTGAACTTTTGAGATCTAAATAAATTAATTGAGACCTTACACTACTAAATCAATTTTATATGGAAGTCTTCTAGTTAGATAGCCTCAACTCTCATAATAATTTAATTTGTTCCCTAAATACAAATTTTATCCATCTCACCAAAAAAAAATTATCCAAATAGTGTCCTTTGTTTTTAAGAAACAAAAGTGTCCTTGCTTGTCCCTTACCCTATAATCCAATGATTAGTGTAAGCCGCACCCCACACTACAAAAGCCAAGTTTCATGATCATGACCCCACTTTGTGTCATAATCCCCTCAACAGTGTGGGTCCCGTCAAGGTCCCCATCATAAAGCAGAGGACCGCGAAGTACTCAATCATAGCTGTAGTCCAAAAATAAGCGAAAACGTTTTTTTTGTTTTTAAAGTTTTAAGATTAAAAAGAAAAAGTAACACGAGGGAAGGAGGGAATGTGGGTCCCCGCAGCTCAAGGTCCATTGAATCGACCGTTACGAGGCTTACAAAGCAAATCAGTGCCGAACTGGATGGACAGATGCAAGAGACCACAGTTACCTCCACTAAAACATCGCACTTTTTTTTTTTTGAAAAATTGTTAAGAAATTTTTCTCCAATAAAATTTAATTTTGTGAATAATACGGGCCAAATATTTATTATTCAACTTATTTTCAATATGTGTAACTTTGTTTTTAGCCACGTATAACCAATCTTTAATTATGTGCTAAATGAAGAACATTTACACATAATTGATGATATGGTGTGTATATCTGCATATAAGTTGCCCTTGTGTACTTACGTATATTTAGACAATAAATTTTGCAGCGCTTGTAAGCAAAAACTCATAAACATTAAAAATATGATATCATCTGCATTAATCAATATATATATATATATATATATATATATAGGATTAATATAATTCTCAGTTCTTATAGCTTAATTGAATTTTGATTTTGGTCAATAATATTTCAAATCATGATTTTTAATTCCTATAATTTCATAGAGGCTTTATCTAAGTTTAAAGACATTAACTTTAGTTAAAACCATTAAAAATAAATATATTAAAATCAAAATTGGATCAAATTATAAAGATCAATGATTATATTAACCCCCACACATTTATAAATTGGCTATTAGTTAAATTATTTATAAGGTATAAATTATATCCTATTTTTTCCAAAAAATATGATCTTTTTCTTTATTTCACTTAAAAATTAGGATATAAACTCGTGAGTTTCATGCCATTGAAACTGACATTTTTTATTAAGGTTAGTTTTATAGAAACTGAAAGATAGATCATTCTCAACGAAGATTTCCTTTATACATAAAAACAGAGAACCAAACTCTTGAGTATTGACCACTTGTCTGAGATCAAAATTAGCTGTTTTTAGGTGTTTCAAAATTTTCAATATGATTGATTATTCGAGCAATTTTTTTTTTTCAATATGATTACCAAATTTTCAGTTTTTACTTGAGGCTAAATTAAACAAAGGCCCCTGAACTTTGAATCAGTTGCATATAACTCCTTGATATTTCAAAATTTAAATTTAACTTTCTGACATTTTATTTTTAAACTATTAACCTCTTTGTCATTAAATCACTATTATCTTTTTAACATAAATTGTCACTTCTAATTTTGACATAACATGTGACATCCTATGTAGCATTTTGTGTAAATTAACAATTTCATAAAAGTTCATAAATTTTGAATAGTTGCAGATAATCCCCCTAAACTTTAATCAGTTACAGAGGGTTATTTGTATTTAAGGGAGTTAAATTTAAATTTTGAAATGTAAATGGGTTACTTGTAATTAATTAACGTTCAAGTGAATTATTTGCAATTTTTTAAAGTTTAGGGTGTTTATATGGAATTAGTGATTTCATAAAAACCTCCTGAATCTTGAACAGTTGCAAGGATCAATTACAAATAATCCTCTAGCGTTTCAAAATTTAAATTTAATTCCCTTCATATTTTGATTTATAATATTAAACCTCATGTTGTTACTTTTACCATTTTAATAAATTTATTAAGTTTTTGTTTACTATCATTTGTCAATTAAAATAGTTTTCTTGTATGACAAAAATTAGAAGAATAATATTTAAAAAATATAAAAAAATTTCATCATTTTTATAACATTTATTTTCTTAGAATAATTAAGTATTAATAGTATAAAAATGTCATCAAAGTAACAACATGAGGTTTAATATTATAATCAAAATTTTAAGAGAGTTAAATTTAAATTTGGAAATATTAGGGGGTTATTTGTAAATGATCAAAGTTCAATGGGTTCACTGCAAGTATTCAAAACTCAGAGGGGTTTTTTATGAAATTATTTATTTACATAAGATGTCACGTGTCATCTCATAATTTAACGTGACATTTTTAGTTAAAAAGATAACGATCAATTAATAGTAGAGAGTTAATAGTTAAAAAATAAAATATCAGAGATACTAAATTTAAATTTTAAAATGTCAGAAAATTATATACGAGTAATCCAAAATTCATAGTGTTTGTATAATTTAGCCTCTACTTTGTTACGCATTCTACTGTAATAACCCATTCAAAGGGTCATCATCATTCAAATTTGAAAATAACGCAAATCTTCTGCAGTAGATTAATTACCCAAAAAAGAGTGATTTATTTCTGTCCATTGAATCAAGACAGATATAAGAACAGAAACATGTATACAAATTTATTAGTCAGAACTTATGTGTAAATTCATTCAATGCAGCAGATTTGATTACGGATTTGGATTGTTTAAAAAAATGAATTTGGATTCAGTGTGGTGCACAGAGAAAATGTCTAAGAACTACTCCATTTTTAATTTTATACTTTCATACTTAAAAGAGAATTCTTTTAAAAAAAGGACCAGTTTTTATTTATAAATTTTTAATATTATTTTTCCATGCTCACCCATTGTTTAGTTTCATTACATCAACTATCTATTCACTTCATAAAGAATGGTATTTTTAAAAAATAAATTATATTTTTTTACATATCTAATTGTTTTTAATTACATAATTTAGTTATTTATATTTTTATAAAAACCGCATGAGGCTGTATTAATATCATTAAGTGAGAAATTTTAACTAGATTTTCACATAGCCGAGTCAATTTTAGGATGACCCAGTTGAAATAACTCTTCTAATGCTGTTTTTTTTTTTCTTTTCATATTCACACAAACTAAATGTTGAAATTTTATACTACTTAAGTTGCTAAAACCTTTCTGTCAGGATTAACTCCCTGTGTTATTTTTAACCAGATTTCATTTCATTTAATGTTATGTTTAGGTGGTGAGAAAAGTGAAAAAAATGGGAAAAAAATAAAAAAATACCACTTAAATATTAAAATCCTAAATTAGTTTTGTTGACAATAAGAGTAATAGGATTAATAAAAAGAGTATAACAATTGACAACTTAAGTTTTTAGAAAATAAATAATTTAGAATTTTAAAATTTAAGTGATATTTATTTATCTTTTTCTCATAAAATAAAATAAGGGAAAAAGATGTTAAAAAAAGGAAATTTTTAAAAATAGTAAAAAATTTATTTTCCCCTCCTTTCTTTGCCCTACTTTTCTTCCAATCTGAAAGAGAAGAAAAAAAAGAAGAAGAAAATGTTGGGACATTTTACATAGGGGGGAGAGAAAACTGGCGAGAAAATTTTTGGAGGGGGAGAGAGAGAGAGAAAACAGAAATAGGAGAGAAGCCTGCAAGCTAGAGAACTGTAAGTTCGAATTATTCTTCTTCCTTGTATGATTGCTTTTATAAATACCCAGTAGCTCTTTTGGACTCATTACCCCTCAGCCATCACCACTCTCTCTCACTGCTTCGCCTTCTGTAATATTTTATTTTTTCTTTTTTCGCTTATGGTACGTCCCCGAGGCTGCGCGATCTGATGAGAGAGAACGATAAAGAGCAAGCAAGAGAGAGAAGGTTTGTATGTGTGTGTAGGCAATTTAAAAGCAAATAGCAGGGCCTCACAAGCTTTTACACGTGATAAAGAAAACACCAAAAGCACTTGCATGCGTGTATAAGATTCATCATCATCATCATCTCTCTTTTCTCATCCTCCCCTCCCTTCTTCTGCCCTTTTTTCCTTCTTCATCTTTGAACAAATCTGAATCCTCCGTGTTTTTCAAATAGGGTGAGTTTTTGTGGTTTCACTATTTGCTTCTTCATTCGCACTCGCGGTTGTGTTGTGTTTGGTTGGTGAGAACTGAGATTTCGTTTTTTTTGTGTGTGTTTGGCTTTTGACTTGTTTAGACTTTACGGCATTTAATAGAGCAATTTGCGATATAGCAGCTGCAGCATTAAATTTTGTTGGTTGCTCCCTGCAAATCTTCCAGATAGTGATTTTTGCTGCCCTTTTCAATGTTCATTCATTCTTCCTCTTGGGATATTGTCCCTGGTTTTGTTTTCTTCTGGCTGTTTTATTCACATTTGGAGGTTGTCATGTTGGTTTCAAATCTGTCTTCGTGATCAATTCTTTATTCTCATGTTTTTACCCGTGTGTTTTTGTCCGCGCCTCATTTGTTCTCCCTCCCTGCGATTTCGTTCTTTTGTTAGGGGACAGGCCTACGGTTACTGGTTTTGTCTCCTGTTTTTTTTTTCCTTTCTCTGGATTTTCATGCGCCTAATAAAACATTTTATTACCATTTCTTCTCCTTCTGATTCATAGTGACTGGCTTGCTAGCCGAAGAATCCAAATGGTTTTTCTTGTTTTCGGTCATTTTGTCTCTACTGCTTGTAATGTTTCGTGTCGAATAGCTCATTTTGTACCTATAATTTCACATTGGGGTTTTATATCCACTGGTTTTGAGATTTTGCGCAAAGCGCACAAGAAAATGTAGTCGAAGTTTGTTTTACGTTGCCTTTCCTTCTTCCTCTGCGATTTTCGGTAGCTTTTGTTCCCGGCTTTGGTCGAGCCCTCTTTTTTATTGTTTTGTTTTTGCGTACTGCTGAATAGTTAAGACACTCAGTTTTTGCAAGAAAATAGCAAGACTTGTAATCTTCAACAAATTTTGACTCCTCATCTTTTACTCTTTAACTTAGCGTGTCGAACGATTGAGCAATCTCATCGTTAGGTCCTTCCTTTCTCAATTTACTGTTATTACTGCTTATTTTGCTGACCTGCAATTTTCTATATTTGGTTTTTCTTGTTCTCTCAGCTAAAGCAACGGTACTGTGAGACGGATACAAGTTGAAAGGAAAAAACTGAACGAGAAAGTGCTTCTGTGCAATTGGCATTTGTCACCTTCGACGAGTGTGCTTTTGTGTATCCATTAGCGTCATCATTGTAGAAGCCAGCCAACATGCCGGTGACGCAAATGAAAGAGAGCTCGGAGCAGCATCTTGTGATCAAAACCCACTTGCAGAACTCCGTAAATCCGGCGAAGAAAGCACCCAAAACGGTCCAAAATGGCAAAGGTCCACCACCATCACCACCACCTCAAGAACCTCACAACGCCAAACCCCATAGTAGCCAGAGTCAACCTCCGCCCCCGGCTAAGAACAGAGGAAGAAGAAGGAGCCGGGGAGGCCGAAAGTCCGATCAAGGCGATGTTCCCATGCGACCTGCTTGTCGACCCTGCACTGTGGCTAATAAACCGCTATCAGAAAGCCCGGGTCAGCTTCTGGTATCAAGTACTGTAAATGGTCCTGTTGTTGAAAATGGCGGCAACAACAACTCTTGTGATGTTGTGATGGGGTTTCCGACCTCAAGTAAATCTCTGAGCTTCGCTCCTAGGCCTGGATACGGACAAGTTGGGACAAAATGCATAGTGAAGGCTAACCATTTCTTTGCAGAGTTACCGGACAAGGACTTGAACCAGTATGATGTAAGTTAGCAGCTTTCTACTGTAAAAATATTAATTGACCTTTCGGCATATGACCCTTAATGATGGTATTTAAGTCATCCTGTGATTTTCCCCCTTATATGTGCTGTTCAATTGAATATGGTAATTGAATGTGTATCCGGCCTTTTTTTTTTTTTTGTGGCTCTGCGCTATTATTGTAAAGCCATTTATGAATCCTTCAATTTGGCTTCTGAGGATTTGTTCTTATGGTTTCCTCGTTTCTATAATAACACCGTCTGTGGTTACTGTATTTTACAGGTCACTATTACCCCAGAAGTGTCGTCTAGAACAGTAAACAGGGCCATCATGGCGGAACTCGTGAGACTGTACAAAGAGTCTGACTTGGGGATGAGGCTCCCTGCATATGATGGCAGAAAAGGTCTGTACACAGCAGGAGAGCTTCCATTTGCTTGGAGAGAGTTTAAAATTAAGCTTGTAGATGAAGACGATGCAGTTAATGGTCCCAAGTAAGAATTTACGGTCTATCATCACTTGGCAATTTTCTAGCACCTTCACTTACATGTCTTGTTCTTTTCCCTCTCTCCCCTCCCCACTTGCACGATTGCTCAGTTTGATATGCGGTTAAATTAATTTCAACTTCTATTGACACATGGACCTTTTTCAGAAGGGAAAGGGAATACAAAGTGGTGATTAAGTTTGTTGCTCGGGCAAACTTGCATCACTTGGGCCAGTTTTTAGCTGGTAAGCGTGCTGATGCTCCACAGGAGGCGCTTCAGATTCTTGACATTGTACTAAGAGAGCTATCAACTAAGAGGTAGCAACAGTCACAAGTTTCTGAATTCTTCGTCTTCTTGAATTATGATTGAATGATATTCTGCTTATTTTCAATCTCACAAAGGCTGCATTTTCTAAAGGTTTTGCCCCATTGGGAGATCCTTCTTTTCACCCGATATTAGAACACCTCAAAGGCTTGGAGAGGGATTGCAATCTTGGTGTGGATTTTACCAGAGCATAAGGCCTACTCAGATGGGCCTTTCCCTCAATATTGGTATGTTATAATTGATTGGTCGATTATCTAATGAATGCACAATGTAGATATGTGTTATTATTTATTGACTACCTTAGCTTAGTTCAATTCTCATTTTACTCATTCTTAGTATGTTCTTGAATATTGTAGATATGGCCTCAGCTGCGTTTATTGAGCCTCTTCCTGTGGTGGAATTTGTTGGTCAGCTGTTGGTAAAAGATGTGTTGTCAAGGCCATTGTCAGATGCTGATCGTGTAAAGGTACCTAGTCTATAAGGACAAAGGACTCACTTAATTTTTCAATATTCAGTTTACATAATATTGAACAGTTTACAGAGCTGCTTTAAGATATCTAACAGATTAAGAAAGCCCTTAGAGGAGTTAAAGTTGAAGTAACACACAGAGGGAGTGTACGAAGGAAATATCGTGTTTCAGGGTTGACTTCTCAACCAACAAGAGAACTTGTGTACGTTCTTTTTCTTTTTGCTGTTAACCTACATAAGTTGTAATGGTACCTGCAAGTTTTGTCTTTAACGGAGATATATATCTTCAGGTTTCCTGTTGATGACAACTCAACTATGAAATCAGTAGTTGAGTACTTCCAAGAGATGTATGGCTTCACTATTCAATATACTCACCTACCTTGTCTTCAAGTAGGAAACCAAAAGAAGGCGAACTATTTGCCTATGGAGGTAAAGAAAGCTCCTGGTATTTGAAGTGGCTACATTCTTTATCGACAAATTTGTAAAATCCTATGTGCTTCTGGTTTTGCAGGCATGCAAAATTGTTGAGGGGCAACGGTATACAAAAAGGTTGAACGAGAAGCAAATTACTGCTTTGCTGAAAGTCACTTGTCAGAGACCTCGTGATCGGGAAAATGACATTTTGCGGGTATTCATCATTGAGCTTTTACTATTGGAAGAATTAGCTATTGCCCTTTTAATTTCAAAATATAATGCAAGTGAAGCACTCGTTAGTGAAGCAGGATCTAAGTGATTAAATTTAGCCAATAATAATTCCAAGTCCAGTGGCAATTAAATGCATTAAAGAGCTACTAAGCGAGGATTCATTGATTGTTATTCAGAATGTATATAGAAATGACATTTGCTAATGCTGATTCTTTAGTGAAACATGCTCTTAATTCTTTTGTAAGGTTCGATGATATATCAAACCCCACTACAAACTGAACAATTTTTTTATGAGGATGCCTTAATGGCTAACCTCACAAATTTTGAATGCTAATATTGTACTGATGCATTTCGGAGAAAAATAAAAAATTCCCGTCAAAATATGTGTATTATTTCAATAAAGGTGGAATAGAAGTTTAAACGAAGGAACACAATCATTGGAATGTTGGTTTTAATGGTTTAATCATAATGATTATGACATGTATGTAATTAAATGACAGTTACTATTATTAAGGTTGAAAAAAATGAAATTATGTGATGATATCAAGGAAGCTTAATGGTGAAGTTGGATGCTAATGTTAATTTTATCTTTTTGGTTCTTTTTTACAAGCAGACCATTCAACATAATGCTTATGATCAAGATCCTTATGCAAAGGAGTTTGGGATTAAGATCAGTGAAAAATTAGCTTCTGTTGAAGCACGAATTCTTCCGGCACCATGGGTAATGCGATCTTCTTCCAAAGATATTGTTTGTAACAAACTGAAACATTTAATATTATCTTTTCATATTGTTAATTGATGATTTGCGGCTCTTACTGCAGTTGAAATATCATGACACTGGGAAAGAAAAGAACTGTTTGCCCCAAGTTGGTCAGTGGAATATGATGAACAAGGTAGACATTGACTTCAGAATTCACGTGTTCACAATCAGTTGAGAGGAGAAAAGCCAAACTATGTTTCTTTTCTATTGTTGACAGCCAACATAATATTTTTGGGAAGGACCTATCAGCATATGGGATTTAGACGGGTTTAACTCTTCATAATTGCCACTTTTTAAAAAAAAAAAAAATTTTAATCACGTGATGGTTGAGTCGAAAAGCATGATGTTATGATCGTCTGCAAAGATACCCGGGGAACTGGTAGAAAGAGTCTACACTGACTGCCGCTTCATTTAAATGCTCCAAGGCTTTATCATTAATTAGATTGTGGGCCCTTTTTGCTTTGTATGCAGTTTGAAGTGTGCTGCATTCTTCATGGCTTATAAATAGTGTGGCTTTTTGTAGATTTATATACCATAGATAGATCTATAAATGTGTAGATTATTGTCACTACTTAAGTGTCATCGTCATTCATAGTATAACTAGCACATGCAGGAAATGACTTTTCCAAATGTGACGACTTTATTACTTATTATTGTTACCTTCTATAGGGCGATTACCATTCATATTCCAAGCACAGTGAGGGGAAAAAAAAAGCAAATAGGGTAGTGATGTTAATACCAAATAATTCTTCATACCTGTATTTCATGAAATGGCTTTGATTCTATTTAATGTTGGTTTCAAATTTCTTAAGCTATTTGCTGCACTTGTTTTGACCCGAAAATTTTTGGTGATAGCTCTAAATACTATTTGTTTTGCCACTTGATACTTGAATGACAGAAAATGATCAATGGGATGACTGTTAGCCGGTGGGCATGCATAAATTTTTCACGAAATGTGCAAGATAGTGTTGCTCGCAGTTTTTGTAGTGAACTTGCTCAGATGTGTGATGTATCTGGCATGGTAATTTTCTATCTGTTCAGCTATGTTGTTTGCAGCAAAGGAACAGAATGGAATCTTTTTTTATTAATATGGCTGTTCTGGCAGGAATTTAATCCAGAGCCTGTTATCCCAATATATAATGCCAAGCCTGAGCAGGTGGAGAAAGCTCTGAAGCACGTTTATCATGTTTCAATGAACAAAACCAAGGGAAAGGAGTTAGAGCTTCTATTAGCAATATTGCCTGACAACAATGGCTCTCTTTATGGTAAGTCAGTTACTTGAAATTGATAATATATATGATTGCTGTTTCATTTGACAGAGGACATATAATGCTCAGATTATGAATTTACATTTAAATATCTTTTCTTTTCAGGTGATCTCAAGCGAATTTGTGAAACTGATCTTGGTTTAATTTCTCAATGCTGCCTGACAAAGCACGTCTTTAAGATCACTAAACAGTATATGGCTAATGTGTCTCTGAAGATTAATGTTAAGGTTTGTGTCCGTTCCACCACATGTTAGTGAATGTTCTCAGTATTTAATTTTGTTAAAAGTCTGTTAAGGATCTCTGTTGATCGTTATACAACCTTCTCAATATGTAGTCTGGTCTTTTTGTGATTTCAGTAATAGTGCATTGATAAACCTCACTTTGGTCTATGATTTTATAGGATCTAGGGAAAAATTCATACCTTTCATAACTTTTTCATCAGTTGCAGTGGCCCGTGATGATATTTTACCGTTTTCCTTATGCAGATGGGAGGTAGAAACACTGTTCTTCTTGACGCTATAAGCTGCAGAATACCATTGGTTAGTGACATTCCAACCATAATATTTGGAGCAGATGTTACCCACCCTGAAAATGGAGAAGATTCCAGTCCCTCAATAGCAGCTGTATGTTTACTGAATCTATTTATCTCTGTTCCCCTCCTCCATTACAATGGTTATTGAGGATTTCAGTGACCAATATCTGTTATGCAATTTCTAGGTAGTAGCTTCCCAAGACTGGCCTGAAGTGACTAAATATGCTGGTTTAGTGTGTGCTCAAGCTCACAGACAAGAACTCATTCAAGATTTGTACAAAACTTGGCATGATCCTGTTCGTGGCACGGTTAGTGGTGGCATGATTCGGTAAGCAATACTTAATGATTTTCACATCACGTTTTGAATGCCATATTGGGCTTTTTTGATGAATTCCTTGCTTTAGGTCTCAATTTTTTGTTTTCATGTGTCCTTGTGCAGAGACTTGTTGATCTCCTTTAGAAAGGCAACAGGACAGAAGCCACTAAGGATTATATTTTACAGGTTTGCATCTTTTATGTAATGAATGTTTTGAAAATTATTTTGAATTGTGCTTGTCAGTTTGCTTGTCTAATGGTTAATTAATAATGCAAACACCTCGTAAAATGTCGTGGTTAAAATGAGAACTTTTTTATGTATACGATAATTCGCACGACCTCAGAGTGAACATGTCCTAAGAAACTCAGCATCATTTAATGTGACAACTGTATCCATTTATGCAAGCCTTTAAAGATACATTATAATCTTATGCATATATCCAAATGCTTATGCCCATCTGAGAAATGCAATCATTACTAGCTGTTGAGTCAATCAGATTGATAATGGTGTTATAAATTTCTTTCTTGGGGATAGTAGATCCATGCTTAGTGTAGTTTATTGGGTGAGTTCCATCGAAATCTATACAAAAATTCACGACATGTGCTCTAGTTTGATAATGCTTTTAATATATTTAGCACAATAGTTACCTTTATAACCATAACCAATTTTGAACAGGGATGGTGTAAGTGAAGGGCAATTTTATCAAGTTCTACTTTATGAGTTAGATGCAATCCGGAAGGTGAGAATGACTGCTGGCTCTCGTTATACATGAAATCTTTTAATAGACAAGACGTGTTCTAAAAGGCTATATCTATACAGGCCTGTGCTTCCTTGGAGCCAAACTATCAGCCTCCAGTAACTTTTATTGTGGTACAAAAAAGACATCACACTAGGTTGTTTGCAAACAACCACAGAGACAAGAGCAGTACAGATAGAAGTGGGAATATATTGCCAGGCAAGTTTTGGCCGTTCCTAAAATTCTTTGGTACGCATATTTTTTAATATGTTTTCATCATGTTTATAAATGCTGAACTCATGGGATTGCCTTTTCTTTCACTAATCTCATTTCAGGAACCGTTGTTGATTCTAAAATCTGTCACCCAACAGAATTTGATTTTTATCTTTGCAGTCATGCTGGTATTCAGGTATGTTTTCTTCCAAACAAGTTACTTCATTGCTGGAATATTTGATTGAAAGGATTGATGGTTAAAAGAAGAATAAAACTTAGGCCAAGTTGTTTATATCTATTACATCAAGTTCCCCAATTACACTTGTTATTTTGCTATTGTTAGCTGTTAAAAATGCGTATGCATGCTTATAAATCCACCTACATAAAAACTTATAAATTTTGTACAAGTTCTTATAAATATAAACAGTATTTGTAAATTTTCATATGGACACTGATTTGCTACTGTTAAAATGCTTTGTGCACATGTAAATTCACCTATGAAATATGGACACCTGTTTTTTTGCTATTGTTACTTGTTAGAATACTTATGTGCACTTGTAAATTCATCTATGAATCTGACCTACTTAATATTAGATAACTTGAATAAGGTGGAATGCTATCCTACCTTTTTATTCTGTGGTTTGAGGAGAGCACCACAACCCACCTTAAACTGCAATCAATTTAGTGTAGATTCTGAAGCTGATATGTGGAGCCGAAGCAACATTAATAAGAGTAAAACATTCGTATTTTACTTGTTATCAAAGACCTCTTGCTCCTGCAACTTGTATTGTCTTTTAGGCAATAGTTGTGAGTAGGACATCCTTGTTTGTAACCTCTTGATCCTAATGTCATTGTCCATTGATCCATACAAGAGGTGGTATATTTGTTTTCACAACATGAGTTTGACCATTTATATATTCCACTCCATGAGAATTTTTAATTTTTGGTGATGGCTCTAGATTGGGTGACAGAGGCTTGCATATGTGTTAATCCATTAGCGTGTTTCAACATTTCCTTCAACTATGTGTTAACTCGCTAGGTTGTCCTGACCCTCACGGGATTCCTTTATTTAATAACTTGGTGAAGAATGTAGCTGCTACAGAGCGTAAAATTTAAGTGTCTAACTTGCAGCAATCATTAATCTTACCACTGTCATGCAGGGGACTAGTCGGCCAGCTCATTATCACGTCCTGTGGGATGAAAACAACTTTACAGCAGATGGAATTCAGTCTTTGACAAACAATCTATGTTATACATATGCTAGGTGTACACGTTCTGTATCTGTTGGTAGGCACATCAAATTACTGTTTAGATTTTAATTTTTGCTCTTAGGTATGAGATTCTTATGGTTATATTTGGAATGAATATAATGGAAGAAAAGTACACTCCTCCCTGAAGTAAATCAAACCTTTCCTTCGCTTCTCTTTTGGTTTTCCTCAATCCAGACATATCTATATCTTAAAGCTAGTCCTAACCCCCTTAAGATTGGGTAATTTTAAATTTTAACCTACCTGAAATTAGCTTTTCTGAAAAGAGGCCGGAATACGTTGTTAACCGATGAACAAGCTTTTGCTCAGCACAGGAGCGAAGGAAAATGCATAATGTACCTAACCATTCTCCCTGTGATGTCATGGTCAAAGTTTTGTCCCTGTGATCCTGTCCAAGAAAATACAACTGACTGAATTTTCCTCATGCAGTTCCTCCGGCATATTATGCTCATCTAGCAGCATTTCGTGCCCGGTTTTACATGGAGCCAGACATGCAAGAGAATGGCTCTACCGGCGGGGGTAGCATGGGTCATGGTTCCAAAGCATCGCGAGCAGCTGGAGAATGTGGGGTCCGGCCATTGCCAGCCTTGAAAGAAAACGTGAAGAAGGTAATGTTCTATTGTTAGATAGCTGAGCAGCCAGAAAAAAAAAAAAGGTTAGATAGATAGAGAGAGAAGTTGGCAGCAACCATGAAATGCAAATGGTGTGGTACCCCTTGGCCTCACATCACCTGTACAATATTTGGGGGGCATACACACATAGCTGCAACCTAAGTATTCTCACAACAAATCTATGATTATAGTTCAAGAGGGCTTAGTTTAGGATTCATAGGAATCAATCAACTTGGCTGGAACATGGGAAGCATGCAACTGATGATAGGTTTAGTTTAGCTTAGAGGTACTAACCCTAGGCGCTCTTCCGGCCACATCGGTCATGGAGATGGTGTTAAAAGTAGGCGTTGATGTAAAGCTTATCATTCTATGAATCATATATCTATATTGTAGAAAAATTTTCCTCAAAATCTTTATAGATGAATTATTAGATGGTCAAGCATTTCATAGTCTATCTTTGATAATAATGGACACCAATATGCATATCAGGTAATGATAGTGATGCTATCAATGCAGCAAGAGAGAAAAATATGGTATTATGACGTCCTTCGTTGTTTAGGGTTTCATTAGTAGTACAATAATTTAACACGATGAAGTTATTAACATGCATGTTTGTCTCCGTTGGGTATTTTGTGTTGGAAAAAAAGTATTTGATTTTCCTTGAAAAGTTTGAAAGAGCGTCCACAAAAAAGAAAAACGTTTGATCCTAGAGTTACATAATTACACTGGAAAACCCAAGTAATTGAGGGGAGAGATGAATAATAAACTCCAAACATTACATATTAAAGTGAAATGGACAACTAGGTGTTCTCGATAATTAATATCCGTCAAAGATCGCACAAAGATTTTATTTCAAATCTAGAAAGAAATATGAATATACTCAAATAAATTTATAAACCTAATTAATCCCCAAGTTCTTCATTGTTGTTGAGAAAAGATAAAGATACTTAAGTTAGAACTCAGAATTGAAAAACGATATATTATAATCCCGAAGTCCTTATTTCAAAATGTTTCTTTCCATCATTTTAAGGGATTATTATATATTGCATCTTGCTTGGATTGCGTTTTATGATTAAAATTTGGTGATTTACGGTTAAGCTTCTGTTTGGACATGTTCGATTGCGATTTCAAGTAGCCTGAGTGTTTAGTTTTCTTTTATTCGTTGTGAAATGTGAATATATATAATTTTCATCAAATTTGATTTGTTTTTTTGGGTTTAAAGCCAACATAGAACAGGTCGTACTTGGTATCTAAGTTTAACAGTTTGATTTTACTAAATGGTTGAATGTTAAAATGACTTAATATAGAAAATGCGAGTTGGCACATATGAGAAAGGAGTTATAGATCTCTTACCCCACAATAGGGTTGTTTAGCATGAGGGATTTGGAGAGGAGAAAAGGAGAGTGGATCTTTTTATGGATCGCATTTACAAAATGAGAGAAATTGGGTTAATATTTTTTAATTAATTTTTCTTATTTATTTATCTTTCATATTTTCTTTATTAAAATTTTATAACTCCATTTTTCTAATTTTTTAAAATTCAATTTATAAAAATTTTCCCACGCCCACCAAATCTCTCATGCGAGGCTGCCCATAAGAGTGTGAGATCAAATCCACGTCAATCAAAAACTCAGCAATCGGTACGCCCAAACACTAGTTGAGTTATTACAATGGGAAAATTGCTTTGCTATTTAGTCATATACAATAATGTTAGTATTTGGTTCAAGTCGCATATGAGAACACTGTTTTTAAGAGTTATTTCACTTTACAGTAAAATTTGACAACTATTCATGATTATATGAACTCTTCTTACAAGTAAACGGAAATAAGACAACAAAAATAGAAGAACGAGAAAAGAGATGAGCTCAAAAATTCCAGAGCGCTATGCACTGAACTAGTCGTAGCAAGCACTGCCTTTTATAGGCAGTGGATATAGGTGAAGCAACTATGTTGACTTGTAGTATCATACTGTCATGCGTGTGAGCCCAATTCTCCTTTTGATCCTTTAGTAGCCCAAATTCACCTCTTATGTTCCCTCTAGTATATAGGGTTAAGGTGTAATTTAAGCAATGAAGTTGGGTGTCTAGCACAAATAAGTTTTGGAAGGGGCAAAAATAACAATGAACAATTAAAAAAGATGCAAATTTAACAAAATCATTAAATTTGACCTAACGTCGTAAATTATAGAGAAGAAAACACCAAATGATGTTAGGTCAAATTTAACGGTTTTGTTAAATTTGCACCCTTTTTAATTGTTCATTGTTATTTTTGTTCCTTCTAAAACTTATTTGTGCCAAACACCCATTGGACAAAACTTTATTCTTAAATTTGCACCTTAACCCTATTATATAGCACATGCTAGAAGTTTTTTATGCTCATAAATATAAGACTCTATACAAAAAGTCAGTAGCATTAAATTCTTTTTTTCTACAAATACCTTATTAATCACTTCTTCCGATTCTTAATATAAGACCTATTTGGGGAGTTAACTTTGGTCATGAATATAAGACTTATTTTTCACATTTGTTAATTATTTCGTAATTTACCCTAATCGATGCTCTCTCAACAATAATCATGAAAGAGAGGGAATGAGGGAATTAAGGTAGATGATTAGGGTGTTTTAGAAATTACATGTCATATTAAATAACATAATTAATCTAATTAAATTAGGTAAATATGTCATATGTTAAGGACATGAGAGAGTATAGAGTAGAGAGATATTATATGAGAAAGACATTAAAGTTAATCAAGATAGGTCCATTTTAATTGGAGAACAATATTGGAAAGTAGTAATATTTTTTTTACCATTGTCATGATACAAACTACTTTTAACTATTTTTCTTAATCCTAGTGAAATAGTTAGAAGGTTCTTATATATATGGACCATAACGAGCAAAGACGAATGATTCCTTTCACTTGAATAATGAGGGACTTCTTTTAACACAAGAACTAACAACAGATAATTTTGTATTTGGTCTTGTTGACATGCTCAACATGCCATAAGACCCATTTTTCATAAGACTACTAACGCAATGTTTAGTTCAATGGAGGAATTTTAATAATCCCTCCTTCTAAATCCACCGGGAATGAGAATATTTAGTTGGATAATATCAAAGAAAAGTACTTAAAAATTCATGGCTTCAAAGAAAAAAATGATATCATATTAAGTGCCATAGAAAATAGTCTTATAATAAGAATTGAAGAGAGTATTAATTTTGTTGTTATGAAAGAAATAAACATATTTCTGAGTGTACATATCTGTGGTTTGATATTATCGTGCGTTGTATATTTTTTATACTATTATTTGATACTTGCAAAGTCTCATGCAAATATTGTTGGGTTTAATTGGGAATATTTTTTTCAATATGATTCGTTTCCATTCAAAAGGTTAGAAATTTTCCCCTTATTTAAGAGAATCAAGTTTATTTCACTTGATTCTAAGTTTTTTTTGGCAATGTAAAACATATATATGGATGATGTTCATAAAAAAACAAGTGTGTGTGTGTGTGTAATCACAAGCTACAAATAATATCTATTATCTTGTACTCCTGTGGCGTGTCTTGGCCTCAGTATTATATATTTAGTAATACAAAATATGGGATTTTATTAAAGGAAATTAGCTTAATCAATAAAAGGGTAATATTTGTTAAGTTAACGTGAAAGTTTGTGCTTCAAAACTCACTTTAAAGAATATTTAAATTGGTCAAATTTTTCTATATAAAATATCAATAATTGTACTAATGGTAAATAAATCTCACAAAATTCCTACTCCATTTGTTACTTTTACGTGTAAAAAGTATGACAACTTTTCCTTCTTTTTAAATTATATCTTATAAGACAACTACAAGTGCATGCTCAAAAGTTAAAGGAATTTAAGTTGTTGATAATCTAAACTAATGGGTAGTGGCCAAATAATTGCAATAATTTTATAAGTAACCAACAAAGAAAAGCATCAACAGGGGGCCCAAAAAAAAAAAAAAAAAAAAAGCCCTAGGTTCTTACCAAATTTCTAGGCCTAGGGTTGTTAGGCTCTTATAATGGCTCACAGAATTAATGGTTGGCATATAAGTAAAGGAATATACATAAACAAATAAAAGTCACGGGGTTGGGGGAGAATTCACCAAACAAAAGGTTCCAAATGGATATGACCCTTTAATGATGTTTGCTTCAATTTATTCATGTGTAGTTTTTTTTTTTTTTGGATACATAGAAAAGTTTAAGTGAGTTGGGTTCTAGGAGCTTACCAGGGTTAGGGTATGTCTTCAGGCTCAAAGAACGTTTACAGAGGTATTTACAGATCGTTCACTAACAATGTTCTCATATCAGCAGCAGGATAAGACTTATATAATAAATAGTATGTACCTCATAAAGCAATGCTTTAAATCAATATTCCACAAAAAAAAAAAAAATGCTTTGAATCAATAAAACATCCTTTTGTGCTTGCATAAGCTTTTGAAGCTCAAAGTGCTATATAAGAAACTTTACCTTTAATTTGCCGTGACAAAAAAACTACCGGTTTCTCTTGATGGGCTGGGAATGCTAGATTTATCAATTTATTCGGTAAACTACGGGGGGCTCGTGTAGCCCATGGCGGATTAATCATATTCAAGGTCGGAGCAATGAACTTATTTGAAGTGGCTCATTTTGTACTAGAGAAGCCCATGTATGAATAAGGTTTAATCTTACTTCCCCATCTAGCTACTCTAAGTTGGGCGTAGGTCTTGGTGGGAAAGTTATAGACACTGTTTGTTTGCAATAGCTTAATTTTAGGTTATAAGTATTTTTAAATAGTGATTTATGGTATACGGGGTAAGTATGTGAGATAAATTTTATCTCAACTTTTGTGAAAAGCAATTATAAGTAAAAAATAAGCTATCCTAAACATATTCACATTTCCATACTTTGTGTCTGGAGTGCTTCACTTAATTTCCTATGCAGTATTGGCTTTGGCATTATTTATCATACACTTCTGGGACCTGAGACTCTTGAAGAATCTTTTCCATTTTTCACTTATGTATGGAAAGATAGAAATAAAATGACTATAATTCTGAGTATTTACTCAATCTTGTTAGGTATAGGCGCCTTTCTTCTAATATTCAAGGCTGGTACCAATACTTGTTTATTCTATTATCAATCAATATCAAGTATAAAATCAATAATAAAATGTTGATTCCACTAAACAAAAAGGGTCAAGATATTTTTCTCTCGGTGAGTTTAGTTTAATTTATCAATTGACAGCTGCGGTTATAAAATCCTCTCATCTCATAATTAATTTCCCTTTTTTTATTCAACTCAGAATCTCCGATTTTTTGGCCTAATTTGGAAGAGTTTATCTTTTTGATTAATTCAACAAACAATTTAATATTGTTAATAGGATCTTTTTTGAGTTCTCCATAGCACTATTATTTCTTAATCCAATTGCCAGAGGTAATGAAACAAGAGATTTTGCATTAAATCATAAATGTGTATTTGACCAAAAAAATATATTCAAATGTGTATTTTTCCAATAAAATATAATAGACAAAAGTTTTAGTCCCTACAAATCAAGGATTAGGGAGTTATTACAAATCTAACTAATAATTTGTGAATCTCTTTTTTGATTTTTCTACTTAATTTACAAGAAAGAATGTGTTAGATTAAATCAGCATACAATTTAATATTATAAATATGATCTTTTCCACTTCTCCTCATTACTTTTATTTCTCAACAAAATCGCCAAAGTAATTAAATCAGTGATTTAACCTTAAATGTTTATTTCCCCGGGAAATATATTTAAATGGGGATTTTACCCACAAATATAATTGATAAAAGTTTATACCCCCATAAATCAAGGATCAAGGAGTCACTATAATTCAGAGTGAGCACGGTTTATAAGGGGCTCAAAATGCAAATGTTGCACTTAGCGAATAAAAATACACCTCAGCATCCGTGGATCGGTTTTTTGGCCTAATGTGCAAGAAAGAATTTGTCAGATTAAATGAACGAATAATTTAATATTGTCAATATGATCTTATTTATTACTACTATTTCTCAATCAAATCACTAGAGCTAAATAACAATTCAAATTCAAAATTATAAAATGTTTCAGGCACATTGTCACAAACTAATTGAGGGTTTGTCGCTTCTTATTTTTATAGGTAGATTTCATTGGCATAATAGCATTCCTTTAATTAAATAAAATTAAAACTCTAATTAAATATTAGAGTGATTTTAAAAGAATAAGAATTTTAATCCCCATGAACCAAGGCTCAAAGATTTATTATAATTTAAAGTTGTCAAGAATTTTAAGTGATTTGAAATTAAATTGTTGATCTCACTTAGGGGTGTTCAAACCCGGGACCGGGACCGGGATTCACCACTCCCGGTCCCGGTAATACCGGCCAGGACCGGGATCAAACCGGGAAATCCCGGTTTTTTTTTAAAATTAAATTTAAAAAATATTATTATTTTAGTTAAATTTTCTATAATCTAGTGTTTAAAGTAATTATTTAACATCTAATAATGCTATAATAATCACACAAATTGATCTAGAATTGAAGAATAACATTTTATTATTATTATTATTATTATCATCTTCATCATTTTTGCTATTATTTTTATACATTATATAGTAGGATTAGTATCACGATATATATAGTTTAACTCCAACTAAATATGTTATACACATTTTATCAAATAATAACTTAAATTATGGGATACAAAATACAAAAATAAAACAATAACTTAATTTTTAAGAAAAAAATTAAAAAAAAAAAAAAAATCCGGGACCGGGACTGGGACCGAGATCACAAAGTGTGTGACCGGTCCCAGGTCCCTTAGATCCCGGTCCCGGTTTTCCCCGTCCCGGCCAGGACGGGAAATTCCCGGGATCAAAATTCCGGGACCGGGATATTTTGGACACCCCTAATCTCACTCAAGAAAGTAAATGTACAAATTTTGTTATCTCCTTAAATCAAGGACTTATCAAAATTCGAATTCAAAATGATAAATTGTCACAAACTAATTAAGGGGTTGTAATGATTTTAGCATACATATTGCTTAATTAAATAAATACGGTGCTGATTATTAGTTTGTATATGATTAGCTCAATGTATAAATTCTCACAAAAGGATATTCATAAGTGGCAAAAAATTATAAAATAAAACTTAAATAGGCATGTCTAAAATGCAGATATCACACTATATGAGTATAACCTAATATAACATGAAAATGCCGAATAAAGTATACTTAAAACCTAGCTGCTAAAATGATGCATTCGAAAATCCCACATCCCCATTATCAGCCAATGGAGTGTCATCTCTCTTTAAAGGAGTGGTTAAAGATCTTGATAACTGAACTATCACTACAAAAAAACTGTGATTTAGTAGTGGTTAAAAAGGTGTATTTGTAGCAGTTTTAACGGCTATAAACAGCATTAGTAGCGGTTCATAAAACCGCCACGAAATCCACGGTTGCAAGTGGTCTTGTAGCAGTTATTTTTAACCGCTACTCAAGCATGCCAACCGCTACTATATTTGTAGCGGTTCATTCCAACCGCTACAACATTCTAAAACGGGAAACAGGTTTACTGGGAACTTTGTAGCGGTTATATAACCGCTACAATTGTCAACCCATAAAATTTGGATGGCGGAAAATGAAAAATGAAAATTTGGCTCCCTTTTGTAGCGGTTCAAAAACCGCTACTAAATTAAATTTAAAAATGGCAACAAATATTAGTAGCGGTTTCGTAACCGCTACGCATTTCATTGAAATTAAAATTTTGCTCCAAAAATTTAATTTATGTTTTAAAATGGCTCCTTTATTAGTAGTGGTTATAGAACAGTTACAAATGTTTGTAAAATTGAAAAAAAAAAATACAATTATTTGTTTTCATTTTTTTAATATTAAATTAAATAGTTGATTATTTTAGTAGTTTAACTAATTCAATTAACTTATTATTCAATAATTTAGCTCATTTATAATTTAAAAGGAATGATTTAATTAAGTTCGATAAGTATGAAAATTGTATTAATAATATTATTGAGGATACGTAGGTAATAAGAAACTATTATGTTGTTTGCTACAATGTGATTATGTGCCTATTTGGATTAGCGGTGGAGAAGTGGCTTTTTTTACCACCTAACTTTTGGAAAAGTAAGGTAGGAAAAAAAGTGAAAATGTAAATGTGATTCGTGTTTGGATTAGCGGTCGCAAAAGTGACTTTTTTTTCTAACCTTGAACCTGTTTGGATTAGAGTTTGAAAAGCCCGTTTAGATGCAAAATGACTAAAAAAGGCATGAATCTTATTGAATACTACACACACACACACACACACACACATATATATATATATTATTTGTATATATTATGATAATTAAAGTTGAAAAATATAAATAAAATTTGATAAAATAATAAAAAATTATTATTGAAAAAAAAAGAAAAATACAAGAAAATACTTAATTAAAAATGGATAAATTTATAACATATTTAATGAATTAATTGTAACTTTTTATCTTTCATCTTTAATTAAAGCTCTTATATTATAGATCGCTGAGTAGTTGATGACTCATTTAATAGAATTAATATTTTGAGGATTAGAGAAAATTATAGAAAAGGACCCTGAAATTTATGAAAATTATAAGTGAATGAAGAAAAGGGATCGGGAAAATCACAGAAAGCTACCCAAATGTTTCATAAATTACAGTTTACCCTACAAATATTTCAAACTTTTCACTTTAATCCCTCTTTGAGAACTTTTGAAATTTTCATTAAAGTCCTTGGTCAAATCCTAATTTGACCAAAGTTCTTCTCCTTCCTTGGAACACTCGAACCAGCGGAATGAATTAGCAAAACAGAGCATAGCGTCTTCTTCCACGACGTGAGACACAAACCACCGAACCATCGAAGGCAAGCCATGAGCTCAGTGATAATTATAATGAAAACAATCTGAAGGTTCAAGCTCACACCTGAACGGCGCTTCACACGCTGAGATCTGCTCGCTCCGATGACCTAAGATGGCGACACTCAGACACGGAGTCGATCGCCTCTTGCTCGAAAATGCACCGCCGGAACCTCATAATCGAAAGAAAACCACAAGCTCAGAGATCGCCTCTTGCATGTGTTAATGGCTCCAACGGTCGACTGTGCTCAGCATTTATCTTCCAACGGCTTTCTGTACCAACATTGATGGGAAGAGAGAGAAGTGCTGTGGTTCGAAAAGCTACTCCAATTAGCTTCCTAAAAACGCAACGGTGATGAAAGAAGTGATGTGAAAAAAAAGCCTTTCCAAACGGTAGCTTTGTGGCCAATGGGCTTTTTTTGTGTGGAACGCGCGGTATCTTTGCGGTGCCGCTTTGCCAAATAGACCCTATGATTATGTAAGGAAAATAGGAAACAATGAGAAAATATTTTTAAATATTTGCAAGAAAAATAGTGAGAATAAATATTATGTGAAGAAAGAAAGTATTGAAATAAGAAATTTAAAAACTTATTACCATATTTGATCACCTTGTTCAGCTCGTAGAAAAAAATTTTTAAATGAGAGAAAATGAAAGAGGGGTAAGGTGGAAAGAAATGGGGGAGTGTTTGAAATGATATATGATTGGGGTATTTATAGGGATCTACATAACACTTGTAGTGGTTAGCGTAATATGTTTTGTAGCGGTTTTTATTAGTAGCAGTTATTGTATGTTTTTGTAGCGGTTTTAGAACCGCTACAAATGTTTTATTAATTTTTTTTAAATAAAAAACATTATTTATTTGATTATTCATCCTCGCCATCCCTATAGAAATTGTGTAGAAAAATTGTTACTGATATATTATTTTGTTAAAAAAATTTAATTTAAATGATGTAAACTTAAGAAAACACATTGAAGTAGACGTAAATTGTCATTGCCTTTAGGGAAGAAGTTTTCAAAATTGGCCGGTTGAAATGACTCACTCTCGTAGGCGATATTATCACCATCACCCATGTATAAATGTCTCGTAGCTTTAAATGAACTACCATGTGCCAATCCATGTGCCTCTCATCCTCGACATAATAAACTTGGTGTGCCTTTGAGGCAAGAATATATGGCTCATTATCTTGAGAATTACTAATATGAATTGGCTGTGAGAAATTGACTGATGTGATGCCTAAATCGTCAGTTATCAGTCCCCGAGAAGTAGTGGTATTTGCCCACAAGCATTTGAACAGCGTCACGGTGAAACGACCTTGGTAATTAAGTTTGACAATATCAAGAAGCTTTCCATAGTAAGGGACGCCCCTGAAATGCATGTTGGCGTCACTTTTGCTCGAATAACTCCTTGTCTTAAAGGTGCCATAAACACCCAAATTTTGAGTTTACAATCCTTGATCCAGTGAAACCGTGCAAAACTTGAAACCGTTGACATTATATGCTGTAAACCTTTCTGCATGGTCAAGAGGGCCGATTGCGAGAGCTTTGAAATCTGGTGAGTGTGGGTTATGGTCATTTAGTATTTTGTGCGCAAACCAGCTAGAGAATTCTCTGTGGACCTTTTTGTTAACTTCGGAGGATGTTTTTGTACGGATCCGAAGTTGACGCTTCACATGACTTCTGAATTCTCTGCAATTAATTATGGGTAGGCGATTGTGAAATGAAAGGAAAAAATGTTACGAAAGATATAGAATAACATGTGGGTGTACAATTCTTACTGAAGGTTCAACTTGAGTGCAATTAATCAAGACATGTCTATGCGCTTGCAACTTCTCAATTGCTGTTAGTTTGAAGTTCTCAGTTCCTTCAACTGGTTTTCCAACATGAGGGATAAATTCTCCTGACGTTGGCGTAAGTTCAGGACAATCGTCTATATGAGGTGGGCGGTTGAAAGCCGTCTCAATATCATCAAAGTACCTTGAACAGAAATACAACACCTCATCCCCTATATAGCCTTTAGCGATAGAACCTTTTGGCTGCTCCTTATTCCTTATGTAAGATTTCATTTTTTCAAGAAAGCTACAAAGTGAAGAAGGGAAAAATGATACAAAATGCTAAAAAGGACGACTAACAAACATAAGAACTAATAATGATGCACATATGTAAAATGAGTACATCTTAATAGGATACATCGATTGATATTGAACTGGGCCAGCAGCTTTATTTCATGAACAAGGTGGATTGTAAGGTGAACCATCACAGTGAAAAAAGATAGAGGAAAGATCATCTGTAAATGACAAAACTTAAAATGATTTTGGATTGCAGCTAATCAAGCTCCTCAACGATCAAAACCTTGGAACATAACTTCCGAAAGAAAGAACAAAGCTCTACCAAAATAATTGACACATCGGGAGGAAGTGCATTCTTTATAGCCAGCAGAAGTAACTGTTGCATAAGAACATGTGAGTCATGACTCTTCAGACCAGCAACCTTTCGAGCCTGCATGTCAATACATCGTGAAATGTTGCTTGAATACTTATCTGGAACTTTTATTTTATTCAACGTCGCGAGGAAGACTTCCTTATTCAGTTTTGTGAGGGTGAACTTTGCCGGCTGAAATTTGTCTTGCTCATTTAGCCACGCGTCTTCACGAACTCCCATGGCATGTAAGTCTTTCATCACTTGAAGATGATTTTTTGACTTTCCCGGTTCGTTAAGCAGCGTATACAGCACATTGTCGCATACATTTTTTTCAATGTCCATGAGATCAAGACTGTGGTAAAGTAAATTAGAATTCTAATATGGAAGAGTAAAGAAAATGCTTATCTTCCTCCATTGCTGTGGCGCAGAAGTCCTGCCCGTCTTTTGCCCTGCTTTTGCTGCATCGTCACTTTTTCCAAACTCGAACTCAACATCCTCAAGCTACTGTAAGATATGTACGTTGGATAAATTCTGAGGTGGGCCTCTTATTTCTGGTTTCCTATTGAAGTGATTTCGTTGTAATCTAAACTTGTACCTTCTATCAAGAAACCTCCGATGCCCTGTAAAGCACCACTTCAATAGGCGTATTGAGTTAGAGTCAGAATTACAAGCTGGACACGCCGACCTAGCATGCATATTCCACTCAGATAATGTTTCCAGGCCAGGAAAGTCACTAATCGTCTATATCAAAGCTGCATACAAGTTGAACAATGTCTTCCCATAGGTGTTGTATGTCTTGATGCTGACATTCCACGATCAAGCAATTCCACAATAAGCGGTTGGAGATACATATCGATGTCATTACCTGATGCCTTTTTGCCTAAAATGATCATAGACAAAATGAAGGAGCTTTGTTTCATACACATCCAGGGGTAAATTGTAGGGAACTAAGACTACTGGCCAAATACTGTAATTTGTGCTAAGATTCTCAAATGGATTGAAATTGTCAGTCGCCAAAGCAAGCCTAACATTTCTGGGGTCAGCTGCAAAAGATGGAAAGTCTTTGTTGAACGTTTTCCAGGCGTCTTCATCCCGAGGAAGTTTTAATTTACTATCTTCATTCTTATCAACCTCATATGCTCCGCCATGTTAGACAACATAAACAATCTTTGTAAGCACGGCTTCAAAGGGAAGTATTTAAGAATCTTTGCAAGTTTCTTCTTCTGCTTTTTCCTCTTCCAAATTGTCTTGTACCCTTATGTGTGACATCGCTTACAAGTCTGCCTGTTGTCATTGTCTCCCTAATACAGCATACAATCGTTGAGGGCATGTATCAATTTTTGGGTAGTTCAACCACAATCTGTTAATAATCTTCTTGGCCTTATAGAACATTATGGAAATCTCCGCGTCGGGGAACACATCTTATAATAATTCCAGTGACATCGCCATTCCCTTATCTATAATTCCACACAAGCACTTGATATGATACAACTTAATTAAGAAAGATAATTTAGAGTATTTTTGACAACCTTGATATAATGGATGATTTGATTCATCTATCAAGTTGAAAAAATCCCGAGCTACTTCATTCCTTATTAACACCAGCTTTGAACCCTACACTTCTTCGTTGAAGTTGTCATCTTGAAAACCAAAGGCATAACGCACAACATCATTAATTGGATCATCTTTATCTAGTTGAACTTCTACTTGTGAACTTTGAGGAAGAGCATAATCATATCTCATATCGACCTTCTCACCATGAACTCCCTAGAATGTATAGTCTTCCGGGAAAGGCTTCACAAGCAAATGTTTCTTAACAACTTGTCGTGCATGCCACTTCTTGAACTTGCATCTCTGACATGGACAGACGATCTTTCCATTACAATTGGCGTGAGAGAATGCGAAATCCAAGAAATTGTTTAATCTGTACAAGTATTCTGGAGAATTGCATGGCAACCTGATCTATGACTTATCCATGGCTAGTGAGAGAAATTTTAGTAAAGAAGATGAGTGAATAGAGAATTACGGGTGCCTGGAGGCTTATATTCAATTTCTCTAATGTTTAACATTTTGTAGGGGTTATAAAACAGCTGCCTCAACCACTACTGAGTATATTTTTGTAGCGGTTATATTATCCTTACCACTACAAATTTTCATGACCGTTGACGTCTAACAAAATTTCATTTTCACTTTGTAGAGGTTTTAACAATATAACCGCTACAAATTTGACAACTATTGGCAAGATATGAAATTCAAATTTCAAATGTATGACATGTTGTAGCGGTTCTAATATATAAACCGCTAGAAATGTTTGATCATTACCGTCGAATATCTAAACAAATTTTATTTTTAGTTTGTAGCAGTTTTTGTATTGAAACCGCTACAAATATAAATTTATTATTTTATTACCATTTGTAGCGGTTTAGTATTATTAACCGCTACAAATATCTATGGGTGGGAAATGCAAAATTTCAAAGCTAAAATATATTTTTTTAGCGGTTAACATAAATCGCTATAAAAATAAATTTATTATTTTATTACCATTTGTAGCGGTTTAGTATTATTAATCGCTACAAATATCCCTGGGCGGGAAATGCAAAATTTCAAATTTAAAATGTATTTTTGTAGCGGTTTATGTTGGTAAAACCGCTACAAAAATAAATTTATTATTTAATTACCATTTGTATCGGTTTAGTTTTATTAATCGCTACAAATATCCATGGGCAAGAAATGCAAAATTTCAAATTCAAAATGTATTTTTGTAGCGATTTATGTTGGTAAAGTCGATACAAAAATAAATTTATTATTTTATTTATTGTTTTAATTCCATTTGTAGCGGTTTAATATTTTTAACCGCTACAAAACCTAAATATTTTGTAGCGGTTATACCTCTATAACCGCTACAAATAAAATTTTTATTTATTTATTTTTGCTTAATTTTTTTTGTTACTTCTAAAAATGTAAATATAATAATCATAGATGAAAGAAGAATGCAACAATACTCTGAAAATATAAATATCCAATTTATTTACAGAAGTTTCAAAAAAAAAAAACTAACTAATCACAAACATAAACTAATTACCCAGAGGATGATGATCAGGTTCTCCCTTAGGATGTGAAGGATTATGACGCTGATCATCAGGTTCTCCCTTGGGGGGGGCTCCCTCAGGTACGGTTATATCAGGTTGCTGAGCAAAGTAAACAGTGCCATCATCATCAGGAAGAGGCATCGGTTGAACGACGAACCGGGGGATATTGGGGACTTGTGGATGCTCATCGTTAGGGAACAAGCAACTCCAAGACCGCTCCAACATGTAGTTCATGATATCCTGCCACTATGTATGCTGGGCGTAGTAGTAATCAGCTTGCTGCTGCATTTGCTGCATTTGATAGGCCACTGTAGCCTGTGTCCTAGCAACCTTTGATTGGAGCTCTTTAACAGAGTCATCCCTCGGACGTCTGACCCCAAACGTCCGTTTTCTTGAGCTACCAGCCTCAAAGGTGCTGCTTCTGCCGTAGACCATGCTAGGTCTGGCGCCTATCCCTATCCCCCTATCGCGACCGGAGTGCTCAACTGAACCCATACCCACTTTCAATGGTGAGTGGGGTCCACAGACCCCTATGACTCCTGGGTCTAGGTATCTCGCAGCTCAGCATGTGCCTGCTGCATCCACTCTTGCCATTTTATGAAATAATTAATTATTATTATTATGCAATATAGCTTATTATTATGAATTAATAAATTTACTTACAATGGCCTCCTCTGCCTGCTTAGAGATCGAAGTCTCGTCACGGTGTCTGTGGGTGATAGCGAATAACTCCCCGTAGTCCGTTTGACGGTTCTCCTCTAATGCCTTCCTCTCCTAAAATAATTAAAAAATTAAATCAGTATTATGAACAATAAAACACTAAATTTATAAGTAATAAATAACCACCTAAAAGTAATTGAGATTGTCAAAAATTACTAGCTTGTTATAAGTGACAGCAAAGGTCTTCGATCTTGCTATGTGGTGGATCCTCTGCTGCCCTCGTCACCTCGTATTCCTCTGAGAAAGTGACTGCAAAGAAAAAAAATATTAAAAGTAATTTAATTATTAAAAAAATTAAATTTATGAAATTTAAATTTAAATTATAATTAAAAAGAAATTACCTGCCCCTCTGCGCTCTTCCTGAACTAGACAAAACTCGCCCAGTTGTTCAGTGGGACGCCGTCGGGGATGCTCTCGATTAGCTGCTGTAGAAGAATCGTCCCATCCTTATTCATCCTATGGAAGAGATGATTCCTCATGTCTCTCCAGCCGTCGCCCATCTTCATTAGCGTGTACCTCTTTCGGTTGTCCAAGACGGCAACTTTCATCTTGATTGCGCAATTTGAACTAGTAGTTAAAAGCAATAAATGTGTAAAAAATGCTATGTTTTTTCCATATATGCCCATATTTATGAAAATAGTATAGGAGAGAGAATACATAAAAATTATGAGAGATAATGAGTATTTAATAAAGGTAAAACAGGAAAAAGAAGCTTACGTTTTCAGACAAAAAAGTGAAAGTTGCTTATAAATAGGACTAGAGGGAGTAATTAAATATGACTTATTACAAATTAAACAATTAATAAATATTATTAAAATACAATTAATTACAAAATATATAATATAATTAAATACAATCAATTACGTACCTTTACCGTGTTGTCTCACGCCTGGTCCTTCGGCCCCTTGGGAACGTTCCTCCACCTCCTAAAATGAAGGGGAACCGCATCGAATTCAATCCCAGCTTATTCAGGAAGTGGTTGAACAGATGACCCCCACTATCGATAGGCTGGTCCGTGGCCTCATTCCACAGAACTAAAACTCATAGTGTCTGGTCTAGGTTGTTTAGACCGGCCACGTCCAGCCTCCTTATGGATGTGTTCCCCTGCTCATCTGTACAATTTACCACATACGTTAGATAAATTTAAATTCACATTTAACAGTTCAAATTTAAATATTTAATTTATTAAATAAAAAATTATATTTACCTTGGACCTGCACCTCAAACCCAGTCGACCGGGAAGACAATTGTCATGGGTTGTTCTGTTCCCGTGCCTCCTCCTCATTTAAGAACCTCTCTATGTCATTGAGTGGAATCGAGATATCGAACTCCTCGTAGTTACTGAGACTCAGTTCGCCTCCCTCTCCCAGAAGAGCCTCAGGCACCAGTGGTAGGGTCGCCTCCTGTGGGGCTGTTTGTTGTGGCTGTGGTGGGGCCGACTCCTATGGTTGCTGCGACGCGATCGACCCCGGCGATGACATGGTGGGGATGTGTCTACCCCCGCGCTGCCCTCTACTACCACCTCTACCACTTTCGTCTCTGCTGCTGCTCCCCTGTAAGACAGGTCTGGGGGGAAGTTCAACCTCCTTCCCCTTCCCCTTCCCCTTCCCCTTCCCTTTGTCTCGCTCAGAAGTCATAATAAAAATATATCTGTATAAAAAAATATATTAGTAAAATTTATATAAAAAATATAAAATAATTGACAAAAAAAGATAAAAAGCACTTAAACTTAACTAGCCTCGCGTAATGAACTTTCTCAAAAGCTTCAGTAGAACCTCAAATCTCGAGCTAAATCTCAAAGGGCACGAGTGAGAACTCAAAATGGCAAAATGAGGAAAGGAGAAGGCGGGTGGATAATATAGTGCCATTATTTGTAGCGGTTATAAGATAAACCGCTAAACCAACCGCTACAAATATGGAAACCTTACCTTGTTCGACGTGAAAATTGTAGTGGTTATTTATAACTGCTACTAAAAAACAAACCCTTTGCATTCTGTAGTGGTTATTTCTTTGAACTGCTATAAAGTTTCAACACACTTTGTAGTGGTTATGGTTAACCGCAACAAATATGTGTCTCTTTGCATTCTGTAGCGGTTACTTTGATTATAACCACTACAAAATAACCGCTACAATTGTCGTGCCAGGTGGCGCCAAGCTAGCACCAATTTTGTAGCGGTTTATGTACTATAACTACTACAAAATAACCGCGGCAAATTTGGCATGAGCTTGACACCAAATTTTGTTGGCGGTTAAAAATTATTAACCGTAACAAATTCCTTTCCCTTATCCCGCGCCACTTGGAGCGAGTTGACCTGTTGCAAATGAGGTAAAACCGCTATAAATACACACATTTGTAGAGATTTTTTTACCGCTATAAATCCACCGCAACGAATTATCATTTTTTTGTAGTGTATTTGAATGTCATCATCGTTTTGAACTTTTTCTATCGACATCAATGCCATCAAGGAACTTGAGGCATGTTTCTACTTCAGAGGGTTGAATAAAAAAAAGACCCAAAGAATAAATAGAACGGAAAATAAATGAATATATAATAAAATACTCAATTACAATGTGTTATCATCAATTAAATCCTTTTCGTACCATTAATTATGAATATGTAAACCATTGCAAAATATCTCCCTCCTCAGAAAATTGCAAAACGCCCATACTACTGGATGAGTATTTGATGTTGCTTGTAATACCCCGAATTTTGAGACTTGAGGCTAGAGAATAAGCCTGAGATTAGTGGACTTCTAAGCCCCGATTTAGCAAACTTCCAAATTGTGATTAAGGGTTAATGACTCCAAAAGTGGATGTCATTAGTGATAAATGAACCCTTTTGGAGAATATGATGTGAACCGTGATTCGTATGCGTTGTGAGCAATGCAGAAACCCTGTATTTAAGTTCAATTATGGATTAACCTCTAAATTGACTTAAAATAGAGGGAGGGCGCATAATGTGGTGATATGGAAAGATATGAAGTGTTTGGTGGTGATCCAAGAGAGATTACCATAATCAGGGGCAAAACGGTAAAGTTACCGACCAGTTGATCGGGTACCGAGGAGGAAACTCATTGGTAGCTTCAAGATCAATGGTTAGGATTGGATTGTGTAGAGATCAAAGGGTGGAATCCCATGTGGTTGTGCTCATGTGAGCTCATGGGATGTGTGTCAAGATGGTGACACTTGGCAAATTGTGGACCCTTGGATTTGGGTCAAATGTTCAAAGTTTTCCCTCTCTCCTCTCCTCCCATATTTGGACGATTTTTGGCCCTAAAAATCTGCTCCCTTCTTCATCATCTTCATTTCATCATCTCATCTCTCTCTCTCTTGTTTCTCCATGGCGTCCCAAAGCTAGGAAGAAAGAGAAAAGAATAAGGTGAGATTTGGCTTGTTTCTTGTCCTTTAATGCTCTAATGTCCTTCTATAATCTTATTCATAGTGATGAGAGCTTCATCTCTATGGTTTTAGATTTGTGAGAGGAGGTGTTTTGTTGTTTGAGCAAAAGGGGGAAGATGAAGAATCAAGGATTTGGTTTGGGAAAGAGGAAGAGGTGAGTATTTGAAGCCTTTTGATCTAAGTTTTGTGAATTATGGATGAGTATTGTGAATTTTGGTTTTTGCCCTGATTTTCATGTGATTTTTTATTGGATGAATTGGATTGTGTTTTATGATGAAAATGGTGTCATATTATGTTTTGGCATCATTGAAATTGGTTTTGAATTTGAAATGGAAAGAGATTGTAATGTAGAGTTGGTATTGTGATTTGTGTGACATGTTGTGGAAACATATCAAAGTGATATGAATTTGGTTGATTTGATATTTCCAATGGATTCCTTGTGAAATTTTGTGTGAGAATGACGTTTGATATGAAAATTGGACCATTGGAAGCCAATTGTGCAAATTTGGAAATCTGTCCATTGAATTCTGTTCTGGTCAGTCTGTTTGTGTTGCCGTTTTGAATGGGCAAATGATGTTAGAAAATTCTGAAACTTTCCAGTCTTGAAGTTCACATCCCAAGATTCAAAATGGACATATAAATTGTGTCATTTCATTTTTTGAAATGGGATTTATGTTTGCCTAAAGTTTGAGATCGAAACTGGATTCTGTTTTGGAGCAATGTTGGATTTTGTGTAAATATGGATTTTTGTGGTGATTTCTGGTAATGAGCCATATTTTTCCTATGAATAAGACTTAAAAATATTTCATTTTGCTTTGGAATCACCTTATTTCAATTTTTCTGGAATTAATTATGAATTGTTGAAGTTGCCTTGGCTGCAGCAGAAAATCTTGGCTGCAGCGCAAAAGTTTCTATGCACATTTTGGCAGCAGCCAGAAATTCTTGGCTGTAGCCAGAAACCTTCTGTGCGTGTTCTGGCTGCAGCCAACCCCCATTTTCAGCATTTTGAGATTTTGAAAGGTGATTTCGAACCTAGTACGTCCCAATCCTTTAAGCTTTCGTTGAGCTTATTTTAGCCACCTAAAGGGTGTGAATGGTAACCAACTTTAAGTGATATAAAAGTAAAGATTTGGAATTGAGATTGACCCTATATCTTTGATTTGGTTTATAGGGTTCAATATTTGTTTGGATCGAGAGTAAGCGGAGCTGGAGCATACGTGGAAAGAAAAGGGTAGGGACTTACCTCTCTTGCATGCTTTGATATTTGTGTTTGTGTATTGATGCATATATTGCTTTGCTGGATTATGTGAAACATGTATGAATGATTGTAGCTCTATTTCTAGTTATGCTATGGCCATGAGTATGTTGTTGAAACATTGAGCACGCAGATATGTCATTGTGTGAACATGAGTTATGTATTGCAAGCATGTCATGCATTAAACACATATCATATATGCATATAGGTATTTGTTTCCTACTGAGATTCTCTTGAATCTCACCCTCCCCTACCAACATTTTAGACAGGGTAGGTGGATCGAGGTTGGAGCAAACAGGCAAAGGCGACAGGACTACTCCGGGTTATAGATTTTGGTAGTTGGTTATCATAATTGGGATGATTTGTATTCGTATTTGGATATGAGTTGTATATATTATGGAATGTATATTTGATTATGTATAGAGATGAGACTTGTGTAATCCCTGTTTGAGGAATGGTAAAGGGCGAATGTGCCTATGAATTTTATGTAAAGGAATGAACCCAGAAGTTGCCGGGATGATATTGTTGTACACTCTGATATTTGTATAAATGTGATATTCCGCGTGATGTAATTTTATTCGAAATTGAATATGAGACCAGGTTAATTAGATTTCGAAACATATTTGTGAAAACCCTAACATGAAGATGGGATTTTAAATAAGTTTTGTTTCCTATTGGTCTCTATTTCATTTTAATCGCGTATTTCGGATATAATTACGGAAAGGGGTTACATTGCTCACCTGGACTCTAAGTCTAACAATGGTCAATCCTATGGCCTTGCATGAAGAATACGAATGTCATAACATAGAGAGTACAAAAAACCCAAAACTCAACAATTAAATAGGCATGAATCATAAACCTCCTCATTGGCCAAAATCATGCTGACTTTCTATACATCAAGAGGTGATGTCTATTTAGTCATCATCCATCCTTGTGGTGGTCAATATCTCTAATGAATTCATAAGGGTGACCTACTATGATATTGAGGATGAAGAATTAAGATCACGAACATTGAAGAATGGAGAACATAAAATGGGATGCATTAATGATGTTAATATATATAAGTATTACTATAATTATAGGGCCAACTATATTTCTTGGAAATTAAGCTTCTTGCAGATTTAGTTTGAATTATGATAATGATAACTTCTTGATTTATGAGCTAAATTATTATTATGATAACTTCTTAAATCATGAGGGCCAACTCATAATTTATGGGTATAAAATATAAAATATTGACATTGAGTTATAAAAGAGAGCAATAAAAAATTATGATAGCCAAAAGAGAGTTATAAATATAGATATTGATATTTATTGATGTCAAATTAAATTGAATACACTAACGAAATGATCGCTCACGGAAAAGCTTTTAAAGACGTTACTACGAGTATTATAGAAGATATATGTTACCATATAATATTTTGTAATAGATTTTGGATGAATATTTTACGAGGTGGCAAAATTTGCTGTAAATTTTTGCAACAAGTTTGTTCTAGATTTTTTTCACGTTGATTTTTAAAAAAAAAGTTAATGTCATTATATGCAGACACACATTTACTTTTTCATGCACTTTCTATAAGAGATAAATGATTATTATTATAAATCACTTCTCCAATTCTTACTATTACTATGAGGCGTATCCTATAAGAGAAAAATGACCATTATTTATATGGACACGCACATGCCCTTATATTCAGGCTATTTAGTTTGGGGCACTTTCTCTTTGCTCCACCAACATTTCTTTTTTTTTTTTTTTATAGTACATGAAAAACTACAAATACCTCAGAAGCTATCCTCCTGAGTCTACATGCAATCTCAACCTATTTTGATCAGTAAGTAATAAGCTCGTAATAACCACCGGAGGTGATTCAGTGATATGGATATCCAATGCCATCTTCCAAGCCTCCTTTGCCATGGAGTCTGCAACTGTGTTAACATAATGATTACAATGTAACATTTCGACTTCCCAGTCACGATCCATCAACGTGCGAATCTCCATGATAAGTTGAAAATCTGGATGTTCTTGAGACATCGTAGCCTGAATAAGTTCCATGACTTCACAACAATCACTCTCAATTAGGATTTGTCTGTATCCTTTATCCTAGGCAATTTTAAGACCCCACAATATACCCCATGCTTCAGCAGAGACCACTGTCCCTTGGCCAATTCGATACATGAACCACAACAAAAATTCACCATTGTGATCTCGCAGTACACCACCACAAGTACACATCCCTAAGTTGTTACTCTTGGATCCATCAGTATTAATCTTCACCCACCTAGGCGGAGGTGGTTTCCAATGTGTACAACTCTGTTTCTCATTATGGTTTTTACACATGCTTGTATTACCCCATGCTAAGCATGCACGAGCACGGGCTAAAATGGCATTTGTACTCCAAGAATTGTTGTTAAAACATCGGTCATTACGAGCCAACCGGATATATCGGCATAAGACGGTAAACCAAAGACGAAACTCAAAACCCTGTACTACATCCTTTCTCTCCATACACCACGCAAGCCAATCATTTCTATCCAATATGCCAAAAAATAGATCCCAACAACTCGGCGATAAGAAACCATTCCAAAATTTAGAAATGGTCAGGCAATCCCATAGAACGTGGAGTATTGACTCACTTGCATTATGGCATACTTCACAAGTACCCGTAGGATGACAACCACGATGGAACCGTTCCATGTTCGTCATTAAACGGCTATGAAAGCACAACCACAAGAAAGTATGGTACCTTTGAGGGACCTTCATTTTCCAAACACATTTCCATCGGTATTTAGTGTGAGCTTGTGGGGTATCCACCATGTATTTGTAAGCAGAGCTAAGGGAGAAATTGCCATTAGAAGACTATCTCCATGCTGGGAAATCCTCCCCATTTAGCTGACGTATATTAACCAGTCTGATAGCGGTACATACATGTCCTGGGAGTAGGTGATCAAACTTACTCATATCCCATTGTTCGGAGGGAGTTATGCAGTCAGCTACTCTTTATTCAGTAACATCTCTAGGCAATGCTTGGGTTACTAAACTTTGAAGCTTATCTAAATGTGGCACCCACACATCATTCCAGAAAGAAATATTTTCTCCATTTGCTACTCTCCATGATATACTATCATTGACCTTCTCCCAATTGTTACGAATACCCCTCCATGTACTTGACTCCGATCGACGCTTTTCAATGTTAGGAATAATATCATTGCCGGCTTTATACTTTTCACGCAAAAACTTGACCCAGAGTGAGTCTTATCTGTTAATCATATTCCATCCAAGCTTTATCATGAAAGCCTGGTTCTGGTAATGAGCCTTCCTGAGACCAAGGCCTCCATTTTCTTTACGTGCACACACCAAATCCCAGGAGACTAGATGCGGTTTTCTACTAACTGAGCTACTACCCCAGAGAAAATTACGACATCGTTTGTCAATTTCATCACAAGTTCCCAAAGGTAGAGGCACTGTTTGCATAGCATAAGATGGTATAGCCGACATTACAGAGGACACAAGAGTATGCCTGCCGGCCATCGATAGCATATTGGACTTCCAATTCGCCAGACGAGCATCCATCTTATTCAGGAGGAAATTATGCGTTGCCTTTGAACTCCATTCATGTAATATAGGCATTCCCAGATATTTTCCCAAATTCAAAAACTCACTGATTTCTTTATACTTGATGAGATTCACATTTCTAAAGAAGTAAATTCTTGACTTTCCAGCATTCACTTTTTGGCCCGAAATGTCGCAGAAGTCATCCAGGATGGCCTTCACAACCCCTGCGTGATCAAGATCTGCTTCTGCAAACAAAATGAGATTATCAGTAAACAAAATATGAGAGACAGGAGTACCTCTTTTGGAGAGCCTAAAAGGTTTCCAGTCACCCTCTTCTACTGATGTTTGGATGAGATGCCCTAACCTTTCCATCATGATAACAAAAAGATACGGCGATATTGGGTCACCCTGTCGAACTCCACGGGATGGGCAAAACATATTAGTAGCTTTTCCGTTCCAAATTAGTTGCATTTGAGACATTGAGATACAAGCTTGAATAACTCTAAGAAGATAGTCAGGAATCTTGAGCTCTCTTAAGCAGTCGGAAATAAAACTCCATCTGACCTGGTCATAAGCTTTCTCCAAATCGATCTTAATGGCCATAAAATCCTTGTTCCTCTTTAAAGACTTCATAGAGTGAATGATCTCCTGAACTAGGATAATATTGTCCGAACTCTGGCGCCCTTTCACAAAACTGCACTGCTTCGGGGCTATCACTAAAGGCATGACTGCCTTGAGTCTATTTGATATAGCCTTTGTAACTATTTTATACACAACATTGCAAAGACTTATGGGACGGAAATCTTTAATCGTCTCAGGATGTTCTACCTTCGGTATGAGTACAATTTGAGTGGCATTAATTTGTCGTATCCACATTGGATCATTAAAGACTTTTTTAACTAATTCAATGACTGACGGTCCCACCGTTTCCCATTGGCTTTGATAAAATAACGGGTTGAAACCGTCTGGTTCTGGTGCTTTTAGAGGCCCCATATCAAACAAAGCTTGTCTAATCTCCTGATCTTCAATCGATCTCCCCAGAGTATGCATATTTACGTCATCAATATCAGGATACGTGCATCCAAAAACCAAAGATCCACTATATATCTCGGTCTCCGTATATAAATTTTCAAAGAACTGACTTCCCATTTTCATAATTTCAGTCGCATCATATGTCCACTCCCCAATGTCAAGCTTTAAAGCCTCAATTTTATTCCTTCTTCGCCTTCTGTTAGCCACTGAATGGAAATATTTAGTATTACGATCCCCATCCACATACCAGTTAACTCGAGAGTATTGTAGCCACATGACTAATCTTGTCAAGAGTTTCTCCAGCTCGCCCCATAGCTCCCCTCGTAACTTTTCAAGAGACTCAGAGATACCAACTGAAGCTATCTTTGCATTAATCCCATCTAATCGTCGATATAAAATTTCCTTTATATAGATGTTACCAAAAACCTCCTTATTCCATAACCTTAAATCCTCCATGAACTGATCTATGGATCTGCACTATTCGTCCTCAACCCCCAGTGACGCTGCACAAAATTCTTGAAATTTTCATACATAACCCAGGGGGCAAAGAATCTAAAAGGCCTTCGATTCTTTGCAGTAAGAACATGAGATTCAATATCCAAAAGCACCAGACAATGATCAGACTTATATTTTGGCAAGTGTGTCACAGTTGCATTAGGATTTTCTGTAAACCAACAATTATTCACCAAGGCCCTATCAATTCTGCTTTGGGTAATCAAATTGCCCCATGTAAATCGAGGTCCACTAAAACCAATATCAAGTAATTCGATGCCCAATAACCAATTTCGGAAGGACCTATCGATACCTGTATTCTCCCTGTGTTTCTTACTCCAGCGATCTTCAGGGCATGAAACAGTATTGAAATCTCCAATCACCACCCAGCCTCCAACAATTGATTGTTGAATATCGTCAAGAGTGGGCCATAGTTGTCGTCTAATAACCATATTTGGATTCCCATAGACCACAGTAAGAAACCACTCTACACTTGTGCCTTTGTTAACCATTCCATGAACAAATTGATCACCACAACAAGTCACAGAAAAATGAAATGTAGAATCCCAAAATAACCATATACCTCCACTAAATCCCTGAGCTTCTACAATGTGCATATTCGTCCATCCCAATTTCCTTGCAATGAGCTTGGCTTTCATCCCTTGCTGTCTGGGTTCTAACAAAGTAAAGAAATTAACACCATGTCTGACAACAACATCACTCAGTAATCTGTTAAAAGAGGCACCACCGGCACCCCGGGTATTCCAAGTCATAATAATCATTAAAAATTGATAAATATGAAAAAGAACACAACCAAACCAGTCATTATTGAGACATATGTCCCTCCTTCACCTCGTCAACACCATTCATCACCACATCCTCAACAGTCCCAAGAGGATTAGTTGGACTTGCAAAATTCTCCCCTCGTTCTGCACCTGGGTCAAGAGGATCAATGGCTTTTAGGCGGATAGTAGTAGAATTAGCGTCTACTTGAATAATATTTTTTTTAATTCGTAACCCAGCCTCCTCACTTGAATTATACGACGTTTCGGCTTTATGAGTTAACATGTGAGAGTTCAACAACTGAGAGTCCACTTGAGTTTTTGTTTGCTGCATTTTCAAGCCCATACTCAAGGTTCTGTGGGAAGCTCCCTCCTCAATCCCTTTCTTCTTAGTTGTCTATGTCGCACACGTTTTATTCAACGTCTTCAATTGGCCAACACCATTCGGATTCTCACAAATTCTCTCCTTTTTTCCTACATTTAGATTATCCGATCCCTTATTCCCCTTACTCCCTTTACTTATTTCAATTAGATGACCAGAGTTCCCTTTTGATTCACACGATCTTTCTCCTGGCTTTGAACTGACACGAATCTTGCCTTGGTTTCCACTATCATTATAACCTCCATCATTAATTCCCATATCTTTAACATTAAGAGCCTCAAAATGTGATCATCCTCCCATATTTCAAGAATGTAAATCACTCCTAGACTCGCGCCTATGATTACCATTTCCTGTGTTCGAGATCCATTGTCCCCTTCTACGACTCGGTGCGACCATCCACTCCCCATACTCCCTGGCTGCGGTCTCAGAACATGTAGGCTCTTGTGTTGAATCTGTGGAAGCCAACGGGTTTGACACGCATGGCGACTTTAACGTGCTTATTGCTTGATTATTAGGGCAAAACGCCGTGTCGTGGCCGTACCATCCACATGAGAAGCAAATCAAGTGCAAACCCTCATAAACAATCTTCTTCTCTTTCTCATTAATCATCAATGAGGGAAGTAAAGGCTCACTCAGATCGACTTCAACACATATACGGGCAAAACGACCTTTGGTTCTCTGAAGGGTGTTTGTATCCACTTTTAGAACCCTTCTAATTTGGTTACCCACAACATATAAAATACCCTTATCATAGAAATCAACTGGGAATTTAGGAATTCTCACCCACGCTGTGATTTTGGAAACCTCACTAGAGTCAGGATCAAACTCTGACTTCCATGGTTGCACTGCCAGGTAATGATCCATATATAACCAAGGGCCTCCTATTAATGCAAAATCATAGTCCTCCTTATTGCTCATACGAATCATAAAATACCAGGATCCTATCTCAATAGTTTCAACCTGGCCTCTACGTCCCCACAGCTGTTGCAGTTTTCGACCCAATTGATCCTCACGCACCATCCTGCCAAGGAGTCTAACGAACAACGATGTTGACCATTTCCTTGCTAGCTTCTTTCTAAACTCCGGAGACATAATTATGTTTGGTCCATTCTTCATCATCTCCACCTCAATCCTAGACTTCCATCCGTCCCCTCTCCACCATTCTTCTTCATCATCTGAATAATCATTCTGCGTCTGATCATCCACGCATGCATCCTTGTATAACCGTTTAGATGCTTCAACTATGGTGGTTTCTTGTACAATATTATCGTCACTCATCCAATCCTCAACCCGTGGGGCTAAGGATTGCTTATTTGTGAACTCTTCATCGTCATCACGAATTTTCTTCCTGCTATGCTCCAAGGCCTCCCTCTCCTCCAAAATTGGCGCCAAAACCATTCTCACGGGACTACGTTCTCTCTCCCGCTCGTTCATCTCTTGAGCATACAATAAATAATTTCACTTTTCTTTATTTTTCTCTCCACTCTCTCACTCTCTCTGTTTTTTTCCCAGATTTAAAAAAAACTTCAGTAAAGCTAAATCGAAATAGACAGATCTAAGCAACACAAAGCACCTGGGTAAGACAATGCGAACAGATTGCAGTAGAGCACATCGCCTTTACCAGGAAGATGAACAGATTATCAGAAAAAAAAGTTTAGATTGACGGAACTTCAGACCTGCAAGCTCAGCGTTGTCACCGGCGAAACTCCAGTTAAAACGAGCACATATCAGCACCAAAACTAGAGAAGCAGGCTCAAATTGGCGATAGAAATGGGAGATCAGTGTTGAAATGGAAGATGTTGCAACAGATCAAAGCCGATCACGGTGAACCAACGTCAGAAGCCGAAGACCGTTGAGAAGCAACGATCAGTCCACCAACATTTCTAATTAATGTTTTCATGCATGGCTTCTTGAAACTCTCCTTTGGCTATTTTGTGATGGTGGTTTGATAATGCTTAAGGGGATCATTATCTTACTAAACCTCATGAGGACCAGGGAAATGCAGCTCTTCACAGAGGTTACATATGCAATCCAGAAAAAGTTATCCAGGAATTTCAAGGCTCTTTTCAATACCTCTTAGATATTTGCAACTGGCAACGTCTTTCATACAATTCTTTCATTTCTACTCCAATGCCTATCACTTCTCCACCTAGTTGTGATATTTGCAATACTTTCAAATCTACATAGGGTTGGACAATTTTCATGAGAAAGATTAAAACTAGACAGCAGACCTCTTGCTTGGCTTCAATTTATTTGGGTTAGAATGAGGTTTGAACTTTCAAATAGATAAAGTTGCATTCTACAGATCCTTCTCTTTTTTGCATCTCCTGCTTGAGACTGATGTTACATTGGATTATCCAAGTAGCAACAACACTTGATGCCTCCTTGAATCACATTACTATTGTCACATATAAGAAAAATCTTCTCAATGGTCTTGTTTTTTCTAATCTTGGTGGAGTACAGGAAAAGGACGCAAACTCGTTTTTTTTCTCCTTTTCCAATCACTCTTTATATAGAAATGATGTACTACTAATCCCCCATTCCCTAGACCCCTCTCTCTTGACTCCAGCTATATAATCTCCTATGTTTATATGAAATTGATCATTTTATCCAAAAACACACACACAGACACCCACGCACATTATTTTTCCATTTTTTAATATTACCTTTATTTGAAGTTGTCATTAACTATAAGTGAAAATGTAATACAACTAAGAGTATTTTTTTTATTAGAATATGGGTAAAATCGAAAATTAATTTCATTTTGTGAAAAATTTAATGATTAATCACCTCTCCTTGATTCCAATAAAATGGTCAAAGGTGTCTTATAATTAGATGTGGAAATAGGATAGGCCCCTATCAAGGACCTATGGCCTAACCTACTTTAAGCCTAGGATAACCTATTTAGTAAATAGGTTAGGCTCAGACTCAAGCTTTTTATCAGTCCTCTTTAGGTAAACAGGTCATGCCTATTTTCATAAGGCTTAGCCTATAAGCCTACAGGCCTGACCTTTTTAGCTTTTGTAAAAAATACTATTATACATAATTATATATGATTTAATCTAAATTAATTTTGTAAATTACTTATAAAATTATCAAATTAATTCTATGTTTAACATTTTATCATTTACCTATGAACTCAACCTTTTCATTCATCAATCGATCGCATTTACTTCTCTTATCTTTGATCGCTCAAGATGATAATGCTGGCTCACTCCCTCCTTGATTTGTGTCATTTGCTGCAACATAATAACTGCAGTAAATTTATTTTACTAATGCCCAAATGAAATATAATAATCCCAATAGGAGGAGTTTGTCCCAGTTTATGTAAGAAAAGCAAAACAAGTAAAATATAGTTTTACAAGCTACTTGTCGTGCTTAGATGATTTTAGAAAATATATCTCCTTAACCAATAGAAGATTGATTTTTCTTCTTCTTACTTACTCAAACATCTATTGTCACTAGGTGTTTTTTTCTTTTTCCTTACTGATGTAATGCTCCAAATTATGTATAAGGGTTAATTGACTCCCAAAGTGAATGTAATTAATGTTAGACAAACACTTCTCGAGAATGCAATGTGAATTATTACCGAATGACCCGAATGAGCAGTAGACAGTGCCCAAACCTTGTATTTAAGCTCAATTATGGTGTCAAAGCTTAAATTGAATTAAAAGTGAAGGGAGGGCGCATGGCATGAGATAATAGGGCTATATAATGTGTTGAGTGGTAATTCAATAAAAAATGTCATAGTCAGGGGCAAAACAGGAAGACATTTATTGGCCAATTAGTCAGTTACCGAAGAGAAAATTCACCATCAACTAAAAGAGTAAGTGGTGTGACTAAATGGCAAATAGAATGAGTTAGATTAACTATATAGTTACAAGCTTTGTGAGGGGCCATGGAAAGCATGACACTTGGCACCACTTGGAAGAGTCAAATTGTCAACCTATTTATTGCAAAATTCTCTTTCCTCTCCCTCTATCCTCTCCAAGTCGGCCAAGAGGCCATAAGGGGCTGAAAAAAAACTGATACAATCATTTTTCATACTCTCCCTCCAAGCGGGACATCCATGGTGGAAGAGGAAAGAGAAAGAAGAAAAGTGTAAGGTCGGTTCTTCTTCTTGTGTTTTAACCATTAAGATGACTTCAAATGCCAAAATCCTCTTCTTTAATCTTGATCATCTTGATGAGGGCTTCATTCCTATGATTTTAGATTTTCAAGAGGAGGTGTTTTGTGAACTCAAGAAAACTAGTGGTTGAAGAATCAAAGAACAAGCTAGAGATAGTGGAAGAGGTGAGCAAAAGCCATCTTTTAACATATATATCATAATCATTGGTTGAGTACTTTGGTCAGTGGAAATTGCCCTAATTTTTGTGTGTGTTAGGGTTTTAGAGAATCATGGTATTTTGATTGTTGAAATGGTGTCCTGTGTTATGTTTTGGACAATGGAATTGATTTGGGGACTTGAATGTGAAGTTTGGTAAATTGTGAGATTTTGTGTTGAATTGTGCCAAAACATAACTTTCAAATGGAATGTGAATTTGGTTGTTTTGATGTTTCCATTGGATTCTATGTGAAAAATTATGTGGGAGTAGTCTTGGATTAGAATTTTGGAACCATTGGAAACTTAGGTTGAAAACTGGAAATTTTGGCAATGAAAATTCTGTGTAGGGAAGCTATTTTGCATGGTGCTTTGATATAGCAAATGATGTCAAAAAGTTATGAAACTTTTTAGTTTTGTAGTAGGCATTGTAGGCTTTAAAATGATATGAAGTTTGTGTCATTTAGATATGTGTGTGAAAAGTTATGGTCGTTAGAATTCAGCCAAGAAACAAGTCACTTCTTGGTTGCGGCCAGTGGTTCTTGGCGGCAACCAAAAAGTGTCTGACCAGTTCTTGGCTAGGCCAAAGGGGTCTTGGTCATGGCCCAAAACCCTCTGACCTGTTCTTGACCGCGGCCCAAAATTTTTTATCTTGTTCTTGGCCATGGCTAGTGGTTCTTGGTTGCAGCTCAAATCTCTCTGACCTTCCCTTGGCCGCAGCCAGAGAGGGTCTTGGTTGTGGTCAACCCCCAAAATCCTGCACTTTGAATTTTCGAAAGGTGGTTTCTGGTCTAGTTCTTCCTAACCTTTTATGCTTTTGTTTGAGCTTCTAGTAGCCACATAAAGGTCTCAAATGATAACCAACCCCAAGTGTTTTGTAGTTATATAAGAATTGGAATAGGGAATAACTTGTCGTCCTTGATTATGATTGATAGGATTTGACATTCGCCCTGAGCTAAGAAACCTGCACTTGAGTAAGAACGAAAAGAACAAGGTAGTGATTCTTTCTCTTATATCATGTATAATGCATTGAATGTGTGTGCTTATAATTGAATTGTGACGAATATGAATGCTGTTGTGAATACAACGAAAGTTGTCATGAACGTGAATACAGTAAAAGCTGTCGTGATTATGTATACAGCTGTGAGTGCTGTAGTTAATGTGGCGAAAGCTACGAATATGCATATAGTTGTGAAAGTTGTCATTTATATGATGAAAGTCACACATGTGATTGCTGCTGTGGATGCTGTTGTGATGCTGCTTTGTGATAATTACTTGCATGCTTTGTTTATTATATATCATATGAGGGAAATAATTAGTATTGAGATTCATATGAATCTCACTCTTTCCAACGACTAATTTACAGCCAGGGCTAGTGGATCAAAGGAGAAGCAGGTAACCAAAGGCGGCTAGTGCTTCTAGCTGGAGATTTAGCTTTTTGTGTTAGTTATCAATTTTTGGGAAAGATGTATATATTGTATATGAGGTTAAGCTTGTGTATTGTATATAATCCCCAGTATGGGAAACTCTTGTAGACCCTATTAGATATTGAATATAACTTGAGAGTAGTCGGAAAATGTTGTTGAGTTCTCTGATATTGATGAATGGAACCAAACTAACAGGCCAAATAAATTCGAAAAGTGGAAGTGAGACCATAGTAAACAGATTTTGAAAAGTTTTGAAAACCCACTTTATAATAGGACTGGATCCTGTCTTGAAGTTGAGACCTTTTTTAAGTTTTGAATTATCTATTAGTCTTCAGTTTAACTTAATGACACATTTTTGAATCATATTAACGGCTATTATGGTAGGGGGTTATAATTGAACTCTTATATTGCATGTGAGAATGAATCCTACACTTTTAGTCTTAATGGATTATATATAAATTTAGATGCATAGGCTTTAAGCCTATTTAAAGGGTTACATTTTAAGTATGCATTTAAATAGGTTTTAGGCCTTGTCAGGCCTTTTGAAGGCTCAGGCTCAGGCCTTAAAAAAAGCCTATATACAGGCTTATGCCAAGGCCCAAGCTCAGGCTTTAAATCTCAATCGCAGCCCAGGCGTATTTAGCTAAAGCCTAACCTATTTCCATCCCTACTTATAATTGGGACCAGAATATAAAGGATAGCCCAGTGCACAAGACTCCTACGAGGGGAGATCTGGGGAGAGATATATATACGCAACCTTACCATGCAAATAGAAAAGCTGTTTATATATATATATATAAACCATACATTTAACATATATCTTTTTGAATAAAAGGAGAATTTCATTCAAAAAGTGCTGTATAGATATAATGGTCATTGTGAAGGATAATTTACAAAATCAATCTAAAACATAGAAATTCTTTAAAGCATGATCAACTGTAAAACGAACGTTGTATATGTATCATTGGAAAAAAGGTAGTGATTCCTAACTTCCCACAGTTTTCGGTAAAGAACAAGTATTGCTACCCGCACTTGGAAGTTCTTATAAAGCATTTTGAGAACCCGAATCTTCTACAAACAGAGAAGGATAGTTTATGGATATGTAATAGTTATTATATAATTTAGTCTTTATGGGTGGGCTTTTTATTATTGTATGCACAATAAACAATATTTATTTATAATCACAATAAATCATGTAATTATTTTATAATAATTTATTTTAAATAACCTGTAAATTTTTATACTGAAAGGCCCAAATGTATTGCTTGTTAATATGATCTTTTTTGACCTCTCTATAGCATTATTATTTCTCAATCAAATTGCCAAATGTAATTAAATTAGGGATTCTACTTTAAACCGTAAATGTGTATTTGACCAAAAAAATATATTCAAATGTGTATTTTTCCAATAAAATATAATAGACAAAAGTTTTAGTCCCCACAAATCAAGGATTATGGAGTTATCATAAATCCACCCAAACATATGCAAATATCTCTTTTTCTACTTAATTTGCAAGAAAGAATCTATTAGGGTAAATCAACATACAATTTAAGATTATCAATAGGATCATTTTTTCACTTCTCCTCGTTACTATTATTTCTGGATGAAATCGCTATAGTATTTAAATTAGTGATTGGATCATATTATTTTTTTAATGCAATATAATACTGTATTCATATTACAAAAACGCAAACATGCATAATACAATTCCAGATTATGAATGATTAATACAATATGTTGCTTTTGTAATGACCAAGATGCTTTGACCAAATAAATCACTTTAAATATGTATTTTGGCTAAATAGCATAAAAGATACATTTATAACGAAAAAACATAATAGATATATTAAACAACTGAACCGACCATTTTTGTGGTAACAAATAACATAATAACCAATATATAATAAAAAAATACTACACGTTGTACGACACAAAGCTATGTACAAATATATACTTGAAACAACATTTAAGTTTTTAAATATTAATTTAATGACAATTAGGTCTCCAGAAAAAATTTCTAAAATATGAGCTACAAATATGGATTCAAATAATTGAAAACAAAAATTTCAGTTGCAAACAGAGAATCAAAGTTCTCTAACTGGTAAACCTCCCTCTCTACTATGTCTTGAATGAATCTCCGAATGTACCCCTTTTGCGTAATTGCATCCTGAATCCCATGACCATGCATGAAGAATACGACTGTCATAACACAGAGAGCACACAATACCCCAAAACTCAATAATCAAATAAGCGTGAATCACAAACTTCCTCACTGACCAAAATCATGCCGACTTGGCATATATCAAAAGGTGACGTCTTTTTAGTCATTATCCACTTCCTGATAACCCAAGCAACGATAGCCCAAGTATCCTTGCGGTTGTCAATATCCCTAATGAGTTTATAAGAGTAACTTGTCATGATATTAGGGATGAAGAATTGAGATCACTAATAATGAAGCACGTAGAACACAAAATGGAATACATTGACGACGTTAATATATACAAGCATTACTATAATCATGGGCCAACTATATTTCTTGAAAATTAAGCTTCTTGCATATTTGATTTGAATTATGATTATAATAACTCCTTGATTTACAAGCTAAGTTATTATTATGATAATTCCTTCAATCATAGGCAATTAATTTATGGATGTAAAATATAAAATATTGATCTTGAATTATGTAACGGCCTGCCCACGACCACACAGGCTTGACGTGGCCGGCCATGGTTCACCTACAGCCACACATGCTTGTTCCCTCCCATGGCAAGAACTGTTCCCCCCTCTTGGGAATTTATTCCAACCCAAAGGAAGGAATACGCCTCCCTAAGGACTTGAACTCTGGACCTGATGATAAGTCCAAAGCCTAAGAGCCACTTGGTAACCAAGTGTGCTATAGCGTACTTGGCTACCAAGGATCATATAAGGTTTGTACTTAACCCTCAGATCAAATCTTCAATCCTTGGGGAGGCGACTCTTGGAGAAATTAGGAGTACCCAAGAGGAAAATCCCTAAGTTGTCAGGTAGAGGGGGGACAAATCCTGCTGGGTGCTGTGTGTAGTCTCGGCCAGTCGTGAGTGCTATATGTGGTCCCAGGTTGTTATAAATTATAAAAGAGAGTGATAAATAATTATGATAGCCAAAAGAAAGTGTCAAAGTAAATAGAATACACTAACGGTGTTAATATAAACATAATTATTTTCACTCAAAACGGTCACTCACGAAACGGTTTTTAATGGCGTTACTATACCAGTATTATAGAAGATATAGATTTTAGGAAGGGTCTAGATTTGATGCTTGCAGTTTTAACTTAACCATATTCCAATAGGCACATGTAACCCTTTATCAGAAGATATCCTGGTCGAGCACTGTCGGTTGCTAGATGTGTGTACTTTTTTCAGTGAGAATTTGAACCTTAGTTTATCATATTGTGAGATACTAGTCCCTTTTACTTGACCCAACCTCTATGGTTTGCCACCTATAAAACTTAATAAATCAGGGTTTAATTAAACTAGGTCAAAACATATCTATTAAATATTAATTTCATTAAAAAAGGTTGTATATAACTGAAACATATATACTATAACAATTAACAAGTTCAATTAATTACTATAATGTATCTTGAATTTGCATAATTCCATCAGCCTTTAAGTATTTGAAAACTTGGCAAATAAATATTTCTTGAGGTACATAGAGGTAATAACTAAATTAAGGTAATTAATATTTGCTTCTTTTTTGATTTTACCTGCGTCATTCTTAGTTAAAAATCCATGTTAGTTGGTACGACAAAAAATATTATGCATAAATAAGAACAAGTGAGAAGATAAAAAATAAAATCCATATTTTACGAAAAAAATAAATATAAAATAATAAAATAATGGATATGTTTTTATTTTTTAAAACTGCATGCATGCCTAATAAATCAACTTAATTATTTACCTCTAAAAACTTGAAGGTAGCAGCTGATTAATTCAATCTCTCATATAATGATCACTAGTGGAAAAATCTATTTTAAGACCGGTTAAAAATGACATTTTAGACTAGTTCCAGATCCAGTCTTAATACAGCTGGTCTTAAAAGTCTGCTACTTTTTAGACCGGTTATAGAAACAGTCTTAAAAAAACATTTTAAGACTGGTTATTTATGAAACCAGTCTTAAAATAATCATTTTTAGACCAGTTATCGAAGAAACCAGTCTAAAAAATTCAACTTTTAGACTAGTTTTAGAGATAATCGGTCTTAAAAGTTCTCATTTAAAGACCGGTTCTATTAAAAACCGGTCTTAAGTTACTTTTAAGACCGGTTTTTAATAGAACCGGTCTTAAAAAATTTTTTCTAAAAAAAAATTGTTCCGTTTAAAAGATTTACCCAGCGAGCCATTTCCCCTGTTTTACATTTCACTCAGCAATCAGCCATTTCAACGATATCCAAATAAATTCTTCTTTTACACATTTTAACAAACTTCTTATACAAATCACATACATGACAATCCAAAACGCAAGTAGATATAGATTCAACCATATCTGTTGACATACATGTAGTAGCATAGATGGAAATTAAAAATTAGAACCACCTAAATCAGATGAATTAGCATCAACAATAGGCCTTGGAAAAAAACATCAACAATAGGCAGGAGACCCTTTAACTCAGACTCAGACAAATTAAGCTCGCACTTTGCATTTGAATAGGCCCTTATGTGCCCTCATCCTATATGAATTTAAATATGCATGCAAAAAATAGTTATTCTTCTAGTTTCTAAATAATAAAACAATACAAGTTTGTAACAACATTGATTCACAGTATACCAGTTCATGTTGCCTCGGTCCTAGCTAAGACACCTCATTTGCTTCATTTTCCTATGACGACAATAAAAAAAGTAGTTTTATATATATACCAATGCAACAACAATATACATTATGATAATTATTTTAGCTAACTAATCTTCAAAGTAGTTTTATAAAGGGAAATCCTCCCATATCCCTTCATGATGATCATTTCTTGTGCCGTGTTCGTTGTCTGCTTCATCTTCTTCATTCAGTTATGGTAGACCCCTAGAAAAAGAAGGAGTTTCAAGAAGATCATTCATTGAACAACTTTTCTGATTAATGTCAACGACCTTTTTTCCTTGGAGAGCTATAGACCACATTTTATTTGCTTAATTAGTAACATAGAACACTTGTTTCGCTTGATAGGCCATAATAAAAGGTTCATCTCCAAAACTTCTACTAATTAGATCAACCAATGTAAATCCCAACTAATCAATCATCACACCATTGTTGACATCAACCCACTTGCATTTGAAAATGGGAAATTTAATTTTAACATAATCAACCATCCAAATCTCTTCAATAACCCCATAATAAGGTATTGCTGCTAATCTAGGGTTCTTATCTTTCGAACTAGAGAAGTGTATAAATTCAGCCACTAACATAACCCTACTATTCTGGATGGTGCTCCTATCATCAAGGAACTTCGTGTAAAATGTATAATCAGTGATCACAAATGAAGTCCAAGTGATGACATCAACCTTAGGACCACGTGCTAACCATTTAATTGTATCAGAAACACATTCTTCTCCGTCAACCTTTTGTTTGAACCAATGTGCAAAAGTTTTGTTATGCTCCCTAATTAACCTTTGTTCAGTCATTCAACTATTTTCTTTCCGGACAATTTCTTTATGATTATTAATGTAATCTTGAACTTCGTCAACATTATTCAAGATTTACAAGTGAACTTGTTGCAATTCATCAGAATCAACACTTTTTACTGTAGCCCTGGGTCTACCCCCTTCTTCATCATGACTTCAGGAAGCCCAATATGTCTTACATTTTGACAGGTAATCTTGACAAAACTCCATGGCTTTTTCAAAAACATATTTTTGAACAATAGATGCTTCAGGCCGATTTGCATTCTTCACATACCCTTTTAGGATTTTCATAGTTCTTTCAATTGGGTACATCCACCGTAATTAGATAGGGCCACACAAATTTATCTCCCTTACTAGATGAACAATTAGATGTACCATGATGTCAAAAAAAAGAAGGAAGAAAAAGCTTCTCAAGCTGGCACAAGATCAGATATTCTTCATTTTCTAGTTCATCCAATCTTTCTGTCTCAATGACTTTACTACAAATAGCATTGAAGAAGAAACAAAATCTAGTCAAAATATGTTGAAGATCATATTCGGCAATGCCATGAATAGCTATTGGGAGTAGTTATTGCATTAAGACATGACAATCATGAGACTTTAGGTCTACTAACTTCAAATCTTTCATCGACACAAGCTTCCTTAAATTTGAAGAATACCCTGAAGGAACTTTTGTAATACCCCAAATTTTGAGACTTAAGGCTAGAGAATAAGCCTAAGATTAGTGGACCGCTAAGCCCCGATTTAGCAGGATTCCAAATTGTGATTAAGTGATAAGGACTCCAAAAGCTGAAGTAATTAGTGATAAATAACCCTTTTGGAGATCATGATGTGGTGTGAGATTTGTATGTGTTGTGAGTAGCGCCGAAACCCTGTATTTAAGTTCAATTATGGATTAACATCTAAATTGACTTAAAATAGAGGGGAGGGCGCATTGTGGAAGAAAAGGAATGAGATGGAATTATAAGATGAGTTTGGTGGTGATTCAGTGTGAATTACCGTAATCAGGGGCAAAACGGTAAAGTTACCAACCAATTGGTTAGTTACCAAAGAGGAAGTTCATTGGTAACTCAAAGATCAATGGTTGAGATTGATTGTGATAGATCAAAAGGGGTGGAATCATGTGTGAGTGTGCCTATGTGAACTCATGGTTGGTGGAGCAAGAGGGTGACACTTGGCAAGTTTTGGACCCTTGGATCTTGGTCAAATTGTCAACACATTCCCTCTCTCCTCTCCTATCTATTTGGACGTTTTTGGGCCTCCTTTGCTTTCAAAATCTGATGCTTCTTCATCATCCTCTCATCTCTCTCCCTTCATGCTCCATTGGCGTCCAAAATGAAGGAGGAAAGAGAAATCCAAAGGTGAAATTTTGGTTGATTTGTTGGCCTTTAATGCTCAAATACCCTTCTTTAATATTGTTTCTAGTGATGAGAGAAGGTTGATGAATCAAGGAATTGGTTTGGGAAAGAGGAAGAGGTGAGTATTTGAAGCCTTTTGATCTAAGTTTTATGAGTTTTGGTTGAGTATTGTGATTTGTAGAATTTGCCTGATTTTGTGATGAATTTCGTGTGGTATGAAATTGGAGAATTGGATTGTGTTTTGTGTGGCAAATGATGTCAATTTGTGCTTTAATGTCATTTGATTTGGTTTTGGATGTGAAATGGAAAGTGGTGCAATGTTGTGGTTTGAATTGTAAATTGTGTGACATGTTGTAATTCATTGTGAAACATGTCAATATAATGTGAAATGGGTTGATTTGGTGTTTCCAATGGATTCCTTGTGAAAATTTGTATGGAAATAGTGTTTGATGTGAAAATGGGACCATTGGAAGCCAATTGTGCAAAACTAAATTGCTGTCAATTGAAGGTCTATTCTGAGTAGTTTGTTTGTGTGGACGTTTTGATTGGGAAAATAAAGTTAGAAAATTATGAAACTTTCCAGTCTTAAAGTTCACCTCCCCTAAGCTTCAAAATGGACATATAATTTGTGCCATTTCGTTTTGGGAAATGGGAGATATGACTGTCCAAAGTTTGAGATTGAAACTGAACACTGTTTTGGGGTAGTAGTGGATTTTGGGGAATTTTGTATTTTTGTGGTGATTTCCAATAATGACCCTTATTTTTCCTATGTAGAGGACTTAAATAGATTTCATTTGGCTTTAGAATCACCTCATTTTGATTTTTGTGGAATTAGTTATGATTTTTGGAAGTTCAGCCAAGAAATAGGATTTTCTTGGCCGTGGCCAGAAGGATCCAAATGTTTCTGAGCTGTTTTTGGCCGCGGCCAACCCCCAAAAATCAGCATTTTGGACTTTTAAAAGGTGATCTTTGGTCAAGTGTTTAGGCTTTGATTATCCACCTAAAGGTCATGAATGATAACCAACATTAAGTATTTGTATGTTGAGGAATTGGAAAAGGGATTGACCCTATGTCCATGATTTTGGTTATAGGGTTGGATATTCGCCCTGATCGTGGTGCAGTGTTCGTCGGATCCTGAGTAGCCGGTGCTGGAGCACATATGGAAAGAGTGTAGGGAACATATTTCTTCTGCTTGTATTCGATATTTGTATTAGTGTGTTGGTGCATGTCTTTGCTTTGCATGATTATGTATAATTTGAAGCTATGTTTCAATTTATGCTATGGTCATCAGTATGTTGTTTGAAGCATTGAGCTTACAAATTGTCATTGTGTTAGCATGAGTTATGTGATGCAAGCAAGTCATGCATTAAACATTTATCGTACGTGCATATTAATATTGTTTTCCTACTAAGATTCTCTAGAATCTCACCCTCCCCTACTAACCTTTCAAACAGGGTAGTAGATCGAGGATGGAGTAAGCAGCCAAGGGCGAAAAGGACTCCTTCGGGTTGTCATTTTGGTAGTTGGTTATCATTATAGTTGGGATGTGTATTTGTATATTTGGATGAGTATTTGAGTATGTATTCGAATGGGTTTGTGTAATCCCTATTTAAGGAGTTGTATGGGCTAATGTGCCCTATGATTGTTTAGCTAAGATATAAGACCCGGGATTACCGGAATGACTATGTTGTATACTCTGATATTTGTATAAATGTGATTTATCTTCGCATAGTAATTGTATTCGAAATTTGAATATGAAACCAGATTGATTAGATTTTGAAAGGCATTTGTGGAAACCCTATCGTGATGGGATTTTAAAATAGTTTGTTTATTATTGGTCTCTATTTCATTTTAATTGTTTATTTCAGATATAATTACGAAGGGGGTTACAACTTTCATGCCATGTAAACACTCACAAAAGCTTCTTTTCTTATCCTTAGACAAAGTATGAGCAGCTGGAGGACAAAAAGTTCTCTTACCATATGGCTTTAATTTGGATGCAAGTCTGCTCGAATCCCCATTTCTTGCACATTTAATCTTGCATTCACTCCATCCTTATAACTACCTTGTATGTTAAGTAGTGTCCCAACAATACTATCACATACGTTTTTCTCCACATGCATGAAATCAATACAGTGTCTAACGTCAAGATTGGGCCAATATGAAAGATTGAAGAAGACATGCCTCTTTTTCCATTTATTTTTTTCATTACTATTCTTTATAGTTTCTCCAAAGATAACATTGATATTTTTCACCTTTTCATAAACTTGCTCCCCAATTAATGCCTTTGGAGCATCTTCAAACTCTTATCCACAAAAAAAAAAAAGCTTTCTTTAATCTACAATATGGGTGGCCTCATCTAAGAAATCTCCTATGGCCAAGATAAGCTGTCTTTCTTCCATATTGAAGTTGATGGTAGCATGTTCCTTCTTCACAAATCGGACATGCTTTATGGCCTTTAACACTATATCTTGACAAGTTTTCATATGCAGGGAAGTCATTTATAGTACAAAAGATCATGGCTCGCATTTTGAAAGCCTCCTTCTTGTTCGCGTCAAAAATATCAACACCTTCGTCCCACAACTCTTTCAAGTCTTCGATCAAGGGTTCTAGGTAAACATCTATGTCATTTCTGGGTTGTTTTGGTCCCGAAATCAACATAGACAACATGATGTACTTTTGTTTCATGCATAACAGAGGAGATAATTTGTAAATTACCAACAAAACAGGCCATGAACTATGTATACTGCTTAGGCTACCAAAAGGATTCACGCCATCCGTGCTAAGCCCAAGCCTAAGGTTCCTAGGTTCTTCACCGAAGGTAGAAAATAATTGATCAATTTTCTTCCATTGAGAAGTATCAGCCGGATGTCGAAGCTTTCCATCGAATATCTTCTCATCCACATGCCATCTCAAATTATTTGCATCGTTTTCATTAGTAAACAAGTGCTTGAACCTTGGTATGACTGGAAGATACCACAACACTTTTGCAGGGGCGTTATTTGATTTGTACCTCGAGGTTTCACATATCAGACACTGTTGTTCCTCTTCATACTCTTTTCTATACAATATACAATCATTAGGGCATGCATGGATCTTTTTATACTTCATCCCTAGTGGACACAGTATTTTCTTAGCATCATAGTATCAAGAAGGCAACACATTATCATCTGGAAGCATGTCCTTAAAAGCCTTAAGCGTTTCTGAAAAACTCTTGTCGCTCCATCCATGCCGTACTTTCAAAGCTTACCAATTTCAATACTGCTTTCAACAATTGGTATTTTTTACACCCCGGGTACAACAGTTTCTCAGCATCAATGCACATATTACCATATGCATGTGATTACTTAAAAGCCTCTTCTCCTATATCACGAATAATATCCTCTATCCGATCATCCGTATCCGTGTCATTATCATCAAAGCCCACTCCCCCTATTCATATGAACTTGGCATTTCTAATTCTTCACCATGCCATATCCATATTGTATAACTCTTACAAAATCCTTCACAAATTAAATGTGTATATATCTGCAGCACTTAGTCGCTTCTCATTCAAACATACTACACAAAGGCAATAAAAATTCCCACTACCATCATCGACATTTCTTCTAGCGAAGTCTAAAATACCCCTCACCCCATTATCATATTCAATGCTCATTTGTTTAGCTTTTATCCATATATATCTTAACACTTGTAGTACCCTATATCCAACAGCAAAAGGATAGACAAAAAAATAACCACCATAGAGTTTTAGAAATTTCAACGAATTTTAAAATGCACCATTTGAAATTAGTAAGAAAAACAGAACTTAGAATCAAACAATTATGCTAAACATTGACAATTAAACAATCCCATTAAATTAAAACAAAATTAAACTTAGAATGGTATTACTCCAAGCCAATTATCACAAGTTAGAGAGCACCTTATTTACTTTTGGTCCAAAACAAGAAAAACGTATATAGTAATAAAGTCATCAATCGCACAGTTTTCCCTTTAACCTTAATTACATTTTTCTGCAATTATTTCGTGTCTAACCACTATATAATGTCAAAGTTAATATTGTTGGGAATAGCAAATACAAGCTAAAAGTTGAGGGTTTTAATTAACAGAACACTAACCTGATTGAAGACCAAGGAGTGAGCTTCTACCTAAAGTCACGATGGCAAAGGGAAGTCACGGCAGAGGAGAATGGTTACTATGGAGCATAGAGGTAGTGGCGGAAGAGAGTGACATGATTAAAGAACAGCGACGAGGAACACAACAACGGCAACGGTAATGACGGAGGAGAGTGGAGCAAAAGAGGAAGGGGAGCGATGGAGGATTTCAAAACAAGCAGCAACAGAGCTCACAGAAAAATGGCGACAAGAGAAGAAAGGGTTCAGAGCACGGGATCTAGGCACGCGGGAGTGAAAATACGCTGAAATATCTCACCTTTTAAACCGATTTTTCATTAAAATTGGTCTTAAAGATTATATTTTTTTCATCATTTTAAGACCAGTTTTTATGAAAACCAATCTTAAATATTTTATATTTAAAACCGGTTTTCATAAAAACAATATTTAAGACCGGTTTTCATAGAAACCGGTCTTAAAAATTTTAAATTTTAAAATATTTTCATATTTTAAGACCGGTTTATTTATAACCAATCTAGATAAGTTTTTATTTAAGACCGGTTTTTTTATAACCGGTCTTAAAAGATAAATTTTTTTTACATTTTAAAATATTTTGATAGTTTAAGATCGGTTTTGTTTAGAACTGGTCTAGATAAATTTTTTAAGACCGGTTATTTTTAGAACCAGTCTTAGAAGTTCTATATATTTTCAAAACTGCCACCGGTCAAATTTTTAAGACCTTATCCGCTAGAATTGGTCTAAATATGGCGGTCTAAAAAGATAATTTTGCACTAGTGGATATGGTTTCCTGGGCCAAGGATCAAATCTGAGTTAAAAGTAGTTTCAATTATTTCAAAGTGGCTTAACAGTTACTTTAAGCGATCTGTGGACTATTTTTGCTTTAAATTTTTGAATTTAAATTTAAAGTCTTGAAGAAATAGTCACTATTATTGAGTTAGTTTTACTTGTGTGCCTGAAATAAAGAAAGGTTTCCTTTTTTAAAAAAAAATAGATATGTAAGATAGTGTGTGAAAAAGAGGAGTTAATGACAGTGGAGGACAACTAACAAGAAGGCCGGGTTCTTATACTCTAGAAGCATATGGATTTGTCCTTGCATCAGGTCAAAGAGGAAGTGCAGGTGTTATTAGGGGAGAAGACGAAGAATGGATATATATGTGGTTACATGTGTAAGCTTACACAAGTACCACCTGTGGTAGCAGAAATTAATGCGATTATCCAGTGTCTTCAAATTTGTTGGAATAGAAACTTTAAGAGTGTTATTATTTTTACTGACTGTCTTGAAGTTGTAAATCCTCTCACAAGGGGTTGTGATAGTAGGCACCCCTTTAAGGAGGTCATTGATGATGCCAAATTATTGTTGGCTAGAGATTGGCAAGTCCTTATCAGTCACATCTCTAGGAATCAGAATGTTTTAGATGATTATTTAGCCAAATTAGTGCATCGGAATACCGAGAGTTTTATCCTCCTTGATCACCTACCACCTACCCTTCAGGAGGCGGTTGTTGATGATGGAGTTTAGGTTTTGGTTCTTATGGAGCCGGTATTTGTATTAGTCTTTTAATGGATTAATGAATTCCAGTATTTCATTAAAAAAAAAGAGGGTAGTGAAAGGCAGGAGGAAATTATCAATATTTTCAGTGAAAAAATTGTTGTAATCAAGAGACCAAACAAGACAGTTTTTATGCCTTCAGGTGACCATCTGATATCATATTTGTCTTTTATATATGTGTGTGTGAACTATGAATTTTTGCCCTATTCCATTGAGTTAAAATGTATAGTTTGTTTGAATAGACATATATTAATGATTTGTAAAAATCACAAATGAGCTTACACGGTTACACCCATATGATTTAATCTGCCAATTAATCGCCGAACATATGATGCAGAACTGTAACAACCTAAAGAGAAATGAATTAAACAAATGATTATCTCCTTGCATACAAAGATCAGTAATTATTAATTAATGAATGTATATATGAGTTATATATTTGAATAAGGTGGATCAGAACTTAAAGTTTAGAATATTGAACCTGTCATTCCCTTTTCTTCTCTCTTCTCTTTAATCCAATTAATTAAACCACCAATTCAGATCTATGAGACGTTGCAAGTTAATTATATGCTTGTTTTGATAGTGAAAACATATATATGCTTCACTAACCATCATAAATTACCATAAGAAACCAGTAGCTATATACAAATCTTGAATAACATATTAAGAAATAAATTTTACATGCTATATATATATATAATTAGTTCATTACCTCTCAACCAAGAATATCTTTAGTCAAAAACCATATTTTGAGACGCATTTAGTGCAGATAAAATTGAAGTGTTACCTTCTCAAGAGAGATCATAAAGACTGGTATAATAAGGTTCATTTATAGCGTATACATCAAAAGATTCTTTTACAGCCAATACAAAATTAAAGCAAGCTCACATCATGATCAGTACTACTGGCATAATTCTCAGAAAGCAATAAGTGTATAGTAGAAATTGTATGCATCTATGGTGGTTGATAATTATTAAATATAAGTACACATCAAAGGTAATCTATCAGGGAAGAATAATTGACATATGGGTGACACAATGCAAGGAAAATTTTGGGAGAATAAAAAAACCAGTGAGCTTTACATTTCTTTTGATTAAAGCTATGTTGGAATCTTTACCAAAACAAGAGGCCTTTGATTAAAGTCCTCTAAAAACAACCCTGGAGAACCAAACTGGACAATAATGAAAGAGAGAAAAAGAGATTCAAAATCCTAGAAGATAATAACATCATGATAGAGACATACATATATACACATGCATAAGAACACGATGAGCTAGGTAGCTGGCTAGTAGTACACTTGTTGTCAGAATTCTGCAGATCATGACGATGAGTATTATTTCAATGAACTTGTCCTTCGTAAGATATTCAAATCCCAACCAAATATCACTGATATATTGACAAAGAAATTCTATGATGAGTACATAGATTCATATAAGATTCTGCAGTATATATATAATTATATTTGCAGTAATGACTTGAGCACTAAAAATAAGAGATTTTCTTATAAATCATATATGATTCAAATTCCAAAAACCCAAACCAAAAAGTAATAGTGTGCTAGAGATCCAAGATATATATGGCTGATCTCTGAGGAAGAAGATGGTCAGAATGGGACAAATATGAAGTATTCCTTTGATGAAGTCATAGTGTAGATTCTCAATATCTCAAAGTACTTGCCATATCTTACTACTTTCATGATCATCCTATAGCTACGGAACAAACATAGGAGAAAGGCAAACATAAAAGTCACTCTAAACTCATATATGTGATGTCACATATGTATAAAGACACAAATTTTCATGATGCTTTGCTGTGATTTCAGCCTACAAGACACACATATATATAAACTTGTGTTAATTATCAGGGAGAGTAGCTTAATCAATCAGCTAATTAAGCTGATTAAGAACGAACAGAGTAATCAATATATGGTCATATATATGTGAATCTCAAAATCTTTTGAGGAAAATTTGAAGAAGTTCAAGAACTCTGCGAGATAATTAACAAACAAACCCACCCTAAAGCAGCGAAGAACAAGGATTAAAATGTGATTTTTAAGTGTTTATAATGAAGGAGTTGTTTAGTTTATTAGTAGTAATTAATGTGCTCAGAGGTGTACAAGAAGGTAATAACACTGCATACATAAGAGGACAAATATTCATCTGAAAAGAAAAAAGAAAATCCACAAAAATAACTACGGCAATTCCAATGCTAAGAGGATAGGGCTCAATCACCAAAGCAAGAATTGGATCTTGGAATATTTAATGAACTGCACCGAGCCGCACAAAGTTCCTGTCTTTCAAAACCCTATATTTCCTGATAAGATTCGTTGCCTTCAATTCATTAAGCTCATGTCAAAGAACAAAATACAAACACACACACACACATATAGATATATAGGTGTGTGTGTGTCTATAATCTTCTTTTATAATCAAGAAAAAGAAAAGATTGAAACAAAATGGCGTGCAAAGAGAGTATCACAAGCACAACTATCAAGTTATTGAACAATTAAGCAAACCAAGAACGAAAAAGACAGCTAAAAGAGAAAAAGAACAGAAACCCTAGCGATCGGAAGAAGAAGAATTTAATGGAGGAATTAGGGTTTTTTTTTTGGTTTTGTTTTTAAGATTCATGCGGCCAGCAACAGGTGAAACTGCCACATGATCTGATCTTTCCTCAACGAAGGAAGGAAGTTAAGATCATGCTGGCAGCTTCAACTGGTGGTGGTGCACGATAACAACCGCTGAGGAACACCACATCAGATCTCATCACAGACAGAGAGACTGAGAAAAAAGACCTAATTACTATCTCTCTCTCTTTTGCTAGGGTTTTGTTGGATGAAGTAGAAAGAACGGAAGAGTACCAATATATATAGCAGAGACTTCGAGGAGAGGTTGTGAAAGCTGTTAAACTATACCCACACACAGGTTCTCAACTAATCTCTTTCTCTCTCTCTCTATGTATCTATCTATCTATCTATAAGTAATGGAATATTGGATGGAATTATTAAAATTTAAAAACAATTAATCAAAAGAGGTAATATAACATTAAAATGTGGTCCCTCTAGCTAGCAGTGATGAAATTAAAAAAATTGAATATTATCACGCCAACACTACACCATGCAGTTTTGCAGACATAGGGATGGTGAAATTTTCTATATATATTGTAAGAGCGTTAATAGCTTTTGGGGCTGGGTCCTAAGTATGTGGGGGACCCTAATTCTCTGTGTGTGTGTGTGTGTGTGTGTGTGTGTGATAGGGGGAGAGAGAGAGAGAGGGGAAATTAAAGGAGTAAGCATGAGACAGAGGAAAGGGTGAAAATAAGAGGGGGGGACCATTTTTGCATGGCTTCATAGGCAATTGCCTTACCTCACACCTCACACCTCACATTACATGGAAGAAGCAAAAGTATCTCAACCGCAAAACAAAATCAATATGTCTCTTTCTGTATCTTGCTCTCTCTTTCCTTATTCCTCAGGTTAATATTATCTCACTATATTAGATGTGTACCTTTTATTATATACCCATGATTTTAATTTATAATATGTTATCACATATTATCTCTAAATCACATGCATGGAAAATGATTGATATATGAATAAATTCTTGATAATATATAATTTTATTAAAATATATTATGATACCATCTGATTCATTCATCATTGTACACCTAGTAGGTATATATGTGCCTAATTAAGAAGTTCTACAAGTGAGAAATTAACTCAACAATAAAATATGCATATGATTCGACGAATAAAGGCTCAACTAGTTGGTAGTCATGCTAATCATACACTATAAATGTATGGGTTTAATTTGAATCCTATTATCAACATTAAAAACCGGTAAATGGGTAATTTATAAATATATATATGTGGCTCCTTCCAATTTTAAATATAGGAGTTAGATAACTAATTTGTATAGAATAAAAAAATTAGGTAAGTTGGTTATTTATAAAATAAATATGTGCCGGTTTCCCTAATGTGCCCCTTTAAACCATTTGCATTCAAAAATACTCTTTTATTTAAAAACTCCTTAATATATATAATCAATAGGAGAGTTCAAACAAAAAATTATAAATTTGAAAAACGAAGAAAATTGGGGTTTTACATTTAGTATTAAAGTAAACCTCTCTACAAGCTCTTTCATTTAGGATTAGAGGGAGTATAATTAAGTACTCTCATATCTAAGATTTCTTTGGCATCATAATTACCCAAGTTAATATTGAAGATGTTTGTTTCTTGAGCATTATATATATATATATGATCTTTTGCTTTACATTGATAATCGATCCCATTTAGTGAAAGTGTGCCATATTTTGAAGACCTGCTTCTGCTGCATGTGGTAGGTGCCAGCTGCATAAATACCACTTCCTGGAAAAATTTGATACTTGTGATTAGGAAAATGACTTGTTTGTTACAAAGTTAATGCTTTCTGGAATTCTCTTTTTCTTCTTCTATACTTAAAGTTAGAGCTAGTAGCTCCATACAACTAAAGCACATTTATATATTTTCTATCTTTTAAAAATCGCATATTATAATTACTTTGCCAATTTTTCCAGATCTCATTTACCTTTTTACTGCATCCTTTGGTTCCAAGTTAAATATTTTTTCTCTTTCTGGAAGGCAGGGAGGGTAGAATTAGAAATATTATATCATTGCTGAGTTATGCTTACTTTTTTTAGCATAATAGAATATATTCTCTGAGCGTTCTTCTTTGGTGTTACCATCAAAAACATTTTCTCAGATCAATTCAATCTGGTGCGCTAGGATATTTTTACTTTTATAAGCCTGGTGAAGGATCAAGTTCATGTTGGACAAAAATGTTGAGGTTAATATTTTAATTCTATAATTTTATTTCTAGTCTCAATTTGATTCTTTAAGCTTACATCTCCGAAAATGATCTGTTGTTTTATTGATTTATAATCTTAAAGTAAAGGATCACTGTATTAATTTAACTAAAAGTTAGCTTAATTGCTAAAGGTATTGTAGCGTATAGGTAGATTCCAAAGGTTCAAACTCATCTCTCCCAATGTTTTAAGAAAAATTAATTTATCAATTAAAGTTGGATCTAGCATAAAAGGTTAATATCGACCAACGTGATAAATCAAAATTCACTTATGTTAGAAGATTCCCTCACATTTATACAATGTTTGGTGTATACATAGAAAGATGTTTTCTAAGCCATTGACTTTAAACTTAGTGGCATGAAAATTCCCATGTCAATGGAAGGTCGTAGGTTTAATCCACTTGTAACCTCAAGTTGTTATTGTTTGTCTCTTTAATTTCAAAAAACAGAAAAGAAAAGAAGAAAGAAATATGTTATCTTAAGAGAAAATGAAAAATGCTCAAATGCAACTATCTCATTTCTTTTTTAGATGCATTTATCATTTTCTTTTTAGAAAATACTTTTTTGCGTACCAATTATTGTGCGTTATTTTCCAACTATTCCTCGAACATGATTTCCTTAAATAAAAAATATATATGTGAGCAAGAAGAAAATATTAATTTAACTACATAAAGATTAAATATTTTGTTTTTGAATCCTTTAAATTGCACTTTAATCATAAATATAGAAGCTAAATAAGGGGTTTACTTTACTCCCAAATACAAGACCTCAATCCACTTTAACTCATAAATTTATATATATATATATATATATATATATATATATATATATATATATATATATATTTTAAAAAATATCCCTATTAATTACACATAGAAATTTCCATTGAGGGATAATTTTAATGCACGTAGTGGACGATGGTATTATAGATAAATCAATACACATTTATTATATATAATTAACTATGTTAACTAGTTTTCTTTATATTCTCAAATGAGTAAAGATTGGAGACAGAGTTTACATTTTGAAATTCATCTACTGAAGCTATCTTAAAGATATTATGATTTGTGCAAGTAGGCCAATCATTTTTGACCTAAATATAATTATCTCATATTGGATGGAACATCATAGGTTAATAATACCTATATAAAGGCTCATAATACCTATATAAAGATGATTGCATATTTGGTTTCTAGCTTTGCTGGTTATATTCCCCCACATATTATTATACTCATAAAATATTATAATATTTATGTGTCTCAATGATGATAGATTCATTGAATGGTTTTTACTTTATATTCCATATTTCCCCATCTAAGGAAAAAAATAATTATTAAAGAAGTACTTTTTAATGGGATTTTTAAATTCTGTGCAGCCCATGGTGTTAGAACAAATTCAGTCGAAATAATTGTGTGCATTCATGTTGATTTAACGGTTGCTATGCTATCATATCATTTTGTTAGAAGTTTAAAATAAGTTAGTTTTATTTAGTACTCCCTCTAGTGCTAAACGTAGGAGCTAGTTGGGAGTTTATCTAAATTCTAAATCTAAGATATTAGTTTATACCAAAAAAATATAAGATCTCAATCTACTTTATTGCCTAAAGTCACAACTTATTCCTCAAACTATCCTTACTAATTGCACGAGAACATAAATACACACACACACACACAATAATGGTATGTTTCCAAATGTGATAGTTTCTATTGCAAATGATAAAGGGAGTATTTTAGGAAAATCAGCACTTTTTTTCAAATAACTAATTGGACTATTTGTTTTTTTGAATATTTATAAGTTAGTTATCTAATTCTTACATTTAAGATTTGGGAGTACAACAGATGTTATTAATTCCTTAAATATATTAGATTATGGATTTGTTCACTTTTTAATGGCCAATCCCTGGCTTAAATATGGAAGAGGAGCCTATATAAACTAGAAAGCCACGTGCATTTGTATGCGTCAAATGTTGCAACTTAAGCATATTCCGTTGGTATTATATAAATATGGTATATATAATATAGAATGTAGATGCTTTAATATGTGGGGGTGGCGGCTAATTATTTATATATTTTAATTTGTCGATTTTGAATAGGAAAAAAGTGAGAACCTATGGCAGTGGGTGATTAGTATCCTTTCCAAATGATTCAATTCCTTTCACATAAAAATGTGATTTCATTTTTGTGCCACATGTGCAACTTTTCCATAATTCTTTTGCTAGATTGGAAATATAATATTTAGTTTTTATTGTTCTATTTATAATAATACTTTGAAGAAAACAATTTCATTTGGTAGGAATTATAACAAAATTTCATTTGAACTAATTTCTTTTTTGGTTACATAAGAATGTTACCGTGTAATACCCCGAATTTTGATATTGGAGGCTTGAGAATAAGCCTAAATTAAGCGGACTGCTAAGCCCCAATTTAGAAGGAGCCCAAATTTATCCCCTAATGATTCTTATTTCTTTGGGGCATTAAAGAAAGTAAAATGGTGAATTTTGGAGAATATAATTGTGTTTTTGGTGAAATCGCCTATGAGGTAGTGAGATTGTCATGTGATCTTGAATAATCAAATGATGAGCAAAATTATCAAATTTTACAGGATGAAAGTAGACATCCTAAGCTTTAATTTGATAGGTCATATGACTCAATTAGAAATATATACAAAAAGATATGAATTTTTGAAATTAGCCCAGAAAAACTGGAAATTTTCTGGAACAATATGCAAAAATTGAAATTCTGGGAATTTTGTGATTCCATTCAGCAAACGTTTATATTATTCCTTGAAATTAGACTTAATAAGGGTTCTATAGGCTTTAGAATCACTTTAATTCAATTTTCCTAGAATTAGTTATGATTTTTCAAAGTTTGGGCATAAATCTGCCAGAATTTTGTAAAAATCCGAAAATTGGAAAATGAATTAGTTAAATTTCTGATATATTATTAAAACATTTCATCTCCTTCCTCAAGCATAAACTGACGTGAATTTCAACATTTAGAGAGAGGAGATGCAGAATTTTTAGAGAGAGAGAAGGGGAGGAAAAAGCTTACAAAGATAAGTAATTTCTTCGGTAAATCGATTCCTAATGTGTATAACTCCGTTCCTAAGCTTCCTTTTCATATGATTTAAGGTTTGGAAGCTCAAATTTGAATGTTGAGCACCTAGGGTTCAGCCATATCAAGGGAGAGCCAGTGGGAGCTTGAGGTAACTTCCAAACTCTTGTATATTGACTATTCTGGCTGTTGTAGACAATTTAATCGGTGAAATTTTGCCGGATTGTCATTGGTTTCAAAAATGGAAAATGGGTGTGTGGGGTTGTTATGCTGCTCAAATTGATACTAAATGGTAGTTTTAACCTAATGGAATAGTCAATAAAGTGGTTAGGAGTAGAAAGGAACATGTTTATGGAGTCGAAACCGAAAAACCCCAATTTTTCCTAAATTCCTATAAGTTTCAGTCAGCTCTAGAAATGGGCCTTAGAGTTGGATTTTCAATGATTTTATGATTCCATTGAGTTCAGGAGGGAAAATTAGGTGGGGTTACAGTTGGGCACTTTTTCAGAAAAGGCCGAGAAAGCATAATTACGAAAATGTCCCTAAAATACTGAAATAAGGGCTGCCAAGGGCAATTTCGTCTTTTGGCAGTGAATTTGGTAATTCCGAGTTCGGAAATGGATTCCTTGGGTGAAAATATGCAAGAATAGCCCATGTCAAATTTTCGGAAAAAGTACAGCCGAACTGGGTATAGTGGGGCTAGGCCGGGTCCTCGGGGGTATTTTAGTAATTTTTCAAGATAGACTCATATAACCCCTAGAAACACTATGGAAGTGTCTAAATAATACATTTGACATTGTAGGATCGAATATGGAGCCTCGAGCTGTTTACACGTAGATCAAGGCACGCGTTTCGAGAAGGAAAAGGGTTAAGGTAGGGGACTTACCTTACTTGCATATATTTGATATCTTTGCTTGTGTAATGATCTATGTGATTACTTTACTTGATTGTGTAGAGCATATTTGAATAAATGAAGCTCTGTTTCTGTTTTCGCTATGGCCATAGTCTTGTTGTATGAAACATTGAGCACGCAGAAATGTCATTATGGGACATACATCTAGATAAAGCTAACATGTCATACACATAGCATCAATCATGCATGCATTATGGTATCTGTTTTCTACTGAAATTCTCTCGAATCTCACCCTCCCTTACCAACAATTTAGACAGGAGACGGCAAAAGATATGTAAATAACAATGCAGAGTACCGTACGAGGGGATTACAGTAGTGGAACGAAGACGGGAAGAAGTCTCCATTTCACTGGGATGAGTTTAGACACCCTAGTAGCATTGTGCGGCTACCTTAATCGTAAGTATCATGTACAAATCCCTATGAGAAATTTATGTGATCATGCACATATTATCAATATAGTTATGTTATTCATGTGTTGCCCACCGAACCGCATATCGTTTTCCGCAAATACTCTGAAAGGTTGAAATTGAGATAAGGGCGTGACATACCGAGCTAGGGATAACTAACTATTTCCACACAAAAATTTTTTTTTCTTAAAAAAATAAATCACTTTTAATTCTAGGGAAAATGAAAAAAAAACTATAAAATTGTAAAATCTCAAATCAGGGGTTTGTTAATTCACAACATAGGTTACGGAAAATACTTGATTTAGGATTTTGCAAATTTAAAATTCTTTTTCTATCATTTTCCCTTAATTTTAAAAGGTTTTAAAAGGAAGAAAAAGGTTATCTAAAGAAAGAAAATTAAATTGCTAGGAATTCATCTTAATTTTGAGTTACATATATATAACTTTATTTAACACTTGCTTCTTAAGCTTTTAAATATGTATAAATAACATTATGTCGTTAATTAACTAGTTCGTTATGACTATGATGGAAATAGGTAAGACCTCTAACATGGGCCTATAACTTAGCCTACATAAAGTTTAGCTTAGCCGGCCAGGCTCAGCTCAGGCCTATTTAGATAAGCAGGCCAGACCTATCTTCATAAGGCCTAGTCTACAAGCATACAAGCCTTGCCCAATTAACTTTTTTTAATTTATATAATTATATAATTATATATAATATCATCTAAATAATTTTATAAATTTACTAACTTAACTTTAATTCTAAGTTTCATATCTCATCGTCATTATACTCAACCATTGCTTTCGCATCAATCATTCACCCCTACCTCTCTTCTCTTTGATCGCTCGAGATGGCAACGCTAACTCACTCCCTCCTGATTTGCATCATCGACTAAAACATAATAGTTGCTACGAGTTTATTTTAGTGTCAAGTGAAATATTGTATTATAATATTAGTAGAAGAAGTTTGTCTCAATTTATGTTGAAAAAGTAAAATAGGTAAAATTTAGTTTTACATGTTACTTGTTATGCTTGATCGATTTAGAAAATATATTTCATTAGTCAACAAACGATTAGGATTTTTTATTCCTATTTGCTCATATAATTATTGTCACTAGACATTCTTTCCTTTTTCTTACTAAGCCTTAATATTATGATGAGAATGGATGTCAGCCTTTTAAGACATAATGTATGATCATTACTAAGCCTTAATATATAAATTTAAAGGCATAGGCTTTAAAGGCCTATATTTTAAATAGGCTTTAAAGGTCTATATTTTAAATAGGCCTTTAAACAGGCTTCAGGCCATGTCAGGCCTTTTAAAGCCCCAGTGTCCGGCATAAAAAAAGCCTACATATAGGTTCAGACTTTTAATTTCAGTTGTTGACCCATATCTATTTAGTCATGACATGGTGTAGAATCCACCTGTATATGACCTCAAGTTTAGGTGCAGATGGCCTGAAGTTTAAACGAAATATCTACACAAAGAATAACATCTAAAAGAGTATAATGTCTTTGAGGTAACAAAAAAAAAAAAAAAAGAGTATATTGTCAGACACATCACGTTTTTTCATTAAATAATGTTACTTATAAATGATGGGATGACCTTTTTTTGCACAAATTTAAAATTTTGAGGAGTTATCCACTCAAAACTTCGAGCGATTTCCCCCCTAAATTTTAACTTTTGTCTTTTTGATGAATGATTAACTATGAATGCTCAAGGTAACAATGATGTCAATTAATTTGGCCGAGTGGAAGATTCAATTCCCCTTATCAAGGTCGACGTTTTAAGCTAAGTTAATGGGAAAAAATCATTTGAAAAGTTATCTTTAATTGGGTTTTGATAATACTCAGATATAACCTAATAGTATTATATATCAAATAATTATGTGAAAACTGATAATTAATCAAAACATGCAATAGTATAGAGAAGTTTGGGATCTCTTAATACTTGATTGGATCGTCACTTTAATTTTTGATCATCAGTCTAGGGAAGCAAAACATTGTCTTAGCTCGTCTGGGACACCAGCATGATGAAGCCATTTCTCTTAATATAATATCTCTCCTATGGAGTGTATGAATTTACTTTTAAATTATTTTTATTATATATGAGTTACATATATAATTAGCCTCTTTTTTGCACTTTTTTCTTGGCCTTTATGTTCTGGGAAAAAAAATGTAAGAGTGAGGTGTAAATTTATTCCAAAAGTTTTCGTTCAAAAGCAATAATTCCTTAAAAGTTTTTTTAAGTTTAAGGTTGCCTAAAAAGTGCTTAGATGAATCAATATTATCCCCTACTATTAAAAATGTTAAGGTCAAAATATTTTTTCTGTCTGTTTCGATTCATCTTTTTATTGTTCCACTTAATGCAACAAATGACATAATACGATGGACAGACAACAAATTAAATTTAAAACGAACGATAACGATTTTTCTGCCATAATTAGATTGGAAGCTTACAGACCGCATTGCATGCAAACACTTATTGACTTTTTGCATAGGGTCTTATATTTCAGGCCGCAAAAACCTTTTAGAATGGGTCTTATAATATAGAGAAGAGGGAGTATATATTTAGAAAAAGAGTTAAAGAAGTAGACTTTACAATAACAAATCTCATATCATTAAGTGTGGTTGGCTATATAGATCGTGCACTGCTCTTATGCTATATTAAAGAATTAGACTCTACATGAATCACACAATGCCATTAGGTTTTCCTCTACCCCTTTAAAAGAACTTAAAGCTGCATGATCTGCTCTCATTTAAAAACTTGTGCAGCATTTTGTATAATGTACGTGGTCCTGTATCATCTAGCCCCTATATATATATATAATAGCCAGCTAGCAGTACATAATGAGGTTGACCTGGGAAACAAAAAGTTAGATTGTGTGGCAGAATTGTAACTGTTGCCAGTAATGGAAATTCTTGCTGTTTCTACACATCTCAAGGGTCCACCATTAATGTCCCACACACAGCTTCAGTCTCAGAGATACAAGAAAGCAAAGCATGCCCCCCCCTCTCTCTGGTTCATGTTATCAGTTTCAATCTCTTTCATAATGTTCTACAAATGAGGCAAAATCTGCCAAACTAAGTTTTCATAGTAGAAATCATGGGAGACAGTGAAAGTAAAAAAGAAAAGGAGACAAAGAGAAGTCAACATCACTAGCACACATAATAAAGAAGTCAAATATCACTTTCAATCTTGATGGTTCAGTTGGTCCCATAAAAATGTGATTTGAGCCGATAACCTCTCACTTACACAACATCTTTCATACCATTAGGTTATAAGGTCTTTATTGAAAGAAGCACGTATACAACTCAGACACAAAAAAAAAAAAACACACTTTGTGAGACGATCATATGTATATTAATTTTTTTTATTTGATTGTTTGATATGTCTTGTATTAAGAATCTATTAGTTCATGTTTTAAGATCAATTCTACTTTGAGGTTTGACAAAGAATTATAATATGCATGAAATATATAGAACTCAGTGTGTAAAATAAAAATGTTTTATATCTAAAAATAGTAGTAATACAGAAGAGTTAATAACTACTAAATATGGGAGCAATGATTAGATGTATATAATATGTATATCGTATTTTAGAACCTATTAGACAATATGTAAAGTTGGGATAGTTTCGTTATTACTCTAACTTTTAAAGAAGGTGTAAGTTGATATGCTAAATATTTAAGATGGGATACATTCTCTCATGACTCAACAAATCAATAATATTGCATAAAATATAGCAAAAAAGAGGGGAAATCAATATTGTACGTAGATGGTATCTCCTCATGACTTAATCATGGTATTATCAGATACAGTATCGGCATGCAGATATTTTGAATTAAAATGTAGTGCTTAATTAATTCAAAGGCAAAGTTGAATATAATGGATCTTTATATCATTATCACAAGCAGTGAAATTAATTAATGAAAGGGCCATTTGCATAATTAAGTGTGTGATGTTTAAAGCAGTTAGAAGCAAAAGCTGCATTAATGGCTCTGTGTTGCTTTGCAGAATAAACCTTCCACAAGTACACATTTCATTGACTAATGTGGCAGAAAGAAAGACCCCTTTTGGGTATTCTCTTTAATATATGTTTTTCTCAGCTTTTAAATAGTAGTAATTTTAAAATATTCAGATAAAATTTTAACTGTTTCATTTAATTTAATTTTTGTTTTGTTTTAGGCTTAAAAAACATGCATCCCAGAACTTTTACATTTATACAGATAACTCCCATATTATTAATTTTGTCCATTATTTATTTACAAATGATTTAAAGTTTAAAGGTTTATTTGCATAAAAATAAAAGTTTTAGGAAGTTATATGTGTATAAAAATAAAGTTTAAGATGTTACAAAATTGATAGTTTTAGATCATCTACGCACTTAAAAGTTTAGAGGGGTTTATTGTAAAATTTTAAACCTTAGGGAGGTTTTATATACATATGATGTAAAATTTATAAGGCTTTGTATAATTTAGTCTATTTATTAATATTTTATAAAATATTAAACAAAAACTTTCTACATTTAATCTAATAATATTTGTCCTTAATTACAGCACAACAGAAGTTGGAAATAAAGTAGCAGACTACTATGTGTGCGCAGTAGAGTGGTCCAAGGTTGCTGCAAAGCAACGAACTGCATTATATCGCTAGGGGAATCTGAATTTTTTACAGTTGTAAATTAATAATTGTATATCACATATAATGAGGGCATAAAAAATTAACAAAAAAGTGAAAAAATATATTAATGCATATAATAGAATTTATAATTAATCAAACCTTTTTTTTTTTTTGACAGATAAATCAAACCGTTTATAATTTATAAATATTATCACTTATGCCTCAAATTCTATCTAATGTATAGAAAATTGTATTTAGTTTTATATATAATGTTAATTTTTAATGAAATAATCCATATATTCATATAATTTATAATAAACTTTGGCTGATCATATTATTATTATTTTTTAGTGATGGCTGATCATATTATTTATAATCACATATGTTTGATATATTATTTTTATCAGAAATAATATTTGGTACTTATATGTTTAGTTATAACATAATACTTTATACTAGTTAATGGTCTTTCATAGATTACATAAAATCTTATTAATAAGCCTTACTATTTATCACTTATGAACATGACCAAAACTTTAATTTCTATATTAAAATTAATTACAATAATTAATATTTGACTCATTCCAATGATATGAGTATGTTACAATAACCCGTTAATTAATAAAAATTAATGTATAGTTTTTAAATTTGCTATTAAAGTATTAAGCGAAAAAGGTAAAGAAAGGTTGACTGTCTGTCATGTCTTGGTTGTGTTCAACATTGCATGAGATGGTCACTAAAAGGAAAACACAAAAGATTTGATAGGGGAAGCATCTTCATACCCTCCATTAAAAAAAATGAAGGAATATCACTTTGTAATTTTATTATTATTATTATTATTTATTGTTATTGTAATTAATATTTTTTAAAAAAAGATAAAAGGAGGCTGACTTTTTCTTTTTTGTTAAAGCAGAGTAGGGTTATTATTACAACCACAAATGGTACATGTGAAAGCAGGTCAAATGTCAAAACATTACAATTCAGCATGCGGCCTTCAATTATTTTTTACTGGGTAAAATTATTGTTTACTGTGTCAATTTGTAACTTTTGCTTTGCTATTGAGGTGGTGGGATAGAGATTTATGGATTTTATGAAATGTTTTTATTAGAATTTAGGTCATCTTTTTAATAAACAATTCAGATTATGTTAAGACTTGTAAGATTATTTTCTAATTAGCACTTAGCAGCATTTTCTATATTTATAATTTCTTTTATTTGATACTTAAGTTAGGTTTAGACTGCTTATGACTCAATAAATAGAGTATGGATTATTCTCATTATAGTTTCTTTGATAAATTGAATAAAATTGAGTATTTTGTGTTCATCCTCTCCCTTAAGTTTTTTTTTTTTTCCTTCTCTCTTTTTTTGTGTGGTCCTTTTCACCTTATTGTTCTTCCTCCTTTCTTCTCTCCCCACTCTAAGCTTTTCTGAGTTGTAAATTTGGTGATTAATGGTGATTCATATTGTGGGAAGCAACAATACAATCTTTTTTGGTTGAAAATGTCATTTCATTCCAAAATCTATATATATATATATATATATTTAACATACATGCACACAAACAGAGGAACAAAATAATTATACCAAAGTTCCTGAACCTGGACCGGACAGGCCGGTCCAGCCCGGAAACCGGTGAACCGGCCGGTAACCGGTCCGGTCCGGGTTCAAAATTTAAAAATAAAATAATTTTTTTTTAAATTTTTTCTTTAGAATTTCATACTATAAGTCTAAAATTTTCAATTTCTCGCCAGTTTGGTCCCGGTTTAGCTCCAATTTGGCCCCGATCTGACCCACTGACCCATAACCCAGTATCATGACCGGTTCAATACCCAGTCTGAGTTTTAATACCTTGAATTATACCACTATTTAAGAATAAGGGCTAATGACTGAGAGGCATATTGAAAATAAAAACAAAAAAGCGTAGACACCTCCTTCCTCTGCGGATTCGGCGTTCACCTCTTCCGTCTCCATTCAGCTCACAGCGCCTCCACGAGTTAACGCTTTTTTTTTTTTTTTTTTCAATATGCCCGGTTCTCAAAGCTTACCCAATCATCTTAATCATCAATCAAGTCAGGAACTTTAATGGTGTTAATAACATATATGGACATTTAACACCATTAACTCCATGCCCAAGTCATTTTCGAAGTATAAGGACTAACATTACAAATGGATCAAAAATCCCACTTGAAAACCTTTAGGACTAAAACCAAAATGAAAATAAATTATAAGGACAAAAAATGGTATTAACTTTCAAAGTACCAAATTTTGGATTCAACAAACCCCACCAAAATTCTTTTTCCAAAAAAAAAAAAAAAAAAAAAATCAAAGTATTGGATCATGTCCACGCATGATTCAAAAATTAAGGAACTTACAAGTATATAAATATCAATAACTGAAACCATGATTGTTATTGCGCATTGTTCTAAGCTCATTTTGGTAAACTTGTCATGGGGGAAAAGTTAACCAACGCCTCTCTCTTGAAGAGAACCTACAGATAAACTTGAAACTAGAGAATATCACAACCAACGGCAATGGCTAGTCGAATGGTATGGAAACTCCCTTGTAAGCAAAATTTTACAAGTTTGATCATACTTGTAACTTCATGTCACTAACATCTACCGGTCTAAATCTGTAAAAATTTTCAATAAATATCAATACCAACCTTCTTTAAACAATAAAAAATTCTCCAAAATTGGAGAAAACATCCCAACCTTCTCTAAAAAAGAAGAAATCCTCCAAAATCGGAGAAAACGCCCACAACAAAGTATCAAATTTGATCATGAATAACATAACATAATTTGTGTGCTCATCAAGAGATTACTACTGCAAGCACCAGCATTGAAACATAAACAGCATTTTTTGTAGGCGATTTTCAAGGCAAGCCTACCAGAATTGGGAAGGCTTTGAACAAATGAATCAGATCTAGTGACAGCTTAAATAATACCCTACACGGACTTCTCAACAATACCAGCCTGAAAAAGAGACCTAGCTACAAAATTTACAGATCTCAATCAGTTTGATAAGAGCCGCCTGAATCTAACATCCTGGAATGAAATTGTACCCACATAATGATTATTATTCACTACAGACACTAGGGAGAAATATTCTTGAAAAAAATTGAGATTGTTTATTCTAATCATACAACACCAAGGGACCGTGATCTTCTGCCAGAAGGAGAGGGTCAACCAAAACTGACCAACTAACTCTTCCCAACATCTTGTACTTTCAGACTGCCTGTTTGTTCAAGCAGCATTTCATAGATTTCTTTCACTGTAGGCCGTTTCGCTGGATCTTCTTCCACACACCTATGGAACAAGTCAACAAGAAATTTCATCATGTCTGCCTTGGTATCTGATTTATCCGGCTCATCACTGGATTGAATCATCGCGGGCTCCTTCTGTGAACTCAGGGCCTCCAGTTCTTCGGTTAACTGTGGGGGTTTACCCATCTGAAAAGATCATGAGAGAAAAATTAGTCAGTCAAGATAGGACATTTCAACTTTCCACTATTGCCATCTGCTTTTGTGAGTATGAAGGAGGTAAACAAACCTGTAAAATGTCATGGAATTGTAAATCAGTCAGCCCAGAATATGGAATACGAAGTGAGAGAAGCTCCAGAAGCAAGCATCCAAATGACCAGATATCAACTTCCTGTTACGAGGGAAGAAGCATTACAGCCCAATAAATAGCAGATTGAATCATTTTCAATATGAACCTTAGGTTGATTATAATCAGATATAAAACATGTAATGAAATTAGGAATTCAATGCCCACAAACGATATATGCATTCACATTTGATGCTAGCCAGGCATACATCAAAGAATAAATAAGGCAGGAATTAACAAACACGAGCTAGCTGGATATTCTTCTGAGAAGTAAAATTCATCCCAGATAGTTGCACTTTAAATTAAATTGCTTACATTTAAAAAAAATAAAATGTAAGCCTGGAATGGCCTCAGTTTAATAAAGATCAACAAGTTCAGGTTATAGATGACCAAGTAAAGGACTTTACCAATCCATAAGTATTTTCTTTATACATAGTCCGCATAACTTCCGGAGCCATCCATCGTGGTGTACCGGTGCATACATAAGGAGGTGGTGTCCCCACATGTGCAATACAACAGCTATGCAAAGGTGATCTTAGTGGCACTGCACTGTCAAAATCACAGAGCTTCACAGTAGGGGTGCCATCCTCTTTCTTTCTATCCAAAGCAATAAGAACGTTTTCACTTTTGATGTCACGATGAATTATGTGCTTCGAGTGCAGTTCTGACAATGCACATGCAACATCTTTGGCAATATAAAAAGCCAGCTCTACTGGAACATGCTTTTCACCAGCTTTTGATAACTTATCAAGATAGGTCTGATGGAATATGCAGGGGAAAAATTACTAAAACATTTTACAGAAATTACCAACAATAACAGAAAAGGAATATAAGCAAGCTTACTCTCAAAGAGCCCCCTTCTGTGTACTCCATATAAATTGCAGACCTTAATACACAATGCTCAGGATTACCATCCTCTGAAAAAGTCCACTTGTAAGATATTTGGTGTCCATACATTTCAACTATACAGGGATGTTTCAGAGCACCTAAAATTCTCACTTCTCCCAAACAATTATATTCAAAGTTTTTTATTTTGTCCGGTGAACTCTCCCTCGCTTCCAAAGTACGCACCTGAAATGTCACAGAAAATATGTATTATAGTTGCATTATACAGAAATAATCAGAACATTTAAACAAGAAAACACAACTTCATCCCATTTACTGCAGATCCAAACCACATATTAAGTAACAATGTGACAAATTCATATTAAGACATTTTGCATCCCAATGTCTAGGTAGGTGACACAGTTGAGCTAAAGTCCCAACAAGACTGTAGGTAACACACCTTTGCTGCAACCTCAATTGACCCAAGTTTGCACCGAACTAAAGTACTCGAAGACGCTTTCTCAAATTCGTCACATGTAGAGAGAGATGGAAATGAACAACCAGGTCCAGGAGTTCCATCAGGAGAAATAGGAACTTTGGTTCGATTAAGAGGTATATACCTGGAAATTAGAATAACAAACTAGTAGTCAGATTACAAAGAACATATAAATTTCAAAAATCCTAGAATTAGACATACTTCCAAGCAACAATTGCACAGCACTGTAACAACTCAAAGTAGCATTTGTATCTGATGATATAGAGCCAAATATTTTTATGCGTTAAATCTTGTTTTAAACAGTAAATTGTGTGCTTTATTTATATAATAAAGCAGCTATAGTTCACATAGATCAATGTAAAAAAAAAATCACAAATTGTCAAACTTTGTCTCAATCAAGGAATCATAAAATTCTACGTTTTACGCCAGCAAATTGGTCCATGTCCACAAGCTCCAGCATGCTATTAAAATTAGTGCTAGATCACAGGCTCAATTTTCATCCATATGACAACCTGGCAAGACTTCATACAACCCATAGACTATAGAAGCAAAGACAATCACTTCAGTGGTTTGCCCATGTTTTGCATTTTGCTTAATTATGTAACCTATTAATTTACATGGGTCTATGATCATACCAAAATTTAAAATTATAGCTATGATTTTTCATTGTAATACTTTATAAATGAATTATTAAATAGTAATGCATTTGTTGTTGTTTGAATCAGTGGTGATCTTGATGATAGTTCGCGTACTCATATATTAATTGCAAGTATATGTAAACTTGTCATATACAGTTTTGCATAGAAGGTCAAATTAGACACTTTTATTTCCACAATATGATAAGACTTTGGAGCCCCTCAGCCACTTTTAGGCAGGAATTAGATTATTTGATTTTGATAACTTTGATCACAATTCCTTTTACACTTAGTGAGATGAGCCAAACACCATTTTAGAATCACAAAAAGCTAGAGAATAGATCACATTTAAAGCACTAAGATATATACAAATGGGTCATGGTAGGATTGCTCGTTCCCTTGAATGAGGGAGAAATCTCTCCTTGGGAATGGGAATAACATCTACCCAACATACAAATTGGGCTGTTCCCTCACCCATTCTCATTCCTCACCATCCATTACCTCCTACCAAACATAGCCTCAAAGTCTACTTAGGCTCAATTTCATGTGAGCGTGAACATTTTGCATACGCCAATAGGAGTTTAAATAAAACTATTCAAAGATTTCTCCTACAAAGAAATTAAGAACTGACTACTTGAGAATATCAAAAGAAATTTTGCTTCATTCCATTGCCACTGATTAATAATTTCAAACATGGAGCAACGTGGTATGCATGTCTTAGGGCTAGTTTGGCATGAGGGGAGGGGAGGGAAAGTAAGAGGAACAACAATTTTTTGAAGTTTTCAAATTAGTTTTTGTTGCATTAATCTCTAGAAATTCGTAAATTTCATCACATTTTTCTTATATATTTGCTCTTTTTAAACTCAATTTGTGCAAAAAAGTGATAAATACAAAGAAAAATGTGAAGTGATGAAAATGCTTTGGCAACTATAAACATTTGAGCTAAATGTATATAAGTTTTGATTTAATTGAAGAAATTAGAAAGCTCATAAACTCCTCTTTGTACGAGGATGAGGAAAATATGTAGAAGCTTACAAGAATCATTGGAAGCTGGGAAAAGAACAAAATACAAAAGAAAGATCAAAGATGTAGCTTAAAAATACTCTCAGTTACTTTTGCTTCGCTACACCCCAAAAACGGACCTTTCTGCCTGTGTTCGCTATGAAGTTGTGAAATTGATGCTGTGTGTTTTGAAAAAGTGACAAATCTGAGGCTTTTTAACCTAAGGGGAGGCACCAAAAATGGGTATTCTGGACTCAAGAGAGGCACCGCACAAAGAAAAACTCCTTGGAAGAGAGCTTTTGGTGAAGATTGGGAACTTGGAGGAAGATTCTTGAAGAGATTTGAGAACTTTCCTTGGTTTTTCTTGTTCTTCTTTCTCTCTCTTTTTTTTTTTTTTTTGCTGATATGAACATGAGTTTTATGTTTAGTTCGAGCTTATTTCATATTATGTCTAGCTAAACCTTTAATTTAGGATTACTTTTACCCATTGAATGAATTGGAACTATTAGATTTTCATACTTTTGCTAATTATTGAGAATATATGCTGATTTTATTTATACTTAATGCTATGTTGTGCTTAATGCTGATTTTATTTATACTTAATGCTATGTTGTGCTTGATCAACACATGATTAGATTAGTTCAATTGAATAATGCTTGAGAGAGCTATTTTGATTGTAGAATTTAAGAAAAATCATGTTAGACTTAAAGTTTATGGATTAAATGGATGGTTTGTTGTTAGAATAGAGATATATCTAACAACCTAGCACATTCTAATGAAGGATTGTTTTGGAAAGATGGTTTTTATTAATTATAAACAAGAGATTGAATATTTTTAATGAAGATTAAAAATCAATCTTAACTTGAGAGGGCTTAGTTGATGATTTTAGCACCTTTGACTAGCATATGGACTCATTCAACTAGCATAAGTGGATAATTGCATAGTTCCATGAAATACAATGGAGAAGAAATAATCCTAAGCCTTTAATCTCTTGAAGTTAGAATCAATTTTCTAATTACCATTGCTTTACTTTATTGTTTCCATCAAAATCCTTATTTGATTTAACCAATTTCAAATGATTTCATTTAACCTAGTTAAGAACATAGTTACATTAATTAGCTCACTTTCATTATAGTCCTTGTGAGACAACACTCTTTTTATCAATATACTATTACTTACAACCCGTGCGCTTGCAGAAAGCTAAGTGGTGAACGCATATGCTCTTTATTAAAATTTTGTAACCTCGCTTCTTTAAATTTAACTTATAAAAATCCCCCCCCCCAAAAATAAACCAAATCCCTCATACCAAACCTACCATTAGGAACTCAAAGTAAAAAAAAAGAAATCCAGATTCTAGGATACCGAAATGTCTAGTTACTAAAGATATAATGTCAACCTTTGCAAGATAAAAAACTATACTCTAACAAGCAATTAAGAATAACTAACATTCACCTATATATGGTTTGTCTTAATTCTCAAGAAAAAGAATTGCTAATCAAGGTACAGAATACATACCTGCAAAAGAATTCAGGGTCTTCCTCTTCTCTTATATCGTGCGGCCGGCATGCATCAACTAACATTCTAACCTGGGTATCACCTCTGTTAACTACGATGATGTTCCAGGCATGTGGTGAAAAATCCAAGAAACCCCTGACAAGCTCACAAGGAACTGGAGGCTCCATGCGCTCACATAAATACTGCATAACAGAGATTGCATTAGGTCATCATAGGTGAACACTGGTAATTACAGCAAATGAATGGACATGCAACATAGTAATATGATTTAAGCAACAATGGTCACCTTCAAAAGCAGAGCTCTATGTCTACACACACCAAACTGCACAGATCCAATGGGAACTATGACCGAACTTCGTCTTCTTTTGATAGACCCGAGAGATTTTTCACAGATATTAGTAAGAGTAATGTCTTCTACACTGTTTACAACTGGTATAGAGGAAGCACTAATATCACTGTTGCTTCCAGTTGAGCATGTACAGACAAAAGGCTTGTCATAATTTGAACCAGACACCGATTTTCGGGTCCTTTCTACAATAGCACCTCTATCACTGCCCCCAAAATGATCTGATACAAAGAGTGCAAGCAGTGAAGCAACCTGGAAGCTATCAGGAGCAGCTTGATTCCCATGTTTGTTAAAATCATTTAACTGCTTCAAATGAAACACCAACGACTGAGCAGAGAGTGTAATTGCATCCAGTTCTTCATCCCTTTCTCTGATGGAGAATGAACAAACATTATGAAATGGAAGGCATAATTATTATAACACTCTGCACCCAAGAAATTGTTTTTAATGCCCAGGTCAAAATAGATAGCACATGCTTCATGTAATAGTAGTACTAATAATAATTATAATTATACCCAATCTACTCTAATTCAAAACAAAAGAAATTAAGAATGGCAGTTTTACTAGTCATATAGCCACATAAATTGTAGGTTTTTCTGGTCAAATATTTTCAAAACTCTGATTTTCACTGAGCTCTGGGCATTTTTCCTCTTTACAATATTTTCATCTTTCATTTAAATTTTGCCATCTCCATCTCAAATTGAATCATCTATATATAGAACAGAATTAAAATTACAGTGATATGATTGTACATATAATAATTAATTTTTCCTTATAAAACTACATAAACAATAATTTACTTGCATTTGCAAGGGTGGACTTCAAGTTATTTTACCAATATATAGAAATAAAAACAATAACAAACCTGTCCAATGAGATGACTTCACGAGAGGCAAAACCCTGATTTTGCTCATAACTCTCAAGGGGCATAAAAGGTCGATCACGTCCAGCATCATAAAAGCCATCTGGCAGATGGTCTTCGGTGCCACAAAATGATAATATACTGTACTTGTAGGACAATGATGTGCTATCACCAATTGGTTTTCTAGACTTGCATGGTTTAGGATTATCAAGATCCCTATCTGAATGTCTCTTTGATTTGGAAATATTCTTCAAAGATTCTGAACTTGATGCATCGTCCTGCCCACTAGGTCCATTCTCCAAGGGGCATAAGGAAGCATCTTTTTCATCTTCCCTTTCACTAGAACAGCAATCCTTAGAAAACTGCTTTTCAACACCCACTTCATCATTGTTAACATCATCAATTACACTGTCATCCCCAGCCTCTTCTGACACCATCTTTTTAGCTTCCTCGTCCAGACCCACACTGTCCAATGGACGAGCTTCACTGCAGTTTTCAGGAGCAAGACTGTCTTGGTTTTCTGATTCACAAATTCTATGCATCTCCTTGCTCAGTTGCGAATTATTTAAGCCTTTCCACTTCCTGCTGTTGTTTAAACACTCTTGACGGGCTTTCTGCTGTAAGCAGTGCTGCCGCTTCCACCTTTTACCAGATTTCAGGGTTGCAAAACATCTACTGCTAGATGAGGCGCTAGTTAATAGGTTTGATGAGCTATTACGAGATGCTGCAAAAATGAATTACGTGTGTAATTTTGACTCAACATATATGAACTGAAATGAAGAAAAAGGGAAAATCACCCCGAAGAAAAAGGTGATTCCGAGAACAAAGGCTCATATACAGGCCTTACCATGTGGAGGTAGTCCATCATTCTCCAGTGAACTAGTTTCATAGACATCCATTTCAACAGAAGAACTGCTAAAATCATCGCTGCAGTCACCTTTGTCATTTCCTTCCATGTTACAGCAAATCCATGAAGGTATTGGAAGTATGTTCCGCAGCTTATTGAACTTGACAACAAAAATTCAAAGATGTTAAATTTATATAACCAGAAGAACCAAAAAAACAAAAAGACTCCCCTGACACACTTCCAAATGTTTAACTTATACAATTACAAACATACACAATACAGGTATAGATAGTTATGCATGCACACGTGCACAAACAAAGTTCATGAGTCATCATCATGTTTTGCTTCATAGGCAAGCTACAACTACAAAATCGATACCTTGGATGCACAGAGGCACCTTCATTCTGGTGTCCCCCCATGTCCAACACTGCCAGATGCCACGATGTTATACAATTTTAAACCAAATATTTAGGAAAGAAAAACAGAACAAGTATTGCATATCATACACTAGCACACACATAGTTAAACAAGTAAGCGGAGATTACCAATAAAAACAAATTGATATGCAATGTTAAATTCAACACATTGATTTGAATAAAAATATATTGCTTACATTATAAGATGGGACGCGTTTGTTTGGTTCAACTTACTTAAGTGATTTTGCAATGTACGAGACAAATATGTGAAAGGAGTTTGTCTCGTAAAGTGCAGAAACACTTATTTTGAGTGCTCCAAAACATAGGCATGGTTAAAGTATACAAGATACAAACATATTAAGCTATATATTTAAAAAGAATTGAAAACGAAAAAGAAAAATACCAGACAACGTGTATGGGTTAAACTACCTAATAAACATGTTACTATGATTGAAAAAAAATCGTACTCAGGTACCTGAAGATTTAAATTCTGAAGTTTATGCATAGACCCAAGTTCAAGAGGCCCCAATGAAGTCAACCTATTATTTGACAGGTCCAGGTTCTCCAGCCCGGACAGAGAGGCCATAGTTGATGGAAGTTTCATCAACTTATTATTGGAAACTTTCAAAGATATCAAGCCATTCAAATAACTGATTTCGGAGGGCAGTGTCTTCATCTTATTGAATGAAATATCAAGATACTCTAGTTTCTTTAAGAGACCAATTTCAGGAGGAAGGTATCTATGCCAAAACACAAAGCAAGATGAGTTAGAACCAAAAAGACTGAGAAATAGATAGTTCACTGAAAATGTCAATGATGCAACCAAACACATGAGTAACAAAATGTAACAATTTCAATTCATGAGGATTGTGAAATACGTTAAGGAGGTTGTTATTGATATTGATACTACAATTACCACATTAATGTCCAAAATCAAGTGTCCAAATAAATCTATGATGGATATAAGGATTTTGGTGTATCTAGAAACGTCTAATTTCCAGGCAGAGTATGAAGTCCAACTTTAATCACAAGCAGCACTCAAAAACTATTCCAAGACAATGGACCATTAGAAATCATAATGCAGAAGATTTTTCAAGTAGAAATCAAAATAGTTGCAGCTCGAAAATCAAATTTTATTTGACCACTAAAAAAAGACCGACCAAACAAGTATTGGTTGTATGACAAATTTATTTAGTCAACATAAGTTTCCCAATTCTTCAATATCAATTTAAAATTGGAATTGATCAGAGCTTGAATCATGATTTATTCATTCTTGGCCACAAGTCTCAAAAAGCACATCAAATAACCGGTTCTGACTCGTATGGCAAGGATCAATTATTTACTCCTTGAAATTAAATATGTATCAAACCAGATAAATCAAACCAAGTCACCACAAATGCTTTTCAGCATAGTTGCATCAATTAGCACGGTGATCAATACTCTCCATCATGTAAATCCTCACTCATCTAGTGCAATTATTTTGAGAGGGGGGAAAATTGGCCAGAGGGGAGAAAAAAGGTTATAATGTGTAAAGTTCTGATTTTTGTTACAAAACATCCAAAGGGCACTGTTTAAACTTAAAACAGGGAAAACTGGCCATCCAACTTCTTAAGCATTCCACACATATATTAGCTGCTGCAAAAGCCAAAACTACTATTACTATTGAACAAATAGCTAAATTGAATTACCAACCTTATAGAAAAGTGGCAAATGGATAGCTTGGTCAAGGACTTAAGACCAGCAATCTCGGTCAATATAGGGAAAGCAGAAGGACGCGGAGGCACTTTGGACAACTCCAACTCCTTCAAACCCTTCAACTTATGCAATGGCAGCCCACCAATCCCAGGAGAAGATATCTTCATCTGCAAGCACTCCAAGCCCGTCAAGTTTTCAAACTCCGGGGCAAACAAATTAATCTCATTCCCGAAGAACTTCAACGTCTTCAAGCGGCCAAGACCTCCCAGAGACTTGGGAATCAAATTGAATACATTCTTATAAAAATACAAGGCCTCCACGGAGTCTTCTGCGTTCTCCAATACCGGGAACTCCACGGTTTTCCCGAAGACATCGAGAACCGCATCACCATTATCAAGGCAACGATCATTGCCTTCAACCACAGAAGAACTCCGGGGTTTCTCTTCTGGGGTTTCCTCAGGAAAGTCGCAAGCCTCAGAGGCAGTTTCCTCGGACTGAAGAAGCTTCATGTAGCAAGCAGAAATTGAAGTAGACGAAAAGAAGAACGGAAATTGGCGAGCTTCACAGAAAGGGGAGAAAAGATCAGGATGTGTGAAGAAGGAAAGAAAGGAAAAGTTCGGGAAGCAAGAAAATTTGAAAGAATGAGTGGGAAAAATAGGAATTTTTTGACGAAGAATGGGGAATAATTGAGGTAGGTTTGCTCTGCAATTGTGGGCAGAGAAACCCTAGAATCCAGACTCTGCAATTGTAGTGATTTGAAAATTTATATTTCGAAACGGGCCTTCGGGGAGCGTTTTTACTACTAACGGAGGGCGCTAAGCGAAAAGACGATAACATCCCTCGTTCAGTCAATTATTTGCTATGCGTAGTATTAAGGTCAAAAGAGGCGTCTTTGAAAAGTTAGCGTATTTGAAATTAAAGCGTATTTGTTTAGATCCCTCGTAAGCTGAACCAGCTCCTTCATGCTACATTTGGTATGCTGGAAATAAGGCTAAAGGATTAGAACTAGAATTCAAAAATAAGTGTTTGATACAAGAGATTTCACTTCCACATGGAATCCACTTCCACATGGAATTTGATGGAAGTGGGTTCCCAAGCCTATCTCATGGAATTGGTCTAACTTCCATAGAAGTGAGATTTTTTTCCAATTATACCCTCTAATGTTTTGTCAATCCATAGCTTTGCCTTTCGTCCCTTTGACCCCATGCTTCCTCTGACATCTACCTCCGGTTGCCGTTGAGATGCTTATGCTCCCTCTTCAAACATGTGAAGACGAAGAAGGACGGAGGACTGGGACCTAACCCATATTCATCCCTATGACCCATGCCTCTCCCTTCGACATCTACCTGCAACGGCGGTTGAGATGCTCCTTCTCCCTCTTTAGATTTGCGACAATGAAGAAGGACAAAGGACAATGACCTTTTTTGTCCTCTCATTCTCCCTCTACATATTTGCAACAATGAAGGCGGATGGAGGATGGCGAACTTCTTTGTTTTCTCCTCCCTCTTTAGATCTGCCACGGCAAAAGCAGATGAAGGACAACGACCTTCTTTGTCACAGTGAAGATAAAGTGAAGACAATAATAGGACTTTGGCAGTTCGACTTCATATCAGCTTACATAGGGATGAAGTTTTTAGAGAGTTTGAAGAACTTGGAGGTTTTTAGAGAGAATGAGGAAGAAGTTTAAGGTAAGAACTTGATTCTTAGGCATTTTTTTTTAATCTTTGAATAGAAACCTTCTCTAAACTCCTCTTCTTCATGAAACCATGATCTTGAAGATACATTGTTAGCTCAAGGAGAAGAGAGAGAGGACGCATTGAGTGAGAGGAATCAAGAAGCCTAAGAGGTAACTACACTAAACTCAAATCTATACTTGTATGAAGTTGATATTGAATTTTGTTGTTGATTTAGTGATTTTTGGTTGAGTTGTAAATTTGGAAAAGCCCTAATCCTAAGGGGTTATACTGCCCAAATTTCTTTAAATCATAGTTAAGAAGTGTTTAAATGAGTCAATAAAGGATTAGAAGTAGAGAAGTACAAGATTTGGAAGCTAAAACACAAATATCCATTTTTCCATTTTTTTTGAGAAACTTTCAGCCATCCCTATTTTGGGGGGGTAGAAGCTGGATTTTCATGAAATAGATGGTTTTATTGGATTCAGTGGGTAAACATAGGTGGGGTTACAGTTGGTTACTTTTTCAGAAAATGCCAAAAAAGCATAATTACGAAAACACCTGTAAAACCCTAAATCATGGTTGTCAAGGGTATTTTCGTAATTTGACAGTGAATTTGGTGATTTCAAGCCTAGTATTGGATTTCTTGGGTGAAAATATTTCTGAATAGCCCTAGTCAAAATTTTGGGAAAACGTGCCATTGGGGCAGATACGGCGGGCCGGATCAAGGTCCCGAGAGCATTTTGGTAAAGTTTCACCATAGACTAATATAACCACAAGAAACACTATGGAAGAGTCTAAAATGATACTTGGATAGGTTATGACATATTTCTTGTACATTTAATATTTTAGGACCAAGTTGGAAACCGGAAGCGATACGTTTTACGAGGCACACTAAAAAGGGGTTTAATAAACTTTGAGGTAGGGACATTATCCTTCATACATCATGCCATAGTTATGTGATTGTGTAGATGCCATTGTTTGTAAATCATGCTTTATCCTTCATACATCATGCTTTATTAATCAACATGATTTGCCTAGAGAATGACAGTTAGTGCCAGAAGTGCACTTACGCTAGGAGTTGGCGGAAGTCCAACCAGTATAGATTGTGGGACTGGGCCCTACGCATGTATACATGATGACGATGTATTTATATTATTCATTAATTAATGCATACCTTGGCGCATATATCATATTTACTTTTCGTATTTTCTATGAACGATACCATGTTTCTACTGGAATTCTTCGGAATCTCACCCTATTTTTAAATAAACATATCAGCGGGTGCCAGTGGATCGAAAGTCAAAGGCGTAGACGCCGAGAAGTGATTGGCACGTGTCTCGAGGCAAGGTCAAGGCTGGTGGTTATAATTAGTTTATGTTTAAGATATTTTGGGAAATCCTGTAAACATTAGAATTTTCACTGTATTTCTGTATTTTCCGTATTTCATTGACGAACGATGATGGGATTGTAAATGAATACTTTTATCAATATAATTGTTCTTTTTTGTATGCCCACAAAATCTTGCCTTTATTACTCTTCGATTGTCGAAATGGAAATGGGTGTTGACAACAGCACTTTGGCAGTTCAACTTCAAATCAGCTTATGTTTTCCGGCCCCATCATTTTTGTTCTCTTCTTTTCCTTTGATTTTGATTGTGATTCCTTCTTCAGGAACATTTCCTTTGATCTAGTTCTTTTTTCTGATTTTATTTGTTATTTCATTTCTTGCTTGATTTAGTTCGATTCTGATTTAACTTTTTTGCTTGAGGGGTTCGATTTCTTACAATCATCTTCCTCCATAGCCACCAGTGGTGTGTATAGTGGCCAATGGTGATTTTTGTGGAGGATGTTGGTGGCTGTGATGATTTGGTTGGAGGCTAGGTATCTAGGGTAAAGGTATATTGGTCATTTCATTTTTAAAATAAATAAATTATTTAAAAATTATATTGCACTCCCATTGTCATTCCAAACACACTTTTAAACTCATTTCCATCTTTACTTCCAATTCTACTTCCAATTCTATTTCCACTTCTATTTCCACTTCCAATTTCATAAAAACTCTTCCACTGTACCAAACGAGACATTAGTCTTCACCCACACCGATCACTTCGGCCAATGTTGTGCCTATTTGGATTGACGACATAAGTTGCTTTTATGATGTAATTTATGATTTTATAAGGTAAGTAAATGAGAGGAATTTTGACCCGACTTATGTGAACATATTTCTTCAACACTAACCCAAATAGACCTGCCACCCCCATTTTTCTTAGGGGCAATTACAATGAAATCCCATACAAGAGAAAAAATGAAGAATTGATCCTTGAAGTTGTCAGTGTAAGCTCATCGACTTGTTAATGGACGCTCATCGACTTGTCATTAACAACTTCAAGGACCATTTTTTCATTTTTTCTCTTATGTAGGACTTCATTGTAATTGTCCCTTTTTCTTATCCTGATTTGAGCCTAGCATAACTCGCGTCACCTTGTTCGGCTTGTTTCTACTATATATACATGGGTGTCGCAACTGATGCAACCCAATAAATTCTTTTTGCTTAAATTTTGGGGAGAAAATTCCGTGCCATGAGCGGGAAATTAGAGTGTTGTGACGGAGCCATCTTCCTCTTCAACTTTTCAAGCCAACAATTGATTCTAAAGCAAACTCCCATCCCACAATATAGCTTGGACGTTTTGGTCAAACGATTATCCCGATGTTTTCATTTTGATAACGGAGCCCAAAAACCTCTTGAAAAACAACACTTTTTTTGCTAAATTATTTTATTTAAAAAATATAATAAAATAAAAATATACTTTCATCAAATAATTTGATTTTAAATTTTTTAGGACAATAATTTTAATATGATTTTTTAGTATGATATTTAATTCAATTTTAAGCCTGATACATTTGGATATGAAAATAAGATATTTTAATCATTTTAATCTTTGCTTATTTTCTTTCCACCCTATTTCCCCCTGTCCATTCAAACAAGAAAAGCATTAATATTTTCTTTCCAGCTTTCTCTTCTCTCATTTTCTTTCTTCCCAATTTTTCTTCTCATCCAAGCAGAGCATTAAAGCATAGCTGTAATTATGATTGATTTTGAAATTTTGATTTATTAAACATCAGTACAAAATTTTATCATATAATTAACTTTTTTTTGCCAACACATATAATTAACTAATTGTTATTAGAAGAGTCATTTGTGAATGTAATAACATGATGGAATTGATGTTGGTGCTTAACATCTCCTAGCTATTATTTTTACAAAAAGAAATATAAATTTATCAACTAAAAATTATAAATTTAAATTATTAAATCTAAGACTAAAGTTCAAATCATTATGGTATTAAAATTCGGACCGGACTGGCCGGATTGACCCGGAAACTAGCTACTCGGCTACTTGTCCGGTCCGGTTGATAGGTGAACTCGGAGATGAACTGACTTGGCGGGACTCGGTGGGACCCGGTAGTAACTCGGGTAACCCACTGAATTGCCGAGTTTCACGGTTCATAGTTCAAACGAAGAAAAAAAAGACAGAGGTGATCCGAATCAATGAGGGAGATTGAAGTAGAAAGGAAAGAGCAACATATATCACCATGGACTCGAATCTTTTTCAGAGATAATCTAGATGTGGGGTGTAAGCAAGAAATCTTGTGAGAAATTGAAGAGTAAAAATAGAAGGAAACCTGTGATTAAGGACAATTTCAAGAACTACAGGCGATAACAGAAGAGATGGTGGAGGCTGAAGAAGAAAGGGAGACTCATCGGAGAAGGTGGTGGGAGACTACTTGGAAGATGCAAAGAGTGAAGACTGAACAGTCGAAAGGAGGCGGACGAATAAAAAATGTGGTGGGAGCCTGGGAGACTGATAAGAACTCGAAAGATATGAAGGTTGAAGGGGGAAGGTTGCATAGAAAGAATAAAACCACTGAACAAGTCACGTGAAGAGTGAAGACCACAATACCAATAGTTTCCCATCATATTAAATTTTAATAAAATAAAATTAAAACTCGCACCTTGAGATTGTTTCATAGTTGTCTTTTAAAAGATCTTGATGGACTCAAATTTTTCTGACATGGATCATGTCTCTTCAATAGTAGTGATTAAAGGATTTTAGGGAAATTTCTTTTAGTAAGATGCAGGAGAAATATTTAGCTATCATACATCTATTAATATTTTGTTAGGATGAATATCTATCATTTAGTGTAAAATTATTTTTTAATTTTTTATTCCTTTCCGATTTGACCCCGGTTTGATTCTGATCTGACCCACTGACCCTCAATCACTACCTTGATCGGTTCAATGCCTAGTCTGAGTTTTAATATCTTGCGAATCATGTTTAGATTATTTAAGTCCCATGGTAAGGAAGGCACCTTGAAAAAACCAACCTATATATGTTTGGACTCAACCTTTCGCAATTTTATTAATGTGTCACCATGTTATATTTATTCACTCATACCGCTCCTCAAACTTCAAAAATTGCATTCTAAGCATTTCATGAAACTATACAATTTGCAACAAAAATATAGGCTTAGAGAATATTAAGCCTTGTTGGATTATGTTTTTAGTTTTTACTTGTTTAGGATAGTTTTAAAAAGTTATTTTTTAAAGCAAGTTTTGAAAAGAAAAAATAATAAAAAAAAAAATTTAGATAATTGGTCTAGAAAAATCATATTTGTGATAAAAAAAATATAAAAATTTATTTGACATAACTGCCAAACACTGAAGTAGAGAACAAAACTTGATTTGAAGATAGAGTTGTTCTCAACTTTTTACTCAATTTCAGAGGAAAAAACCATTTTACAGATTAAAAAAATAAGACAACATCTAAAAACTGTTCTATTTTTATTTTTTAAACAGGTTTCTATTTTTTTTATAAACACTTAAATAAAAACTAATTACCAAACAAGTTTTTTATTTTTTTAGAAAACAAAAAACTATCTTGGAAATTAGAAATCAAAGAAGGGCTTACTATTTCAACACTGTTGGGGCAAAGTCACAAGTGTGCATCATGCTTTGGCAAAAGAAACCAAACAAAAAGCAGTTTGGTACAAATTTAAGAGCAAGTAGTACAAACATACATACACATTATGCTTATTAATAGGAGACAAGCATGTTAGGCAGTCAGCATGATAAAAAAGATATGACTCATTTTGTAGAGAAACTTAGAACCAACCAATTTCATAAAAACTGTCACTAATGATGCTTGAAAGGAGTGCTTGCTGGGAAATTTATTCCATAATTAGCAATCATTGACTCATTTGTCTAAACTGATTATGATGTTCCTAGTAACAAAAATTTCAGTGTCATCCAAGTCCAATCTCCACATATTGTTGCTAGAAGAAGACATTAGGATAATATTTACCTTTTATACTTGTAATTGGTAACTGATTTGTTACTTTTGTATTCAATTACTCACAAAAATGGAATTGGACAATTGAAGGGGATCATATTAATATATATTTCTAGTTTGTTTAGATTTGTTGGCTTGAGTTTGCTTATGATAAGCACGTTCACATTAGTTGAGACAAAATTCTTCTAACATACTTATCTTATAAATTATAAAATTGCAGTCGAAAAGTCATATTGAGGTTTCAAAACACCAATCCAGACAAACATTCGTCTTTCACACAATCCCCTTATGAATAAAGAGAAAATGAGGAAGGAAGGAAAAATAAAGAGAAAAATGAGCGGACAAATGGGCTTTCCAGCAACCACTTCACTAATTGGCATGCGGTCATTGGATAGAGAGAATGAAGATGTTAGGCACAACTAACCAAGAAGGCAAGGGACAAGTAAGGTGAAGGAGAGGGACGGGATTTAAAAAAAAAAAAAAACTTAAATCGCATTTACTGTGGATAATAGTTTTTATTGTCATGTGTTATGAAAGCAGGTTAGACTTGACTTTTTTTCTGGTGAAGGGGGGGGAAATGCTCTCCAATCTCAGGTTATCTGACCAGAACCAGATCGGCCGAACCGGCTCGGAAACCGGCGACTCAAGCACTAACCGGTCCGGTTTGGTGATCCGGTCTGGGTCAAATTTTTTAATTTTTTTGTAAATCGTTTTTTTTCTTTAGAATTTCATACTATAAGCCTAAAATATTCCATTTCTCACCGGTTTGGTCCCGGTTTAGCTCTGATTTAACTCCGGTCTGACCCACTGACCCTTAACCTAGTACCCCAACCGATTCATTGACCGATCTGGGTTTAACTACGTTGCTACAATCTCAATATCTCACTTAAACTAGTCTAGGGCAAGTTAAGCCCATTAAATCTCTATGCAACAAATTACATAAACCATCAAGCGATTCACATGAAGGCTGTAAGACAGGATCAACTTGAAGGCTCCAATTAGCCTATACCAACTTGTCTCCTTCTTGGTCCTCTCCACTTTCAAAGTCAATATCCATGCTTCATCCCCATCAGACTCGGCTTTTTTCACGGAAAAGAAAAAGTTACTTTTGGGCTACAAGCCCATCTAGTCAAACCGTCATCCAAACCAGTTCAAATGTTCTAACCTTGTGCCATCTCCGTTCAACATACGTTCTCCCTCCTTGAATGCCAATCCAAACATGGCCCACATGGATAGAGAAGAAAATGTGGGGGGCAAGGAAAAGTTGTCGAGACAATGAGAGGGTGTTTTCTGTAACATCCTAAAAATAATTATATATGCGTATTTATATAGCCGCAAAAGCTTGTGTTGAAAAATGTCATCAGATTTCGACCCAAAAAAAAATGTCATCAGAAAATAAATAAATTTCTTTGATTTTTTTTAAGATTTAGTGAATATATATATATATATTCCATAAATATATGCATATTATTAATAGATAAGGTAGTAAATAATGCTTTCAAAAAATTATACAAATGCTGATTAGATTAGATTTAATAATATGTGATTAAACTACTTATAAAAAACTTGGGAAATAAGTAAATAAGAAGATAAAGTTAAAGTGAAAAATAAGTAAGCATGTGATTTGGATAAGTTTTCAATTGACTTGGGAAGAAAAAAAATTAAAAGATGAGCCGATAATAAAGGGAAAATTATTCTTAGGTCCAAAACAAGCAACATATTATCAAAAAAGTCCCTGTTTACAACTCTTCTATGTGTATTCACAACCTGTTGAGTGTGTTTTATAACCTCGATGGACTTTTCTGATAATATTTTCCTTCTTTGGGACCTAGGAATAATTCTTCCGATAATAGATGAGCCAAATTGGATTGGCATTAGATAGATAAGGAGATGTACAATATATAAATATTCGGTCAGTAATAGTTGTAAACTAGAGGCTTCTCCTTGCGTGATGTACGGAGTTGTGTATTATATGATGTAAATTTTAAAATACTATCATAAAAAAGTATTTCTATTGTTTCGAAATTTGTAATTGGTTGCATTTGTAAATGGTTTATTTTTAGTTCATGTTATTAAGCCCTGTAAGTTATCAAATAGAGACTAAGTGATTGTTTTTTCATTAACAGAAAAGAGTTTATGTTTTTTTTTTTGTGTTTTTTTGAATAATCATATGGGTGGTTAATGTATCAGGTTTGAAGTAGGTAGGTATTACCATTTTATTCCTAAGAAATTTCATTTCTCCCCTTACAAAAAATTCGTTTATTGCTTGTATAAAATTTGACATCCATTATGGTATTAAAAAAATTGAACTTGATTGGGCTTAATGTTAAAATTGATTTTAGCGTACCTCCCCCAAATCTTGATGCTTTGTTTCAATCCCACCTTCCTTTGCCAAAATAATTATTAAGGAGTCACTACCCAAAAAAGGTCTTTTAACAGTGACTTTTTTAGTTGCCATTAAAAAGAAGTGATGACGAGTTTGGTTTTTAGAGAAGAGACATTTGAGTTGATAACCTTTGGTGATGACATGGCACATAGGCAATAATCAGTCAAAAATTTTCTCTGGTGATAGTTTTTGACACCATTGCTGAAATTGACTTACAACTAAAAGCTTTAGAGACAGTTTCTACAACAGAGATTGAAAGTCAATTTATATGTAGTGAATATTTTCAGTAACATCAAAGGGAAATAAAACAACCGCCAATTAAAGGGAATGGCAATGGAACCAACTATGACATCGTTTCAATTAATAGGGAAACTAAAATAATTATGTTTCAAATAATTAATAATTTAAAATAATTATATGTGTTCAGAAAAAATAAAACTGACATTTTTTGTAACACCATAAGAAAATTGTTAACATAATAGTATTCTAACAGTTGACATTTCCAATCCCAAATAATTTAATAGGGTTATGATGCATCTAGGTCCATGAAATATTTTTAGGGCAATCTAACATCTTGAAATATTTTCTTGTGCAATTTTACTCTTAATATGTTAAAAGTAGATCAATCTCTCCCCTCCCATTAACAGCCCTTTGAAAATGTTTTTTTTGAAATATTGACAATAAAATTCTAACAATAAGTTTTGGTAAAACTTTAAACACCTAAATAAAAAGGAAGAACACCCAACATGAATATTTAGTTAACTTGAAGAGGAAAATCAAAGGTTGTAAGCTCGATGATTTATTAGTAGAAACTTCTTGAGTCTCTCTCACTAACCATTACAGATTAGCTATAAGATTAGTGGGGGTGTTGTTTTGCATTATTAATTATAATCATTAATCATCAATTAATATCCTTATTAATATAAATTTGGTTTACACATATTTAAAAAATATTTTTTATTATTAGTCTTTCTAAATAAAGTTGATACTTTTAATTTGTTAGAATATTAAAATTAATTTTAGGTCACTCCCAAAATTTTTGCATATCTTCATAAATAAGGGTATGCTTGAAAAAAAAATATCTCTTATACATTCATTACTTTTAACTAATTTTGATCGTTAGTTCTTTTTGCGTAATTTTGTTAGTTGTTGCTTATAACTAAAAAGGAACGGGAGAGTATTATATGAGTATTTGTTTAATGGCTTTTTCAAAATCACTAGAGAATTCCAATCATACTACCCAATACATCGAATGTGTTTATAATAAACCTTGGTACTAATCAGATTATTAATTATTATTCAAACTCACTTCTTAAGTAATTCTTTTCCAACCCAAATCCACCAATGAATTTGAACTTCTGTCTCTAAGCTCCACAATCAAACTTTCCTTAGCATATTTCAATCTCTCCTAATTCTTCCAAACCCTTATAGTCTCATTTGTTTGGATCTTCAATGCCCAACAAATTTTCATCACCATCTTCACCGACGCACAACCAACACCTTCTCCGTCCTCCCCCATTGGCCATGGCGGCTCATATTCCTCCATCATCTCTAATTGTGACTTAAACCCGAATTACCCTATAGTTAGATGCCTCCCAACCTCTTCCTTCTTCAATTGTAGACTTGTTGTTGATTGAACCCAAATTCTCTCAAGCTATCGAGATCTGCACGAAGGAAAAAACTGTCTTCTAGATTTTCCACCACCCCGATCTATGTATAAAAGAAAATAAGTTGTTGCTAGAAAATAGGCTGCCAAAAAATTTGGCAACCAATTGCGCCCACCCTAATGGAAAATGTTGATTTTCCTTTTCCATCACCTTATTTTCCATGTAGCAAACATGGACTAATGGTGGTATAACTCAAGAGGAGGAAGGTCAGGGGATAGTGCTCGGTATACACTGACTACACACCATGTATTGTCGTTTATAAGTAGGGAACACAACATGGCCGTTGATAAGCTATAATGTTGATTAAAGGTGGCTTAATGATGATTAAATACGACAATTTCTAACCATTGATAATTATGGTGATTTATGGAAATTCAATGTGGTTAATGCAGACAATAATATCAAGTAATTAAAATGCATAAATGCTCCAATGGTTAGTTCTAAATGCTTCTCTTTTCCACTCTTTTATGTTGCTATTTAAAATATTACCAACACAATTAAAAATTAAGTGACCTTTCATTTTCCGACTGATTTATAATTAACATTCAAGTGGCTTTTTTTGGTAGGCATATGCCAGATGTACGGTTGAATAGTAAATGTACTGGCTTTACATTGACATTTACTATTTCAGAGATAATATTCATGTGTTTTTTCATTTTCTAAACAATTCATGATTATCATTCAAGTAGCTTCTTTCTCCTAGGCTATCTTTCCCATAGTTTTCTAAAAAAGTTTATACTTTTAATTTGGTATAATGTTAAAACCAATTTCATGTCAAGCCCAAAATTTTAATATTTTATTTTCAATATTATAAAAAATTATTTTATTTTCAATCCCTTAACCAAACCATAAAAGATATCTGAAAACTTGACTAGCTTATGTCCTTTTTTTCCCTTCAAAAAAGCTCACGTCTTCTATACACTTTTGTGAGGGGTTTTTTTTTCACTAATCAAGTTTCAAAAGTAAATGCACTTAGTATACATGGTCACTGTAAGCTTTTAAGTGACTTTTCATTTTCTGACTAATTTATAATTAACATTTAAGTGGTTCTTTTTTTTTTTTTTTTACAAGCATATGAAAGATGTATAGTTGAGTAGTAAATGAACTTGCTTCACATTGACATTTAATATTTCATAGATAAAATTTAAGTGCCTTTTCATTTTCCAAATAATTCACAATTAATATTCAAGTAGCTTTTTTTCTCCCAAACAATCTTTAACATAGTTTTCTAAAAAACCTTTATACTTTTAATTTGTTAGAATATTAAAGTCAATTTTAGGTCACTCCCAAAATTTTAATATTTATTTTCAATATTATAAAAAATATTTTATTTTCAATCTCTTGACCCAACCATCAATAAATATAAGAAAACTTGAATAGCTTTTGGCTTCACTAATCAAGCTAGATTACTACAAGTTTTCTATAGAAATAATAGATAAGGGAACAGACCGAATTCAATGGAAAAGAGGAAATAAAGAAGAAATTAAAAGAAGGCAAAAAAAAAAAAAAAGAAATTAAAAGGTAGGAGAAAGACGTGCTGCGAGAAGGGAAGTGCGAAATTTTTTTTATGATATTAATTAATTTGATACGTTCATTTGTTATAAAAAATATTTGATATTTTCATGAACAGGGAATTTAAAATCTTGCTTAGTGAATATTGGGAACTTGACCCAACCCAATTTTTTTTTAAAAGAAATAAGAACCAAAATATCAATGTATATATATATATATATATATTTTTAAAAAGGTAGCCAAACGGCATAATGACACGCAAAAGATATGCCGGGGACGCTTGGTTACTTTAATGCTTTGTGGGGGTCCTGGATTCTTAGCCCGAAAGTGCTGTTACTATGTAGGAGATTTAAACTCCCTAGATTAAAGTCCAGATTTTGCCTGGATGGTCCAAATTCAATATTGTTTATGCCTGTATTTGATTTCATTTATTTTTAGACAATAAATCCTTATTACGTAAATCGAGATAAAACTCCTTTCACATATTTACTTCGTATACCGTGAATCACGATTTATAAGCACTTATTACCCAAAAATAAGTTATTCCAAACGAGCACTATAAAATATCTAATTTTTTAGTCTATGAAAAACATTACTTTGTGGATGTTAATTTTCAAGCAGCTAAAATATTGCAATTTGAACATTCCTTGATCATTCTTGCCGTCAATGGACTTCAAAGAGCCACACAGTTCCACAAAACATTCACCACATCAACGGCTGGGTAGGGATCAAACTATATCCAAAGTGAAACCATGCAGAGGCAGAAAATTATTTAAAATGCAGTGGGAAAAAACACCGGTATTCTAGGCCATATTATTCAGATTACATGTTTTGTGTGCTCAGAAAAGCATTGGTTTCATGGTACTCACTGTGTAGGATAAGAAAGCAACAGCTTGAGCACCAATTTGAAGCTTTCATGGAGGTATTAAAGCCAACAAGCTATGCACCCCACTAAGGCATCAGAAGGTCTCATGATGGAAACAGATTATGAAAATTCAAGTGGGAAAATTACATGTCTATAACAGCACTGCATCAATAGTTAGACCAGTTAGCAGCACTCCCAACTCTTGGCATGCTGGAACTTTCCTTCTTAGCATCAGGATCCACTTTGAAAGTTGCACCGCATACTTCGCCGGAGCTGTCAACCCGTGGCATAGGCTTCAGCTCATTAAGTGGATGCTCAAAACTCCTCAAACCTCCAGATGATGTGAAGAAGCATCCTATAAGTTTACAAACACAGATGTTAGTTTGTTGCATCAGATAGGAACCAAATGAGTGAGAGCATATGATAATGTGGAAGACATGGAGACAGTGAGAATCGGTAATAACCTCATGGGAAACTTTACAAGAATGTATGAAAAAAGATACAATGGAAAAAAATCTACTCCCTCCGGTCCTATTTATAAGAGTCTAATAATCAAATTACACGGTTTAAGAAAGTGGTTAAAAGTAATAAGCATGTCTTGAAATAAATTTTTTTCTAAGTATGCTCTTATTTATAAGGGGGCAAGTAAGAGAGAAAAATACTTAAATAGAGTGAACATAAGGCTCACTAACTCTTTAATTAATAAAATATATATAATTAATGAGGGGCACAAATGGAAAAAATCATTAAATGTTAAGACAACTCTTATTAGACTCTTATAAAAAGGTCCAAGACAATTCAAATTTTGAGCTCTTGTAAAAAAGACAAGAGGGAGTACTTGATATTATTTGTTGCACATCCCATATCATCATATCATTGTCTCTATTGTTTCATTGTTTCTAAAGTTGATGAACTCATCATCCCTAACATCAATCTAGCCAGTTTCATTTATTTCTACTTGTACCCGCATTACAACAGACATATGAATTTTTATAAATGAAGTCCCACAGGAAACAGGATTTGGGGGGTCAGTTACTCTCCTACATGTGAGTATGGCATTACCTTTAGGGAATGGGGCAAAAGATTTCCCACAGCTCTTAACTACAGCCTCCTTTTCATCTGAAAAAACAAGATTTCCATCAGCATCAGTTCCCCAGAAGATGGGGACACTCCCATCAGAATCCTGCAAAGGACCAATATATGTAAGCCAGGTCAGAGGAGAAAGCAACAAGAATATAATTGCACTCTTCCAAGGTTTTCTGGTGTGACCATTGAGGATATACCAGAAAGTCCCTGCCTTGAGACCCAGTACTATGAGGAAAGTGAAATACATGGAAGGAGAAAAGTAGAAAAGAAATGGTACTCACCACAGCCAAAAATGCCACTTTAGAACTACTGTCATACAGAACAAACGCAAATTTCCCTTGGAAATCTCTCACAACCTGATCAATGGGATAAGGACCACGATCTCTCAAAGTACGGTAAGCCTCTACGACAATGATAGCCTCATTTGCTGTTTTATTCAACCCATATTGTTGCTTGAGATTAGCGACATTTGCAATGTGGCCTTGAAATATGCAGAAGATGTCATCCACAACAGCAAACAATCTGGCAAGATGAGAGAAGAGTTATATACCAAACATGTTCAAGGAAGCAGTTTCTAACAAAATTATCTCCCTCCGTCTCTATATATATAATCCATATAAAATTAATTTGTCATAGTATCTGACTGGATGAGGGCATTTCAGATTTAGTATACGTTTGGTTATGCATGAAAGTCCTTTTGCATGGAAGTTGATGTAACTTTTGTGAGAAGGATGGGGTTAGCTTTTGGAGAAAGTCCTTTTGGAAAGTTATCCAAACACACTCTTAGTGATTTGAGAAGGGAAATTTTTTCCAATAGATTAAGGAAAGCAATATCAGGTGTAACCATAAATAGGATAAACTAATCATGCATAACTTTATGCAGATATTTAAGCTTCCATATTTATCTTTAACGAACGTGATTGAAAACGTTGTCAACCCAAAAAAGGCACAAAAGCATCACAGATGCTTGAGGATTGGAGAATGTTAATTCTATTAGTTTCAGACTGAGAGCCAATAGACAGATAGAACAAAACAAATTTAAAAAATTACAATAACGAGTGATTGCCCAAAAATTAGATCATAAACTATATTCACAGTAAGAAAATTACGACAAGTGATTATGAAATATACATATAGCAATGAGAAAAAAGTATTATAACGTCATTGAGAAGAAACAACTTCTATAAGGAGAAGCAAGGTTAGGAATCGATCACACATGCCGTATCCTAAATAAGCATCTAAGATAAACATATCCGAACGTAAATTAATCCATAGAAGCTAGAAGATCATTATAAAACTTTAGCGAAAAGAAGCAGCCAAACACCGACATACTATTTTTCATCACAAGAATCCAAAATATGCAATTCGATCATCCAGAAACCAAAAGGCCAGTTCCGATTTTAACCTCATCTGCTAAAATCTCTTCCAAGAAAGAATAAACATACTCAGATCCAGCAATAATTGAACTAACAATGATGAATAAATAAATAAAACAAAAAACAAAAATCGATGGACTAGCTCATTATCTCACTTTCTTCAAATAAAGATAAAAGCGATAAGTTTGGAAATGTGAAGTGAACCTTGGAAGGAGAGGGTTCTGCTTGTCCATAGAATAAACCATGAGACCAGCAGAGCCAAGATTGACGGAGACAGGATCGGAGTGCTTGGAGGCGAAGTGCTTAGCGAGGAAGTCGTCTTTCAGGGAAGAAACCGAGCCGGATTCAGGACTGATGAGAGCGTCAGGGCCCTTGGCCACTGATTTGTCGAAAACTGCGAGCATTTTCGAGGATCGCTAATGGAAACCAAACAAGATCAAGAACAAGAAAGCGTTTAGTGAGAGCAGAGAAGATTGAATGGTAGATGACGAACCAAGAAGGATTTCAAGGAGAAAAGGTAATATTTATACTTGCGGTGGCTTTTTTTCAATCCCTTGCGTGCCCTTCCCTTTCGAACAAATCTTTACAAAACGATATTTCTTTTTCTTCAGTTATTCTTATCTTTTCTTTTTATTTTCTTTCTCTCTGTTTTTTTTAAAAACGCACTTCTATTTTCTAACTAAAAGAAAGAAAGACAGATTCAGAAAAACGGCTAATATATTAAAGGGTTAAGGTGCTAAAATGATCTTAAAGTTTTGTGAAAAGTGCAAATGTAACCCGGAACTATTTTTTGGCCCAAAAGTAACCACAAATAACATAAAAGAGAGCAAAAGTAATTGGCAGCGTTAAATTGAACAAACGTTCGTTATTTTTTCACAAATTGGTGACTAGGATGATGATGTGGATGCTGGGCTGTGCAATTGATACCTAATATGACATATTAGAATACATAGGTGGGTCAAAAAAGACAATAAATGACTCCTCCCTTGTCATGACTAAAGCTATTCTCCATGGTCAGAGCTCAGCAGCGAAGGTGAAGAAGAACATGATAGAAGCAGCGACAAGGCAGCCGAAGAAGAAAGTCGATGGCATCATCATCTAATTCAACGATAGGAAGAAGCAAAAGAAGGTTGTCTCTGATGAGGCACCACAATCGTGAGGACGAATATGAAGGTGGGAGGAGGTACTGCCACCACAGGTTGTCGGCACCTCCCTGGACGTCTTGGAGTGAAGGGAACCCAGGGCGGAGGTTATACGGCTGTTAAAAGTATTTTCAGATAAGATCTGTTGCATTCCGAGCATGGTCGACAGTTCCGAGCAAGGTCAATTTTTTGGGGTCTCTAAATTAGTTGGTATTTGTTGCAGATTTTCAGGATGGGGGTTGTGGGTACTTTGCGTGGCCTGACGAAGACTTTGGTGAAAGGGCGAATGTTGTGATAAAGGAGCTACTTGATGATATAGACAAACTTTATGACGAGAATATGAGACTCAGTGGAGGCCGACAGGAGCTGGGGTGAGGTTGGAATAATTCACAGTGAGGTCCGAAAGCTAAAAGTAATGCATGAGAGAAATGAAAGAGAACGAAGGAATTGGGAGCTAAAGTATAGAGTTGCAATAGGAATTTTGTTGTTGACTTGGGTGTGGTTGTTTATTGTGTATATGACGCATTAATATTTCAGTATGGCTTAAGAGTGTTGGGGATATATAGGAGATAGAACTTGTAAACTAAATTTAGTGTACTTTTTTTTAATCTGCTAATTTAGTGTACTCTAAGTATGGAAATAGTTATATGTTAGTTGACAGTTCATGAAGCCAAATCTTATATTATGATAAAATATGAGTGGGGCGAGTCTTCAGATGGAGATGGAGATATCATTGCTGCCATAAATAAAATTAAAAAGTGAGGTTGCTTCCAATTTTGATGACCTTTAGAAGGGAAAAGTCAATAAAATCATGAAAAGCATGACAACATATATAATCTATGGCCATATAGTAATACACAATATTGTCCCCTTCAACAATGCACATGCATCAATAAGAGGCAGGCGAACAAACTCTGAAGCAACTCATGGCAGATGCTATCTTTATAGAGAAAGTAAAGTAAATGCATTTCCCATACTCTATTATTTGCAGCATGAGTTATATGCAAAAGATGCACTCAAGCAGTAACAAATCCATCTGCACAACAAATGAAATTAATACCTACAACATTAATATAATTGAAATGGTCACAATGCCAACAACCAGGAGACAAAAAATAACTGAAATGGTCACAATGCCATTAAGTGAAGCCAAAACACAAACAACCTCAATAGGTATGAAATTGATACAAAAAGATGCCAAACTAATTTTCCATTCACCTAAATGGTCCCCAAGCCATTAAACTGGAAATGATAAGTTACAAAAAAAAATCTCCCACGGATTACATAGCTAAAGACTTTGGGACAATAATTATCCTATGTATTAGACTTCTTTCCCTTGTTCTTCATGTTTCCCATCATGCTTTGCCTTTGAGACAATAATTGAGAGGTAGTTATGCAAGGAAGACCTCTCCACTGCAGACCTGGAGGTGTATAGGGAATGACAGACGAATCTGAGCCTTCATCATGCAATTTAATTTTTCTTGAAACCTCAAATGCTGTGGAGTTTGGAGCCCCAGATATCCTCATTTCCTTTTCATTAGGTATGGGAAATTTAATGTGAGGGTTAGCATAACGGTGCATGTATTCTTGCACAGAATCCTCTTTAATAACTTGCTCTGAAGGGAAACCAGGCTGCACAAGTAATGATATTAACATTACTAACAATCCAAGCGAGTTATATAAGAAATGCAAGAGTTTGATATGTATATTATACACAGTTCTCCCGCTATCTTGGTCAACTCGTATGCCCATCCCACAAGACCTTTTAGGTTTGTACACACATTTTTGTGTTGCAGCAACTCCTTTTTTGGCTTTTTGTGGCCGTTGAGAAGACTGTGCCGGTGCAGGTGCCGTTTGAGAGGACTGTGTGAGTGAGGGTGCCTCTTGGGAGGACTGTGTGATTGAGGGTGGCTGTTGAGATGACTGTGAGGGTGGTACTGGGGTGCTTGTTGAGGGGGCCTGCACAGATGAAACAACAAAAAATAACTAATAATAGGCAGCCAAGATAGAACTTAATAATAACCAGGTGTGATAAAAGAAGCTAACCAGGTGTGATAACTACAAAAAATAATAGGCAACCTAGATAGAACTTAATACCTAGAAAAACGTTATCACTAATTGCAAATAAATTTATGACAACAATTAATAACAAATACCTCTTTATATGTAGCCTTGTTATGACCTTCTTCATGACATATTGAGCATTTCATTCTCTTTCCTACTTTGCTTAATTTTCCTCCTTGAGGAGGCCATTATGCAGGTGCTACATAATGGTCTTCACGATATGCATTCTGCCCCAACACACTGTTCTTCCTTCGCTGTGCCTCTTCAGTTCTAACCCGTTTCGTACGTGGTCTTCCTAGTAAAGTAGCTACTGGTGGGGGTTGTATAGGTGGGAATTTTTCAGTATCCCAGAACTGCTTCCCCCTCACTGGCTGCAGCTTGATTCTATAACTAGCAAGATATGATTCTTTGTGGTAGTAATGAGAAATTTTAGTTACTGGATCAACTTTCGCATGGTACATGGCATATATGGCATGTTGGCATGGGATTCCTGTCAAATCCCATGCCCTACAAGTACACATAGTCTTGTTAAGGAAAACCGAATGCCTATCTTGGCCCTCACTTACCTCATATCCATTATCTCCATTAAATTGGACTCTACAATTAATAGCTAGATACCTATTCACCTCAAATAGATCCATGCATTTAGGACTATAATCACTCTCCCAACTCCTCACATTGTCCTTACTACCTGCCCATTTATCCATCATCCTAACCCTTATACCATCAAACTTCTAACTACAGGAAGAAACCCATACTCATCAATCCACACATTTAGTGACTCACTAATGTTGTTATCTACCATCCATGATTTGCATCTACTTGAAAAGTAAGCCCTTACCCACGCTTTTGGATAGTATGATGTTGCCATTGTAGCCGCTTCTTTACTTAACTATTCAAGTGCTTTCAAATTATCTTGGAATTGTTCTTCAAAGGTACTCTAAGCACATGAGAAGAACTTCTTCATCTCATTACCTCTCCACTTTTTGCTCCAATTGGCGTAAATGTGCCTCGCACACAGCCGGTGCTCTACTTGTGGCAAAACTTCGCTCACAGCCTGACATAATCCCTAACAACATACAAAATAGCAGTTATACTTCAAGCACTGATTCAAATGTTTCAATTAAAGGCACACGATTTTCAAATATGCAAAGGTACAAATCTAAATCTGTGAGGAAGTCCAAGTAGATGTTTGAAGAGCGAGCTTTCAGCAGCCAATCAGAAGACAAGAAATGATTTTGAAGCATAAAACAAAGAACCAGAATGATCAAGTTATGTATCTAGCAGCTGATTTTGTCATTTTCCCATTTAATAAAGCAAATAATAGTTACAGAAAATTAAGATTTATACAGCAACCTGAACAAGACACGACCACAACAACAATTAATCATATTCATAGAAAATCAATTCAGAAACAGAATCTGGCACTAATGCAAAATCTGGAACTAATCAGTGACAATAAAATAAAAACACTTTGGCAAAAAACACTAATGCACTCAAGTCAAGTCTATTGCATCCAATGACAATAAAGAACAAAAATTCTCACCTTTTGCATATCGGACATTAAAGTTATTGTGTCACCTTCATGCAAGTCCAGCGACCGTTGCAGCCATTGTAGGAACCAAGTCCATTCCGTCCTATTCTCTTTTTGTGTCAACCCAAACGCCAAAGGGTAGAGTGAGTCATTTGCATCTATGCCTACGGTTGTAAGCAAAATTCCTTTTGCTTTCCCTTTCAAAAATGTCCCATCTACTCCAATAAGCGGCCTGCATCCTTGATTCCACCCAACCTGCATCACAAAAAATGAATTACCATATACTAAACATTGACAACTACGAAAACAAAAATAAAATTGTAGATTTAGCTTACCTTCGAAGCATTAAGATAGAGATACATCCTTCTGAAAACGCGTCTCCCATTCTCTAGTGCCTCATTGCTCAATTCAACACTAACATCCGAACCAGGGTTTGAAACTCTCAATTCATTACAATACGCCTCTAATTTCCCAAATTCATCTTTGAAGCTCCCTTCCATGTCTTGCATTATCCTCCTCTTGGCCCTTTTGCACTTGTGTGAACTTACATGGACCTTAAACTCTCTCTCAATCTCCTTCCTCATCTCAACAATCTTCAACTTAGGACCCTCTTACACCTTCTCCTTAAAGTGAGAAGCCAACCACTTAGTAGATGCTCTTATATTATTATAGACTTAACACAACTATGTTCATTCCACAATGTCTTTATCTTAAATCCTATATTAGACCCATCCCTAGAGGCGAATAAGAGAAATGGGCATCCCTCTTCGCATACCACTCTCATTAAGCTCTTGGTACTTCTAACAACTCTTAGGTTAACCCCATTCTCTAACCCATACCTATCCAATGTGCACTTAAGCTCTTCTTTATCCACAAATGTCATGCAAGCATTAATAAGGCCTTGTTACTCAAGCCTTCAACAACACAAGTGTTCTCTTCCGGAGGCTCATTATCATATTCGGGTGCCAAATCATCCTCCTTAGGGTCACTTCCTTCATCCTCACCATAAATTTCAATATCATAATCAAAACTTTCTTCTGTATCCGAGCCCATACCATAAGCCATATAGCTTTGATCATTACTACTCGCATCTTCTTCCTCATAAACATCATCAGACTGCTGATACAATTTCCATTTCCCATTTTCTCCCCTAGTATCATCAATGTTATTATCGTCATCACCACAATCACTTCTGCCTTCATCTGTATGCCATTCAGGAACCCAATTGAAATCCACACCTTCAATACCCAGATACTCAATCTCATCAGTTTCATCTACATCTATCTCATCAAACACATTTACCTCTTCAGCGTCCTCGATTACATCTTGTGCACCTACCCCACTTTCTTTCCTAATCTTGGTTTTGGGTATACCACCTTCGGCATCTAATGCCATGAATACTATAGGAACAATAACACAACCTATGCGTACAATATAAAACCCGTTTTTGGCCTACACAAAGCTTACCTTCTTGTCGTGACTTCGATGGACCTTTGCTTAACAGGAATCTTGCTTTTCTGTTGTCTCCCTCAATCACACCCAACGGTACTTCAAAATCTAGTCCTTCTTCTCGCTGCTCATCTCCGACTTTGCTCAAATCGAATCCTTCTTTGTTGCACACTCGGACAATGGAATCCTATTTTTCATTCGATCACGTTCCCTCTCATATTTCGTCTCGAAACCGCACTCTCATTTATGCAATTAGGGTTCGCCCCTTTTCAGTTTTTAGCATTGACCTTATTTCCCATTTCTGCTATAACTTCAACTGCCTCAATTGCCACACGTACATCAATTGCACAGCCCAGCATTCACATCATCATCCCAGTCACCAATTTGGGAAAAAATAACGGACGTTTGTTCAATTTAACGCTGTCAATTACTTTTGCTCCCTTTTATGTTGTTTGTGGTTACTTTTGGACCAAAAAATAGTTTCTGGTTACATTTGCACTTTTCACAAAACTTTAAGGTCATTTTAGCACCTTAACCCTATATTAAAATTTCTTGTAACTTCAAAGAAACTTCAAATTTCTTTTAACTTTTTCAATATGCTCATTTGCATGCAAGTTTTCAAGGGATTGAAAATCAAACCAGTGATTAAATTTGAAGTTGTGGTTTATAGCGAGTGATTTAATTGTGGTGGAATTTAACTAAACCACATCATAAATGAAATAATATAATATACTAGTAATTAAAATATATAAAAATATTTATCTATAATTTTAAAAAAGTAATATTTAAATAATAAATAAAAAATTCACCACTAAATGAAATATTCATGTACCAATTACTCATAATCCGACCAAATAAAGCTATTAAAACACAAATTTAACGGACAGTTACTTTTCTGTTGAGTTCACAGCGAGGTTGGTTAAAACACAGTTTTATCTAAACAGAATATAACAGGAGGCTAGCCAGTTCACAGGTTTTGGTGCTTTGGTCCATCAACTCAAATTAAACTTTAATACGATGCAGTTTTTTCCCCTCATAAAAAACAATTTTTTATTTGGCTGATAAATGTGTGAAATACAATATAAATATATTTTTTCAATTTTTTCTTAAAAAATATTTCTATTCATCTAACATTTTAAAAGTTGAAGGCAACATGTAAAAATATATATTAATCTTAATATTGATTAAATATATACCAGTAATTATTAAAAGGTAAAAGTACAATTATAGAGCTCAATAAAATAAAGGAACAAATATTAGAAGGGATAGAAAATGTTCATATGAATCCTACCAATCCTAGAAAAAAAAAAAATTGTTGTACTATTATTTATTCTGCGAATGAAAAAATTGCTGCAATAATTGGCTTGGAGTTTTAATATATATTATATCTCATATAGATGCAGATTTATTACATTGTAACATTTTCCCCATTCTTTTGCCAACATATCCTTCTTATCTGTTTCCAAAATAAGGTAATGATGATGTAGGTGGGGCTTGATTATTATTTTGGTAGTTTTGATATTTAACTTCGGATAAATAATAAACTACGTTTTGACCAAACAACAACAACAACAACAACAACAACAACTATGTCATCTTTCCGATTTCAATAATTTAGAAATTTTTATTTAATTCATAATATAATGTAAAAATAGAAAAAATAATTAATAAATTATTTTTTTAATAAATTTTTAAATAAAAAATGATAAATCAATTGGTTGATAGTTTTTAGTTGTTCACCTCATTTTTTAAGATACCCGACATCTGTACAATAAAAAGTGACAAGATTTATTTACATAAAAGCCCTTGTACGTTTTGTGTTAATTACAATAATTTTTGTCTTTAAATTTATTCTTCAATTAATTCCTTCGGTTTAAATTTCTCATTAATTTTTTAGTTAGAGCATATATCCTTAAGTTATATATCTAATGATTCATTTTTGTTGTTTAATTTTTCTTGGGCCTGATCATTGATCAATAATCAAGAAATGGAATTAAATCATAATGAGTTAAGCACAATATAAATAATAATTCAAAAGTGTTTAAAAATTATACTTGTTTGTATAATATTTAAGTTTTTAATATTTATTAAAAATTAAAAGACTAAAAAAATTTGCATTGGTCTCAACAAAATGTACTAAGGAAAATTTTAAAAATGTCATGGTAGCCAAGAATAATCCAAATGTTAATTGTTTATAAGTATTAAGTAGTATGGCTTTTGTAACTATTTTTTATAATTGACACAAAGTTCAAAATATGTTGCATTATGAATGATTTAAAAATAATGTAAATCAATATATCAATTTTAATATATAATACAAGCATTTATATTTATAATAGAAACACATAAGTTGTGAAAAATGTGGTATCGTATGAAATGGATGGGACTTATATAGTTGCCATTAGTTTTATAATTTATTTTGATATATTGATGTAGATTAATGGTTTTTATTTTCTTTCATGAGATAAATAATCGGATCTGGATCATCTATATTCTCTCTCCATGCTTTATCTCATCTACCCATTGAATTTTTTATTTGATTTAATGATCATATATTTAGTATGATTACTTAAATGCTTTTGAAAATAATATCGTACTGGTTTTTTATTGGAGTAATTAAAGTAATAATATATTTGTTTGGAAAAAAAAAATGAATAGTATATCTATTATCTATTTATTATATCTATAGAAAGCTTTTTGTAACCATGCATACTAACAGCATTAACTTTTTAACCTTGATTAATGAAGCCAAATACCATTTTAAGTTTAAACATGAATTTTTATTGGAAAAAAGGGCATGAGCTATTCAAGGTTTTTTTTTTTTTTTTTTTTTTTTTTTTTTTTTTTTATCTATTCAAGTTTTTATATATCTTTTAATGATTGGAGTAAGGGATTGAAAATAAAATATTAAAAATTTTGAAAGTGACCTAAAAATGACTTTAATATTCTAACAAATTAAAAGTATAAATTTTTAGAAAACTATGGGAAGATTGTTAGGGAGAAAAAAAGCTACTGAGATTTTAGTTGTGAATCGTGTGGAAAATGAAAATACAGTTGAATTGGAAAATAAAAAACCACTTAAAAAGTTGTAGTTATCATGTATACTAACAACGTTTACTTTTTAAACTCGATTAGTGGAAAAGACACCTCACAAAAGTGTGCAGAAGACAAGCTTTTTTGGTAAAAAAAGGACCTAAGCTATTTAAGTTTCAAATATATTTTTATACTTGGGCCAAGGGATTGAAAATAAAATGTTTTTTTAAATAATATTAAAAATAAAATATTAAAATTTTGGGAGTGACCTAAAATTGGTTTTAATATTCTAACAAATTAAGAGTATAAACTTTTTTTTAGAAAACTATGGGAAACATAGTTTGGGAGAAAAAAAAAAGCTATTTAAATGTTAATTATGAATCATTTAGAAAATGAAGAGATACTTGTATATTATCCATGAAATAGTAAATGTCAATGTGAAGCAAGTACATTTACCATCAACTGTATACCTTCATATTCCTACCAAAAAAAGCCAATTAAATGTTAATTATAAATTGGTGGGAAAATGAGAAACCCCTTAATTTTTAATTGTATTGACAATACTTGATTTTTCTCTTCAAGTTACCTATTTGTTCATGTTTTATATTTTTCCTCTTTTTTCATGTGTTAAAATATTAATTATAAATTGGTCGGAAAATGAGAAGCCACTTAATTTTTAATTATATTGATAATATTTGATTTTCCTTTTTAAGTTGTCATATTTTATATTGTTCCATTTAATTTAACTTTAATATCAATATTTCAATAAAAAGTACCTTATTACATACGACCAAGGAAATTTTAGCATATAGTAAGATGTAAAATTGAACTAAATAAAAAGCAAAAAAGAGAAGTATTTAACCATTGGAGTATTTATGCATCCTATTAGAAAGGTTTGGAAGAATTGGGAGCGATTGAAATATGCTAAGCAAAGGGCACTTGCACAGCTTAGAGATGGAAGTTTGGACTCATTGGTGGATTTGGGATGAGAAAGAATAACTTTAGAGATTTTGAAAAGGGCTTTAAAGGTTTGATAACTTGCGCCACTTTAAAAAACAAAAGAACTAACAGAAAAAAACTACTTACAAGTGCTTTAGTTTGATATCGCAATTAGTCAATTAATAATCTTAAGCACTGTTAAATTAAATGGATAAACGAAATTGAACATGGGCAGAAGTATAACGAGAGCATAAAGAGATATGCATTTTTTTTAGAGTTAAGATGCAATTTTAGTAACAAAATTTTTTGCCTTAAGTGTCCAGCACAATTAAGTTTTGAAGGGTGTAAAAAAAGATATAATGTTCTTTATATTATTATCCGGCTGTTAAACAGTATAGCCCAAGAACCTGGAAACCTCATGTGGGAAAATCACAGCAATTTTCTATTGAATCAAGAATAATAGATACAATCTATATGTTTCTCATAACCTAATATCATATGTGAATATATCCAAAGGCCATTGCTCATGTGACCTTTATATACTGACTAACCGACATAACAAAAATAACTAATACAAATTTACACAAATACCCTTAGTTTCTAATACTCCCCCTCAAGTTTGGGGCCATATATATTTACAGTCCCTAACTTGCTTAATAGATTCTTCTGTATATTCTTCCCAACTGCTTTTGTGAGAAGATCTGCTTGCTGATTGCTCGACCTTACATGTTTTAAATCAATCACTCCTTGTGCCCATTTTTCTCGCACAAAGTGACAGTCTATCTTTATGTGTTTGGTGCGCTCATGAAACACTAGATTTGCAGCAATATGTATTGCTGCCTTGCTATCACAAAATGTGTCAACTGGAGCTTTATGATCAATGTACAAATCTTTCAGCAACCCTAGTGCCCAAACCACTTCTGAAGTCGCCATACTAAGTGTTCGGTACTCCGCTTCAGCTGAGGATTTTGAAACAGTACTTTGTTTCTTGGTTTTCCACATAATGAGTGAGTCTCCAAGCTTCAAGAGATACCCAGTTACTAACTTCCTTGTTGTTGCACATGCTGCCCAATCGGAATCACAGAAACACTTCAGTTCTGGAGCTCCTTTTGCACTCAGAAGAATGCTCAATCCTGGAGTTCCTTTTAAATATTTGACTACCTTCAAAGCAGCTGCCATATGCACCTTCATTGGTGTTTGCATAAATTGGGAAAGAACCTGCATAGAGAAACAGATGTCAGGTCTTGTCATTGTTAAGTATATTAGCTTACCAACCAACCGTCTATATCTTTCTGGATCTTTCAGCAGCTCTTCCCTCTTATTAACCTTTTCTTGAAATGGCGACAACTTCAAGGTGGGTGACATAGGCAGATTTTCTGGTTTGCAGCCACTTAACCCTGTCTCAAATAATAAATCAAGCACATATTTTCGCTGTGACAGCACTATTCCATTTTTGGATTTGGCTACCTCAATCCCTAAGAAGTATTTCATGCTTCCCAGATCTTTGATTTTAAAATTATCATGTAACAACTTCTTAGTCCTAGAAATAGCCATTTCTGAATTTCCAGTTATTAACAAATCATCAACATAAACTAACACCAACACAATATCATTACCATCACTAGATATGAATAGAGAGTAATCGTTTTTACTTTGCTTAAAACCCCCTTTGACTAACGCCTCTGACAATTTATGATTCCATTGTCTTGAGGCTTGCTTTAAGCCATAAAGGGATTTATTTAACCTACAAACCATACGCTCCCCCTTACTCTTAACCCTTGAGGCATACTCATGTACACCTCTTCATCAAGATCTCCCTGCAAAAATGCATTACTCACATCCATTTGATAAATATTCCAATTATTAACAGCTGCCGATTTCATAACTATTCGAACTGTAATCATTTTTATGACAGGTGAAAAGGTTTCATGATAGTCGATGCCTTCTTGTTGACTATATCCCTTAGCAACAAGTCTAGCTTTATATTTATCAATGCTACCATCAGAGTTATATTTTACCTTGAACACCCATTTGCAACCTATAGGTTTCCTATCTTTGGGTAGTTCCACTATTGTCCATGTGTTATTTGCCTCAAGTGCATCCATTTCTTCTTGCATGGCTTTAACCCATTCTGCACTCTTAACAGCTTGATAAAAGTTGGATGGTTCTACAACAGCATCTATTGAACACAGAAAACATAGATGTTTGGCAGAAATATGATCATATGACATGTAATCTTCTATAGGATAGAGACACTTACTTACTTTACCTTGTGAAGGTTCTGATGTGAGCATGGAGCAAACAAAATCATTGGACCAGATTGGGGGCCTTCTATCTCTTACAGGCCTAATTCTGCTTGACTTAATAGGCACATTAACATCATTAGAATCCAAGGTTGAATCTGACCTCTCTAGTGGACTAGGATCATAACGAATGGAACTTGGTTCTTTATTATAGATTTGTGATTGATCTAATGAGTCAAACCAAAATATGTTCTTACCCTCATGATGTGCCCCCCTTGCTGTTTTGGTTCCAACTCAGCAAAGGGAAATTGGTTTTCAAGGAATCTCACATGTCTACTTGCAAATATGATTTTATTATTGATATCCAGCAGTAAAAATCCCTTTTTATTGTCAGGATATCCAAGAAACACACAGGGAATAGATTTGGCCTGCAACTTATCATTAGTTTTCAACTCAGTAGCATATGCCTTACAACCAAAAACACGCAATGAATTCAAAGAAGGTACAGAACCATATATCTTTTCATATGGGCTCCTAAAGCCTAATATCTTAGAAGGCAATCTGTTTAATAGGTGAGCTGCCATTTTTACAGTTTTCCCCCAATACTCTATTGGAATATTGCTCTGTAATATTAATGCTCTAGCTATTTGCATAATTGTCCTATGTTTCCTTTCTACAACTCCATTCTGTTCTGGGGTATAGGGGCAACTACTTTCATGAATTATTCCCTTTTCTCTAAAGAATCGTGCATATTCATGATTCATAAATTCACTTCCGTTATCACTTCTAATCCGTTTTATTTTAGTAGAAAATTGGGTTTCAATGTACGCATAAAAGGCCTTAATATGCATCAAGCATTCGGATTTTGACCTCATAAGAAATACCCAAGTGCCCCTAGAGAAATCATCAACAATAGTCAAAAAATATTGAAAACCTTGATGTGTTGGGGTATTGTAAGGTCCCCACACATCAACATGTATCAATTCAAAGCAATGTTGGGTCTTTATACAACTAGAATTAAAAGGAAACTTAGTTTGTTTTGCTTGAATACAAATTTCACAACATTGTATCATATCAGAATTCTTTACATTGGGAATATGCATATGTTTCATAATAGAAGGTGGCACATGACCAATTCTCCTATGCCACATATAACAATCATCATTATCTTGAGTTTTGTCTCTACTCTGAACTATATTGACAGTGTCACATTTTCTTGAAATTTTCAAGATGTATAGTCCACCAACTTGTTTACCAATCATCCTCATCTTCACACCCTGAAGGCCCTGCATCAAACAGAGTTCAGGGTAGAAAGATGCAAAGCAATTATGTTTCCTAGTTACTTTAGAGATTGATATTAGATTAAACTGAAGTAAAAGAGCATATAGTACATCATCTAAAACTATATCATTTGTCAGTTTAACAGACCCTATATGGGTAACCGGAACTCGCCTACCATCTGGTATCCTTATGGACTTGATGGGTCCAGTATATAGTCTATGACTATCTAACAAGGCCAAATCCCCAACCATATGGATTGTGGCTCCAAAGTCCAGAATCCAAGTAACATCAGAAAGCATATTATTATCAAAAGACATTTTATCTAGGGGAATAGCCAAACCTGTATCAGTTAAGGCGTGTATAGTGGGCTCGGCAGACTGCTTCAGCATCTGCAATATCTGATCATAGTGCTCTTTGGTGAATGTTGGAGTTGCAGTGCTTGTGTCGCTGGCATGCACTTCAGCGTCACTTAGGATACCAGCTCCGCCACCAGTTGCAGTTCTGTTCTGCTTGGCTTTGGGTCCTCTATAGTTAGGTGGATATCCCACCAATTCATAACAATTCTCCCTTGAATGCCCTTGTTTTGAACAGTGAGAGCATTCGATTCCAGTGTATCCACGGCCTCGTCCTCTGCCACGGCCTCTGCCCTTTGCTATCATGGCAATACCTTCGACAGGGGCATTTTTGTCGCCATTTGCCAAAGACCTTTGGGTCTCATCTTGGAGAATCATCCCATATGCGTCATTAACGGAAGGCATAGGCAACATAAGTAGAAGCTGGCTACGTGCCTGCGAGTAGGAGTCATTAAGACCCATGAGAAATTGTAAGAGCTTCTGCTGTTGCACCATGTCCGCATACGCCTTGGAGGTGTCACAAGTGCAAGTAGGAATAGCAAAAATAGCCGATTGTTCCTCCCATAGCTCCTTTAATTTGGAGTAGTAGGAAGTGACAGAGCTAGATCCTTGCCGGAGACAATTGATTTCACGGTGTAAGGCGAAAATACGCGAACATGATTTTTTGTCGAATCTATCTTTTAGATCAGTCCAGGCATGGTGCACGTTCTCAAAGAAAATGATTCTGTTGACCAATTCCTTGGATATTGAATTCAATAACCAAGAAAGAACCACGGCGTCGCATCGGTCCCATTGTTCTCGAAGCTCTGGAGGCTGAGATTCCCTTCTGCAACTGCTATCTACGAATCCCAGTTTGTGCTTGCCTTTAAGGGCAATCTTCAACGATCTACTCCACACAGTGTAGTTATCAACACCGGTGAGGACGTGTGAAATGATGGTGGCGCCCTGGGTGTTGGATGGATGGAGAAAGAGAGGATGGGTGAACGAAAGCGAATCAGCCGGCGATTTGGAATCTCCCATGGCGAATCGGTTGTGAGGATGGGAGAGCAGATCTACACTTGTCGGCAGGTGAAAGACGAAGGAAACAAGATTCACGATCGGCGAAGCAAGATTCACGATCGGCGAAGCAAGATTCACGATCGGCAGTGAGATATAGCCCTAAGCCATGAGCGGCATCGAAGGGATCGGTTGTTCTTGGAAATCTACTATGAGAGGTGGATCTGGGAAAATAGGGGCAATTCTTGAAAAGCCGATACCTTGAGAATGAAAGCCCGTGCAAAGAGGCGGATCGGGTGAGATAGTTGGGCTTCTTGAAAATCCGATTGGATTATATGGATCCGACCCGGTGCTCTAATGCCATGTTAAACAGTATAGCCCAAGAACCTGTAAACCTCATGTGGGAAAATCACAGCAATTTTCTATTGAATCAAGAATAATAGATACAATCTATATGTTTCTCATAACCTAATATCATATGTGAATATATCCAAAGGGCATTGCTCATGTGACCTTTATATACTGACTAATCGACATAACAAAAATAACTAATACAAATTTACACAAATACCCTTAGTTTCTAATACCGACATTCAGTTTGCGGTTCGTAACTGCCGCTTCCAACACGCCTCCTCTGATAATTAAACTCAAGATTCAAAGAGATTTGGCCTTACACCGCTGAATCTACTATGTGGTGATAGTAGATATAATTTTTTAAAACGATACAATTTTAGCAATTATGTTAAATTGATTCAAACATTTGTTATAAAGTTAGAGAAAGAATAAATGTGTCCCACATAAAAAACGTAACAGATGTTTGTGTCAATTTAACGAAATTGCTAAAATTACACCATTTTCAAAAAAAATTATGTTTACTTTTGATCTTTTCAAAACTTAATTGTGCTAAACGCTTATAGCAAAAACCTCTATTCCTAAAATTGCACCTTAACCCTATTTTATAAGAAAATTTTGGATAAGTTAGATTCAAGGGACTCATTAGGGTCCGAGCATGCCACTTAGTTCAAAGAGCACTTATAGAAAAAGCTACATATCACTTACCAATAAGATCCTCATAATATCGGTAGTAGAATATATATTTTTATAATGAGAATTCCAATACATTGCTTATGGGGAAAAAATCCCAATACATTGAATCCTAACAGTAATCCAAACGTGGGGCCTTTGAATTAACAAATACTAAACTAACAGTGAGATTAGAGTAGAGATAATTTTGATTTGTTTATAATTGGTCGGTTGTGTTATTAAACTAATATCGTTTCTAGATATCCACGATGAGTTTGGGTGCTTATGGGAACATCTGAATCAATGAAAACTAATTTTAGCGATTAAATTTAAAAATTTGCAATTATAAATTTTTTATATAAAACGTACTGTTTAATAAGGTAATAGTTAGAAGATTATTTTTGAGGGCAAAAAAATTTATAAGATTATTTTTATTTTAAATTTTTTATGTATTAAAACAATTATAAAAATAAAATTATATTAAATCTACATCATCTAATTCTTATTTGGTTGCGTACCAAAATTGATTCCAATATCCACACAATCCAACATTTAAATTCAAATTTTAAAATTCCAACGAGGGCATAGCATGTGTTATTTAACACTCAAAGTGAATCTTATATTAAAGATAAAAAAGAGTAGTAGTAATTTTTGTTTGGAACAGTTTGAAAAAAGTGTTTTTATATTTTTTGAGACAACTTCTCTTATATATTTACCTTAAGCTAAAATTAATTTTCCATTAAGCTTTCTTTGTGGCAGAGAATGGGCTGGTAAGAAATAGTACGTTGCATTTATTATATTTAAATTTAATTATTATTTAAACTACTCGTCTGGGGCACTGACATAAGTTTTTAATAGAAAAGAGGACGTACAAGAGAATATATTTATATTATTAATAATTTGAATTTTAGGTCTTAACATTTTGTTTCTCCGAATCAGTATCTTTTTGTTTGACCGATTATCTCTGAAATATGGTAGCAGCCCGCTACTTTTCACTAAAGCAAGTTTAAAAACTGTGTGCTGCATTATTTTTTAAACCTGAAAACTGTGTGCTGAGATAATATATAAAGAAAATAAATTTTATTTTCAGATCATGTTAACATATAAATGCCATATGATAAATTATAAATCAAAGTCGCAATAATAATAGTTTCATGAGGGAAAAATGCGAATTAACTCCCCCACATATAGCATGAGAAAAAAAGGGGTGAATGTGCAATTTTTCCCATAAATATTTTTTGGAAGAGTTATCAACACATTAAATATTTTTGAGTGCAAAAGTATTTATGAATATTAAAAAGTAGATTTGTAATGCCAATTCCGTTAATTTCGACGATGTTAGTTTTTAGTTTAGAAATAGGTGGGGCCCACATGAATAAAAAAGTAACGCCGTTAGCCTAAATTAACGGAATTGACATTATTAGTCTATTATTTAATATTCATGGATACCTTTATACCAAAAATTTTTTTATTGTGCTGGTAACTCTCTTGAAAAAATGTTTATAGGTAGAATAACACTTTAACCTAACAAAACATTCAAAGATGTTTCCAAAATTATATTCCTTAAGATTTTCCTCCTTTTTTTTATTTTTCCTTTTGAATGTTTGATTTTTAATCATATTTCGGGACTGCAGAAGATCTGCAACGAGATCTTTCATGTCTTTGTGATGGGCACTAATATACATGCAAAGGATATAGATTAGGCAAAAACCTCGGTCAAATTTCATAAAATCATTACGTCCGTTGTTCCAATCAGTTCCAATCCGATTATGGGCATGGTTATATTAGTTGCGATTGCTTATAAGTTTGTTTTCACATAAATTAAGATAAAACTTCTCTAATATACTTATCTAGTATACTGTAAATCACGATTAAAAAATTGATTTTAAACATTTCAATCGCTATTCCAAATAAGTATCATATCCTGTGTCCTATTTTTTCACATGTACCTTTGGGGTTAAATGTTGATGGGGAAGAAATAATACAGTGACAAACTCTGATTGGAACAACGGACGTAATGATTCTACGAAATTTGAATGAGGTATTTTCGTAACCTATATGTATATTAGTGCCCATCACAAAAACATGAAAGATCTCGTTACAGATCTCCTGCAGTCCCAAAATATGATTAAAAATCAAACTTTCAAAAGGAGAAATAAAAGGAGGAGGAAAATCTTGCCGAATATAATTAGTATCATCAAAAGTCCATGTAGCAAGTAAACAATATGACCCTGTTGTCATTTCCTACACTAAAACTCGTTATTGCATGCCACTCATTTGACGGGGAACTTTTTTGATAATTACATTCTTTCATTAGGACCTTAGTGATTTTCCCATAAAACATGAGCATCAAGGGACAAAATTATAAGCGGTATATATAATTACATTGTATCATACTACCTTTTCTCCCAACATATCCCAGGGTGGCACGGGGATTGAAATTAAATCATATTATTGAAATCAAAATTTGACTGTTACATGTCTAAAATAATATTGTTTGTACCCAAGGAGGCAAGAACCTAATCTTCTACAGTAAATTCTAATGCCAGCAAAATAATGACAACATCAAACCACCAATAACCTTTAAATTGTTCAAATCTCACCTTGATAGGTCCCATATCCTGCCATCTTGGGATGATAACCTTGGATCAGAAAATTTTTCATCCAACCCCAAACCAATCAAAACCAAACGATCTGACAACTATAATTTAAACACACTTCTGGAACTACACATATTCTAACAGGAATTTCCTATGAATGATACATTATGTGTGTGTTTGGAATGGCTTATTTTTGTCCAAAACGAGCTTATAATTCGTGATTCACGGTATACGAGGTAAGTATGTGAGAGGAGTTTTTTCTCGGCTTGCGTAATAAGTGCGTTTTTACTGTACAAAAAGCTTAAACAAACACGCACTATATTGTGTATTGTTCATCATGTACAAAAAGAATTCCCCATTGCCCCAGGCCATGGATTGAAAATAAATAGAAGAAGAAGAATTATATATCTAACAACAGATACTAAGATAACCATCTTCTGTTCCAACAAGAAAGAAACGAGAGAATGGAAGTATACTAATACTTGACAATGATGACAAGCTTTTTGATCCATTATCTGATGTGTACAGTTTCTGAGGAATAATGTGATGTTGCCCGTCCTGTGTCACAAAAATCTTGGTCATATTACCTTAATAAATTTGGCCATTCATAAATTATGATTAACAGTTCTGACATGCTAATAGATTATCCAACCATGTTATGTTACAGTTTTACACCCCCAGGGATTGGATTTCTAACATTAATAACTTGTTGCTCCTCCGCTCGGTCCTTAAAATAAGAGTTAGATAACTAATTTGCTGATATTAAGTAAATTAGTTAAGTTAGTTAATTGTAACAAATATATGTTGATTTCCTTAAAATAAGCTTTTTAATCATATGCATTATAATCACCCCTTGATGGAAACCCCTTTACTATGTGCAATGCCATAGGGATGCTTTGGGGGGAAAATTATAAATTCGAGAAACAGAGTGGATTGAAGTCCTCTTATATTTAGGACCAATATAAACCCATTGTTGAACTAATCAAGGAATTATACTCATAGACCCGGTACTACATGGCCCAAGACTTTAAAATCAATTTAATCTTTCACCAAATCCATTTCCTTCAAATATAGGACTTCCAATTCACATTTTTAAGGAATCACACTCAGACATGATACCACATCATGATCCACAACCTTACAACTTTAGGTCTAGGGATTAATTCACTAATGTAGTCTTGACCTTCTCAATGTCCTACCAATGCAAAACTCCCCACTCATATAAGAAAATATGCATTGCCTTCCCTTGAGTCTATAGAGGTTATTGGGGCTTGGGAGGAAATGGCAGAGGTCTGAATATATTCAGCTTCTGGCAAAATCTATCCAAAAAGATTAATATGAACAGAATGTGCATATGCATGAAAGCACAGATAAGAAGCAATATTAAACATTGGGAGCGGAGCTATGTCGAGATAACGACGTTAGAATTCAATGTTGGACATGCAAAGTGTGTGTGTGTGTGAGAGAGAGAGAGAGAGAGAGAGAGAGGGAGGGAGGCATACTGTTTCATCAGCAGATCTAGACAAGGATAGAAGTCCAATTCTACTTTTGGAAATTGAAATAACATCTTGGCCCCAAATGGAGAAACTTAATATCCCATCTGAGTGACCTCTGAAAGTGACTGGCTGTGACCGAAAATTCCTGAAACGATAATTGAAAAATGAGCACCAGCATGTGTCAAAGCTTTGAACTTATAGTAGAAAAACATAGAATGAGACAGCGTAAATGGTACTAATGAACTATAGATTCATGAAGGGTATCGCGCTTACATCCTTAAGTCCCAGACCCGTAACGTTTTATCAAGAGAGCTAGAAATGAGAAGATGGTCCTCAGGTGCTGCCAGCTGCAGTTTATAATAACATCAATGAAGCTCTGTGCATAATTAAATTTGGTAAATCATTAATACTGTGACTTAAGGGCATACCTTAGTCACATATCCATCATGAGCTCGCCATGAGGTAATGACATTTCCACTCTTAGCGTCAAATAATTTACAATGACCAGAACTTAGTCCAGTTGCAATAAAAGATGGCAAAGTAGAAGAAGCTCCATCTGTTTGCATCTTGTCAGCCCTAGAGGAACATATGGAAGAAATAAGAGAAGGGAAACTAGATTCAATAGATTCCCCTCTCCAGATATGAAGCTTTTGACCTCGAGCAACATCAATGAACCTGCACAGTACAGCAAGAGGTCAAAGTTTTATCACATAAACATCTCCAATGCATATGTGATTGTAATGGAATTCAAACTAGAGAGCAAATTCCACCTGAGGGATCCATTTCCAGTTCCAACTACAAGAATTTCGGGAGAGTCTAATAGATGCATACATGTGTAAAGGCTTGAATCAAAGGCGCTAGACAATATTCCGTTTGATAAGGTATTCAAATTAAGCACATTAGCCTGGTCACTGTTTATCTTTGACTGAGAGGATATATGGCTTGAAAGGGGGGTAACTTCTATTGGAGACTCAGCAAATACTGATACCGTCTTCCCTGTTTGACTATTCCATACATGAATTGTTCCATCACAAGATGCCACTCTTCCGCTGGATGATAAGACACAAATATCGTTCACAACCTACAATTGAGATAAATGATTAGTGAAATGCATCAACAAATTACTACAGATCATAAAAACTAGAGCATCATGTGAGTCATACAATAAGCATGAGCACATGCCAACTTGCAGCTAGTTCTAGGGTACAAGACTCATTTGTATTTTGTTGCACTACTTCCAACCACCCAGTCAAGTTATATTATATAATTAAGACAGTGCTTCAATGCAAACTGTCATAAAAAAATGTGATACTATAGGGATTTGGATAATGCAGCATGTCTAATCATTAAGGAATACTGTTTTAATCAAGAGATAAAAGAAGCAAACCTCTTCATGGCCATAATAGCCAGATAAACAGCTAGTTCGACTAAGTTCCCACTTCTGAACAATTCCTTTATACCCTTGGCCAACACCTGCGGTGAAAACAGTACACTCATCTTGACATACGGCTAAAGACCTCACAGCTCCATGATGTGCACGTGTAGAGTATATAACAGATGCTCTAATCATCCAGGGAAAGTCATCTTTTTGAAGCCCCACACGCCCAAGAAATTCAGGTCCATCCCAGATAGTGGCTGGACTAGGGAACCAAAACCAGGGTTCATGATTCATTTGACATGACATTCCTTCATGCACTAAGGCTGGACTTTGATGAACTTCATTTGATCGTCTTGGGGAGATCAAGTTTTTGGAACTTCTACTTCCTTGAGATTGTGGAATCGACCAACCAACCCCATTAAGCAATAACTTTGCCGGATTGTATTCATTTTTAGATCCCCTTGCAATTGTTGGTCTTCGAGCAATAATATTTTCTGAACCACTTTTTGATGACTCTCCTGAATATTCCCACTGAATCATGATGGGTTTAGAAATAAGAACTAGAAAAAGTACACAATGCTATGTAATACAAACAATCGTATTAATAAGCACTCACAAGTCTCTGCTTGGAGGGGGTAATATGGAAAAATGGAAAAAGTAGAATACCTTCCAATTATGATGACGTTGAAGAAATTGTTCCAGAAGCAACCATGTAGCACAACATTGACGAAGTTTTTCTATCCCAAGAAGAGATGCAAAGAAAGGATAAAGAATCAACCTGCATATATGACACATATTTTTATACGCATATAAAGAAGAAAAGAAGAGAAAAAGGAAATTTAATGTCACGAAATAGATCAAATCAACTATGATTGTAGGGTGAACATCCTATTCCCAGTAAATTTAACACACAAGTTTACAAGGAATATTCTCAGTTTACAGTTGGATGAGGCAGATTAAAGTTAAAAGTAATTTTTGGGGGTATTCGAATAATTCCATTAGAAAGATCTTTGTTTGGATTTAGGGGGATCAGATTTTTAAATTCCTAGAGTAATTTTATAAGAATTTTAAATTCAATCTGAATAGGTGAAATTTGAGAATTTTTCTTTCATTTTTGGAGGGTTAGTTTCTTGTATTTTTTTTAATTCACACAGACACACAAATATACGCATATGTGCATAGACCCATGCGTGCACATATATAGACACACAAGCGTGAATTGCAGCAATTTACATTCCTTGCATTTTAAATTCTATAGAATCCCAAGTTACACAATATAAACACAACCTCAATGACTTTGATATGAGCATTTTGAATTTGTTAAGATTTTAGCCTTTGGATTTTGTTTGATCCCAAGGATTTCCCAACCCCATGTATTGTTACTTGGTATAGGGCTGCTTCAGAGTCACTTTTTAATGGCATTAGTATTAACTTTGTTTTCTACCAAAATGGTGAAGTTTGAAAGTATCTTTTATTTATTTATTTATTTTGTTTTTTCCTGTCTACTTTTCTTACACACTTCTCTCTCTTATTACCTCTCCCTAGAATTCATCTCCACACTCTCACACATCAGATAGCTAGCAAGACATATTTTACCAGCATATAATCTAGTCTAGTAAGCATATTTGGCACTTACAGTAGATCCATTCGACTTTCTATTTGTAACTCCCCAACAATTTTTAACTTGGCAATCTTCAAGCTTCTGCCAGCAGTAGCAGAACCTTTAGCAACTTCCTTTGAGAAAGCAAGCTCATCAAATAGTTCTTTGAGTTTTGGTAGAATATGAAGCACTGTCAAGTCTTGCCCAATGCATTGACAAATCGAAAATAGAGTAGTGGCAGCAAGCTGATCAACATAACCACGAAGAGTTAATAATTAAATGATTAACTAATGGATTACACGCATGATAGGAAAGAAGAAGCATACTTATCCAACTGTCAGGTATATTTAGCTATATAAGGTCAGAAAGAACCAACAAGAGTTCATAACTTTGGGGGAAGCAAAAAAGCAACATAAGGCACCTATGGTTTAGTTTGTTATGCCTGCAGTCAAGAGGCACAAACCTCAATCATAAATGACTGTTCATTTTCATCAATTCCAATTATTGGAGGCTAGAGCATATATTACTTTCTCATATCCCATAACGAAGGGTTACAGCAGTTTATATAGACCAGAAAACAGAGGAATCATCGCTGGTCAATAATATGATATAATGAGACATTATTACATACAAATCAAAAACTTTCCTAAACTAAAGATACTAGAATCAGGGATATGATGATGGACTGAAATCATGGGATTAATCATGGGCTGATTTCTAACACTCCCCCTCAAGCTGGAGAGTATATGTCAAACATTCCCAGCTTGCGTCGAAACTCTTCAAATTTAGATCTGCCCAATGGTTTGGTCATTACATCTGCAATTTGTTCTGCAAACCGGATATAGGACAATGCCATAATGCCTACTTCAACTTTCTCTTTAATAAAGTGCATGTCTACCTCAACATGCTTTGTTCGATCATGGTAAACATGATTTCTCGTCATCTCAATGCTGGATTTGTTGTCGCACCAAACTTGCATGGGACCCTCATACGGAATTCCCAATTCCTTTAGTAACCGGATAACCCAGAGTCCTTCACATGTTCTGTCATTCACAGCTCTCAATTCTGCTTCCGCACTGCTCTTTGACACAACAGTTTGCCTCTTGCTTCTCCACGTCACTAGATTTCCCCACACATATGTACAGTATCCTCCCGTTGACCTTCTGGTTTCTCTGTCTTTTGCATGGTTTGCGTCGGTGTAGATCTCTAAGTTTTTGGCCGTGCACTTCTTGAAGAAGATTCCTCGTCCTGGATTAAATTTCAGATAACTCAAGATTCTGTAGACAGCTGCCAAGTGTTCTTCCTGTGGTTGATGCATGAACTGACTTACTATCCCGACAGCATATAGCTGATATCTGGGCGTGTGTGGGTTAGGTATATTAGCTTCCCTACAAGTCTTTTATACTGTTCAGAGTCAACCGGGACACTATTTCCTTTGATTTCTAGGCGACAACCTTCTTCCATCGGTGTTCCCTCAGGCTGTGCCCCTAACATTCCTGTCTCATGCAACAGGTCTAGGGTATACTTCCATTGAGATACGTTGATGCCCGCCTTTGTTCTTGCCACTTCCATACCCAAAAAGTATCTCATTTGGCCGAGATCCTTAACCTGGAATTCAGTGGACAAATCCCTCTTTAGTTGGGCAATAGAACTTTCATCATTTCCAGTACTGACTATATCATCCACATAGACGATTAGGATAGTGATTCTTCCCTCATCATGTTTGATTAACAATGTGTCGTCTGCTTACCCCTGGCTGTACCCAAGTTTCTTTATTGCTTTGTTGAAGCGGCCAAACCATGCCCTTGAGGATTGTTTTAGTTCATATAGTGACTTGTTAAGTTTGCAGACTGACCCGTTCGGAGCTAGGACTCTGTCTGGAACCTCCATATAGACCTCTTCCTCCAAGTCATCATTCAGAAATGCGTTCTTGACGTCTAACTGATGTAGTAACCAGTCTAAGTTAGCTGCTATTGACAATAATACTTGGATTGTCTTGAATTTGGCTACTGGGGCAAAGGTCTCCTGGTAATCTATTCCATAGGTCTGTGTATACCTTTTCGCAACTAGTCTTGCTTTGTACTTGTTGATATTGCCATTTGGATTGAATTTCGGGGTAAAGATCCACTTACACTCGACAGGTTTCTTTCCAGGAGGGCAGGATATGATGTCCCACGTCTTACTTTCCTCAAGTGCTTTTAACTCCTCTTCCTCAGCCTGTTTCCACTTTGGGTCAGCCATAGCTTGTTGGAATGTGTTAGGGATTTCAATCTGTGCATTGCTTACAACAAAACTCTGCATCTTGACAGATAGGTTACCATACGAAACAAACCGTTGGATTGAATGTTGAGTACAAGATCTTACCCCTTTTCTTAGTGCAATAGGCCAACCCATCTCTTCAGGATCTACTCTCGAGTCAGATTCATGGTTGTTCCTTAGAGTGGGATTGACATTTCTCTCTGCCTCTTGAGATTGTTGCCTGGCATCTCCCTCTGATCCATCCACTGTATCCATCCTAATCATGATCTCAACTGTGTTTCTGAGTCATTGGTGTTAGGAGGTGTAGGAGTTAAGGTCTCAGGGTTTTGTAGCAAGGTATCATTGGCATCAAGGAAGTTAGGTAAGGTATCAGGGATTTTTGGGGTAACAGGTAGGGCATCAGTGGCCTTGGAAGCTAATTCATATGAAATTAGACATTCAATATCTGAGTACTCCCCCTGAATGGGTAATTTGGAATAGTAAGCATCCTCCTCGTAGAGCACGATGTCTTTGGAGACATGCAACTTCTTGGTAGTCGGACAGTAACACTCGTACCCCTTTTGGGTGGAGGAGTAGCCAAGGAAGATGCATTTCTGGGACCGAGCATCAAATTTACTTCCATCAGGGGCATGGACAAAGACAACACACCCAAACACTTTTGGAGGTAAGGGGTTGATGAGAGGGCAATTGGGAAAGGTGGTAAGAAGTGTTTGGATAGGGGTGGCATAATTGAGGATTTTGGAGGGCATTCGGTTGATGAGATAGGTCGCAGTTAGGACTGCATCTCCCCAGAAGGTCGTGGGTACATTTCATTCCATCAACAGTGTTCGGGTTACCTCCAACAGATGACGATTCTTTCGTTCGGCAACTCCATTTTGCTGAGGGGTGTAAGTGCAGGAGGTTTGATGGTGAATTCCGTGCTGATTAAGGAATTCTTTAAAGGTATGAATGAGGTCTTCCCGACCATTATCACTTCAAAGAACTTTGATAGAGGATTGAAATTAGGTTTGAACAAATTTGTGGAAGCTTTGGAAAACTTGGGCCACCTCTAACTTTTCTTTCATCAAGTAAACCTACATGAGTCTGGTGTGATCATCAATGAAAGTGACAAACCATTTTTCATTTTTCTGGGTGGTTGTTCTGGCCGGGCCCCAAATGTCACTATGGATGAGTTGGAAAGGAACGGTGGGTTAGTCGGGTTGTTTTGGATTGGAGGATTGGGTTTGTTTAGCTAATCGACAAGTTTCACAGTGAAAAGGAATAGAATCTTTATTGAATAAATTTGGAAACACATGTCTCATGTAATCAAAACTAGGATGTCCTGAACGACAATGCCATAAAAGTACATCTTTGTCTTGAGAACTTGAGCTCACTAGGGCACGTTGTGCATTCCAACTTGCTTTATTCGTCATCTTCGATTTCTCCTAGAAAAGTCCATCCCACTCTTTAGAAGTCCCAATCGTCTTTCCGGAGTGTAAATCATGAAATAGACACATATCAACGTCAAATATCACTCTGCATATATGTCCTTTCGTTAACTTGCTCACAGATATTAAGTTATAAGTAAGTGCTGGGACAAATAGAACATGGTGAATGCGGAGTGAATTGGATAGTGTGACGGTGCCAATTCCTTCAACTTTAGTAAATACCCCATTAGCAACTTTGACACGAAGGTGCGCCAGACACAGTTTAAGAGTTGTGAATAAGGTTTGATTACCTGTCATATGATCTGTGGCTCCTAAATCAACTATCCATGCATCGTCGCTAGTTCGTATAGTATTGAGGGCTATGATAGAATTACCTGATTGGACAAGATTAACACTAGGCAAAGTGTTGGACTTATTCTGTTTTTCAAGTATCCGACAGAGCATCTGCAGTTCGTCTTGACTTAAGGAAGTAGTGTCCTCAGCCTTTTGTTCAGTGGAGGTGAGATGACCCTGTGGTTTGCTAGTGGATGGTTTGCCTTGCAGCTTCCAACATTCCTCCTTGATGTGACCCTTCTTCTTACAATAGTTGCACCATTTATTTTTCCATTCCTTTGGCGGTCCTCGTACTGCAAGTGCTGAACTCTCAACAAGACTTGGGCTGCTTTGGTTCAAGAGTTTTCGACTCTCTTCGAACTGCACATGATTGACGACATCAAAGAGGTGTGGCAGGAGTTAGATTCCCATTATTCTGCCCCGTATTTCTTCAAATGACTCATTGAGTTCGAGAAGAAAATCATAAATTCTCCCTTCTTCGACTATCGTCTTATATAACTGAGCATCTTCCACATTTTTCTATGGGTGCACTTCAAACAGGTTCTGTTGTTGCCAGAGTTTCATCAACGCATTATAGTAATCAGTTACGGTCAGAGTACCTTGTCTTAAATCGTGAAGTTGACGATTCAAATGGATCAAGGCAGCAGTGTTATCAAGAAAGGAATAGGTTCTCCTGGCTGCATCCCGAATCTCTTTTGCAGTGTTTGCCAGGAGGTAGCCTTCGCTGATGTCAGCAGTCATAAAGTTACATAGCCGAGTCATAACTTGGTTATTTTCAGTAAACCAAGTATCAAAGGTTGGGTCTTCTGGGGCTGGTTGTGGTGCTGCCCCATTGATATATTTTTCTTTTCGCTTTCCACGGATATACCTTAGCACGCTTTGAGACCATTAGAGATAATTCTTTCCATTAAACCTATGGTTAATGACCATACTCTGAGGTTCTGGAAATTCTGATGCCATAAAGCTGCTGTTGGTAGTGGAAGATGAGTGGTTGGTAGAAGAAGAGGTGGTGGAATTGGTACCGGACATAAGTGCAGCGGTATGAAGTCTGTTTGTAGATGAGTTTCCAAGGACGGAGCCGAAAAGAGGAGGGAATTTGGACGGGTTCATAGTTTTGGGAAAAACCTCGCCAGAATGCTTCTGGACGGTGGTGCGTGGGAGTCACGCGCCGCTCCGATCGCCGCCGCTTCTCTTGGATCGGCCGGTCGGCTCCATCCGGTCCTGCCTGTGGTGGCGGTGTACTGTCATGCGCCCTTTTGCTCCAAATCGAAGAGCACCGATCTGAATCTCTTTCTCCCTCTCTCCACTTTGTCTCGCTCATGGTGGCACTGTTTCTGGACTCATAGTCACTCAGCCTCGCTCTCACTCTCTATTTCGCTCAGCTCTGATACCATATTGGAGGCTAGAGCATATATTACTTTCTCATATCCCATATCAAAGGGTTACAACAGTTTATATAGACCAAAAACCAGAGGAATAATCGCTGGTCAACAATATGATATAATGAGACATTATTACATACAAATCAAAAACTTTCCTAAACTAAAGATACTAGAATCAGGGATATGATGATGGGCTGAAATCATGGGATTAATCATTGGCTGATTTCTAACACCAATACAAAGAAAAGTTTTTTATTTTTTTTGGGGGGGGGGACCCACTGTCCATTTAACACAAGAAAATTTCTTCGGGGTTTATGATCTACTCAAAGTGACGAAATAAACCGAAAAAGCTAAGGTGGTACTAGAGCCAACAGAACTTGATAAGTAATGAATATGAAACAAACTAATATAATGTTTGAACCTGAAGCACCGCAATTTCCATATGTTTCTGCTTAAGAACCACAATGAATAGGCACCTTGGATCCTGAAAATTTGTAATTCATTTGGCAGTCAACTGTTACACATCATTTTACAGTCAATCAAGCAGTTTGAAAGCTATACAGAATAACCATACTTCAAGCAGTTCCTTCACAATAGCTTCTTGTGTGAGGAAAGCCACAAGACCATCTAACGTCACCATGCAATCAACAAGTGCTAAAACACTCCAGCTCTGGACAGGATCCGGCTTATTCATGCATGATACATCAATGAAGTAAGGAATCATGTTCTTTAGTATAGGAAGCAACTGTCTGACAATAAAGGATTCACCAAAAACACCACCTGAGAAGTCAAAGAACGAAAGGGGTTTAACAAGCTGAAGGTCTGATGGAACCCTGCTTTCTGAATATTACTTAGACCAGAATAACAAGAAAGCAACTCTGCCAATATAAAATGATAGGCAGAATAGGGGAACTGGTCCAGTAAAGAAAATGCAAAATATATAGCAGGAAAACATATTAAAAAATACAAAATGAAAAAAAGGTAAAGACAGGGTTTCTAGATTCCAAGATGCTAAAATCTCTCCTAATCATTACGCATCAGAGTTAGTTTCTCCAACCTCTAATTCCTTTTCCACCCCTCCATCAGTCTTACCTCTTCCCCTTTCTAGATTACGCAATGTATCCTTAATCTTAATTGGATCAGCACCCACAGGCCCATCTACTCCTTATCTTTTCAATTATAGGTACTAAACAGCAGGTCATCAAGGTCTCAATTTTTTTGAAAGATCGCAAAATCTTAAGCCAAAGAACCAAGATTACCAATTCTGACCAGCACTTCAATTCCATCAGGACATAGTCCTTTTCCAAAGCAGTGAACAAGAGGCAAGATTGTCTGATCCAAAAATTGGAGGTTAGTAAAACATGATAATGTTTACATGCATGTGAGAGTGTATGCTTGTGCAGAACAGCAAAAATAGAAATGAAGGTTCTTGCAAAAACCTGATGGAGAGTAATGGGTACACCAAGCTCCTCACTGGAACCAATTAACAGCACAGAAGCAGAGACGGCTGAAGTTTTTTGTGGAGAAATATACAGGTTTGACAAGACCAAGGGATGAATAGTTTCCAAGTATGTTTGTTTACCAACTTTATTCCATATTTCACGTACAAATGTATCTTGTAAAAGAGAAACCTTTAAATGAGAGTCACTTGTAGTCTGCAAAGTGTAAACAAATGTACAGGTAAGAACTCAAAGAAAACAAAAGGACAACAAATGTCTACATTCTTTATGTATTCATCGAAGTCTAGAACTAGCCTGCAAGATTTTTTGGATGGTTGGTAAGACTAATGTTTTCACTGCTTGTGCTGTTAAGCATTTGATGAATTCTTTAACTAGTACGGAGGCCCATTCAGCTTCAGTGACATTCGCAGTATCTAATACAAGTGGCAAGCAAAAAGGGGCACACATTTCAGCTGCAAATGTGCCCATTGTCTTGAGGGCTCCCTGCTTGGCAAAATTGGCAGCATAACGAAGGCGGGTTTCATTCTTAGCCAGAAGCTGAAGGGGGGCAAGAAACAAGTAGGCAGATTTTACAGTCTTTGGAAAGTAAGGTGATTCCAGAAGAGTTTTGGCTGTTGGCCTCCTGTATAACAAAATAGATACTTCAATAAAATGATAAGAAAACATGCGGATCCACTAACATAAAGATATGTAGATATGCCGGGTGCATACATGGACAGAATTTTCCACAAACACCTGAGCAGATCAACTTATGTGTGCACAAAAATTTGCACATTCACACACACAATCTGATACCTTGTCCAATCTTTTTGAATGCATGCTTCAACAAGTAATCTAATATGAGGAGGTAGTTCCTGTAAAAATCCTGGCAAGGTTCCATGCTCCAAATATATTGCCAATGAGGTTGAATCAAAGAGTGGCCTGCACAGATAGAATTCTGATAGGATACAACCAACAGAAAATATGTCCCTTGCAACATCTTCAGAGATGAGTTTTGAACAAGAAAATTTCTGCCTCCAAAGCAAAAAGTTTGGATATCCTGATGAACATTCATCTTCCTCCTTTATATGCTGAAGAAGACAAATAAGATCCATTTTCGAATGCTCTATATGATTTTTGCCTATCAGAGATAGCTTGGGCATAACTTGGCTAACTGTCTCCTTTGTTGCACCTTTTGAAGATGAGATTTCCCTCTCTAGCATATTTAATGGATAATGGTGAGAAGCACTCAAATGCCTAGCATGCTCAGAAAATTTTGATGCTTCTTCTAGTTCTTGCAGATAACCAGCTTCAGAAAGGATCTCATTTTGCAATCCATTCACATGTGCACAAACTTTGGCATTTTTATTGGTAGAATGACATGTAATTCTGGTACCGCCATGACGAATGGGGTGCGGCCGTGTAAAGAGCTGCCGGCGTCCCGTTGATCTTGGCATCATGGGTTCTGATACAGGAAGCATAACATTCTTGGCAGCAATAGCCGCCTCACCTGACATTTTGTACCCAAATGTGATGTCTATCCAATGATGGAGTTGCAGTGAAACCCTATTACTTTCTAATGCATCACGATGCAATTTAATGAAATCTTCAGGATTCTCTACCCATGAAGGTACAGCCAAATCTGCCATACCATCATGAACTGACTTAAAAATTCTAGTATCACAATAGAACTCCGGAATGCATTCATCAGGGGTCCATTGGTAGAGTCTCTGCATTGTAGAAGGATACTCATTAGGTTCATAAACTGTACGGACTGCCATACGAAGAACACGCAGAGGTAGCCTTCTTGCTTTGTAACTGCAGACAGCCAGTTCAGACAGACATTCATCTGATACATGATGAGGGATTTCAGAAGTCGAATAGGTAAAATCCAACTGTTCATCACCTTTAGCCAAGCGCCATTTGCTCTTGCTTAAGTCTCTCCATCCAGCATCACAATTCTCATCAGGTTTCATGCTAAAGTCTATTACCCAAGGCATTACTGGATGAAATGTGTGATCCCCCCACCTTCTCCCTGCCAATTTATTTAGGATAAGTAAATACTCAAAATTACTTAATTCGCCTCTCCACCACTTAGTAAAGCTAGAATGCCAATCTATTGGTGGAGAAAGCTTTAGATCTGCATAAAGGCTACCAGATTCACAATGCCCATTGAAACAACGAATTTTTGACAGGGTAGAACCATTTCTTTCACTCTCTTGTGGCTTTAAGGCATACCCCAATTCAGGTTCATTCCACAAACGCAGCCAAGACCATAATGAGTTGGTCAGCATGACATTGGATGGACATAAATTCCTACAGGATACCCCAAGACCATGTAGGTACCATAACGCAGAGAGCAGCTGATATATAAGAAATCTTTTATGCCAGTCAGACTTTAATGCATTGGGGTTATAGTGAAGAATGCTTTCCAAGGTATAGGGGGCCTTTGGAAGAACTTTGTTAACGTGATTGGATGTTTTCAACATTGCAATAACAGGAGCTATGTTTGGATGCCTCAATGAACCTGGAACAATATCTTCCTCAAATGAAGGCAAACCAATTAGATTAAGGAAATTTATGCTTTCCCGGCCAGATGCTTTCCCCTCGATTGTGAGACTAAGTGAATCCAATATGTGATCCTCTAGTGAACCAGACATGAAATCAGCTGCAACCTCTTCAAAAGTAGAATAGGAAGAGATTCCCATGCGAGCAATTGGAGCCAGTGCAGCAATTGTCCTTGAGCAAGAAAATCTTCTAGAATGGTTACAACAAGATTTTCTTCTTCCAGACTCAAGCAAAGAAAGTCCATCTCTTTGAATACCACCATTGAACTCATTCTTATACTGGCTTTCTCCAGGTATATAATTACTTGCACGGCAATCATCATTATCCGGACAGTGTTCATCACTGAAACAAGAATAAGAACCAATTTTTAACCATTAGTCACTCAACAGAATGATCCAGCAAGGATGAAAATGAAGGAATAGACAATTTAAAACAAAAAACAAAAACGCAACAAAAACCCAACCAATGCTCAAACATGACTAGCGTTTTACACAATCATCATTACAAAGTACAGACTTTTTTAGTTAGATTAAGGGCTTGAATCTTACATAAATTTGGTGAAACAATCTTGCTCATGGCTGGGCTTGTAGGACAATATAAATTGACCAGCTGAAACCTCACCAGCTGTTGTACTAGGAATCTGTATTTCAAAAAACAAAACAAATTAATCAAGAAATTGATTGACATAAAAATGAAGAAGCAAATCAGAAACATAGAAAGAGATACCTCAACGATAGCTGAGGATCCAAACGGAAAGGCGGAAGGGGAGATGCCATAGTGGAAAACGAGTCGGTCCGAGAAATCGGATTTGATTCGAAGTTGGAGGCACTCGAAGCAGTAATCATGTGCCTCCTCCATCGCTTCGGCGGAGACTCAAGAAGTTCCCTCCATTTTCACTCTCATGTGCTTCGTTCTGGAACTACCACAGCACAGATGTTCACTCGTGTTTGATCGACAGGTGCATTAGAACGAAAGCAACGCATTGGCAGATAAGGCCCTTTTAGTCATTATGCCACCGTAACCTTTTACAATGTCTGGGAAAAGTGGAAAACGGAAGCGACCTGAGAAAAACATATGAATTTTTTTTTGTATTTTATGAAAATATGATATAAAGAATATTACATACACAAGGATTAAGAACAAATTATTTTTTTTATAGGTATTCAACAGAATTAACTATTTTGTGATGTAAAAATAGACATGATTAATTTTTTTGGTAGCATATATAACAAGGTCTTTAATTTTGGGTTAACTTTTTTTATTTTTTATATTGCGGGTCTCATCAGTCTCCTCATTCTTTATTATTTTATTATATTTTTGAAATATGTGCCTTTTCTGATAAGAAAATATCACTTCAGAGGCATGCAAACAATTTTATTTCAATCAACCCAAAAAAGATTATAAAATTTTACTGCACCCCTTGGATCAAAATGAAATTAAGTTTTATCAATGAAAAGACAATAATGCCCTTTATTTTATTTAATAAGAGCATTTGTAAGACAAATAAGGATATTTACAAGATAAATAAATGGATTCAAAAGAATATAGGGAATTAAAAAAAATTTACAAGATAAATATGAGCATTTACAAAATAAATATGTTAATGACAAAAATTTGTTAACTCTCTAGATTCTTTTAAATCTTTTTATAAGACAAATATGAACATTTATAAGATAATTGTATTGGGTACTTATAACGAAATAGTTTATTGTTAAATTTGCATATTTGCTTTTCTAAAAATATATTAAAATAATAGAGAGTGAGAAGACTGGTGGGGCTCTCAGTTAGGGGTGTTCAAAATGTCCCGGTCCAAACATTTTGATCTTGGAGTCTCCAGTCCAATCAAGGAGTAGGATGGGACTCAAAGGTGATCCTAGTTCCCTTTTTCTTTAGGGAAAATCCCTCTAAAATACATTGGAAATAGGGAAATCCCTATTCAATACATTGAAATTGAAAAATCCGGATCAGTTCACTATCAGTATGGATGAACAGTGCGGTGCGCCCCAAAAGACGATTTTGCCCTTCAGCCCTCATTCTCGCCACTTTAGAAATAACAACACACGGTTCTTAATTAACAACTCCGGATTCTTGATTAACAACTCCCCTTTCTTGTTTCACAACTTCCTAATTTAAGTTTCAAGGCCAATAACAACACCTCCTTTTTATTAACAACACGCGCTCTTAAGTAACAACTCCGAATTCTTGATTAACAACTCCATATTCTTAATTAACAACTCCAGTTTCATCTTTTTACTTTCACAATAACAACACCGGTCATGTTATTAACAACACCATATTCTATATTAACAACTCCCATTTCTTATTTCACAACTTTGTAATTTAAGTTTCAGAATCAATAACAACACCTCTTTCTTTATTAACAATACCGTATTTTAGATTAATAACACTATATTTTTGAGATGCGAATATGTGGAAGAATAAAGCGGAATTGTTAATCAAGAATTAGGAGTTGTTAATAACAAGACCGGTCTTGTTATTGTGAAAGAAAAAAGATGAAATTGGAGTTGTTAATTAAGAATATGGAGTTGTTAATCAAGAATCTGGAGTTGTTAATTAAGAATCGCGTGTTGTTATTTCTGAAGTGGCAAGAATGAGGGCTGAAGGGCAAAATTGTCTTTTGGTGCCGCGCCGCACTATTCATCCGTACTGACAGTGGACTGATCCAAATTTTTCAATTTCAATGTACTGAATAGGGATTTTCCTATTTCCAATGTATTTTAGAGGGATTTTCCCTTTTTTTTACCTCATAAATTAAGCTATCCTTTTATTTTTATTTTTTGTATTTTTTTACCACATAAATTAAGTTATCCTTTGATAATATGTGTATCACATATTTAGTTGAAGTTAAATCGCATATATTGTGATATTGAACATAACTATATACTGTATAAAGATGATGATAAAAAGTTATTCTTCAACTCTAGATCAATTTATGTAATTATTATGTCCCTATTAGTTGTTAAATAATCATTTTAAATAATAGAATATGGAGAATTTAAATAATATAATGATATTTTTAAAATTTATTATTCTTTTAAAAAATAAACCAGGATTTCTAGGTCCCGTCCTAATTTTACTAAGACCAGGATGCAAATTGCATCCTGGCAAAAAACTGGGACAGAAACTAGGATTGGGGTATCCTAGTCCCGTCCCGAGTTTTGAACACCCCTACTCACAGTATGAAAAATAACGGAAGTTAACCAAGATTAACGGTGTTACTATATATGCTACCAAAGAAACTGATTAAGTCTACTTTTGCACCCAGAATAATTCTATTGGGTGCCTATATGAAAATAATTCATTGCTAAATTTGCACTCTAACTCATATTATCAACTATATACATATATGTGCCATGGCCTGAAGAAAAATAAAATATAAGATTTCTATCATTTTTATTAGAAAACTACCATATAAACCAACCGATGGAATATATAGGATAATAGATAATTAGGGTTTAATATACATTGAGAGTTATCTTTAGGATTATCAAAATAAGAACATTCAACCATTCAAATTAAGATTTATTTATTTTGCAATATCTCAATTATAAGTTGAACCCATTAGGCCGACTCATTTAAGCTTATTTAAATCGAGTGTCGGCTCATGATGTAAAGCCTCCAATAAAAATTGGACCTAAAATGACCAACATTGGAGGGTCATGGGTAGACCTCCAATTTTATTAAGGGTGCTTAAGTTTCAGCATTTAGCCCCTCAAACACTACAAATTTTAGAGTCGAACCTGAGATTGCATGATATTGGGCTTTTGGTCCATAAGCCACATTAAAGCATAAGCCATAATTTGCTGCTTATATATGTAACCGTGGAGAGAAAATATAATCATAAGAAGGAAGAGAATGTGTTTGGGAGAATTGCTAAAAAAGACCTTATGGACAACTTATTTGTTAAATGGGACCTGGGAAGATATATTGCACATAGAGGGAAGATATCTGCACACGGAGGGAAGGTTTCTGCACACGTAGAGAAGATTTCTGCACACGTATAGAGAAGAATTTTGTACACAGGGAAGATCATCTGCACATCAGGGAAGATATTCTGCACATGTAGAAGATAATCTGCACGTGAAGGTCCCATTTGACAAATAAGTTGCCAATAAGGGATTTTTTCACAATTTTCCCAATGGGTTTTAGGTGGGCCCTAACTTGGTTAATGAAATAAAAATAAATGTGTACTCTTTCTGATCTTTAATATAAGATCTAATTAATTAATTTGAGAGATTAAAAAACTAAATAAGATATTTAATTATAACATATGTATAATGATCTCTTTGAAATAATTATGTATATCATTAGATTATATATTAGTTTATAATTACTCCAAATTAGTTTGAAAAAAAAACAATAATTATTTTAAAGTAAATTATTTAGCTTCCTTAATCTCCCCAAATTAGTTAACCAGATGTTATATTAAGGACTAGAGAGAATATTATTTAATAAAATTTATGTCATTTTTAGTCATTTTACACCTAAACTTGTGTTTTTATTAATCGTTCAAACATAAATTATATTACACAATCTAACTTCTACCCTACTTTAAATTTGTAAAAGTCAGATTGAAAAAGAGTCATCCATGCCTGAGTAATCCAAAGACAAACTTCAACTCTCCAAAACAGCCTGCCAATATTATGCCATTATGTAAAACTCCTATGGAAATTTTCACAAGAAGTTCAATCGTTTATGGTTACAAATGATTGGTGAGTGCTACATGAGACACCCAAAAAAAAAAAAAAAAAAAACTCTTTTAATGTAGAAACAGACCCTTCAATTGTGGGGTAAGGATGCGTATATCTATCCTTCCCCATATATCATTTAGTGTGAGCCTTGTACACTGCGTTACCCGTTAATTTGAAAGTGAACAAATATATTACAGTAAAAGGAATACAACATTAATGTCTACAATGGAACTGCAAATCTACCGAGATAGCAGCTAAAATTAGAAACAGAAATAGAAAATGAAGGGAAAATACTTATGAAGCCTAAGAATATCAGCAACTATTACATTTAACTGTGGAAGACAGATTAGATTAGTCACTAAAATGGGGTGGTGTTTATGGCAGACCAGTTTCAGAGAGCCAAAGTTCAAAGAGTGACACTTGGCAAAGCTGGATATCCAAAGAAGAGTATGTCTGAAACAGTACTGGTAAAAGAGAAATACTACCACAGTATATTCTTAGTTTTCAAAAAAAGAATGATGATATATAATTATCCCCTGAACTTATTTTCTTCTTATGTTTGTCCTATATACACTCTGTATTGTAATATCTTTTAATTTGATGTACAATCTTTTTATCCAAAAAATAAAAAAGAATGCTGGGAAAGCCATTTGCATATATGTTGAAAATATAATTAGAGTGATCTTTGTATTCAATAAATATGTTCTAGACTCTAGAGAGCATACTTGATATCTTGATGCACAATTTCATTTCTTTTCCACTAATTTGATTGACAGTAAGATGATTATTATTCCTCTGATTATGTCAGTTTTCAACTATTCAATGAAAAAGTTTCTTTCAACTATTCAATGATGCCTCCTTGACTAGAGATTGATCATGTGCAGATTCCCAGAGATCTGAACCATATAGCTATATAGTAAAATAGCATTCTGCAAAAATTTGATCAAGTGTCTCATTTGTTTGACAACCAAAAGGACACAGATAGAAATGCAATAATAGGTGGTGATGCTGTAGAATTTCTCAGGCAGGCAAAGGTACAGCAATTTTCAAATGAAGAGAAAATGTTTGAGGTAATCAAAGCATGTAAGGCCATGTTTGGTATAAGGGACTAGAGGGGTCGGTATTGGGATTGCCCATTTTGTCATGTCTGGTACGGGACTTCTGCAATCCTGTGACCACAAAAGACTACTTTTTATGAGCTTACTAGTACCAACACCCGGCATTAGAAAATCAATCTTGAGTTTGATTTTTTTCCCCCCAAATAAAATTGCCCGCACCCTAGCAGATTGTTACGACCCAAAATCTAGATCGTGATTGGGGCATGAGCCTAACAAGGCTAAACAATTTATATTAACCGTTAGACCAACACATCTTCACAACAATAAAAATGTTTATCAAACTCTCATTTTTAAAACTGTTTAAAATGTCAAAGGGAGAACTATTGCCTGCATAACAAATTGATTTTGACTCTACCATAGTAGTCATACCAATTTCATTACAATATTATCTGATCCTCTTCATATGTGTCTATTGTATTTTCAAGTTAATACGTTTTATCTTTGGGAACAAGACAGAAAAAAATCATCAAAATTGATAAAAGACAAATAAATATATTGAATTTCAATAATTCCATAGGAACTGATTTGAAATTTTAAAAGGTTATAAAATTTGAGAAATTACCTAAATATTTTTAGTTTTCTTAAACAAAAAATTCTTAACCCCGTTGCCGGTGACCGGCCACTGGATCTCCGGCAGCCTAATATATATTTTTTGAATTTCTCAAGTAAAAGTCATCAATATAGATACTTGAGTTGTTGATAGCGATATTAAAGTTATAAATTCATATTCAACAAATACCCCGTTTACAACTTTAGTATCGCTATTAATAACTCAAGTATCAATATTGACGACTTTGCCTAAGAAATTAAAAAAAATATAACGCCATCATTTATAACTTTAGTATCGCTATTAACAACTTTAGCCTAAGAAATTCAAAAAAAAAAAAAAAAAATACTAGCCGTCAGAGCTCCGGTGAAAGTTATTATGAAATATTCAACAAATACCTTGTTTACAACTGTAGTATCGCTATTAATAACTCAATTATTAATATTGATGACTTTTGCGTGAGAAATTAAAAAATATATATAAGGTCACCGCGGTTTATAACTTTAGGATCATTATTAACAACTCAAGAATCTATTTTGACAACATTTGCTTGAGAAATTCAAAAAAAAAAAAAAATTAGACCACCGGAGCTCTGGCAGCCGGTTGTTGGCAAGGTCACCAGAGCTCCGGTGACATCTGCCGCCGCCGAAGCTTCGGCAGCTGGCAAGAGGGTTGAGGGTTTTTTATTTAAAAAAAAAACTAGGGGTAGTTAAGTAATTTTTCAAATTTTGCAATATTTCAAATTCAAAATTTCAAATAAGTCCCTTTGAAATTATTGAAATTCAACATACTTATTTATCTTTTATCAATTTCGATAGTATTTCTCTTTCTTTTTCCCTTTTTCTTTCCACGTCCTGCCTATAAACTTGGTCAGCCTGATTATTTCAGGAATTTGTTATTTGCTTGATTTGGAATATGGATCATTGGATCTCTAGAGCATGTATTTGCTATTTATGAATGTGCAGTTTGAGGCTTGACGCTTTTTGGTGATAATATTGCAGAACTTGGAGTTCTTTAGCTGACGATTTGATGCTGATATAATCATAAAACAGATCCGTAACTGACGGGTTTTTCCTAGGTATCATCACTAGCATTGAGAATGGGGATGTTTAAAGTATCCCGATTCTGGTTGTCCCGACTCAGTCCTGGACATTTTGATCTAGGGAATTTCCCCTCCCGGCTGGGATCGGAATGAGGATGGGAGCCGGGATCACCCTTAAGATCCTGGTCTACTTTTTTTTTTTTTTTTTTTTTTTTTTTTTTTTTTTTTACCTTATAAATTAAGTTATCTTTTTGTTTTTGTATTTTGTATCATATCCCATAAATTAAGTTATCATTTAATAAGATGTGTATCACATCTTTAGTTGGAGTTAAACCGTACATATCGTGATACTAATCCTAACTATATAATCTATATAAATAGTAACGAAGAAGATGATGAAATGCTATTCTTCAATTCTAGATAATTTGAGTGGTTATTATGGCTTTGTTAGGTGTTAAATGATCACTTTAAATAATAGATTATGAAAATTTTAACTAATATAATAATATTTTTTAAATTTAATTTTTTTAAAAAAAACCAAGATTTTCCAGGATCCGGACTAAATCGGGACCAGGACCGGAAACCGGGATTGGGGATTCCAATCCCGTCCGAAGTTTTAAACACCCCTAATTGAGAATGTTTGTGGGGTTCATTATAACATCATATTGACACACACACACACGTATGTACGCAGTTTATTTTGACATTCAAAATAAGGTGGTTCTGAAGCATTGAATAAGGTGGTGTTTCTTTTTTAATTTAGAGCATTTTTACTTTGAAAAAATCATAAAGAATTAAAGACCGCACATTTTTACTCATAATATATCAAAATATCGCTCGTTTTATATAAAATCTAATAATAAAAAGAAACTAATAGAAACATTTGGGAAGTTGAAAAAACTTGAGGGGCATCAGACATTATGTTTGTGAGTTTTGCCTAAAAAAGTTGCCAAATTATGAAGAGAAGATAAAAAAACGTTTTTGAATGAAGTGACTCGGGTTTCGGCCTAGGCTGCTGGAAGTGGGAAAATCAGCCTCTCTAAATATACATAGATTACTTGTTTTATGCAGTCTGGTCTGATAAGTTTGAGGGACCTTGTACTTTAGTGTTATGTATAAACTTCACACCACTGCTTGGTTTGTTGTATGAGAATGTAGCAGCTTGTTTACATTCAAAAACATGGTAAATTTGGATTTGTCTATATGCACGTCTGGCAATGCATACAACAGTAAGCATTCCAAGTCAAGACAAGTTGATGGATATAAATATGAGACGTAGGTTCTAAAGAAACTCGTACACTCATCATACACACTGAGAGTCGAAATCACAACCTAGAGGATGTTTGATATGTACGGAGGGGAGAGAAAATTATTATGAGTTGAGTTTAAAAAAATTGAGATATAAAATTTTACAAAAGTAATGATGTAATTAGATAAAGAGAAAGAAAAATTAAGTAAAAACATTTAATTTCACTTTTCTAATGTTTTTAAAATTCAACTCATAAAAAATTTCCCTTCCTTCCCTTTATTGTATCAAACAGCCCAATCAAAGAGGTTTGTGATGCCTCCTTATGCAATACATGAATGTTCCTCCTTTACTTCTTATCTTTCGTTTTTTTGTAGGGGTTAAAGATGGGATAAAACCCCTATCAGCTACTATTCATCAAATACTTCTCTTGGGAATGAAACACCCAAGTGATCAGAGTACAAGCAGTTCTGTATCTCAGCAGGAGGACTAACAAACTGGACACAATTAAAATCTTGGCTCATACTCAAATTTTCGAGACCATTAGCAACCCTATTACCTTCTCTATATGTATGGCTAACACGTGCCTGCCATTCAGAATGCAAAAGCTCATCAATCATTTTTTGGATATTACCTGCCATGTTGTTCATCATTTAAATAAGATAAAATAGCCATCACATCCCTTGAGTCTCGCTCCACAATCAGATTCCTTACACCCATTTCCTTTGCAACTCTTAATCCCCATAATACTCCCCACATCTCAGCTATATAAGCGTTACACCTACCAATTTTCTTCGCGTATTCTCTTAACCATGCACCTTGACAGTCCCTGAGAACGCCTCCACAGCCTGCCATACCTGAATTTCCCTTAATGAAACCATCAAAATTGAGTTTTATCCAGCCTAAAGGAGGAACCAACCATTTAACATATAGTACCTTCTTCTTAGGTCTCAAAGGACCATCTTTACCTATTAAATTTTCTAATTCCCATACATACTTCTGTACTATCAAGTCTGGTCTTGCAGGGAGCTCAAACCCTTCCTCAAACAAGCATTTGTTTCTCTAATGCCATTGCCACCAACTTGTGGCAGCAAATGTTTTGATCCAAGTGCCGCCCTTTTCCAGATTCCCCACTATCCAATCCTCAAGATACAACGGAAAAAAGTCCTCTCCAAAAATATCTCCTCCTATTGCCCTCCAGATTTCTTTCGTGACCCTGTAGTCCCTAACCGCATGCATTACATTCTCCACTCCTTCATGACATCTGCTGCATATTGGAGAGCTTCCAAACATTCTTGCCCTCCTACTAGCTGTGACTAAACGATCATAGAGACAAATCCACAAATGGACCTGCCATCTCGGTCCCCTCCAACTCCACACCTTCTTCCATGACATAGCTACATTTGCCCTTGTTTCTCCTTTCACTCTACGATGCATGTCAGCTACCCAATACCGTGTCCCCCTAGCACCTCTCCACCATATCTCATCCTTACCCATAGCTGAATCAGGGGTCAGAATAGCTCTTAGTTTCAACAGCTCTTCTTCATCCAGATAGTCGTTGAGAACAACAAACTCCCAATCACCTCTCTCATTGATCATATCCTGAAGAGATTCAGAACTGAATGAATTTTATTTATACGGATAGATTATCTATATATACACAAATGACAAAGTCGAGCCTTACTAAAAGTCTGACCTAACACTGTTGAATCAAGGAAAAAAATACACAGATAAACAATACAAATCACCAACTATAATTGTGGATCTTGCATTTTCTTCCTCATGTTTCGGGATTCTACACTCCCCCTCAAGTTGGACGATAGATATCAATCAAGTTCAACTTGCCAATCAGATACTCAAACCTATCATTGGGTAGTCCTTTAGTGAGGATGTCTGCGGTCTGTTCTTTGGAAGGAATATATCTTAGATCAACAATACCCTCATCAACTTTTTCCCTTATGAAATGTCTGTCTATCTCGACATGTTTAGTTCTATCATGTTGAACTGGATTATAAGCAATGTTGATTTCAGCCATATTATCGCAGTAGACCTTGATTGATAGATTTATGGACTTCCTCAAGTATTCAAGAACACGCTTTATCCATATGCCTTCACAGATTCCCAGTGCTACAACCTTATATTCAGCTTCAGCACTGCTTCTCGCAACTACACTTTGCTTTTTACTTCTCCATGTGACCAGGTTACCCTAAACATACGTACAATATCCAGATGTGGATTTCCTGTCATCTCGATCTCCTACCTAATCAGGATCTGTAAATAACTCTACAATCCGTTTGTTAGTTTTCTTAAACAATAAGCCACGTCCCAGAGATCCTTTCAAATAACGAAGGATCCTGTAGACTTCATTCAATTGTTTTTGTTTAGGATATTGAGAATGCTGGCTAATCACACTTACTGCAAATGCAATATCCGGTTTGGTATGAGACAAGTATATTAGTTTACCTACCATCTGTTGATAGTTCCCCATATCCACAGCCTTATCGAGATCTGTTCCTTCATCTATCTTGTCAACCCATATAGGTGTGTCACTGGGTCTGTAGCCTGTTATTCCTGTTTCTTTTAGAAGATCTAATACATACTTCCTTTGGGAGATATAGATTCCACCCTTGGATCAGGCAACTTCCATTCCAAGAAAGTATTTCATCTCTCCAAGCTCTTTGATTTGGAATTCTCGTGTGAGGGCTCTCTTAATTTGATTGATCTCCCCCTCATCATCTCCAATAAGGACTATATCATCAACATATACTGCTAGAACAACCATCTTACCCTTATGATGTTTAAAGAACAAGGTATGATCGCTTTGCCCTTGAGTGTATCCGTGTCTCTTGATAACCCGAGTAAATCTATCAAACCAAGCACGCGGAGATTGTTTTAACTCGTATAACGATTTCTTTAGCTTGCAGACTTGATTACCCTTTTTTCCTAGGAACCTTGGCGGTAACTTCATATACACCTCTTCCTTGAGTTCTCCATTGAGGAAGGCATTCTTTACATCGAGTTGGTGCAAATTCCAATCTAAATTTACTGCAATAGATAAAAGAATTCTGATGGTATTTAACTTGGCTACTGGAGCAAATGTTTCAGTGTAATCTTCCTTATATACTTGCATAAAGCCTTTTGCAACCAGTCTAGCTTTGTATTTCTCATGAGTTCCATCTGCTTTATACTTAGGAGTGAATACCCATTTGCACCCAACAGGCTTCTTTCCTTACGGTAAATCTACTACATCCTATATCTTATTACGCTTAAGAGCTTCCATTTACTCCAAGACAGCTTGTCTCCACTCAAGTATAGTCATAGCCTCATCAATAGTGTCTGGAATCCTGATTCTATCAAGATGAGATACAAATGCACTGTATTTAGATGAAAGCGCCTTATAAGAGACAAATTTTTCAATGGGATATCTAGTGAATGATTTAGGTTGTCTCGGTTGTTTTCGTACTACAATGGGAAGATTAAGATCAGAACCTTCTGTTTCTCCTATACCTGCCTCTGGTACCGACTCTTGGTGAGTGCTAATAGCTTGTGGCTCATTACCTCTTTTGTGTCATCTTATGTAGCTATTACCCCACATATTTGTGTCTCCCCCTGGATTTGGCACATTATCAGAGTTATCAGGGTTATCAGGTTTATCAAGGATATCAGGAGTAGGTTCTATGTGCGTAGGTATATAAATTGTGATTGTCTGGTCATCTTGTGTTGTTTCTTTTATTTGAAATTCACCATCTCTCCCCCCTGAATTGCAGACAAGGCATAATAGGGTGTATTTTCAAGAAACGTTGCATCACAGGTGACAAATAAGCGTTTGGAGACTGGATTATAACACTTATACCCTTTTTGGGAATGAGAGTAACCAAGGAAGATACATCAAAGGGCTTTAGGGTCAAGTTTGTTGGTATGATGGAAGTGAACGTATGATGTGCAACCAAACATCCAGAGTGGTAGAGTGTTTTCAAGGTATGGGAGGTTATAGTATTTGTGGAGGAGTTGGAGTGGCGTTTTATAAGACAATGGTCGGCTTGGCATTCGGTTAATGAGGAATCTAGCAGTAAAAACAACATCATGCCAATGATATTTAGGAATATTACTGCTAAACATGATGGCTCTGGCAGTCTCAAGAATATGGCGATTCTTTCGTTCAACAATACCATTTTGCTGAGGTGTATTGGGACAAGTACTTTTGTGAACAATGTCATTTTCAGTTAGGGAGGTAGACAGGGCCTGATTGAAGTATTCAATCCCATTATCGGTGTGCAGTATCTGGATTTGGGTTTAGATCATATTGTAGAAGTTAAGGAATGTTTGATACACCTCTGTTTTATCCTTCAACAAGTAAACCCAACTGACACGTGTATGGTCATCAATGAATGTGATGAACCATTTTGTTTTTGATCGGTTTGGTGTGCGAGATTGTCCCCATAAGTCACTGTGAATTATGGAAAAAGGTTTTGATGCTTGGTATGGGATTTTTGAAAATGAAGTACGATGATGCTTAGCCTTTTCAAATGAATCACAATGAAAATCAGAGGTGATTTTATGAGGAATAAGGGATGGGAACATTTGAGACATGTAATTTAAATTTGGATGACCCAAACGTTTATGCTATAACTCCAAGTTACCAGTGCTAGGGAGAGACTCTTTATTGCAAGATTTATTTTGATGACTATTACTTTCATCAAGGTAATAGAGACCATCAAGCTCTTGTGCACTCCCAACCGTCGTTCCAGTTAGCAGATCTTGAAAAATACAGTGAGTAGCAAAGAAGTTAACTTGACAACGTTCATCATTAGCTAATTTGCTCACAGATAGTAAATTACACTTCAACTTTGGAACATGTAATACGGAGTGAAGAGTAAGTGTAGCTGAGATTTTGATGGAACCAATTCCAGTTACAACAGACTCAGAGTCATCAGCAATTCGCACATTCACTCCTTTGGTGATGGGAGTATAGGATGAGAAGAGAGCTTTATTGTCAGTCATATGATCCGAAGCACTTGAGTCAACAATCCAACAATTTCCTGTACATAGTTCTTTTATCATAGCCAAGGCTTGAAAGAAATTACCTCTCCTGACTACTATGGCAATAGACTTTGTCGTAGTTTATAGTGTGGCTAGTATTTCCATGATTTTGTGCAGTTTGTCACTTTGCGATGATTCCTTGGAAGTTTCAGCCACGTAACCTCTGTCTTGCCCTTTTTTCGGCTTCCAGTCAATAGGTTTACCATGGAGGTTCTAGCAAGTGTCATTTGTGTGCCCCTGTTTCTTGCAATGATCACAGAGTGGACGACCTTTAGAACCTCTTTGTTCTATGGATCGAACAGTAGAGATGTCATTAGAACCAGATCGTGGCATGGAGGAAGAGGCATTAGAAACTATAGACATATTGACCAATTTGGAAATGAAGAAACAAGCTACAATGGTCGTTGGTACTGATAAGGAATAACACCGTGAGTAGTATGAAACAGTACTGTTGATGAATAGTACGTGATAAATAGTATTAGTGAATAGTACGTGATAAACAGTAACAACAAACAGTACCGATGAATAGTCTTGATCAACAGTACAAGTGAATAGTGAAGCGTCACGGACAAAACAACACCAATGAACAATAATGAGTCACGGAATGAACAGTGCCTGTCTCTGTTTTTTTTCCTCTCTTCCTCTCTCTTTCTGTTCCTTTTTCCTCTTCTTTTACCCTTTTTCCTCTGTCTTTTCATTACACTGAAACATGTTAAAAATAGCCTAGATGAGTTACAAAATAAATCAGCAAGTAATCAAAGCTTTTTTTGGGATGAGGTGTAATAATTTGATGCTAAAGTTTGAATTAGACAAAAAGCATTTGTCCAAAAACAAAAGTAGCCAAAAAGCTAAAAAAAGAAATAAAAAAGTTGTGAAAAAACCAAAAATTTATGAGCCCCACATCACTTACGTCCTGATTAGCTGGTTGCTTTCGAATTGTCATGGGGGGTAGGGGATGTTCCATGCCCTTCCACACTCATCCAACATCACTGTGATGCTATTAAGTAGTATTAATCTAACTACTCCATGGAGTGGTCATTTTGGGGCTAATGAAATAAATTAATAATATAATGTTGGTGCCTGTTACACGTGTCGGTCTATGTTGATGACACCAAAAAGACAGGTCTTCCCCCAACAGAATATCATTCAGCTTTTGCAGATTATCTGCACTAAGTGATGGTGGAGAAGGTAAGGACCTTTTGCAGATGATGATAGCTGAGGTTTTGCATGGTGATTGGAGGATTTGTGTGACTCATACCTTTCTAGAAGGGAATCAAGTGACAGACAGACTTGCTGATTTGAGTTTGCATAGAGACTATAATTTTGTTTCAACATCCTAGTGAGGTGTTAGATGCTTTATTTGCGGATCAATTGGGGTTTGAATACCCACGTAATGTACTAGTTTCTGAATGATTGCTAGGGGTTTTGTCCCCATTCACCAAAAAAAAAAAAAAAAAAGAATATCATTCAGCTTTGTTCGTTCATGTGTCAATTAAATTAATAACATGTTGGAGCTTGTTACACATATCGGTCTATGTTGATGACACCAAAAAGACAGGTCTTTCCCCCAACAGAACATCATTCAGCTTTGTTCGTTGACGTGTCAGCTATTGAGATAAGCTTCTGAGCTACGCAGCTCTGTTCTCCTTCCTTTTTCTTTTTTTTATCGAAGAGCTATTTAATTATATTAAAATGGAATTACAAACTCTAAATAAGCCCATAGAAACATACACACTGAACATAGCCCGGGGCAATAATTACTACCAAGACAAAATCCAAAACTAGAAGAGCAAAATCAAAGTTAGAACAACCAATGCCAAAATCTTGCAGATTGAAGATGAGGAGGCCAACTTTCATTCCACCATGATAAGGGGAAAAAGCGAAAGAGGGTGGTTGTCCAAAGACTTGCTCTCCCGAGCCCACCCCTTATATGCAAATGCTGCAAAACCATATGTAGCTTCAAGACCACCTTCTATTTCAAAGGGGCAAACCAACTGGACTTTGAGAACAAGCTCTAGGTAACCGATAATCATGGTAGAAACAAGCCAGCACTCATCATAAACAAAAGTAACCCACAAAGTGAAGCAAAACCAAAACCCAATAGACTTCCATAGCATAAGCAATAACAACACAAACCATAAATTTAATGGGCGACCAAGACTTTAAAATCATGACCAGAGAAGCCCCAATCCCTGGTCTGACAAGTAAACAGCCCCTATGGTACCTGGGTGGCTATAGACTAGCCACCGTACAACAGAGAAAAATCCATCAAAGGATAGCCCAGATCCGCGAACCAGTCTTCAAGATTTTTGATCTCCCCTGTGCTTAGATTATCCTAGAGCTCCAGCCCTCCAAATTTCATAAATGGAGTGATAAGAAGTTGACTTGCCGGAGGAAATCCGATACCCTTCAGAATTGCATCCATCAACCCCTGTTTCAGTGCACCTGAAAATCAGGCCCAATCATTAATTCCGCCGACATTGAACTTGTTCCTTCCTTCACCTGTTGAAGCCCCAAGTGAAGACCCTCGAAAGCTCATTGCTGCCAACTCAGATCGGCTTTCCATGACTAAGAACCAAAGGAAGACTCCGCTTCCACAAACCCTAGGAGAGCCCTAGGCAAAGAACACGCACAGAGGCCTGTTCTCCTTCCTTTGATAAGATGCCATTCAACACTCTCGATCATGTGAACTGCCCCCCAAAATTTGACATTTTTTTTTTATTTAGAGCGTGCAATACATCGAGCAATTTTTCCTATAAATTGTGTGTGAGAGAGAGTAGGTATTAAGTGGTTTCAGGGGTAATTTTAATAAAAATTAAAATAACTAATTTACAAATTAATTAACTAACTCATTCATTAAAGATACAATAGAGTAATTAAAAAAAGATTAAAGTGTAAATTCGTTTTGGATGTACGGGAGAGAGAATAATGTTATCCTCGAAGATTTTTTAAATTCCAATATCTACCTACAAGTATAAAAATATAGCAATGATCCCCTCCCGATAACTTTTTTTTTTTTTTCAAGACGATGACTTGTTATCTAGGTGGCAATTTTTTTTTTTTTTTAAAAATATACACAGCCTACTCCTTATTCCCCATAGCCTATGGTGACCATTGCTCCCACCCACCACCACCTTTCCACCCATCGGCGGCCACAACAAAATCGGAACCCAGCAAATACTATCGAAATAATGGAGTTCCCAGATGACGACGCTAGGCCAAGGTTCCTCTTCCAATCTCAAGCAATATATTTATACTATTAATATAAGTTTATAAAAATAATAAATTTTCATTATAATAATATTTTTATGTAAACTTATATTAACATATTTTATCATTATAATATTTTTTATTTTTAAAAATATAATTTTTTAAATTTTATTTCATAATTATATTTTTTAATAATAAAAAATATTTTTATTTATAATAATATTTTTTATTTAAATTTATATTAGCATATGTTACTAGTTTTTATTAATAAATACTCCCTCCGGTTCTAAATATAGGACAAAGTTTGTAGTGTAATTTGTACTATAAACTTTGTTCTATATTTAGGACCGGAGGTAGTATATACTTTTTATATTAAATTATTTTTTAATAATATATTTTTAATTATAATAATTTTTATATAATAATATATTTTTATTTTATCATAAAATATTTTAATAATAATACTATTTTTATTTATCATAATATTTTTCATCAAGGACATTATTGGAATATTGCATAAGTTATAATGATAAAGTGGTTCAAATTTTTTGCTCCCCTCCAACCTCCAAAACCCCCAAATTTGGAGAGGAGACAAAATAGAGGTGTTAGAGGGGAGGGGATGGAAACTTTGGGGTCCCCTCTCCTCCAAAATTTCAAACCAAATGAGGGGAAAGACTCTTTTTTCCTCCCCATCCATCTCATGATGTTGAAATCTAAAAGCATTGTTAATTAAATGGTTAAGGTGCGCCTAGCACTATAAAGTATTTTTAGAGGTTCAATAAACACCTTAAAATATTTATGAGTGAAATTTCGACCTTAAAGTATTAAAAATGGGGGCAATTCTCACCCCCAAGATAACAGAGCCGTTAACCTTGGTTAATTTACTGTTCATCATCAGCATCAAATTGTCAATTCTTCTCTCCTCCCTTGCTGAAACATACCAGAGTTTGTTCAATGTCCAAGCAAATCCTCTTATTTTAAAACCATTTTTCAATGGAATAGAGGAATCATAGTCTGAAACAAACAAGTATAAATGAAGCAGGAGAAAAGGCAAGCACAAAGGCCTAGTTTCAGTGTCGCCCCTCAGTTTGGCAGCAAAATTGCCATTATTATTGAGGTGATTCAATCTTCTATTTTCATGTCTTTGTGAACTAAAAGATGCAGAGAACATATAGAAAAACAATCGTGAAACAAAAAAAGCGGATAGACATTATTAAAATACTGACAGCAAAGCACCCTAGGAAATTAACTTGGAGAAATTACAGACAATTTTCCTTCAAGTCAGTCAAAATGAATGAGTTAGCCGTATGAGTGTTCCTTTCTATTTTGGAGCAACTGGAGGACGACCCAAGGATGCCAATCACGCCATACCTGCGGCTGGTCCTTTCTCCCGTGCAGCTCAGGTCATTTTTAGCGAGGGAGGAGAGAAGAATCGAGCGTTTGAAGATTATGAACAATAAATTAAACAGGGTTAACGGTTCTGTTATCTTTGAGTGAGAATTGCACCATCTTTAAAACTTCAGGGTTAAAATTGTACCAATAAATACTTTAAGGTATTTATTGCATCTCTAAAAATATTTCGAAGTGTTGGACGTATCTTAACCCTTAATTAAAATATGGATGAAGAGAATGAGAAGTGGAAAACAAGAAATTTTGGATGTGAGACTAATCTATTGGAAGCACATAAAACAAGTGTTTTTATGTTTTACAAGATAAAATTTCTTTTACATATTTATTTTGTATAGTGTGACATTACTTAAAGTCAGTTGAATTGTGTGCAGGTATTAGAACCCTAACATCGTCTTGAATTGTTTGTCTTGTTGCCTATAGCTAGTTGTTGTAGTTCATTACAATCAGGATTGTTTATCTTTTGGTTGAATTGTATGATTAGGATGAAAATAGATTTAGTTTGTCCCAAAGGCCGATTTTTCTTACTTTGATTCTATATATGGGACAACATTGTTTATTAATTACCATATGACCACCATTTATCCTTAATATAAGAGCTACTTAGCTAATTTAAGTAAATTAAGGAAACAAAATGATTTGGTTAATTTGATTAAACGTGACATGATCCTCCTGAAATAAAATGATTTGGTTAATTTGCCTATTAATGGATAAATTAATATATAATAAAGGAGCATTTCAGGAGGCTACTTAGCTAACTTAAGTAAATTAAGGAAATAAAATGATTTGGTTAATTTGAGTAAACGTGATATGCTACTTAGCTAATTTAAGTAAATTAAGGAAATAAAATGATTTGGTTAATTTGAGTAAACATGACATGATTCTCCTGAAATACTCCTTTATTATATATTAATTTATCCATTAGGTAAATTAGTTTGGGAAAAATGATAAATATAAGAGACAAAATATATTGATATTTTATATTTGATATTAAACTCAATCCTCCAATTAGCTTTTATATTAGGGATTGGAACTTTTAATCCATATAGGTTTGCACTGAATTTAAATTAAGGGTCTGTTTGAGTTAGTGGTGATAGAAGTGGTTTTTCTTAATATGACTTTTACAAACTTAAGATAGGATAAAAGTTAGATTGTAAATGTGATTTGTGTTTGGATTAGCAGTAGCGGAAGTGACATTTTTTCAAAAAGTCAGAATTTTGAGCTTCTTCTCATAAGTTGCTTTTAGAAAAAAAAAAAAAATTCAGTTGTCAAAACGCTAACCCAAATACCTCAGTTAAACACCACCGGGCTTTTTTTTTTTGTTTTTTTTTTTAAAAAGAGAGCCACGTTTGGGGTGGAAGAATGCCATCCCAAACAGGCTCTAAGTGGTTATCAAACTCACATAATTTAAAAAGTTAACTAGCTAATATAAGATCCCCACATGCTTAAATATATTTTTTATGAATAGAGACTAAGCTATTACTCTTAAATAGACTAATTAAAAATTAACGTCAACTCAGCATATATTATTTGAAAGACTTGCATAGTTGAAGTATGTTGTACACAAATGAAAAACAATTGCATTTATTCAAAAACATGAGTCTTTAGTTTTTTTTTTCAATTAAAGGGCATGCACTAATAATAGGTTATAAGTGGGATCGAACCTGTGACCTTCTACTTATAGAGAAGTTCTCATACCACCGGATTCCAACCCCATTGTGTCTTTAGGTATTTTTGAATTGTAAATTTTGTAAGGGAAGCATTTTCCAATTATTTTGTCTTCAATTGAATATGGTTTTTTTTTTTTTGGGAAAATCACTCCCAAGTCTCAAGGAAACAAGATAATAATAGAAAAGTTTTTAGGAAAAGTCAAATATCAGAAAAGTCCCTAAGGACTTTTCTGTGATTATTTCTTAAAGTCAAATGACAAAGTTGCTCTTAGTTCATCAGTCATTTACAACTTCATTAGTTATTTTCACAACATGCTTTTATGCAATGAGTTAATTTTAAGTTTGCCAAGTTCCTACGTTCACAACTATCATTGCTTGTTATAACAACTGCTTGAGTGATTTTTTACATATTTTTGTTGTTGCCTAAATGAAATGACCTTTTCCAAAACTCCAAATATGACAACTACATATACTTTGTTTGATAACTGCATATGCTTTGTTTAACAACTGATTATGTTTATGTTTACAACATGTTTAATATTTTTTACAATATATTTTTTAGGTCACAATGAAACTACTTTTTTAACAACTATTTACCATTGCAAATTACTTAGTTTACAACTCATTAAGCGCGTTTTCACAATATGTTGAGTCATTTTAACAACTTCTTTCTCATGTCTGAATAAAACTATCTTTTTACACCTCCAAGTCCAACATTGAAAATTCCTCAGTTTACAACTAGTTAAGTGTGATTTTACAACAAATTAAGTTATTTTTACAACTTATTTCTCGTGTGTGAATGAAATTACCTTTGTTCACATCTCCAAGTTTAACACTGCAAGTTGATTAGATTACAACTCGTTAAACGTGTTTTCACAATATGTTGAGTTATTTTAACAACTTCTTTCTCATGTTTGAATAAACTACCTTTTTACACCTCCAAATTCAGCACTAAAAATTCCTTAGCTTACAACTAGTTAAGCGTATTTTTACAACATATTGAGTCATTTTTACAACTTATTCCTCAATTTAAAAGGTAATTTATGTTGTAAAAATGATTCAATATGTTGTAAAAACACACTTAACTAGTTGTAAACTGAGGAATTTTCAGTGCTGAACTTGGAAGTGTAAAAAGGTAGTTTTATTTAGACATGAGAAAGAAGTTGTTAAAATGACTCAATATATTGTAAAAACACGCTTAACGAGTTGTAAACTAAATAATTTGCTATGGTGAACAATTGTTAAAAAAGTAGTTTCATTGTTACCTGAAGATATATTGTAAAAATAATAAACATATTATAAACACAACATAACCAATTGTTAAACAAAGCATATGCAGTTGTCATATTTGGAGTTTTGGAAAAGGTCATTTCATTTAGGCAAAAAAAAAAAAAAAAGTGTAAAAAATCACTCAAGCAGTTGTTATAACACGTAATGATAGTTATGAACGTAGGAATTGGAAACTTGAAATTAATTCATTGCATAAAAATATGTGAAAATAACTGATGAAGTTGTAAATGACTGATAAAATTGTAAATAACTGATGAACTAAAGATAACTTTGTCATTTGATTTTAAAAAAATAATCACAGAAAAGTCCATAAGAACTTTTCTGATATTTGACTTTTTCTAAGAATTTTTTGGTTATTTCCTTTTTTTTTTGGACTTGCGAATGATTTTACCCCTTTTTTCTTTAATTTAAAAGACGTCGTCCTCTAAAATAAAGTGTCAATTTGAAATTCTGATATATCAGAAACTGCAAAAGGGCTTTGGACTAAAATCCCAAAATGGTGTCCCCAGACAGCAGCAGCACAGTGGGTTCCACTCTCCATAACGCCTTCTCCCCACTTCATCACTGAAATTCCAGAACCTTCTGACAAATCCATGTCCATAACCGCTGGAATCATCAATTTCCCTTCAACCAAAGAAACCTATATAAAAAATGGCAATGACATTTTCTTTTTGTGTGTATATATATGATAATAATAAAAATAATTAAATACTACAACATATAAGGTCAACTAATTAAGTAAATAATGCCCATATTTTTATAACTGTTATAAAAGTATATGTGGTAAGAGAGAAGATTGATAGAATTCAAAGAAAAGATTATAGAATTTCTAGAGAGAAGTTCTCATTCAGTTCAATTGAAACAATCGATTACAGCCCTTTATATAGAGGCAGAAATCTAACCCTGGTTGTATTACCATGGTTATATTTAAATGACCATAGTTACTTTATATTGTCTTTATGTCCTTGTCTTCTTTTGCTTTTGCTTTGTGTCAAATCATCTTTTCTTCTTTATGTCAAGTTGACTGGAAGAGTAATATGAGTCAATGGACATCCACATATTTAATATTCATAACACTCCCCCTTGGATGTCCATTATGAATGTGCCTCATTAAAAACTTTAACTAGGAAAAACTCAGTGGGATAAAAACCTAGCCAAAGAAAAGAGTACATCATTCATTGATACACCATTGAGTGCTGCCTCATTAAAAACCTTTCTAGGAAAACCCAGTGAGACAAAACCTAGATAAGGGAAAAAGAGTACAGCGTGTATCGACTCCCCCTCTTGATAATATCAGTTGAAATCTTTGAATCTCTGAAGACCAATATCATGAACAAGTTTTTCAAATATTGTACCTGGGAGTGACTTGGTGAATAAATCTGCTAGATTTTCACTTGAACTGATTTGTTGGATATCTATTTCACCATCCTTTTGAAGGTCGCGAGTGAAGAAGAATTTTGGTGAAATATGCTTCGTTCTATCGCCCTTGATATAGCCTTCTTTAAGTTGAGCAATACATGCAGCATTATCCTCATAGAGGATTGTTGGGATCATTTTACCGGAAGATAAATGACAAGTTGTACGTATATGATGTATTACTGACCTCAACCACATACATTCTCGACTTGCTTCATGTATTGCTAGAATTTCTGCATGATTAGATGATGTGGCTGATATAGTCTGTTTCATAGATCGCCATGAAATAGCTGCACCTCCACATGTAAATAGATAGCCCGTTTGTGATTTACCATTATGTGGATCAGATAAAAATCCAGCATCTGCATAACCAACCAGTTCATGCTTGGATACATTTGAGTAGTATAACCCCATGTCTGTTGTACCTTTGAGATAACGAAAAATGTGCTTTATTCCATTCCAATGCCTTCGTGTTGGTGAAGAACTGTATCTTGCTAGTAAATTAACAGCAAATGATATACAGGACGTGTGTGATTAGCAAGATACATTAGTGCTCTAATAGCACTAAGATATGGTACTTCTGGACCAAGTAGTTCTTCATCACCTTCTTCACTGATTTCTCGGGGTCGGAATGGGTCTTTATCCACCTTCAAAGATCTTACAATCATTGGGGTACATAATGGATGAGATTTATCCATGTAAAATCGCTCTAGGACCTTCTTTGTATAAGTTTTTTGATATACAAAGATCCCTTTCTTGAAGTACTCGATCTGTAATCCAAGACAAAATTTTGTTCTTGCCAAATCCTTCATTTCAAATTCTTTCTTCAAACAATTAATTGCCTTTTGAAGCTCTTCAGGAGTTCCAATGATGTTGATATCATCAATATAAACAGCAATTATAGCAAACTCATTATTAGATCTTTTCATAAAGATGCATGGGCATATCAGATCATTTTTATATTCTTCTTTCAACAAATATTCATTAAGGCGATTATACCACATGCGCCCTGATTGCTTCAGGCCATACAGGGATTTATTTAACTTAACTGAGTATTGTTCTCGAGAATTTGAATTGGATGCTTCTGGAATCTTAAGTCCTTCAGGGACTTTCATATAAATATCACTATCAAGTGATCCATATAAATAGGCAGTCACAACATCCATTAGATGTAAATCAAGTCCTGCATCTACTGCTAGATTGATTAAATAACGAAAAGTAGTCGCATCCACTACTGGTGAATACCTTTCTTCAAAATCAATGCCAGGTCTTTGTGTAAAACCTTAGGCTACTAGACGTGCCTTATATTTAGTTATTTTGCCCTTTTCATTTCTTTTTCGTACAAAGACCCATTTGCATCCAACTGGTTTTACATCTTCAGGTGTAAGGACTACAGGTCCAAATACTTTTCGTTTTGCCAATGATTTTAATTCTGCATTAATGGCATCTTTCCATAGGGGCCAGTCTTTTCTTTGTTGGCTCTCACTAATGGATTTTGGCTCATGATCCTCATTATCATTCATTACATCATATGCTATATGATAAGCAAAGATGTCATCAACGTTGACTTCATTTCTATCCCATCGGATTCCATTCATAACATAATTTATTGAGATCTCATTATTTTCACATATATCAGGTACCTGGGTCTCTTCTGGGACTACAACATTCTCTTCTGGAGATAATATCTCTTCAGGAGATGGCTCTTCTGGAGCTACTAATGTTTCTTCATTATCCTCGACTTGACCATCTATATTCTTTGCTCCTTTTCTTTTTTGAGGATTTTTATCTTTGGAACCGATGGGCCTGCCACACTTCAGGCGTGCTTTATATTCATTCATAGCAGGTTGCCCTTCAGGGACATCAATTTTAATAGGAGCATTAGCAGCTGGGACATGTGACTTTGTCACTTTCTTTGGGTCAGTAAATGCTTCTGGCATTTGATTAGCTAAATTCTGTAAATGAATTATCTTTTGAACTTCAAGTTCACATTGTTTTGTACGAGGATCAAAATGAGCCAATGATAATTCATTCCAACTAATTTCTTTACCCAGCTGCTTGTTTTCTCCCCCTAATGTTGGGAAAAATGATTCATCAAAATGACAATTGGCAAATCGCGCTGTAAATAAATCTCCTGTAGATGGTTCTAAATATTTTATAATTGATGGAGATTCATACCCAACATATATTCCCATCTTTCTTTGTGGGCCCATCTTAGTGCGTTGTGGTAGTGCTACAGGCACATATACCGCACATCCAAAAATTCTTATATGGGAAATATTAGGTTCCTGACCAAAAACCATTTGTAAGGGGGAAACCTTTAAATAACTTGTTGGCCTAATGCGAATTAACATTGCTGCATGCAAAATGGCATGGCCCCAAGCAGAAATTGGTAGATTGGATTTCATAAGTAAAGGTCTTGCAATTAGTTGCAACCTTTTAACCAATGATTCTGCAAGTCCATTTTGCGTGTGAACATAAGCTACAGGATGTTCAACATCAATTCCAAGGGACATACAATATTCATTAAAAGCTTGTGATGTAAATTCACCAGCATTATCAAGACGTATTTTCTTGATAGGATAATCAGGGTAATGTGCTCTTAATCTAATCAATTGAGCAAGTAATCTCGCAAACGCCAGGTTGCGAGAAGATAATAAGCAAACATGTGACCATTTAGTTGATGCATCAATAAAACCATATAGTACTTAAATGGTCCACATGGTGGGTGTATTGGCCCACAAATATCTCCCTGTATCCGTTCTAGAAATGTGAGAGACTCACTTTCTACTTTGCTTGGTGAGGGGCGAATAATTAACTTTCCCTTGGAACATGCAGCACATGAGAAATCATGGGATTGTGGTATTTGTTTACACTTCAGGGTATGTCCACATGAATTCCCAATTATTTGTCGCATCATTATTGAACCGGGATGGCCTAACCGGTCATGCCAAACATTAAATTCATTAGTAAACTTCTGGTTTATATTATCAAACTGCTGGTTTGTATTAGCAAACTTCTGGTCTGCATTATTGAACTTCTGGTTCATAATAGTATGTGTTTCAATTGTGCTTATACATGTGTAATACAAACCAGAAGAAAAAATAGGAAAACTTTCTAATATGCATTTTCTACCAGCAACTATATTTGTAATGACAAGATATTCCTTATTATTTTTAGTTGTTGTTTCTAAATGATATCCATTTCTGCGGATATCTTTGAAACTCAATAAGTTTCTTTTAGACTTGGTAGAATAAAATGCATTATCAATGCATAATTTTGTTCCTTCAGGTAACAAAATATTAGCTCTTCTGGAGCCTTCAATTAAATTTATACTACCAGATATAGTCTGAACATTGACTTCTCGTATTACCAAGGAAGAAAAATATTTATCATGTCTGAGTATGGTGTGGGTTGTTGCACTATCAACGAGACATAAATCTTCAGGATTGATGCCAATAGAATTCATTCTTCATAAAAACATAAATAAAATTAATTCATATGATAGAAACAACTTTAAATAAAATATAACAGTTCAAATTATATTAAGAAATCTGCAACATCCAAATAGTTATTATCTATATCGCCATACTCAGAATTCTCGCCCTGATCAACATGATTAACTTCAACATTTGATCTTTTACCAGTATTTTTAATTGATTCTTGGTAAAGATCAACTAGGTGCCTTGGTGTACGACAGGTACGAGACCAATGACCCTTGCCACCACATCGATAGCATGGATTATCAGCATATTTATTATGCCTACTGCTTTCCCCTTTTTGGTTCTTATCAGTCTTTTCCCACTTCTGGTAGGAATTTGAACCTCCATGATATCGACCACGACCACGCCCACGGCTGTAGCCACGCCCACATCCACGTCCACGGCCACGGCCACGACCATAATAAAATTCATTAGTTACTACATTCACTTCAGGGAATGGAGTTGAGCCTGTTGGACGGGATTCATGATTTTTCAACAAAAGCTCATTATTTTGTTCAGTTACAAGGAGACAAGAAATTAATTCAGAATATTTCTTGAAACCTTTTTCACGATATTGCTGCTGCAGGAGCAAATTGGATGCATGAAATGTGGAGAATGTCTTTTCTAACATATCATCATCAGTAATATTTTCTCCACATAATTTTAATTTAGAAGTAATTATGAACATAGCTGAGTTATATTCGCTTATAGATTTAAAATCTTGTAAATGTAAATGCATCCAATCAAAATGAGCTTTTGGAAGAATGACCAACTTCTGGTGATCATATCTTTCTTTCAAATTGTTCCAAAGGACAAGTGGGTCAATCACTGTTAAATATTCAGTTTTTAGATCCTCATGTAAATGGTGGCGAAGAAAAATCATGGATCTGGCTTTTTCTTTGTTGGATGCCTTATTCCCTTCTTTAATCGTGTCTTCCAGACTTTTGGCATTCAGATGGATTTCCGCATCCAACTTCCAAGATAAATAATTTTTTCCAGTAATATCAAGAGCCACAATTTCAAGTTTTGCCAGGTTTGCCATTGTTCAAACTAATTAAAGAAATAAATGAAAATAATTAAAATATGAACTGTAAATATAATAACTGTAAATTTATAAAGACAATAAATAAATCATAAGGCAAGATAAGAAAATTAAAACATGTATGGCTTCGGGCCATTTAATCTCATGACTTCAGGCTATGTATGGCTTCGGGCCATTTTAATCTCAAGATGAATAATTAACTATTATCTTCAGGATAAAAGTTGTACATGACTTCTGGTCGTACAATAAGATAAAAGATAAAAATATATATAGCTTCTGGCCATATAATAAGATGAAAAATGTATATAGCTTCTGGCTATATAATAAGAATAGATAAGGCTTCTGGCCGTATTATAAGATATTAAAACATTATGACTTCTGGTCATAATTTCAAGAATCAGATGTATATGGCTTCTGGCCATAATAACAACAACAACAACAACAACAATAATAATAATAATAATAATAATAATAATAATATAAAAGAACTTGTATATAAAAACAATAACGATCTCCAATCTTAACCATTAGAACCCGATGTTATATAACAATCGGTAAAAGTATCTCTCTAATTCCATATAGTGGCTCATATTATCCTAGATCTGTAAAATAAAATAGGATATATATAATCATTAAAGAAACCATAAGAAGATCATACCTTCTTTTAGAGCTTAGTGCTGATAACGTGTTATAAAAGTATATGTGGTAAGAGAGAAGATTGATAGAATTCAAAGAAAGGATTATAGAATTTCTAGAGAGAAGTTCTCATTCAGTTCAATTGAAACAATCGATTACAGCCCTTTATATAGAGGCAGAAATCTAACCCTGGTTGTATTACCATGGTTATATTTAAATGACCATAGTTACTTTATATTGTCTTTATGTCCTTGTCTTCTTTTGCTTTTGCTTTGTGTCAAATCATTTTTTCTTCTTTATGTCAAGTTGACTGGAAGAGTAATATGAGTCAATGGACATCACATATTTAATATTCATAACAATTATAAGTTAATTAATTGCCATACTATTAAAAAAGAGAAGTCAGGTGGAGGAGTGTGCGACAAGTCACAATACACTTTCCCAAAGGAGAAAGAAAAAACATTGGAGTGAGAAAAATATCTAATTGTCCTATTTAAATAAAATAAAAAGAGAAGCTCTGCGCTTGCACTTTCCTATATGCCCATTCATGATTAATTATTATTTAAATAAAATAAAATGAGAAGAAAACAATGTTCCACATCGCCTCGTTTATTTAAATATTGCCCAAAAGGCAAAAACCTATCTGACTATCTCCCACCATCTTCTCTCTTTCTCTCTGGCAATCAAACTCTTTGATAAAACCATCAATCTATTCACTAATCTCTCTCTCTCTCGCACTCTCAAGAGAAATCTGTGTGACCTTCCTTTTCTTACATTTATCACTCTAACCCTTTTATCAGTAACCTTACCTGAGTTCTTTAAAATCAACTTATTCATAGGCCTGTGTAGCTAGGCTGGTAATATAAGCCGCCATAGCCAAGCTCTTGACTTGTCTATTACTCTCTCAGACTCTATCGAGATCAAAATCTGAGCCAAACCCATTTTTTGTTACCGAAGACGAAGCCGACCCAGATCCGAATTAGTGTGTGAGATTATGAATCGAGTAGTGAAGGAGGAGATTATTATGGAGGCGGCGGCAGCGACGACGACCACCAATATGGCCGCGGCGGCGGCTGCACCACAGCCAATGGAGGGGCTTCACGAAGCTGGTCCTCCGCCGTTTCTGACAAAAACATACGACATCGTCGACGACGTGTCCACCAACCACATAGTTTCGTGGAGCCAAGGTAACAATAGCTTCGTTGTCTGGGATCCACAGTCTTTCTCTATGAGCCTCCTTTCCAGATTCTTCAAACACAGCAATTTCTCCAGCTTCGTCAGACAGCTTAATACCTATGTGAGTTTTGCTTCTTTTTTTATCTCTTAGGTTTTTTTCTTAGATGCAATCATAAAAATTCAAACTTTGATCTCTTGTCATTAGTGGGTTTTATTGTTTTTAGTTAATATTATAACGATTTGGCTTTATTGTCTGCAATGTTTTTCATCTCTGGATCGATCTGCTTTTTTAGATGCAATGAAACTGTGTGAAACTGCAAAAACCTTATCTTCTGTCTCATTTCTTGAAGAAGCAGCTGGATGCATTGTATTATAATTATTATTCTTTTTATCTTTTTTAAGCCTGAACCTGTCAATATTCTTATTTTATCTCTTATCTTCTAGATATCGGTCTCACTTTAATACTCCAGCAATAAATGTTTTAAAAATGTCATCTTTATTCTAAATATCTCATTATTTATAAGATGAGAGAGAATACGTAATCAATAATTAAGTGAAGGAGAATTAGTAATGAGTAAGAAATAATTAATATAAAAATATGTATTTAATGGTGTAATATAGAAAAATTAATTTAAATTTTAAGATAAAAAAGAAAATTAAAACGAAAAAGTTGTCTATAAAAAAGACATGTATTTGTTTATTCAGCCTTTTCTCTCCATACTGTTTACTTATTGTTTGTTTGATGTCTTTGAGCGGGAAAAAGTACTTAATTTACATTTTAAAATGCTTTAATTCACTCATTACAATTATTCTGCGAACTATTGAACTTGATTACATGTATTTCTAAATTTCTCCAGGAGAGTTTACTGTATAGGCTTATGTACTATTAGGAATAGTGATATTTTATGTGAATACAACTTATTTCTAATACCCTTCACTTACGAACTTAAGTATTTGCTACTTAAGGTCGTCAAATCGATGGATGAAATTCAAATTAATTAAAGAGGAGGAGTCTCATTTAAACATTTCTTTGATACAGATTTAGGTTATACTTTTCTATTCCTCACCGGCCCATTTTCATTCATTTCTAGTTTAATGATCAAAGTCTTTATATATCAAATTCAAATACCTAAGAAATTAAAACTTAGAATTCACAATCTTTCTTCATTTTTGCTCAATCCAAATACATCTCTCATAGGGTTTCACCAGGGAACCTATGGTTCTCGTATGCCATTGTCACTTGGATTATTTATATGTAACTGTTAATATGATGGGAGAAAACATGTAGTTTTTCAATGTAACTTGTGTTTGTGTGTGTGAGAGAGAGAGATTCGGATACTCTCAACAGAAAAATATATCTGCAATCTGATCGATTAGTTTTGATTCAACGATTAACAATGAATCAATTGAACTATGAAATCATAACACAGATGGGAAGAGACTGCATGATTTACAGCTAAATATCTATCAAAATAATAAGCCAATTTAATAGGACTTTCCTAAACATTATACATATACCTTCACTTTCTTGTCTAATTAGTAGATGTGGGACTCTTTATAATATATTCTAATAAAGAGAGAAGATGTACCACACACACATCTGAATCCATATATCATTTGTATGAGTATATATCAAACACATTGCCTAAGATTTTTTGGTTGGGAGTGAAGAAGAGATTCGATATACCTTGATATATATGTTGTTATAGGGATTCAGGAAGGTTGATCCAGATAGGTGGGAATTTGCCAATGAAGGGTTTCTGAGAGGACAAAAGCATCTTCTGAAGAACATAAGGAGAAAGAAAACAACTCAACAACAACAACAACAACATAATCACCATCACCATCAAGCTCTAGATTCATGTGTGGAAGTTGGCCGGTTCGGGCTGGACGGAGAGGTGAACCGGCTCCGGCAAGACAAGCAGGTGCTCATGCTGGAGCTGGTGAAACTCAGGCAACAACAACAGGATACAAAAACCTACCTTCAACAAATGGAAGGTAGGCTCAAGAGAACCAAGCAAAAGCAGCAACAAATAATGAATTTCTTAGCAAGAGTCATGCAGAACCCTAACTTTGTTCAGCAATTAGTTCAGAAGAAAGAATGGAAGAAGGAACTTGAAGAAGCAATCTCAAAGAAAAGAAGAAGAACCATAGATCAAGGATCTAGTAGTCATAATAATAATAATAATAATAATAATAATAATAATAGTAATAATAATAATAATAATAATGTTGATGAGTTATTAGTAGGTCAATTAGATTACTCAGATTTGGTTGAAGTACTTGAACCTAATAACAATATTGCTGCTGCTGGGGATGTGGATTCGATTGGCAAGTTAGAGGAAGAAGTTGAACAACAAAATGAGGTATTCCAAAGTATTAATAGAGAGAGAGAGATTATTAATGACGATGAAGTGCTTTGGCAAGACTTGTTGAACGAGGATGTTGAACAAGTTCTTCGAGGTTTCCAGGATGATGACGACGACGACGGGGAAGATGTTGATGTGTTGGCTGAACAACTTGGTTATTTAGCTTCTAATAGTCCTTATCATCATCAGTAATTTTTTTTAAAACTTAATTACTGCTAATTATACTTCATTATTAATATTCCCATGATTTAATTTCTTTTTCCATTCTCACTAATATGACTATATTGATCATTTAACTTCTCAACTTTGTATTTTGAAGATGGTATATAATTAATTCATCATTTTTTAGAGGGATTTTATTAAAATTTTTGGGATGAGTTTAAGAACATTTGATGGGTTTTTGGTTTTGATTTTGATGATTGGATTCAATTTTGGTGCAGACATTTGAGGAGGATGTGCATTTGGTACACTTGTCATCTCTCAACTCTCTTCAAATTTGATTTGAATGACTTAGGTTTTATTTTTGGTTCAATTTAAATCATCAATATTTTTATAATTAAATTGATTATTGAAATATTACTTCATTATTTTGTATTTTTGTTTAAAAACAAAGATATTGAAATTTATGACATAATTAATGAGATTTAAATTTTATAAATTAAACTGGAGTACTAGTAAGATTTGTTCTTATGGTTTCTTATATGCTTATTTTTCTTTCACTAGCTAACTGGCTAGCTAATTTTATGTTCTTAGATGGAAGAACATATTCCCATACATATGTCGTTGTATTTTTATTACTAAATTTTTTATGATTCAGAAATAGGATACACACACATACATGAATTTTGCAGACAAAATGATAAATATCTAATTTGAATATACAGTTATCGCCCATTAATTTATATTTTTTCACATTAAAAATACAACAAAATGAACCTTATTTTTACTGTCTTTCGCATGATACTGAAAAAACACACACACACACACACACACACACACACACACACACACACACACATGTATATATATAAATATTTAAAATATTTCCTCCTAGTAGTACTTAATGTATTTATTTTCCATTTGCATAACAACATGTTAAAGTCTCGTCCTTTAGATATTTCTAAATGAACTGTGTGTGTGTGTGTGTGTGTGTGTCAATCTTTAAAAATGAACTAATTTAATTACGTTCATAATTTCTTTGAAATCTCTAGATAATTTAATGAAAAAACACAAAGATGCATGCATATACCGCAAGATTACTCTAATCTTTGTTGGCAAAAAGAAATTGATACTTATCAGTAAAAAGCCCCTGTATACATGTATGGTGATTGTGCTAAAAAAATAATACCCTCTTCATCTATAAGACTTGAAGATCTTATTATCTATTTTTTCCTATTGCATAAATTATTTTTTTTTCAAAAATTATCCTTATTTATTGCACTATTTTTTTAAAAATTAAATAAACGAAGGTCAATAGTTCAATAAATGATAGAGGAATTTCAAGCAAACTATCATAAATTGTTGATACATTATTATTACAAAATAAAAAAAATTCTTAATATTTACAAAATAGGCAAAGATATCTTATGCCAAAGATGGTAGGAAGGGTTGCCAAAAAAAAGAAGAAGAAGAAGAAGAAAGAAAAAAATGGTAGGAATTGAAGCACCTAGTTTAGCAGAATTTACCTCTTCTAGTCTAATCACAATAATATCTTAGGATTATATTAAACAACAAGCAAAGAATCCCCCCGCGCCTTGCGCGGGTGCACGAACAACTTGAGCATTACCTTACATAGTGTTTACCCAATTCCGATAGCAATTTTTTCAAAATATTAAAGATATACTTCAACTTATTTCATAAAGTAGACAAAAATATTGGATTACAACTTATGGCAAGCAAGATTTGTTGACGCACTTTCAAAAAAGGTAAACATACTTCACCAAAAAAAAGAGTTCAGCACAATGTAATCGTTGAAGAATTCGGCATGATGACAATTAAAATGATAGGTCAAAAATAGGACAGCTCCATTAGAAATATATAAAGCTGGAATGAGTCAATGAGGACTTAAAATAAGTATGAGCCAATATAACTTTGAGGAAAAAATTAAACATGATAACCTCTGGCAGCAATATTATAATGTAGTTGGACATGATGGAAATCTCGATGCTGTAATCCACAATGTTAATACTGCAGCCCTATCAGATACAACTAATCATTGGACTGTATATATGGGGATTAAGCTCCCAATGTAAACAAAAAAAAAAACCTACCACACATCAAGAAAACTTACCAACTGATTTGACTTATATACAGGAACTCAATACAACATATGTATTAATTGATGGACCACTATAAGTATGAGAAAAAAACTAACAATGATAACCTCAAGCAGCAATATGATAAGGTAGTTGAACATAACAAAATTCTTGATCATGTAGTCCATAATTTTAATACTTGTACCCTATCATATATAAGTAAGTATCACACTCTATCTCTGCGAATGAAGCCTGCCAGCAGGAAAAATCTTCTTGACATGGACTTCTATAAACCTGAAATGAGTCAATGACAAACATATAAGTATGAAGCACTATATCTTTGAGAAAAAAAAATTAAACATGATAACCTTTGGCAGCATTATTAAAATGTAGTTGGACATGATGGAAATCTTGGATTGACTTATATACAGTAACTCAATCCAAGATATGCATTAAATTGACACACGGACTTCAGTGTGTTATTAGTTTGTTAATTTGGAAGGAAATAGACATTACGATTTAGTCCTACAGCAAAAGTAATTAATCATTAATAATTATCCATATTTAAAATATCAAAAGTTGGGTGGAGCTGTACCATATCAAGTCACTCTTGATACAGTATGAGGTATGGAGCTTCTGTACGTCCTACTTGCCTAGAAATGACATTCAGCTGCTCCTTGTCATGTCAGGTAACCTGTTCTGCATTAATACAGACAAGGAAAAAAATTGATGGGATGAGTCATAAGCTAATAAATATTTACAAACAGTAACTCAAGTCATGATTTCAAACGCATATATTATGACATAACAGTTTTGTTTCCATGGACACAACTTTTGAATAAGGGACATAACAGTTATGAAGAGAATGAGTTGTAAGCTATTAAATATGTACAAACAGTAACTCAAGTCATGGTTTCAAACTCATATATTATGACATAACAGTTTTGTTTTCATGGACGCAACTTTTGACTAAGGGACATAACAGTTATGAAGAGGATGAGTCATGAGCTATTAAATATTTACAAACAGTAACTCAAGTCATGGTTTCAAACTCATATATTATGACATAACAGTTTTGTTTCCATGGACGCATCTTTTGACTTAGGGACATAACAGTTATGAAGAGAATGAGTCATAAGCTTTTAAATATGTACAAACAGTAACTCAAGTCATGGTTTCAAACTCATATATTATGACATAACAGTTTTGTTTCCATGGACGCAACTTTTGACTAAGGGACATAACAGTTATGAAGAGAATGAGTAATAAGCTATTAATCCCACCTAAGATAACTATTCGAGTTCAAACTTACTTTTTCAATAGGTTGTATATGCCTCGAAGTGATAAGTTTTGTCCTCTGGTAATTCTGCTCAGAAATGAACAACACATGAGTTTGAAAGGCATAACGATGGAAACCGATAACAGCAAAGATTAATATAAAAAAACAAATTATGTTCTGCAGATAAAAAAACAAATTACCTAGGAGAAACTAATTATGTAGGTGAAACTGGGGTAGCTAAATTCTGCATACACAGTAATTAAGTTATTATAGGCAGTGAAAGTTCTGCAGCTACTTTTGTTTCTGGCATAAGAAAAAATTGCATTTCAGGAAGACAGCAATGAGTTGGAAAAGAGGATCGCAAAAAGTTAAGGGAAAAATGGAAGTGCTAAACACTAAATTAAGTCCACCTCCCTTACTCATAATCTGCATATTTTCGGAAGAAAGAACATCAATATCTTTACTTTTTCTTATCAACATCAATTTAATCACAGTATCCACATGTCATCAGAAAAATAGTACCATGATAATTACCACAGAAAGAAAAAATTATATCTAACAGCCCTAACACAAATTGAAATGTAGATGATACAAGAGAAAGAGTTAGGTTCCTGTAACACCTTAATTATTTGGTCCAGCTCAATGTTCAAACCTGATTAAATTGAGATTCACTAACTCCATCCCTAAAAATAAAACACAGATCAGAAAAAAGAGCTAAATGAAAGGAATCAAACACGTAATTAGAATGAGAAGAAACAAAATGTGAGTCCATATTAATGCTTAGAAAATTTTCAGAAGAGCAAAATTGAAAATAGATAAAATTGAGACAATTTGGATTGCTTAGTGAATTTGGTTGTCGTCTATGACCTCTTAAAACTTTGCAACAGGTTAAATTGAAATCCTCAAATCAGGTGAAACCCTCTTTTTTCTTAGGCAAACACTTCATTGAAAAAAAAGCTTGCATAATGACAGCAGCCAAAAACAAATTACCTAGGAGAAACTAATTATGTAGGAGAAACTGGGGTAGCTAAATTCTGCATACACAATAATTAAGTTATTTTAGGCAGTGAAAGGTCTGCAGATACTTTTGTTTCTGGCATAAGAAAAAATTGCATTTCAGGAAGACAGCAATGAGTTGGAAAAGAGGATCGCAAAAAGTTAAGGGAAAAATGGAAGTGCTAAACACTAAATTAAGTCCACCTTCCTTACGCATAATCTGCATATTTTCGGAAGAAAGAACATCAATATCTTTACTTTTTCTTATCAACATCAATTTAATCACAGTATCCACATGTCATCAGAAAAATAGTACCATGATAACTACCACAGAAAGAAAAAATTATATCTAACAGCCCTAACACAAATTGAAATGTAGATGATATAAGAGAAAGAGTTAGGTTCCAGTAACACCTTAATTATTTGGTCCAGCTCAATGTTCAAACCTGATTAAATTGAGATTCACTAACTCCATCCCTAAAAATAAAACACAGATCAGAATCAGCATATTTGCCTCAATGAGCACTGTCAACCAACATGGTAAGTGTCAGCATCAGCGTTCACTTTTATTTTTGTTCATATGTACAATGACTGAAAATATGACATGCGATTATGTGGGAGTTTAACAACCGAAAGGAATATTACTAAATTTGGGCCAAAGCAAGAGGATATACACCAATTCTACCCGTATTTTAATGTCATAAATGCCAACCACAATCATATATATATATGTAAATAACATAAAGAAAAAATGCTTAATTCTAATTTTAAAATTAAAGAAAAGCAAGAGTACCATACATCATATGTAGGATTATCCTGATTGCTCTTGTCATCAGAAAAATAGTACCATGTAACTACCACAGAAAGAAAAAATTATATCTAACAGCCCTAACACAAATTGAAATGTAGATGATACAAGAGAAAGAGTTAGGTTCCAGTAACACCTTAATTATTTGGTCCAGCTCAATGTTCAAACCTGATTAAATTGAGATTCACTAACTCCATCCCTAAAAATAAAACACAGATCAGAATCAGCATATTTGCCTCAATGAGCACTGTCAACCAACATGGTAAGTGTCAGCATCAGCGTTCACTTTTATTTTTGTTCATATGTACAATGACTGAAAATATGACATGCGATTATGTGGGAGTTTAACAACCGAAAGGAATATTACTAAATTTGGGCCAAAGCAAGAGGATATACACCAATTCTACCCGTATTTTAATGTCATAAATGCCAACCACAATCATATATATATGTAAATAACATAAAGAAAAAATGCTTAATTCTAATTTTAAAATTAAAGAAAAGCAAGAGTACCATAGGAAATATGTAGGATTATCCTGATTGCTCTTGTCATCAGAAAAATAGTACCATGATAACTACCACAGAAAGAAAAAATTATATCTAACAGCCCTAACACAAATTGAAATGTAGATGATACAAGAGAAAGAGTTAGGTTCCAGTAACACCTTAATTATTTGGTCCAGCTCAATGTTCAAACCTGATTAAATTGAGATTCACTAACTCCATCCCTAAAAATAAAACACAGATCAGAATTAGCATATTTGCCTCAATGAGCACTGTCAACCAACATGGTAAGTGTCAGCATCAGCGTTCACTTTTATTTTTGTTCATATGTACAATGACTGAAAATATGACATGCGATTATGTGGGAGTTTAACAACCGAAAGGAATATTACTAAATTTGGGTCAAAGCAAGAGGATATACACCAATTCTACCCGTATTTTAATGTCATAAATGCCAACCACAATCATATATATATATGTAAATAACATAAAGAAAAAATGCTTAATTCTAATTTTAAAATTAAAGAAAAGCAAGAGTACCATAGGAAATATGTAGGATTATCCTGATTGCTCTTGTCCCTGATACAGAGCAATTACCCTGTCCTATCGTTTTTATTTCAGCAAATATGTATTCACGAAAAGCTGTCGCCGCTACTTCATGTGGAACACCAATTCTTTGTGTTTTTTATAAAGTCCAAACTGTATTATGTTGTTTATACTATATATTATGTTGGATCTTCAAAATTGGATATTTATACTATATTTAAGTCAATTACTCAGTGCAGCGATGGCGGTTACTCACTCTTTGATTTGCAACTCCTCCCTCTGCACAAAGCATTGGAGTTGTCGGTGACACAGTGGCAAAGTTCGGTTCCAGGAATGGATTTCCTATCTGCAGTTTCAAATGGTATGAAAATAAGATATAGCCTTCTTGTCACTGCTTGAAAAAAAAACAAACAAACAGAGTAACGTGCATATGGCTGAGAACATAATTGAATTACAAACACCCACAACAATTGTTATGGTTTGTTTTGACACAGATCAAAACATCCAAATGCAGAAATTAAACAAAGCCGAACTAAAAACCACAAAAGACGAAACCAAAGAAGAACTCAAAACCACAAAGCAGAAATTACCTATATGATTGCTTGGTTTTCTGTCGACAAAAACGCTGAATCTGCTTAAACGAAAACGCTGAAGGATCGGTTAAGGATGATGGACGAAAGCTGATCTGGACGAAGGTAGCTCGGGATCAAAGAAGAAAAAAAATGCAGAAATGAAACGGAAAAGATGGAGGAAGCAAACACAAAATCGAAAGCTTTGCGAGAAAGAGACAATTAGAAGGATCAGTTAAGGATGATTTCTGGAATGAGATCTGGACTTCAGGTAGCTCGGGATCGAAGAAGAAAAAAAAATGAAGAAATTAAACGGTGAAGACCCCTGAAGCAAACACAAAATCGAAAAATGATAAATCAGAAAGCATTTGCGAGAATGAGACAATTAGAAGGATCAGTTAAGGATGATTTCTGGAATGAGATCTGGACTTCAGGTAGCTCGGGATCGAAGTAGAAAAAAAAATGCAGAAATTAAACAAAGCCGAACTCAAAACCACAAAAGACGAAAACAAAATGAGTAAAGGATGATGGACGAAACCACAAAGCCACAAAGCAGAAATTACCTATATGATTGCTTCGTTTTCTGTCGACAAAAACGCTGAATCTGGACGATTAAGGATGATGGACAAAAGCTGATCTGGACGAAGGTAGCTCGGGATCGAAGAAGGGAAAAAATGCAGAAATGAAACGGAAAAGATGGAGGAAGCAAACACAAAATCGAAAGCCTATACTCTTTCAACCTTACCCATATGATTGTTTGGTTTTCGGACGACAACAACGGTGAATATGCTTAAACGAAGACATCATCTTCCCCGAGACGTGCTTTCCAGAACGATGCATTGTGCAAGACTGAGAGAGGAGATGGATCACAATTAATGATGAATTAAGACTATGGGAAAGCAGCACCTTTGGGAAAGAAATATCTCCACCGACTGCGTGCACGTCTCAGAGAAATGAATACTGAGTAGGACACGTTGAAGTGAAACTAAGGAGTGAGTCATCTTCTCCTGGGTATGGCCCTGTACTAATCCAGTCAGCATTGGACGAAGCCGAATAGAATGGAACCGGCTTGATAAATAGAGCCGTTACTGTTGTTACAAACAGTAACTCATGACACATTCTTGCCTGATTTGACACCAATGGCTTATTTTGCTATCCCCTTAAGAATATATTGATATCAATTATATAATATAAAACTTATAAAATTCAAATTTAGTTATATAATATATATATATATATTATAATACTTCACAAATCACAAATGATATCATTTATTTCAAACTTTATGTAATGGATAGAGATGCTTCTAGTTAGTGAACAAATTACTTAATGCATAAATTTTAAAACTAATAAATTAATTAAAATTTAAAAAAAAATATATAAAATTTGCTTCGTAATTAGATCTATATGTTTTAGAGGAAGATCTTACTAATCAGTCGTTCAGTCCCGTTGATTAATTTATTCCGTCTAGAGGTTGCTAGCATCTCATCATTATATGAGTGACTTTATCATTTTATATTATATTATATTTGCACAAGGCACAAGCCAGTTAATTATTCTTCCAATGTGTGATGTGAAATGGATTTGGCTTTGGTCTTTTGTCTAAAAGAAGAGGAGGTCATTTTTTTCTTTTATGAATCATTGTATCAATATCTTAATGATTCAAATTTAATATATTATAAAAATATTATAATTATATTTTTATATTATTATATTAATAATATTTTTATAATATATTAAATCTGAACTGTTGATATCTTGATCTAATGGCCCATAGGAGAAAAAATAACCTCCTTTTTTTTTGGGGCAAAGGAGACAAACCGGGTCCATGTGAAATCATGTTTCTCAACGGAAGCTGAGTATGTTGCAGTATCAAGCTGTTGTGCATAAGTAATATGGCTAAAGCAACAACTGCAGGATCTTAGTATTTATTTGAAAGAGATACCAATTTACTGTGACAACACTAGTATGATAAGCTTGGCAAAGAATCCTATTCAACATTCCATAACCAAGCATATTGATGTTAGACATCACTTCATCAGAGATCATGTCCTAAAGAAAGATGTCAAAGTGATATTCATTCCAACTCATCTTCAACTAGCTGATATCTTCACAAAACCTCTTGCTAAAGATCAATTTTTATATATTATACGGGAATTGGGAATGGTAAATCCCAATGAATTGTAAGTTATTTAGTGTTTACAAAATGTTAGATGATGTTATTAATTGATGTTTTGATTATTACTAACTTAAGCATCGGAGTTTCTAGCAATTTGTTTTGCAGGATCATAATAATCTGTTTTGGCGTATGAATAGCAGAGGTTAATAGAGGACAACATTACTTGAGTGCCAACTTCAAGTAATGAGCATTACCGGAGTGACAACTTCAAGTAATGAGCATTACTGGAGTGACAACTTGAAGTGATGGATGCATTGAATTTGGAAATATGCCAGTTAAACATTAATTTCAAATGAAATGGCACAACGGTTGGAAATGAACAGTCAGAAGGTGAAGAGACAGCTTACCCGAGGAAGGCCTCGAGTGAACTTCATCGTTACTCGAGTATGGCCTCGAGTGAACCTGGGTACAGATTTCAAATATGCTGATTTTAAGCTCAAATCTGTTCTAAAGAGTCATCAAATAATTGAGGGAATATATATGGATAATTACAATATTATTCATGCCAGGTACGCTCTCAAATTTGCTGTATTTTAACATTTTTTTATGATCACTCGAGTAGCTACCCAAGTGAAGCTGATCATCACTCGAGTAAGCCCTCGAGTGATGTCGGGCTCTAGGTTATTTCAACTCGATACTTGGTCATTTCTCACAAAATCTCCTTGAGTGATTCTTCTAGTGCTCTCACAAAAAAACTTTTCAAAATCTCTCTCTTCCCATAACCGTCAAAACCCAGTGATTTACACCTTCAAAAACCTCTCAGATTCTATTGAATCATCTGCCCTACTCGCGACACTCGTCTCTATTTTTTCTGAAATATTTGTTTTTCTAAAATCACAATGGTGAGGACAAAATCCTCCAATCTTAGTACTCCTTCTGAGCCTTCTGAACCATATCAACCCTCTGATTCACATTCCCCTCATCCTACCAAGAAGAGGAAAATTTCTCCCAATCCAAAATCTAAGACCAAGCCGCAAGCTAAGCCTAAGGTGAAAGGGGTTGTGATTAAGGAGCCCATTCCCACAAGAGCTCAATCCAAGAAGAGTTCACCCCCTGGAAAAGGAAAAACTACAAAAGAACCATCTTCTCCTTCCTCTGATTCATCCGACACACCTACCTTTACTCCTAAGCCTATGAAAAAGCCTAAGGTTAGTGAGAAGCTTACCAAAGTCATGGTAGGCATGCTTGAAGAAGCGTTCCAATTTAAGGAAGCAAAGAAAGGACAATCTTCAAAGCAAATAGAAGAGAGGGATGAAGAAATCACATTTCCACCAAAGGGATTCAATGTGAGCAAGCTTGAGGAATTTCAGAAGTACCTAAGTCATTTTGTAAGAAGAAATGTGTGCAAGATGCACTACATTGACTACAAGGTGCTTCAAGAGGTATTAAAATTCGAACTGAGTCCCTATCTTGATTCTTATATGCCCTGGTTATCTGTCAAACTCCCATTTTGTACCAAAGTAGTGAGACATTTTTATTGTAACCTCGAACCTATTAATGATCCCATTAGGAAGTCTGTGGAAGAAGAGATGACTTCTAAGGTTAGAGGACAAAGAATTCTAATATCACCTTCTAGAATCAATACCTGGTTAGGAATAGAAAATCCTCCTGATGATGATTACCCTAACCTTGATTCAAAAAAGATATTCTCTATCCTCAGACCTGGTGAGATAATGGGACCTCTCAACTTCAATCCAAGTAATATGAGTGATTTTTATAAAGTCCTATGGTATATCTACTCTAGAGCCATGGTGAACAAATCTAACAACTTCACTCATTTCATTGAGAGAGACTTCAAAAAATTGGCCTCAGTGATCCTCAAAGAGCAAAAAGACTTAGGAGGGTATATCTTCAATGAGATCAAGAGGTATAGGTATGAAGGAAAACCAATTACTCCAATGCCTTATCCTCAACTTATTTCCTTGTTCCTCAAGAAGAATAAGATTTGATACTTGGAGAGTATGGAGCCGATTGAGAGGTTAGCACCAGTGGGAAGGAATCAAATTGGAAAATTGAATATTGAGATTCCTCTGAAGACACCTCTAGAAGCAAGTCCCAAGAAAAAGAAGAAGACTGACACAACAACAAGCTGAATGGATAACACACAGTCTTCTGCTCCAGCCAACACATCTTCTTCATCCTTCTTTGGTGCTTTAATGCAAACATTTATGGAGAACATCCTGAGGAGTTTCCATATTGATATTGCGAATACAAATGCGGAATTGGTAACTCATATGAATGAGAAGATGGGACAACTTGTGGAAAAGATGGATAAGAGGTATGAAGAGTTGCTTGCTGAACAACGTGCCCAGGGTGTGCTTCTGAGATCCATTGTTGCTAGATTTGATGCAATGGCATCTGGATCCTCTGCTCCTGGTCCTTCTGGTATTCCTGAACCCATACTTGTCCCTAAACCAGGACCCTCTATACCCACTAAGCATAGACCCTCTGAGAGTGGACCTAGCAATGTGTTGTTCTCTAAGCCTGACCCTGACACATCCGAGCCTATCCACATCACCACTGATGATCCACTTCAGCCAGAACCCATATCTACTCCCATTACTTCACCTGCACGCACTGAGAAGGTGCTTGAGTCTTCACCAGTTGCTACAGAGGAAGTAGAAATTACTTCTCTGGTTCCTTACCCTTCATCTCAGGTGAATCCTCCAGAGGATCTTCAGACACCGCCAATGAACCTTCCTGATCCTAAACCATCATCTTTAGATCCTTCCAGTTCAGATGGTTCATATGAATCATTGGCGTTTCCTGTCACTCCTATCCCAGCAGCCAAGCCACCTACTCCTCCTCATGATTGATTTCACCTTTGAGATAAAGACAAAAAGGGGGAGAAGAACCTGAGTTATTTTGTGTGATAAATGGCTGAGTTGATTGGGATTTGGGTGTATGGGGCTTTTGGCGTATTTAAGTTTTTAAGCTTTTATCTTTGAATTCTAAGTTATGTATTGAATTCTTCTTTATGCAATTTGCTATGCCATTAAAGTTAAACTTCATTGTGAAATTATATTGCATTGTGGGACTAATGTGCTTCAATTGTGTATGCAAGGTAAACAAGTAAATATAAGAAAAAAAAAACTTTAAAAACCTATTTCAAAAAGAGTTTTCAAGTTTAAATTGAACAAAAGATTTCATACGAAAAGTATTTGAGAAGCATATGTTTGAAAACTAAATTTCAAAAACTTTGTTCAAAATCATCAAGTTTTGTCATCATAAAAAAGGAGGAGAATGTTAGATCCCATATGTTTTGATGATAACAAAGGTTGGATCAATGATATATAAAGATTTGATAAAAAACAAATGAATTTGAACAAAGTGGCTACACATTACTTGAAGTAAGCATTGGAGTAATAAACAAATTTTGTGAAGGCTTACTCAAGTAGCCACCCGAGTAAGGGAAGCCATTACTCTTGTAGCCACTCGAGTAATCAAGGAGAATTTCATCGAGTGAAGCACTGCCAAAATTTGGACAACGTTACTCGAGGGAGTACTCGAGTAATCTGTAAAGTTATATAGACCATTACTCAAGTAGCCACTCGAGTAACATGATTTTCAAAGGCATCACTCGAATAGCCACTTGAGTAACTAGGTCAAAAATCTTCCAATAACTCTCGGCCAAGGAATACAACACGCTACTCGAGTAACCAGGTGAGAAAAAGGATTTACTCGAGGGACCACCCGCATAATCTGCGGAGTTATTTGAGGCATTACTCGAGTAGCCACTCGAGTAATCAGAAAGTAAACTCTCGGCCAAGAATTTGATGCAATTACTCGAGGGAGTAATCGAGTAATCTGCCGGATTATTTGAAATCTACTCGAGGGACCACTCGAGTAATATGTGAAGAAAATTGAAGGCTACTCGAGTAGCCACTCGAGTAATCAGATTACCATAGTCAGTACCTGAGTAACCTGTAAAGAAAAGACATGGCCACTCGAGTAACTACTGGAGTAATCAGGTATTTTCAAGGTTTGTAATCTATCTCACTCCATGTCTTACCCTAGTATTATCTTATGAAACATGTTGAGTTAACCACTGCCATATTTTTTTATAGGGTTACTCGAGGGACTACCCGAGCAATAGACATAATCACTCGAGTAGCCACTCGAGTAAGGCAGTCCAGAAATTATACTTTTCATCGAATGTTTATTAAATTGATTTCTATAGGATTAACTCTTCATTGCATTAGTATTCTTAGAACATTGCAGAGAAACAATGAAAGATCTTGCCATAAGTGAAAAGTCAAATAAAAGTCCGAGATCTCATCTACCACTACCTACCGTAAATTGATAGTTTTCAAAATTCAAAGAATAGTCAACTGTTGCTGCGCGACTCTAACGGACATGTTTGAATTGCTTCCAACGGATATTACAAATCATCTATATATGGAGCATTCAAAGAGAAGAAAACAAGACACAAGAACTGATAATACACTGATCAACAAACTCTTAGTGCTTTGTTTTCTTATACTCATTCATTATATTTCAGTGATTATATATTTGTTTTGTGAGAGAGTTTTTCATTACAAACTCAATATTTGTTATTGAGATAACTTAATGTTGTGGAACCTTGAGATGAGGATTTGATTATAACGTGTAAGGGGGAGCGAGTGTCCAAGTGAAGGAACTTGGTGTGTACTGAGGTGCCAAGAACCCACTGAATCTTGGAGAGTATAGTGAAATTCTTAGAGACGCTCTGAGGACTGGACGTAGGTCAAAGTGGTTGTGGCCGAACCAGTATAACTCCCGGTGTACACTTTGGTGATATTTTTCTTTACTCTCAACTGGTTTAAATATTCTATCAATTTTCTCATACACAACAAAATTTCTGGTATCACCCAATTCACCTCCTATTGGGTGAAACGCTTGCACTAACACAAGCAAGAGTCATATTGTTCATCACGACTCTTTATACTGAGTTTTTCCTATCTTCGACTGGTCATCTTCCATCCAATCTTCCATTCACGACTTTACCAACTCCTTTCCCAAAAATCTAGCACTCTCAATCCTTCTCTTCCGACTTCAATCCAATGCTACCTTCGCTTCCCCCATCGCCACCATCGTTGAGTGTGGTGATCCTCCGAGCAGCGTTGCACTTTTGTTGAGCTCTGCTCTATTCGGTCATACTAACGCACTCTTTTTATATTTCTTTTTTATTGTAAAGCTCTTCTTCCTAGCCTTTATCACAAGGTCCATCATCTAAATTTTTTTCATTTGAAGTCCTCTATAGCTAAGTTTTTCAACGTATATAAAGCTATTCAAGGAAGGAAAATTTCACTGCACTCCCATTGTAACAATTTAATGTTAAATTGCCTCAAGAATTTTTGAATTTTCATTATAGCCGTTAGACCAAAATGAAATTAAATTTTATGATGAAAAAACATTGGTGACCTTACTTTTTTATTTTTTTGGAAAAAAAGGGTCAACCGTTGTCAAAGTTCCGGTGGCCAAAATTTTACTAGTGAAGCATGTTGAAATTTAAGAGAACATAATCAAAGATTATAGAAAATTAATAATTTTAAGAGAATGTTAATGATGTTTGAAATTATCTTCATTACACTGAAACATGTTAAAAATAGTCTAGATGAGTTACAAAACAAAGCAGCAAGTAATCAATGACTTTTTTTTGGGGATGAGGTGTAATAATTTGATGCTAAAGTTTGAGTAATCAATGACTTTTTTTTGGGATGAGGTGTAATAATTTGATGCTAAAGTTTGAATTAGACAAAAAATCAAAAAAAGAAATAAAAAAGTTGTGAAAAAACCAAAAATTTATGAGCCCCACATCACTCACGTCCTGATTAGCTGGTTGCTTTCGAATTGTCATGGGGTGTACGGGATGCTCCATGCCCTTCCACACTCATCCAACATCACTGTGATGCTATTAAGTAGTACCAGAATCCCTTTTATAAATCTTTTTTACCTAAATCCCACATATCAAGAAAAAGTAGTTAATCCAATGATTATAAGGTAAATTTCCAACTATATTTTCATTTATAAATATGTATTTTTCAACTTTTTCTTCTTTATCTCTCTTCAAATTATTTTTTTATGGGTACAATAAATAGGGGCAAAGTTATCATAAGCTCATTTATGTACTGAAAGTGAACTTATAAATAGGACCAAATTTTTTGATCAAGAAGGACTTATAATACGGACCAGGTATTAATCTAACTACTCCATGGAGTGGTCATTTTGGGGCTAATGAATTAAATTAATAATATAATGTTGGAGCATGTTACACGTGTCGGTCTATGTTGATGACACCAAAAAGACAGGTCTTCCCCCAACAGAACATCATTCAGCTTTGTTCGTTGACGTGCCAATTAAATTAATAATATGATGTTGGAGTTTGTTACACGTGTCGGTCTATGTTGATGACACCAAAAAGACAGGTCTTTCCCCCAACAGACATCATTCAGCTTTGTTCGTTGACGTGTCACCTATTAAGATAAGCTTCTGAGCTACGCAGCTCTGTTCTCCTTCCTTTGATAAGATGCCATTCAACACTCTCGATCATATGAACTGCCCCCCAAAATTTGACATTTTTTTTATTTAGAGCGTGCAATACATCGTGCAATTTTTCCTATAAATTGTGTGTTTCTATAAATTGTGAGAGAGAGTAGGTATTAAGTGGTTTCAGGGGTCATTTTAATAAAAATTAAAATAACTAATTTACAAATTAACTAACTAACTCATACATTAAAGATATAATAGAGTAATTAAAAAAGAATTAAAGTGTAAATTCATTTTGAATGTATGCGAGAAAGTGTAATGTTATCCTAGAAGGATTTTTAAATTCCAATATGTCCCTAGAAATATAAAAATATAGCAATGATCCCCTCCCGTTAACTTTTTTTTTTTTTTTTTTAGAACTTATATCATACACATGTCACCTTCCCATTAACACTCAAGATAATGACTTGTTATCCAGGGGGCAAATTTTTTTTTTAAAAAAAAAATTGCACAGCCTACTCCTTATTCCCCATCGCCTATGGTCACCATTGCTCCCACCCACCACCACCTTTCCACCCATCGGCGGCCACAACAAAATCGGAACCCAGCAAATACTATCGAAATAATGGAGTTCCTAGACGACCACGCTAGGCTAAGGTTCCTCTTCCAATCTCAAGCAATATCTTCTTCTGCATTAGAATCACAAGTTTACCAGAAGCCCAGCAAGCCATTCCTCTTCTTCACCATCTCACTTTCTTGCCTTTTCTTCGGGCTCTCTCCATTTTCTACCTCCAATACGAACCCTTCTAATCCATCCTAATCTGGCTCTCTCTAACTCTCCTCATTGGTCCCTTTGCTCCCATTTCCATCACCGGCGGCGACGTCCGCGTCGGCCATGGTTCAATTGTTGAGTTCCCTAATGAAGAAGCTGCAATCGATGAAGACGCAAACAAGAGGTCTTCTCAGAAGAGGTTGAAGGCTCGTAGATCTGAGGATATTGATATTGGTCCCATCGTCTCGATTGATAGCGCCACCGCCTCTGAACGGGAAGGAGAAGAAGAGTCACGGAAGCCGACTCAGTGGAAATGGCATGGTATTGAAGGAAGAGAAGGATTGGACAGAAAAAGGCATTGAGAGTTTGAAGAAACACATGTCGAAACATCCAGCGGGAACATATAACATTGATACATGTGTTCCCTTCTTTTGTTTATCTTCTCTCCAACTTTTCTCTCTTCTAATATTTACTTTGACTATTACATTCTCAGCCCTCTTGTTTGTTTTAGTTCTGGGGATTGGGAGATGGGGAACTAATGCCTCTTTCTTTTTCTTTTGTTTTTTTTTTACAAAGGCAAACAAAGTTTGAAAGTGACAGAATCTATGTAGGGCCTATACATTCCAATGGGGAAGTCCTAATTCGATGTAGTCTTGTGGAATACTATGCGCCGTTCCCGCCAGGTAGTCTGCACAACGAATACTTTCCCTATGAGTGTGGGAAATTTCCAACTCCCCGTCACTATAAACAAGGGATCTAGTATCTGAAATAGCGTCATACAAAGGATGATCAGGATCACAATTGGTGAATAGTAGGTGTACTACCTGAAGAGAATATGTGAACAACTTGATTTTCTTCAGTCCCAGCTTTTTGCATAGTAGAAGGCCTCGACGGATTGCATGGATTTCAGCAGCAGTTGGGAAGGTATGGCCTAACTTCTGTTGGAATCCATGTATCCAGTTACCTTCGTGATCCCGAATAGCACCTCCACAAGCAGCCTGACCTTTCCTACTCACCGAGCCGTCAACATCTAGGCGATGAAATCTTGGGTCCGGGGGTTGCCAATGAATAAGACCTCGATCTGGAACCTGGAATATCTGATGTCGAAACCTGCCATTCTCCACACCTTCCGAGAGATGGTATATACATCTGTGGACTATCCCTTTTGAATTGTCGGATGACCCTTCAAAGGCTTGACTGCATCGGTTCTTCCAAAGGAGCCAGCATGTGTAACTGAAGACTTTATGCCATGGCCATCCCGCCATCTTGTTGTTTCCTGGTGAGTGTTGTATATTCAAATTTAGCCAATCCTGCAAATTACCAGAAAAAAATATACTATAATATAGAGGGTTAGTTAAGGATGACCACACGCTCTGCGCTATCTCACAATCTCTCAACATATGAAGGATACTCTCCACACTATCACACTGAAAAGGACAGGTGTTTAAGACGCTCGGGTTGTGTCTCGCTCTTAATTCGTTAGTAGGAAGCCTGTCGTGGAATACTTGCCACAAGAAAATTTTGACTCTTTCAGGAATTCCCCAGTGCCATAGCGACTGCCAGTGATGTTGGGACCTAAGGCTGTACTGATGATAGATAGCATCATATGCTGATCTTACGCTGAAGTTCCCATCAGTAGCATTCCTCCAGCAAACAATATCATCTTCGTTGCCTAAAGGTGGAGAAATCAACATTATTTTCTCCACCACCCAGTTAGGGAGAAAAGAAGCCCATTTAGCTCTGTCCCAGTGACCAGATGGGGTCGTAAAAGAGCGCACGGAGGCGTTCCTATCCACTAAGTGCAAGTTTTTATCTATAAGAAATTCAAGCGGCTTATCAACAGGAGTCCAGCGTTCCTTCCAAGCTAACGTATTCCTGCCGCTTCACAGACATTTGCTTAGGCCACTCTTGAAGTCATCCCAGACAGCTACAATTCCACTCCAAACAGCCGACTGCTTACTCCTTCTCTGGATGAGGGGATCAACAGATGATCCACATGAGTATTTTGCTCGTAAACATTTCACCCAAAAGGTATCCGATTTTTTGATTAAACCCCAGCACAACTTTATGAGAAAAGCTTTATTTTGGCAATGTAAATCTTTTAATCCCAATCCACCCTCACATTTTCTTCTTTTAAGGACGTCCCAGGAAAGCAGATGCAAGTTTTTGGAGTCCTCATGTTGGTTCCAAAAGAAGTCTCTGCTGAGCTTCTCGATAGCAGCCAGCACCCCTTTGGGAACAAGAGTTGATTGCATCTGGTATTGCGGAATTGCCGAATGGACCGACTTGATAAGAGTCGTTCAGCCTGCCATACTCAGAAATTTACCTTTCCAGTTTGCCAATTTCAATCTCACCTTCTGGAGTAACGGAGCAAAAGTCCTCTTAACCATCCGTTGGTGTAGAAGGGGAACACCCAAATATTTCCCAAGATCCGCAGTCAATCCAACTCCTACAATCTGGCTCATCTCATATGCCCTATTGAAATGGACATTTCTTGAAACGAACATTTTGGACTTGTTCAGATTAATCCTATGGCCAGAGACCCGGCAGAAAAGAGCCATGACATTGCGAATCTCCCACATCTGATCGTTTGAAGCTTCTCCAAAAAGAACAAGGTCATCAGCGAAGAAAAGATGGGATATATTTGGACTAGAAGAGCTCAATTTTAAAGGGTGCCAGTTCCCCAAATCAACTTCTTGGTGAATTAATTGACCGAGTAGTTCCATACAGAGGACGAACAGCAACGGACTCGCGGGTCACCCTGTCTCACTCCTCTAGAGGGGTGGAAGCGATCGGAAGCAATACCATTCCAGATAATGCTCATTGAAGGGGAAGAAACGCAGGTCATAATCAACTTAACAAAGTCTACTCCTAATCCTAAGCTGTGAAGAGGGAACTAATGCCTCTTAAAACCCAGTTTGCTGCCTCCACTACATATCTCTAATCCTAGATCCGAACCAGCGCCATTGTGAGAGAGAGAGAGAGAGAGTAGGAGAGAGGAAGGCCTGATGGATAAAGGAGAAGAAGCATTTGGAATTAGATAAAAGTTAAAATACACATTCAAAATCTATTCTTTAAGTTGAATAATGTTTGGAATTAAATAAAAATTGATCTTTATATCCTTAATGCAATAGTTGAATGGTTACTAGTACGTAGAGATTAAGAAAATTAGTTAAATTAATTATTTATAAAATATCTATATTTTTTTAATAGTGATTAGTAAAAGATCTATATTGATTTTTCTAAAATATCATATTTAATCATTTTTATTAGAGAAATCCTTTGATAAAAATTCAATTGATATGTGCAATTAATTAGTTTAGAGGAAAAGTTACGATTTTAATAAACAAGTTGCAAAGTAGGGCTAATTTGGTTTAAAGGGAGGGGTGGAGGGAAATGGTGGAGGGTTACCTTATTTGGTTTGGCTAGTGGGGGAGGAGGTGGGAGATTTTTAATAATCCCTTTTGGGTTAAGGTGCAAAAATACCCATGGACTTTTTTCAAAAGTGCATCCAACACCATAAACTTTTTTTAGGTGCAAAAATACCCATGAACTTCTCAAAATGGGGCAAAAATGTCAAACCGTTAATTGGTACAAACTTCCGTTTTGTGGGACCCACAATTTTATTTTTTGAGGTGCAAAAATACCCACGAACTTTTCTAAAAAGTGCACCGAACACCATAAATTTTGTTCTGGGTGTAAAAATGCCCATAAACTTTTCAAAAGTTTATGGTGTTGAGTGCACTTTTTAGAAAAGTTCATGGTATTTTTGCACCTCAAAAAATAAAATTGTAGATCCCACAAAACGGACGTTTGTACCAATTAACGGTTTGACATTTTTACCCCATTTTGAGAAGTTCATAGCTATTTTTGCACATAAAAAAGTTTATAGTGTTAGATGCACTTTTGAGAAAAGTTCATGGGTATTTTTGCACCTTAACCCACCCTTTTTTTTGGTTTAAGATGGGATGGAAGAGGAGGAATGAAAACAATTTACCATTCTACCCCAACATATTTGATTATATTTTTTTATTTATATGTTATATAGACTAAATTGCATCTTATCTAATTGATATAATAAAATTTTTATTTATAATTAATATAATACTATATATTTTGTTTTAAATTAATTGTATATAACATATCTTTTAATTATAATATTATTTTTTATTTATAATCACTACTACAAAAAAAATCAAAAGATGGCGCACATTTTGTGGCACTTCTTAAAGAAGTGCCACAGCTGCCTTTTTTCTTTTTCATTTTTTATTTTATTTTAATTTTAGGTACTAGCTGTGGCGCTTGATAGACTAGGCGCCACAGCTGATTAGACCAAATATGGCGCCTGGGATTACCAGGCGCCATAGCTGGTGTTTATAATAAAATTTTTTTTTGGACCAGCTGGCCACCACGTGACCAGCTGGTTGTGTATATATTAAAAAAAAAATTTATAACCAATTGTGGCGCCTAAGAAACCAGGCGCCACAATAAGTTATATATTAAAAAAAAATTTGTTTTTTGACCAAAAATTAATCCCATAGCAAGTTATATAATAATAAAAAAAAAATTTACCACCAGCTGTGGCGCCTGGTTGCTGGTTATATATTAAAAAAAAAGAATTTTTTTTTTGACAATTTTAGTGGATTACACTATCCACTTCCCACCAATCACAATTCCCCTCACCCCCACCCTTATCTTTTTTCCCCTTCCCGCGCAGTAGCCTCCCTCCTTCTCTTTTAATTTATTTTGATTCATCCCATTTTAATTATTCCCTCCTCTCTCACTTTCCCTTTTCATCTACACTACAGCTTCTTGCAGTGGATGACCGTTGCCCCTCTCCCTCCATTTCTTTTCATCTTCACACTTAAAAACATACCCACACACGCACACGTCTTCATCATCGAATCTACTTCTTTGTTTTGTTCCAACTGTCATCCCCACTCCTGTCCTAATTGTTCCCTTTTCTTTGTACTGTCTTTCACTTTTGGTCCCAACTGCTCAAATTTCCTCCTCCTCCTCACTCAAGATTGTGTCACCAACGGGCAACGTGGTCCCCCACTCCACTGCACTGATCAATTAAGCTTGTAAGTTCAACATGCTTCTTCTTCTTTTTTTTAATTGTCATATAATTTCTGTAATTTTTTATTTCAAATTGATATCTATGTTCTAACCATAATACATAATGAATTTAAAAGTAAAGTTACATTATAAGAAAAAAAAGTAAAGTTATCTCACTATAAGCTAACAAAATGGCCTGCCATTTTTTAAAACGGATTAGGTTTGTGAATATTAAATAAATGAATGAAGTTACTAACCAAACTATGGTGTACGTTCAGTGACATGGACTGAATATTATTCTCCAAGTTTAGCTGAAAGAGTCGGGAAAGACGGTCTAATTGTGCCTAAAATAATATATTAAATATAAACTAATTTCATAAATGAATTATTAAATATAAACTAATTTCATAAATGAATGAGTTGAGCTATTGACTATGTCATCAAGTTGATAAATATAATATATATATATATATATAAATCTATGTTGCAATTGAACACTAAAATATACATTATGGTTTTTTATGGATCAACGATATATTTATTCGACTTCTCTTATACACACAAACAATACCTGACTAGAAAATGCTTGTATTATTAAGCTGATATTATGTTTTTATAGAGGCTGACGCTAATGATCCATGGTGATAGAAATTAATTAGTTTTCTTTGTTTTTATACATTATGATTTTTTATGGAAGTATATTTTTTTTATAGAATTTTTCTTTTAAAAAAAATACCCTCCTGTGGCGCTTGTTGGAGGAAGTGCCACAGGAGGGGGGTCTCCTGTGGCGCTTGCTGACACAAGTGCCACAGGAGACCTACCCTCCTGTGGCGCTTGCGTCATCAAGTGCCATAGGAGACCGCCCTCCTGTGGCACTTCCTCCAACAAGCGTCACAGGAGGGTATTTTTTTAAAAAAAAAAATTTAAATGTTGTGGTGCTTCCAAGTTCCACAGCTTCTTTTAGTGGCGTCCAAATATGTGGCACTTCTCTAGCGCCACAGCTAATATAATTATAAGCGCCATAGCTTTATTTTTTTGTAGTAGTGAATAACATATTTTAATTTTAAATTAATTACATAATAATATATTTTAAATATAATATAATATATTTTTTAAAATATATTATTTTAAATTTTATAAAAATAATATATTTTCATTATAATAATATTTTTATGTAAACTTATATTAACATATTTTATCATTATAATATTTTTTATTTGTAAAACTATAATTTTTAAAATTTTATTTCGTAATTATATTTTAACATTATAATATTTTTTTATTTAAATTTATATTATTATATGTTACTAGTTTTTATTAATAAATATATACTTTTTATATTAAATTATTTTTTAATAATATAGTTGTAATTATAATAATTTTGATATAATAATATATTTTTACTTTATCATAAAATATTTTAATAATAATACTATTTTTATTTATCATAATATTTTTCATCAAGGACATCATTGGAATATGACACAAGTTATAATGATAAAGTAGTTCAAATTTTTTGCTCCCCTCCAACTTCCAAAACCCCCCAATTTGGAGAGGAGACAAAATAGGGGTGTTAGAGGGAAGGGGATGGAAACTTTGGGGTTTCCTCTCCTCCAAAATTTCAATCCAAATGAGAGGAAAGACTCTTTTTTCCTCCCCATCCATCCTCCCCTCCAACCAAATAGGCCATTTGGGTCAAACTAAATCCCTTTCTAGCTAGTTCCTATACATTTATGAGGGAGAAGAACATAATAGTAATAGCCCATGATGTTGAAATCTAACAGCATTGTTAATTAAAGGGTTAAGGTGCGCCCAGCACTATGAAATATTTTTAGAAGTGCAATAAACACCCTAAAGTATTTATGAGTGAAATTTTGACTTTAAAGTATTAAAAATGGGGCAATTCTCAACCCAAGATAACAGAGCCGTTAACCTTGGTTAATTTACTGTTCATCATCTGTATCAAATTGTCAATTCTTCTCTCCTCCCTTGTTGAAACATACCAAAGTTTGTTCAATGTCCAAGCAAATCCTCTTATTTTAAAACCATTTTTCAATGGAATAGAGGAATCATAGTATGAAACAAACAAGTATAAATGAAGCATGAGAAAAGGCAAGCACAAAGGCCTAGTTTCAGTGTCGCCCCTCTGTTTGGCCGCAAAATTTCCATTATTATTGAGGTGATTCAATCTTCTGTTTTCATATGTCTTTGTGAACCAAAAGATGTAGAGAACATATAGAAAAACAATCGTGAAACAAAAAAAGCGGATAGACATTATTAAAATACTGACAGCAAAGCACACTAGGAAATTAACTCGGAGAAATTAAAGACAATTTTCCTTAAAGTTAGTCAAAATGAATGAGTTAGCCGTATGAGTGTTCCTCTCTATTTTGGAGCAACTGGAGGACGACCCAAGGATGCCAATCACGCCATACCTGTGGCCGGTCCTTTCTCCCGTGCAGCTCTGGTCTGTTTTAGAGAGGGAGGAGAGAAGAACCGAGCGTTTGAAGATTATGAATAATAAATTAAATAAGGTTAACGGTTTTGTTATCTTTGGATGAGAATTGTCCCATTTTTATACCTCCAAGTTCAGCTTTGAAAATTCCTCAGTTTACAACTAATTAAGCGTGATTTTACAACTAATTAAGCGTGATTTTACAACATATTAAGTCATTTTTACAACTTATTTCTCATGTGTGAATAAAATTACCTTTGTTCATATATCCAAGTTTAACACTGCAAGTTGCTCAGGTTACAACTCGTTAAGCATGTTTTCACAATATGTTGAGTCATTTTAACAACTTCTTTCTCATGTCTGAATAAACTACCTTTTTACATCTCCAAGTTCAACACTGAAGATTCCTCAGTTTACAACTAGTTAAGCTTATTTTTACAACATATTGAGTCATTTTTACAACTTATTCCTCAATTTAAAATGTAGTTTATGTTGTAAAAATAACTCAATATGTTTTAAAAACACGCTTAACTAGTTGTAAACTGAGGAATTTTTAGTGTTGAACTTAGAGGTGTAAAAAGGTAGTTTTATTCATACATGAGAAAATAAGTTGTTAAAATGACTCAACATATTGTAAAAACACGCTTAACGAGTTGTAAACCAAGTAATTTGCTATGGTGAACAGTTGTTAAAAAAGTAGTTTCATTGTAACCTGAAAGATATATTGTAAAAAATACGAAACATATTGTAAATACAAGCATAACCAGTTGTTAAATAAAGCATATACAGTTGTCATATTTAGAGTTTTGGAAAAGGTCATTTCATTTAGGCAACAAAAAAAATGTATAAAAAATCACTCAAGCAGTTGTTATAACACGCAATGATAGTTGTGAACATAGGAATTTGGCAAACTTGAAATTAATTCATTGCATAAAAACATGTGAAAATAACTGATGAAGTTGTAAATGACTGATGAAATTGTAAATAACTGATGAACTAAGGACAACTTTGTCATTTGACTTTGAGAAATAATCACAAAAAAGTCCCTAATATTTGACTTTTCTTAGGGCTTTTTTGGTTATTTCTTGCTTTTCTGGAACTTGGGATTGATTTTTTTTTTTTTTTAAATTTAAAAGACGTCATCATCTAAAATAAAGTGTCAATTTGAAATTCTGATATATCAGAAACTACAAAAGGTAGAGCCGTCAAAACGGGTCCAACCCGCGGGCTCAACCCGCGGGCCCGCGGGTTGGGACAGGGTTAGGGTTGGCAAAATGCCAACCCGCGAAAGTGCGGGCCGCACGGGCCCGACCCGCGGGTTGATGCGGGTTGGGCCGCAAATTTTTTTTTTTATATATAATAATTTTACAATATTTATAAGTTATCCACTCCTATCTTGATACTTCCCAATTCAAAGAGAAAAAATCTTAACCTCTTCCCTTCTTTTTTAAACAAAATTATTATATTTTGGTTGTTTGAGGATGAGTTTATATTTTACTTATAGACTTTGACAAATTTAATAATTTTATCTCTTAAATTGTGAATTATGTTTTTAAATTTTTATAAGAGGAATGATTGATGTTAGAAAAATAAATTTAATAATTCATATATGTGTGTCTCGTATTTTAGACTACCTTAAAAAAATAGGATTTTTTTTTAAAAAAAAATATGCGGGCCCGCGGGTTGGCCCGCAACCCGCACCCTGCGGGTTAGGGTTGGCAAAATGCCAACCCGCGAAAGTGCGGGCCGCACGGGCTCGACCCGCGTGGCCCGCGGGTTGGTGCGGGCCAGCCCGCAACCCGCGGGCTGGCCCGTTTTGACAGCTCTAACAAAAGGGCTTTAGTCTAAAATCCCAAAATGGTAATCAGGGGTGGAGCGGTAGGGGCTCCTCCTCTCTTAATCATCGGTTGAGGGTTCGATCCTTGTCATGGGTATGGAAAAATATTAAATCTCCTGGCCAGCCATTCCACCCATCGAGGTGTCCACAATTGACTGTTCGGATTAGTCTGGGGCTATCAGCCCTGTGATATCGAATGATGAAAAAAAAAAAAAAAACCTAAAATGGTGTCCCCGGACAGCAGCAGCACAGTGGGTTCCACTCTCCACGCCTTCTCCCCACTTCATCACTGAAATTCCAGAACCTTCTGACAAATCCATATACATAACCGCTGGAATCATCAATTTCCCTTCAACCAAGGAAACCAATATCAAAAATGGCAATGACATTTTCTTTTTTTTTGTGCATATATGTGATACTAATAAAAATAATTAAATACTACAACATATAAGGTCAACTAATTAAGTAAATAATGCCCATATTTTTATTACAAGTTAATTAATTGCCATACTATTAAAAAAGAGAAGTCAGTGGGAGTAGTGTGCGACAAGTCACAATACACTTTCCCAAAGGAGAAAGAAAAAACATTGGAGTGAGAAAAATATCTAATTGTCCTATTGAACTGGTATTGATTGTTGTTTGCACTTTACCATATGCCCATTCATGATTAATTATTTAAATAAAATAAAATGAGAAGAAAACAATGTTCCACATCGCCTCGTTTATTTAAATATTGCCCAAAAGGCCAAAACCTATCTGACTATCTCCCACCATCTTCTCTCTTTCTCTCTGGCCACCAAACTCTCTGATAAAACCATCAATCTATTCACTAATCTCTCTCTCTCTCTCTCTCTCTCGAAATCAGTGTGACCTTCCTCTTCTTACCCTTTTATCAGTAACCTTACCTGAGTTCTTTAAAATCATCTTATTCAAAGGCCTGTGTAGCTAGGCTGGTAATATAAGCCGCCATAGCCAAGCTCTTGACTTGTCTATTACTCTCTCAGACTCTATCGAGATTAAAATCTGAGCCAAACTCATTTTTTGTTACTGAAGACGAAGCCGACCCAGATCCGAATTAGTGTGTGAGATTATGAATCGAGTAGTGAAGGAGGAGATTATTATGGAGGCGACGGCAGCGACGACGACCACCAATATGGCGGCGGCGGCGGCTGCACCACAGCCAATGGAGGGGCTTCACGAAGCTGGTCCTCCGCCGTTTCTGACAAAAACATACGACATCGTCGACGACGTGTCCACCAACCACATAGTTTCGTGGAGCCGAGGTAACAATAGCTTCGTTGTCTGGGATCCACAGTCTTTCTCTATGAGCCTCCTTCCCAGATTCTTCAAACACAGCAATTTCTCCAGCTTCGTCAGACAGCTTAATACCTATGTGAGTTTCGCTTCTTCTTTTTTTCTCTCTCTCAGGTTTTTTTTCTTAGATGCAATCATAAAAATTCAAACTTTGATCTCTTGTCATTAGTGGGTTTTGTTGTTTTTAGTTAATATTATAACGATTTGGCTTTATTGTCTGTAATGCTTTTCATCTCTGGATCGATCTGCTTTTTTAGATGCAATGAAACTGTGTGAAACTGCAAAAACCTTATCTTCTGTCACATTTCTTGAAGAAGCAGCTGGATGCATTGTATTATAATTATTATTCTTTTTATCTTTTTTAAGCCTGAAACTGTCAATATTCTTATTTTATCTCTTATCTTCTAGATATCGGTCCCATTTTAATACTCCTGCTATAAAAAAGTCATGTTTTTTACGAAATGAGCATAGAATAGATGATGAGTAATAAATATGAGGGAGAATATGTAATGAATAATTAAGTGAAAGAGAATTAGTTGTGAGGAAAAAATAATTAACATAAAAATATGTATTTAATAGGGTAATAGAAAAAAATTAGTTTAAATTTTGACACACAAAAAGAAAATTTTTTATAAAAGATACTAACCAAGTTGTTTAAAAATAGAACAAGTTGTTTATAAATAGAACTAGAAGAAGTATTCGTTTATTCAGCCTTTTCTCTCCTTACTGTTTACTTATTGTTTGTTTGATGTCTTTGAGCGGGAAAAAGTACTTAATTTACATTTTAAAATGCTTTAATTCACCCATTACAATTATTCTGCGAACTATTGAACTTGATTACATGTATTTCTAAATTTCTCCAGGAGAGTTTACTGTATAGGCTTATGTACTATTAGGAATAGTGAGATTTTATGTGAATACAACTTATTTCTAATACACTTCACTTACGAACTTAAGTATTTGCTACTTAAGGTCGTCAAATCGATGGATGAAATTCAAATTAATTAAAGAGGAGGAGTCTCATTTAAACATTTCTTTGATACAGATTTAGGTTATACTTTTCTATTCCTCACCGGCCCATTTTCATTCATTTCTAGTTTAATGATCAAAGTCTTTATATATCAAATTCAAATACCTAAGACATCAAAAATTAGAATTCACAATCTTTCTTCATTTTTGCTCAATCCAAATACATCTCCTCTCATAGGGTTTCACTAGGGAACCTATGGTTCCTGTATGCCATTGTCACTTGGATTATTTATATGTAACTGTTAATATGATGGGAGAAAACATGTAGTTTTTCAATGTAACTTGTGTGTGAGTGAGAGAGAGAGAGAGAGATTCGAATACTCTCAACAGAAAAATATATCTGCAATCTGATCGATTAGTTTTGATCCAACGATTAAAAATGAATCAATTGAACTATGAAATCATAACACAGATGGGAAGAGACTGTATGATTTACAGCTAAATATCTATCAAAATAGTTTAAGCCAATTTAATAGGAATTTCCTAAACATGATATATATACCATCAATTTTTTTGTCTAATTAGTAGATGTCGGACTCTTTATAATATATTCTAATAAAGAGAGAGGATGTACCACACACACATCTGAATCCATATATCATTTGTATGAGTATATATCAAACACATTGCCTAAGATTTTATGGTGTAGAGTGAAGAAGAGATTCGATATACCTTGATATATATGTTGTTATAGGCATTCAGGAAGGTTGATCCAGATAGGTGGGAATTTGCCAATGAAGGGTTTCTGAGAGGACAAAAGCATCTTCTCAAGAGCATAAGGAGAAAGAAAACAACTCAACAACAACAACAACATCATAATCACCATCACCATCACCATCAAGCTCTAGATTCATGTGTGGAAGTTGGCCGGTTCGGGCTGGACGGAGAGGTGAACCGGCTCCGGCGAGACAAGCAAGTGCTCATGCTGGAGCTGGTGAAACTCAGGCAACAACAGCAGGATACAAAAACCTACCTTCAACAAATGGAAGGTAGGCTCAAGAGAACCGAGCTAAAGCAGCAACAAATAATGAATTTCTTAGCAAGAGTCATGCAGAACCCTAACTTTGTTCAGCAATTAGTTCAGAAGAAAGAATGGAAGAAGGAACTTGAAGAAGAAATCTCAAAGAAAAGAAGAAGAACCATAGATCAAGGACCTGGCAGTCATAATAATAATAATAATGTTGATGAGTTATTAGTAGGTCAATTAGATTGCTCAGTTTTGGTTGAAGTACTTGAACCTAATAACAATATTGCTGCTGCTGGGGATTTGGATTCGATTGGCAAGTTAGAGGAAGAAGATGAACAACATAATGAGGTATTCCAAAGTATTAATAGAGAGAGAGAGATTATTAATGACGATGAAGTGCTTTGGCAAGACTTGTTGAACGAGGATGTTGAACAAGTTCTTCGAGGTTTCCAGGAAGATGACGACGACGGGGAAGATGTTGATGTGTTGGCTAAATAAAAACTATTACCTTTTGCCTATCACTCATAATTATATAATGATTGTCTCCTATCGCATCATTCAAATATTCCAAGAAAAATCTCCAAGACTCCTTACACTCTACCTCAACTACTGCATATGCTAATGGAAATAACCCATTATTCGCATCCAGAGAAACTGCACATAACAAGACACCTCCGTATGGACCTTTCAAGTGGCAACCATCTAACCCAAAATATGGCCTACAACCTTTCAAAAAGCCATCTCTGCAAGCCGCCAAGCATACAAAAATTCTCTTGAAAGTAGGACTTTCTTCAAATGATAACCTTTCATGGTAACTTAACTTCACCAAACTTCCCCTATTTTTTTCCAACAATAACTCACCATATTTTGGTATCTTCTTGTAACTTGCAGCATGAGAACCTTCGCATTCTTCTCTTCCTTTTTTTCTTGCCCTATATAATTGCATTCGATGAGCCTTAACTCCATATTTGGTAGTCAATTCATTGTCCATTAATTCATAGCTCATATTAGGATCAGCATTCAAAGATCCTTTCAATTTATCTGCTATCCAGGTAGATGTGGCATTGGGTTGATTAGTTAGCCTAATGCAAGTGTGCATTTGTTCGTATGTCTTTATCATAAAAGTCACACCATCTGGGGTAGGAGAAGCATGAATTCTCCAAGGACAACCATCTGAAGCACAAATAGCAGTTACTCTGGCTTTTTCATTTTTTATTCTAATTATGTCAAAATTTTCTTGGATTACATAATCCCTTAAAGCATTCCTAAACTCATTCACATTGATAAACAACATATCTTTTTCCAAATGCACTTTACCATTAGCATCGTAATCAAATCTTTTTCCCTTGATGTTCTTGACAATGTCAAGAATTTCAGGTTTTTCCACATCACTACCACTTGCAGAATTTTCACTACCTTCAATCTCAATTTCAGATTCACTACCTTCGTTGTCTTCAACATCACTTAAAATAGAACCATCAACAATCCTTTCTCCCTGGCCAAGTTCTTCTACTTCATCATCATCATAATCCTCTTCTTCAGTATCAGTATATAATTTATCAAAAGGAGGTTCACTTTTATCACAATTATCACTATCATCAACAAGAATAATATTATCCTGCAAGGATGAAAAATTTTAAAATTAAAATCAAAATAGAGTGCCAACAACATATTTTATGATGTCATAAAATTTTTGCAGGGATGAATTTTGGTGACCTAATGTTCTATGATTTATCAATAGAGATTCTATAGCCAAAAAAGTACGGTGTAGTGCACCCCACAAATATAATGACAACGGACTGAGCCAGCCAATGACAGCATAGATATGTTATATGTGGCTGCATAATTACCCTGTGCACATTAACCACATAAAACCCAAAGACAACAAACTCATAGTATTAGAATATAAAGAAGCCCCACATTAATTAACTAAATAAGAGATTAAGGGTATAGTACAATGTAAGAAGGAAGTTCTATCAAATAGCTTAAGTAGTTTTGATATAAAGACAACCCTAACATATACCTGTATCTAAATTCCTGAAACATAGATCTTTTTTTTTTTTTTGGACTGAACTGAAACATAGATCTTAGATAACAAGTAAACAGTAATACTGGTACTTCAATAACAATTCTATAAAACCAGTAAAAATGTGTTCTCTGACTCGAAAATAATTCTCATATTCTTACAAGAGATCGATTCAGCATTTTGAGTGCCTCTTCAAAGTAGTTGTCTTGGTTCATGTCAACGGTCTGAACCGATAATCCCAATTATCAAAGAACAATTTTTTCAAAAAAAAAAAAAAACCACGATCAAGACCGTTTTCGCGCAACACTTACAATGAATGATTATACATATCATGTACAGTGAAAAAGCTCCATGAGAAATAGACTTAGGGTTATGCGAAACTCATTGTTCAATGGATTTAAATGAAGATTTGATAAGTTTGTACCTTTTTTGTTCCATGATCTGTTGCAATTGTCTTCTCCATAGCTGTTCTTGCGGCTAGTGTTTTTTCTTCCGGAAGTCTACTAACTCTCAAATAAAACTAGGGATTTAGTATTAAGGGTAAAATAGTAAATAAATTTTATTTTTATATAAAATTTAACTAAAAAATATATTTTTGGAATCTTGTTAGAATATTCTTAACGGAGTTAACTATTTGGACTTAAATGTATATTTTTAAAATAGAGGGGAGGTCTGTGTAATTAAGGTAAAACAGAAGGGTGGTCAGAATATTTTACTCTAATAATAATGTTGATGAGTTATTAGTAGGTCAATTAGATTGCTCAGTTTTGGTTGAAGTACTTGAACCTAATAACAATATTGCTGCTGCTGGGGATTTGGATTCGATTGGCAAGTTAGAGGAAGAAGATGAACAACATAATGAGGTATTCCAAAGTATTAATAGAGAGAGAGAGATTATTAATGACGATGAAGTGCTTTGGCAAGACTTGTTGAACGAGGATGTTGAACAAGTTCTTCGAGGTTTCCAGGAAGATGACGACGACGGGGAAGATGTTGATGTGTTGGCTGAACAACTTGTTTATTTAGCTTCTAATAGTCCTTATCATCATCAGTAATTTTTTTTAACTCAATTACTGCTAATTATACTTCATTATTAATATTCCCATGATTTAATTTCTTTTTCCATTCTCATTTATATGACTATATTGATCATTTGACCTCTCAACTTTGTGTTTTGAAGATGATATATAATTAATTCATAATTTTGAGAGGGATTTGATTAAAATTTTTGGGATGAGTTTAAGCACATTTGATGGGTTTTTGGTTTCGATTTTGATGATTGGATTCAATTTTGGTGCAGACATTTGAGGCGGATGTGCATTTGGTAACACTTGTCATCTCTCAACTCTCTTCAAATTTGATTTGAATGACTTAGGTTTTATTTTTGGTTCAATTTAAATCATCAATATTTTTTTAATTAAATTGATTATTGAAATATTACTTCATTATTTTGTATTTTTGTTTAAAAATAAAGATATTGAAATTTATGACATAATTAATGAGATTTAAATTTTATAAATTAAATTGGAGTACTAGTAAGATTTGTTCTTAAGGTTTCTTATATGCTTATTTTTCTTTCACTAGCTAACTGGCTAGCTAATTTTATGTTCTTAGATGGAAGAAAATATTCCCATACATATGTCGTTGTATTTTTATTACTAAATTTTTTATGATTCAGAAATAGGATACACACACATACATGAATTTTGCAGACAAAATGATAAATATCTAATTTGAATATACAGTTATCGCCCTTTAATTTATATTTTTCACATTAAAAATACAACAAAATGAACCTAATTTTTTCTGTCTTTCGCTTGATACTCACACACACACACACACACACACAAATATATATAAAATATTTCCTCCCAGTAGTACTTAATGCATTTATTTTCAATTTGCATAATAACATGTAAAAGTCTCATCCTTTAGATATTTTCTAAATGAACACTGTGTGTGTGTTACAGTTTAAATTTTAAAAGTTAGTGTGTGTGTGTGTGTGTGTGTGTGTGTGTGTGTGTGTGTGAATCTTTAAAAATGAACTAATTTAATTACGTTTATAATTTCTTTGAAATCTCTCGATAATTTAATGAAAAAACATAAAGATGCATGCATATACTCAAGATTACCCTAATCTTTTTTGGCAAAAAGAAATTGTATGCTTATCAGTAAAAAGCTCCTGTATATATGTATGGTGATTGTGCTAAAAAAATAATACCCTCTTCATCTATAAGACTTGAAGATCTTATTATCTATTTTTTCCTATTGCATAAATTATTTTTTTCCCCAAAAAGTATCCTTATTTATTGCACTATTTTTTTAAATTTAAATAAACGAAGGTTAATAGTTGAATAAATGATAGAGGTATTTCAAGCAAACTATCATAAATTGTTGATACATTATTATTAAAAAATAAAAAAAAAGATTAATATTTACAAAATAGTCAAAGATATCTTATGCCAAAGATGGTAGGAAGGGTAGTTGCCAAAAAAGAAGAAGAAGAAGAAGAAGAAGAAGAAGAAGAAGAAAGAAAAAAAAAAAATGGTAGGAATTGAAGCACCTAGTTTAGCAGAATTTACCTCTTATAGTCTAATCACAATAATATCTTAGGATTATATTAAACAATATCAATTATATAATATAAAACTTATAAAATTCACATTTAGTTATATAATATATATATATATATATATATATATTATAATACTTCACAAATCACAAATGATATAATTTATTTCAAACTTTATGTCATGGATAGAGATGCTTCCAAGTTAGTGAACACATTACTTAATGCATAAATTTTAAAACCAATAAATTAATTAAAATTAAAAAAATATATAAAATTTGCTTCGTAATTAGATCTTTATGTTTTAGAGTAAGATCTTACTAATCAGTCGTTCAGTCCCGTTGATTAATTTATTCCATCTAGAGGGCTAGCATCTCATCATTATATGAGTGACTTTATCATTTTATATTATATTATATTTGCACACGCCAGTTAATTATTCTTCCAATGTTGATGTGAAATGGATTTGGTCTTGATCCTTTGTATAAAAGAAAATGAGCTAATTTTTTTTCCTATAAATTATTGGATTAAGATCTCATTTAAATTTAATATATTATAAAAATATTATTATAATATTTTTATAATATATTAAATTTAGATAGTTGATATCTTAATCTATGACCTATAGAAGAGAAAATAACCTCATTCTCGCAAAGGAGACAACCTGGTCCTTTTGAAATCATGTTTCTCATTCATTCTAGCATGTTTCTTCCGCTTTTTGATCCAAACAATCAAATAATCTAGGAGTTTCCTGGCATGAGACGTTTCGTTGAAATTCTAGCTTGGTCTGTTAATTTTTAATTAGTTAATCATTTTAAAAATAATAGCTAGATAAATAAATCATTTGGGTGTTAAAGTAGCAACCGCTGTTGAGCATTGTCAATTGGGCATTATTTTACTAATATAAAGTTGGTTTAGTGGTGTAAGATCATATTAGATCTTTTAACTCTCAAATTCGAGTTTCAGAAAAAAGGGGCAACTACAAATCCTGAATTGAATATTGGATCATATTAATAATAATAAAAAAAAAGACTGTGCATTATTTTTTTAGTAGTGATAAACTTGTAATGACTCCTAAATTCAGGATAACACTTTTCCCATTAGAAATAAACTATTTAATCTATTATTTTTTTAGCCAACAATATTGTTAAAAAAAATCCTATTTAAATTTATTTAAAATGCTTAAATTTATATTCATGCCTGCACTTTTATCAAATCCTTAATTAGGCCAAGAGGCCATATTAGGGGGTAAATTTTATCAATATGTCTTTATACTATTTTCTCCATGTCTTCTCTTTTGGCAAACCTCTATGTCAAATATCGATTTCTCACCTCTCCTCTACCCATCTTGCGATTTATCTAGCCAAAGAAGAAAAGGAAAGAAATATGAGAAACCATGGTGGTCGGGGTCCTTTTGTTCCTTTCACATAACCATAATCATTTCACGGTTATATTCCACTATCTCTCTCTTTTTTGAGGTCTCAAATCTACCATCATAACGTGCAAAAAAATAATCATCAGTTTTTCTACCGTAGCTCACAAGGTTAGTCCCAGATTTCTATTTTATCCTTTTTTGATTGAGTTTTCCGTTTTATTTTGATTTCATCTTGAGGCTTTCCTTAAAATTTTTATGGCTAAGTAATTGTTTTTCCTGTTTTTTTTTTTTTTTTTTTGCTACTAATCATGTGTTTGTAGAATATAAAAATATAGAGATTCAGACAGACACGCGCGCGATTTCTTCTTCTCTGTTAGGGCTCTGCACTTTATCCACGGAGCTTCAGCGCAGCGTCTTCTCCGGTGTGCTCCGTCGCCCACTGCGACGGAGATATAGAGAGTCTCCTTGGTCGTGCCTTGCGACTGAGGAGCTGTGAGTGTTACCTACCATGGAACCCGAGACGGTGGAAGACGGCAGGTCTGGGGCGACGGACGCCATGGATGTTGTGAACCGAGGAAAGAGGAAATCAGAGTGCGCTGGACGGGAATTCTCTGGGCAACAGTCAAATCCTCCACGTTTTGAGGAGTGGATGAAAGATTCTGAACCTTCCTCTATTGCTAAGGGGACGCAGATGTCTTATTGGGACTCTCTAATGGCCAAAGCGAAATGGAGAGAGAGCTGGTTCTTGGATGGGGAGGAGTCTAATTCTGTAATGCCGAATGGTATGGAAGCTGGTAACAATTCTGGAGTGGGTTTTGAAGATATTCTTGATCCCCAGTCAGGTATTTCCGTAGACCTTACTGATCCTTTGTGTCCTAAATTTCTGATTGATGAGCATGAGAGAGAACGACTTTGTAAGCCTTTTGCCAAGTCCCTGATTGTGAAACTGTTGGGAGGTTCTATGGGATTATTTCTTTTAGAGTCAAAGTTACAACAGATTTGGGCCAGGAAAGGAGATATTAGACTGGGGGATCTTGAAAATGAATTTTTTGTTGTATCATTCCAGGAATGGGATGATTATGAAAGAGCATTAGTGGGTGGCCCCTGGGTTATTGCTGATAATTATTTGAGTATTATGCGCTGGAGACCGGGGTTTAACCCCAATTCAGAAAAAATTGATAGAATTGCTGCTTGGGTGAGATTTCCTGAGATTGAGGCTGAATTATTTGATAAAAAGGTTTTGTACAACTTGGCTAGTTCCATTGGAAAGGTTCTTAAATTGGATACTCATACGGCTAGTAGGGGTAGGAACAAGTTTGCCCGAATTTGTATAGAACTGGATTTATCCAAGCCTCTTGTTCCGCACTACATGATTGATGGTGTGTTAAAACATGTTGAATATGAAAGCTTGCATGCTTTGTGTTTCCACTGTGGTATGTTTGGTCATTTTAAAGAAAAATGTGGTCAGAAACAGAAAGAATTGAATGGGTGCATGGAGGCAAGCAAGGGTGAAGCTAGTGGTTCAGAGGGTAACGCATCAACTGATCCAAAGAAAGCTATTGAGAGTCCCTGGAGAGTGGTTCAACGCGTGCGTAGGCCTCAAAGAGGGAGAGTGTGGACTAAGGATGTTAAAGTTGGTTCCAGATTTGACATTTTGAGACAGACAGAGGGGGTAGAAGAGATGAATATGGGTGGGTCTCAGGAAGGAGAAGTGGAGGAAGTTCCAGTTAGACGCTTCATTAAAAGAAAAGACATGGGTCCCAAAGTGGTAAACGAGGTGGTACATACTAAGAAACCTTTGGCGGATGTAACCAATGTCCAAAAGGGTGTGGTCAAACAATCGGGAGCGCTGGAGAGGGTTAACAAGGAAAGAAGGGAGAGCGAGGGGATGGTTGGTAGTGGACAACAGGTAAAAGAAGGACGTTCAGGAGATGTAAGGGATCCTACTTCCGACTGTAAGAGTGGGAGTCATTCAATCCTACGAGGTCCGAGACATTCTGTGGAGAGAGTGGGACAATATTATGGTGAGGATATGGATTGTGTCAAGAAGTTTTACACTGATGATGGTTCAACAGTTGAAGGGTCGATGGAGGTGTGTGAAGAGGAGGAGGTAACACCCCATATTAGTTTAAATGGTTAAAGTTATAGTGTGGAATTGCAGAGGGGCAGCAAGTAAAGGGTTTGCTGCTTCGCTCAAAAACCTATTATATTTACATAAGGGTGATATTGTTGTTCTTCTGGAGACTCGTGTTAGCGGGACTAGAGCCAAGAGACTAATTCGGTCTTTTGGATTTGATTTCTCAGAAGTTATGGAGGCGGTGGGATTTGTAGGTGGAATTTGGATTATGTGGAACGACCCGAAATTGGTTGTCAATGTGCTTTTTAGGCATATGCAATTTATACACTGTAGCTTAAAAGTGAAGGACCATCCACCTTGGTTATTTACTGCAGTTTATGCGAATCCCCATGAAAATCAAAGAGGTGAGTTATGGGAGAAACTAGATGAGATTGCTACAAATATATCTGAACCTTGGTTGTTTGCAGGGGACTGGAATGAAATCAGTAGCTGTTTGGAGCAAACAGGAGGAGGTAGAGTGAATGAGGGTCATTGTAGAAGATTCCGTGAGTGGATTGAAGACAAGGGACTCATTGACCTAGGTGCTAGTGGACCTTTCTTCACTTGGAGGGGACCTAAGTGGCAAGGTCACGACCGAGTATTCAAAAGATTGGATCGATGCTTATGCAACATGTCTTGGCAAGAATCATTTCCCGATGTTACGGTTAAAGTGGGTATAAGAGTGAATTCTAACCACCACCCTCTAATAGTGGGAACTTGTTGTGACGATTCATTAGTGAGAGATAGATCTTTTCGGTTTGAAGCAGCTTGGCTTAATCATGAGGACTTTAGAGGATTTCTCTCTAGTAAATGGAGGAAAGGGAGAGATGTTCGTGTTAATATAAAGGAACTAGAAAAGCACCTGAAGGTGTGGAGTAAGGAGGTCTTTGGGCACATACGGTTTAGAATACGAGGGTTGAGTAAAAGATTGGAGGGTATTCAAAAGAGTGCAGACCGTTTTGTTAACCCGTTCTTAGTAGACTTAGAGCGGAAACTGGAAGAGGAGTTGGTAGGGGCATTGAAACAAGAAGAACTATTGTGGTTCCAGAAATCTAGGGGTGTATGGATTAGCCAAGGAGATAGAAACACAAGATACTATCATAATAAAACGATGGCTAGAAGGAGAAAGAACAAGGTTAAAAGTATCAAGAATAATGAAGGAATTTGGGTAGACGATGAAGAATCTATTTGTGCAATGTTTCAAGAATTCTATGGAAATTTGTTTTCAGAAGAGAATGATAATAGAATATGGCATGTGACTAAACAGCAGTGGGGGGAAGTTAGAGAGGATGATTTGAGAAGGATAGGAAGGGGACTAGAGGAAGAGGAAATAAGGAGGGCCTTCTTTAACATAGGAGGACTTAAAGCCCCGGGAGAGGATGGGTTTCCAGCAATTTTTTATCAGAAAAATTGGGATGTGGTTGGAAAAGAGGTAGTTGAGCTGATGAAGAGAATTTAGGAGAGGCCGGAAGGGGTGGGAGATTTGAATTCTACTCTTTTGGTTTTGATTCCTAAATCAGACAATCCTGAACTAATTTCTCAATTTAGGCCAATCAGCCTATGTAATGTATTATACAAGGGTCTGACGAAGATCTTGGTGAGCAGACTGAAAGGATTAATGACGAAGGTTGTTTCTCCCTATCAAGCTAGTTTTGTACCAGGACGTAACATTCAAGATAATATCATTATTGCTAAGGAAGTTTCTCATATGATGCATAAAATGAGTGGAAAGAAAGGGTATATGACAATCAAGATTGATTTGGAGAAAGCCTATGATAGGCTAAACCTAGAATTTTTAATGAAGGTGTTGGAAGAGTTGAAGATACCCGAAGGAGTGGTTAACATCATTAGATCGTGTCTACACTCAGTCAAGATGAAGTTGTTATGGAATGGTAGCAGAAAAGAGGAATTCAAACCGACAAGGGGAATAAGACAAGGAGATCCACTTTCACCGTACTTATTTGTTCTAGCGATGGAAAAATTGTCTCACATCATTGCTGACTCGGTGGATATCAAACAATGGAAACCTATAAAAATAGGAAGGAACCAGGTGAGTATCTCACACTTACTATTCGCGGATGACTTGTTATTATTTTGTGAAGCAAGTGTGGAACAAATGTCCAATGCTCTAGAGTGCCTAGATTTGTTTGGTACAGTCTTAGGTCAAAAGGTGAATCCGAGTAAGACATCCATTTTCTTCTCTAAGAATGTGGCTAGAGATGTACAGAACTTAATTTGTAACATGAGTGGATTTCAACGGAAAGAGGATCTAGGGAGATACTTAGGGGCGCATATCACCAATGGTCGAAATTCTAGTGCTAAATTTCAGTACCTAATTGATAAGGTTCAGAAAAAGCTTAGTGGATGGAAGTCCCAATCCTTGTCGTTAGCAGGGCGACTCACTCTAGTCCAATCAGTCACATCTCAAGTTGCGAACTTCCAAATGCAACATGAACATATCCCATCTGGTGTGTGTCATGAGATAGAAAAACTACAAAGGAATTTTGTTTGGGGTTCTAATCAGGATAAGCAGAAGTTGCATGCAGTCAATTGGGAGGGGGTTTGTAGACCAAAGGAGGAAGGGGGAGTAGGTATAAGGAGAATGAGAGAGATGAATGAGGCTTTGATGGGCAAAATAGGATGGAATATGTTGGCCAAACCGGAAGGGTTATGTACCAGAGTTCTGAAAGCAAAATATGGAAGAGGAGCTGATTTGTTTACAGAATGTAGAGTGAAAAACCATGACTCATTACTTTGGAAAAAACTTGCAAAGGTTTTACCAGACATTACTAAAGAGGTGGGATGGGAGGTACGGAATGGGAAGTATGTTAAATTCTGGATGGATAAGTGGTTAGGAGGCAACTGGAGTTTGGCTGAGTATTGTGTAGATTTCGAAGTGGCTATTGATGAAGATCTTAGGGTACAACACGTTGTGGGAAGGGATGGGAATTGGGATTGGTCCTGGTTAGAGAGGAAGATTCCGGGAAATGTGATGCAACTAATCAAAGCCATACCTCCCCCTTGTATAGAGGATGGCGATGATAGAGTAGTATGGAGAGGAGGGAATGGGGGAGACTTTTCAGTAGCCCAACTGTATAATAGAAGGAGAGGAAATGTAAATGAGGCTAGAGAAGATATATGGAAATATGTGTGGCAAGTTAAAACCACTAAAAGAATCCAAGTCTTTTTATGGTTAGCAGTACAAGACCGATTATTAACAGGCACACGTAGATCTAGAATTCTTGGGGGAAACTCACCTTGTGGAAGGTGTGGAGCTGAGGTGGAGGATCGTGACCATGCACTAAGAAGTTGCACAGAAGCTCGCAAACTATGGGAAGCAATAGGTGCTACAAAGGTATTTCCTCAATTCTTTGATGTTCCTATGAATGTTTGGTTTCTAGATAACTTATCCAAAAGGGAGGAATGGGGTGTAATATTTGCTGTTTGTTGTTGGATGATCTGGAATTGGAGGAACAGTTTATTATTTGAGGACCACTTTTCCATGCCTAACCGTCCTGAGTTAGTCATTCACAAATATGTAGATGAGTGTATATCAGCTAATAGGAAGTATGATGACGTGGGAATAAGAAAATATACTCAGGAGGTGAAGTGGTGCTTTCCTAGTGAAGGATGGGTGAAATTGAACTTCGATGGGTCTGCGAAGGGTTGTCCGGGAGATGCCGGTTGTGGAGGGGTTCTGAGGAAGGCTGATGGGAGCTGGGCAGGAGGATTTAGTAAGAAGTTAGGATGTTGCAATGCTCTCATTGCAGAACTTTGGGGAGCAGTACATGGCATGAAATTGGCCCAAGATATGGGGATTCCCAGAATTATGGTTGAGGGTGATTCAATCACGGCCATTCTACTTCTACAGGAAGCTTGGACTCATGGCAAGTCGGAAAATAGGATCCTTAACACATGGATTAGACATTGCAACAGAAATATACAGGTTTGCTTCTGTCACACACTCAGAGAAGGTAATTCTGTAGCAGACTGGATGGCAAATAATAGTTATTCTTGTAATAATGATGTAATTTATGTTGATAACCCCCCTGTAGGGGTTCTGCCATATCTATTTAGTGATCAGGCAGGGACTGTTTACCCACGAGGTATTTTTGGTTGAGTTATGTAAGTAGCGGCATGCTGCCCAATTTTTACCCAAAAAAAAAAATATAGAGATTCAGTTATTATTTTAATTAGAAAGATATTGTGATCTTTTAACAATATTCACAAATCCCCAATAAGGCCTCTTAGCTTAATTAGGGATTTGTTAAAAATACAAGCCTAAATATGAATTTAATTATTTTAAATGGATTTAAATGTATTCTCCTATATTGTTAATCTGTTTTTAAAATAATAGATTAAATAGTTTATTTCTAAATTAGATAACTAAAAAACAAAAATAGAGGTGGGCAGATTCCCAATATGGATTTGCGATATTCCTAGAAATTTTAAATTTTAATTTGAATGATATCTGGTAAGTAAATCTAAGAGGAAAATACATATGAAACAAAAAGCTAACAAAAAATTAGAGGAAATCCCAAATTAAAAATATATAAAAAGAGTTTTAATTATAAAATCTCAAATAAAATCATATCCTGCCAGTAATAAAGGCATATAGAAATCATTGATCATATCCGTCGATGATAGGCCCCACAACTGTTGTCAGGGTTGTGTGCAAAAAAAGCTCTCCTGCCTACCATCTCGCATAGATCAAGTCCGTGGCTTCCGTTTTATTACTAATAATATAATATTTATTATGAATATTAAATATGTGGATGCCTATTGACTCATATTATTTTTCTAGTCAATTTGACATAAAGAAAAAAAGAAGATTTGACACAAAACAAAAGTAAAAGAAGACGAGGACATAAAGAAGATATAAAGTAACCATGGTCATGTAACTAGGGTTAAACATAACCATGGTCATGCAACTAGGGTTAGATTTTTGACTCTATATAAAGGCCTGTAATCGATTGTTTCAATTGAACTGAATGAGAATTTCTCTCTAATTTTTCTTTAGAAATTCTATCAATCCTTTCTCTGAATTCTATCAATCTTCTCTCTTATCACATATACTTTTATAATGCGTTATCAGCACGAAGCTCTAAACGAAGGTATGATCTTCTTATAGTTCCTTCAGTGATTATATATACCTTATTTTATTTAATAGATCTGGGATAATCTGAGCCACTATATGGAATTAGAGAGATATCTTTACCGATTGTTATATAACATTGGATTCCATGACTAAGATTGGAGATCATTATTGTTTTTATATATCATTTACAAGTTCTTTTATATTATTATTATTATTATTATTATTATTATTATTATTATTATTATTATTATTATTATTATTATTATTATTATTATTATGGTTATTATGGCCAGAAGCCATACACATCTGATTCTTGAAATTATGACCAGAAGTCATAATGTTTTAATTTCTTATAATATGGCTAGAAGTCATATCCATTTGATTTTCTATTATATGGCCAGAAGCTATACATATTTTTCATCTTTTATCTTATTGTATGGTCAGAAGTCATGTACAACTTTTATCCTGAAGATAATAATTTAATTCCTCATCTTGAGATTAATTGGCCTGAAGCCATGAGATTAAATGGCCTGAAGCCATACATGTTTTAATTTTTTTTTAACTTGCCTTATGAATTACTTATTGTCTTTATGAATTTACAGTTATTATATTGCATATTTACATTTCATATTTTAATTATTTTTATTTATTTCTTTAATTAGTTTGAACCATGGCAAACCTAGCAAAACTTGAAATTGTGGCTCTTGATATTACCGGGAAAAATTATTTATCTTGGAAGTTGGATGCGGAAATTCACCTGAATGCTAAAAGTCTGGAAGACACAATTAAAGAAGGGAATCATGCATCCAACCAAGACAAAGCCAAATCCATGATTTTTCTTCGCCACCATTTACATGAGGATTTAAAAACTGAATATTTGATAGTAATGGACCCACTTGTCCTTTGGAACAATTTGAAAGAAAGATATGATCACCAGAAGATGGTCATTCTTCCAAAAGCTCATTTTGACTGGATGCATTTGCGCTTGCAAGATTTTAAATCTATAAGCGAATATAACTCAGTTATGTTCAGAATTACTTCTAAATTAAAATTATGTGGAGAAAATGTTACTGATGATGATATGTTAGAAAAGACATTCTCCACATTTCATGCACCCAATTTGCTCCTGCAGCAGCAATATCGTGAAAAAGGTTTCAAGAAATATGCTTAGTTAATTTCTTGTCTCCTTGTGGCTGAACAAAATAATGAACTTTTATTGGAAAATCATGAATCCCGTCCAACAGGCTTAACTCCATTCCCTGAAGTGAATATGGTAACAAATGAATTTTATTGTGGCCGTGGACGTGGACGTGGACATGGACGTGGATGTGGGCGTGGCTACAGCCGTGGGCGTGGTCGTGGTCGATATCATGGTGGTTCAAATTCTTACCAGAAGTGAGAAAAGACTGATAAGAACCAAAAAGGGGAAAGTAGTAGGCATAACAAATATGTTGATAATCTATGTTATCGATGTGGTGGCAAGGGTCATTGGTCTCGTACCTGTTGTACACCAAGACACCTAGTTGATCTTTGACAAGAATCAATTAAAAATAATGGTAAAGGATCAAATGTTGAAGTTAATCATGTTGATCAGGGCGAGAATTCTGAGTATGGCGATATAGATAATAACTATTTGGATGTTGCAGATTTCTTAATATAATTTGAACTGTTATATTTTATTTAAAGTTGTTCTATCATATGTATTAATTTTATTTATGTTTTTATGAAAAATGAATTCTATTGGCATCAATTTTGAAGATTTATGTCTTGTTGATAGTGCAACAACCCACACCATACTCAGACATGATAAATATTTTTCTTCCTTGGTAATATGAGAAGCCAATGTTCAAACTATATCTGGTAGTATAAATTTAATTGAAGGCACCGGAAGAGCTCATATTTTGTTACCTGAAGGAATAAAATTATGCATTGATAATGCATTTTATTCTACCAAGTCTAAAAGAAACTTATTGAGTTTCAAAGATACCCGCAGAAATGGATATCATTTGAAAACAACAACTAAAAATAATCATGAATATCTTATCATTACAAATATAGTTGCTGGTAGAAAATGCATATTAGAATGTTTTCCTATTTTTTCTTCTGGTTTGTATTACACATGTATAAGTATAATTGAAACACATGCTATTGAGAACCAGAAGTTCATTAATACAGACCAGAAGTTTGCCAATTCAAACCAATAATTTGATAATGTAAACCAGAAGTTTGCTAATGAATTTATTGTTTGGCATGACCGGTTAGGCCATCCCGGTTCAATCATGATGCGACAAATAATTGGGAATTCATGTGGACATACCTTGAAGTGTAAACAAATACCACAATCCCATGATTTCTCATGTGCTGTATGTTCCAAGGGAAAGTTAATTATTCGCCCCTTACCATGCAAAGTAGAAAGTGAGTCTCTCACATTTCTAAAACGGATACAGGGAGATATTTGTGGGCCAATACACCCACCATGCAGACCATTTAGGTACTATATGGTTTTAATTGATGCATCAACTAAATGGTCGCATGTTTGCTTATTATCTTCTCGCAACCTGGCGTTTGCGAGATTCCTTGCTCAATTGATTAGATTAAGAGCACATTACTCTGATTATCCTATCAAGAAAATACGTCTTGATAATGCTGGTGAATTTACATTACAATCTTTTAATGAATATTGTATGTCCCTTGGAATTGATGTTGAACATCTTGTTGCTTATGTTCATACGCAAAATAGACTTGCAGAATCATTGGTTAAAAGGTTGCAACTAATTGCAAGACCTTTACTTATGAAATCTAATCTCCCAATTTCTACTTGGGGCTATGTCATTTTGCATGCAGCAATGTTAATTCTCATTAGGCCAACAAGTTATTTAAAGGTTTCCCCCTTACAAATGGTTTTTGGTTAGGAACCTAATATTTCCCATATAAGAACTTTTGGGTGTGCGGTATATGTGCCTGTACACTACCATAACGCACAAAAATGGGTCCTCAAAGAAGGATGGGAATATATGTTGGGTATGAATCTCCATCAATTATAAAATGTTTAGAACTATCCACAGGAGATTTATTTACGACATGATTTGCCGATTGTCATTTTGATGAATCACTTTTCCCAACATTAGGGGGAGAAAACAAACAGCTGGGTAAAGAAATTAGTTGGAATGAATTATCATTGGCTCATTTTGATCTTCGTACAAAACAGTGTGAACTGGAAGTTCAAAAGATAATTCATCTACAAAATTTAGGTAATCAAATGCCAGAAGCATTTACTGACCCAAAGAAAGTGACAAAGTCACATGTCCCAGCTACTAATGCTTCTATTAAATTGATGTTCCTGAAGGACAACATGCTATGAATGAATCTAAAGCACGCATGAAGCGTGGCAAGCTCATCGGTTCCAAAGATAAAAATCCTCAAAAAAGAAAAGGAGCAAAGAATATAGCTGGTTAGGTCGAGGATAATGAAAAAAAATTAGTAGCTTCAGAAGAGCCATCTCCTGAAGAGATATTATCTCCAGAAGAGAATGTTGTAGTCCCAGAAGAGAATGTTGTAATCTAAGGCCGTTTCACCTTGACGCTGTTCAAGTGTTTGTGGACAAATACGACAATTTCTTGGGGACTCACAACTGACAACTTAGACATCACATTATTAAATGTCTTTTAGCCAATTCACACTAGTCAATCTAAAGTTGACGAGCCATATGTTCCTCTCTCAAAGACACACCAGGTTTATTATGTCTAAGACAAGAGGTACATGCATTGGAATCTGGTGGTTCACTTAAAGCCTTGACACTTTTACAACATGAGTGATGGTGATAACAACACCTATGAGAGTGAGCGATTCTAGCTCGCAAATTTCAAAAATTTGTTCCCTGAAGACGATGACAATTTACCTCTAGTTCAGTGCTTTTTATAATTTATACTTTATTATCACTTAATTTAAATTTAATTTTTGTACAAAACAATAAACTCACCACTAACATTTTCTCCACACATTTTCTATAGGGATGACGACGAAGAATAATTAAACAAATTATACTTTTATTCTTGTAAACCTCAATTTATATATATATATATATATATTTTTAAAAATACCAACTGGTTTTCAAACCGCTACAAGCATTATCACTTCAACCGCCTACAAATATAAACCGCCATAAAAAAACATCACATTAACCGCTATAAGCGTTATATAGATCCCTATAAATACCCTCATCATACTTCATTTCAAACTCTCACTACTACAAAAAGGGTAAAAGGTGGCGCACATTTTGTAGTCCTTCTTTAAACAAGTGACACAGCTTCCCTTTTTTGTTTTTTACCTCTATAATTTTTTTTTATTTTGGATACTAGCTGTGGCACCTAATAGGTTAGGTGCCACAATTAGGGAGGCCTAGTGTGGCGCCTGCCTACACAGGCGCCACGCAAGCAGCTGTGGCGCTTGACCCACCAGGGGCCATAGCTGCACCAAAGATCACGTGTGGCGCCTAAATAGTTAGGCGCCACACATGATATATTAAATATCAGCTGTGGCACCTAGGCATCCCAGGCGCTATAGCTGATGAGGCAATGTGTGGCGCCTAAATAGTTAGGCGCCACACTTGCCCATTTCTAAAAAAAAGGAAAAATTTTAAATGAATAGTGTATATCTCTTAATTATTTCATTTCCCGCATAGTGGTTCCATGTCCGCCCCCCATTCCTTCTCTTTTTGACTACTACTCCACTTTACTTATTCAACTACTCTCTCCTCCATTAAACTACTTTCCCTTTCTCATCTTCTAAGTGGATCTGTCGGCCCCCTCCCTCCATTTCCTATCATCTTCATACTAAAAAACACACCCACACGCTTACTCGTCATTCAAGCTAGTGTCACCAACTTGGTCCCCCACTCCCTGCGCTGGTCAATTAATAGATTTGTAAGAAGAAGACTGTTTCATTCTAGCTTGCTTTGTTTAATTTTTTTAGTCAAGATAAACCGTAATATAAACTTTGCCTTTTTGTTCCTAATTTAATAGGAAATAGTGAAAACCTAGCTTGTTTTGTTTGCTTTTTTGCTTTGTTTAAATTTTTTTACCGACAAGCTTGCGTTTTTTTACTAATATTTTAATTTACTTAATTAGTTTTTGATGTACTGTGTTCACATATCAAGTTCTTGTATTGTGATTTTTTTATGTTAGTTTTGGAGAGTATTAATGTAAGAACATTATTGTTGGGGAACTTGAATTTTAAATGTGAAAATTATATATATATATATATATATATATATAATAGGTTGAAATATAAAATAAAAAGATTGACAATTTGTGGAGATGATAAACAAGAAAATCACTCATTTTATATAAAGTTTCACAATCAGGAAGTATAAAAAAGGGCCACAGGAAAAAAAAAAGAAAAAGAAGAAGAAAGAAAAAAAAAAGAAAAAAAGAAAAAAGGGACCCTCCTGTGGTGCTTGTTTGAGGAAGTGCCACAGGAGGGGGGTCTCCTGTGGCTCTTGCTGATGTAAGCGCCACAGTAGGACCCCCCTCCTGTAGCACTTCCTCAAATAAGCGCCACAGGAGGGTATTTTTTTTTAAAAAAAAATTTAAAATGTTGTGGCGCTTGGAAGCGCCACAGCTTTTTTAGTGGCGTCCAGATATGTGGCACTTCTCTAGCGCCACAGTTAATGCAATTATAAGAGCCACAACTTTACTTTTTTGTAATAGTGTCTCCTCTATTTCTTTTCACCCCCTTTTCTCTCTCATTTTCTCTCATCTATGAAGTTTTCCTAAAGAGCTGAAGAGCTAAGCAAGCTGATCAAATATGGTAATTTTTTTTTTAAATCTTTGATTTCAAAATTTTATTTTTTCCTTCTTATAATATGTGTACTAATTATTTTTTCTTCTTCTCCAGAAATTTAAGGACTTTTCCCCAATATTTTCAACATTCATTCCATAATCATTAGAGCCGGGAATACGGGCCGAGCCCGTCGGGCCGGCCCGTTTAGGCTCTAGCCCTTCAAGGGCCGGGCTTATGATTTAGAGGCTAAAAAGAGAAGCAGGGCCGGCCCTGAAGCCCTGAGGGTCGACCCTTTTAGGCCCGTTTAATATTTTTTTAAAATAAATTAATAAATAAAATATCATTATATCAAATTATCAATATGAGAAACACCTAAGTACCCAATAAAGTATTAATAATAGGAAAAAATTTATTAATTGGTTTGATTTATTTTATTTTCTACAATGATTTATTAATTTAAACTTTAAAAAATAGGCTAATTTGGACATTAGATGATTATTTTAACTTAAAATTTATGAGTTTTAAAAATAATGTATCTCAATTTAAAGCAAAATAATAAATAAATTGTAAAACTTGAAAAAGAAATTTTTTTGAATTAAAATGAGTTTAAGCCCGTTTAGGCCCGAGCCCGTGAAGGGCCAGCCCTGTAGGGCCGATGGCCTAAAAAATATTGTACTTTTTAGCCAATGGGCCTAAACGGGCCGACCCGTTTAGGCTCGAGCCCGTGAAGGGCTGGCCCTGTAGGGCCGGGCCGGCCCGTATTCCCGGCTCTAATAATCATCAACATTCCTTTCATAATCAAATAACATCTAGTGGACAACATAATAAGTCTTTATTACATTTACATTTTCAATATTAAACCTACATAATATTTATACTAATTTAACTTAATTTAATCATTCTTCTAAAATATTAACTACTATCTTTTAAATTGTTACTTAAATAATAAAACATTCAACATAATATTATAGCAATGGACTCAAATTGTAATTTTTTTACAATATTTTGTAGTGGTTCTAAACCGCTACAAATTTCAATCCAAATTTAGATTAAATTTTTGGTGCAATTTTTAAAATTTTATCCAATATTAGTAGCGGTTTCATAACTGTTACAACTATTTTGGTTTCAATTTTTTTCAAATTGCTGGATGTACTTAATAGCAGTTTTAATGTTGGTGCCAAATTTTCAATTTTCATTTCCCGCCACGCCAAAATTTTGCACCAACATTTGTAGCCTTTTTAAAACCACTACAAACTTCTCTGATAATGTGTTATTTATATATGCATCTTGTAGAGGTGTGACAAAACCTCTACCAATATAATAGCAGTTCTTTTACATGAGTAGCGGTTCTACAATTCTAACCAACCGCTATAAATCCTTTTGCAACAGTATATTTTGGAGCGGATTTTATAACTGCTATTATTGTCGTTTGTAGCGGTTAAAATCACTACAAATATACCATTTTAACTGTTACAAAGCAACAGTATTTTTTGTGGAGAAATAAAGATATCTTGTACAAAAGAGGGTAGGAAGGGTTGACAACCAAAAGAAAAAAGATGGTAGGAATTGAAGCACCTAGTTTAGCAGAATTTACCTCTTCTAGTTTAATCTCAATAATATCTTAGAATTATATTTACCAATATCAATTTATATAATTTAAAAATTATAAAAATTCACATTAATTATTGACATTTAGTTTTAATATGTATGTATGTATGTATGTATGTATGTATGTATGTATGTATGTATGTATGTATGTATGTATGTATGTATGTATGTATGTATGTATGTATGTATGTATGTATGTATGTATGTATGTATGTATGTATGTATGTATGTATGTATGTATGTATGCAATACTTCACAAATTACAATGATATTATTTGTTTTAAACTTTATGAAATGGATAGAGATGCATCTCGTTACTGAACAAATTACTTCATGCATAAATTTTAAAACTAATATATTAATTAAAATTAAAAAATATATAAAATTTGCATCGTAATTAGATCTATATATTTTAGAGTACGATCTTACTAATCAGTCGTTCCGTCTTGTTGATTAATTTATAGGAGAATGACAAAAAAATATCATTTAAACTTTAAAATCTCAAATTAGTCATTTAACAAGGATTTGCATTGTCAATCCAATTACTATTCTTATCAATCCAATTACTATTCTTGTCAGCAGGATTTTAAAATTTAAATGATATTTTTCTATCATTTTCCCCTAATTTATTCGGTTGCTAGCATCTCATCATTATATGAGTGACTTTATCATTTTATTTTATATTATATTATATTAGCACAAGCCCCAAGCCAGTCAATTATTCTTTAAATGTGTGATGTGAAATCATGTTTCTCTTTGAACAAAAAAACAATGTTTCTTATTTTGAACAAAAAAAGAAAAAAACATCATGTTTCTCAGTCATCCTAGCACTTTTCTTCCGCTTTTTGATCTAAACAATCAAATAATCCAGGAGTTTCCAGGCATGAGACGTTTCGTTGAAATTCTAGCTAGGTCTGTTAATTTTTAATTAGTTAATCAGTTTAAGTAATAGATAAATAAATAAATAAATCATCTGCATGTTAATGTATCGGTTGTGCACTATTTTACATGGCATAAAAAAATGGACCGAACTGACCGGAAAACCGGTGAACTGGTCTCCAGTTTGGCCCGATTCACTGCTTGAGAGGGAGAGAGAGTTGACTTGATACAAAACCGGTCAAAACCAGAAAAACATGCGGGTTGACTAATTCAACCGGTTTGCTATTTTTTCTTGTTTTTTTTTTAAAAATGAGATATCTGGTTCAACAAAGAGGTTGAAAAAGAAAGAAAATCATAGATCTAAACCAATATACATACAATATATAATATTTTAATAAATTATAAGAATAAATTTTAATTTCAAGGCCACGAAAATTTGAAAAAAAAAATAAAGGCAAAAATATTATATATTATATACATATAATATATAATATTTTAATCAATTAATTTGATATGATTCAAGTAATCAAATATAACATAATCAATTAATTTTATCTATAGAAATTTAAAAATATATTAATATATATATTATTGCTAATAAATTGTAATATTTTAATATGACCAATTCGACCATCGGTTTGACCCCGATTGACCCATTAACCCTTGAACCTGTTCTGTGACCGGTTTATTGCTCGGTCTAATTTTTTGTTCCTTGTTATTTTACTAACATAGAGTTGGTTTAGTAATATAAGGCCGTATTGGATCCTTTAGGTCTTGAATTCGAGTTCTAGAGGAAACACTTGTGTTGAAACAAGCAGTTACAAACTCTGAATTGGATGCCGGATCATATTATCAAAAAAAAAAAAAAAAAAAGACTGTGCATTATTTTTTTTAGTGGTGATGAAATGATAATAATTCATAGATTCAGGATACTTTTCCATTAGAAATAAACTATTTAATCTATTAATTTTTTTGCCAACAATATTGTTAATCTATTTTTAACATAATAGATCAAATAGTTTTAAAAAGGGAAAGACCGAAAAGTGATTCCAATATTCACAATATTAAAGAAGTGTTAGGTTTATTTTGTCTTTTTAAAAATTAAAAAAAATAACACAAGTGCCCTCACACTTTTGTCCTCGCAAAGTAACCCCATCCGCCGGCAAAAGAAAATCAAAATGGCCGTACTGAATCTCAACCTCTGTCTTCCCCCTAAACATCATATGAGAAGGGTTGTCTCGGCATTTATACTCAGTGGTATTTTTTCCTGAAGGATTTCAGGCGTACCTGGAATTTGTTGACTCACTAAGTACCCACACGAGATTAGAGCACTGATATGAACTTTGATCACATTCATACGGTAAATTCACCATTGGAGAAGAAGAGGAATAGAGAGAGAGGCTTTTGAAAGTTTTTCTTAGAAAAATTTCAACTAACTCCCACCAAGTGATATAACCCCATATATCATATATGAGAGTTATTTTGATTTAAATTTCAAATCACAAAGATAAAACTTCTTTTTCAGACCCATATTTTCCCATAATTTTATAATAACCTCCAGTGAACTGGGTTTGGGCATTAATCCATTAAGGGTGGACCAGACATATTTCAACACTTCCTATCTCCTTCCCCATGCATCTTGCAATTACCATTGTTGGTTTTGGTTATTCTGATTCTGACGTTCCTATAGATGCGTTCAATGTATACATCACCATCGTTGCTAAATACTGAGTGGATAATTTGGAGATTTTGCTTTTGAATTCGCAAGTGTGGTCCTTGCAAAGTGATTGCTCCCAAATTTCAAGAATTGCCTGGGAAGTGTACTGATGTTGTCTTCTTAAACCTTGATTGTAACCAAAAAAACTAGGTGAGCGTGTGTTAGCTGGTTTTCTTTTGCTCATTGCTTATTGCTAAGCGCGAGGTTAAATAAATCTGTTGTCTTCCTAGATTTTTTATGGCTGGCATTATATATATTTTGATGGTTTATTGATGGCAGCCCTTGGCAAAAGAGCTTGGAATTAGAGTGGTTCCAACTTTCAAAATTCTCAAGGACAGCAAGGTTGTTAAAGAAGTCATTGGGCCAAATTTGATGATTTAGTCTTTGCCAGCGAGAGTGTTAGATGGAGCCAAAATTTGGATCTGTAAAAATATTAAGTATTCACGCAATTGAAAGTTGAAGGAAAGTCGAAGAAACCTGACTCAAGAGTAGGAATTAATACCTTGTTATTGTGGTAAGCGGTGAATTTCTAATTAGAATTTGTGAATATCTTATCAAAACTAGTAAAAACCTTGATTATTTGAACTTTTTAAGTCTTTATCAGAAGTGAGAATACCTTGCTATTATAGCAAGTGATGAATTTTGAAATGGAATTTGTAAAAATCTTATCAGAACTTATTAAAATCTTATATGATGAATTTGTGAAACCCTTATCAAAAGTGTGAATTAATACAACGATTGTAGCAACTGGTGATTTTTGAATTTAAATTTTTTAAAATGTTATATGAAGTTGTTAAACCCTTATATGAACCTGTTAAACTCCTACAAAATTAGGAACCTTGCTATTATAACAAGTGGTGAATTTTGAATTAAAATTTCTGAAAATCTCAAGGAACAAAAAATCGGACCGGGCAATAAACCGGTCATGGCATATGTTCAAAAGTTAATGGGTCAACCGGGATCTAATCGGTGATCGAACCGGTCATATTAAAATATTACAATTTATTAGTGACAATATATATATATATATATATATTTTTTTTTTTTCAAACTTCTATAGATAAAAATGAAGATCTTTAGAAAAAATGGTTAAAATCTATTAGTATTAGTTATGATACCTATACTTATGCAATAATATTTCCTTTCCTATATTTATTATATCCTTTTAAATAATTTTTTCATCATCTTCTTTGTTTTTAGATTTATTCTTTCTTTACCCACTTTTCTCTTCATCTTGGCCTTCAACCTTCATTTTTCCCTAAAAAATAGCGCGAGATAATAGTTGAAAAAAAAATTAAAAGAAAACTGGTCCAACTAGTAAACCACCGGTTTTGACCGGTTCAACCGGTTTCTGACTGGTTCATGGTCTGATGACTGAATCAAACTGAACCACTGACTGGTTACAGGTTCAACCGGTTGAACTGGCTGGTCTAGTCCGATTTTTTGTACCATGGAAAATTTTATCAAAAGTGGGAACCTTGCTATTGTAAAAATCTTATTAGAATTTGTTAAAAACCTCATCTAACTTGTTAAACTATTATAAACAATGGAAGCACGTTTTTTAAACTCAGAGAGACATTTTGATAATTTCCATTTAATTTTAAAAAGGACAAATAAGACCCTCACATCTTTTTGGCATTATGAATTTGGTACACCTTTTTGTCCTTTAGTATTTTCAAGTTCTTTTTCAAGAATTTTCCCAAAAAATTATTAAGAAGAATACAAAATAAATAGGTTTATTAGGATTTATTATAGGTTAGAATAGTGACCATATTAAACACAAATGCCCTTACTTATAAAATACAAGTGACTATAATTTTTTTGGATTGATTTGATCAAGGGTTCTACTTTTGAGGTTTAGAGTATAAAAGATTTTTATCATTTTTAATAAGTAGGTGAGACCACTTACCACCCTAAGGAATATCTTGTTGTGAAAATCGTGGATAATTTTACCAATGAATACAATAAATTAGAGTAATAGAAACTCAAATATACAGTACTGCATTCAGAAAAAGGTAAAGAATCCAAATATAAACAATAATTAACTAATATAAAATATGCAAATTAAAATGTAATAATTAAGCCAATAATAATTAATACTCCCTCTAGTTCTTTATATACATATGCTTTCATGTTCATGGACACATACATATAGCAGAAGTTAGAAGTCATATTCAGGACTGATTAAAACCTAAATTCTCTGATACCACTATAGGATTTCGGGCGTACCTGGAATCCGTTGACTCACTGAGTACCCATACGAGATCGGAGCACCGATTCGGACTTTGATCACGTTATATGGCAGATTCACCATTGGAGAAGAGGACCTAGGGAGAGAGGAGTTTTTGGAAGTTTTCTTCCGATATTGTTCACTGTCTCACCAAACTGATAATAACCCCTTATAATACGTATGGGAGTTATTATGGTTTGAAATTCAAATCATAAGGATAAAACTCCTTAATTGAACCCATACTTTTCCATAATTTTATAATAGCCCCAATTGAATTGGGCTTGGGCCAGATCCACCAAGGGTGGACCAGGCATATTCCAACATCTCCCACTCACACTTGGTGGATCAAATGTTAAGGGTCATATCTCTTTCTCTTCCATCCTTCTGTCATACTAGGTGCTCTGCCGTAACCGCGTGGGCATGATGTCTCCATTTGGGTGTCTTGTATTAGGAATCCCTTTCACAGAGACTAACACAAAAACAACCTTGTAGTGTAGCTTGGTCATATTTAATATAATGCCTCCGATGTCCTAGATTTTAACTCGTATATACTTTCTCCATGGCCAATCTAATCCCTCTTGAGTCAAGATAAAACTCAGATGGTCTTTCTCATATGCATAGTATCCACACTTATGAAATTACCCAAGTAACATTATAAGGGACCGGTCTCAGACACAAGCATAAGTGTGTATATTCCAAGTAATCTTTCTTTCGCCTATATATCATTTCAATATGAATCAACCATTTTCTTAACATAATGCCTTTAGATCGTATCGATCATGATCATAGGAAAAAATGCTAAAGTAGCAGACGTCAAAACATATCTCCATCATATTGTCAAAGTCAGAGGACATCATAAAAGGGTAAACCTTTCCGGGACTCACACAACAATGAAGCAGGGATCTTTTCACTTGCTTCCCGTTTGCGGTTCTCTAGCACATGCGGTATGAATCACATGCTACGATGTTACTCTTGTACTATAAGAGCGTATGTCGTTTTAATCTTATCATTAACACCGTACAGAATAAAGTTTAGACACACACAGTATTTAAACCAAAATTCTTCAGCTTTACTCACATGACGTCAATTTGAAGAATTTGTTGTCTGGCTACAGGTATCATAGACGTGGGTTTCCATGATTCGATCCATATTTATAATTACAGATCTCATCCTGACTAAATGCACTACTAAGACGAGGCGACATTTAGTTTTGTGTTTCTTCTCTACCATATAAGCTCTCTCACTGCTTTATTGGTGAACACTTATGTCTCATCTTCGCACACTCCTTCTCAGCGTCAAAGGTGGTCGCTTGTGTAAGAAAGCTAACCTCATCAACCTGTACAACATACTAGACATTGTATACTTTCGCATACATATGAAAAAACCATAATGAAGTATTTATACTTCACTTCCTATGCATGCCAAAGGACTCATTATGCTCTTCATGTATTTCCTTGGCCACCTGCTCAGTTAGGGGACTTTACATAGGAATGTGTTGTTCAACAATAACTTTATGTGCTATAGCATTTCTAACAAGAATCACATCTTCGTGTTTAGTCTTGATATGATACTTAGGGTCTTTTATGTAGGCAATGGCTATAGTGTTTTTACAATACATTAACACTAGATTTAAAATTCTTACTTTCAAATCATAGATATTTTCCCAAACATCATCAGCCATATAGCCACATGTACTGACATAGTACATTAATATGCGCATGATTATTATATGCCCTAAAAAGTATCTTAAGACCTTCTGTGAAGACATTCCATGTCTCTCACAATGGTTAGACTAGTACCAACATACAAGTCTTATCATAAAATAGATATCTGGTCTTGTACACATCACTGCATACATAAGACTACCAACAGCGTTTGCATGGAAACTTTTTTTTATGTTGATTTAGTTCAGGGACAAAATCAAAACTCAAAAAATCATTACTGAAGCCACTGGGGTATCTATGGGTTTGCATTAACTCATAGAAATTTCTCAAGGATCTCTTAATATAATTGTCATTGCAAATAGATTTCATCATCCATATCACCACTTAAAGGTGTAGGTTTTACATCCTCTTGATGTATTACTAAATCTAAATAGTAAATTGTTGTCAGAATAAGTCTGATTAAAAATGCACAACAGGTAAGATGAAAGCCTTCCTGTTATGCTTACCCCTTTGCAATCAATTGAGTATTTGCTAAATCTTAACCATGACTCTTTTTCAATGAATCATCACTTCCATTGCTTTCTTCCATTTTGCCTTTACAGGAATCTTGTATAGAACATGACTCTATCTTCTAGAGCAGCCATGAATTCCTTTCTCAATTACTCCTTTTTATTTGGAGCTTCCTACTCTTCTTTTCTAGGTCTCTTTATTGACCCTTCAAAACTCCCACTCACAAGGACTATTAAAAATTGCTGGCTGGTTTTATACTGTCTCATCTATATGTCTTGTAAAGAGACACATGGTCATCATTTTCGCTTTATTTGAAAATTAATGCATAATAAATGTGGTAGCTTTCAGTTCTTTTCACTTATGAAAAAATGAAGTCAGTCACAATTCCATCTTTTCACTTAAAAAAAATGAAGACATCACTCTTATGAGCTCCCACTTACAATCACAATAGGAATGCGCAATTGACCCTTATGGTTTGCACTCTTATGATCTGTGGAAAATAAAATCAAATTCGCACTTGACCATAATTCATAGAGTGTAGAAGTGACCACTTTAGAGAGCACATGGTTAAGTTCAATACCACACACACTTGATGAAAACAAATAAGTGTACTAATCCACCAAAAGTGAAGCTTAATACTCTCCCACTCACATTTGGTGGGCTACCTTGAACCATCATAACCATATCTCATAATGCTTCATTACACTTTTCAGTAAACTCCATCTGGTGGTGGAGTGTATCAGATAACTAGCTATCTAGCTATCTTTCTTCTATCACAGAGTTCATTTAATCATTCACAACCTTGATTAGCTTATACATAGGATTTCTAAACTTCTATTGATTCAATTGATTTTGCAACATATCAATTTACAGTCCAAAAAAAACTTAAACTTCAGATTTACGTGAAATTAAACATGTACGATCATATTGTGAATAATCCTCAACAAGAGTAATAAAATGTTCAGCTCTGTGCCTTGCCCTCATACTCAGTACCAATTTATCATAGTAGAATAATTTCAATGGAAATACGGTCATTTTTCCTTTACTATAAATCTTTTCGTGTTGCTTTACTTGCTAGACTATCACAATGACATTTGCATGACACATAATCAAGTCAATACTTGAATCACAAAAGGTGGTAAAGCAATTAAGCATAAAGATTCACCAACAATGCTCAACTCAAAGAAATCTCATGAGAGGAAAACTGAATCAAAATTATATACGTTCCACAAAATCATGAAAGTTTAAAACAGTTGAACCCTTAATCTTGACGGCATGAGACAACAACTCAATCTCATTTGAACCAGTGCATGAAGCACATCACAGAGAATTAATGTCGTTCCACTACATAAAGTAGACTTGTAGGTGCTTATATCTTTTACTTCAACCCTCATGTCGCTACCAACGCTAAGCTTCTGGCTTAGATGTGACAATAGAGAATGTTCTGTAAAGAATTTCAATCCCTATCGTCATGATTTATGGAGCTTGTGTCCTTTTTGCATTCCTCTTATTTGGAATAATTCTCTACAAAATGGACTTTTCTTTAGCAGGAAAAGCATTTAACCTCACTTAGGTTAGACTTCTGCTGGGAGAAATTATTACCCTTCTTTGAACTTAGGGTCGTCCTTCTATCTCTTTCCTGGAATCTCTTACCCTTCCCTAATGTTGGGTTTAGAGTGTGGAGGACTTGGCCTCTCCTATAGGGTATGTTTGTCCAGAGGATTTATAAACCTCTAGACATTCATTTCTAAGCCCCAAGTACTTTAATACATCATTGAAAGTAATAATGTTTTTGCTATGGGTTATACTTAACTTTCAAGAGCTCCCACCTAGAAAGGAGCGTCTTGATGAACAAACTGAACTTGTTCGTTAAACAATATGTGTTCAGCTTCTCTTAGTTTCCTTATTAAGTTGGTCATCTCATGTAGATATTGTCTCTTAAGAGGTGATTGAAGTACCTCAAGAGATCATCTTTGAATGTAATTCACATGGCATTGCTGTTGGATTTCTTTCACATTTGCACATGCATTTGTCAAGTATAGCATATGCACGGCATTTAATGTTATGAAGTTTCCCTTATCACGGCCATGTCGGTCTCATAACCTCTTATTTGCTGAGTAAATCCTCAGTTTTAGTTCCATTTGACCCAAATCAATGGCTTTTCAACATCTTTTATTTATATGAAACCTTTCAATGTCAGATGTCAGATATCACAATTGTCCCCATTTAGCTTATTAATTAACTTTCTTGTTCTTGGTAGCCTCCCTTAGCTTAATCACTTAAATCATTCCACTTATAGGGTAATTCACAATTGATTTAAACCAAGAATATTTTTTTTATAGCACATTTAAGTATACAATGTCATGTACTTATATTATTCTTGACTAGAAAGGTAATAACAGCATTGGGTCTATGATCAGGAGAATACGTTTGTATCTCCCATCACACAGATTCCAACAATGCCATTATCATCTATCAAGAATTTCATACAAGTACTTCACATAAGATGTTCAATTATGACTTTAAGAAGGCTCAATTTCCGAAAGCTCCCACTTAGATAGAGCATATTATTTTCTTAGAAGACTCATTTTCCAAGAGCTTTCACTCATAAAGAGTGTTTGACATTTACTTCTTCATGTCTCTTAGAGCATTATTATTATGTTGATAATGTCTTATTATCAGGGAATTTTGGGACAATTCAATAATTTTTTTTAGTTTCATATTCATCTCAATTCTTCATTCTAAATCTTCAGCCAAACAAATCTTTAAGGGGAGAATTTTATTTATTTCTCAAACCCAATTTGATAAGGTTCACAATAACCACTATTTTCTAAGGCTAGAAGAATTTTATGTCCCATGTTGTTTTAATCATCTTCCAAAGTTTCTCTATCACATTGAGGAGATGTTTCAAATGTCTTATGCAATTTGAATTGTTTCATTCTAGAAACATTACATATTTGCTCTTAAGTCTTTTATGATTTCTAATGTTGGTGGTTGGACTGGGCTCAAAGCTCATTTTCACTCATGAAATGGGCTTTACTTTCTGAGGTTCATCACTTGCCTGAATCTGGCATTAGGGAGCTTCTCCTTTTGAGATTCCCTTTCACTATGATTTGATACTTTCTCTTTTAGTATAAAATCCTTACTTTTACCTCTGTGAGGTTTCCTCATATATGAATCTTGACATTCACCTTCTTAAGATTCATGAGATTCAGGTTTATTTTTAAGTTTATCTTCTGAATTTCTTTTCGGTCACACGTTTTATTCAATTTCAGGTTCTAATGAACCTTAGTTTGAATCATTTTCCTCTTGAAAACTCTCTTTAGGATCTTCTCCTTCTAGGTTATATTTCAAGGCTCAATTTTAAATGAGTAAACCCCTCTTCCATCTATCACTTAGAGCCTCACATTACTCTAAGTAATTTACGCTTGAATCATTATATAGAGATAACATCAAATAATTTTCACCTTCTCAAATCCACTACAAAATGTGATTTAGTGCTTTTTGAACTCCCCAAATTCATATTTATCTCAAATAAAATAAAAATGAATTATTAAAAATATTTCAGGATTTTTAAACTCATAAAAAATCATTCAAGATAGCACTAAATGCCTCTAAAATAGATTCAAATATATTCAAAAAAAATTATGAATACATATCAACATGAAGATCTTGAATTTAGGGATTTTTAGAAACAAACCACGTCTGAATCGGAGCTCAAACGCGCCTTCACGCGTCCCTAGAAGGAGGAGAAAGCGGAAATTCTGGAAAAAATCGAAAAATGTGTCAAATCCCACTCTCGCAATTGGCGCGTGTTATGCACGCACCACCACAGGGTTTCCTAAATGTGGCACACGCCATCTTTTTGGACTCCACGCGCCGTCTGCTATCGGTCTTTGTCTGCCACGTGTCAAACGTGAATGCCACGTGGCCATACGCGCCACATGGCATTTCTGTCCATTTAATTTTTTTTGGTTGGCGGATCGGGTCGGACTATTTACCCGAACCGCCCACCCAGTTCCCCTTTAACCCGTTTTTTTTTTGGTTTGGGTTGGGCTAAATTCGGCCCAGTCCTTTTTTTTTTTTGTGTTTTGGATCGGGTTGGGTCCCGACCCACTTCCCCGATCCGTTTTTTTAATGCGTCAAAACGACGCCGTTTAGATGGTCTGGAGGTTGTCTTCAACCTCCAATCGGGTCGACCCGGACCCGGTTTCAGGATCGGGTCGGGTCCGTCGACCTGGTACCTTCTCTCCACCGTAACTTTGCCTTCCGACGTCCGTTTTTGCATTCTTGGTGTCCATTTTCATCATTTTTTCGTGATCTACACAATGGGAATATTTTCAAATCCTAAATCACTCTTTTTATGATGACCCGATTTGAAATTCCATTTTTTTTCGTTTGGTTTCTTCGGTTCTTCGTTTTATTCCGTTCAATCCAATAATGATGTGTATTATGAGGATTTTGTAATACACTTGTACTCATAGGACCAAATCTTAAACACATAACAGGAATAAAGAAAAAAACGAATCCACAGTATATCACCGAAAGAAAAAAAAAAGGAAGAAACGATGCATAACGCAGACATATATAATTTTGTTCAAACATATGAACAGAAATCTAATATAGATATTCATTTATCCATATACAGAGAATTTTCTGTAGGAAGATTTCTATATATTTATGAACAAAAAATAGACGGAGAAATTTTTTTTATATACATATGCTTTCATGTTCACGGACACACATGTATAGTAGAAGTTAGAAGTCATATTCAGGACTGATTAAAACCTAAATTCTCTGATACCACTGTAGGATTTCGGGCGTACCTGGAATCCGTTGACTCACTGAGTACCCACACGAGATCGGAGCACCGATTTGGACTCTGATCACGTTATACGACAGATTCACCATTGGAGAAGGGGACCCAGGGAGAGAGGAGTTTTTGGAAGTTTTCTTCCGATATTGTTCACTGTCTCACCAAACTGATAATAACCCCTTATAATACATATGAGAGTTATTATGATTTGACCCATACTTTTCCATAATTTTATGATAGCCCCAATTGAATTGGGCTTGGGCCTGATCCACTTAGGGTGGACCAGGCATATTCCAACAATATATTTAGAAAGTTAATCTTGATCTTAAATATAAGTCACATTTCTCATACTTGTTAGTCTTTTCCTAATTTATTCTCATTGATGTTTTCTCAACAATAATAAAAAAGGAGAGGAAATTAAGAAAGATGACTAGAGTATTTTAGAAATCAGCGTATGGAATAAGATGTAATACAACTCATCAAAATAATGACCAATACAATACATTAAAACCATCACATTGAAAATGACACGTCATCTCTGCATGAGTTTGGAAGTAATTTGTATTGATCTTTCCCGAAGAAAAAGGTTTTGAAACTGGTTCCCATCATGCATCATATTAATAGCGCCAATTACAGACATCATCCATAAGAATATAAACTTGGCAATACCCAAAATTAGTACTCCCTCCGGTCCTAATTATAAGATAAAGTTGACTTTTTTGGAGAAATTAAGGAAGCCAATTAAATTACTTTAGAGTGTTTATATGTTTAGTATTCTTAGATTATATATTAGTTTATTAGTCAAATTAATTAGTTTGGAGAAAAAAAATAAAAATATAAATACTCTAAGATAATTTAATTGGCTTCCTTAATTTCTCCAAAAAAATAACTTTATCTTATAAATAGGATCGGAGGGAGTATTGTGTAATTGGAACATGGCCAGCCAGAGAAACATTTGATGCCGAGTATTGCCAAATAAACATAACTATGATACATTGCGAAGATAAATAGTAACACGCAAAATGCCAACCAAAAAATTATCATGAAGCAACCTCTCTCTGCTGCCGTCTCTAGTACCACTTTACCTGTCCAAAATATTTTTTAAAATGTACCCTATCCTGTCTTTCTTATTTATAAGCAATATTATCTCTTATGGGCTTTGTCTTATATATAAGGACCAATTTTACTTTGTCAAAAAATAAATGCATTTTTTCCATTTTTATCCCTAATTAATTACATGTTCCTCTCATATTTTTTCCTCATTCTCTCTCATTCACCATCTTCATAAATAAGGGAATGTTTGGTTATATCTCTTACATATTTTTTAACTGAATTTAAAAGTCAATTAGTTTTGTGTAATTTGTGTAGTTGTTGCTTATAAAAAGGATAAGAGAGAGTTTAAGAGTTAGTTAATTTGTTTTTAAGAAAGCAAGGAAGCTAAATAAATTAGCTTAAAGTATATATATATATATATATTGATATCACATAGAGAAAAGACAAAGTAATTCATTCACAAAAACGGCAAATAGTAGTAGGGTAAACCACTTATATGCTCTCTGCCCATCCATATCATTGCTAATTCTCTCTCTTCTACCTAACTCTAGGGCTGATACTCTTATTTTCTCATAGATTATTTACTATAAAGCCCCTCACTAGAGAATATATATATATATATATATATATATATATATATATATATAAATCACTCCCCCTTTAAAAAGAATCCTTGTCCACAAGGATTTCATTGTAGGAACTGCAACAGTGGAAAAATCAGGGAATTGTTGTTGAATGACAGAGAGGTCCTCCCAAGTAGCATCCTTTATTTGAGTGAACTTCCACTGGATTAGCACTTGAGTGACCGGAAGGTTGTGGTGTTGAACAAGTTTACGCCCTAGGATAGCCTCTGGTTCAAGAGTAAATTGTCCTTGATCATCCATTGGAGGTAAGGACTGAGTAATAGCAGTTGAAGGTCCAATATGTCTCTTGAGAAGAGAGACATGTGAAATGCCGGATATACCGGAGTCTCTTGAGGAAGTTCAAGTTCATAAGCAACAACCCCAATTTTTTTTAAGACCTAGAACTATTCGAAGTAGTGTGCAACAAGTTTGTGAAGGGAAGAATTATCACTACTATAGAAGACACTTTTAATGTCCTTTTTATACCCTTTAGACGACTGTTTTCAGGGAAACATTTATGTGAGTGTCATTGAAAGTTCAAGAAAAGACGATTGTTGTAAAATAGTCTTGATAAGAGATTTACAATTATTGTTTTTAAAGAACATTTGTTGTTAGTCTTGAGATACAACGACTGTTTTACTAAAAATAATTATTGTATCTTTGAGATACAACAGTTACAATGACTATTCAAGGGAAACAGTCGTTGTAACTATATTTTTTTAATATAAATTTTACTCCTTACAATCACCAATGCCATTAGAAAACCATCAACCCAAACAATTATATTTTGAATCTTCAAAGTTCTATCATGACATATCACGCATATATCATCATAACATCATTTTAATGTTCAAACTTTAACTTACAATGTAAATCATGACAATCATATGCCTAAAGAGATGACACACTTCCATGAAATCTCTATGCTTCGTCATCATTTTACAAAGTGTTCTCTATAAATCATAATGTCTTAACAAATTCAAAGTACTCATAAATAAGAAATTATGAAAGTAACAAGAGGAAAAGTATTCAAATATGCAAACTTAATTTAGTACTATACTTACAAAACCATTGCACTATGTAAAAACACCTCTACACATCATCACCCTCTATGTGTTGTAGAAGATGGTCTGACAAAAGGTCGCAGATCAAATGAATATCTTCGATTGTGTATGAGTCTTGATTACCAAAAATATGTGCACAAAATAGAGAATATGTTAACATAAATCAATCAATTGAATGAATAACTAACAATCCAATTACAAGAACATAAATGAAATTCAGTTGAGAATCAAGAAATGATCACTTGTTCAAAATTGGTAGTAAGGCCACTAAAAATGATGTAATAAATATATAATAAAACATAGAAGCCGCACTCAGTTTTTCTTGATTGGTGAGGGCATTATACATCAAAAGCAAATGGTAAAAAAGAATAAAGACATATATAAAGCAATATTCAATTGAAGAACTTGAATTTAAACAACTTACCTTTGGCTAGAACTACTTTGCCAGATCACTTTTACCTTCGTGCTTCCCACCCATTATATAAAATGTCTTCAGTGCACTGTAATTAAAATGAAAAACAAAAGATATTAAAACAATTTACTAAAATAAAAAGTCAACGATTGAAAAACAAATTAACTTATGTGTTAAAAATGGTTTTGATGTCTCCGTCTGGCTTGCGACCCAATGAGTCAAACCAAAAGATGACGTTGATGATGTAATACCCTAAATTTCGGGATTTGAGGCTAGTGAATAAGCCTGAAATAAGTGGACTGCCAAGCCTCGATTTAACAGGAGCCCCAAATTTATTCCTTACTATTTCTTATATCTTTGGGGTATTAAAGAAAGTGAAATGGTGAATTTTAGAGAATGTGATTATGCTTCTATTGAAATTTCCTACGAGATAGTGAGATTGTCTTGGGATTTTGGATGACCAAATGATGTCCAAAAATTATGAAATTTTACAGGGTGAAATTAGACATACATGGCGTTAATTTGATTGGTATTATAATCCATTTTGACAAGTGGATTGAGAGTTATGAAATTTTGAAGTTAGCCCAAAAAATCTAGAAGTCTTTGGAGCAGCAGTCAAAGAAATGAAATCTGGGAATGATATGCTTTCAACTGATAAAGTCCATATTTTTCTTTGAAACTAGACTCAATAAGGGTTCTATACCCTTTAGAATCACTCCAAAATGATGTTTAAAAATTTAGTTATGATTTTTCAAAGTTAGGGAAAAAAATCTACCAGAATTGGCATTATTCCGAAAATTGAAAATAAAATGTGTTGGCAATTATGTAAATTGTGGAATTAAAGATGCTAAGTGTCATTATCATATGAAGAGGGGAGTAGGTTATGATTTATGAAGATGAGCACATGTCCAATTGCATTAAAATAATGCTACATGAACATAGCAATCATGATTGATGATGGTAAGGATTTATCTTGAGTGTAAGGGTGTGACAGATGAAGGACAAGCAACATAAAGACTCCAATGATAACTATATTAATATATGTAGATTAAAATGAGGTTAGATAACATGATACTTTTTAGCAAAGTGAATATGTATAAATATATAAAATTAAGTTTACTTGCCTTTCAACAATTGGTGTTAGATAGCAAGGCAGCTGAGTCTATCCTATTGTATAGCTGCCATAACTTATCCGATCTTCCAACCTACTATTATTATGCCTTGACAGATTGACAGGACATAAGAAGCCATATGAAATGTCAAACTCTCTTTCGACACATATTTTGTGGAAGCAGCTACCACATAAATGAAATGAGAAATGACTTAGTAAACGTAGAAACCTAAAACTCCTAAATATCAGTGCATTAATTAAAGTTAAGAATTAAAAATAAACTCACATGATTGCAAATGTGACCTATCCTACCTGCAAAGATAGGAACTCTTTGTTATCAATTCTAAAATTATATGAGATTGCATGACCCACAATCCCACAAGGCATCCATAAGTCGACCTTGTTAATTTTTTATGAATATTTGTAGTTGTTCCAATAAGGGAAATTTTGTCTCTTCTTCTTCAAAGATGAAAGATTATAAGTAGGATGTCAAGAATCAAGTAACAGTAAGGTGTTTCCTATCATTGGAGGGGTTGTTGCAGTCTGAACAAGATGAAAGATCCTATTGCCTAACCTAGTTTGGCAAACTCTTTATCAAGAAACGGGACATCAACACCTTCCTCCCCCTATCGAACACTTAAGACATTGATCTTACGTTGATCTTCCCGGATTTGGTTATTATGGTGGGTGGTAGCATGTGTGTATACAACAGCATCGGCAACAACACGCAGGTACGAGACATCCAAAATACAAAGTGCAAGGTTCTCCAGGCTCTATTGAAGGACCAGGGTCACCATGTCCAATCTCTGACGAATTGTAACTGCCTTTAGTGATGGGAAATGAAGGGGATTCCTGAGTAATAGAAATGAAAGAATTAATTAAAATAACATCAGGAAAAACTCAATGTTATATTAAATGAAATTATTTACAAACTTGAGATCTAGGCTCCTCGTTACACATCCTAACTTGAATGTGAGACAACACCATCAAATTCATCTCACCACGTAGCTCACACAATAACTCTTCTTTAAGCTCATCTTGAAGTGATTGATGCATTTAAACCTCTACCTCTGCTCGGACTTCCTCTCGAACCCTAGCTACAAACTCCCTACTCAGTTTACTTTGTCTATAAGGTTGTGAACCTCATCCAAAGTATCTTGAGTTACCAACTCCCCTTGGCTCCCCTTTAACTTGACCAGGGTGATCTAGCTTCCCAAGCCCCGTTGCTAAGATGTCCATCCTTCCAGTTTGAATGAAGGAACCCTGGCTGCTCTGCTCTTCAAGTTTATCCTATAGCATAAAATGAATAAGTAAAAAGTAATTACCTGCAATCTTCTAAGGAAAATGCAATACACTTAAAACATACTTGTTATTAAATACTCACAATCCTTTTAGTGACATCAATAATGAATGAATTTATATATTTTTCTCCCTTTATCCTCCCTGCTTTTCATTTTTTTTGTGACGTGGGAGAGGAGGTGACACCTACATGACAATGCTAGGATCTACTTGGGTTGCTTCCTCTAATTTTTTCAATTCAGCATGCATAATCTTTTTTTCTAGCTTCTGATAACCCCCACACGACATGTAATGCGGATAATTGTTTTTAGTTCGTCTCCCTTTGTTTGATTGACTCAATTCCTATATAGATAGAGAATAAAGAAAACTGAGTTAGTGAGGTCAAGTAAGTTCAAGTAAAATGTTTCATACTAAGATGAACAAAATATATATACCAGAAATTTGGGATCCTGGCGCGATGCCACAAATAACCTCCAATCATTTAGAGAAAGAAACAAATACTCTTTACAAGGATCCTCACTGCTCTTTGACCCTTGAATGTACTTGATTATGAGAGTGGACTTGAAATCTTTCCATCATTGACGAACTTCCCCCATCTAATGCTTGTACATTTGCCTCCTGTTGGGGACATATAGGTTTGTTACAAAGCAAAATATATAATTGTTATATATGAACAAATAGAAATAAAGACAGAGATGAAAATAGAACTTTATATACCAAAATTTGTTCCTAAATCATAGCCTTCGTGTCCTTTGAAACTTTCCTCCAGGTAGAAATTTGAATGCTAACTTTGCTCTGAGCCAAAAAACCAATATAGCTAATGAACGTGTCTCCCGATTGGATTCACATCAACATCAAATTCCATGTGAACCCTTTCCTTCTCTTCATCATGGCATTTGACCAACGAGCGTAGCTTGCTTCCTCTAACCTTTTTCTTAACAAGTGAGCCACCTGAGTCACTCGAATCTGTACTTGCCATGTTCCTGCTAAGAAATGAAGGTGAGATATGATAAGTAAATTGCAATTAAATAAATACTTTAAACAATGCAAAAATCTTATTTTATGTGTTTTTCCAAATCCCTTCACAATGATCAATTCTAACTGCATATTCATCACATCTACCAATTGCACTTTAGTTGGTATAGGTGGATTTGTAGTGAAAGAAGGTGTATCGTCAAGATTCAAACTTAGATCACCATCCTTCTGTATTTTACTTTGGAGTACAATAGATAATTTTTCATTTGCCATATCAATGACATAAAACACTTGTTTTACCTAGCTTACTAGAATGAATGAGTCCTCTTTATAACCAACTCTATCAAGATCAATTGAGGTAAATCCAAATTGATCTATTTCAATAGCATTATTGTTAACCAGTTGCATTTAAATATAGGGACTCTCAACTTAGTGTAGCTTATCTCCCATATGTCTTCAATAACTCCATAATAGACCATAGACGCCAATATAGGGTTCTTGTCTTTCAAACTAGAAAAGTGCATTGCTTTGGCTACTACCATCACCCTACTATTTTACATAGTACTTCTATTATCCTGGGTTTTTGCGTAGAAAGAATACCTGTTTCCAAGTTATGACCTTAAAAGAAGCCCCCCAAGCTAACCATTTAATTGTCTCAGACACACTGGTCTCGTGCGATACATTTTCCTTGAACCATTTTATGAAAGTCTTACTTTGCTCATTAGCTATATGCATGTCATTTTTTCTTGGATATATCTCCTTCAAACTCTTTCTGTGTTCGTTTAAGTACAACTGAACTTCTTCCATATTATTCAAGATATACAAGTGCCTTGCAACACCTCTTCACGACACATACTCTTTACTTTTACTATAAAAAAACATTGAATTTTTGATGGAATTTGTCACGAAATCAGCTTTTTCGATAGACTACATTTTCGATAGAATTTCCGACGAAATCCGTTTTGTCACTAATAGGTGCATGACAATAAAATTAATTCCGTTGGAAATTTCCGGTGAAACGGATTCCGTCGGAAGTTCCGACGGAAAGCAAGTTCGTCTGAAATTTCTGATGGAATTCCTTTCCATCGTAAAATTTTTTTTTTTAAAAAATTTCAATTTTTTTTTAAAAAAAATTTCAATTTTTTTTTAATTTCCAAATGCCATGTGTTCCTGTCCCCTAGTTGCCATGTGCCCCTCTCCCCTGACTGCCACGTGTCTCCTTCTCGTGATGCCACATGTCCACGTATCATAATTTCTGCAAGTGCCTCTCTTCCCGTTTGAACCCGCGACCTCAGGCTGTTGACGCCTTCGTGCGTGAGTCTTTGTCAATTGCGCCGAAATGAACCTGTGTCATATTATTACATATTATTATATATATAATATTATCATATATATATATACATACAAATAATTAATTATTAATTAAATATAATATTATTAAAAATAATGAAAATTTTAATAAAAATGTAAAAAATATTTATATATTGAATTAATTTTTTTAATTAAAATTACTTAATATATAATAATTTAATATTATAAATATTATTTTTAATATAAAATTATAAATATAATATTAATAAATAATAATACAATTTTAATAATTAAGGTTAAATATAATTATTTAATAATTAATATTTTAATTTTATAAATAATATTTTTTAAAAAATTAATAATTTTTAATTTTTCCGACGGAAATTCCCTAACAAATTTTTGTTGGAAAAAGTTCCGACGAAATTTTCGTCAGAATTTGCTATGGAAAAAATTCCATAAAAAATTTTGTGGCTAAATTTGCCACGGAAAATTGTGTTGGAAAAATTTTCCATTGAATTTTGGTTGGAATTTGCCAAGAAAAGGATTCCGTCAGAAATCGGGTGTTTTTTGGTAGTGTTTGAGCCCTCGAGTTCCCTTACTTGTACCCTTTTCATGACGAAATTGGGCCTTCGAGCTTGATAGATATTTTTTACAAAAGTCCATAGCGTCTACAATGACATATCTTTCCATAATTGAGGCTTCATGTCGATAAGGATTTTTAGAATACCCTTTTAAGTTCTTCATGTATCGTTCAAAAGGGTACATTAACCTTAGAAAAACTGGGCCGCATTGTCTTACCCTTACCAAAGAAGTATTAAATGCACTATTATATCCAAGAATATGGGAGCAAAATGTATCTCTTGTTGGGAAAGAATAGTATAAACCTCATTTTCCAATTTGTTTAACTTTCCAATATCAATAACTTTACTGCAAATAGCATTAAAGAAACTACACAACTTTGTTATCGTGCTTTCATAATGCCTCTAATGCTACTGGTAATAGTTGTTGCATTAAGATATGGCAATTATGGGACTTAATTTCTACTAACTTGAAATCTTCCATTGACAAGAGCCTACTCACATTAGAAGAATACCCTTATGGCACCTTATTGCCATGCAAACACCTACACAAACTTCTTCTCTTGGCTTTTGATAATGTATGCGCTACTAGCTCCAGATCGTCCTCTTACCATCATCTCTTAGTTTTGGATGTAGCCGTTCTCTTATTCCTATGTCAACCAAGTCTAGACTTGTACTAATTCCATCTTTAGTTTTCCCTGCTATGTGCAAAAGCGTACCAACAAGGCTATACCATACATTTTTCTCAACATGCCTCACATCAATACTGTGTATTACATCAAGACTACACCAATATAGAAGATTAAAGAAAATTGATCTCTTCTTCCATATGTTCTTCTCACCCGTAGTCCTCTGATTCTTACCAAAAGTGACATTGATTCTTTCCACCCGACTATAAACCTCGTCTTCAATTAATGCCTTCAGAGCCATTTCATTCTTCGGCAAACCGTTAAAAGTTTTCTTTAGCCTACGGTACCAATGGAACCGAGGAAGAAATCGTCTATAACCAAGGTAGACCATTTTCCTACCGTGCTTAAGTTGATGGAAGTGTGTGCTTGCTTCACAAATCAGATATGCTTTATGACCATTCACACTATAACCTGACAAGTTCCTGTATGTAGAGAAGTCGTTAATCGTGGTGAAAATCATTGCATGTAGCTTAAAGGACTGTTGGTTATATACATCAAATACATATACGCCATCCGCATTCAACATCTTTAAGTCCTCTATCAAAGGTGACAAGTAGACATCGATATCATTCCCTGGCTGTTTTGGTCTCAAAATAATCATAGAAAGCATCATATACTTGCGTTTTATACACAACCAGGTAGGTCAGTTGTAAATCACTAGCAGAACCGGACATGCTCTATGTGTACTACTAAAAGTACCATAAGGATTGATTTCATTTATGTAAAGCCCAAGTCGAAGGTTTCTTGGTTCACTACCAAATCGGGGATACATTTCATCTATTTTCTTCTATTGTGGAGAGTCAGCCGGGTGTTAAAGGTATTTTCCATCACATATTATGTCATCACAATGCCATCTCAACTTCTTCACTTCTTTTACATTAGTAAACATTCGTTTAAACCACGGAATGATTGGAAGATACCACCAAGCCTTTAAAGGTTTCCTTTTAATTGTCTTATCACCATAGCCAGCACTTTTCTTTACTTTATACCTGGAAGTTTTACATTTCAGATACTTACTTAGTCCTTCATACTCTATTCTATACAATACGCAGTCATTAGGGCAAGCATGTATCTTTTTATACTCCATACCCATCGTAGACAAGATTTTCTTGGCCTCATACATACGATTTGGAAGTACATTATCCTCTAGAAACATATCACACGACAATTCAAGTAACAATATGAAATTACTATTGGTCCACCCACATGTTGCTTTTAAGTTAACTAAGTGCAAAATACCTGACAAGCGTGTATACTTAGTACACCCAAGGTACAAAGGTGTCTTTGCATCACTCCAAACGCTATCATATACACGTGATTGTGCAAAACATTATACCTCAACATCAAGAATCATTTTCTCTATTCTATCATCATCTCCAACATCCAATACTTCCTTCTTGTGGGACGCAAAGCAGTTACTTCCTCACAGTACCATATACACCTTGTGTATCGAAGATTTATTCCATTGCAAAGTAAATAGTTTCTTATATCATCGATATCCCATTGAATCTCATTTAAACACCTCACACATGGACAAAAATACTTCCTATTTTTACTAGGAGCATTCATTTTAGCAAATTCAATAAACTCTTCCACCCCTTTCTCATATTCTTTACTAGTTCTCAAAGCATTCATCCAACGATGATCTATTTTTCTACACTCGCCTTATTCCATTTTCAACAATACTCAATTTTAGACTAATTGTCATTATAATATGAATATGGGTCAAGGAAGGGCATGGCTTACTCATTTTTTTAAAATTTCAGCAGCATTTCCCCTTAAAATTAAGATATCCAAAACTTTGAACATTAACCCAATTAACAAGAACCGAACTCTAACATACAGAGAGGATTTCAACATCGGTTATATATAAAAATAGTCATTGAAATTGAACAAAAATAAGTTTATTTCTCTACCCCATGTTAGAATCCAATTTTTGATGATAACAAAACTGACTATGTGTTTTGATAATTAAATCATGTTTTAAAAGTGTAAACATTGATATAAAATTGTTATCAAATACATTTCACAAAGTCAAGAGAAAGTTGCTGAGAATTTGACTGATGCACTCAAGTGAAGCAGCCTTACTTGAGTGAGGATTAGTTTTGCACTCAAGTCTAGGAAGTGTTGCTCTGAAAGTGTCTTACAATAGCTACTAGATAGTGGAATATTTCAGCAACACTCGAGTGACAGGCGGTGCACTCGAGTGATGATCATGTTTGTACTCGAGCATAAAAGCACACTCTTAGAGTGCTTAATAGAAAGACAAGTCAAAGACAGAAAATGAACATTGCACTCGAGCACTGACTCAACACTTGAGTGAGAGCCACAAGCTCACTCGAGTCCTGTGAGTGAAGCACAGGAAGTGTTTATCCGAGAGTGAGCTAAAGCCTGAAAGCATGAAGTGTACTCGAGTGAGACCAACTGCACTCAAGTGAAGTACCACAATACTCGCGAGTGAGAAAGCTTACTTCCTCAAAGAATTGATGCAAGTACTGAACAAAAGAAGGACCAAAAGTGAAACAATGCTGATGCACTCAAGTGAGACATCTGCACTCGAATGAGGACTAGTCATACTTGCAAGTATAACAATGCTTGCTTCTTTTATGCCAAACAATTCAAAATTAAAAAGCATGATCCCATAATAGCTATGCAGGGTGGTAAACATGTTTGAGGCATAAACATCAATAAATTAAAAAAAAGATCAAATACAATGATAAAAAAATGAAGATTGTTGATAGCCTAATATATACTTCCCCTCTTCAATTTTTTGTGTGTGTGTGTGTGTGTGTGTGTGTTAAATCGTAGCAAGTTAAGAGTAATAAAAGGGAATTAAAAGAAAAGCATCTATTTAAAACTAACTTTCTAAAATCTATTACATACCTAACCAAGCAATTAACCTAACCATAAATTCACGTTGTGTGCAGTAGAAAGAAAAGGAAAGTAAAATAAATGAAATCTAGCCAACCTGAAACGAAGAGGGAAAAGAGGGGAGTTGCAGAACCTAGATGAATGGACAACTGAGAAAAGGACACAACACACCTGAACCAAAGAGGGAAAACAGGGCAGCTATAGAACCCAGACTAATGGGCAACTATGAAGAGTAGAGAGCAAGGCCAATGGATGGAGAAGTCATCGAAGAACAATATGTGAGCAAGAGGCAGAGGGGAAGTTTGGGTTGGACAGGGAGGCACGACACAATGTGAACTCTTCACAGGCATGGCATGACACAATGTGAGCTTTATAGGCATGGCTCTCACTCGAGTTTATGAGAAATAGTCATTGAAATATTAAACATGGCTAGTTTTGAAAACCACTCGTAGAATCTTTAAGATTCAATGACTATTTTTTAAACTAGTATTTGAATCCCACTTACAATGAATGGTTTTGAAAACCATTAATTGAATCCTATTGCCATATTTACAGCCGTGCCACCTTGTTGTTTTCTACTACTATTTTTTTAAAACAGTTATTAATTGGTGTCATTGAATCATCTATTTGTAGTAGTGTATTCAGTAAATTCCTTCAAAAAAGATGGAGCTTGAGATATACTAAGTCACCAATAGCAAAATGATGTTAAGATCTATTTTTATTAGTTGTTGCACCATTCTGTATTGTACTTTCAGCAAAATGCTCTTTAAGAATCTACAGAACTATCTCACGAGACACACAAGTGTGATCCACCAAATCATTGGAAGAATCCCTAGCAATATAAGGAAGATGGATTAGTGGGGTTACACCATAGACAACTTCAAAGGGAGTCATGCCAATAGCTAAGTGATAAGTGGTGTTGTACCACAATTTTACCAATGATAACCATTTAACCCATTGCTTAGGAAAATCACCGGTCATGCAGTGGAGATAACATTCCAAACAATGATTAAGGACTTCCATTTGCCCATCCATTTGAGGATGATATGAAGAGGAATAATGTAGTTTCACACCATATAAATGAAACAATTCCCTCCAAAACTTTCCGCAAAAAATAGGATCTCTATCAGTAATAATAAATTTAGGGAAACCAAGCAATTTAACTATATTATCCATGAAAACATTAGCCACATCCACAGCTGTAAAAGGATGTTTAAGTGGGCATATAATTAGCCGCCTTAGATAACCAATCTACTACCATGAGGATAGCGGTTTTAGAATAAGATTTTGGAAGACCACTAATAAAATCCATTGATAACTCAAACCAAACATGTTCTAGAATAGGAAGAGGTTGAAGAAGACCTGGAGAAGCTACCAATTCAGGTTTAAAAAGTTGGCAAGTAGTGCATTGTCACACAAAATTTTGAACATCTTTCTCCATGCCCTTCCAATAGAAAAAAGAAGCCATTCTCGTAAAAGTGGAATGGATACCTGAATGTCCACCAATGCCATCAGCATGGAAATAGCCAAGAAGTTCCTTACAAAGACCTCGATTAGCTACTATAAAAAGCTTGCCCTTGCGTTTAAGCAATTGATATTGCCAAGTGAACTTGAAATGTGTTGTTAGATCCAACTCTAAATCCTTAATCATATTCTGCAAGGCAGTATCTGTCAGCCAGGAATGCCTTACCCGATCATAAAGAGGAGAAACAAGAGAGGAGAGGGAGAAACAAGAACCTTTAGGGCTGTGAAAAAGTGTATCAGCTACTACATTGTCACTACCCTTCCGATACACAATCTCATAATGCAGTCCCTAAAGTTTATGTAACCATTTAAATTGATCATTACTTAAGTCCCTTTGCTCTAATAAATGTTTCAAGGGCAAATTATTAGTGTGAATAATGAACTTACGACCCCATAAATAAGAACGCCATTATTTAACGACAAATAGTATAGCAAGGACTTCCCTTTCATAAGTAGAGAGATGCTTCTTAGTAGAAGTAAGTACTTTACTAGCATAAGCCAAGGGATGGCCATTCTGGGATAAAACTACCCCCAAGCCAGAACCAGAGGCATTAGTCTTAATTACAAAAGTATCATTGAAATTAGGCAATGTAAGGATTGGAGGTGACATCATTACCTCCTTAAGAGTTTGAAAAGCAAAGGCATAATCAGAATTCCAAATGAACTTCTCATCCTTGTTTTTCAAAAATTCAGTCAATGGTTTGCTAAGGGAACCATAATTTTTAATGAAGCGATGGTAGTAGCCAGTGAAACCAAGGAACCCACGCAATTCCCTAATAGAAGAAGGCACTAGCCATGAAGAGATAGTAGCCAATTTTTGAGGGTTAGCTTGGAAACCTTGGGAAGAAATAAGATGGCCTAAATAATTAATGTTAGTGGCAGCAAAGACACGTTTAGAAGCCTTAGCGAAGAGTTGTTGATCCCTCAAAGTGGACAAGGTAGTTTCTAAATGTTATAAGTGGGAATACCAATCCTTGCTATACACCAAAATGTCATCAAAGAAGACTAAGATAAATTTGCACAAAAAAGGCCTGAAAAGAGAATTCATGAGCCCTTAGAAGGTGGTTGGGGCGTTAATTAACCTGTAGGGCATTACCAAAAATTCATACATTTCTCATGAGTCCGAAAATCCATTTTAGCAATGTCATCTTCCTTTATTCGAATTTGATGGTACCCAGCTCGTAAATCAAGTTTGGAGAAGAATGTAGCACCGATAAGCTCATCTAATAGTTCATCAATAATAGGAATCGAAAACTTGTTATTTATAGTGGCCTCATTTAACCTTTGATAATCGACACAAAATCTCCATGTACTCTCTTTCTTTTGCACCAAAACTACAGGAGCAACAAAATCACTAGAACTTTCTCGAATAATCCATTAGTAAGCATTTGTTGAATTTGAGTCTTAATTTCAGTTTTGTGCATAGGATCGTATCTATATGGTCTACAATTGATAGGCTTATTGTCCATTACGAGTGTGAATGATCAATTAAATAATGCAAGTGTACACTGTTGTAATTAAGTAATATAGAAGTGAGTAGAGTATCGTTCCCACGAGGATTGATCACTAAGTACCAAAATGGCTAATTTTAATTCTATTTAGTCGATCGATAAATTGGTGATTGAGAGTACAAATAAAAGAAAAATAATTAAATATGAGTGCAGATGATATGAAAACAAATATGAGAAAAAGTCCTAGGGATTAGATTTCACTTAACAAATTTCGGATTGAATCACTTATCTATTCTAGCTCAATTTATTCCACATGATTGATAGTCGAGTTTCCCTAATTTAATTACTAGCCTCTTCCAAGGTCAAGCAATTCTATAATTAATTGCTAATCCAATATATTCCTATATAAGTTTAAGCAATTAATTATGCATTAAGATTTATGAAAATCAATAAGACTACACAACTCATATGAATATATTCCTATTTCATATGCAAGTCATGGTTTGAATTATAGGATCTACACACATGCATCTCCTTCCGGTCTCAACATGCATATTGTAATCATTCAAAAGGTGGCAAATCAAATGAAAGCATTAAGAACAATAGTTAAAACCCAATCATGAAGGAGAAATTAAAACTAGATTTAATAAGTTAAGATTCAATCCCTTATTAGTAAGCTACGTCATCACCCTAGGAAAATGAAAATTTAGCTCATGATAAAATTAAAAACAAAACCAAAATAAATTGACATTATATAAAGCTAGAATGAAATCCTCATAAATACTGCATAAACTTGAATATTAAATTCTCAAACATAAATATACAACCAACAAGATGCATGAAAAATGGACAAATCTAGCCGTCCCTTTAGGAGGTAAAAGCTTCCATGTAGGCGGCATGAAAATGTAATACAATACTAAGCCTTCCATGTAGGAGACATGGAAAAAGTAATATAATACTAAGCCTTCCATATAGGAGGCATGAAAAAAATAATACAATACATAAAATTAAAAAATAACACAATTTATTTAGAACTGTCAGAGAAAATATCTCTCCTTGTCAGAGAAGGATCTTTGACTATCAAAGAAAATTCTCCACCATATTTCTTCTCTCCTCCTCCTTCTTCCATTTTGCAAAGAAGCACACATATATATAGGCAAGCGAAGTGCGTCAAATGCGTCTGTTGCTTCTTCTTCTTCTTCTTTTTTTCATAGGTGCTACAGTGATTTGCCTTCTTTTCACGCATTGCTACAGTAGTGAACAGTATCATGTCGGTTGGTTTATGCGTTTTTTCCATGTTGCTACAGTCTACAGTGATTCCATCCGCTACAGTCACCTCCGTCCACTACAGTGACGTCCTGCTACAGTGATTCCATCATGAATAGTGACCAACACTACAGTACTGACTTTTTTTTATAATTTTCTTTATTTTTTAAATACTATTTATTTTACACCCAAATATATTATATTAAGCTCAAATATCATCCATAAAATAATCATATAAGGGAAAATAAATATGTAAATATTTCACTTATCATTGTCTTTGAGAGGAATAGAGTGATCAATCCTTCTATAGGGAGACAACCCAGTAGGTTTAGCAAAAAACATCGACAAATTTATTCAGGAGTGATTGCAATTTTGATTGTTGGTCCATAGAAAGCGTAGAATCGGGTTCCAACCCTACTTGTACAAGGGAAGGTGTATGAATTGGGTAAGACCCCTTAATTCCACCGATTGGCCATCAATGTGAAATTCAAAAATCTATAGTTCCATATTCATAGCAAACCGACCCAAGGTGTTCAACCATTTGATACCTAGAATAGCATTATAGTTGCTAATTTTCATCACTAAGAAATCAAAGGAAAAATATAAACCACCATTTCCCAATTCAAGTTCAAACAATGCTTAGTAACACAAACCTAACAAGAATCAGCTACTACCATTTGGATTGGGTTTCTTTCTTGAATTTTCAATTTGAGTCGTTTGGCCACTGAAGCATTGAGAATATTGTGAGTACTGCCGGTGTCAACCAAGATGATCACCTGCTGATTTTTTATGTGACCGCAATTTCAATATAGAAGTATTAATTAGTGCATTGAGACTGCCATCAGCGTCACCCTGTACATCGTCGATAACATCTTCAAAATGACTGTCGTCCTTATCGACCACTAGAGTAAAGATGTGAGAGTCTTTGCAATGATGGCCAGTACTAAACTTCTCAGGACACCAGTAACACAGCCCTTTCTGACGATGCTTATCCATTTCCTTCTATGAAAGTTATCGAGTCAGTTTTGACAAAAAAGATGGGAATGGTGTGTTTGATGATGTTGCATTGGGTTTCGATGCATTGGAGGTAAGAGACTTCAAAACTGTAGGTGAGGAAGAGTCAGGTTGTGGGCTAGATTGGGCCGATTTGAAGCCCCTGGGGAATTCAACCTGAGACCTGAACCCACTAGATTGACCAGAAGATCCTAATATTGGAGCTGTGTCTTTGGGATTTTGAACTGGAAAATGATTGTGATGGGCTTGGATGGTGGCTTCTTGTAGGCATGCCAAGTTCATTGCACTCGCCAATGTAAAAAGGGGAAAATTCATCACCAACTATTGAATATCAGCTCGCAATCCTCCAATGAAGAGATTAATCACGACATCTTCGGCTATATCAACCTTTGACAGAAGCTTGTTGAACTTCCTTTCACATTCAGCAATAAGATTATCGGCTTGTTGTAATTTCTTAAGCGTAATTAAGGGATTCTCATCTGGCACCTCAGTGAACTTGGCTTCCATTTGTTTAAAATAGTCATCCCACTTGATTTTAGAAAAAGAGCGATGGCACATGAAGGTTTGATGCCATCGAAAGCATGGCCCTCCAAGTGAATGCTAAGTAGTCTGATGGCAGTTTGCTTCAGGTCATAAATGTCTTGGGAACGCTAGTCAAGTAGGTTGTGCACTTTGGTTTGAAGCATTTCCAAACAGTTTTCCAGATCACCCAGACATTCCTGGGATCGTGTGTTTGACGATGGCGCCATTTGCCAGAAAAGGGCTATGATACCTTTATGATATCACAGAGAGAAAAGATAGAGTAATTCATTCACAAAAACGGCAAATAGTAGGGTACACCACTTATATGCTCTATGCCTATCCATGTCATTGCTAATTCTCTCTCTCTTCTAACTAACTCTAGGGCTGATACTCACCTTTTCTCATTGATTATTTACTATAGAGCCCCTCACTAGAGAATACATATATATCATATATAATTTTCTCCAAAACTAATTTGCTTGACTTATAAACTAATGATACACTACATATGTTATGATTAAGTAATTTATTTAACTTCCGTAATTTCTTAAAGAAAAAGTCCAACGAGTTCTTATATTAAGGAGCAGGCTGTAGATAAAAGGAAAAATTAATCTATTGGTCCCTATAATTTGAACTGAATTGTAACTCAGTCTTTACACTTTGACTTGATGCAATTCATTCCCTATAGTTTGACTCGGTTGTAACTCAATCACTGAACTAACTTACTACAACTCAGTCTCTTTAGTTTTAACCATTTTATAATATAGCTCCTCACCTTTATTTTAGAAGACAAAGACTAAATTATAAAATGGTTAAAACTATAGGGATTGAATTGCAATGGGTCAAAGTTCAAAGACTGAGTTACAACTGCGTCAAAACTATAGGGACTGAGCTACAATCTAGTCAAAACCACAACCACCAAAAGATTAATTTTCCCTAGATTAAATATTGAAACTAAAAGGAAAATGGAAGCTCAAGAGAGAAGGGAAGTACCACCAAGTAGGGATGGATCTGGATCTTCCCTTTCCGAAAACAATACACGAAAGAATAAAATATCTTCACCATGTCACATGATGTTTGGAACATTTGGAATAGAACAAGTAAAGGCCAAAAAATTATTGTGAAAAACTACAAAATTATCGTGGAAACCCACGTAATTATTGTGGAAAACCACGAAATTATTGTGAAAACTGAACTTTTGATGAGTTCAAACTCATTCTGTTCTGCTCCATCATCTATCCAAAATATAACCAAATATTATGAAGGAGATAAATAATTAAATGTTGCAATTAATTTTGAAAGGGAAGAAGAGATAAGCACATACCTGAGGAAGGAGGGATCTGGTTATTAGTTAAATCTTCCATGGATGGATAATTCCTTTTTATTTTCTCTCTTTTGATTCATCTACGGGTGTATATATATGAGAGTTTTAAATGAAATATGAGAAGAAGGGAGGGGGGAAAAAAGAAATATGGAAAGTGAAGGGTACATAGTATCTTTAACGAAAATTTAGGTACCAAATTAATTAACAAGTCCATGATCATTTTTGAGAATGACTTTCAAATTGAAGTGATCGAAATCCATAATGATGATAATATTGATGTCGACTCCATGTATCAATCTATCTATTGATTATGTGAAAGGAGGGACGTTGAGAGTCCCTCCTCCTGCCATCTGAAGGTAGGAACATCGCAACAACTGAAATAATAAAGATAAAATATAAAATATGCTCAAAAAATAAAAAAGAGATAACTGGGATATAGTTATAAATATAAAATAAATTATTTTTAAAATAAATATATTAAAAATAGAGAGATGATGAAAATAAAATATTTTAAAATCTCAAAACGTTGCATTCCTCTTAATCCCATTACTCTTCATGATTAATCATTTATTTTTATATTTCATAATAACTTGGCACGTCTATCCCGATTGTGACGGATCACATAGTTGGGAACAAAAAGATTCCATATTCAAATTAATTTATTATCTGCATGTATATTTTAATTTTAAAACATAAAAATATCTATTATATACCAGCATATCACAACGTATCAATTATCACATTGCATCCCTCTAGGATCCTACTACTCATAAATTATTTTATAAATTAGAAATTACTTTTATAATATTTTTAAAAATTAGAAATTAGTTTTATATTTCATAATAAATTGAGCCATAAATCATTTTTTAAATTAGACGTTATTTTTATTTAATCAATAAAATACTTTATTGCGGATTCTTATCATCCCACTCTCCATCTCTCGTGTTTTCGGCCCTCAACACCATTGGCCTTCACGACGTGCTGATGTGATTACTCTTCAGATTGTGCTTAATTCCCGTTGAATCTTTTCACCTCACTTCCCACCTCCTGTGTTTTTGACCCTCAATGGTGACGTGCTAAGAGTGTAACTAGCCTCATGTATGTATCAAGGTGATGAGTTTGCTTTTGCTACATTCATTTGGCTTTAATTTCTTAACTGTGTTACTGCTCTCTTTGCTTTTGTTGCATTCATTCTATTATTTTAACCCTATGTTTACAAATCTCTCTCTTGCCATGGATTACACTATGTTTGATGTTGTGTGTGCTGTCAACCCCGTGAAGTTGCACTCGCGCGTTCGAGTCATCCATATTTGGGAGATGCATAGACATGAGGCTGGTCATGATGTTGCTTCAATGGAAATTATCCTTTGAGATGGAGAGCTTATGCGGCCATAATAATAATAATAATAATAATAATAATAATAATAATAACAAACAACAATAACTACTATTACTACTTATTGCTGCTGCTGCGCCAACTTCCCAAATATGTGGCCACCCTATGTCATCATAACTTCATTTTTAAAACTTAAAACTAAAAACCTGAACCTGATAAATTGAAATATTTAATCTATTATAAAATTGTAAATACTTGATCTTCTTACATACTTGATAACTTAATAAAAATTCAAGTAAATATAATTCCCATGAATGCCGAATCTTCCGATGGAAATTGTTTAGATGTGTTGGGTCGGATAATTAACCCATATTTGGATCTCATATTTATCTTATATTAACTATTGCCAGTTTTCTTATATAATTATTGACTATAATATTGTACTATTTACTCTTTAAATTAAATTTTATGGTGTAACTAATTGTTTATTTTCTATTCAATCTTTTAAAAATATCACATATTTACATCCGCGCATGCGCGGGTTTCTAAATTTGTTAATTAAGAGATGTATCCAGTATATAATATATAATTAATCAAGTGGGTTTTAAATTGTTAATAATACTAAGAAATTATTGTTTTATAATTAATATATTAATATTTTTAAAAAAAAAACAGCTACTCCTTCTAAGGTGTGAGGGATATAATTTTCATTTTTTAAAAAGGAGTCCAATTTAATTAACTTATGCAACATTTTAAAAGATTTTAATTATTTTATTTATTCTTGATTTAATAACTTCTTCAAATTTAATTAATGATTAAATTTTTATGAAATAATCCCTTAGGTGGGACGGATATAATCTCTCTTTGTTTTTTAATTGAGCGTGTGAATCGCTAACGATATTAAAAGAGCCTTCACTATAATCCCCGCATAGACCAAGTTCGTGGCTTCCGTTTTATTAGATAACTGTTATGGAAATAAAGATAAATTTGAGATAAGAGATAGAGAACAAGATCAAGAGAAAATTCAAGATAGAAAGAGGAGAGTAATTGTTATTCACTAACCCGTGTTATTACAATGCTTACAAAATACCTCTATTTATAAGCCACTAAGAGCCTCACACGTAAAGCCACAATTAATAAAAACAACTTGGAGAGCAAGTTGGCAAGTTGGTTTGGACATGAGTTAACAAACATCCACGTAATTAATATTCATAACAATAACTATTTTGTTAATTGTTTTTTTAAAAAAAAATTAGTAAGGTTAGTTTTTTTTTCCTAAAATACCCACTATAGTTATAACTATGATATAAACCCCTTGATATATATAATCAATAAGGCTAATCTAGAAAAAAAATAACAAATATGGAAAGCAAAGTTATTTGAGGTGATCAAATCCAACAGGTAATACAGATTCCTATCTTCTATGAGAGATTTAACTGCTTGGACTTAAGGATGGCACATAGCCAATCAGTGATATTTGTTCTCAAAAAATCTTGACTCATGTTGATTGGCAAGATTTTTTTCCATACGGATGTTGCCATGGGGCAGTCTCGAAAAACATGAGTAATATTTTCCACTCCACCTGCTATCTACTGCCATCCCTCTTCTATGCCTTTCTTCATTTGTCAATAGGCGTCCTTTGAGGAGTAGCCAGGTAAATGTTTTAACCCTATGAGCCATTGGTAATTGCCATAATAACCTTCATTTGGATTCACAGATATTCCAGTTAATCGATTCAAGAGCTTGACAAGCTGACTTCACTGGGAAAATCCCGGATGATGTTAATACCCATGAGCATGTTGCATTCAGTGGAATTTGTCCAGCTGGTATCTTTAAATCTCTCTGGTCATTTCAGCTGGAAGTTGATTTCGAAGAGGCTACGTACTCTTCCATTATTGACCATGGCAATCAATAAACTCGAGTAATAGTTTTGCTAAGTCAGGTTCCTCTATCTTAGCGCAAGTCAGGAATTTCAGGGGCCCCTTTTCTCCGATCCAATATTCTGACCAGAATTTAATAGGAGCACTGGGGTTCCATTTAATATAAAGTGAGGCGTCTTCCCAAACCTTTGTCATATTTTGCCAGAAATAAGATGAGTGCTTTCTGGACATATCCTCCAGCCTCTCACTGATGTTGTATTTTCTTTTCAACACTTGCACCCATAGAGTGTCAGGTTTATGGCACATATGGTAGAGTAGTTTCATGAGAGAAAGGCTCTATTTTGGGATTCCATCCTGAGTAAACCGCAGCCACCATTGTTAAGCGGTTGACACAATTCCTCCCACTTGACCAAACTGATCCTGTGTCGGCTCACTGAGGATCCCCCTATGAACTTTCGGACCAGCTTTTCCATTTTTCTGCAACAGTTGGATGGTAACAACGTGCTCTGCATGGTGTAAAATGGTATTGCTGACAAGACAGATTTGGCAAGTGTGATTCTTCCAGCCAAGGAAAGGGTGTGACTTTTCCGGCTAGCGAGCTTGGACTGTAATCTCTCAAGAATATAATGGAAGGTTGATGAGGAGACTCTACCATTAATCAAGGGTACTCCTAAATACTTCCCCAAAGAATCTGCTTGGCCATATCCCAGTTGGCGACAAATAATTTTTCGTTGGCGATAAAGTTGTTGAACTCAACTTTATGAGTTGTGAGGCAACTCCTTACCAATGGACTAGCTTGTATAAGGATGTTCAATTTATGTATTATTTTTTATAAGGACATGCATTCTCCTATTGGAGGTAATTATATTAGAGACATTGCCAAACATTAAATGTGAGCACATCTTCCATCAAAAGTTCAAATTCTCTTCTCTAAGTAGAGAGACCACTATAAATCTGGATTGCTAAACTGTGAACTTTTGGCCTAGATAGAACCTTCAAAAACTATATTGAGCTTACTTGACTTTTTTTTTTTTTTTTCAAGTTTAAGTGAGTTGGGTTTTGGGGATTTATAAGGGTCAGGGCATACCTATGGGATTAAAGAGTTTTGAGTCCAGTTGGATTTGAACTCACAATTTTATGAGTTATGAGCCAACTCCTTACCAATTGGATTATTTGAAAAGATGTTCACTTTATGTGTTTTGTTTTATAGGGATATGTATTCTCCTATTAAAGGTAATTCTACTCATAACATTGCCAGACATTAAATGTGGGCACATTTTCTCTCAAAAGTTCAAGTTCGCTTTATCTAAGTAGAGAGGCCACTATAAATCTAGACCACTGAACTCTGAACTTTGGGCCTACATAGAGCCTTCAAAAATTATATTGGGCTTACTTGACAATTTTTTTTTTTTACAAAAAACTTTAGGTGAGTTGGATTCTAAGTGCTCACTAAGTCAAGGCATGTCTTTAAGTACAAAGAGTATTTACATAAGTATTTATAGATTGCTCACCAGTAAAATCCTCATATAAGTGGGATTTAAACCTACAACCTTTTAGTTATGAGCCAATCTATTTACCAAATAGATCAATTTTGTTGGCTTACTTGACATTTTAATCATAAAAACGTACAAAAAAAAAAGGATTAAAAGACAAAAATGCCCACAAATTTTTCTCAAATATGCGTAGGCACTATAATCTTTTCTAAGAGACAAAAATACACATCCACTTCTAAAAAGAGTGCAACAATGCCATTTCCGTCAACAACTACGAACATCCGTTACTTTTTTTTTTGGGGTAGGCCCCACACAACGATCCACGTGTATTCTTACCCGCACTTCACTCAATTCTCAACTCTCTTCCTGAAGCCCACTTCCCTCTCTCAGACTCTCCTTCCTACTTACTTTTCAATTCATACTCATTTACTCATATCTCTTTCTGAAACGTAAAACATTCACTCAACTTCTCCCTCATATTTTTTCCTTGGTTACAATTTTTCTGGTACTCCCTTGCTCCATAAGCGACGCCGTCGTTGAAGGTCTGTCGTCGCCGATGAAGGTCTGTCTCAAGAAGAACTATTTCTATGGATTCTTATTGAGGTTCATATGGGTTGATACTGTTCGAAAATGGGGTCACTGGCAAGTAGCTCTCTCTCTCTCTCTCTCACACACACACACATTCTATGAAGATCCGCTTCACCGCAAGCCCCAAGGTAATTCGACTTCATTCTTTCTCGAATCAAAGTAGTTAGCTGCTACCTTCTTCTAATTCTCTGGGTCGATTTTAATGCTTATGAGTTGGCGTTAACTTCTCCCTCCCTTTGCTTGCATTATTTAAAAGACGTAATCCTCTAAAATAAAGTGTCAATTTGATTCTGATGATATATCAGAAACTGCAAAAAGGGCTTTGGTCTAAAATCCCAAAATGGTGTCCCCGGACAGCAGCAGCAGCACAGCGGGTTCCACTCTCCATAACGCCTTCTCACCACTTCATCACTGAAATTCCAGAACCTTCTGACAAATCCATAACTGGAATCATCAATTTCCCTTCAACCAAGGAAACATATATAAAAAATGGCAATGACATTTTCTTTTTTTGTGTATATATATGATACTAATAAAAATAATTAAATACTACAACATATAAGGTCAACTAATTAAGTAAATAATACCCATATTTTTATTACAAGTTAATTAATTGCCATACTACTAAAAAAGAACAGTCAGTGGGAATAGTGTGGGACAATACACTTTCCCGAAGGAGAAAGAAAAAACATTGGAGTGAGAAAAATATCTAATTGTCCTATTGAACTTCTATTGATTTGTGTTTGCACTTTACCGTATGCCCTTTAATGATTAATTATTTAAATAAAATAAAGTGAGAAGAAAATAATGTTCTACGCCAACTTGTTTATTTAAATATTGTCCAAAACCTAGCTCCCACCTTCTTCTCTCTTTCTCTCTCACCACAGTTCTCTGATAAAACCATCAATATAGCCCTAATCTCTCTCCCTCTCAAGAGAAATCTGTGTGACCTAATTCCTCTTCTTACATGTATCACTCTAACCCTTTTACCAGTAACCTTACCTGAGTTCTTTAAAATCATCACTTTCATAGGCCTGTGTAGCTAGGCTGGTAATATAAGCCGCCATAGCCAAGCTCTTGACTTACCTATTACTCTCTCAGACTCAATCGAGATCAAAATCTGAGCCAAACCCATATTTTGTTACCGAAGACGAAGCCGACCCAGATCCGAATTAGTGTGTGAGATTATGAATCGAGTAGTGAAGGAGGAGATTATTATGGAGGCGACGGCGATCATCAATATGGCGGTGGCGGCTGCTGCTCTACAACCAATGGAGGGGCTTCACGAAGCTGGTCCTCAGCCGTTTCTGACAAAAACGTACGATATCGTAGACAACGTGTCCACCAACCACATAGTTTCGTGGAGCCGAGGTTGTTAGAACCGGCTGACACCCAAGAGGGGGGGTGAATTGGGTGTAAGATAAAAACTTAAGAACTTTGAAAATCTTTTCGCATCTTAGAGGAAGCAATAAATATGAATGTAATGAATCATAAATCACAGTTAGATATTTAAATGATATATGCTGGAAGTATAAGAGCTTAGGGAAGAGAATATGCAAACTGTGATTTATCCTGGTTCGGCCCAATCCACGATGACCTACGTCCAGTCCCCAGGCTCCTCCTGAGATTTTCAATCCACTATCTTCCTCAAGTTTAACCGAGTACTTGAGAACCACTACAATCTCACAAGTTTGATCTGGGCACTTGTGAAGCCTTTACAATTCTCGCACTGAGATTACTCCCCCTTACACACCGTAAGATTACAACCAAGTTATTCTCCTTACACACCCTGTAAGGATACAACTTTGATGATGAAAGATTACAGTCAATCTTCTCTCTCAGAAGTGAATAGATGAATACAGAAGCGCAATGAAAACAATCTCTCTCTTAAATATACATGATATAGAAAATGGGTAAGAACAGAGAGTAGTTGGGTCGGAGTGGATGATTCATAATATAAGCATGTTTGCTTTCTTGTGTTTTCGTTGGTTGTTCTGAACTCTAAATGCTCTTCTATTTATAGTTGATGAAGGTTGATGACCGTTTGAGCATTTCAATATATCCGTTGGAGTGTGGCTTCTTCAATTTGAAAACTAGCCGTTGTGAACGTTGACGCTCCGCCTCCGTAAATTCACCTTTTGACTCTTCACATCATATCTTCATTGTATTCCTGGAGAAATACATTAATCACTAATATAATGAAGTATTAGAGTGATTAGAAGCAATAAGAATGAGTTATATAATCATTCCATTGATTTCCAGAATCTTCAGGACGCTGTTCTGTTTTTCTGGGAAGCATTACTCGAGTACTTACTGGAGTAAATATCAAGTTTCTTCACAGGTTACTCGAGTGGCTACTCGAGTGGCCTTCCATTTTCTGCATAGCTTACTCGGGTAGTGACTTGAAGTTCTCTTCTAAATAACTCTTCATGCACAGTGCTTTACTCCAGTAGTGACTTGAAGTTTTCGTCAATAACTCTTCATGTACAGTGATTTACTCCAGTAGTGACTTGAATTTTTCGTTAATAACACTTCATGCACAGTGCATTACTCGAGTAGCTACTCGAGTATTCATTAAAGTTTACTCCAGTACATACTCGAGTATCATCGGAAAACCTTTGATCAACTTCAAGTTTTTGCTTACCATAGTGAGTTACTCGAGTAGCTACTCGAGTAATGTTGCAGTGGTACAAAATGCCGAGAGCAACTGCAAGTGATCTACATGGTTACTCGAGTACGTACTCGAGTAAAGTCTTTTGTTATCAACTAGTTACTCGAGTGGTGCCTTCAAGTAAATTCTTGATTTGGACTCGAAACATGGCAAATATCATCGGAAAGCCCTCGTTATCTACATTCCAATGCAACAAAAATCAGCTCCAAACTCGTTGTGTACAGAAAGTTATGATCCAAAGAGTATCTACTGTTCTTAGACAATCCTGAAATTACGATCAGCAACTTCCAGAAGTCATAGCTCTTAGGATATGGCTTCAAATGTGACAAATTATATATCCATGGAAAGCTCTTTGAGTCTTCTTTCATATGGCACCAGTTTCGTCTCAATCCGATATGTATTTTGAGAGTTATGTCCAAAATACCGAAGCTGTCCTGGAATATGACGGTGATTCATGCGTCACTTTCAATAGATCATATCTCCCTCATCTGAACTCCTTTGAATGTGATCTTAGTGTCAAAAGTTCGTGTTGGAATTCTAGTTTCATATGCCACCGGTTTCAGTTCGATCCGACATGTGGTTGGAGAGATATCATTAAAATACCGAACCTATGTTCTGACGCGCGAAAACAGAGTATCCATTACTTCAAGTGCCGCCTCGAGTGATTCATCAAATAACCCGGCAGATTACTCGAGTAAGGCCTCGAGTAAACACCTCCAAAATCAGACAATGCCATATTACTCGAGTGATTACTCGGGTAATCATCCTCAAAGGTACCATAGCTTCCGTATACATCATTTTAGCTTCGTATTGACCCATTCCAACTTCCGTATGATCATAGAAACCTCCGGTATCACTTCTAGGAGCTTGAATCTTGATATTCTCATGTGATCTTGCAAGTTTTTCTTTCTTTAATCTCTTTCTTCTTGTTTTTCCTCTTGATGATCATTCTTCATAACCCAACTTCAATCTTCTTGATGAATATCTTCAATCTTCATCTTTCTTTCTTCTTTCTTCAATTCCTTGCCTCTTGATTTTCTTCTTGATGATTATTTTCCATTTATGAGGCATTATAATATCATCCCACAATCGGGTTTATGACTCATCTACAAAATATGCAACATTAAATATAGTAGTCAGTCAATGTAGACGATAATTATATCATACAAACTTTTTGCTCATATTTAACATCTATATTTGACATCATCAAAACTATTCATATCTAACAGAGGTAACAATAGCTTCGTTGTCTGGGATCCACAGTCTTCCTCCATGATCCTCCTTCCCTGATTCTTCAAACACAGCAATTTCTCCAGCTTCGTCAGACAGCTTAATAACTATGTGAGTTTTGCTTCTTCTTTTATTCTCTCTCTTGGGTTTCTTCTTTTCTTAGATGCAATCATAAAAATTCAAACATTGATCTCTTGTTATTAGTGGGTTTTGTTGTTTTTAGTTAGTAGGTTAATGATTTGGCTTTATTGTCTGTAATGTTTTTCATCTCTGGATCGATCTGTTTTTTCAGATGCAATGAAACCGTGTGAAACTGCCAAAACCTTATCTTCTATCACGTTTCTTGAAGAAGCAGCTGGATGCATTGTATTATAATTATTATTCTTTTTATCTTTATTTAGCCTGAAACTGTCAATATTCTTATTCAATTCTATATCTTATCTTCTAGATATCGGTCCCATTTTAATACTCCCACAATAAATATGTTAAAAATGTAACTGTTATAAAAGTATATGTAATAAGAGAGAAGATTGATAGAATTTCTAGAGAGAAGTTAGAGAGAAGTTCTCATTCAGTTCAACTGAAACAATCGATTACATCCCTTTATATGGAGGCAGAAATCTAACCCTGGTTGCATGACCATGACTATATTTAACCTTGGTTACATGACCATGGTTACTTTATATCTTCTTTATGTCCTTGTCTTCTTTTGCTTTTGTTTTGTGTCAAATCTTCTTTTCTTCTTTATGTCAAGTTGACTGGAAGAGTAATATGAGTCAATGGACATCCACATATTTAATATTCATAACACTCCCCCTTGGATGTCCATTATGAATGTACCTCATTAAAAACTTTAACTAGGAAAAACCCAGTGGGATAAAACCTAGCCAAAGAAAAGAGTACATCATTCATTGATATACCGTCGAGTGCTGCCTCATTAAAAACCTTTCTAGGAAAACCCAGTGGGACAAAACCTAGATAAGGGAAAAAGAGTACAGCGTGTATCGACTCCCCCTCTTGATAATATCAGTTGAAATCTTTGAATCTCCGAAGACCAATATCATGAACAAGTTTTTCAAAGATTGTACTTGGGAGTGACTTGGTGAAAAAATCTACTAGATTTTCACTTGAACTGATTTGTTGGATATCTATTTCACCATCCTTTTGAAGGTCGCGAGTAAAGAAGAATTTTGGTGAAATATGCTTTGTTATATCTCCTTTGATATAGCCTTCTTTAAGTTGAGCGATACATGCAGCATTATCCTCATATAGAATTGTTGGAATCATTTTGCCAGAAGATAAATATATTGTTGTGTAAGAACATTATTGTTGGGGAACTTAATTTTTAAATGTGAAAATTATATATATATATATATATATATATATATATATATATAATAGGTTGAAATATAAAATAGAAAGATTGACAATCTGAGAGATGATAAACATGAAAGCAACTCATTTTATATAAAGCTTCACAATCAGGAAGCATAAAAAAGGGCCACAAGAAAGAAAAGAAAAAGAAAAAGCAAAAAAAAAGGACCATCTTGTGGCGCTTGTTAGAGCAAGTGCCACAGGAGGGGGTCTCCTGTGGCGCTTGCTGACGTAAGCGCCACAGTAGGACCCCCCTCCTGTGGCACTTGTTGACGCAAGCGCCACAAGAGACCCCCCTCCTGTGGCACTTCCTCTAACAAGCGCCACAGGAGGGTATTTTTTTTAAAAAAAAAATTAAAATGTTGTGGCGCTTGGAAGCGCCACAGCTTTTTTTAGTAGCGTCCAGATATGTGGCACTTCTCTAGCGCCACAATTAATACAATTATAAGCGCCACAGCTTTAGTTTTTTGTAGTAGTGTGTACGTATGTGATATATCACTGACCTCAACCACACACATTCTCGACTTGCTTCATGTATTGCTAGAATTTCTGCATGATTAGATGATGTGGCTGATATAGTCTGTTTCATAGATCGCCATGCAATAGCTGCACCTCCACATGTAAATAGATAGCTCGTTTGTGATTTACCATCATGTGGATCAGACAAAAATCCGGCATCTGCATAACCAACCAGTTTATGCTTGGATACATTTGATTAGTATAACCCCATGTCTGTAGTACCTCTGAGATAACGAAGAATGTGTTTTATTCCATTCCAATGCCTTCGTGTTGGTGAAGAACTATATCTTGCTTATAAATTAACAGCAAATGATATATCAGGACTTGTGTGATTAGCAAGATACATTAGTGCTCCAATAGCACTAAGATATGGTACTTCTGGACCAAGTAGTTCTTCATCACCTTCTTCACTAATTTCTCGGGGTCGGAATGGGTCTTTATCCACCTTCAAAGATCTTACAACCATTGAGGTACATAATGGATGAGATTAATTTATCCATGTAAAATCGCTTTAGGACCTTCTTTGTATAAGTTTCTTGATATACAAAGATCCCTTTCTAAAAGTACTCGATCTGTAATCCAAGACAGAATTTTGTTCTTCCCAAGTCTTTCATTTCAAATTCTTTTTTCAAACAATTAATTGCCTTTTGAAGCTCTTCAGGAGTTCCAATGATGTTGATATCATCAACATAAACAGCAATTATAGCAAATTCACTATTAAATCTTTTCATAAAGATGCATGGGCATATCGGATCATTTTTGTATCCTTCTTTCAACAAATATTCATTAAGACGATTATACGACATGCGCCCTGATTGCTTCAGGCCATACAGGGACTTATTTAACTTAACTGAGTATTGTTCTCGAGAACTTGAATTTGTTGCTTCTGGCATCTTAAGTCCTTCAGGGACTTTCATATAAACATCATTGTCAAGTGATCCATATAAATATGCAGTCACAACATCCATTAAATGTAAATCAAGTCCTGCATCTACTGCTAGACTAATTAAATAACGAAAAGTAGTCGCATCCACTACTGGTGAATACGTTTCTTCAAAATCAATGCCAGGTCTTTGTGTAAAATCTTGGGCTACTAGATGTGCCTTATATCTAGTTATTTTATCCTTTTCATTTCTTTTTCGTACAAAGACCCATTTGCATCCAACTGGTTTTACATCTTCAGGTGTAAGGACTACAAGTCCAAATACTTTTCATTTTGCCAATGATTTTAATTCTGCATTAATGGCATCTTTCCATAGGGGCCAATCTTTTCTATGTTGGCTCTCACTAATGGATTTGGGCTCATGATCCTCATTATCATTCATTACATCATTTGCTATATGATAAGCAAAAATATCGTCAACGTTGACTTCATTTCGATCCCATCGGATTCTATTCATGACATTATTTATTTAGATCTCATTATTTTCACATATGTCAGGTACCTGGGTCTCTTCTGGGACTACAACATTCTCTTTTAGAGATAATATCTCTTCAAGAGATGGCTCTTCTGAAGCTACTAATTTTTCTTCATTATCCTTGACCTGTCAATCTATATTCTTTGCTCCTTTTCTTTTCCGAGGATTTTTATCTTTGGAACCGATGGGCCTGCCACGCTTTAGGCGTGCTTTGTATTCATTCATAGCATGTTGTCATTCAGGGACATCAATTTTAATAGGAGCATTAGCAGCTGGAACATATGACTTTCTCACTTTCTTTGGGTCAGTAAATGCTTCTGGTATTTGATTAGCTAAATTTTGTAAATGAATTATCATTTGAACTTTCAGTTCACACAGTTTTGTACGAGGATCAAAATGAGCCAATGATAATTCATTCCAACTAATTTCTTCACCCAGCTGCTTGTTTTCTCCCCCTAATGTTGGGAAAAGTAATTCATCAAAATGACAATCGGCAAATCGTGCCTTAAATAAATCTCCTGTGGATGGTTCTAAACATTTTATAATTGATGGAGATTCATACCCAATATATATTCTCATCCTTCTTTGAGGACCCATTTTGGTGCATTGTGGTAGTGCTACAGGCACATATACCGCACACCCAAAAGTTCTTATATGAGAAATATTAGGTTCCTGACCAAAAACCATTTGTAAGGGGGAAATCTTTAAATAACTTGTTTGCCTAATGCGAATTAACATTGCTGCATGCAAAATGGCATGGCCCCAAGCAGAAATTGGGAGATTAGATTTCATAAGTAAAGGTCTTACAATCAGTTGCAACCTTTTAACCAATGATTCTGTAAGTCCATTTTGCGTATGAACATAAGCTACAGGATGTTCAACATCAATTCCAAGGGACATACAATATTCATTAAAAGCTTGTGATGTAAATTCACCAGTATTATCAAGACGTATTTTCTTGATAGGATAATCAGGGTAATGTGCTCTTAATCTAATCAATTGAGCAAGTAATCTCGCAAACGCCAGGTTGCGAGAAGATAATAAGCAAACATGTGACCATTTAGTTGATGCATCAATTAAAACCATATAGTACCTAAATGGTCCACATGGTGGGTGTATTGGCCCACAAATATCTCCCTGTATCCGTTCTAGAAATGTGAGAGACCCACTTTCTACTTTGCTTGGTGAGGGGCGAATAATTAACTTTCCCTTGGAACATGCAACACATGAGAAATCATGGGATTGTGGTATTTGTTTACACTTCAGGGTATGTCCACATGAATTCCCAATTATTTGTTGCATCATGATTGAACCGGGATGGCCTAACCGGTCATGCCAAACAATAAATTCATTAGTAAACTTCTGGTTTACATTATCAAACTGCTGGTTTGAATTGGCAAACTTCTGGTCTGTATTATCAAACTACTGGTTTGAATTGGCAAACTTCTGGTCTGCATTATTGAACTTCTGGTTCTCAATAGCATGTGTTTCAATTGGGCTTATACATGTGTAATACAAACCAGAAGAAAAAATAGAAAAAATTTCTAATATGCATTTTCTACCAGCAACTATATTTGTAATGACAAGATATTCCTTATTATTTTTAGTTGTTGTTTCTAAATGATATCCATTTCTGCGGATATCTTTGAAACTCAATAAGTTTCTTTTAGACTTGGTAGAATAAAATGCATTATCAATGCATAATTTTGCTCCTTCAGGTAACAAAATATTAGCTATTCCGGAGCCTTCAATTAAATTTATACTACCAGATATAGTCTGAACATTGGCTTCTCGTATTACCAGGGAAGAAAAATATTTATCATGTCTGAGTATGGTGTGGGTTGTTGCACTATCAACGAGACATAAATCTTCAGGGTTGATGCCAATAGGATTCATTCTTCATAAAAACATAATTAAAATTAATATATATGATATAAACAACTTTAAATAAAATATAACAGTTAAAATTATATTAAGAAATCTGCAACATCCAAATAGTTATTATCTATATTGTCATACTCAAAATTCTCGCCCTTTTTGGTTCTTATAAGTCTTTTCCCACTTCTGGTAGGAATTTGAACCTCCATGATATCGACCACTGCCATGTCCACGGCCGTAGCCACGTCCACGTCCACAGCCACAATAAAATTCATTTGTTACTACATTCACTTTAGGAAATGGAGTTGAGCCTGTTGGACGGGATTCATGGTTTTTCAATAAAAGCTCATTATTTTGTTCAGCCATAAGGAGACAAGAAATTAACCCAGCATATTTCTTGAAACCTTTTTCACAATATTGTTGCTGCAGGAGCAAATTGGATGCATGAAATGTGGAGAATGTCTTTTCTAACATATCATCATCAGTAACATTTTATCCACATAATTTTAATTTAGAAGTAATTCTAAACATAGCTGAGTTATATTTGCTTATAGATTTAAAATCTTGCAAGCGCAAATGCATCCACTCAAAATGAGCTTTTGGAAGAATGATCATCTTCTGGTGATCATACCTTTCTTTTAAATTGTTCCAAAGGACAAGTAGGTCCATTACTGTCAAATATTCAGGTGAATTTCCGCATCCAACCAAGATAAAGAATTTTTCCCAGTAATATCAAGAGCCACAATTTCAAGTTTTGTTAGGTTTACCATGGTTCAAACTAATTAAAGAAATAAATAAAAATAATTAAAATATGAAATGTAAATATACAATAAAATAACTGTAAATTCATAAAGACAATAAATAATTCATAAGGCAAGATAAAGAAATTAAAACATGTATGGCTTCAGGCCATTTAATCTCATGACTTCAGGTCATGTATGGCTTCGGGCCATTTAATCTCAAGATGAGGAATTAACTATTATCTTCAGGATAAAAGCTATACATGACTTCTGGCCATACAATAAGATAAAAGATGAATAATATATATAGCTTTTGGCCATATAAAGAGATATGGCTTCTGGCCATATAATAGAAAATTAAATGGATATGGCTTTTGGCCATATTATAAGGAATTAAAACATTATGACTTCTGGTCATAATTTCAAGACTCAGATGTGTATGGCTTCTGGCCATAATAATAATAATAATAATAATAATAATAATAATAATAATAATAATAATAATAATAATATAAAAGAACTTGTAAATGATATATAAAAACAATAACGATCTCCAATCTTAGCCATGGAACCCGATGTTACATAACAATTGGTAAAAGTATTTCTCTAATTCTATATAGTGGCTCAGATTATCCCAGATCTATAAAATAAAATAACGTATATATAATTACTGAAGGAACTATAAGAAGATCATACCTTTGTTTAGAGCTTCGTGCTGATAACGTGTTATAAAAGTATATGTAATAAGAGAGAAGATTGATAGAATTTCTAGAGAGAAGTTCTCATTCAGTTCAACTGAAACAATCGATTACATCCCTTTATATAGAGGCAGAAATCTAACCCTGGTTGCATGACCATGGTTATATTTAACCCTGGTTACATGACTATGGTTACTTTATATCTTCTTTATGTCCTTGTCTTCTTTTCTTCTTTATGTCAAGTTGACTGGAAGAGTAATATGAGTCAATGGACATCCACATATTTAATATTCATAACAGTAACGTTTTTTTTAAATATATCTTTTTTTATTAAATGATCATAGGAAATAGAATGTGTAATAAATGATTAAATAAAAGAGAATTAGTGGTGAGTGGAGGATAATTAATATAAAGATATGTATTTAATAGATGTAGAAAAGAGAAAATTAGTTTAAATTTTAAGACACGGAGAAAATTGTTTATAAAAAGGATCAGCCCCAAAAAATAAAAAGTTATTTATAAAAAGGAGAGGAAAGAGTATTTGTTTATTCAGCCTTTTCTCTCCATCCTGTTTACTTATTGTTTGTTTGATGTTTTTGAGCAGGAAAAAAGTACTTAATTTACATTTTAAAATGCTTTAATTCACTCTCATTACAATCATTTCTGCGAGCTATTGAACTTGATTACATGTGTTTCTAAATTTCTCCCGGAGGGTTTACTGTATATGCTTATGTACTATTAGGAATAGTGAGATTTTATGTGAATACATCTTTTTTCTAATACCCTTAAATTACGAACTTAAGTAGTTGCTACTCAAGGTCTTCAAATCGATGGATGAAATTCAAATTAATTAAAGAGGAGGAGTCTCATTTAAACATTTATTTTATACTTTTCTATTCCTCAACGGCCCATTTTCATTCATTTCTAGTTTAATGATCAAAGTCTTTATATATCAAATTCAAATAACTAAGAAATTAAAACTTAGAATTCACAATCTTTCTTCATTTTTGCTCAATCTTAATACATCTCCTCACATAGGCTTTCACTAGGGAATTTATGGTTCTCGTATGCCGTTGTTACTTAGATTGTTTATATGTAACTGTTAATATGAAGAGAGAAAACACGTAGCTTTTCAATGTAACTTGTGTGTGTGAGAGAGAGAGATTGATAGATTCGGATACTCTCAACAGAAAAAAAATATATGCAATCTGATCGATTAGTTTTGATTCTACGATTAAAAATGAATCAATTGAACTATGAAATCATAACACAGATGGGAAGAGACAGCATGATCTACAGCTAAATAAACTAGGTGTTTATCTATCAAAATAATTCAAAACCAATTTGTTAGGACTTCCCTAAACATTATATATATACCTTCAGTTTTTCTCTAATTAGTAGATGTGGGACTCTTTAGAATATATTCTAATAAAGTGAGAGGATACACCACACACTCACATCTGAATCAATATATCATTTTTATGAGCGTATATCAAACACATTGGCTAACATTTTATGGTTGAGAGTGAAGAAGAGATTTGATATACCTTGATATATATCTTGTTATAGGGATTCAGGAAGGTTGATCCAGATAGGTGGGAATTTGCCACTGAAGGGTTTCTGAGAGGACAAAAGCATCTTCTCAAGAACATAAGGAGCAAGAAAACAACCCAACAACAACAACAACATCATAATCTCTATCACCACCAAGCTCTAGATTCATACGTGGAAGTAGGCAGGTTCGGGCAGGACGGAGAGGTAAACCGGCACCGACGGACCAGCAGGTGCTCATGCTGGAGCTGTTGAAACTCAGGCAACAACAACAGAATACAAAAACCTACCTTCAACAAATGGAAGGTAGGCTCAAGAGAACCGAACAAAAGCAGCAACAAATGATGAATTTCTTAGCAAGAGCCATGCAGAACCCTAACTTTGTTCAACAATTAGTTCAGTAGAAAGAATGGAAGAGGGAACTTGAAGAAACAATCTCAAAGAAAAATAAGAAGAACCATAGATCAAGGACCTAGTACTCATAATAATAATAATAATAATAATAATAATAATAATAATATTGATGAGTTATTAGTAGGTCAATTAGATTGCTCACATTTGGTTGAAGTACTTGATCCTAATAATAATATTGCTGCTGCTGCTACCGCTGCTGCGGATTTGGATTTTATTGGCAAGTTAGAGGAAGAAGATGAACAACATAATGAGGTATTCCAAAGTATTAATAGAGAGAGAGATTACTAATGACGATGAAGTGCTTTGGCAAGACTTGTTGAAAGAGGATGTTGAAGAAGTTCTTCGAGGTTTTGAGGATGATGATGATGACGACGACGATGGTGAAGATGTTGATGTGTTGGCTGAACAACTTGGTTATTTAGCTTCTAATAGTCCTTATCATCATCAGTAAAGTTTTTTTTTTTTTTAACTTAATTACTGCAGATTATACTTCATTATTAATATTCCCATGATTTAATTTCTTCATTCCATTCTCACTTATATGACTATGTTGATCATTTGACTTCTCGACTTCTTTGTGTTTTGAAGATGCTATATAATTAATTCATAATTTTTGAAAGGGACTTTATTAAAATTTTTGGGATGAGTTTGAGCACATTTGATGGGTTTTTGGTTTTGATTTTGATAATTGGATTCAATTTGGTGCAGATATTTGAGGAGGATGTGCATTTGGTACATTTGTCATCTGTCAACTCTCTTCAAATTTGATTTGAATGACTTAGGTTTTATTTTTAGTTCAGTTTAAATCATCAATATTTGTATAATTAAATTGATTATTGAAATATTACTTCATTATTTTCTATTTTTGTTTAAAAGTAAAGATATTGAAATTTATGACATAATTAATGAGACTTAAATTTTATAAATTAAATTGGAGTACTAGTAAGATTTGTTCTTAAGGTTTCTTATATGCTTCTTTTTCTTTCACTAACTGGCTAGCTAATTTTATGTTCTTAGATGGAAGAAAATATTCCCATACATATGTTGTTGTATTTTTATTACTAAATTTTTTATGATTCAGAAATAGGATACGCACACATACATGAATTTTGCAGAGAAAATGATAAATATCTAATTTAAATATAGAGTTATTGACCTTTAATTTATATTTTTGACATTAAAAACACAACAAAATGAACCTAATTTTTACTGTCCTTTACATTATACTGAATGTGTGTGTGTGTGTGTGTGTGTGTGTGTGTGTGTGTGTAATGTTTCCTCCTAATAGTATTTAGAGTCCGTTTGGTTTAACCCAATTACATGCCTATAATGGTAATCATGATTGCATTGCCAAAAGAAGAGTGTTTAGTTGCTCTTTAGCATGGTAATAGGGTTTACCATGGTAATAATGATTACCAAAAAATTAGTAATCCCCATTTATACATTTCCCCCTATGAATCCTTATTATCATCCCATTGCATGGTTAAAAAAGTCCAATTTACCCTTTAGTTTCTTGTGTTTTTATTTCACTCATCTCATTTCACTTGTTACATCACGCTACAACTGCCACCGCCTCCTCTTCCTCCACTGCTGTCACCTCCACTCACCGTCGCCACCACTACCTCCTCTACCGCCGTCACCTCCACCCAGTGCCTGCCACTACTATCTCCTCTTCCTCCACTGCTGCAGCCGCCACCCCCACCGTTGCCATCGCCACCACTACCTCCTCCTCCGCCGTCGGCCCTGCCACCACCGCTACCTCCTCCACCACCGCTGGCGCCACCACCCACCCACTGTCACCACCACCACTACCTCCCCTCTCCCCCCGCCCCCTTCACCCCCATCGTTGCCGCTGTCACTACCTCCTCCTCCTTCATCACTACCACCGCTAGCTCTTAACTATTTTTTCTACAAAGATTATATTAAGGGTAAAATATACTTTGTGCAATATATTAATTTTAAATAATTGTTAAAATATTAAATCATTGCACCTTGCTTAAAAATCAAACCAAACATTACTCTTATAATTAATATTGCATTGCATTTCTATTGCATCGCATTACACTGCACTGCAAGGTATAATGAGATCGAACCAAATATGTAATAGCACTGTATAAAACTACTGCGCTATGTAAAAATACCTCTACACATCATCACCCTCTATGTGTTGTAGAAGATGTCCTGACAAAAGGTCTCGGATCAAATTAATATCTTCGATTGTGTAGGCGTCCTGATTACCAAAAAGCTATGCACAAAATGGAGAATACGTTAACATAAATCAATCAATTGAATGAAATAACTAACAATTCAATTACAAGAACAAAAATGAAATTCATTTGAGAATCAAGAAAGGATCACCTATTCAAAATTGGTAGTAAGGCCACTAAAGATGATATAAACCATAGAAGTCGTACTCAGTTTTCCCTGATTGGTGAGGGCACTATACATCAAAAGCCAATGGTAAAAAAGAATAAAGGCATATGTAAAGAAATTATCAATCAAAGAACTTGAATTTAAACAACTTAGTTTTGGTTGGAACCACTTCGTCGGACCACTTTTACCTTTGTGCTTCACACCTATTATATAATATGTCTTCAGTGCACTGTAATTAAAATGAAAAATAGAGGACATTAAAACAATTGAGTAAAATAAAAAATCAATGATTTACAAACAAACTAACTTACATGTTAAAAATGGTTTTTATCTCTCCATCTGGCTTGCGACCCAATGAGTCCAACCAAATGATAACTTTGATGAAGGGACAAGCAACACAAAGGCTCCAATGATAACTATAATCACATATGTAGATTAAAATGAGGTTAGATAACATGATACTTCTTAGCAAACTGAATATGTATAAATAAATAAAATTAAGTTACTTGCCTTTCAACAATTGGTGCTAGATAGCAAGGCAGCTGAGTCTGTTCCAATGAATAGTCCACATAGTTCATCCTATCCTCTAACCTACTATTATTATGCCTTGACAGATTGCCAGGACATAAGAAGTTATACGAAGTGTCGAGCTCTCTTTTGACACACATTTCGTGAAAGCAGCCCCCAATTACCAGGACAATTGGTGCTAGATAGCAAAGCAGCTGAGTCTGTCCTAATGAATAGCCCACATAGCTCATCCTATCTTCTAACCTACTATTATTATGCCTTGACAGATTGCCAGGACATAAGAAGTCATATGAAGTGTCGAGCTCTCTTTCAACACACATTTTGTGGAAGCAGCTACCCCAGAAATAAAATGAGAAATGACTTAGTAAATGTAAAAACCTAAAACTCCTAAATATCAGTGCATTAATTAAAGTTAAAAATAAAAAATAAAACTCACATGATTGCAAATGTGACACATCCTATGTCTGTTTATCTCCTGCAAAGATATGAACTCTCTAATATATTTGCTATCAATTCCAAAATTATATGAGATTGCACAACCCACAATCCCACAAGGCATATGCAAGTCGACCTTATTAATTTTGTTATGAATATTTTGCAATTGTGCCAAGAAGGGAAATTTTATTGCTTCTTCTTGATCCTAGTAACACACAAAATAGAGATTATAAGTAGGATGTCAAGGATCAAATAACAATAAGGTGTTTCCTACCAAAATTCAGTTTTGCCACCGCGTGCCTTTTGACTTCTGTTTTCTTGAAAATGTACGTTAATTGCTGATGTTGAAAGTACTATTTGTAGCAGTGCGTGTGGCGACAAAATGGGTCAAAAGTGGATTTCTCATCCACTTCTATCCAATCAGACCCTCTTATCCTTTCATCCTCCCTTTTTATAACATACACCCAGCCTCCCTCTATCAAACGTCGTCCCCATTCCCTCCAATTTTTGCTCCCTTTTCCCCATCTTGCTACCTTTTCCTCCTACTATTGTCCCCATTTGTTCCCTTTTCTTCCTCCTCTTTTGGTCCTCACTCCAGTATCTAGCTCAAACAAAGAAGCATCAGCTTTATCCTCATTGTAAGTGCATATGCCCTTTATCTTTTAGTCCCCACTCTCCTCATTGTAGCTCACATTTCCTCCTCCTCCTCACTCAAGTATCAACAATGACATCACCTCACTCCTTTGGTTTGGTCTTATACTATGCAAATCTGTAAGTACCACGTACGCCGTTTATCTTTTATTATTATTATTTTTAAAGATGCATGCAACTTTATCTTTCTACTTTTGTTTTTCTAATTAATTTTTTTTTCATGTTTGTGTTTGTAGTTTTAGCTCACTCTATTAAAGCTTCTATTTGTTGTAAGTTTTTTTTTAAAATTTTGAAGTTTACAAATGTAATTTTATTAGAAGTTAATAGTTTAATTTTCTAAATGTCTTTTATATTTAATTTATTATGAAATCTAAAAAAATTATTATTAAATAAATGTGATAGACATGACTGTTGTAGTAAAAATGCTTAAGCTATTTCTTAAATAATTCCATGTTTAATGTTTTTTGCTATTTATTAATAATTCCATTTTAATTTTTCAGATATATTCGGGTTTCATCATGCTATTTAAACTTTTGCAAGATATTCTTTTAGAAGAAAATATACTTCCTATCAAGACATATGAGGCAAAGCAAATTCTTTATTCTACAACTGGTATGGGTTATGAGAAGATACATGTATGCCCTAACAATTATGTAACCCCCTTCCAACCAAGGCCAAGATTAAAGTCATAAAACATGATTAAGATGAATTAGAGACCATAATACAAATTGGAACTTATAAAATAATCCTTTGCCCATAATGGTTTACAAAAACTTTTCCAAAACTTATTCACAATGGTCTCATATTCACATCACAAATACATAAATGGCCTAAACCGGTTGATTCCATTCATAAATATCAGAGTGCAGCGCAAATTCCCGACACACTCGGGTTCCATTAATTAATAAAGGGATTATACAAAGGCACAAAGCCAATAATTCTTTTCCCTTATCCTGGGGATTTATATAAAGCATTTTACAATACACAGCCACATTGGCCAGATTCATAAAGCAGTTTCTCAAATATCCATGTATATTATAATAACAGTTCAATGGTCGGGGTAGGTGTGATAAGTATCAACCCCCTACGACGGCTCCCGCTGAAGTGCTCACGTTGCAATGGACCATGGCACATTTTCATTCACATTTCACAAACACACAATGATCAATCATGCATACCAGACATCATACACAACACGAGAGAAAAATCACTACCTACTCGTTCCTTCCGTGCATGCTCTGGCACTGGTCCCTTCCAAGTAGGGCAAATGTCGTATCCTATAATTCATAATAAGTGACGAAGTATTATTCTCTATTCCATCGTTCAAAAACTTCTTAATACTTGAATTGGTTATCATTATTGCTCTTTAAGCACCCATAAACACCTCTAACAAAAACCCTAAAGGGTTGGGAGAATTATCCCAAAAATTTCCTTTTGGAAGAACAGAAACTGATTTTTCACTGCTGCACTCGAGTAATGATGCACTTTGCACTCGAGCACAAAGCTTAACACTCGAGTGATAGCCAAATGCCCACTCGAGTCCTAGGAAGTAAAGCACAGAAAGTAATAACCAAAGAGGAATGGAAACTTTCAAAGAAGATGAGCACTCGAGTGAAGAAAACCTCACTCGAGTGACAACTTAACACTTGCAAGTGTTAAGGCATACTCTTGAAACTTGGCAGTGATTGACAACCCGAGACGAGAGTTCATGGTGTCAAATATACTTGCACTCGAGTGAGAGGAGGCTCACTCGAGTGAGAACTCATAATACTTGCAAGTGAGGCAACACTCTTGCCTTACTCCCAGAAGTGCAACATGAAAACTGAAGGCAGAAAGGAAAAATGCACTACCGCACTCGAGTGACCCATCCTTACTCGAGTGATGTTCATCCCGCACTAGAGTGAACCCCAGATTACTCGAGTGATGCTATCAGAACTTAGAAAACGCAACAAAATTGACCACATTTCCTAACACTTGCCCAATCGATCTCAATGGACCCAAAACTTCTACCAAAGCTACTCCCACACAAAAACATCCAAGAAATTCAATGGAATAATTAGAATTATCCAAATCCTACTCCATTATCATGCTTTGGTTTTGGGCAACATAATCATCCAAATTCCAAAATCATCTAAACATACCATTCCCATCCCAAATCAATCTATCTATCCATTTACATTCCCAACGTTCAATTACTATGCCAAAAACATGCCAAAAGCCCAATGGTCATTATTTTCGGATTCAAGCCAAAAATTCTAGAATTTCCAAACTAATCCAAAAGCCACAAAACTTATATGGAAAAGTTCATTTCACTTACCTCTATAACTTTACCAAAGAGGTTCTTTGATTCTCCAACCTCCAAAATTCCTTGTGGGCACAAATCAACACCAATGGCCAAACTATAAACATAGAAAGGAAGCTCTTAACTCAAGGAACAATATTAATGAAGAGCATTTTGGCATTTGAGGCCATTTGCTTACCCAAAAATCAAGCTTTTCTTCTTCCTTTCTTCCTTCAATGGCTGCACAAATTTGAGAGAAAGAAGAGAGAGATTAAGTGAAGAAGATGAAGGAGATGATGAAACTCCCTCCCCCCATACCATGCACAGCCGAAAATGGGGAGGGAAGAGAGAGAAGAAATATTAAAAAAACTCATATTTGACTTTCTCCACATCTCTCTCCACATGTAAGCTTTCCAAGTGTCACCTCCCTATTGGCTTTTATAAGTAAACACCCAATTAGCTTCTCTAATCCCTCCATTAGTCATATAATCTCACTTCTCAATTTTCCCTTAGTAATTAATTTCCCCATTAATCACCAACTTATGACCAATAGTTTCATTCTTTCAATTTTCTACTAATTATGACATATTAATTAAAATTGCCACAAAACACATAATTATTCCACTTTAATTCAATAGTTATCCTCAATAATAATCATTAGCCCTTAATTGAAATTTGGGGCGTTACAGATTGCATATTATTTTAGAATCAGCATGCATTGTTAGAGAAATGCCCTAAATACAATGCATCTCGATATGAGAAGAAGAAAAGAAAAAGTCCTTTGAAGATCCTATGGTATTTTCCCATTATTTTGATATTCAAGCGATTGTACAATAATGTAGAGATTGCTAAGCAGTTGATATAGCATGCAGATGAAAGGATTGAAGATACAAAGCTTAAGCACCATGCAGATGCTCTTCAATGAAAAAAAATTGATCATGAGTACCCTAACTTTGTGGACAAAGTAAGGAACCTACGCCTTGCACTGTCAACTGATAGAATTAATCTTCATAGTATTCAGAGTAGTACACATAACACATGACTGGTGATATTGATTATTTATAACCTTCCTCCACACTTGATCATGAAACGGAAGTTAATGATGCTATCCATGTTAATTTCTGGGCCAAGACAACCTGGGAATAATATAGATGTATATTTGGCTCATTTAATTAATGACTTGAAGCTGCTTTGAGAAAAAGGCGTCAATGTGTATGATGGGTAGAGGGAAAAATATTTCACTTTGAAAGCAATATTGTTTGGCACAATTAATCATTTCCCCACTTGTGGTAATTTGTCAAGATATAGTGTTAAAGGATATTGTGCGAGCCCTATATGTGAAGATGACACTCATTCAGTGTGACTAAATCATTATAAGAAAAATGTTTACATGGGACATTGAAGATTCTTAGCATCACAACATCATTCGAGGAAGTGCAAAAATGCTTTCAATAGTGACTCATAAAAAGGTAGCTCACTGAAGATATTGACCGGTGCTCAGATTTTTGAAAAGGTAAAAGACTTGGATAACAATTTTTGGCAAGCCTTTTGCAAAATAAATTGAGACAAGTGGTTGGAAGAAAAATTTTATTTTCTTTGAACTTCCATATTGGAAATCCTTATATGTGAGATATTTTCTTGATGTAATGCACATAGAAAAAATATATATGTGATAGTCTAATTGGCATGTTGCTCAATATACAAGGAAAAAGTATAGATAGTGTCAATTTGAGGTTGGATTTAGTAAACTTAGGAATAAGAGAAGAGTTGGTACCGATTAAGCAAGGGCATCGTAATTATCTATCTCCAACGGCTTACACTCTATCGAGGAAAGAGAAAAAATTGTTTTTTGAGTTTCTGCAAGGAATTAAAGTTCTCGAGGGCTACTCTTCAAATATAAAGAACCTTGTATCAGGGAAAGAGTTAAAGAAACAACCTTAAATCTCATAATTGTCATGAGCTCATATAGAATTTCTTACCAGTTGGTATATGGTCCATTTTACCTAAAAATGTAAGAAACACCATCACTAAACTTTGCATGTTGTTCAAGTTGATTTGCAGTAAAGTGGTAGATTCAGCCAAGTTGCAAGATTTGTAAAGGCTAATGTTTGTACTCAGTCAGCTTAAAATGTATTTTTCACCTTTATTTTTTGACATTATGATCCATCTAATCATACACTTAGTCAAAGAGGTTCAATTATGCAGTCCAGTGTACTTGAAATGGATACACCCAAATGAGCGATTCATGAAAATTTTAAAAGGGCATGTGAAAAATAGATATGGACTAGAGGGCTGAATTGATGAAAAGTATATGGTTAAAGAAGCAAGTGACTTTTATGCTGATTTTCTATCAAATATTGACCTTATAGGAATCTCGAAGTCTCATCTGATAGGTGAAGATCAGGGAAAGGAATAAGTAGGAGGGATCTAATAAGGATATCAATGATTGAATGGGAGCAAGCTCACGTGTATCTACAACATAACACTAATGAGGTTGAACCGTATGTTGAAGAACATAAGGATGCTTTTCGACAATTATATGCTGATAGGAATGAAAATTTGATAACAAAAGAACATAATCGAAATTTTTCAAGTCAGTTAAAAAAGCATATTAATGATGAGATGGAGAGGAATGTTGATTCAGTTTTTGAAAAATTGAAATGGTGTCAAAGGGACTGAGTTTAAATGTATTATGTTATAATGGTTATACAATCAATGGTTACACAATCAATGGTTACACATTCTATACACAATATCATCATACACGAAGCACGATGTAGAATAGTGGGGTAACACTTATTGCTGATTCTTGGCATAGGTCTAGTGCTAAAGACATACACCCTATCTACACACCAATGTCATTCTTTGGTATCATTGAATGCACATGGGAGTTAGATTACTCTATATTGAGGGTCCCTATCTTCATATGTAAGTGGGTTAACAACAACAATAGATTACGGATAGTTGAGTTAGGCTTTATTCAAGTAGACCTTTCTAAAGTTTGGTATAAAGATGATCATTTTATTTTAGCATCACAAGTAGAACAAGTGTTTTCCATTCTGAATCCTGCTAAGAAGAATTAGTCTATTGTACTCCCATCAAACAAGAATCATCAAAAATAATTTGATGTTGAAAGTAAGGAATATTTGAATATCTTTGGGGATGATCCTTCGTTTGAGAAATTGGGATTAGAAGATATTAGTGTAGATGAAGATGAACCCTTATACATGAGACATGATCATAAAGAGGGGACTTGGGTCAATCTATCAATTCATACTACTAGGAGAGTCAAGAGAAACACAATTCTCAATTCAACACTAATGATGAAGAACAAAATTTAAAAGCAAACAAGAAAAAGGAAAAGATAATGAGAGCCTTGACTTTTTTACTTTTTTGTTTTAGATGTATTTATATATTTCAAATTAATTTACTTTCGTTGACATGATTGTCACTATGCAATGATGTTTTGTTTGGTTTATTTAACTTGCAGGAGTATGGATGCACTATGTGAAAATGATGATGTTCCCATGAACATTGCTAGATAAAGATTTGTGGAGAACATAATCCGTGGTAGAACCACTATAGTCGGGTTGATCAAATTGAGAAGCAAGGGAATTAAGTTAGAACTAGAATGGAATGAAAAGGGAAACCCAATCAGACCGAATAGTAGCTAGTTCAATAATTTTATTGGGACTACAATTCAAGACAGAGTCCCTATTACAATTCAAGATTGGAGACAGATGAAGCAACAATATGGGGATGAAATCTGGGTTCAAGTACAGGTGACACATTAATTACTTTATTATCCAGATTGTTTTGTTTCATATAATTACAATCTAACAAATTATGTTTGATTTTTTATTATAAAGTTGTTTTATTATTGAGGGTGATGATCAAAAGAACTTCATGCTGAGAAAAGCCGATAAACTTAGGAGAAATTTTTATGCTGATCTTGTAAAATATTCATGAGGGATGATAATGAGAATATCATTCCTATACCGTCGGATTTATATGAAAGAATCATCACTCAAGAAATTTGAGATGAGTTTTTTTAAAACACATACAACTTAGGAATTCCAGGTAATATAATATATTAAACTTTACCTACTACTTATAATTTATTTATAATTAATATTTATTGATATGAATCATTTGGATCTAAACAGGAGTTAAGTGAGAAAAATCACTCCAACACTACCAACATGGCATATCGGTACACACAAGGACTTGTATCATACGGACAGTTAGAAAAAATAATTGTAAGAACTAATGATTATTTCATATGTATCTAATTTGTATGAATAATTTTTAACTTCAATTAACTTTGATATGCAGATAGAAGAATCAAATTCATATATTACACAGGTACCACGACATGATTTATGGGTAGCCAGTAGTACAAATAAAAAAGGCGAAATTTGTAGTGAGGAAGTAAGAGGAGTAATAGCATAATATTATGTAAGTATTGAATTATGAGTACAATAAAGAATTAGCTTTACTTAGATTTTGATTTATAATAACTATTATTATTATAATTCTTTTTGTGATAGCGATTAATGATATAGGAGGAGTTTGATTTGATGAGCTATGTTGGTCATGATGATTTACTGAGCAGAGCATTAAGAGAACCTAATTATGATGGTCATGTTCGGAGTACTGGTTTTGTAGTCACTGATAAGTAAAATATTTATATATTTATTTTCCCATATATGATGATTGTGTAGATGGCATTTGGGCTTAACTTAATGAATTTGGGTGTAACTGATAAATAAATAATGAGTTTGGCATAAAATAGAATTTCCTGAAAAATGCTAAATTTCACCCTGTTTCAGTTTTTAGGCAATATCTAGAGCTCTAGATGTTGACTTGAGACGTTCTTTATATGGATAAAAAGCTAAGAAAAAACACTAAAACTTTTATATTGAGCCCAAAACCCAGTTCTGCCTTCAAGGGTTTCAAATTTTGCTTGGAAGTTAAAAATGTGAATTTGTCCCTGATTGACCTTTGCCTACTATTTTGACCATAACTTGAGCTGTAAATGTCGAAATGGGGTGTTTCTAGTTGTGTCTTCAAGCTAAGATCCAGAGTTACAACTTTCATATAGATCACATATTGAAACTTCACTATCTTGAATATCAAAATTAGGCAGCAATCGATAAGTTTGGCAACCACAAGGTCAATGTTGAAGGATTAAGGTCAAGATATATGCCTAACTTTCTTGGAAAATTTTGCACCCCCTCCATCTCTAAATAGAGCAGCTCAAGGCACAAGAAAATACACCATCTTAGAGTTAATTTCATACATTGTATTTGTTTCTTGCATGCCTCCTTCATGGCAAGGCTTAGGTAGTCCTCCTTTATGATTGCCACCTATATGGAAGGTTTTACCTCCTATATGGAAAATTAGATTTTTTCCATTCTCATGCATCTTGTAGTTATATCTTTGTGTTTTAGAATTTAAAAATTGAGTTTCATGCAATGCTTATGAAGTTTTCAATTTATTTTGGTTTTATTTTTAATTTCATCATAAGCTAAATTTCCACTTTCATAGGTTGATGATGTACTTACTAATGACGGATTGAATCTTAACTTATTAAATCTAGTTTTAATTTTTCCTTCATGATTGAGTTTTGATTATTATTCTTAACATTTTAGATTGATTGGCCATCTTTTAAATGATTTCAATATGCATGTTGAGACCGGAAGGAGATGCATGTGTATAGATCTAATAATTGAAACTATAATTTGCATATAAAATAGGAATATATTCATATGAGTTGTGTAGTCTTAATGAGTTCCATAAATATTAATGTATGATTGATTGCTTTAATTCATATAGGAATATATTGGATTAACAATTAATTATAGAATTGCCCGACCTTGGAAGAGACTAGTAATTAAATTAGGAAAACTCGATTATCAATCATGAGGAATAAGTTAGACTAGAATAGATAAGTGATTCAATCCAAAATTTATTAAGTGAAATTTGATCCCTAGGTCTTTTTTTCATAGTTGTTTTCATATCAATTGCATTCATATGTAATCATTTTTATTTTATATTCTCAATCACCAACTAATCGATAGACTAAATAGAATTAAAATTACCCATTTTGGTACTTAGTGATCAATCCTTGTGGGAACTATATTCTACTCATTTCTATATTACTTGGTTACGACAATGTACACTTGTACTTCTTAATAAACCATTTACACTCGTAACAAGATTTTGGTGCCGTTGTCGGGGACATACGCTGGATCATTGAAGCTAAGGTACATTTAACAGGTGAGGTTCCTACATCATTTATTAAACCTATGCTAGGAATGAGAAGTTCTTACTCCAAAAAGAGAAGAGCTAAAAGAATGTAGGTATGCTATAAATGTGCAAGATGGACATGTGATCAGCACTGCACAAGCAAAGGCACGGTTCTGTAAATCGAGAAGATAAAATTAAATTCATAAAGGATGGACTGAATTAGGATTCATTAGATGATATCATTCAAAATCTTGAGACGCATCCGAGTGGTGATGCTCATCGTATTCTTCTCAATTTATTAAACATATTTAACAAAGAAAAAGAGCGCTACTATCTGTGGAATCTAACATTAAAAGACCCTGTTTTTCAATTTCTAAGAAAACTGGATAGGAAGCAAATCCTCGATTCATAGAAAGCGTTTAAGCTATTACTGGACATAAAACCAGAGGAAGATGTAAGCCAAAATCACAACTACTATTCATAATCATACTTTTATCTAATTTGTCTTATCTTTTCAGTAACTTTTGACTTTCCTTCTCATTTTGTTTAAATTTCTTCATGCAACCTATACCTGTCATTCATGTCGGTAAATTTTTCAAACTCATTTGAAAAATGCATGATTTGCATGATCTAGTTGTCGTTGTTTTAGTACTATATATATGTACTCTTCCACTTGTAAATATGCACTCTTCTACTTGTAAATACAAATGGTCCGAGAGAAAAGAAGAGAAAAAGGGAATCACACAAAAATATAGATTTACATATATCTGCATTTTCGATGAAATTGATTCATGCAAGGATGGAGATTTTCTAACTGCAGCAAAAGAACTTGGAATTGTATTAGCTGCCAGAAAGATCAACTTTGTATACGGGGGAGGCAGCTAGGGTCTAAGAGGAAGTATATTCATTTCTGCATCCATTAATGGAAGCAAAGGTTTGAGCGTAAGGGTGAAGGAGTTGGAAGATCACACTCTTTCCTTAGGACAAAAGTTACAGGTTTCAAGCTTGCTTGAATGAATGGGACGAATGTTTTACCATGCTCAAGATTTCATTGCTCTACCCGATGGTTTGGAGACGTTGGATGGGATTTCTAGTGGTGCATATTGGGCTAAGTTAAACTTTCACAAAAATTCATTAGGATTGTTAAATGTTAATGGTTTTTATGATGCTCTGTTGTCTCTTTTTTTTTATCATATTGTGGAAATATGATTCATAACCCAAGTGACTCGCCACTCCATAAGTTTTGCACCAACTGCTGATCAACTGCTCGATCAACTACAAATCTATGAACCTAAACCAGATCTAATAGTCAAGCAAATAGGTGGGCAATCTTCATATAGTTGTCAGAAGCAGAATCCAGACACCACTCTTCGGTTGTAACTCTATTTAATCTTTTGGTTTTACTCTTAGCATTTTGGTTTATTTTATTATATGTTTGTTTTAAAAAGAAAAAATTTCCCTAAGCTCTATAAGACATTGAAGACAATGTCTGATTTAGATTGGGGGAGGAGTAGTAAAAAAAAATTAGTTAGTTAGTATAAACCATTAGATGCATGGGGTGTAGAAAAAAATGGTAGAGTAAGGAGTTATTCTCAACGCCGGAGATACATTTTATTAGTTGCATTTTTTTTTCTTTCCTACTGAAATATTAATTTAAAAAAAAGAAATAAAAAAATTCAAAAAAAAAAATCATCATGTTTAAGTGTTTTTTAATGATCTTAATAAGTATATAAGTTTTGAGTATGGATCAATTAAATTTAGAGATTTCATAATATGAATAAACAATTGATTGTTGCAACTGGTGATGAATTTTGAGATTGAATGAGTTGAGTTTGAAAACCCCAGACTGTGAGCTTTTGAGCCTATAATGATTATTTTTCTTGTGTGTGATATTCATCAATTAAGTTGTCACTCTAGAACTTGTTTTAAATCTGGTTGAAATTACATCTCACATGCACATTCAAAAATGATAAAGGCATTCATTTATTTTAGCCAGAGCCAAATAGCCAACCTTGAAATTATATTGTTGATAAGCCCCTTTGAGCCTAATTGATTTTTTCTTTGTTCTCAACCCATTAACATGTGTTTTATGATATATCAAGTGCTTTTACCTCATTCAGAAGATTAGCAGAGCATTTGAAATTTTTGTGAAATAGGCTTTTGACAAGTGTGGGGGTGTATATATCATCAACTTTAAAATTATAGAATTATGCAAAAAAAAAATAGAGAGAGAAAAGAAAAAGGAAATATATATATATTAAGTATTCGAATTGTAGCTTGTTGTGATTAGATAAATTTATTCATAAGAAGCCCATTTTTCAATTGCTCTATTAAATTTCTTAAATATAGCCATTCATACCATGTTTTACATTCATTTTACCTTAACCCCATTACAACCCTTAATAAGTCCTTTTGATGTGAATTATGCATGTGAATTAGGTAGTGGAGATTGAGATTTTTAGTAAGCCTAGGGTAGTGCAATTTTTTCAGTTGAATTTGAGCGAAACACTTACCCTTAAACACTTAAGAGATTGAAGAATGAGTCACAATAACAAACTCAATTTATTCATTTTCAAATGAAATTACCAGTTTATATTTTTGTTGATTTATAAATACTATGATCTCTTTATTTTCAATTGTGTTCTTGCTTATGACTTGACACTTCTGATAGTCACTCATTGTTGTCCGAGGATATCCAAGAGCTAAGTGTGGGGAATTTGATAAGTAAAATATTTATATATTTATTTTCCCTTATATGATGATTTTTTGGGTGACATTTGGGCTTAATTTAATGAATTTTGGGTGTAATTGATAAATAAATAATGAGTTTGGCATAAAATAGAATTTCTTGAAAAATGCTAAATTTGACTCTGTTTCAATTTTTAGGCAATATCTAGAGCTCTAGATGTCGGATTGGGACGTTCCTTATATGAATAAAAAGTTAAGAAAAAGCTCTATAACTTCTACGTTGAGCCCAAAACCCAGTTCTGCCTTCAAGGGTTTTGAAGTTTTCTTGAAAGTTGAGAATGTGAATTTATTCTTGATTGGCCTTTGGCTACTAATTTGACCATAACTTGAGCTGTAAATGTCAAAATGGGGTGCTTCTAGTTGTGTCTTCAAGCTCAGATCCAAAGTTACAACTTTCATGGATCACATGTTGAAATTCCACCTTCTTGAATGTCAAAATTAGGCAGAAATCAATAAGTTTGGCAACCATAAGGTCAATGTTGAAGGATTAAGGTCCAAAATGTATGCCTAACTTTCTTGGAAATTTTTGCAACCCCCTCCATCTATAAATAGAGAAGCTCAAGACACAAGGAAACACACCATTTTAGAGTTAATTTTATTCATTATATTTGCTTCTTGATGCCTTCATCATGGAAGGCTTAGGTAGTCCTCTTTTATGAATGGTATAAGTTGCCACCTACATGGTAGGTTTTATCTCCTATATGAAAGGCTAGATTTTTTCATTTTTATGCATCTTGTAGTTATATCTTTATGTTTTAGAATTTAATAATTGAGTTTCATGCAATGTTTATGAAGTTTTCAATTTATTTTGGTTTTATTTTTAATTTCATCATGAGCTAAATTTCCACTTTCCTAGGGTGATGATGTAGCTTACTAATAACCCTTATTAAATCTAGTTTTAATTTATCTTTCATGATTGAGTTTTGATTATTATCCTCAATGCTTTTGATTAATTGGCCATCTTTTGAATGATTTCAATATCCATGATTGAGACAGGAAGGAGATGCATGTGTATAGATCCTATAATTGAAACCATAATTTGCATATGAAATAGGAATATATTCATATTGGTTGTGTAGTCTTAATGAGTTCCATAAATCTTAATGCATGATTGATTGCTTTAATTCATATAGGAATGTATTGGATTAGCAATTAATTTGACCTTAGAAGAAGCTAGTAATTAAATTAGAGAAATTCGACTATCAATCATATGGAATAAATTGGACTAGAATAGATAGGTGATTCAATCTGAAATTTATTAAGTTAAATATGATCCCTAGGACTTTTTCTCATATTTTTTTTCATATCAATTGCATTCATATTTAATCATTTTTATTTTGTACTCTCAATCACCAACTAATTGATCGACTAAATAGAATTTAAATTACCAGTTTTGGTACTTAGTGATCAATCCTCGTGGGAACGATATTCTACTCTTTTCTATATTACTTGGTTATGACAGTGTACACTTTCTCTTTTTAATAAACCATTTACACTCATAACGATCACCTAAACATCATAGTTTGGACGTTAGAAGCACTCCAACAAAAGTGACATTTTGCAACCGTGAGAGGAGATGAATTACTTCAAGCATCAAATGCAAGAACAACTTCACGAACAAATGCGCTTCAAGCAACAAATGGAAGAACAATTTCACAAACAAATGCATTTGATGCAAGAACAAAATGCACAATTGAGGACACAAATGAATCACTTAGTGCAATGTAGGGCAACACAAAATGTTCCCACCTGTGACAACCCAAGTGTGAGAGATAGTTGCACTTCCATGCCTAAAATTCGTCTTCCTTTGGTAATTAATTTTTTCTTTACTTAACTTTTTGTTACATTATAATTTGGTGAACCTTAATATATTAACTCTATTTTCTATAGGGTGAGTCGATGTGCAAGTTATATGTCGATCAATCTTTCAAGCACGCAGTTGCAGTAGGCGTTGCCTACAACACCGATAATGATACACTGCACAATTCAACATTGCCTAACAACACATTCCAAGTAAGGGTTGACATTTGCATGAATGAAGATGCGCTCTTACTAATCCCTTCTCAGAATGAGGAAATAATGGTGAAAGATGTTGTAGGTGGCTATGTTGCTTAGCCAATAGGTCTTATAAAGCCATGTGAAAAGGTAGTTCATTTACAATTCTCTTTGCTTTTCCTTTGCACTTCCATCTAAAACTACATGATTTAATTTTATGATTTTTTACAAGTTAGACAGTCTAAAGGAAAACAAATTCAACTGTATGGCAAGATTTCAAAGTGTTTGACAACACAACCAAAGTCCAAAGCCTCAGCTAGCCAACAAAGCAAAAGAAAAATGACCTCATATCGCTATCAATTGGTATTGATTGCACCTAATTTGATATGTGAAGGAAGTCTGCAAATACAATTTGATAGACACATCTACAGTACTTATGGTATAGCCGATCATATTAATGGTGATGTGTTGGACAAAATATTTAATCGTAGATAGGTTAGTGCTTTGGTTATCAATATCTGGATTAGATACTTTATAATCACATCATCATTTATCACTGTTATTATTATTTATCATTCAATTTTTTTATTTTAATGACATTATTTGTTTTCTATCAAGGCACTTATACCATGACATCTTAATAAATTCAAACAAGGTCCAATTCTCATTTGTCAACCCTTATCTCGTTAGGCAACATGGGGGCAGAGTAGATCTACATGAACAATTTAATGATCTGAAAGATCACTTTAGAAAGAAAGCAACACCAACTATGCTATTTCTAGTGCCATATAATGCGGGGTAAGTTATTAATGGTAGAAATTCAATATATGTTTTTTTATTCTTTAAGTTTTACCAGAACATGATTTTTGAAGAAATATTTTTAAAATATCTTAGGGCATATTAGATATTGTTTGTTATCAATCTAGCGGAATCTTCAGGCCCTCACATTTACTATGTGAATCCTCTAATTAGAGGTCTTCTTGAAAGCCGTCTTGATATATTGCAATTGTTCAATAGGTAAGTGTACACTTGTATGTGTAAATTATAGTGTATGTGATTAAAAAAAACCAAAAGTCATCAGTTTCTATTTGTTTTATTAGTACATTGACTATATATCAAGCCTCTGCCTCATTAAGCTATTCTAAAGCTACTGACCCTATCAATAGCTATATCTGGAAGAAGATACAAGTATTGATATATGAATTTACTAAAATTTTGTAATCAAACAATTTTTATTCAAAAATTGAGTTGACTATTTCATTATCTTGTTACAGTGCCCTTTCCAGCCCAATAATAATTATTGCAAGTATTACATCATGAAAATCATGAAGGATGTAATTACTCATGATCAACTTTTTATTCCTCAAAAAGTAAGTCATTTTAGTTGCAATTCATATTGTGTTTTGAATTTAATTGAGTAGTGCCTGATAATGAAGTTGTAATGATTTAAATTCGTTGTGTGCATGATTGTATATATATAGAGTATTATGAAGATCAACGTTGTGACAGTTTAACTGACCATAAAGTAAGTGAAGTCATCAAGGAATGGTGTGAATATTTGCTCAAGTAAATCTCTAGCTAGCTACTATATATTTAACTAGCCTAGGTGTTGTTTCTTGCCAATTGTTGTGTTGTTTATTTAAGTCGAATTTGCTGTACTTCATTCACAATTGTTGTAAATATATTTAGTAGTGCTTTTTTTAATTATTTATTTATTTGTATCATTTTGGAGTTATTTCATTGTTGTTTGCTTTTTTTCATTTTGTTATGGATATAGGAATTTGTGTTTAAAGTTTGTTGTCCATTATAATTATAGAGTTATGAATTAAAAATATGAAAATATAATTTAAAAAATTTCCTGTGAAGCTTCCTTAAAAAAGGGCCACAGGAAGTGGTTTTTTTTTTTTTTGGGTAAAGGTGCATCCAGCACCCCCAATCTATTTTTAGAGGTGCAATCAGCACCCTAAAGTACACCCTAAACTATTTTTGGAGGTGTAATTATCACCTTAAAGTATTTAAAGGTGCAATTAGCATCCTAAACTATTTTTAGAGGTATAATCAGTATTCTAATGTATTAAAAATTGAGCAATTAATTACATCCCTTCACTTAGGGAATTTAATAAAATTTAATATATTTATGCATCTGTTATTGAAACTGATAATTTATTATGAATAAAAGTCTCCTATGACTTCAACTTACCTTCTTCTTTTATTTGGGTCTCGAGTGTAACCCCCTACCTTAATAGCCGTAATTATAGTTTGAAAATGTGTCATTACGTTAAATTAGAGACCAGAGGATAATTCAAAACTTGTTAAAAGTTCTAACTTTAAGACAGGGTTCAGCCATATGATAAAGTCGGTTTTCAAAAACTTTTCCAAAATCTGTTAAATGTAGTCTCACATTCACTTATCTTGTCTATAAACCTGTGCAGTTTGGTTCCATTCAAGAATATTAGAGTGTATAATAAAATTTCTGACGACTCTAGGGTTTCATCTATTTACCGCAAGGATTTACATGGCGTATTTTCCCGTATCATTTTCCCATACCAAGGATTACATCACACTAACCCAATTTACAACATTTATAATATGTATAATAATCCTAAAAATATGATATCTAACTAATAAAGTACAAATCTCCTAGCTGAGAACTCTAGCCGCCCTTAGTCACTTGTTTCTCTTTCGATCCGCTAGCCCTGGCTGTAGGTTAGTAATTAGAAAGAGTAATATTCATAGGAATCTCAGTAGTAACAATTCACTCATATGATATATATCAACAAAGCATGTAAGCAATTATCACAAAGCAGCAACACAACAACGGTATTCACAACAGTAATTCAACAACGACATTCACAATAGCAATAGTATACGTGACTTTCATCACATTCACGACAGCTTTTGCTGTAATTATAGCACAACAGCTTCCTCTGTATTTACTTTCACAATAGCTTTCGCTGTATTCACAACAGAATAAACAGCAGCATTCTCATTCATCACAATTCAATGACAAGCACAACATACATTGCAATATACATGATATAAGGGAAAGGGTCACTACCTTGTTCTTTCCACAGGTGCTCTGGCACAGGTTTATCACGCGCAGGGCAAATGTCAAATCTTATAAATCATAATCAAGGACGATGAGCTATTCCCTATTCCAATTCTTAATTCCAAAACACTTATTGAGACCTTTAGGTGGCTACTAAAAGCTCAAATAAAATCCTAAAGGGTTGGGAAGAACTAGACAGGAAACTGCCTTTCAAAAATTCAAAATGCAGGATTTTGGGGGGTTGGCCGCGGCTAAGAGATGGTCAAAAAGGTTGTAACTGCGGCCAAGAGTAGGTCAGAAACTTTTGGGGCTGCAGCCAACTCCCCCTTGGCTGTGGCCAAGAACAGGTCAGTAACATTTGGGCCGCGGCCAACTCCCCTTTGGCCGCGGCCAAGAACTAGTCCAAAACTTTTTAGCTGCAGCCAACAATGCCTGGTCGTGGCCAAAAATTGGCCTGATTCTTGGCTGATTTCAACTAACCATAACTCTTAGCGCACAACCCCAAATGACACAAACTTTATACCTTAAAACTTGCAATGTCTACTACAAAACTGAAAAGTTTCACAAGTTTTTTATACCATTTGCTATTTCAAAATATTGTGCAAAGTAGGTCCCCTACACAGAATTTCCATTACCAAATTTTTCAGTTTTGCAACCTGAGTCTCCAATGGTTCCAAAATCTACAACTAACACTACTCCCACACAATTTTTCACAAGGAATCCAATAGAAACATTAAAACACCCGAATTCACATTACTTTCTCGTATTCTATTTTGACCACAAATTCAACACAAAACTCAATTTTACCAACCCTCACATTCAAGACTCCAAACCAATTTCATTGTCTAAAGGACACAACAAGACACCATTTCCATCACAAAACATCATGCAACTCATAAAACTTTAAGGTGTACAAAAATCAGGGCAAAATCCAGAATTCAAGAGTCTCAACTAATGGTCACAACATATATACCAAAAGGTAACTTTTACTCACCTCTTTCACTATCTCTTGCTCGATCTTTGATTTCTCAACCACTAACTTTTCTTGAACTCACAAAACACCTCCTCTTGAAAATCTAAAACTATAGAAATGAAGCTCTCATCAAGGTGGTCAAGATTAAAGGAAAGGTTTTTGGCATTTAAGGTCATTCATAAGGTCAAATGGAGCTCACTCACCTTGATTTCACTTTCTCTTTCCTCCTCTTGCTATGGCCAACTAAGAGAATAGAAGATGATGATGATGAAGTCAGATTTTTAATTCCCTCCTATGCCTTGGATGACCTTGAGAAGAGAGGGGGAAGAAAAGAGTTGAACTTTTCACCTTTGACAATTTGACTTCATCCAATGGTATTCATGGTGCCAGGTGTCAACATCTTGTAGCTTCTTCCATGTGCATGCAACCATGTGATTATTCCCACTAATTCCATTAGCTATTTGGTTATGCCACTTACTCTTTTAGTTGATGGTGAATTTCCTTTTTGATTGCTGACTAATTAGCCAATAAATTTCTTGCTTCCCATTTTGCCCCTGGCTATGCCAATTCCTATTAGACTACCACTTAACACATTATTTCATTCCTATTCCTCATCCATGCACCCTCCCCTTCTCTTTTAATTCAATTTAAGCCTTAAATATATAATTGAGCTTAAATACAAGGTTTGGGCACTAGTTACCCCCACTTTAGTCGTAATTCACATTGTATTCTCTAAAGGTGTTTGTTTAACCTTAATTACATTCACTTTTGAAGTCATTAGTCCTTAATCATATTTTGGGGCATTACATCAAGATTCAACAATACCAAAGCCAAACATTTTCATCTCAATGATAAGGGAACTATGATGGAAAGGATAAACCCCAAACCTTGAGTTAATATTCTGTTGGTGAATGAGTGCAATTGCTCCATTTTTAATACATTAAGGGTCTGTTTGGTTGGAGGGGAGAGGATGGGAGGGGATGAAAAATGAGCCCCTCCCCTTGTTTGGTTTGAAAAATTGGAGAGAGGGGCTCCAAAGGAGGGGCTCCCAATCCCTCCCATCCCCTCATTTTTGTTCCCCCCAAATTGGGGGGTTTTTGAGGGGATGGAAAATGAGCCCCTCCCATTCTATCCCCTCCCTTTAAACCAAACAGGCCCTAAGGGAAAAATTGTACCCTTAAATACTAAAAGAAGGGATGAACATATTGAAGATCGATGAAAGAGGAAAGAAAAGAGTGTTTCAGTAAACAGAGTTAGTATTCTGCTAGTAAAGGGGTGTAATTGCTCCATTTTTAATACAATAGGGTGCTGATTGCACCGCCAAAAATACTTTAGGGTGCTGATTGCATCCTTAAATACTTTAGGGTGTTGATTGCATATTTAAAAATAGATTGGGGTGTTGGATACACCTTTACCCTTTTTTTTAAAAAAAAAAAAACACACACACACACACACATATATATATATATATATATATATATATATATATATGTTGTGGTGCTTCCAAAAGCCATAGCTTCTTTTAGTGGCGTTGGGATATGTGACCCTTCCTAAGCGCCACAGTTAATTTAAAAATAATCGTCACAGCTGCCCTTTTTTGTGGTCATGTATTTTCCAAAATCATAAGAAAATTTCATGGAAGAAAAAGAAGAAGAAGAAAAGAAAAGGAGAAACCAGCTAGAAATTATTTTCAACACCAACAACCACGACTATAATGATAGGGCGCCAATTAATGAAGCCGCAACGGTGATGGCTAATAATAGACCACAGGATTTAGGGTTTGTGGTCTCATCAGACATTTCATCGGAAGGGATTTGTGTTTTGATTTGGTGAAAAAAATAAACACAAATAAATAAAAGTGAAAAAGATAGGAAAAATACTTTGAAATTGTAAAATCTCAAATCATATTTGTTACCAAAAGTTGATAAGGGAATGATGAAATTTGATAAATAATTTACAACTCATTTTTTAGGAAATACTTTATTTGAAATTTTACAATTTCAAATTTCTTTTTCCCTAAATAAAACGAGGATTCTTGCTTTCCTCACCGAATTTAACATTAGGTAATATTCTTTAATTTCATAGTATTCTCTCTCATCAACTGCATTTCTCTCCCTATGAGAGAGCTGAAAAAATGTCAACTCAAACTGCGAAAGGAAGACTCAGAGAGAATTGTTGCCACTCGACGGTCATAATAAATTGTTCTCATTTTGAACTCATTTGTAAATGTTTAAGCACTCAAAATATGCCACACATTTGTACTCAAAATTTTCTTTTCGTGTTATGTGAGATAAGTGGCGTTTTCTTTTCGTGTTATTTGAAGATAAGACGCTTAAAATGCCTGGAAGATCCTTGATATACATATCAAGGCTGGCGCCGAATATGATAACATTACTTAATAGGTATGGTTCCCAATTTGCTTCTAATAGGTTGTTGTATAAACTTCTATCACAGTGTGGTGTGAAGAAGATAGTTGGTTTCATAGCTTCCCTCCTTCCCTTTTCGTCGATGTATAAGATAGAACAACCAAGAGATTCTACGACTTGGATTTCAGTACTTGAAATGATAGGATCAAATAATTCTACCTCCCCAATCCAAGTGAAATATTTTTTCATTAATATTGCAAGATTAAGCTGCAACCTAGAAGATTTGTATTTTGAAATATTGCCAATATCATAAATTCCCATTTGCATCTTTGACTCTCATCCCAAAACCTTTTGTATGTGCTCAGAAATTGGAGAACTTTGAACCTCATTCTGAGACCCACCATAAAATCGAGAGTTCTCAAGTTTATCTATACATGTTTCTATCCCGAACAACAATGCTCGCTGTTTAAAAGGATAATTTTGTTCTTCTGTCGGATACCATGGTGTGCCCATTATCGTTGATGTTATCATTTATCCTTGATTTAATTTGTTTGAGGTGGTTCTATTGTAAATAATATGTGTGGGTGTGACAAAGGAAGAATCCCACATTACATGGGATTGTGGGGTCCAAGTAATAATAAGTGATCTTGGGCTAATAAATGGGTCAAGAGAAGGAATAAGCTTACTCACACGACAACGGGTCATCGAAAACATAGTTGAAATCCGGCAATTTACCCCCCCTCTTGTTTGCAAGTTAAATGCAGTACTAGGCACTCTTTATAGGAAATATCCATCTAATTAATCCATCACTCTAATAATCATTATGAGTCTTCAGTGTTTATAACTGGCATCTTTAATTATCATTAAGTGTGTTAATGACTATGTAACCACCCATTTAATTGTATTTATGTGTATTAACTAATGAGTTAATTGTCATTAAATGTGTTTAAGTGTGCCCAATGTCATGATGATCCATGGCCTATAAAAGGGACATGAGACCGAAGGTCTGTGCACAGGCTCAAGCCTTCAAGCAACTTCTCGTTCCTCCTCATGTGTTTTGCCTTGCTGAGTTATATTATCTTCCATAGTTTTGCTCACCTTGTTTCGCAAGAAAGGTTTGTTTAATCTTAGGGAATGCCGCTTCTTATTTGCTGATAGTTGCAAAATAGCTCTTAAGGACGGTGTCCTCAGGCACGACTCGAATCAACTCTCTTATTTGGAGGTAATGCCACTAACAGGATCTGCATGGCACTAGAGAGGACTTATGAGATCCACTAAATTGTATGATAATTTAGGAGCTGCTGCCAACAATTTCTAACCTGGAGAATAACAAAGTGGAAGTGATGAAAAACATTTACATATATGTTATATCATAAGATGCAACCTGTTACATATTACTTATCGAAATATTCATCATCATTATTTCAGGGTAAGAGAAAAATAAAATACATGTGTGAACTGAAATATCAAATAAAAGGATGTTACCATTTACCAAAATCCGTTTGTATTGTTTATGCTGTACAAGACATGCTGTGTCAACATATCGAATAAATTAAACATCCATATCTCTACCAAAAACAAATAAATTAATCATCCATCCATGGTCTTTATAATATAAACACACATGAACAATCATTTTAATTTTACAGGTTATGTGAAAAAATAAAAAGAAAAGAAATCTTTAATGTTTTTAGAAACTTTCAGTTCTTCCCTTCTTCATTGAAATTAAGATATACTCTCTCTATCTTTAATGTAGAACCTGATTGAGGATCTGATCTTGATCCTAATGTAAGACCTATTTTACAATTTTGTCAATCTGATTTTTTTTTTCTAAGTTACCCCCATTGATGCTTCCTCAATAACAAGTAAAAGAGAATAATGGAATCAAGTAAAATGATTAGAGTGTTTTACAAAAAAAAAAAAAAAAAAAAAAAATTATGTCATATTAACTAAAGTAACTTCCTTAATCTGATCAAATTAGATAAATAAGTCTTATGTTAAGAACAAGAAAGAGTAATTGGAGGTAGAATAAAAGCAAATCATATGTGTGAGTAAATAAATAAACAAATTACCTTACTTTTATTTGGAAAGTTTAGTCACGTTGGAAGCGAAACAAGACCACAAGCTTCAGCAGATGAGAATGAGAGCAGAAGCGAGAGAAATATGCCCAACAGTTATGTTATAACTGATGGAGGTAGACTCTATATATACTTAAATAGAGATGAGTACATTGACTAGGGATATTTCGTGATGACAAAATATTCATATTTCGTATCCATTTAAGATATATTGAATTATCATAATCTCTCAATTATCTCAATTAATGAGTTAATATATATGATTTGAATTTAAATACATTTACATGGTCAAGAAAAATTTTAAATACATTTAACTCTATATCATATATTTATGACATCAGATAATAGGTTAAACCCTAATTTAATTCATAGGTGTGATTTACATTTAAACATATTAAATTAAATCATATAATTTCGATATATATCTAGATTATTCAGATAACATAAATTACTCCCTCCTATCCTTAATATAGGGCATATTTAGAGAGTTGATATTGGTTCTAAATATAACTTATTTTTTAAATTTATCAATCTTTTTCTAATTTACCTATATTAATGCTGCCTCGACAATAATCAAGGAAAAGAGGAAAAGAGGGAACTAAAAAAAATGACTAGAGTGTTTTAAAAAATACATGTCATATTAACTAACTTTCTTAATCTAATCAAATTAGGTATATACATATGTATTATATTAAGAAACAAAGGGAGTAAATTGCTTATATAATTTATATTATATTTAAGGAAAACCTCATTTATAAGTACCTATATGGCTATACTTTTACTCAATTTTTAATTTGGTACATGTGTATTTTTGTCTCCTAATTAAATGTTTGAATTTTCCTCTATTAGTACTGTTAAATCCTATACAGTGACTAATAGTACTAATAAAGCAAAGTTGTACGAGCTAATAATGTAAACAGAGCAAAATTAATGATTTTACTAAGAGAAAAAAATACACAAGTACCAAATTAAAAATTGCCTGAAAATATAGGTACATGCAGGGTTTCCCTATATTTAATTGGGTAAATAACTATATTAAATATCTTGCCCTGTCAAGGGCGAATCTAAAACCTTGCCAACCATTAACAAGAAATTAAATTGTAGTTGAAGATGAAGAATTCGAAAATATATGACTGGTTATATCCTCTATATAAATGACCAAGGCAAAATACACACACACACACGTATAAACGTCATCAATAGTAACCAATGTTGATGTTAATTTCCGTTTATTTATGACGCTTGAGGTTGATTAAGAAGGTGGGAAACATATGAGGAGTGTTCTTTAATTTACTGCTGGAAATATGATATGTGAAGCAGACGTTAACATAAAAATTCTATTGGATTCACTGATTTGAACAAAAAGTAGGTGAATGGTAGACGAGTAATGGTTTGAGAATCATATCATTTACATTAGGGATGAAAATATCTCAAACCCCTATCAAGAGCTTACGGCCCGACTTGATTAAAGTCTGGTTTGGCTTGACCCGTTTAGCAAACAGACCAGGCATAAGGCTATTTAGAGACCTTTTAAGGTAAACAAACTAGGCTTTTTGATTTAAAGCCTGGCCTGAAAGCCTATTCTCCAAGTATTGTACGTCTTCTTCCCTGCCGCTGTTTCATGACTTCTTCATTTCTCAAGCAGCTCGGTTCATGTTTTGAATCTGTCTCAGAGCCATTGTTGCGTTTGAGATCGAAGAATATAATCAATCTCAGTCTCGCCATGAATTACATACAAAGGGTAGCTTGGTCTGTGGTCGATTATGACTTCTTCTTGTCTTTTTTGGTTCGGGGAAAGATTATAGCGTTTGAAATCAGGCAAAGTTTGGTTCGTGTAGGAAAATGAATTCTTTTTATCTATACTGGAATCATTTGAACTTTTGAAGATGAGTAAAAAATATATAAAAAACTATGTAATATTTTCAATCTAAGATAGAGACATTCGTGAAGATAAATCAGATTTATGTATACAACAAATGATTTTTTTTTTTACCATCCACTAAACATAAGTGGCTAATATCTTAATTCTATATAATGGCTCAGATTATTCTAGATAGATCAAATAAACATAAGATTAAAAAAGGTACGTGAAATCATTAAAGAAACGATGAGAGAATCATAAGTGAGGAGCAATTTTTATTTAGTGTCTTGTACATCACAATGTTTAATACATGACCTCTATGCCTTTAAGAAATCAATGTATAAGCAAACTTGGAGAACAACTAGGAAAATGATAAGATCTTATTGACTTGGGAAGGAAGTAGAATAAAGGTAAGAAAGTATTAAATATAGCAAAGTAGATGCTGACTAGGATATGAGTCAATAGTCATCCACATAATAAATATTCATAACATATGAGGGTAAAAATGGAAAGATTAGTTTAAATTTTCAGACAAAAAGGATTTATTCCTTATATTAAGGACCACTCCTATGTTAAAGAAGGGAAATGGAGCTCTCCACTAACTTTCCTCTCCATTTTTTCTCCACTTAATCTCTCAACTATTGGATCATATTTTAATGGGTGAGATTGAATTGTAAATTTTATATTTAATATTATAATACTATTTAATACATAGCATTGAATCTAAATGTTGAAGGGCATAAAAATATTTTATTGATCAGTTTCAGAAATTTGGAGATAATGACCTACAATATGAACGTTGATGATAATGGCCTGTTAAAACAAAATAAAATCTAGTTAATGCTCCTTATAGCCATAACGTTGAGACCCCAAATTTAAATGCCTCAAAAACTTAGTTTTTCCGGTAAGACATTTTTATAAAATAAATTTTAGATTTTTTCAAAAAAATATTTCATAAAAAGTGCCTAGTCCATATTTAACTCGTGTGTAGGGGTAAATTGCCGAATTTCCACTACTTTGCCTCCTGATGGCCTGTTGTTGTGCAAGTTGGCCCATCCTTCCTCTTGGTCCATTTACTAGTTCAAACTTACAATGTGTAATATATACACTTGTATTCTCTCTCTCCCAAGTAATGCGAGACTTTGTTCCATTTAACATATATACTTTTATCTCATAACTCCAGCAATCCCCTCCATGTGTCAAAAGGAACGCCTTTAGCTGAGTTGCACACATAGATATAATTATTGTATATGGTGGTCCTATGAACTTAAAACTAGATCTAGACTGATAACACTTAGTACACAGAAATGTTAGTGGTCCTAAACTTAAAACTAACAACTCTTAGGTGTGTACTAGAGTTATTAAGAGTCAGATTATACCCCCACATTTTGTTGTTAACATGTTTTTGCTCATTAAGACAACTATGGGTGTGCCTGGTACATAATGAATACCTTAGATATTTCACCACAATCTCATAGGAGCGGCCGCCTCCATATTTGTAAAGTTGATTTCTTTAAATATACTTGCAATTAGCATACCATCATGTAGAATTATGAAAGCATTAAAGCTTTTGCCCAATCTCTCCCAAATGCATATTAGCACTTTCTCGGCATCATAGGAAGGGACTAACAATTTTATTTTAGTGCTATCAGAACTAATAAATGACTTGTTCTTACCCTTTGAACCTCCTTCATGGAATCACCAATCACAGAGGTTAAGTTGCAATTGCTATGAATTTCAAATCGGCTTAAGTCCCATTCCCCTCGACGAATTAAAGATTTGTTTCCTTCTCAAGGGTTTTGTAGACGGGTCCGCTGGGTTCACTACTAACCTCACATAATCGATTAAGATTACACCATCTTTTAGCAACGGTCTTATAATATTATGTTGTAATCGAATATGTCTGTTTTTATCATTAAAGGTTTTATTTTTAGCTGTAACTATAACGGATTGGCTATCGCAATGTAGAAACACCAATGGTGTTGGTTTTTCACCAAGTGAAATATTTGTTAAGAAGTTTCTCAACCGCATAGTCTCATTACCAGCCAACTCTATAGCAATAAACTCAAAATCCCTCAAGGAATTGGTTAAAATAGTTTGTTTGACTGACTTCCACATTATGGCACCACCACTAAAAGTAAAAACATAACCACTAGTGGATTTGGTCTTTTCTGAATCTGAGATCCATTTAGCATCACTATATCCTTCTAATATAGCAAGAAATCCACTATAATGAATACCATAATTCATGGTACCTCAGGTATCTCAATACCCTTACCAGAGCCTCCTAATATTCATTGCCTGGACAATGAGTATATCTACTTAATCTACACACGGCATGTAATACCCCGAATTTTGAAACTTGAGGCTAGAGAATAAGCCTGAAATAAGTGGACTGCTAAGCCCCGGTTTAGCAAGATCCTAAATTGTGATTAAGAGATAATGACTCCAAAAAAGGATGTGGTTAGTGATAAATAAACCCTTTTGGAGATTATGGTGTGAGTTGCACCCGATGTGATTCGCATGTGCTGTGAGCGGCGTCAAAACCCTGTATTTAAGCCCAATTATGGATTAACATCTAAATTGACTTAAAATAGAGGGAAGGCGCATATTGTGGCTAAATGAAAAGATGTGAAGTGTTGGTGGTGATTCAATGAGAATTACCGTAATCAGGGGCAAAACTGTAAAGTTACCGACCTATTGGTCAGTTACCGAAGAGGAAACTCATTGGTAACTTCAAGATCAATGGTTAGGATTGATTTGTGTGATATATCAAAGGGTGGAATCATGTGTGCAAGTGCCTATGTGAGCTCATGAAGATGGATCAAGATCATGACAAGTGCCACTTGTGAGCCTTAGATCTTGGTCAAATGTTCAAAGTGCTTTTTCTCTTCCCTCTCCTTTAATTTGGTCGGCCAACACATGAAGCAAATGGAAAAAAAATCTGATCACTATCTTCATCATCTTCATCTCTCCAAAGCCTCCATTTTCGCCTAGCTCAAGGAAGAAATAGAAAACTAGAGGTGAGATTTTGGTTGGCTTGTGGTTCTCTAATGCTCTAATCACCTTCTATAAAGTTGTTCATAGTGATGAGAGCTTCATCTCTATGGTTTTAGATTCTTGATTGGAGGTGTTTAATGGCTTGAGGAAATTTGAAAAGATGGAGAATCAAAGAATTGGTTTGGGAAAGAGGAAGAGGTGAGTATTTGAAGACTTTTGATCTAAGTTTTGTGAGTTTTGGTTGAGCTTTGTGAATTTCGAATTTTGCCCTGATTTTCTTGTGATTTTGGATTGGATGAATTGGGTTGTGTTTTATGTTGAAAATGGTTCCATGTTGTGGTATTTGATCATTGGAATTGGTTTGAATTGGATTGGACACAATGGTTGAAAATCTGGAAATTCTGTCCAGTGAGAATTCTGTCTGGGTAGTCTGTTTGTGATGCCATTTTGAATGGGCAAATGATGTTAGAAAATTATGAAACTTTCCAGTCTTAAAGTTCACATCTCAAGCTTCAAAATGAACATAAATTTTGTGTCATTTCGCTTTGTGAGCTGGGAGTTTGAACTGACCAAAGTTTGGCATCCAAACTGGACCCTGTTTTGGCAAGTCTGTTCTGGACAGTCAGATGACGTGGACGTTTTGACTGGGCAAATGATGTTCGAAAATTATGAAAATTTCCAGTCTTAAAGTTCACATCTCAAGCTTCAAAATGAACATAAATTTTGGTATCATTTCGCTTTTTGAGCTGGGAGTTTGAACTGACCAAAGTTTGGTATCCAAACTGGACTCTATTTTGGCACAACGTTAGGTTTTTGGTAAATCTGGACTTTTGTGGTGATTTCTAGTAATGGCCAATATTTTTCCTAGAAAGAAGACTTAAATAGCTTTCATTTGGCTTTGGAATCACCTTATTTCGGTTTTTCCTGAATTAGTTATGATTTTTGGAATTTCAGCCAAGAAACTGGATTTTTTGGGCCGCAGCCAACCCCCCCCCCCCCATTTTCAGCATTTTGAGATTTTGAAAGGGTTCAGTATTCGTTTGGTTCGCGAGTAAGCGGAGCTGGAGCATACGTGGAAAGAAAAGTGTAGGGAACTTACCTCTCCTGCATGTATTGATATTTGTGTTTGTGTATTGATGCATGTTATTGCTTTGCTTGATTATGTGAAACATATATGAATGATTGAAGCTCTGTTTCTATTTATGCTATGGCCATGAGTATGTTGTTGAAACATTGAGCATGCGAATATATCATTATGTGAACATGAGTTATTGTGATGCAAGCATGTCATGCATTAAACACTTATCTTGCATGCATATTGGTATCTGTTTCCTACTGGGATTCTCTAGAATCTCACCCTCCCCTACCAACATTTTAGACAGGTCAAGTGGCTCAAGGAAGGAGCAAGTGACTAGGGGCGGCGAGAATCCCTTATGGACATTTGTATTTGGAAGTTGGTTATTGTTATATGCTAGGATAATTGTATATGTTCGGATGATAGTTGGGATGTATATTTGGATATTGTATTTGTATATTGGATGAGTATTGAGTATGCATGTATGGAGTGGAGATTTGTGTAATCCCCATTTGAGGAATTGTAAAGGGCGAATGTGCCCTATGAATTCTATGTAAAGGTATGAACCCGGGAGTTGCCGGGAAGTTATTGTTGTACACTCTGATATTTTTATAAATGTGATATTCCGCGCAATGTAATTGTATTCGAAATTGAATATGAGACCAAGTAAATTATATTTCGAAAGTTATCTGTGAAAACCCTGTCGTGAAGATGGGATTTTAAATAAGTTTTGTTTCCTATTGGTCTCTATTTCATTTTAATTGAGTATTTCGGATATAATTATGGAAGGGGGTTACACGGCACATGCTATATCTTGATTGGTATAGTTCATTAAATACAACAGACTCCTAATAATATGTGCATATTTAGATTGAGCAATTAGCACTCTATTTTTCTTTAAATGCTCATTAGGATCACAAGGAGTGCTTAGAGAAGACTCATCAAATAGTTCAAACTTTTTCAAAATTTTCTCAACATAATGTTCTTGAGAAAGTATGATGCCATCTTCATTCCTTATGATCATGACACCCAAAATCAATTATGCTTCTCCCAAATATTTCATATCAAAATTAGAAGAAAGAAAACATTTTGTCTCAAGCACAACACCCATGATAGTATCAAAGATAAGCATATGGGGAAGGTGCAAGCATCATACTAGCAGAATATAAAAGCAACTAGCAAATGTGCCTAGACCATATTTAATTGCATGCAGGGGAAATTGTCAAATTTCCACTACGTTTACCTTCTGTTGGCCCATTGTTATGTGGGCAAGCTTACTCTTATTCTTGACCCATTTATTAGCCCAAACTTACAAGGTATTATATACACTTGTATTCTCTCTCCCCAAGCAATATGAGACGTTGTTCTATTTGACATACCACGTTTATCTCATAACACATGTATTCTTTTTTTAGAGGCTATATTGTTTGAGACGCTGAACATGAGTGGCGCCTCTTCCATCAGGTTCAACTTCTCTTCTTATAAATCTGGACCGTTGAACTTTGAACTTTTGGCCCAGAAAAGATCCTTCAAAAACTGTGTTGGGCTTACTTGACATTTTAACCATAAAAATGCGCACAAAAGAAATAACCCAAACGTAAATATTGTGTTCCTTTACTAGTGACTCTCTCTTATCTTTAATAAAAAAATATATTTATCTAATTTAATTAGATTAAAAAAGAGAGAGAAGAAAAAAATTAAGAAAGATGATTATGATGTTTTAGCCATAAATTTTGTTTTACCTGATAAATTTCTCATGAAATGAGTAACCTCACATTAAAATTACAACAACATATGAAATACGAGTTATAAGTTACATGACGATTTATTTTGTAAATATTATTTAATATGTAAGAAAATATCTATAATCTACGAGGGGCACAACATTGCATCATCTCCTAAAACCTCGCCCATTGCCACCGACAGCATACCTTCTACTTGCGTTTCTTCAAGTCAATTTCAAGTTTTTCAAATTTATTCTCTTTTTTATTTAAAAAAAAAAACAAAATCTGATAGAATTATCAAGATCCTATGTCAACCATTTTCAGCTATTTATCATGGTGAGATATTTACAATTCAAATAAAATTAACAGTCTAGAATTAAAATTTTCAACTAATTTTTTTTAAAATAAAAAGAAAATCATTTTTTTGTAAAACTGATAGTTAAAAGATTATCTCTATTTTGGATTTTATACACATTAAAATAATTTTTTAAAAAATAAAAAGTAAAAGAAATTCAACATCAACCATCTAAGTTAGATCTGAAGCTGAACAATCTGTAATGATGAAAAGTTCTTAATACTCATCATTGCGACAAGCACTGACACAAGTTCCATCCCACAAGAGATCTTTTTTCAAAAATTTCTGGCGTCAATATTTCTGGACCAACACCAAGAGGCATTGTATCCTTTATCAGCAACCACAAAATCATCCTTACACTCTGTTTGGTTCGAAGGGAATGAAGGGGAAAGGGAGGGAGGGGAGGGATTTTGCTCCCCTCCCCTTGATTGGTAATGTATAAAATTTAGGAGGGAGGAAATTTTCCCTTCCCTCCCCCAAAAATCATTCCCCCCCAAATCGGACGGATTTGGAGGGGAGGACACAATTTTATACCTGACGGGACTAAAATACCCATGCTATTTTCATGAAAACCCAAACCTACCCTTACTTCTTTTTAATCCGAACAGAGGCTCAGAACTTCTCATGCTCGACCGAAAGCCCTGGCGCGAGAAGCAAGACCGAGACGGAGAGCAGGATTGAAGAACGACAGCACAATCGACCCATTTCCGTTCGGTAATACCTTGATCTTGTCTACTTCCTTGATCTGTTTTTTTTTTTTTGTCGATGAAGCTCTCCAGTGCTTTCAAACCATTTTTTTTCTTTTTTGTCGAGGGACCTTATTTTCTGTGATTGTGGTCTCTTCGATGAATGCAATCGGTGAAGCTGTAGACGCTGTGACACCGACGGCGAGGACGCGTCGCCGTTCTTTCAAACCGTTTTTGTGATTTTTGGTCTTTTTATTCTTTCGTTTGTTTATCATGTAAGATCAAGTCGAAGATATGTCTATCCATGTAAGATCAAGTCGAAGATATGTTGATAGCTGGTAGTCTGAACAATGATATGTTGATTGCTGATTTTTAAGGTTGATTTTACATTATCGTCGATTTTGGGTTTTTTTTTTGTCACTGATTCTCTGCATGATTAAAGTATCGCTGATTTTTTTTGGTCGCTGATTCTCTGCATGATTAAAGATATGCTAATCGCTGATTCGCTGATTTTTTTTTGGTCCTTTACTGCTGCTCAATGTAGTGTTCAAGTCTCTGTTTTATTTGAATGAGTTGGTTCTAATGTTCTTGAGCTTGTAAACGCTACTGAGAGGAGTTTTACCTTAAAATGGCTGATTTTGTTTCTCGTTGATATGCATTTTCTCTGTGGCATGATTTTGTTTCTCGCTGATATGCATTTTCTCTGTGGCATGATATGCATAACAGTATGCACCTCTGTATATGCTTGTTATTTGTTTTATTTTTTGTTCCTAAGGCGTCCATTAGCCTTCTGTACAATAATCAAAATGTTCTATTTGGCATGTTTACTGTTATTTATAGTGACATCTGCTTGGTATGCACCTCTGTATATGCTTGATTATTTGGTCTACTGTTTTAATTGGGGATAATTTTTGTATTTGTTAGATGGGTTCTGAAGAGGAATTTGTGATGCAATGGTTCTTAATGCGTCAGAGACTTGTAGCCCACCTTGTTTGTCTTCTTGTCCAGTATTTTATGGTTCAGAAGTGTAATAATAAGAAGAGAATAACCTACAATATGAATTCTGCAAGAGAGAGGGTACGTGAAGAAGTGATGTATAGGATAACTAGTAGTCAGAGGGGACGCGATATTGTTAGGATGGGTCCTGACGCCTTTGTAGGATTGTGTAACATGTTAGAAACACACGGTGGCCTAAAGCCTACCCGATTCTCAAGTGTGGGAGAACAAGTTGCCAAAGACCTTTACATCTTAACACACAAAACAAAAAACCGTGTGGTTATGTTTTGGTTCAGGCGGTCTGGTGAGACAGTTAGCCGTCATTTCCATAATGTGTTACATGCTATCCTTCAATTAGAAGATAAATTCCTTGTCCAACCAGATGGTTCTAGAGTCCCTACTGAAATTAATGTTAATGATAAATTATACCCATATTTTAAGGATTGTGTTGAGGCCATAGATGGAACTCATATTCGTGCCAAAGTACGTATGGTAGATGCGCCTCGTTATCGGGGTAGGAAGGACTTCCCTACACAAAATGTTTTGGCAGCTTGTACCTTTGATTTAAAATTTACTTATGTGCTTGTGGGATGGGAAGGAACTGCGTCTGACTCAAGAATTATAAAGGATGCATTAAGACGAGAGGATTGTCTTAAGATTCCTCAAGGTAAGTACTACTTGGTTGATGCTGGATTCATGTTAACAAGTGGTCTTATTACACCATATAGAGGAGTTCGGTACCATTTGAAAGAATATTCAGAAAGAAATCCTCCTCAAAACTATAAAGAACTCTTTAATCTTCGACATTCATCACTACGTAATGCAATTGAAAGGGCTTTTGGGGTATTGAAGAAAAGGTTTGTCATCTTATCAAGTGCAGCAGAGTCTAATTATGGCATAAAACCGCAAAAATTAATCATTGCTGCATGTTGCATTCTTCATAATTATTTGATGAATGTAGACCCTGATGCAGAGCTTATCCATCAAGTAGATAATGAACTTGCAGCTGAAGCTCACTCTAATGCTGAAAACCATTTTCCAAGGGGTGATACAAGTGAGGCAGCTCAGGGCGAGCTTATAAGAGATGCAATAGCTCAACAAATGTGGACTGACTATGGAAATAATGCTTAGAATAATGTTCTGTGAACTAAACTTTACATGATGTTAGTTATGTATGATGTTTGTTTCTTGAATTGAATGTTCAGTTTTATCCCTTAATTCATTCAGAAGCTTATCATTTATGTACATTGTTTCTTTGATGTTAGTTAATTTATTTGGGTTTACATTTTTTTAGTATGGCTCCGAAAAACCCAGCTGATGTGAATGCTGCCCCAACTGAAAAGTGTCTTATTTGGAATTCCAAGATGGATGATGCCTTGATTGATGCATTTATGCATGAACTGGATGTGGGTAACAAGGTTAATGGGACATTTACAACTAATGCTTATGATAATATAACTACATATTTGACTGCACTATTTGGATTTAAAGTTGATAAGGAGAAAGTGAAAAATCGCTGGAAAACTTTGAAGAAGAACTTTTCTGAAATTTATGATATCTTCAAGGGGGTATGAGTGGATTTTCATGGAACTCATCTACTCATACATGGGAAGCTGAGGACCAAGTTTGGGATCAGTTGATTCAGGTGAGATACATAAACCTTTCTTATTGTATAATTATTTTTCTGCATATTTTTGCTGTCCTGCTGTTCTGTATACGCTTGAGTTTATAATATATTTGATGTTCTGCATATGCTTTACATAAACCAACCTTATTGTATAAATATTTTTCTGCATATTTTTGCTGTCCTCCTGTTCTGCATATGCTTTACATAACGTTGATTTTTGGAGAAATAAAACTCTTTTGCTGTTTTGTTGTCCTCTTGACTTCTGTTTCAATTAGTCACTCAAAAGAGTTTGCCATGCCAGTGATATATGTCTAGCTGTAATTGCTGAGCATGGTTTGTGCTTTATTGTTGTTGTACCTTGAAGCTAATATCTTCAACTCTGGTTTTTCAGGTCAAACCAAAAGCTGCTCTTTGGAGAAATACTCCCCTGCCCAATTATTTCAAGATGCTTGCTCTTTATGGAAATGATAGAGCCACTGGCGATGATGGTGACACTCCTTCAAATATGAAGAAAAGGCGTCGCTCAAGTCCTCCAGCAGCTCGGTCAAGTACTCCGGTAGCTCAGTCAAGTCCTCCACCACCAGCTGAGAATGAGGTAGATCAGCTGCTGTCCCAAAATAATCTGACTTTTCAAGATTTTTCTGTCAATTTGGACAATGTGGAATTTGAAGAGTTATCTCATGGAGCACAAAGTGAGAGCTCTAAGAGGGCTAGAAGGGGTGCTGCAATCAATGAGAAGGTAAGTTCTGATGGAGTTATAATTGCAATGCAAATGAAAGAAATAGCAAGTGCCATGAGGGACGGTAATCAAGTTTTTAGAGAGAGATATGCGCCTCAAATTTCTGGAGAAGACACTTTCAAGTTGATTCGTGAGAGTGGGTGTGATGAAGATAAAGTTTCAGACATTTACTGCTTCCTCATGCATGATGTTAGCAAGCTCAGGGCAGTGATTGAATGCCCCCTCCAATGCGCAAGCAAGTGATTATGAAGATGGTTTTCGGTGGCTACCATTAGAATGTTATGCCACCATAGATTTTTTGTATTGGCCTACAAAGACATGCCAACCGATTTAATGCCATGCTGAATTTTTTTTTGGATGAGCTCCTTACTTTGTTGTAATGATATGGTGTTTGGTTATATTTTGTAATTGTATTAGTATCATATGTAAGCTTTTGGGTCTATATTGTATGCATCTTCGGCTTATCAGGTTTTGTTATTTGAATCTATATCAAGTAAGTTGTTGCCCACTTTTTGATGAATTAGCTTAGCACGGTCTTATTAATGTCCTCTGTTTTCGCTGAAATATTTTATTAAGATTGGTTTATGTGGGATTCATCCTTTTTAGAAGCACGATCACAAATGATATCAAGGAACTCGGTCTTCTTTATTCTTGGTTAAATATTATGATTAAATAAACACAAAGGCTTGAGGGTTGAGACATATTCTTGGTTCTTTAGAAATGATAGCTTACCACAGCAATGGGGATGTCGCTGTTGCAGCAATGGGGATGTCGCTGTTGATTTGTTCAGAAGCAGTCCATATTTATTTTTGCATGTCATGTGATTGCCATTTCAATTATAAATTAGGATATAAAAATTTTATTGATACTTAAACTTAATTATACATTTAATAGAGTTTGGATAAAATCACTTATAATATGATTGTCCATGTGAAAATTGTCCATATCAAATTAATTTCCCTCCTCTCCCCTCCTGAACCAAACAAGGTAACATTAAAATCCCTCCTCTCCCCTTCCTTTTAACAAGGGTAAAATTGTCTATGTCAAAAACATTTCCCTCCCCTCCTCTCCTGAACCAAACAAGGTAACATTAAAATCCCTCCCCTCCCCTCCCTTTTAATCAATCCAAACAAGGTAATATTAAAATCCCTCTTATCCCCTCCCATCCCCTCCCCTCCATTAAAATCCCTCCCATCCCCTCCCCTCCGTCCAACCAAACAAAGCCTTAGGGAAGTAGACACTTTTACGTACTCTTGCCCATAATTAGTTGTTTTAGCTGAAAGAGCATAGTTCATTAGTTCATAATAACAAAGTCCCTGAAACCCATTGTTCCGTGCATTAGCTTTTTATACTAGTCAGAATATCCCAGGATTTCCACAGGGACTTGCTGCCTTCATCATTTCCTTCCCACTAGAAACTTGATATTAGAGTACTAAACTACTATTGAGTTCCTTGCAAATCTTTAGGGTAACTTGAAACACTGCATGGGGCTAATCGGAATGACATTAATTATAGATTTGATCATAACTTCACGACCAGCATATGATAAGATAGATTTGCTCCATCCTTGAATTTTACTTCTCACTCTTTCTGGGATTTCAAGTTTTCACTTTTTGCATCAAATTTCACACACACACATGAGATGGTTTATACGCACTTCTAGGAAAATAAATTGGGTTTGCCAAAAACATTAATTAACTCTCTTTTTTTTTCATAGAATGTCGGTTTGGATTAGCGGTGAACAATCATAATTTTATATTATTGTAATAAGTGACATTGGCTAAAAGTAATGTTGGAGAATTGTGTATTCTGTTTGGATATTGTTTTTACAAATGATTTTGAGTATTTTTTATTATATTTAGATTTCATTTATTAAAAACACTTATAAATGTATAATTACCAAAAATATAAGAATTTAAATCAAATGTTCTAACCACCTATATCCAAAAATAAAACACATGTTCCAATCATTTGGGACCATTTGTCCCAATCATCACTTTGCTTGAGAATCCTTGAGCTGCGTTTAAATTAATGTTTGCCGAGCTTCCAGGCTCAAATTCTCACCATCCTCGTATCCTTGTTTTCTAGGAAGACCCTGTTATTAAACTTAACATATTGTGGATTTTGCATATGAAATCCCATAGTCTATCCTTCACCAATTATATATGAAAATGAAAAAGCCAAAACTGATTATTTTCATATCAGTACTTTATTAATTCTGGTATTATTTATAGTATAAAAAAACAAAATTCCATACAAAAGTGTTATATGGAAATGACAAACTAAACCCATGAAATTCTAGTAAATTATTAAAATCTGTGAGAAAATATTAACGACAGAGCATGGATGTTAAGTCACCAAGGGCTTCTCCTGGTGCATATCCCACTGTCATCTCCATAAAAGCCTGGTCCCAGGTATCACACTGACCTGTGAAATATCAGACTGAGCATCCCAGTTTCACTTGGGCATTCTTTAATTGACCTTCATAATCTAATATGATAACCCTAAACATTATTTAGCATGTAATTGACCTTAATAATCATAATTTAATGTAATCTAATATTCTAATAATCTAATAAATCTATTTAAGGTTGAATATGCTATAAATAGTACTCTCTCCGGTCCTAAATATAGGACATAATTTATAGTGCAAATTGTGAGATCCTCTCCATAATTATATTATATTAACTTATCTTTAAAAATTACTCTTTTCTCTTTTCTTTTAAAAAGAAAAATTACCATGGTAGAAAAGAGTTCAAGTAACTATTTGAGAACTCTACCATGGTAATAAAGGATTTAAGTCATTACCATGGTAGAAAAGAATTCAAGTAACTATTTGAGAACTCTAACATGGTAATAAAAGATTTAAGTCCCTACAGTTATCATATCAAACATTTCCATTTCAAAACCAAGGTCGCCCAACTTTATATGATAAACAGAGTACGTAGAGAAATTTAGAGTTTACAAAATAAGGTCCCTAATAAGTGGCAATATATATTCATTCAACACATAATAAACTACAAGAGGCTTTGCACTACAAATTATGTCCTATATTTAGGACCGAAGGTAGTAGTATGAATTTGATTTCCTCTTACTATTTTTTTTACTGCTCATGCAACACGTTAGTTTTACTTTTTTTGTTGTTCACTGTAATTTTTTCTAAAAAAACATTCAATTATTCAAAATGTTAAATTTCTTCCTTTTACTTTCGATTTGGAATTCAACAGCGAGCATAGGGTGGTACTATTTAATTATTAATATGCTCCTCCGATCTTTTTTTATAAGAGCCTAAAATTTGAATTATTTTTATCTTTTTTATAATAGCCCTATAAGAATTGTTTGAGCTTTTCATAAGTTTTTTCCATTTTTGCCTTTATTAGTTATTAATCATATGTATTGCATTAATTAAAAGGTTGATGATACTTATAATTACTCTATTTCTTTCTCTTATTTTTCTCATTATAAATAAAGATATACTTGAAACAATAAGTATATTTCAGATATATTTATTATTTTTAACTAATTTTAATTATTTTTTTAAAACATATAATTTATTTATTTAACTCTTATAAATAAAATGAAAATAACATACATACGTGACGGTGGTTTGGGATTTTAGCACCAGAACTAGCAATGCTTTTGTGATGGTAATAAAATGAAGAGTCAAAGGGGACCACTTAAAATGATGGAGATCTCTCAACCAATGATCCTTCAGCCGCGTGCTAGACACGTATGGGTCCTCGTGGTGTCTGATTTTGAGATTTTCTCATCGCTTCCTTAATTACTTAGTTAGCCTTTTGTCATGTGTACCCCCTGGCTTATTCATTTATTTCTTTTCTAACTAAATATACCTGAACTAAATTTTTTTTGATAGAAAAAGAAAACTACAAACAAACTATTCTCCTGAGTGAAGACCTGAACTAAATTATTATCTTCCAATACATGGCAAACACACACATTCTATGAATTTTATTAAAATCATGCAGACTTTTTCCCTTTAACTTTCAAAGTTCAAGGTCAATCTAATCATCTTTTATTTTTTTTATTTCTTGAACTGAAAAATATAAGCATCTTTTAATTTTATTAAAATTATATGGATTTATTTTATCATTGAAATGCAAACATATATAACTCATAAAAGATATATAATATAGTTTTATTGGATATATTAGAAGAAATGGGTAAATATTTTGAAAATGAATTGAAAATTCATGTAATTTTATAGAAATTCATTTTCTTAAAAATTAAATTTCAATCAAATAACTATGTTGTAATTATTATATTGTATAAAGAATATATATACTGGTATTTTCTAAAAAAATATGGTTGGAATTGATTATTTCTCGCAAAACAGATAACAATATATATAATATATTATATAATTTTGAAAGGACAAAAATTTAAATGTTAAAAATAAAAAGAGAAGAAAGTTGTACAGAATTTCAAGAAGAGCATAATTTTTTTTATTCAATTTGTAATCATTATTTATTTTTATTCATTTATATTTTGAGGTAAGCCGTCCAAAATCACAATTGAAAATGTCCAAAAATATATTATTCGTTACTCTTGCCACTTGCTTTGGATGAGAAGACTACATGAGAGAATGGAGACAGACCTTACCGACTCAGGGAGGCAAAAACTTGTCTTTTCTATCTTAAAAGCCATCAGGTAATAAAGAAATAGTAGAAACTATTAATAGTTTTTTATATGTCAAAATTAATGTTAAATACCCCTAACATACATGTTTATACATTTCTTCATGATTTAGTTGAAATTTATTAAATCATTTTTAAATTTTCAAAATGTAAATACAAAGAAATACAATGTTTTAGTATTTATAATAGCATTTAAACATGAGATGGGTAAAAATTGTCAAGCATTATAATTTATTTAGAAAAATTAATTTTCGAAATAAAATACACAAATTTTCTTGTATTTTTCCAAAATCATAAGGGTTTTTATTTTCTATTTTCAAAATCAATAAAAATATATTTCTATATTTTATTAAAAATTACACATTTTTCTTGATAATAAAATTACACGTTTTTCATTTCTAAGACTTGCACCAACCTTCCTAGAGATTATACATTATTCTCCTATAGTTTCAAAATAAGCACAAGCCTCCTTCTAAAGGAGGGTCTAAATAATTTTAAAAATAATCGATGTAATTTTATTTAGTTTTTGGCCGGCTGATTTATTCTTTATTTTCAAGAAAAAGATCGTATAAGTTTTAAAAAGATAAGAAAGATATATGTAATTTAACAAAGGTCAAGGGGTGTCTGAGAAATTTACTTTTTTAGTCTTAAAAGATATTTGTTTAGATTTACAAAATAGAAAGAATCATATAATTTCAATATAATTAAATGATTTTGGACTACAACTCAAGATTTTAATAACCATGTGGAAATCAGTACTACCTTTTAGAGGTGTTATTTTTTCCGTTTAAAAGCAAATTTCTTGCCTGGGCTTGGCTCTTGATAATATTTGATTGCGAAATTGTTAATTTGTCTATTAATTATGCAGATAAGTCAAGCATGGGAGATGTTAGGTAATAAAAGAACTTTTTTTCCTCGCAAAAGTATATATTAAGCTTTCCATAGTTTTTTGTTGAATATGTTCAAAAGTTTATCGATTTAATTTTACAATGTATTTTATATTGAACATGTTCAAAAACTTGATTAAGTTATTTTCATTATGATTTTTTGTTAGACTAACTTATGTTGTTGTTGATATTATTGAATCAGATTCAAATATGGTCTGATCTATATAAGTTGACAATATTTTTCCACTCATAACGTCAGAATCTAGATGAGTAGATGTTATTTGATGGGTTTTTTTTTTTTTTTTTTGTAATATCATTTGATGGTATTTAAGATAAGGTTTGGTGGGAAAAAAAGAATGCTAAATCTAACTAACGCCTATTTTTTTTAATAAATAATTAACTTAATTAATTTTCAATCTCTGCAAATTAATTATTTAACTCCTCACATTTAATATCGGAGTGGATTAGATTTTTGTTTTAATCTAAGATTAAAACAACTGCTCTTGAGGGTAACAAAATGCAGGGGGGGGGACAATATGAAATTTTAGATTTAGCCAACAAAAAGAAGTACTTTTCGCTTCTTTTTTTTTTTTTGGTGTACTTGTTTTAGTTTGGATACGGGGAAGTCTAATTTTTTCCCCCAAACATTTAAAAGGTTCTTACATTCATGATATGTTTTATGTTTATAGTGGGAGGTTGTTTGTAATAATCATTGTTGTTTTGATTTGAGTTGTGGGGCATTCAAGGGTTTTTATTATCATGTAAAAGATTTCTCATAACTCAAGTTGCACTCCAAGATAATAATAGGTGGAATGAATTAAATCTAAAGAAAAAATGCTGCTCGCGCCTTGAAGATATAGTTCACAATTTCCTTTATCATCTTTGGTGTAATGAAACACAAATTCAATGAACTTTACCGTTCTTTTCAAAAGGTTTGAAGCTAGGGGTTATTTTATAGATGATGAAGTGATGATTAAAGTGAACCTTTTTGAGTCAAACAATGTGTTGATGGTGTGGCTTATTAAGATTATCAAATGGATATTGAAGTTGTTACCATGAATATTCCTCCGACAACGTATAAAACAACTCTATTAGAATATTTTAATCATAGATTTCTATTAGCTACTTAGTCCCTCATCTTCTCACACCCTTTTCATTCTTAAAAAAAGTGATGTTTTTGAAGCAATAAACTTTTTCAATCAAAAAGTTATGACCACTTTTTTTATGAACCAACATAATTTTAATAATAAATGATTATTTAAAATAAATCTTTCACAAAAAGTAACATCCTTATGGTATGTTGGATTAAATAGCACAACCTTTCACCAAATAGTGATTAGCATATTTAATTATGACCTTTCGTGTGTGTGTTTAGAGACATGATCTTGATGATTTTTAACATTATGTAACTCTCTACATAACCATTTATATAATTTTCTTAATTCACAAGGATATATGATTTTTCAACAAAATTATTAACACTTATAAGTTAGTTGTTTAAATTATGTATTTTTAATACCATCAATTTAACTACCCATAACTATGTCAACGTCGGATTTAAACTTGGATCTTATCTAAATGTGATGGATAGTGTCATTGAAATAGTTTGCCATTGAGTCATTTACAAATTATGTTACACACACAATATGACCAAGGGTTAAAGGATTTAAATGTCCAGAAAGTTTTTGTATAGGCAAAGGGCAGCTGAAAGTTTTTGAGGGGGTAAATATGTCCTGAAAGTTTAAAAAATGGGGTAATTTTGTTCATCCATTAATTAGCAATAATGGTCAACATTTGTTGACCAAATAAGCAAATGTGGCATGCTTATGTGGCATTCACCTCACTCCGTTTTTTTGTCCACGCCCATTGTCAGATTTTTTACTAGGCTTGTTCCAAAAAAAAAAAACTTAGATCCTCTCCTATAATGTTTCCAGTTCTTGATATAAAACTCAGTTGAGTTATTTGGTGAGATTTATAAAAGTTAAATAAATTATTTAATTATGTATTATCTTACAAGTCACGCAAATTAATTTTAAAAAATGATAATTTATCCTAGCGTCCAAATCGATTTATCCCCTCCATGATGGATGGTTTAGGGTGCAGGAATTTGTTTTGGTAGGTACTTCAGGAGTTTTACGTTGTAATGACATATAATTCTTTTTTTTTTTTTTTTTTTTAAAACTACTAGTTTCGACAGCTGATTAGTTTGAGAGGCTAAGAAAGGTAAATAATTATTTTAATGTATTTATATTTATTATTATTTTAAATTAATTTATTTGACTTATAAATTAATATATAATTAAATAATTTATTTAGTTTTTTTAATCTGGAAACATTGCAGGAGAGGATCTGAGCTTTTTTTTTTTTTTAAATCCTACTAAAAAAAAATCCAATGATTGACATGGATAAAAAAAAAGAGGTGAGATGGATGCCATATAGGCATGTCACATTTGCATATTCGGTCAATAAATGTTGACCGTTAGAGTTGGTTAATAGAGAGGCAAAATTGCCCTTTTTTAAAACTTCCAAGGCATATTTGTCATTTTGGAGCATTTAAGCTCTTTAACCCTATAAACAAAATTAGAAGCTCTTTTTCAATTGTTTTAGGAGGGTTTAATGATTCTCAAATCTAACCCAATTAAATAGTTATATAAAAAAACAAATTACTCAATGGACGATGAGGATAGAAAATCCCGTCCAATAGTCTCATTTTTATGGACCTGACTTCTCACATTTTCTTTTTTCGTTTGTTTCTATCATTTATCCCCTTCGTTACTATTAAATCAAGATCTAATAGTTTATATTTAATATTTTATGAAAATATTATTAAAATGGAGAGAAGGATGGGAAGGAATGGGGAGAATGATGGAAAGGAAATAGGGATAAAAGGGAATTTTACCCTAGAAGTTTTCACTAAGAAGCAATTTTGCTTCAGAAGTTTTTTGGGGGATAATTTTACTCTGACTATTATTTCAGTTAGTTTTGATCGTGAATTGACTAAATATGTTGAGCTGACAATCCACATGTTATACACATCATTTTGGTTAAGGTGCAATTTTGCCCCCCAAAAATTTTAAATTAAACTTTGAAAAAAGTGAAGTAGATGACACATAGACTTTAGAGCAAATTTCCATCTTAACAAAAATGATATGGATGACATGTAAACTACTAGCTAAGCATATTTAATTAACTAACGGTCAAAATTAACTAGGATAATAATCAAGAAAAAATGGATCCCTGTTTTACATTTTTGAGGCAAAATTGCCCCTTAACCCAATGAAATATTAAATGTAAACCATTATTTTTTGATCCAATAGTCATAAAGGAAGTAAAGGATGGAAGTGAGTAGGAAAAGAAAATGAGAGAAGCCAAGTCCCATTTTTGTCAACCCAATTATAAAATTTGTCCTGAGTAAGAGGGAATTATTTTATAATTTTTATTTAAATTTACTTCTAATAATTACAGAATTGATATTAGTTGATTATGAAATTTAAAGGACAAAGTATATTCAGGTTTCGGATAAGAGAAAAAAAATGTCTCTTAAAACCTCAAAATTGTCAAAAAGTCTCATGGGATTTTTTTTACAATAAATTCCAATTATGGACTTGTTAATGTACATTCATGGGCTTGCTAATACACGCCCATCCATTTGTCAATGGACGCTCTTAGACTTGTTAACAACGCGCCCATGGACTTGTCAACGGACTCCCATGAACTTATCAACGGAATTAGAATTTATTATAAAAAAGACCCACAGGACTTAAATGCAATTTTGAGATTTTAAGGGACTATTTTTTTATTTTTTCTCTTACCTGGACTTGAATATAATTTTTCCAAGATTTAAACCATATTATTATTTGGCAAAAAACTATAATAATATTATTTTTTTTATCAAATACTAGTATTTTCTTTTTGACCATAAATGTCTTTGACATCATTTATTTTTTTTTGACATCATTTATTAACAACAAAGGCCTCGCGAGAATTTTCATTGCCGGGGCAATATGGTCAATTGATCTAGAGAATGACGTATTTCATCCAAACGGAAAACGCCCAAACAAACAAACAAGTCTTTCGTTCCACCTCTCTTTCTCAACAAAGTCCTCCAAAAAACCAAAAACCTTCGTTCCCAAGCTCCTCTTTCTTTATCTCTCTCTCTCTCTCTCCCGTCTGTTCCTCTTCGTGTGCTTCACGAACTTCTCAGATTTTCAATTCCCATCTCTCTTTTCTTCTCGGGATCGAGCCCTCTTGATCTCTGTGTCAGTTTGTACAATGCCGTTAACGTGAATCTGCCAGCAACATAAAGAGGATCGCTTACTGTATAGCTTTAGATCAGAGTCGACGACCCAACAAACTACTGAGGCACCGAGTCAAGCACGTCAAACCCGTTCAAAATATGGGGTCGCTGCCGTCAACTCCGCGCAATAGCGGTGCATTCTCACAGGACACGGCGGAGTATCTTATCGAAACTTTCGTCGGTGGCGAGTCTTTTCCGCTTTCCTCCGAGTTCTGGCAGAAATTGCTCGAGCTTCCTTTCGATCTTCGATGGCCCACTGACCGTGTTCACCAAGCCTGCGAGCTTTTGGGTGAGTGATATTACAATTACTGCTCGTAATCATTTACTAGGATAATAATGGTTTTAAGGGGAAGCTTCAGTTGCCTGTTATAGTTCTCAATTCGTGGCTAATTCCATTGTTTAGGATCACGGTCTTATGTAATTAGTAGGAGTGTATACATCAGAGAATAATTTTTTAGCTGGAAAATGATAATATCAAGGAGTTTAGCATTCTTGGGTGATTTCTCTGTTGAACTTTGTAGTTCAAAAAATTGAATACACTCACGAATTAGTACATTGGATAACAATTTTCTGCTTTTCTTCCCCTAACGCGCTGATCGAGGTGCTCATTTAAATTTAGACCCTAAATATTTTAGGTGAAATGGTAATTATATGGTGTTAGAGAGCACATTTTTTCTCATATCATAGACATTTTTTCAGACCGCTTATAGTAAAATAGATTTGTTCCTGTTCATTTCGTCATTGTAATATTTGACCCTTGTTTGTTTCCTTGCATCTTTCTTGCAGCAAAAAACAATCATCGCACCAAGCATCTTTCAAAAATTTTGTTCCATCTAGCATGTTACTTGCAGGAATCCATGTCATCATCTGGTGTACCACCAGTGGTTTATGAAAAGGCTGTTAATGCAGTGTACATCACCTCAATATTTTTGAAACACTTGATTGAAAATGTTCAAGGTGATGATCTGGAGTTACATCTGTTGTTAGATGAAAATGAATCAATACCAAAGGGTATTTTGGGAGGTATGTAACGTTCATTGTTACGTTAATACAGCTTTATAAGATTATATTTTCCTAGTGCTTTAGAATGCTTGTTTTTTCTGTTCTCTTTATGTTTTGAGTTAAAAAGTATATTGGGACACAGTTAGCTTCAGTGATCTGGCTGTGGGGCTTCCACTTTGAGTTATATTCATTAATCAAATTAAGATTTGCAAAATGAAAATAAGTTTGAAAATGAAATTTGGTATGTGATTTGTGATGCTTGTGTGAATGTCAGATTAGCGTCAAGACTGAAATTTTGTCACCTATTTTGCGCCAAAAAAAAAGTCGGTTTAGATTATAAATTCCTTTCCTCAAGTCTGTTGTGACATGTTTAGGATTTTTGGCTGGCAAGTTAAAATGGAACTTTCTTCTTCTTCTCTCTCTCTCTCTCTCTCTGTTTTCTTTTGGGAATGGCTTATTGAAATTTTCTGTCTCTCCACTTTTTGTGTTTCCAGCATTCTTCATATGTGTGTATATATATTTGACTTTAATCTTAATGCAGAACAAACGATCGAAAATCTTGTCATGCGGAATGTGCTTACCTTTATAACATCAGTAGATGTGAGGTATTTAGTAGCTAGAGCTGTTAGTTGTTTGAGTCTCTGAATGTATTACTTTTTCTGATGTGATCTTTTTCTACTCTAGTCCAAACACATACCTGTTGCATCTGGAGCTGCTTAATTTCATGCTTATTGCAATGTCAACTCAGCTTCTCTGTGGGCCATCTCCCAGACCAAATGATGTAAACCCATTTCTTGATGCAGCAATGGCTCAGGTGAGTGGATGAAATTACAACATGAAACTCATGCTTGATGAATTACTTCATGTTTGCTGATAGCAAATTTGCTTTTGGTGTACTGTTAATTTTGCAGGATACCTCTCTAGTTAGTTCTTTTGTGCGCAGACTACTTCTAAATTATATAACCCGGCCCAATATTCCTTTTAATAGAGCATCTTATTCCATCTTTAATGAAGGAAGTGAGAGGGGCGTTTTACAGAGAGTTGGTTCTGCTGCTGGTATGGTGACTCAATAACATTAATTGTCTTATTTCTGCAAGATTCTAATTTAAGTAATGGTGAGTAATTGAGTCTTTTGTCATTTGTTTTTTCTTTCACTGCAGCAAATTTTGTTTTATTGCCATTCAGTTATTTGATCAGTTCAAGCAGTGGGGAATCGAGAAGTCCTCTAGCAGATAGCAGTCTCCACGTGCTTCTTGTTCTCATTCATTATCACAAATGTGTTGTGAGCAAGGACTACGATGCCAATGAGAATGATAAAACTTCTGTGTCAGATACTCTACAGAGAGAAATAACTTATTTTTCTGACAATCCTTACTGCAAAGCCTTAGAACACGCAACTGATTTTGAATGTAATATATCTTTTATTTTTATTTATATTTTTTTGGTTGATTGTGGAGACTAGCAATTTTGATCAATGCTCTGTTTGCAGTGGATCGTGTAGATGTTGAGGGTAATACTATCAGTGGTCCACATGTGAAGTTGCCTTTTGCTTCTTTATTTGATACCCTCAGCACGTAAGTAGTTGACTACTTGTGCCCATCTTGAACCAATTAACTTACTACATTAGCATCTTGCTTTCCTATTGTTTTGATTGAATTATACTCCAAAATATGTATTGAGATTCTTCCACTTCTATGCTCTGCTTACAATATTTTTTATAACTGGCTATTCCTCTGCAGGTGCTTGGCTGATGAGACTGCAGTACTATTACTTTACTCATTGTTGCAGGGGAATTTTGCCTTTCTAGAGTATGTCCTGGTGCGGACTGATCAAGATACATTGGTATGGTGTCATAACTCTCTATTAAGAAAAAAATTGGGATAAATATAATTCATGTAGAAGTCAGTGGAAGAATTTTCAGAGAAAGTTTGGTTAATTCTCTCTAGCTTCAGAAACATGGATGTCTTCACTATCATATCAGTAACTGCGTGTTTCTGAAACCAACAGTTGATGCCCATTCTGGAAGCGTTATACAATGCTCCACGCAAGACAGCAAATCAAATTTACATGTTGCTGATCATACTTCTGATACTCAGTCAGGATTCTTCTTTCAATGCTAGCATTCATAAACTGGTAAGAAAATTCTGTGTTTTGGCATTGGGCTTTATCCTGAAAATTCAAGGATTATGCTAATGTGGTATATACATGAACAGATATTGCCTGGTGTTCCTTGGTATAAAGAACGTCTCCTCCATCAGACATCTCTTGGTTCTCTCATGGTTATAATTCTTATCAGAACTGTACAATATAATTTGTCTAAATTACGGGTATGAGTCATAAACCTAGTTGAATTATTAATTTACTTGCTCCCGTTTATTCAAACTGACTTTTCCTGCTGATTGATTGTATAATTCAAACCATATGGGATGTGTATGCTGATCTTATGATTATTTAGCATTTGTTGACTTTACAATTTTGAACTTTCTTATGGCCAGATGTAATTATGAAGTTTAATGCTATTGATTGTGATGGATTTTATTGATATGAAACTTTTTTGCTCTGAAACTGATTCAATTTTCAACTGAAGCTCATAATCGGATTAGCTTCTGATGCTAAACTGCACCTCGCATAGTTGGTTTTGACCTTTTCTTGTTCTATAAACTTAACACTGAACTTCACATGTCATATGTTAGCAATATTGATAAAGAACAATAACGTTTCTTAAGTAAAAAAAAGGAACTACAATGTTTCTCAAGTTAGACATTGAGTTTTTAAGGTTAGGCAGCCGCTTTTGCCAAGGGAAGAAAAAGATATTCAAATCTAGTTTCCAATGACTCCATGTTTGATTTGTAAAGGATGAGGAAAAGGCTGTGGCATTATATTTATATCAGATCTTGGGCTGGGAAAAATGAAAAACTGCTGTCTTAAACAAGAAGGGGGATGGGAGGAATGAGAGCTGGAGAATTATAACGGAAATATCTTTTCAGCATTTCAGTTGTAGTTCTTTCCATAACCTAAATCATGTCTCTAATAATATAATCATTACATTCATGCTCAAGAAACCAGTCTCCTATTTGGCATGTATTTGACTGTAAAAGTATTTTTTTGTCCTGCTTTCTCTCCTTACCCCACTGGTACTGACAAAACAATAAAATCTCTTATGAAATATATGGTTTAGTTTTGGATATGCATCCCTCTGCCAACTAATTTCATTAGTGAATGACAATTAGATGGTCATATTATTGAAAATAGTAATTATTTGCATAATGTACCAATTGGCATATTGATGTTTCAGTCTTAGAAAAGTTGTTGGTCCTTTCTTTGCATAATCCGCTTTAGTATGATTTTCTACTTGTTTGTATTGGAGAAAGGAAGGATATTGTAAACATCATTTTGTTTTGCCTTGAATTATGATAGGATGTGTATCTACATACAACGTGTTTAGCAACTTTGGCAAACATGGCTCCTCATGTTCACCGTCTTAGTGCATATGCATCACAGAGACTAGTTGGACTTTTTGATATGCTATCACGCAAGTATGTCACTCTCTTTCTTGTCCTTAGTACTGTATTATCTCCATAGTCATATTTATATATTCAAGAGTACATTCTATTTTTTCTGGCATAGCTGTGATCATATCATTGCCTTCTCATTAGGTATAACAAATTAGCAGATCTCAGAAATAATAAACTTCACATTGGAAAAGGCAACTCAGTTGAAGGAAATGGCCTCATAGAAGATGTGGTATATGCTTTGGTCTTTTTCCTTTTTTTGTTCCAATTATTATAAGCTTAATAATTAATAATCCTCTTGCTAAATCATATCGTCTTTCAATGCAGTCAACTGAATTGCAAATTTATACTGACTTCTTGAGGCTTGTACTTGAAATTATAAATGCTATCCTGAGTTATGCCCTGCCTCGGAATCCTGAGGTATGATTTGGTTGATTGTAGATTTTATACCATCCGTTTTGATTTAGTTCCTTTACTCTATGATATTTACATGTAGATATTTTTTTCATGTCTGAATGGGGCAGGTAGTATATGCAATAATGCACAGGCAGGAAGTTTTTCAGCCATTTAAGAATCATCCACGCTTCAATGAGCTGCTTGATAACATTTATACTGTATGTTCCGTATATTTTACTAAACCGTCAGCTTCCCTACCTCCTTTTCAAAAAGCTTGAAACTCATACTGGAGAAAGATTCACTTTTCTCCTGTTGCATTTGTGAAACTTGTCTTTGCATATTACATCATGGTTTCAGTGTTAGAATAACGCAATCAATATGATAATTGCAGGTGTTAGATTTTTTCAATAGTCGTATGGATGCTCAAAGAGGGGATGGTGACTGGTCTGTCAATGAAGTGCTTCAGGTGATAATTGTCAATTGTCGATCTTGGCGTGGCGATGGGATGAAGGTACAATTAAAAAAATAAAATTTGTCTAATCTGTGGCTTAGATATAATCAGAATTATCATGAGGATCATTGCTTCCACTGTTTACATGAGGCACATCCTCTATGTTTAACAGATGTTTACTCAACTGCGCTTCACATATGAACAAGAGAGTCATCCAGAGGAATTCTTTATTCCATATGTCTGGCGGCTAGTCTTATCCCGATGGTATGATTCCTTCCACTTCTTATCCACATATTCTCAAGACCTGTTCAATTTATTTACTTCTTTCTCTTCTGCTTCTAAGCTCAATGTGTTGGTTAATCATTATAGTACCAGACTTCGATAATCTTCATGAGAGGTTCACGTATCCTTCCTCCAATGAGGGAGTTAGATACTCACAAAGAGATTATGTTGCTGATTATAAGTTTTACCATTTCCTTCCTACCTTTTTTTCCTCATTTTATGCACATGTAACTGATGCTTGCTTAATTGTGTCTTCAGTGGATTCACATTCAACGCAGCGGCCATAAATTTGTTTCCAGTTGATCTTCCTGCGGAAGTACGTATCCAAATTTCTATTAGATTCACATGTCACATGCATTTCCTATGTTACTCATCTGATGAATGAATGGCAGTGGCTTATCTCTTTAGAATGTGCACATGGCTTTAGCATTTGATCTGGTTATTGATATATCTCTCAAAGCATTCTTTTTGTAATGTGGCTTATAAAAGGGACCTTAGCAAGAGTTCCATGCATTTAATGGGAAATCGAAGGAAAAAAAAAAAATTAGGATGGGTGAAAAAAGAAAGCAAGTAAAGGGCCAGTTTGGGAGAGAGCTTCAAATAATCACTTCTGTGCATTACGAGACAACTATTTTGAAACTCTATACGCACTTCCACTTTTCTATATTATCTTGTCTTTTACATACATAATACATTACTGTAAAGGATCATAATTCCTAAATATGGTATAGTGGAGATGGGGATTGGATGAGACCCACTTGATTGGTTTTCACTCCACACTATTTTTCTTCTCATGAACTGGGTCCACAGTGCTCTTAGTTTAACTTAGGAACCTGAATGTCTAATTGTCTATAGCAACCCACCCAATGGTGCGATAATCAAATAGGTTTTGTGAATGGAGTAGATATTTGATAATCAAATAGACGGTTAGGATTATTTAAATGCTTCAACAACTCATATCAAATGGGCTTATAGACAATCAAATCGAAGGTTAGGATAATCAAATGGGCTTACAGATGCAACAATTAGACTTGATGTAGAGATGTAGTATGAAAAGGCATACTACCTCCATTCCTTAATATAAGGTCTTGTCTGTAGTGCGATTTGCATTATGAACGAGATTTTATGTTAAAGAACGAGGGTAGGAGGTAGTATTATACATTCAAATTCTAGTTATCTCATAATAGATGTGACTGATTTTAGTTGAGAGTTCATAACCAGATATGTTGATTGAGGTGTGATGGCAAAAATTGAATTGTTTCAGGAACATGAAGTAGGAGTGGAGGTGAGCACACTTGCAAACGGAGATCTTGAGAGGCCAGCGAATCAGCTTTGATCCATATACAGCTTGCAATAATATCAAGAGTTGGTTTTGTGGGCGAATATGTATCTGTACATATAACAAGTAGTTGGGAGATCGTGATGGTGATGTTCTCATTCTTTTCTGTTCATAAATTTGTGAGTGTAGAGGTTCTTTTCTTTATGAAAAAAATGAAAAACGAGATATACATGTAATAAATAAATGATGGCGATGCATATTATTCTTGTAGTCGTATCTAACGTGGCACATTTTTTTTATCTTTTTTAAAAAAATTCAGGAAGTTGGAATAACTAAGAAGTACTGCCTCCAGTTTTTCATATAAGATTTAGTTGATTTTTTTTTTAGAGATTAAGAAAGTCAAATAAATTATTTTTTATTCTTTTTATGTCGTATTAGTTTGTTTGATTTATAAACTGATATATATTTTAATTATACACAATATATATTATGATTAACTAAATTATTTAATTTTTTAAATCCTTTCGTTGTATTAAAAACGGAGGGGGGAGTAATTGATACAGGCCCTCACTAGAGTGAAAATTAAAAATTGCCGCGCCCGAGCAACATCCAAAAAGAAGATTAATCTTTGTATACAGTTTACAAAAGTGCAAAAGTGGATGGGGCCTTGTGAGCCCATGGTTTTTTTCTTTTGGTTGGGTTAGGCCTGTAATTTTCTTAATTTTGTTTTTTTGGTCATATGTGTAAATTTTAAATTTCATTTTTTCAATAAAAATAAATTAAGGTTATCAAAATGGTCTGTTTATCTTTTTTCAGCGTTTTTGCCTTTTTGGGTAACGGCTCATTCTCCTTTGATGTTTGACTAGTGAGAGATTTTTTATTAACAAATTTTTTTATCATAAAATAATTATGCAGGCATATATACAACAAGAAGTCTTTGTGCCAAGAATTAAATCTTTAGATCATTTCAAACTGTGTGATATATTCTCTTTATCATTGCCTCTCACGAGATTTCCTTATAGAGATTATAAGCAGGATTAAATCTGTAATCTCTCATAAGAGTTTATATATCACTAGACTATAAGGTCATTGACGTAAAATCCTTTCTTTATAATCATATTTTAACTAAGTATTTATTCAAACCATTAATCCAAACACTATCAAGGTTATGAAAGAGCACTGATTAAAACATGTTTATCACAATAGAAAAGTTTAAATCTATATTTTCAAGAGAACTATCATAATTAAAAGAACAAAACCCCTTGATAGTAGTTCAAGCACAAAGTTGGGTTTTGAAAAGCCCATAATAAGCATTCACCATCAACTCATCAAGCTCAAACTCCTTTATTTGAATATACTTGGTCGCATAACAAAATATTCAAGTCAAACCAATATGTGGATTCACAAGTTGAGGACATAGCCCTAAGGCTACTAGGGCGCCCAAAATCATTAAAAGTAATCCAGTAACAAAAAAATTAAAAGTATATATTTAGTACATAAGATCTTCAAAATAAATCAGAGTATGCAGGATAAGCCATAATATGACAATATATAATAATCCAACATAAACCAAAAGGAATGGAAGTGCTAATCTTAGCAATAGTAGCTTAAGCTTCTAGAGCTTTCCTTAATAGACCTGCACAGAAACTACCACCTGGAAAAATGTTAAATGAATGGGGTGAGACAAAAGCCTCAGAACCCAACAATCCTACTAATAATGCATATAAGTAAATGCTCGTGAGGTATCAAGTGGGACAATTGCAAATTCATAGCATTATCGCATATGTCACCTGGTTACACATATCCATTTACAATAGTATACTTATATTCTTGTAATTATCACATGAGTGTACAATAATCAATTCACTAATTTATCCTCTAACCTCTCTTATTTCCTCACACCTTATTTCCTCTGATTGAACCCATGGGCTAGTATTCAACGATGTAACTAGTAGTTTAATTCAATAAGCTCACCGATTAAGTGCCTGTTTAGGTTAGCGGTAGAAGTTACTTTTCAAACGTGATTTTTGGTGTACAAGATAAATATGTGAGATGAGTTTTATCTCGACTTACGTGAACGTACTTCTTGAACACTAACCCAAACAGACACTAAGTGATACAAATGTCACCTGGTTACACATATCCATTTACAAATAGTATAATTTTATTCTTATAATTATCACATGAGTGTGCAACAATCAATACACTAATTTATCCTCTAACTTCTCTTATTTCCTCACATCTTATTTCCTCTGATTAAACCCATGGGCTAGTATTCACCAATGTGAGTAGTAGTTCAATTCAATAAGATAACTGATCAAGTGATATGGACTAGTTGAAATCCATAGAGTATAAGACGGGACCATGAGTTCCCCTCTAATGCATTAGTGGGGTCTCAAGGTCCTATTAAATACAAATGGGCCAAAAGTAACTAATGTAAACATGAAAACCCACCACCTTATTTCCTTGTTTGTATAAGAATCCACCATCTTATTCCTTTTATGAATAACTTCTCATCAAATCAACATCCAGTGTCTCTTCTCATATCAATATTCAAGAGATATAACCCCAATGGGTTATCACATGCTAATATCAATTCACAAGTTCTCAAGACAATTTTTTCAATGTCATAAATCAACATCAATTCATACAATATCAAGTCACTAGCTGTTTCTAAATAAAAATAAGTCTCACAAGATAATTTCATTAAAAACATAATTTCATGGTTCATATCACAAACCAATAGTAAATTTATAGTTCTATATAATTAAAAATCACTTACAAATATGATACAACCATGCATAATAAGAAGAAAGTGATTATCTCTCGTTAAAGCAAAATAATAACACAATATTCCTAATCTAATAGCTCATTCACAAGCCACAATCAATCTACAATAATTAATTTACTATACATTAATAACTCATTGAGTTATCAGAACATTTTGATATACACACATATACATATGTATGAATGTATAGATATAATTTTTATTAAGTTTCCAATTTTCATTAAAACCACATTTCTTTCCTCCATAATTTATTCCCCACTTATTATAATCATGAAAATGTAACTATATCCTCAATTTCTTCAAAACTCCATTTAAAGTTTTAAATAAAAATCATTAATATTCACATCTAACCCTAAACCTCAAATCCAATCAAATTCCATACATAAAAGTTATAAAAATAAAACATAAAACATGAACTTTTTAATTGGTACAAGTAAATTAATAAAATAAAGTAAACTATAAAAATTCGAATTTAATTGGTACAAATACCATGTACAACATAAACCATGAACTTTTTAACCAAAAATTAATTTTGAATTCTCATAACAACCAAATAAAAAAATTTAAATCGATTAAAATTAACTATTTGCCCACATTTACATTTTTATAGTCATCTATTAACAAAACTCAAAACTTACTCAAAACCTATTCAAAACCCTAACCCAAAAATTTTCTCTAATAACCTCAAACCTTAAGTTTATTTTAACCTAAGGAGGTTCAGTGAAGCTGGGTTGACTGAAATAGAATAGGGAAAATGCCATTTAAATACCATGAGAATTAACAAAACCCTAAAAAGTCTGTTAACACTTGAAAATGATACAAAGATAACATGTATCAAATTGAGATTTTAAGGTTTTGGTGAGTTTACCATTTTGCCCTTAAGTTTTCTTTTTTAGAAAAAGAAAGATGCCCCCGCTGGAGCTTCGGTTGTCAGACCTCTAGCCACCGTCGGCAAGCACCCGCCGCCGGCTTGACCTCAGAAGCTCCGGGGGCCACCTTTTTTGGGGAGGGGTTGCAAACTTTTTTTTTTTTTCAAAAAATGTTTGAAGAGGTGAAGGGGTGGGATCGAACTCATTCCACCCCTTTATCAAAGGGGGATGGTCAAAGCCCCTTTGATATATATATATATATATATATATATATATATATGCATTATTAAATATATATATATATATAATATACATAAAAGCATAATATCTTTACCAAAATCAGTAATGAAAATAAAAAAATGCATAATGGGATTGACTAAACTATTATACATATATAAATATATATGTATAATAAAAATAAAGGCACAATGGCTTTGATAAAATCAGTAATAGAAATAATAAAATCCATAATGGTATTGACTAAACGAGTAATATACATATGCATAATATAAATGAAGCCACAATGGCTTTGACAAATCAATAATAGCTTTGGCAAATTCAGTAATGGAAATAACAAAATTCTTGATGGTATTGAGTATTGACTAAATAAGTAATATATATATATATATATATATATATATATATATATATATATATATATATATATATATATATATATATATATATATGTATAATATAAATGAAGCCATAATAGCTTTGACAAAATCAGTAATGGAAATAACAAAATTGGTAATGGAATTGACTAAATAATTAATATATATATATATATATATGTGTGTGTGTGTGTGTGTGTGTGTGTGTGTGTGTGAGTGTGTGTGTGTGTGTGTGAGTGTGTGTGTGTGTGTGTGTGTATAATATAAATAAAGGCACAATGGCTTTAACAAAATCCATAATGGTATTGACTAAACGAATAATATACATATGTATAATATAAATGAAGCCACAATGGCTTTGATAAAATCAGTAATGTCTTCGACAAATTCAGTAATGAAAATAATAAAATTCATAATGAGATTGACGAAATGAGTAATATAGATGTATAATATAAATAAAGGCACAATGAATTTAACAAAATCCTTAATTGTATTGACTAAACGAGTAATATACATATATATAATATAAATGAAGTCATAATGGCTTGCACAAAATCAATAATAGCTTTGACAAATTGAGTAATCGAAGTAATAAAGTTTTTAATGGTATTGACTAAACGAGTAACACACACACACACATATGTATGTATAATATAAATAAAGGCATAACAAATAAAATCAGTAATGGGAATAACAAAATGCATAATGGTATTGTGAAAGCCATTACTGAATTAAGCATTTTGTTATTCTCATTACTGAATTTGTCAAAGCCATTACTGATTTTATAAAAGCCATTATGGCTTCATTTATATTATACATATGTATATTGCTCGTTTAGTCAATAACATTACGGATTTTGTTATTTTCATTACTGATTTTGTCAAAATCATTGTGCCTTTATTTATATTATATATATATATATATATATAATAATTTAGTCAATCCTATTATATATTTTATTATTTTCATTACTGATTTTGGTAAAGATATTATGCCTTTATTTATATTATATATATATATATATATATATTTAATAATGCATTTATATATCAAAGGGGCTTTAGTGGCCTAATGACCACCATCCCCCTTAGATAAGGGGGTGGGATCGAACCTCTTCAAACATTTTATTTTTTAAAAAAAGTTTGCAAGCTCTCCCCAAAATAGGTGGCCCCCGGAGCTTCGATGGCCGGCGGCTAGAGGTTCGGCAGTCAGAGCTCCAACGGGGGCACCTTTTTTTTTCTAAAAAAAAACTTAGGGGCAAAATGGTAAACTCACCAAAACTTTAAAATTCCAATTTGATACCTGTCACCTTTATGTCATTTTCAAATGTTAACAGACTTTTCAGGGTTTTGTTAATTCACATGGTATTTAAATGGTATTTTTCCATTATGGCCCATTATAAAAGAATTTTCATTTTCATTATGTTTTTTAAATTTATTTATATAATTATAGAACTCCTCTTTCTCTCTCTTTTATTTTTAATTATTTATTCTCTTTGTTTCCCCTTTCTTCTCATCAATATTTATATTATTATTAGTATTTTAACCTTAGTAGTAGTAGTAATTCATTTCATTTCTTTTTATTCTTTTTTATTTTTTTTTCTTTTGCTCTCATAAATTTTGGATAAGTTCTCTTTATTTAATTAATTACATAATAAAATTTTATTTACCGTGAAATAATTCCTTCTTAAAATCATTTAAATTTTTAAGAATAAAATTTAGGATGTTATAACTGATAACATATACTAAACACCTGCTAAAATATCTCAAGTTGAGAACATATACTTAAATTTGTTAGCTCTTATAGTGTTTTGATTATAGCAAACCTTGATATCTAAAGTATATTGTGACAAGCAAGAAGGATGATACATAGTTGACTTGATGATTCAAGTCACTCGAGTGAAGTTATATGCATTTGAGTGATGTAAGTGTTTATTGAAAAACTTGAATCAGCAAGTCACTCGAGTGATGATTTTTCACTTCAAGTGATGTGAAAACAGAAAAGTGAAACTCTATGGTGATCTTCTCTACCTTGAGAGAATTACTCTAGTGATGGTCATAGCACTCGAGTGACAGCTAATTAAGAACCAATATTAATTAAATAGGATCACTCAAGTGATAGTGAATGTACTCGAGTGATGAAGCTTCACCTTCAAAAATTTAGCAAGTCACTCGATGGTAATTAGATCAAGTAAAGAGTTCAGAGACAAAATCACTCGAGTGATATGGTAAGTACTCGAGTGATGGGCATCACTTACAAGTGATATGAGAGTTTATAAAATGATGAAACATATCACTCGAGTGACGGAATTGTGCACTTGAGTGATACTTTTTCTCACATGTGCAATAAAGACAAGATTACTCGAGTGATATGACAATCACTCGAATGATGTCAATCACTTGCGAAGAAAATAACATCACCTTATGATCACTTGCGAATAAAGACAAGATCACTCGAGTGATATGACAATCACTCAAATGATGTCAATCACTTGAGTGATTGAGGAAATCACTTGATGTTAGTGCAAGCGTTTCACTCAAGAGGGGGGTGAATTGGGTGATACCAGAAATTTCGTTGCGTATAAGAAAATTGATAGAATATTTAAAGCAGTTGAGAGTAAAGAGAAATATCACCGAAGTGTACACTGGAAGTTATACTGGTTCGGCCACAACCACTTTGACCTACGTCCAGTCCTTAGAGCGTCTATGAGAGTTTCACTATATTCTCTAAGATTCAGTGGGTTCTTGGCACCTCAGTACACAGCAAATTCCTTCACCTGGACACTCACTCCCCCTTACACGTTGTGATCAAATCCCCAACTCAAGGTTCCACAACCTTAAGTTGTCTCAATAACAAATATTAAGTTTGTAATGAAAAACTCTCTCACAGAGCAAATATATAATCATTGAAGTACAATGAATGAGTATAAGAAAACAAAGCACAAAGAGTTGTTGATCGATGTGTGATTGCTTGTTCTCAGTCATTGTTGTATGCTCTTTGAATGCTCCACATATATAGATGATTTTTAGTATCAGTTGGAAGTAATTCAAACATGTTCATAAGAGTTGCGCAGCAACGGTTGACTATTCTTCAAATTTGAAAACTATCCGCTTGCGATAGGTAGCAGTAGGTGAACGTTCGGACTTTTATTTGACTTTTCACTTATGGCATGATCTTTTCATTATTTCTCTGCAAATGTACTTAGAATACTAGTACAATGAAGAGTTAATCATATAGATAATAAATCAATAATTATTTGATTAAAAACATGATTTCTAGACTTTATTACTCGAGTGGCTATTCGAGTGATTATGCTTGTTACTCGAGTAGTCCCTCGAGTAAACCTATAAAAAATATGGCAGTGAGTAATTCAACATTTTTCACAAGATATTACTTGGGTAAGACATGGAGTAAGATACATCACAAACCTTGGAAATACCTTATTACTTGAGTGGTTACTCGAGTGGCCATGTCTTCTCTTCACACATTACTCGGGTGCCTCCTCCAGTAAGCCTATTACTCGAGTGACCATGTCTTCTCTTCACACATTACTCGGGTGCCCCCTCGAGTAAATTTCAAATAACTTTGCAGATTACTCAATTACTCACTCGAATAATTGCATCAAATTCTTGGCCGAGAGTACTTGTTCTTTGTTTATCTGATTACTTGAGTAATCCCTCTAGTAATGGATCAAATAAGTCCGCAGATTACTGGAGTGCTCCCTCGAGTAATGTCTTTTTCTAACATGGTTACTCGAGTGGCTACTCGAATAAAGTGTTGTATTTCTTGGCTGAGAGCTACTGGAAGATTTTTGACCTGGTTACTCGAGTGGCTACTCGAGTAATGTCTTTTCTCATATGTTACTCAAGTGGTTACTCGAGTAATAATCTATATAACTTTGCAGATTACTCGAATGGCTACTCTAGTAACTTCTTCCAAATTTTGGCAGTGCCTCCGAAAACATTTTCTTTTAACATTACTCGAGTGCCCACTCGAGTAATAGTGTTCCTTACTCGAATGGTCACTCGAGTAAACATAGACTACTGTCAGTGATGGTCTTCCTTTGCTCTTCCTTTAAGATCTTCTTCATTACTCCAATGCTTACTTCAAGTAATGCTTTGTCTGCCATTTATTTACTTTGTTCAAATTCATTTGTTATCATATCCTCTTATATCATTGGTCCAATCTTTGTTATCATCAAAATATATGGAATCTAACACTTGAGTGATCTATGATCAGTTTCAAGGCACTTGCAAGTGATATAAAAGTGCTGAAAAATACTAAGTGAAGATCATTCGAGTGATCTCTTAAGCGCTCAAGTGATATGAATCACTTGCAGGTCACTTGGTAGTGATTGAGCTTAACTCTTTAGAATACATAGAAGATCACTCGAGTGAATGGATATGCACTCGAGTGATATTCATTTTTCACAAACATCACTACTAAGTCACTCAATAGTGATTATCAGCACAAGATCACTTGAACACTCAAGTGACAGAGTAAGCACTCGAGTGATAAGGGACCACTCGAGTGATTCTTAATCACACTCGAGCGAGGGTTCATCAGACTCTTATAATCAGCGTCTCGATAATTTTAATACCTACTCTATACATATGATTAACACCTTAACGTCTTATACTACTTCTAAATGTTACTAATCACATTTTTGTATAAGTTTTAGATTCTTAATCTTCGGATTAACTTTAAAATCTACAAAAAAACAAAATCTTATTAGAAGCATTAAATGCGTAGCAAAGGTAACCAACGAAAACACTCTCTTTCATCAACGGCTACATTTACTCTCTAATGGACAGATTTAAATGCTCTCAAATGGTCACTAAATTCATCTTACCTATAAATACGAAAGCATTCAAGACGGAGCAACCAATGAAATCAATTTTGTGCATTACGTGCTCTGTTTCTTTATGATATTCTCTGATATTCCTATTGTTCTTCAGTATTCATTTATCAACTCTTTGAGAGATATTTTGCAAACTTATTCATTACTCCTATAAAGAGAATCTCAAGGTAGTGAGACCTTAAGTGAGGGTATCAGCTTACAAAATATAAGAGGGAGTAAGTGTTCTGTTGATGAACTCTCTTATATTGTGGTGTCAAGAACCCCTTGAATCTTAGAAGTATAGTGAAATTTTCAAAGGCACTCTAAGAACTGGATGTATGTCAAGAGGCTAAGACCGAACCGATATAGATTCTGATGTACACTTCAGTGAAATTTCTCCAACTCTTATCTTTAGATTAAGTTTCTTAATTGTGATTTTTGAATTTTTAATGTCACCAAATTCACCGTCTCTTTGGTGAAACCGTTGACAATAACAAAATTAAATATCAAATAATATTAAACCATTAAGGTGAGGTATGCCTTATAAATTCCAATTGCTCCTTTTTGGATTCTATCTCCTCCAATAATATAAAAATGTAAGCATGACCAAACATATAACTATTTATGTTGTGACAAAACCCATTTAGGAAAAGTAATATAAAAATAAGAATAAGAAGTGTAAAGGAAAAATTGTATTTAATTTCACACAAGTCTAGTTGTGCTATATTTAAACATATGCTGACTCTTATACGAACCCTTTTGATGGAGGTGGGATACGGACTAGTGCTGACTCTGATATCAAATAAAAATGAAACACTAAACATCAAGCCAAAATCTTTAATTTTTTTTTTCTTGAATGAACCATCAATGGGTATGGGAACTCGAGTAGGTAAAGGATAGACACTATAACCAATGGCTGAATAGGAAATAGGCATGCCATGTTGCTTAGTAGTAAGCCTAAGGCCTTCAATTGAAGTGAGAGTTTATCGAATTTTCAACATGCAAACTTAACCTCCTGAAATATGCCCAACTGGATATGCTTCCCAATGAACCTAAGGATTTTGGTGTTTTGGCGGACCAACTTCTTCTTTTAAATTATTCTACCAAGAAATGCAAATGCACCCGGAAACTAACTCCTTACCCTATCCTGTAATTGAGATTAGATATTCCACTTTAGACACATGTTATTGATCGGGACACCTTCAGAGAGTTGAAAAGGCACCTTTAACATGAAAAGAGAGTTTGATCTGTCTAGACTGACAATGATAAGGAGAAACTTTCTCTGGTAGATTTGAACAAATACTAGCTTTGATACCAATTTAAAAGAAATTTGTTTAGGGTAAAAATTACTTTAATGATTGTAAAATTAGCTTTGATACAAATAATACATTTAATTTCACACCGGTGCTGGCTTTGATACCAATGATATTTGAATTAGTGCTAGCTTTGATAACGATGAGATTTGAACTAGTGCTAGCTCTAATACCAATTTGATACCAAATTGAAAGAAATTTTTAAAATGTAAAAATTACTTTAATGATGGTAACATTGAAATAAATTTTCTTAATATTATTATATAAGTTATAATGTATTTATTATATTGAATGAACCATCAATAGGTATGAGCACTCAGGTAGGTAAGGGATAGACAATGTGACCCACGGCTGAATATGAAATAGATGTGTCATGTTGCTTACTAGTTAGGCCTTCAATTTGAAGTGCAAGTCTATCCAATTCTGAACGTAATTTCAAACGTGCAAGTTTAGCTTCTCCAAATGTGTCCACCTGATATGTTCACCAATGAACCTAAAGAATTTAGTGTCACAGCGTCTCACTTTTTCTGTCAAATTGCTCTATCGTGAAATGCAATTGGAAACTAACTCTTTACCAATTCCTGTAATTGATATTATTATGTATTTCATTTTATACTCATGTTATTGATTGGGACACTTTCAGTGGGTTGAAAAGACGTCTTTAACAAGAAAAGAGAGATTGGTCTATTAGAGTGACAATGATAAAGAGGAATTTTTTCTGGTAGATTTGTACTTTTGCGCTGGTTGATACTATTCTCATATCAAATTGGAAAAAATATATTTAGTTTAAAATAACTTTAATGATTGTTATTTTACTAACTTAATTGCTAGCACAAGGTGGGTATGGTGGTGGTAGTAATGGGCCTATTTTTTCCTACCATTCTAACAGAAGTAAATTGTATCAAGATGGGTTATAATTTATCAAAGTTAACTAAATTTACCGACATGCATTTTTTTCCTGACTAAATTGGCGAGGTCGGACTATGATCTATAAAATTTGCACATTATTAACATTTAATTTAATGTCATAATAATAATAATAGCTATAGTTACAAAGCAATAAAATCACACGAGTGTTCCTCCTTTAACATATTCAGTGAAAGCTAGTGCGACCAATCCCAGCATCGCGAACCTTCCGTTCCAAAGCTCTGCATCAGATGACATAAACGATTGAGACTTTGATTCGACGCTCACTCCCTGAAATAATGGAATCAGCGATGCGACCGATAGGATGACGCTTATCCCCAAGAACCACGGGATGCCTCCGTCTGCGATCTGCGCAAACACGTCTTGCCCTTTCGTCAGTTCCACCGCCATTGCCGCCACAAACCCTATCATAGCCAATCTCCCGTTGATTCTCTCCGGTGCTGGTCCACTGAACGCCAATATGTCCGAGAATTTCGTGCTCACCTGTTTCCATTCCCGGCAATAAGTCAACATCAATTAGGTATTTTTCAGATCTTAATCTTACAGAGTGACAACAACAGTGTTCTAGGAGGTGAATATTATTATGATTAGGATTTAAATCTCGTTCGGCCGTGTATATGTCCTTTTGTCTCTTCCGTTATTATCTACATGATAATATCCAGATTTGTCGTTCTATACAACCTACATAGAAAATATTACTCAACAATTTCAATGAATTTCAAGAACCAACATCGACATGATTCGATGCTTTCAGGTTAAAGTATACTCTACAAGAGATTTTCTATTTTCACAATGTTCGAAAATTAAATACTCTGTAACCTAAAGTACTAATATTCCGATGAAATGTAAATATAAAATAGCTCGAAATTCAAAGATTATTCTATTCTCCCTCTTTCCACAAGGATATTAGAATAACAGGAAAAAAGTTTCCAAAGGAATAAAAAGCAAACTTGTTCACACGGGGCTTAGTGACATACCTTCTTTGGTGTGGGAGAAGAAATTGGCTGTGGCTCTGATATTGGTGGCTTATTTTTCATCTCTTCCTGCAATTGACAGTAACAGTCAATATCCATATATAGCTAGTACCCATTATCCCTAGACATGTACTTAGATCAACCCATCAGTTAGAAAACTACCACACCAGGTTATACCTGTTTATGTGAACTAATGTTCATTACTATTTGAGAATTGAGGCAGAGAAATTACCTGATCAGGCTCTGCCATGGATCTAACTCTAAGGCTAACATTTCTGCGCAGGGTTGTCCTATAGGATGCTGGAAAACCAAGCTGGTAGTTGTTCACCCTGGATCTGTTAGAAATACGAGTCACAGGGCTAGCCAAGAGAGACTGCACAGCATATGAAGCAGCCATATCTGAAACGGTAAGTGAATGGTAATCACTGAGTTGAAATATTTTGCTTCAACTATGTAACTAGCTCCTTGAGATCAATCTGTAGGTAAAGACGGAAGGGAGTGTGCTTTATATAGAAGAGGAGGTAGGAGTATATTGGTGGATATGTTGGTTCCACGTCAATAGGAATTGGGGGTCCTAAAGTTCCTTGGTTCACGTGGGTGACCTTGTCCACACATGGCCAAAAGCAAGAGACGTGGCTCTCTTATGAACCAAGAAGGTGGCCACTTTGTGAATCTGAGGTTTATAATGGTTGCAGACTTTACCATGGAGAGCTAAGACTTTGAGTTGAAGACTAGAACTTTCCATTAGCTTCTCGATAAACTTAATGCATTTATAATTAATAAGGCATTAGTATTTTCTTCAATTAATACTTGGATTATGAAGCAGCCATTCTGAAATATTTTTTTTCTTGGTGACATTCAGCATCCTAAACTACTTTTTTTGTACATCTAGCACAATAAAATATTTTTCCAAAAGCACCCAGTATTTTAAAGTAATTTTTGGCATATTCAGCACCTTCAAGTATTTTCAGTAGTACCTAGTATCCTAATTTTAGCATGCTTTTTACTATTGAAAAAAAATACTTTAAGTGAAAAATTGTACCAAAAATTATTTTACCATATAAGGTGTTATTGGTAAAAATTAGGGTGTTGAATACATTAAAAATTAGTTTAAAATAATAGGTGCTTCTAGAAAAATAATTCAAGGGGTTAGATGTAACTTAACCTTTAATATTTAGAGTAAGTTGTACTCCTTTCGGTCCTAATTATAAGATAAAGTTGATTTTTTTGGAGAAATTAAGGAAGTCAATTAAATTACTTTAGAGTGTTTATATTTTTAGTATCCTTAGATTATATATTAATTTATTAGTCAAATTAATTAGTTTGGAGAAAAAATAAAAATATAAATATTCTAAAGTAATTTAATTGGTTTCTTTAATTTCTCCAAAAAAAATCAACTTTATCTTATAATTAGAACCGGAGGAAATACTACACTTTTTCCCTTGGGTTTTAAATGGATCTTACTTCCATTGGGTATCCTTTACAAGACACACTATAGTTGTGACCGGAGCATGGCACACATAATATTGGACCAAGTTCAAATTAAAAATTGAACGAAAATATAAGGAGCTTAAATATGATATTTTATATTCATTTTCAAAATATTATCCTACTCTTAAATCTCCTCTTTTCCTCATTTAGCTTCTATTGGCGAAGTTAATTTTGACGCTATAAAACATAAATTCCTCATGCTGTTGCCCCAGAAAATTAGCGTCGGTATGCCCTCACTTGGCAAAAAGCCAAAAAGTATCAACGTGGCTTTCCTCTGGCTGCAGACTTTGGAGCTTGCCCCAACGTTCCTATAGCATCTAGATGACTTATTTTTCATATTTATTATTATTTGTCTAATATACCCATATTGGTATGATATTCTTTCAGCAATAATCAAGAAAAAGAGATAATGAAAAAATTAAATAAGATGATTAGATTGTTTAAAAAATACTTTTTATATTAAGGACCATGAGGAGTAATATTCTTTTCAGTTAATATTCAGAGTGCGGATATGTTTTTAAATGCTGGTGAAAAAGTGGTTAAAAAAAAAGTTGATGGTTTTAACTTATTGCCTAATGCAATTTTTTGGAAACTGGTTGTATTTACTCACATCACATGGAATGCCTAATAGTAATTTTTTTTTGGACAAATGCGCATTTCTCATAGATAAGGAAAAATACAAAGCAATTCCAAAACAATGTGAACAAAAAGCAAAACCAAAGCAACATTAACATAAAGCAAAAACAAAGCAACGTAAACACAAATCAATTCATAGTGCTTTAGCCAATTCCTGATCTAGCTACTGGCATCATGTTCTCTGCAGGAGACCATTGCACTTCATGAACATCCGAGGTTAGAATTGAAGACAAAGAGAGTGACGGTTGTGATACCCACCCTATCGGGCACACTCCCTTAAAAGCCTCTGCTGTTAGTAATCAGCTGCAGCATTTCCAAGTCTAGGAGTAAAAGAAACAGAGAACCCAACTTCGTATGAAATGAGATTAATGATATCATGCACGATACCCCTACTTTTCCAGTCATAAAGATCCGGCAGTTGCATTTCAACACAAGATTGTAGAAGTTTGGAATCAGTTTCAAACACAACCTTATCATTTCCCAAATCAACAGCTAACATGAGAGCTCTTTTTAGCGCAAGTGCCTCGGTCATAAAAGTAGATATTGATTTAATTTTATCCACAAAATCCCATAAGAAACTGCCCTTATCATCACGACAAACAATCCTCAACGACGATTGGCCTGAAAATTCTTGATATGCACCATCACAATTTATCTTGATAAAACCTGGAGAGGGTGGACACCAACTCGCATTTTCTGAATTGGGCATTGTAGTAACATTAAAGGATTCCCCATTAACAGACAAACATTCATTCTTCCTTCTAGTAGCTAATTCAATCACCAATGAAGGATTTAGTTGCTCCCCATTAAAGATCCTATCATTTCTTTGCTTCCAGATCAACCATAATAACCAGCAAATCAGTGTAATATCCACATCCTTAAGGCCACTGTTAGCATCATTAATCCTTTGCCACTAGGACGTAAAATTTGCAGTGCTGCACATATCTAACTTTACACCGAGTCGGCAGCCAAACCAAACACAACGGGTCCAACTACACCTGAAAAAGAGATGCTCAATGGATTCATTCTCCTGATAACATATCGAGCAAAGTGGAGTTAGAGATCTCTTTCGAAGGAAGAGTGCTTCATTTGTAGCCACTGCATTACTCAAGATTCGCCAAAGAAATTGTTGTATTCGGGGAATGGTTTTTAACTTCCATAAAGATTTCCAATCAGTAGTGGAGACCATACATGAAGAGCTAGCTTTTTGAACTGCTTTGTCACCACATATCTTTCCACGCTTGTACCCAAGTTTGACTGAGTATTGACCATTAGGAGCTACCTTCCAAAAAAGCTTATCCTCAATATCATTAGCAGGGATTGGAATTTGAGAAATAGCATGAAGTACATTTTCAGGTAGCAACTCACGTACTGGAGCAAGATCCCAAACACCATTTCTTATCAAATCCCTAACCTTGCCATGGTTCACAATAAAATTTTCTGAATCTACAGGCTTCTCTGGAAAAGTAATACTTGGCACCCAATTATCACCCCAGATTCGGATTGAAGTTCCTTTACCAAGATCCCAAAATAAATCATTCTTTAAAAATTCTCTTCCTTCTAGAATACTGGACCAGTACCATGAAGCTCTGGATCCTTTCTTGGCCTCAATAAACTCGCTTCTTGGGAAGTAGATGCTTTTGAGAACCTGAACCCACAAGGCATCCGGACTATGCATGAGATTCCATGCTGTCTTTGCGAGCAAAGCATTATTCATAATTACAAAATCTCTAAAGCCCATTCCTCCCTCAGATTTACTCTTAGTGAGCTGCTCCCAGGCTTTCCAATGAGTTTTACCTCCTGTTGCACTACTATCCCACCCGAAATTTGAGATAACAATATTCAACTCTCTACATGTCTTGAGAGGGAATTTGAAACAATTCATGGGGTAGATAGGAATGGCATTGATCACTGATTTAATCATGACTTCTCGGCCAGCATATGAGAGAGTGGATTTACACCACCCCTGAACTTTGTAACAGACTCTATTCCGGATATAAGAAAGAGCCTGATGTTTAGATTTTCCCCAGATACTCAGAATGCCCAAATATTTGCCAGGATCTCCAGCTGCTTATATGCCCAGAAGTTCACCCACTCTTGTTTTAACCTCTGTTGGAGTGTTTACAGAAAAGAAAACACATGATTTATCAATATTGGCAACCTGTCCTAAAGCATTACAATAACAATTCAGGATTTGTGCAAGTTTGAGGCAGTTTCTATCACTAGCATTCATAAACAACAGAGCATCATCTGCAAAGAAACTATGTGTCAATTATGGGCAGGCATTACTCAATTTGATCCCACGAAGTTCTGGAGACTGCAAATTTTTTAGTTATCATATTGCTCAAAACTTCTGCAACCAGAATAAAGAGATAAGGGGAAAGAGGATCCCCTTGGCGGAGTCCTCTACCTGGAGTAATAGAGCCAACCTTCTCACCTGAAAGGCATAAGTTCAGTTTAATTGAGCTTACACAGCGCATTATAAGAGTGACCCAATCAACACAGAAACCCATTCTCAATAAGACAAGTTCCAAAAAATCCTACTCAACTCTGTCATAAGCTTTACTCATGTCCATTTTTAGAGCAAACTCATATTTGCAGCTTGTCTTTTTCCTTCGTAAATAATGATACACTTCATGAGCTATGATAATTTTATCATGGATAGATCGACCAGGGACAAAAGCACTCTGATTTGGGGAGACACAAACATCTAGAAGGGGTCTCATGCGATTTGCAATGATCTTGGAGATAATCTTATAAGAGAAATTACAGAGCCCAATCGGTCTAACTGGGAGATGTGATCAGGTTTATCAACTTTAGGGATCAAAGTGATGTTGGTATCATTTATATTATGAATGAGAGCATGCCCAGCAAAAAAATTCAATACCAAAGAGCAAACTGTATCTCCTATCTCCTTCCATGCAGAATGATAACATTTATCTGAAAAGCCATCAGGGCCAGGTGCTTTAGTACCTCCAAGACTGAAAGCTGCTTCTTTGATTTCCTCCCTTGTAATTGGCATCATCAAATCTCTGTTCATTTGTTCATTAATTCTTTCATCCACATAACTTAAGGCAGTTTCCATAGATCTTTCCCCACTAGAAAGGAATAGCTTCTGGAAAAATAGAGTGATATTAGATGCAATATCCACTTTCTCAGTAAGCCATTGCCTTGAGTCATCTTTAATACGCAAAATGCTGTTGAATTGTCTCCGCTTGATAGTGGACAGATGAAAAAATTTGGAATTCTTGTCACCTGCTTTTAGCCAATCTACCCTTGATCGTTGCCACCAATATTGCTCCTCACGTTGCCAACTACTTAAGAAATCTGCACTTGATAATTGAGACGTGGCTCTCTTATGAACCAAGAAGGTGGCCACTTTGTGAATCTGAGGTTTATAATGGTTGCAGACTTTACAAGGAGCGCCAAGACTTTGAGTTGAAGACTAGAACTTTCCATTAGCTTCTTGATAAACTTAATGCATTGATAATTTATAAGGCATTAGTATTTTCTTCAACTAATACTTGGATTATGAAGCAGCCATTCTGAAATATTTTTTTTCTCGGTGACATTCACCATCCTAAACTTATTTTTTATGCATCTAGCACAATAAAAAAATTTTCTAAAAGCACCCAGTATTTTAAAGTAATTTTTGACATATTCAGCACCTTCAAATATCTTCAAGTATTTTCGGTAGTACCTAGTATCCTAATTTCAATATAAGGTGTTATTGGTAAAATTAGGGTGTTGAATAAATCAAAAATTAGTTTAGGATAATAGGTGCTTCTAGAAAAATAATTCAAGGGGTTAGATGTAACTTAACCTTTAATATTTTTTTTTGGACAAACATAACCTTTACCTTTAATATTTAGAGTAAGTTGTACTACACTTTTTCCCTCGGGGTTTTAAATGGATCTTACTTACATTTGGTATCCTTTACAAGACACACTATAGTTGTGACCGGAGCATGGCACACATAATATTGGACAAAGTTCAAATTAAAAATTGAACGAAAATATAAGGAGCTTAAATATGATATTTTATATTCATTTTCAAAATATTATCCTACTCTTAAATCTCCTCTTTTCCTCATTTAATTTTGACGCTATAAAACATAAATTCCTCATGCTGTTGCCCCAGAAAATTAGCGTCGGTATGCCCTCTCATGGCAAAAAGCCAAAAAGTATCAACGTGGCTCTCCTCTGGCTGCAGACTTTGGAGCTTGCTCCGACGTTTCTATAGCATCTAGGTAATTGGGAGTGCTTTTTTTTTTTTTTTTTTTTTTTTTTTTTTTTTTTTAAATTTATTTACCATTCATAACTGGATTTAACTAACCAATTAAATTTGTTTAACGTGCTTATTATGTTTTACTCCCTCCAATCTTTAGAACATATTTGGAGGGTTAGTCTTAGCCTTAAATAAAATACATATTTTTCATATTTATTATTATTTTTCTAATCTATCCATATTGATGTGATATTCCTTAAGCAAAAATCAAGAAGAGAGAATGAGAAAATTAAACAAGATGATTAGAGTGTTTTAGAAAATATTTTTTATATTAGGGACTATGGGGAGTAATATTCTTTTCAGTTAATATTTAGAGTGCGGCTATGTTTTTAAATGCTGGTGAAAATTTGGTTAAAAAAAAGTCGATGGTTTTAGCTTATTGCCTAATGCAATTTTTTGGAAACTGGTTGTATTTACTCTTATCACATGGAATGCCTAATAGTAATAGCATAAAGCGAAATACGAAGATCTCCACGTGACTTTGATAGCATTGAATTGGGGGAAAAAAGGCATCAAGGTCAAACTGTCCCACTAGTTTCATCACCTACCGCGTTTGAATGTTGTCTCAGGCTCAAACTTAGTGTTAACATATTTGTGTGTGTATTTAAGTTTTAAAAAAAAAATAGGAAAAAAGCCAAATTGATAGGTACATAATAGTTTTCATGGGGCATTGAGGATCATGGTTATGGGGAGACAATCCTTGAACTCCATCGTTCTATTCTTTTCCTTTTTCAGTTGTTCTTTCCCATCAAGTAACTATTTATCCTCAAATTTGAGAAATTATTACTTCCAATAATAAAAAGTGTATTTAATTAAGAATACCTGAAATGTAATTGGCTTAAACTATAGAATAGAGAACTACCAACATCCTTCTTATATTTTGTGGAATCAAAATTTCTAAATTCTTAATTCAATTGATATTATCTTCTTTTACAGTCTTACCCAAAATTTTCTTGAATGTAAATTCCTGAGTTCATACGTTAAGTTTAAACATGAGAAGTTGCAAAGAAGAAAACAAAGTTCACGTGCTGCTGCTGGGCACTTCTTACTTCTGGTTATGTAACTATCACCAATCTTACGCATTAAAAAAAAAAAAAAGTTAGGCATATTTTCCTAGAAAGGAAAGTTAGGCATAGCTTTAAAGACATTTCACCAAAATTGAGTAGAAAAGAAATAAAGGTGGGAAAATTAGATTACGTATATATCATTATTTTGTGTAAACAAGATAAATATATTTCACCAAAATTGAACGTTGGTGTGCCTTAAAGCACTATTTATCTTCAAAACAATAGTCTTCAAAGTAAACCAATCCAAACCTGCTCTTTCTTCTTCAAGACACGTGAGATTTGTCTTAGTTCTCAAGTGTTATCAAGTAAAAGAAAAGGAAAAAGAAAAAAACTGTCCTGATCAGATGAGAGAGACTGTCAAACTTTAGGCTTTACTCTTTTAATAGCGTTAATTAGCTTCAATTTTGAGTAGTTGAATGATTTGTACTTTGCGTTGATGAGATTAAATAAAAATAATGGATAATTAACGCTACCAAAAAATATATTTTGGGTAATTGTAACCTTCATAATGGTACTATTTCGGTTTTCATCACTTTAATGAGTACCCTAACTTTATCATATCTTAACCATCTAGATTTGATTTAAACGGTTTAGATTTAATATTTTTTTATCTTTATTTAGAAGAGATTAAAATGTCAACACTCATGTTTAAACATAGAGCTTCATTCTCACCATCATCAAATCCAATGATCGAAATCCTCCAAACAGTGCGTTGCTGCCCAATAATGAAACCCAGCATTGGAATTCTATATATTGAGATAGGTATCATTATAGCTTAATGGAGAGTTATGAACTACTTCTATATATTGAAAAATTCAAGATTTTATTCTTTCTTTTTTTCCTATTAAGGATTGAGAATAATGGCAAGTGGCATGTGAGCTATGAACTCACTGGCACCTTTTAAGCGAATGTAATAATTATTAGGCATGTCCACTTCCTATATTCATCTTATTATCCAATTCACTTATTCCACTTTGCACTCGTTTTTCTTGAGGAAATCTAAGAGGATATTTTCTGAAGATGAGAACATGGACACAGCAAATTTGTGTTTGTGTGTATGTGAAAAGTATACTAAAATAAAGGTTCAGTTCATCCTCAATAACTAGAAATCACTTTGGTGGGGGTAGTTGCAAACCTCCAACTAAATTTGGTGAAAGCACCAACTTCTCGTTCTCCGGCAACTTCACCGGCAGGAACAACATCAGAAATTTCTCTCACATCTTCATCTGTCAGCTTCACGGCTAGAGAAGCAATGTTGTTTTCAAGGTTCTTTACTTTTGTTGTACCTATTGTATTGAAGTAATGCATGAAAAAGGACTGAATCAGAAGAACGGACGCATTATCATGATGTTTACAGCAAGTCAATAACTTTCTTTTTAATCATTAAAAACTCATTATGTCGTGGATAAATGAATGTATCACTGAAGAACAATTATAGAGAAATAGGTACTAAACTAGCATAGGCCCCATGCATTATATGAAGTGTGAAAAATAAATTATACTATCTCCAGTCCTTAGTCCTTAATATAAAAACTCGTTTGTAGTACAATTTACACTATAAATAAGACATAATATTAAGGACCGGAGGTAGTATTGTTTATGACTTATGAATGACAAACATCATATTTTCCACCTCACTAATAGGGAATGCTGAAGAGAAATATGAGAAATCAAGAAAATTCAATTGATGAAATTGTGTTAAGCAAGTGGCACAGAAAACCCATCAATCAACAAGAGAAGACACCAAAATGACCAAATAATTCAAATCATCAAGTCAAAGGCCTATGATTTATTTTATTAATATATTTACCACCTTTCAAATTGAAGCTGTGGACAAAACATAGCCCCACTATATATTTTGTGAAGGGAGTGGTGAAGACTGAAATTCTACGGAGATCAGAAGCTCATATGCGAATCTGACCTTCCAGTGAACATATTAGTTAAAATGGCTAATGACCCTTACATGCTTGTTAATGTTTTTGAAACCCTGCCCCAGGATTGTATTTTAATGTTATCGATCTTGATGTGTTTTTATACGTCTGCTGGGAAAATGAATTATTAGCCATATAGCCTGGCACCTTTCCATTAAAAAAAAAAAAAGTTTGAAATTCTTGATTGTTTAGAGATTCTGATATCAATTCAAATACTACACCGTCAAGTGAATGCTTAGGTAGGAAACTTGGTCATGAGAACGCTAAAATCATATCAAGAACCATCAAATTAAAGCTTAATAATCTCCATAACCCAAAAAAAATGTAATGCTTTAAGACTAGTGTGACAAGTACCAGGGATAGGAACTATATCATTGTCCTGATGGAGAAGCCATGCTAAAGCTAACTGTGAACGAGTGCAACCATGTTTAGAAGCCAAGTCAGAAAATCGTTTGTATAACAACTTGTTCTTTTCCAGATTTTCTCCACTGAACCTTGGATGCGCAGCCTGTTACAGAAACAATATATCAAAACTGTACGACTGATCTAGACATTATTATAAAGATTTTGCTTTTGTTGTAAAGATCCTAGAAGTGCAAATTCATGCAAACTTAAAACTGGATGCTTACCAAAAGGCTTTGACTAGGCAAACTCTCGTCCACTGCCTTCCCAGCAAGAAAGCCTCGACCAAGAGGGCTATATGCCACTATTCCAATCCCTAGTTCTCTGCAAGCAGGAAAAAGAATTGAGCATGATACTAGTTTTATAAATATTACACTAATCTCTCCTACTAATTTGGCCTTTAATTTCCATGACTTGTTATTGACACCAAACTAATAATTTGGTTCCTTTAACCTAGTCAGCATTAAGAAGTCGATGAAAATTAGGGATCCAGATCCTCTGAAGTTTGAGCCTCGAGATAGTGAAGTTCAAAACACAAAATACTAATACTTTTCTTTCACAGACTGCAAAGAAAATAGGGGAGGTTTCTGTGCAAAATAAAATCCGATGTACTTCTAAAAATGTTAGAGGACGCAAATGTTTAACAATTTTATTGAAAGTTTTTGCAGATAATCAAACTTAACGCAACATATAAACAGATGGAAAACATCTCAAACTACCAGATAGAAACAGTATGTGACAAACCTGCAAAGAGGAATAATCTCTTCTTCAATTTCACGGGTCCACAAAGAATACTCCATTTGCAGAGCAGTGATAGGATGGACAGCATGTGCTCTCCTTATAGTATCAGCATTAGCCTCTGACAACCCAATATATCTTATCTTCCCTTCATTTACCAGCTTTTTAAGCTCCCCTATCTTCCTTGTTGTGGTCAATTTATAAAGAAGACAGAGACATTAGCAAAAGGGAAATGTATGCATTACTCATACAAGAAGAAATGCACCTAAGAACTTACAGTGTCCTCAATTGGCACAGAGGTGTCAATTCGATGCTGATAGTATAAATCGATATAATCGACATCAAGGCGCTTAAGACTAGCCTCACAGCACTCCCTCACATATTCAGGCGTGCCTTTTATGCTGAATTGCATCCCCTCAGACACAACGATACCAAATTTAGTAGCCAGTTGAACCTTTCCCGAGGGAGATCTTTTAAAGCCTAGAATATGAGGAAAATGTATTAGTACATAAAACGTACTGCATTGACCCCGAGAGTAAAAAACTCTTAAACATTCATTATATTGAACATTTTCCCTTTTTAATTAAGTGATTTCCTCTACAAACTAGTCATTATGAAATTCATTGGACACTGGTAAATGTCAATGGCCCTTCAACACCATATTGAACACAAAGATTTCCTTTTTATTTTATCATTATCAGTAGAGTTAGGGGTATCTATGTAGCTGACTTTAACTATCGGGATAAGGCTTCTTGTTATTTTTTATTGTCATTGTTGTAGAGTTAGGAGTATAAATTAGTTGAGCCCCGGCAATCTTAAGGCTTGCTCATATGAAAACAAGTAGTTTGAGCTCTTGTTTTGTTGAATGAGATTTCAGGCTAGGCTTGTTAAAAGTTTGCTTAAGATTATACATACATTAAATGAACTATATAAGATCAATGAGTTAAATGGATTTTTATCACACTTAACAAAAGATTTTCATAGTGTGTGTGTATATATATCATGCATGAAATTATATGAATATCTAAATTTTTTCTTATTCTATGATTGAATGAGCTGTTTTAACAGCTGGGTTCATTTATGTCCTAGTTTAAATCCATTGCCATGCAATGATAATCTTATTCTTAGGGACCAAAATTAATTAAAAATGCAAGATTCCATGGGTAGTAGTAATATGAGGTACCTTGCCAACCATGATTTCGTTATCATGTTCATCTCCGTAAGCATCAGATGTATCAAAAAAGGTTATACCCTTGCTGAATGCTTCTTTAATAACTGAGCATCCTGCTTCATGAGAAAGAGGGGCATTATAAATCCCAGATAACCCCCCACATCCAAAACCCACTCTGGAAACCTGCATTTCATAAATATGGCGTAAACAGGAAGCATTTCGTTTATTATCAGCTTTGCATAACAGCTCATATGACCAAAGACTGAGATATTAAAACTCAAGCCAATAGTACTGAATCATTCAATAACGATAGCGACACCGATATACACCCCCACACCGTTTCCCGCCAGATATTTCTAGTGCTTGCCTATTGCTACCTCTTCAGAATTTCCTACGGGGTTCTACATGACGAGAAATTCTCCAAGATCAAATTATTATTTTTTTCATTTTTGATAGATTTGAGAAACATTGAGAAAAAAGAAACCCTATTATGAATGATGAAAACGGTGTCGCGATGACTCTTTTGACCAGAAAACTGTAGCCAGAAAGTACCAAGGCCAGTAGTTTGATCGATAAAACCCCCAATTTTCGAAACAAACGACTTCGAGCGCAAAACTCAGAGCTATTTAAGCATACTGGAGAGAGTAAAATTTTCTGTTCCTCTATGTGTTGAATCGGAGCAAAGAACAATCAATTGTGACAAACAGAGAATCCAAAGATTCACACGAAACAATGTTTATAACTACACTCAAAATTTCAAGATAGGATCGACTATTTAAAATTTCGGAAATCTGTTCCGACAAAGCCGCCTTAAAATATTGAAGCAGGAATTAAGCTTACCTCCAAGCCCTGACTACCCAGTTTAACTCTGGAAACTCGCAATTGAGTGATATCCATTTGCGATTGTACAGAGCTTTGGCAAAGAAGATGCTAAAACTAGCTATTGACAACGAAAAGAGAGAGCGAAGCCATCGATCACTGTCCGATGCCGTCATTTTCTTCCACCAACTACCACTAGCATAACAATACACGTCTGGGAATATAATTTTAAAAGTGCGCGCCTTTATATATATATATATATATATATTTGACCAAAATATATATATATATATTTCTTTTTTCTTTCCAACAAAAAAGATATAGGATTTCCCTCCATTTTATCTCTCATGTTTATAATTTTTTTTTTTCTGAAAGAATGTTTATTAATTACGCATATTAAAATAGTATCAAGGTAATTCCAATATACATGATTAAATAAGATAATATAAGTTGAAGTGCTGCTCTCTGATCTGGATTAATCACACCTCTTGTAAACAATAGAGTAATATAAGGAATCGACACAGTTGGAAATAACTCATTTTATTAATTTTTTAAATATTTGAAAATTAGTTATCCACCTCCTTTCTTAATATTTATAAATTAATTATTTAACTCTTAGGCTAAAAATTAGAACGAGTGTTGTAATAAATTAAGTAATTAACAATGAAATCATGCAAATATGTGTGTAAAGTAACGATGACGTAATTTTGTCCTGTAATGTTGCTCCTAATTAACTGCAGATCGCCATTAGAACTCCAATATCAAAAGGGAAAATCATGGTTGTTTTATGTCTCACTTTCAATCTGACTGTTCGGTTATATTTATTCAAATAAATATATGTTTAATACATTAAAAAATTAAGGGTAAATATGTAAATCTACCCATAAACTTTTATCCAATGTATGCTGCTAAACCTTTCTCAAGTGTAAAAGCATTTATGAAATTTTCAAAATAATATAAAAATGCCATGGCCATTAACTAACGTTAACTATTTAGAAAACATATCAATCAAGAAAATGGTACAAAAATATATGTAAAATTTTCAAAATGGTGTCAAAACACCTGATTCTAATAATGCAAGCTCCATAAAGACAATTAACGATTAAAGATAAGTTCTTTTGTACAGAATTTCAACATGTTTTTCTTTATTTCTACCAAACACTTCATCTCTCAGTTCAAAACTGATAACTCATCAGAATCAAACAAGAATTCTCCTAGTTAAAGAAGGAAGACAGGCATGAGGGGCAATACTTAACGAAAGAATATTATGTAAAATGCTTATACATGAAATATATATCATTCATGCAATAACAGAGACATGAAAAGTTGGTCTTTGAAGAAGTGAAACACTTGACCAAATATGAACAAGAACACTCAAAATTCATTTTCTTAGTTTGGTCTGTTGTTGTACAAGGAAAAAGAAAGGTTCGGTTCATGTTCTTGCTTATATTACTTTTGGAGGGGTAGTTGCAAACTTCCACATGTATTTTGAGAACATGTCATATTCTCGTTCCCCAGCAAATTCATGAGCAGGAATTACATCAGAAATTTCCCTCACATCTTCATCTGTAAGCTTAACTCTCAGAGATCCAATGTTGTTCTCAAGGTTCTTCACTTTAGTTGTCCCTGTTGTAGCAAACCAATGATATTTCATCATGTAGCACTCAATCAACAGAAATGATACATCTCAGATTTACAAAAAAACTGTATCATAATTGACAAGATTATTATAGGTACTATACGTCCTGACATGCTCATTGGGCTACATAAATAGGTGGAAATGTCTAGAAATATGCCTAAAAAGGTGATTGGTTTAGCTTAAAATAAGCTATTTTGTGATTTGCAAGTCGATTCCTCTTACATACTTACCTTATACAATATAAAATCATTTAGATAAGCTAATCTAAACACATGCTAAATCAAATATTGCCCTCTCAACCAAATAATACCTTTTAAGGCCATGGTCCCCAAATGTTTAAACTTTAAATCGAAGAGCATCATTGGTTCTACGAAAGTGTTTAATATGCTCAACCAAGTGGATGCCTTTTGAGACGGAAACATGGACATAATATGAGCTCACTATATCTTACATATAAATTGACAGCTTAGATAGAGACTCTGATATTGTATAAAATTCAAATACTACTTTACCTTTAAGTGAAAACTCAGGTTGACCACTTAATCATAGAACTTCAGATAGAGTACTTCATGATTAAGTGAGGTTCATGATTAGTTTTGTTGATATTTTTAACTCTAACCAACAATTAACCTCTATTCTTTTATTGGAAACAGTGAAGTGTTTTATTGAATTGTCAGGTGATACTACCTGGGATCGGAATTATGTCGTTCCCCTGATGCATTACCCATGCGAGGGCTAATTGAGCAGGAGTACATGCATGTTTAGAAGCCAAGTCAGAAAGTCGATTGTAAAAGACCTTGTTCTTTTCCAAATTTTCTCCATTGAACCGTGGATGAATCGCCTATGTCAAAGAAAAAAATATCAAATCTCAAAAGCCAATCCTCTAAAGGAATACATGTATATAACTATAGTTATTCTTATAGGCATTTCTCCAATTGTGGGGGCAAGGCTATGTACAACTATCTATCCTTCCCAGACCCCACCTGGTGGGAGCCTTGTGCACTGGGCTACCTTTATTCCTATAGGCATTTCTCCCACCTGTGGTATTATCGTACAAGTGCAAATTTAAAACTGGGATTGTACCAATAAACTTTGATTAGGTAAACTTTCCTCCACTGCCTTCCCTGCAAAAAAGCCTCGACCAAGAGGGCTATATGCCACTATTCCAATTCCTAGTTCCCTGCAAGTTAAAAAATTTGAGTAAGATAACTAAAGATTTAACTAGATGATACAATATTTCTGTAGTCTCTCTTATTTTAACTTTTCATAAGTATTAACTTGGCCTTTCGATGATTTGTGCTGGACTAGCCTAAGATAACAAAAGAGTCAAAGAGTTAGTCTCTGAAAGTAACAACTCATCCCATGTTGGTCCTTCTAGGATCCCTAGAATTAAAAACTCATGTTAGTTGTCATTTCATGTTGAAAAAAAGGCTCTGTGTTATAAATTTGTTATCTTAAATGACTAAATCGTGCAGTTATTAACAGATTAACAGATCAGTTTATAAATTTAACCAGTTATGCCACACTGAATGAGGATATAGGGAGGAGCATTCAAGGAGTTAAAGTGCATATAGTGTTAGCTCCACTAAACGATTATCTTAATAGAAGGGAGGTCCCATATAAGTGAAAGTCAAATCTGGTATCCATTACTACCAAGAGCAAGTTTTGGAACACTTGAAAAAACACTTCTACGCCTTACAAAACCAAACTCCACTTACATATTTACCCTGTACAACACAAAATCACTTAAAATAAGTGAATCCAAACTCCCCCAAAATTAATTTGAGCATTGTCATGCCTAAATAAGGGAACTCTTCCAACATGACTTTTGCATCCACAAGGTTGAACCTTGCTCAAGTGGTGTGAGACCCTTGCCATTAAACCTATCCACTATTATGATGTGAGTGTATAGTTTAAAACTTCAAGGGAGGCTAATGCAATTTACTGTACAATTTTCAAAAAGATATTTTGCAAATAATCACTGACTTCAAAACAGTATCTAAGAAAGTCAGATCAGAAACCAAACAAACAAGATAAAAGTAATCTATCTAAAAACCTGCAAAGTGGAATTATCTCTTCTTCGATGTCACGGGACCATAAAGAATACTCCATTTGCAAAGCAGCGATAGGATGAACAGCATGTGCTCTCCTTATAGTATTTGCATTAGCTTCTGACAACCCAATATATCTTATCTTCCCTTCATTTACCAGCTTTTTAAGCTCCCCGATCTTCCTTGTTCAGATCAGTGTACCACACAAACACGCACAGATTAGAAAATAGTGAAAAGGTTATGTATTACACATAACAGAAGAAATGCATCTATAACTTACAGTGTCCTCAATTGGCACGGAAGTGTCAATTCGATGCTGATAGTATAAATCAATATAACTGACATCAAGTCTCTTAAGACTAGCTTCACAGCACTCCCTTACATATTCAGGGGTACCTTTTACACTGTATTGCATCCCATCAGACCTAATAATACCAAATTTAGTAGCCAATTGGACTCTTTCTCGAGGGAGTTCCTTCAAAGCCTGTTATATGATGAAAAAGCATCAATACTAACATCAAATGTAGAGAAACTTGCATTGACCATAAATGAAATTATATTGAAAGCTAGTTTTTTATTTCCATGATGGCTATAAGCAAGTTCATGGGGGCACAAGTACACGTCATTGCATATTTTGGAATTATATTAAGCATTATGATCTTCCTTTCTATGTTATTCTTGTGGTCATAAGTGTTCTAAGCTTGTCACAAAATAAAAAATTTTCTTTGGACGATCATAAGGGCATATTTTCTCGTATCAACCACAGTGCATTTAAGATTGAAAACATGTTAATAGTTGGGCAGAATGTGCAATACCTTGCCAACCATGAACTCATTATCATGACGATCTCCGTAAAGATCAGAAGTATCAAAAAAGGTTATACCTTTATTGAATACTTCCTTGATAACTGAACATCCAGCTTCATGTGAGAGAGGGGCATTGTAAATTCCTGATAGCCCCCCACATCCAAAACCCAGCCTGGAGACCTGTATTTCATTATATGATACAAACAAGAAGCATTTAATTTCTCATTAACTTTCCACAAGAGGTCATATAACAGAATACCAAGCCCCTTTTGGTTCCTATGTTTGAAAACCCCTTGGAAACGGGCTTATACAACTTTAGAGACCAAATTACTCACGTTACTTTGGTCAACCAAGACCAACATGCTTTCAAACACAAAGGGAGAGGATTCTCTTTCTATTTCGATAAAGCAATTTGATGACATTGTTTTTGAGTTTTACCAGATAGTAGAGTTAATTGGTTAGTGAAATTTTTTTGGTGATCAAGTAGGGGGGCTGGTTAATGAATTTACTTGACTAAAGTAAGAAAATCTCTGACAAAATTTAAGATCAGTCTACTTTTAAGTGTTCTAAATTTAGGAGGTGAAAGTCAAATTGCTGTTTCTAGACATAGATTTGTTTCTTCTACATAGACCTATTTTGAGCTGAGATTACTTGAGCGAATTAGATCATATTTAAGAATATTTGAATAAGATAGAATTCTCGGTAATTGCTTGACATTGTCTGACTCAGACGACCTCAATGCTATGCTACTGAAACAGAACTATTTCCCTCTTATTATTAAACAGAAGCAAATAACAACAGATGAGCGAAGCGATAAACTGATTCGACCAAAACAGCAACACAATAATGGATCATTGTGGATTAAGATAAAAGAGTGGATTCTTACCTCTAACCCTTCACTACCTAGTTTCACTCGTGGGACTGGCACTCGAGTCTCGTCCATGTCCGATGCTTCAGAGCGCTAAAGAAGAAGAAGAACAAGCTACAACGAGTCAACAAAGCATTGAAAGGAAAAGGGCCATAGAAAGTGCTAAAAATTGAGATGCTGATCTCTCATTTTCTTCCACCAACTTCCAACAGCATTTCGATTCAAGCATTCACATGAACTGTAACAGATTTGTATTTTTTTTTGGGAAAATCGTGTAAAAATATCTTCGGGCGAAATTAATTGCTACTGTTATCATACGTGCAAGTGATATTTATGTAAAAATCTTCCATATAAATATATAAATAATCTTTCGTTGTATGTAAAATATCTTCTATTATGTGCAACAGATTTTCCATGATAGCATTCAGCAATTAATTTACCAAAAAAGTATTTATTTATAATTCTCTCTTTTTTTTTTGTGGAAAATATATTTTTTAAGGGCAAAATAAATAAAAACATAATACTGCTTGAACTTCAAAATCCCAAATCAGTTTTATTAACTATAAGAGTATTGATTTCCTTCTTAAGTGAGTTGTCAATTGATATTCAAGTATAGTCAATAAAACTGATATGAGATTTTGAAGTTCAAATAGATTTTTTTTTTTTTTTTAATGAGCGCTTGAAAATAATTTGATTTAAAAGTTTTGAATATGGGGTTGCCCTTGCCCCATTGATGATAAAATAATACAGAGGAAAAAGATTAAAAATATCACTTGAATTTTAAAATTATAAATTAGTCTTGTTGCCTATAAAAGTATAAGTATTAATAATAAGAATATAAAAAAAAACAAATCATTTTAATAGGAAATCATTGATTTGAGATTTTAAAGTTCAAGTGGTATTATCTTATCTTTTTCCCATAATACAATCCTAAAGTAAATTGTGTTATTCAATCCAAATTGTGCTTTAAATAATTTAAATTATAATAATTTTATATAATACATACGGCAGTTACACCAACTTTTTTTTTTTGTTGAATTATCAAGCAAACACAAATAACATGAGTTATAAGCAGGATTGAACTCACAACTTCCCTCATGTAGTCGTCACACCAACTTCCAGTGGTATATAGATTCAAGAATCAATAATCCATTAAGGTATCACTTTAAATAGATTAAATTCTAATAATACTATAAAACCCCAATGGCAACCGATTAAGGGAAAATCGTCCAAAAATACTTTTGGGGTAAATTAATTGTTGAATGCTATCAAACGTATAAGTGATTTTTCGTGTATGTAAATAATCTTCCGTTGTGTGTAAACAATCTTCCGTGTGTGCAAAAATCTTTCATATGAAGGTGCAAACAATCTTTCGTTGTGTGTAAAATATCTTCTATTGTGTGTAAAATATCTTCGTTCATGTGTAATAGATCTTCCAAGGTAGCATTTAACAATTAATTTGCTAAAAAAGTATTAATTCACAATTCTCCCAATGATTAACCTTAAAAATAACATTTTGAAATAATAAATATTTTAAATTTTAAAATAACAAATAATTTAAAGATCAATTTAATAAAAAAAAGGGAAAATTAGGGAGAGGGACCAAGTAAAAATATTATTTATTGTAAATGACCTTAAAAAAATATAATTATTTAGAAAGATCAAATTTCAAAATATAAATTTAAAAATACTAAATTACCCTTAGTCAAATTTCCCACATTATCTCATTTAATCTCTCACACATTCTGTTTTAAAATTAATTTGAATTTTATTTTCCTCTAAAGTTAAAACAGTCAAAATCATTAAATGACATTATCCTTTTTTAACTTTTATTTTCCATCAACATAATCATATGATAAATATATTAATATTATATGAAATTTTTTATTGTTAAAATCACATAAATTTATTTTTTAATAAAAGTAAATTTTTCAAACTCACTAATTTTAATTATGTTAAAAATTATTATGTTGATGTTGGAGAAAAATAAAATTTTAAAAAAATCCTGTTATGATGATTTTGACGATTTTAATTTTGGTGGAAAATAAAATTCAAATTAGTTTTAAAATAAAATACAGGAGAGATTGAATAAAAGAATAAAGGAAGTTTGACCAAAGGTAATTTAGTATTTTTAAATATATGTTTTAAAATTTGGTCTTTTTAAATAATTACATTTTTTAAGGTCTTGTATAATAAATATTATTTTTTCTTGGAACTTCTCTCTAATTTTCCCAAAAAAAAAATATTTTTTCCTTTCCATTTGCGATTATAATTGGAAGGCCAAAAATAAGAGTCAAGGTCCTGAAATCCACAGGAGGATTTAAACTCGTTTTTCTAAGAATATAAATTATGGAAAATCTCAGTTAGGTTCTAAAATTTTATTTTACTTTTATGTAGGTACAATTATCCTCCTTTGGAGGCCTGCCAAATACTTTTATACACTAAATATGAGTTATAAAATTTTAATTTAATGATAGTTATAAAGATTTGACAATTGTAAATATAAAAATTTTAGTTGAAAATTATGACACTTAATTATTATTACTTAATGTTTTTTAAATCAATTTCTCATACAACTATTAAAATTTATATTTTCAACTTATTTTACAACAAAACGTTTTAGAAATCTAATCATTATCAAATAAAAATTTCGTGACCTAACTATTGTTCTCATTCTTCCCATAAATTAAGTTGCTATCTCAAGAGCCGACATTGTTGGTTTTTGGCTTCACAATTTCAATTTCATTGAAAAGAGAAATGATGTATAACAATCAATAAATTATTGGTTGAAGTGATAAGGAGCCTCACTTTAGTAAAAAAAAACCCAAGTTTAAATTTTGAGAAGCGCATTTATTGAGAGATATAAGAACCTTTTACTTTTTAAGCTTCGGAAGGGAAACTCTTCATCCAAATTTTTTTTAAAAAAAAAGGAAAATAATGTACAACACTATTACTTTAATTATTTCAAAACGACGGGGAAACAGTTTACCCAAAAAGGGGGGAAGATCATTTTTTTTTTTTTTTTTGTCAAAGAGGATGATTGCAATTTGATTTTACTATTATAATTTGCATATTTTTTTTTTGAAAAAATTAAAATAAAGAACCTAGAGAAAATCATATTTATTATAAAGGACCATAAAAACTGTAATTACTTAGAAGGACCAAACGTCATAATATAAATTTAAATTACTAAATTGCCCCTAAATAAACTTCCTCCATTATCTTTTGTATTCATAATTAAAAAATAACTAAAATCAAAACTAAAATTGCCAATAATTGTCATATCTTTTTTTGACCAAGTTTTATATTCATGCAATCACTACATTATCTAATTAACAACAATTAAACTTATATTTTTTTTAGATTTAAGGGATAATTTTACCCTGAAAGTTTTCACCAAGGGACAATTTTACACCGAAAGTGTAAAAAAGGAGCAATTTTGCCCGTGTTGTTATCATAGTTAATTTTAACCATTTTTTTGACCAAATATGTTGAGCTGGTAGTCTACATGTCATCCACGTCATTTTTGTTAAAGTGTAAATTTGCCCCAAAAATTCTAAATCAAACTTTGAGAAAAAAAAATAAAATAGATGACACATAAACTTCTGAAGCAAATTTTCACCTTAACAAAAATGACGTGGATGACATATGCACTGCCAACTAAGCATATTTAGTTAACTAATGGTCAAAATTAACTAGGATAATGACCAGCGTAAAACTGCTCCCTTTTTTATACTTCCAAGGCAAAATTGTGCCCAGAAAAACTTTCAGGATAAAATTTCCCCTCGGTGAAAATTTCCAGGGTAAAATAGACCCTTAACCCTATTTTCTAATGTTTTTTCACTAAGTTTCATATTCAGTTAATCAATATATCATGTAATTATTTAGATACAATAAATTATTTATATTTTTTGTGATTTTATTAACATTAAACGAATTTTCTTAACACATAAAGTTTCGTCTAAAATGAAAATAAATCATATAAACTTTCGTGATATAACATATATAATAAATTATAAGAGACCTTGAATTTTGTTAAAATTATATTGTTTTTATTCTTAATTAATTTTTTCTTATTTTTAAAAAATTATAATTTTTACAAAATTAAAGAATGTGTAATCTTTTTCCCCATAGATATCTATGCAAGTTTTCAAAAATGAAAATTGAGAAAAATTTTGTTTAATTCAATGAAATTTAGAATTTTGTATTAGTTTTAGAAATAGATTGTGAGAGAGAATGTAGGAAAGAATGCAAAAAATTTCATTCAATTTTATATTTTTGTATTCGGTGCTTCTAAATACTTACAATTTTTATTATCCTTATTAATAAATATCTTTTTTTTTTCTGATCCTTCATTTTAATTTCTCCTACTTTTTTTCTTTATCATCCAAATGAGAGTCACAATACTTCTTGAAGTAATGTTATTTCCTGCGATTCGTTTTTTTTTAACATAGAATGGAAAGCATTAAAAAGTAAAAATAAAGACAGAAAGAAACAAATACAGTAAAAAGAAAATAGGAGCCGTTTGATTTTGTTTTTAAAAACTTTTTTTTTGTTTTTAAAAATTAAAAAACAAAAAAAAACCTATTTAGTAATTTGTTTTTAGTTCATTGTTCTTAAACAAAAAAAATAAGAATTTGTTTTTAAAAACAAAAAATAGAAAACTGTTATGAATATTAAATATGTGGATGTCCATTGACTCATATTACTCTTCCAGTCAATTTGACATAAAGAAGAAAAGATGACTTGACACAAAGCAAAAGCAAAAGAAGACAAGGACATAAAGACGATATAAAGTAACCGTGGTCATGTAATCAGGGTTAAATATAACCATGGTCATGCAACCAGGGTTAAATTTCTGTTTCTATATAAAGGGCTGTAATCGATTGTTTGAATTGAACTGAATGAGAACATCTCTCTAACTTCTCTCTAGAAATTCTATCAATTTTCTTTGAATCCTATCAATCTTCTTTCTTATCACATATACTTTTATAACACGTTATCAGCACGAAGCTATAAAAGAAGGTATGATCTTCTTATGGTTTATTTAATGACTATATATGCCTTGTTCTATTTTATAGATCTGGGATAATCTGAGCCACTATATGGAATTAGAGAGATACTTTTACCGATTGTTATATAACATCGGGTTCTATGGCTAAGATTGGAGATCGTTATTGTTTTTATATATTATTTACAAGTTCTTTTATATTATTATTATTGTTATTATGGCCAGAAGCCATATACATCTGATTCTTGAAATTATGACTAGAAGTCATAATGTTTTAATTTCTTATAATATGGCTAGAAGTCATATCCATTCTTATTATATAGCCAGAAGCTATATACATTTTTCATCTTATTATATGGCCAGAAGCTATATATATATATTTATCTTTTATCTTATTGTACGGCCAGAAGTCATGTACAACTTTTATCCTGAAGATAATAGTTAATTCCTCATCTTGAGATTAAATGGCCCGAAGCCATACATGGCCTGAAGTCATGAGATTAAATGGCCCGAAGCCATACATGTTTTAATTTTTTTTATCTTGCCTTATGATTTATTTATTGTCTTTATGAATTTACAATTATTATATTGCATATTTACATTTCATATTTTAATTATTTTCATTTATTTCTTTAATTAGTTTGAACAATGGCAAACCTGGCAAAACTAGAAATTGTGGCTCTTGATATTACCGGAAAAAATTATTTATCTTGGAAGTTGGATGTGGAAATTCACCTAAATGCCAAAAGTCTGGAAGACACGATTAAAGAAGGGAATAAGGCATCCAACCAAGATAAAGCCAGATCCATGATTTTTCTTCGCCACCACTTACATGAGGATTTAAAAACTGAATATATGACAGTGATGAACCCACTTATCCTTTGGAACAATTTGAAAGAAAGATATGATCACCAGAAGATGGTCATTCTTCCAAAAGCTCATTTTGATTGGATGCATTTACGCTTGCAAGATTTTAAATCTATAAGCGAATATAACTCAGCTATGTTCAGAATTACTTCTAAATTGAAATTATGTGGAGAAAATGTTACTGATGATGATATGTTAGAAAAGACATTCTCCACATTTCATGCATCCAATTTGCTCCTGCAGCAGCAATATCGTGAAAAAGGTTTCAAGAAATATTTTGAGTTAATTTCTTGTCTCCTTGTGGCTGAACAAAATAATGAGCTTTTGTTGAAAAATCATGAATCCCGTCCAACAGGCTCAACTCCATTCCCTGAAGTGAATGTAGTAACTAATGAATTTTATTGTGGCCGTGGACATGGACGTGGACGTGGACGTGGGTGTGGCTATAGCCGTGGGAGTGGTCGTGGTCGATATCATGGAGGTTCAAATTCCTACCAGAAGTGGGAAAAGACTGATAAGAACCAAAAAGGGGAAAGCAGTAGGCATAACAAATATGCTGATAATCCATGCTATCGATGTGGTGGAAAGGGCCATTGGTCTCGTACCTGTCGTACACCAAGGCACCTAGTTGATCTTTACCAAGAATCAATTAAAAATACTGGTAAAAGATCAAACTTGATCAGGGCGAGAATTCTAAGTATGGTGATATAGATAATAACTATTTGGATGTTGCAGATTTCTTAATATAATTTGAACTGTTATATTTTATTTAAAGTTGTTTCTATCATATGTATTAATTTTATTTATGTTTTATGAAGAATGAATCCTATTGGCATCAATCTTGAAGATTTATGTCTCGTTGATAATGCAACAACTCACACCATACTTAGACATGATAAATATTTTTCTTCCTTGGTAATACGAGAAGCCAATGTTCAGACTATATCTGGTAGTATAAATTTAATTGAAGGCTCCGGAAGAGCTAATATTTTGTTACCTGAAGGAACAAAATTATGCATTGATAATGGATTTTATTCTACCAAGTCTAAAAGAAACTTACTGAGTTTCAAAGATATCCGCAGAAATGGATATCATTTAGAAACAACAACTAAAGATAATAAGGAATATCTTGTCATTACAAATATAGTTGCTGGTAGAAAATGCATATTAGAAAGTTTTCCTATTTTTTTTTCTGGTTTGTATTACACATGTATAAGCACAATTGAAACACATACTATTGTGAACCAGAAGTTCAATAATGCAGACCAGAAGTTTGCCAATACAAACCAGCAGTTTGATAATGTAAACCAGAAGTTTACTAATGAATTCAATGTTTGGCATGACCGGTTAGGCCATCTCGGTTCAATCATGATGCGACAAATAATTGGGAATTCATGTGGACATACCCTGAAGTGTAAACAAATACCACAATCCCATGATTTCTCATGTGCTGCATGTTCCAAGGGAAAGTTAATTATTCGCCCCTCACCAAGCAAAGTAGAAAGTGATTCTTTCACATTTCTAGAATGGATACAGGGAGATATTTGTGGGCCAATACACCCACCATGTGGACCATTTAGGTACTATATGGTTTTAATTGATGCATCAACTAAATGGTCACATGTTTGCTTATTATCTTCTCGCAACCTGGCGTTTGCGAGATTACTTGCTCAATTGATTAGATTAAGAGCACATTACCCTGATTATCCTATCAAGAAAATACGTCTTGATAATGCTGGTGAATTTACATCACAAGCTTTTAATGAATATTGTATGTCCCTTGGAATTGATGTTGAACATCCTGTAGCTTATGTTCATACACAAAATGGACTTGCAGAATCATTGGTTAAAAGGTTGCAATTAATTGCAAGACCTTTACTTATGAAATCTAATCTACCAATTTCTGCTTGGGGCCATGCCATTTTGCATGCAGCAATGTTAATTCGCATTAGGCTAACAAGTTATTTAAAGGTTTCCGCCTTACAAATGGTTTTTGGTCAGGAACCTAATATTTCCCATATAAGAACTTTCGGGTGTGTGGTATATGTGCTTGTAGCACTGCCACAATGCACTAAGATGGGCCCTCAAAGAAAGATGGGAATATATGTTGGGTATGAATCTGCATCAATTATAAAATGTTTAGAACCATTCATAGGAGATTTATTTACGGCACGATTTGCTGATTGTCATTTTGATGAATCATTTTTCCCAACATTAGGGGGAGAAAACAAACAGCTGGGTAAAGAAATTAGTTGGAATGAATTATCATTGGCTCATTTTGATCCTCGTACAAAATAATGTGAACTTGAAGTTCAAAAGATAATTCATTTACAGAATTTAGCTAATCAAATGCCAGAAGCATTTACTGACCCAAAGAAAGTGACAAAGTCACATATCCCAGCTGCTAATGCTCCTATTAAAATTGATGTCCCTAAAGGACAACCTGCTATGAATGAATCCAAAGCACGCCTGAAGCGTGGCAGGCCCATCGGTTCCAAAGATAAAAATCCTCGAAAAAGAAAAGGAGCAAAGAATATAGATGGTCAAGTCGAGGATAATGAAGAAAAATTAGTAGCTCCAGAAGAGCCATCTCCTGAAGAGATATTATCTCCAGAAGAGAATGTTGTAGTCCCAGAAGAGACCCAGGTACCTGATATATGTGAAAATAATGAAATCTCAATAAATTATGTTATGAATGGAATTCGATGGGATAGAAATGAAGTCAACGTTGATGACATCTTTGCTTATCATATAGCATATGATGTAATGAATGATAATGATGATCATGAGCCAAAATCCATTAGTGAGAGCCAACAAAGAAAAGATTGGCCCCTATGAAAAGATGCCATTAATGCAGAATTAAAATCATTGGCAAAACGAAAAGTATTTGGACCTGCAGTCCTTACACCTAAAGATGTAAAATCAGTTGGATGCAAATGGGTTTTTGTACGAAAAAGAAATGAAAAGGGCAAAATAACTAGATATAAGGCACGTCTAGTAGCCCAAGGTTTTACACAAAGACCTGGCATTGATTTTGAAGAAACGTATTCACCAGTAGTGGATGCGACTACTTTTCGTTATTTAATCAGTCTAGCAGTAGATGCAGGACTTGATTTACATCTAATGGATGTTGTGACTGCCTATTTATATGGATCACTTGACAATGATATTTATATGAAAGTCCTTGAAGGACTTAAGATGCCAGAAGCATCCAATTCAAGTTCTCAAGAACAATACTCAGTTAAGTTAAATAAGTCCTTGTATGGCCTGAAGCAATCAGGGCGCATGTGGTATAATCGCCTTAATGAATATTTGTTGAAAGAAGGATACAAAAATGATCCAATATGCCCATGCATCTTTATGAAAAGATCTAATAGTGAGTTTGCTATAATTGCTGTTTATGTTGATGATATCAACATCATTGGAACTCCTGAAGAGCTTCAAAAGGCAATAAATTGTTTGAAGAAAGAATTTGAAATGAAGGATTTGGGAAGAACAAAATTCTGTCTTGGATTACAGATCGAGTACTTCAAGAAAGGGATCTTTGTATATCAAGAAACTTATACAAAGAAGGTCCTAGATCGATTTTACATGGATAAATCTCATCCATTATGTACCCCAATGATTGTAAGATCTTTGAAGGTAGATAAAGACCCATTCTGACCCCAAGAAATTAGTGAAGAAGGTGATGAAGAACTACTTGGTTCAGAAGTACCATATCTTAGTGCTATTGGAGCACTAATGTATCTTGCTAATCACACACGTTCTGATATATCATTTGCTGTTAATTTATTAGCAAGATATAGTTCTTCACCAACACGAAGGCATTGGAATAGAATAAAGCATATTCTTCGTTATCTCAGAGGTACTACAGACATGGGGTTATACTACTCAAATGTATCCAAGCATGAACTGGTTGGTTATGCAGATGCCGGATTTTTGTTTGATCCACATGATGGTAAATCACAAACGGGCTATCTATTTACATGTAGAGGTGCAACTATTTCATGGCGATCTATGAAACAGACTATATCAGCCACATCATCTAATCATGTAGAAATTCTAGCAATACATGAAGCAAGTCGAGAATGTATGTGGTTGAGGTCAGTGATACATCATATACGGACAACTTGTCATTTATCTTCTGGAAAAATGATCCCGACAATCCTATATATATGAGGATAATGCTGCATGTATCACTCAACTTAAAGAAGGCTATATCAAGGGAGATAAAATGAAGCATATTTCACCAAAATTCTTCTTCACTCGTGACCTTCAAAAGGATGGTGAAATAGATATCCAACAAATCAGTTCAAGTGAAAATCTAGCAGATTTATTCACCAAGTCACTCCCAGGTACAATCTTTGTAAAACTTGTTCATGATATTGGTCTTCAGAGATTCAAAGATTTCAATTGATATTATCAAGAGGGGGAGTCGATACACGCTGTACTCTTTTTCCCTTATCTAGGTTTCGTCCCACTGGGTTTTCCTAGAAAGGTTTTTAATGAGGCAGCACTCGACGGTGTATCAATGAATGATGTACTCTTTTCTTTGGCTAGGTTTTTATCCTACTGGGTTTTTCCTAGTTAAAATTTTTAATGAGACACATTCATAATGGACATCCAAGGGGGAGTGTTATGAATATTAAATATATGGATGTCCATTGACTCATATTACTCTTCCAATCAACTTGACATAAAGAAGAAAAGATGACTTGACACAAAGCAAAAGCAAAAGAAGACAAGGACATAAAGACGATATAAAGTAACCGTGGTCATGTAATCAGGGTTAAATATAACCATGGTCATGCAACCAGGGTTAAATTTCTGCTTCTATATAAAGGGCTGTAATCGATTGTTTGAATTGAACTGAATGAGAACATCTTTCTAACTTCTCTCTAGAAATTTTATCAATTTTCTTTGAATCCTATCAATCTTCTTTCTTATCACATATACTTTTATAACAAAACACCTTTAACATGTTTTCTATTTTTGTTTTCTTATTTCCTATCCTGAAAACTCTCCCCCAAATTTGATCTCGAACTCGACAGTGTGAAGAACACTGATCTTCCATGGCGGCCATGATTATGAGAGTACCTTGAACAGTAGCCACCGAAGCTCACCCTCCGCTCGGTGTCCGTTAGGCTCAGTCTCTCCTTCGTTGGCTCCAAGCTCACCCTCCGCTCGGTGTTCGCTGGCTCAAATCTTTCCTTAGTCCTCAATCGGTGAGTCCGTTTTGTTCTTGTACGATTTTGGTTGGTTTCTTTGAAATGTTTTGGGTAGTTAAATGAAAATCGTTTGTGGGATAAGCTGCGTTTTTTTCCTTCTGTATCATTGAAGGCTTTTGAATACTCATTTGATGCAATTCTTCAGATTTGTAGGGAAAAGCTATTTGGACATTTCTCATCCTAAATTCTTCTTTCTGGGACATTTCTCACCTTTGAATCCTTTTGCTAGAATAACAGCAATATCTTGTTCAGAAGTTACCTCCTTGCTTTATATTGGAGATTTTGATCATAATTTTGTAAATTGATTTGCATTCCTTACTTTAGAGTAGGTTTGATGCAACACTGTTACACAAAGATGCCAGACTTTTTTCTTGTGGGAATCTGAGTTTAATTGCTTGCCTTGTACGAGATATTTAGTTTTGTTTTGGTTGACAATAAAACAGTGCCTTTATGGATATTGTGCATTTGAGCTTCTTTAACCTGTAGAGTATCTTGGTTCTGGTTTTGTAATAATCTGATTCATCAGAATAGGAATTGTTGGGTTGAATTGTAATCAATTAGTGATGGATAATGCAAACAAAGTATCATCTTCCTTGAGTTTTGTATCATCTTACTTATCAAATGGGTCAAGTAATCCCAACATGTCTGCCTGCCCTAGCCATGAGCATGTGGCAAATCTTGAAAATTTGAGCCTCAGTAAGCTAAGTGGAAGCCTTGAGAAGCTACTGGTAGATCCTAAATATGACTATAGTGATGTTGATATTGTTGTTGAGGGCAAACCTGTGGGTGTTTTTCAATTGCTTTATGTAGGATCTTTTGGCTGTGCTTACTAAAGCACACATATTAGACAGTTTATAAAGTAATGGAATTCTGTTTCTGGTGTTTCTTGTTGCATATTTGGAAAAGTTCTCTCTAGTTACTGACTTCCCTGCATTGGCTATTGTCATAGTCTCGTTAAATTTGTCCACAATCTTTGTTATCCAGTCAGTATAACAGAATCACCAATGCACCAGAAAACTTCTTTGACCATCACCAAAGTTTGTCCACTTTCCATGCCATGGAAAGCGACCATGCCATGGAAAGTGGACATGCCTCTTATTATTGAGTTACTACTTAGAAGTTCTATCTTATCTATGGTTTTGTTTCTGGTTTGGCTGTGTCTATGAAATTCTTCTAATGACTAAAGAACATCTATAGAAGGTCAAAACAAGTTATTGTAATGTTTCTTGTAATGAAGTCTGAGTTGTTCTATTTCTGTTTTTGTTTTTGGTATATTGTTGTAATGAAGTCGTGTTGTTCTATTTCTTTATTTTGCTGTTCCTTCAAAGCCCCAAATAAGGATGCATGATGGTTGTGGATGGTAACTCATCAAGTAGTAAAATGGACAGCCTTGAGGGATCTATATCTTCATCTGGATCAAGTGAAGATGACTTTGAGCTCTTAGATTTAGTGTTGATTAATATGATAAGCGAATATGAAAAGAAGTTTTTTTAATAAGATTCCAGTTCGTACATCTGCACTTACAAGTCAGGAATTTGTTAATGAGCTTATGCAAGGTCAGAAACTACTTGTTATGAATTGTTGCGAATGGAAAAGGCATGTTTTATTAGTTTTTGCAATGAGTTAAAGACTAAATGTGATTTAGAAGATTCAAGAGAAGTGAAGTTAGAAGAGAAGGTTGCAATGTTCCTATATATTATAGGTCATAATATTGGACAGAGGGTGGCTGCAAATCGTTTTCAACATTCTACCAAAACAATTTCATGCTATTTTAAGGAAGTGTTAAGATCAGTATGTCAATTGGGAAAAGAGTTTATAAAATGAGATACAACAGAGTTGGCACTTGTGCATGTTAGAGATAACCCAAAGTACTTTCCTTGGTTTAAATTAAGTCTCATTCTTAATTATTGATATTTATGTCTTAGTTATTATTAGTTTTTTCTCATAACCTTGTGTGTTTCTAATGTAGGATTATGTAGGTGCAATTGATGGTACACATTTAAGTGCTTGTGTACCTTCTGAAAAGCAAGCATCATGCAAAGGAAGAAAGGCAATTGTCACACAAAATGTTATGTGTATATGTGACTTCAATGTGATGTTCACTTATGTTTATTCAGGATGGGAAGGTAGTGCCCGCCCAGATGCGAAAGTTTTGTTAGATGCAATTATTGATCCTGGAGCAAATTTCCCATGGCCTCCTAGAGGTATGATTCATAATAAAATCCTTCTCATATGTCATTTATCCTTTTCTAAATTAATGTTTTGCAATTATTGTAGGATCATTTTATCTTGTAAACTCTAGATATTCTTGCATCAACCGTTTTCTTCCACCATATAGAGGAGAAAGATATCATGCACAAGAGTATCAAGGTAGAGGTCGCCAAGCTAGAAATGCTAAAGAGCTTTTTAATTATAGGCATTCTTCATTAAGAATGACGACTGAACATTGTTTTGGAGTTTTGAAAGCACGGTTTCCAATTCTGAAATTGATGCCATCATACAAGCCTTCAAGACAACGTCTTATAGTGGTGGCATGTTATGCTATTCATAACTACATACGCAAGTGGAATCGACGTGGTTTGTTGTTTACAGAATGGGAGAATATGGATCTGACACAAGTGGAGGATTTAACCTTAAACACAAACTTAGAAGTAGAAAGTCTGACAGGAAACAAGAATGCAGAAAGTACATCGAGTTATAATTTGGACAACTTGTCTAGATTATCTAATCAAAGCGCAACAGAGATGTCAGCACTTTGTGATCAAATTTCTGCTAGGATGTGGTCACATCATCGCAATTCTACCAATTAGATGTTATTTTTGAGACTCTGTTTAAAACAATATCCATTTAAATTGTTGCATTGTGAGAAACAACCATCAGATCATATTTTTTTGGTTCTAAAATTGTTAATTTTGTTAATAGTAAATCTTTTTTGTGTTATTTATTGATGATTTTATTTGATTTTTATTAAACTAGTTTATTAATATAATAACATATTAAGTAATTTTAAAAAATAATGTTAATATCTATTATATAAAATATCCAAATAAAAAAAAGAAGATTTTTTTTGTCTTTTATAGTTTTATTTTTAAAACTTGTTTTAAGAAACAATTATATAAGTAGGTTTTTTTTAAACTTGTTTTAAAAAACAATCAACTAAACAAGTTTTTTTTTTGTTTTTAAAGCTTGTTTTAAAAAAAAAAATAGCCAAACGAGTTTTTTTTTTTTGTTTTTTAGTTTTCAAAAATTTTTTTATAAAACTATTATAGAGAACAAAAAATAGAGAATAGAATCAAACAGGTCCTAAGTAATCCTGCTTTCATCCAGAAGAAGTTCGGTAGATTCCTTTGATAGGATTCTTAATCCAAGTCCAATGCTTAAAGCCTTTTTTGTAGCTATGTTTGGAATAACTTATTTTTGGGATATAAGTGCTTTTCACATAAGTGGAGACAAAACTCTTCTCACATACTTACCTCGTATACCGTAAATCACAATTTAAAAGCACTTATAAATAAAAAAATAAGTTATCCCAAACAAACACTTAAGACATATGCTGTTTCATTTTCAGTACGGTCGATATTCATCAACTCCACTCTCCAGTCGCGTCTCATCACTTGTTATAGCTCAAATATCAAGTTCATGTCTTCATGCAATTCCAGTTGTTCGGCTCTACTCAGCATGACCGCCTCGCTCGAGTCACGATAACACCTTACATGACGGAAACCCTCATCTCAAGCTCGACGGAGTCCCCATATACACATTCATATCTCTGCAACCAAGCAATTAGCTCCTTCAACTTTACACATAGTCGATTCTACAATGGAACTATTTGGGTTTTTCAGAATGCCACCACAACCGGTTGCCTTCGATTCATGTGAATATGACTAACTTTATGGATCTTAAGGAGCGGTAGTAGTCGACGATTTTAATTTCTCAGGAACTCGCAATGACAGAACATGAAGACTCTAATCTTTTCTACACCCCTCCATTTTCAGAAATCTTTATAAACATTGCTATATGTGTCACACGTTCATTGGTCGCGTTCCATGCCATTAAATCCTTCCCCACATATCAACCATAGGTGGTAGCATGGAGATTAATTTTTGGCATACGTTACTTGGGTTTAGAGAAGCTAGTTTTTGAAAATCCCAAGCACCACAAGCAATCCATTCTACAACTTTACTCTGCTCCTCCTAGTGTCAGAGATGTGACTTGTGAGACATAATTCCTTGACATTTTTACCAGGAAAAGACCATTTATGAGTAAAGGAACTCACCAATTGTCCATTCCAGATGTGTCACCTCATATCCATATCAATCACGTCGTGTTGCTGGCGAATAAACTTCCATAGAGCAGAATCTCCCATCCAGCACTTTGTCTTCATTCCTCAATATGTATTTTCTGGTTCCTAATATAAGATTTAGTTGATTTTTTTAAGGAGATTAATGAAGTTAAATAAATTACTTTAAAGAATTTAAATTTATCAATTTTTTAAATTAATTTGTTTGATTTATAAACTGATATATAACCTAATTATACACAAATATAATATGTTAAAGTAATTTATTTAGTTTCTTTAATCTGTCTGAAAATAATTAACTGAGTCTCATGCTGGCTGGTTTATTTATGCACAAGAACTTAAGCTCACAGCCCTTTGAATCCATTAACAAGTCTCCATGAAATATTGGCCCCACATGCACGATTGAAAGAAGATTATTTTTTGAAACCCAGGTTAAGTTGTATTTTGATTCTGTTTGGTGGCTTTGGTCCTGTTCCTGTTGACTATGTATGGGTTGTTCGTTTTTTATGGTTTAAGAGGTTATGATGTCTAACTTCTGAGACGAGGTGGACGCCAACTTGTAAAAGAGCGTGGAGACACACGATTCATAGTGACACTTGGCTTGTAAAGCTTTGCCATAACATGTTATCTGTGATTGTCCCTTGCCTTTTCTGGTTGGACATTAATTCATCGAAGGCTGTTAAAAAGTGGCTTTTATAGAATGCCTCTCAAGCAATGGCTCATCAAAACCTGAATCCTCTTATTCAAAAAAAAAAAAACCTTGAATCCTCCTTGCAAAAATCAAATTGATTATTGAGCTATGGGATGCTAGAAACAAGAGGCTTTTTGGCTAATGCTTCATTAACAGAGCGTGGTCTTATAAACCAAGTATTGGCGACAGTCCAACACAGTATTGGAGAAAGGAACCGCCAATCTTGGACGGGTTCGATCTAATACAATCCGACTCAAACCCAGCAGCCTTCACAAAACAGAATGTTGCATCCTGTGTCGCCTTCTTATTCGTCTTTGTTGATATATTTTGTCTTATAACAGTCTTCACGTATTAGTCGGTCGGTGGTCCTCAGGTCAGCCCGTGCTCACTGTTTCCACGGCGGCCGGTCGTGGCTTCATCCCCGCCTATTTGTCGGTGGTTCTCTGTCTCTTAGCTCTTTAATCTCTAAGTGATATGAATTATACGTGAAAGTTGGGAATGCTGCTACTATATACGGACCACTAATGATGAAGATGTCGGGATCTTAAAACGAAGCTAACTTTGTGTTCTATTGCGTTCTACATGTGATGAGAATCTTTGAGGGAGCAAACTTTGCCTTAAAAAATCTGAACTAAAGCCATTTCCAATGGAACAAACTTTCCTTGAAACTAATCTATTTGAGTTCTATTGTGTTGAAGTAAAGCATCCACCTTTAGTTTAGTGTAATTTTGGGTTAGCATCTGTGTATACGCTTTTTGCCCCCACAATATTTTACGTTTATAATTCCTTTTGTCATAATCCAATTCACCGTTTGTTGGATCAATTTTGGTTGATGCTTCATCTACGACTCATAAATGCACCAAACAGTATTGCCAGGAAAACACAAATACACTTGCTACTTTCATTGTATACATAATTTATTCATTAGATTAAAACAAATGAAAACCACTGCACAATTCTCCCTGCTGCGTCTCAAGAAAGAATAGCAACAAATGGAAGAAGCCCAAAAATGAAAAAGAAAAAATAAAAGAAAGAAAGAAACAAACAAAAGTTTCATACAAGCCTAGTAATTTTTCTACACATCTTCGCACATCTTTCCAAAAGCCTTTGTATTTATATGGTTCCTTGTTCTTTGGAGACAGAGCCCAAATTGAAGAAAAACAAAACCAAACCCAAACCCAAACCTCCTGCATATCAACATGTCATTTCAGTGTCTGACTCTGATATCAAATTCTCCTGTAAACACTAAAAAAATTATACCTAAATTTTGTCCAAATAATTAATCAGTTCAGGTGCCGCGAGCTAGCCTCTCTTGGAATTCAAGCAAAGACCTCTCTTTCTGAAGCTTCATGTCTTCATGGAACTTCTTGATGAACTCCTCTGCCTTCTCATCCACCTGCAAATTTGGTGACTTAGCCACCACAACCTTCCATGCATCCTCTAAAGTATCTAACCCATTGCTGCTCTCTCCCTTTCCAACCAAATCCTTATTTCCCATCTCTGTTTTGCCTCTGCTTCTCATTTCCCCTCTAGCTGCATACCCAGAAGAAGCAGATAAAGAAAAAGAAGATGAAGATGAAGAAGCTGAGGGAAAGTGATGGAAGTAAAAAATTTTAAGTTAGATTTAACACAAAAAAATAAAGAGGTGAGACTAAACGTTTTTAATTAATTTTTATTCTTTTTCTTACATATTCTTTTTAATGAAATTTTATAACTTTTCTTCTCCAATTTTTTAACAACAAACTCATAAAATTTGTTCCTCCCCTCCCCTTCTCTCCAATTCCCTCATCACTGCATGTTGGGTTTATGTCTGTGTTAATTGTAGATTGGGCTTGTATGGGTCTTTCAATTTCTTACGTTTTGTTATGAAGCCCAATACTATTCCTGTATATTAAAAAATAAATGTCCAAAAAACAGAAAACTGGTATGTGCGTATCCTCTTGAGTATACTTTCATTAATGTTGCCATTAGTTGGAGCAACTTCGATAACCCGTGCCATATGAAACACTAGTATATGACAATTTTTTTGGGTAAAAAATAACAAAACTATTTCTATGCAATTGTTTGTTGACATTGTCAGACTCTAATGACCACAATGCTACTGAAACAGAACTATTCCTCATATTATTAAACTGAAACAAATAACAGATGTGCGAAGCAATAAATCGATTCGACAAAAACAACAACACAAGGATGGATCATTGTGGATTATTAGGATTAAAGAACGGGTACTTACCTCCAAACCCCCCAACTTTACCGCAAGGGCAATTTTGTCATCAATGACAATCTCCAACACCCTATTTTTGTTTACATAGCAATACCGAATAAAAGGTAAGCACAATAGACCCTCCCTCCCTCCCTCTGTTGGTTTTTATAACATAAAATTCTTGGTATGCCATGTTCCTTTTTATAAGATAGGATTAGAGGATATTTGAAATTTTTTTTTTTTGGCATACTTTTGATCTTACACTCAATTATAAAAATCACCTATGTCACTATTGCATTTAATTCTCATGTTTGACTAACAAAGCATTTAATATAACATGTTCTTTCTTTTCTACATAAATAAGGGCATTCTTAAAAAATAAAATGCATTTTTTTTACATATTTATTGCACTTAGTTAATTTTAACTACCTCCTCTGAACAACGCAATTTGCTTAATTTTATCTTATAAAATGACATGGAGGGAGTATCAAACTCAAAAGGCCAATTTTAAATGAGAGCGCATGCGAAGATTTTTTAGGGAAGAAGAGACAGTCTCTTGTGGATTCTAGAAAGCATTGAAACATCCATGGAAGAGAAGAGGTTATGTCAAGAAAGGAAGACGTCTTTGATGCAAACTTGGTAGTATTACTGAATTAGACCTATTGAAATTGAAAGAATGACAAAAGTAGTATCTCTAAATAAAGATGTGTATTGTGTTTAAATAAATTAATAAAATACTGTTGGCCAAAAATATTAAAAAAATACCCAAGATTCAATAAGTAATAGTGATTAAATTGGTGTGGCATAAATTCCATTAAATTTAACTTTCATCTCAACGAAAGGCTGCTGATAGTCAAAATTTGAAAGATGAAGGCGTGGAATTTAAATTTGGGTTAAGATGGAGTTCTACACCCTGAAGTATTTTCTTAAGTGCATCAAGTATCAATCCTTTGATAATTTATAGTGTATCTGGAACTTTTAAGTATTTTTTTCAGATGCATTCATTATCTTAAAGTTGCTACAGAAAAATACTTTATGGTGTTATTTGCATTTTCACTTAAATGATTTTTTGAGAGTAAATGGCGACGTTGACATTGCTCTCAAAAGAATATTTTACGGGTAAAATTTTTCCTTAAAACATTAATATTTCAAGGGCAAAACTAGGCCACAAAATACTTTTAGGGACGTAAAAATACTTCAAGACATTGGATCCACCACAAATTGTTTTAGGATATTGGATGCACATGAGAAAATACTTCAGGGTGCTAGACGCTCTTTAGCCCTCTAAACATCTCAAGATGAGGGGGTCATATGGGGCTGATCTAAAGTTAAGGGGGGTTATGTGTATTTTGGCAAATAAAAATTTATCAAGTTCTTCTCACCAATTAAATTTTTAATGGAAGCCTTTCCTCAATTTTCTCTAATTTATTATTTAATTTGTTCTAACTTTGAATCTTTTTATAAACATAAATTATTAGGTACTTTGGAGTCACTGGTGGAAAAATTACTTTTTAGACAAGGTAAAAATGACTTTTCCAAAATCGGTCTTGATACAGCCAGTCTAAAAAGTCTGTTATTTTTTAGACCGATTAAGCAACCGGTCTTAAAAATCACCTTTTAGACTGATTGATTTAAGATCAGGTCTAAAAAAGTTGACTTTTTAGACCAATTTTGTGAAAACCGGTCTAAAAAGTCATATATTTTAGACCGGTTGTGAAGATAACCGGTCTTAAAAGTAGTCGCTGGTGAAAAAATTACTTTTTAGACTAGGTAAAAATGACTTTTCCAAAACCGGTCTTGATACTGCCAGTAGAAAAAGTCTGTTATTTTTTAGACCGATTAAGCAACCGGTCTTAAAAATCACTTTTTAGACTGATTGATTTAAGATTAGGTCTAAAAAAGTTTACTTTTTAGACAGATTTTTGTGAAAACCGGTCTAAAAAGTCATACATTTTAGACCGGTTGTGAAGATAACCGGTCTTAAAAGCACTTTTAAGATCGGTTATCATCACAACCATGACTTTTTAGACCTTATATTTCACAAAACCAATCTTAAAAGTTTTTTTTTGGGTGCTTTTAATGAATAACGAATTAATGGTGATAGTGCAGTATGTATTATACATATAGATATTATGAGTTTTTGTGGTTGTTGATGAAATAGTCCAGCGGAAGTAACATGGGCTGTTTGTTTGCTCGTTTACTACAAAGCTATGTTCATTTCAGGACCCAGCATATGATGAGAGGCTAAACAATATCATTGATCATACGCTTATGCCGATAATAATACTTCTCCATGAAAACTTTAGAAGCACCCTCCACAGTTCTCCGCCACGTCTACAAGAACCAGTGAACAATAGTTAATGCAAGCTCATACAAAAATTGTTGTCAACATCAAGCCGCACTATTGTTGTTTCTGCCAGTTCAAGAATAGATAGATAATCAAAAAAATCAAATTGAGGGAACAATACAGGTAACAGGAGCTGATCTTCTTGAGAGTGCTGAAAAGGGATTTGTTTTTGATATCCCTAGCCTTGAGGCGGGCGTGAGCAATGCCAAGCTGCTGAGCAAAGCAGAGCGGCGAATGGCAGTGGGAGGGAGAAGCGACCACCTCTCGACTAAAGCGGAGCCTGAATGGGAAGGGCTGTGGCAGTGATATTCGGCGATGGAGCATTGGCACTTAGATTTGATTTCGGGGGAAGAGGAATCGAGGTGAGCAAATTTTTGGAGAAGTTGGTCGGAAGATTTCTTGGCGACGTTGAACAGCAGGGGAGGTGGCGGTTGTAGGAGGAGGAGCGGCCATTGCAAAGGAGAAGGAAGGGAGGGGGATAGTAGCGGTGGATATATAAAAGCAAGGGAGGAAGAAAGGGTTATGAGAAAGAGAGGATTTGGAGAGCGCGAGATTCAATTTAATTAGGCGTGATGATGAAAAAGGGTTCTAAGAAAGAGATAAATTTGGGGCAAATCTTTTAGACCGGTTACAATAAAAATAAGGTCTAAAAAGTTCATCTTTTAGACGTATTATTTGAAACATTATGTCTTAAAAGGAAAAAATATATTATTTTTTAACTCCGCATCTTTAAGACTGGTTATAATAAACAACCGGTCTTAAATGTTTTATCTTTTAGACTGGTCATTAGAGACAATCGGTCTAAAAAGTTTCAAATTTTTTTAATTTTTAATTATTTTTATCTTTTTAGACTGGTTGTTTGGAATACCGGTCTAAATAATTTCTTTTAGAGTGCATATTTTAAGAATCGGTCTCAAATGTTCTTTATAATTACAAAACTACCACTGATCATAATTTTTAGACCTTATCTGCAACAACCGGTCTAAATGTTGCGGTCTAAAAGGGCTATTTTGTACTATTGAGTTATTATATTTTATTCGTTAATTATTGATTTGTTTATTCAATTTATTGAATATTAAATACATCATTATTATATAATTTATTCATTATTAATTAATCATATACATGTTGATTTGTTTTTTTTTTATTTTTATTCATTTCACTTTATTCCTGTAGAAAGTTTTGAAAAAGGGAAAAAAAATTATAAGAAGGAGGCAGGAGACAGCATGATGTACATAACCAATGGTCCAATGCCCTCTTCCAATCGTGACAACCCTAAAGGCAAAAGAAATAAGAAGTAACCTTTCCTCTGTGGTGGCTGATGATGATTTTTTGGCCACAAGCACTGAAATTTAAAAGTCATTCCACAAACATGAGAACACCAAATCTAGCTTTATTGTTCTAAAACTAAAAGGCCACTTATAAGCCAGTCCACTATCATTCCAAACATTTATGCTGCGACAAAGCCATTAAAAGTTGATTAAAATAAAGCCCTAATATCTTTAATTACTTGAATGGTCAAATAGCAAACGATAAAATCCGTATCATTTGTTGAGATAATGCTATTATATTACACTGGGACCCAGATGATGATTGTTTCCCACTGGCGTGCCCCATGAAAACGGATTGGCCTTCCATTCTTAAATTCCGTTATATTATATTTGTTGTTGGCAAAAAGAAGTTCTCTTATATTATCGTATTAACTACAGGAGGTAATATCATTTAATTGTCTTTCATACTCCCTCCTGTCCCATTTATAAGCAATTTTCTTTTTCATAGAGCTGGTCCCTTTTATAAGCAACTTTTATTTTTTGTCTGAAAATATAAGCTTCTTTTTCCTACTTTACGCTTATTAAATACTCATTCTTTCTCATATCTTATCCTTATTATCTCTCATACTTTTTATCTATTCTCTTTTCTATACTTGTCATAAATAGTGGCATATATGGAAAAAATATGGCATTTTTGACACACTTATTGTTTTTAACTACCAGTTCGTTTTGCGCAATCAAGAGAAAAGTTTCTTATAAATAGGATTGGAGGGAGTATTTATTTATGTATATTTATCAACAAAGCAACGTTCCACTTGTTTATTTTCTGGGCACTATTCCGACAATGATTGTAGCCATGATGACGATCAAGATTATGGTTACAATGACCATCATGACCGCCTCCGCCACTGCCACCATCACCAATGGAAGTCCTCAACAAGGCAGCAGCCAGTGGTGTCCACCTCTGTCACTACCAGGGCCACCGCAACTACAGAGCGAAGGCTTAAGGCCGATGACTTCTCCGACAGGAGCGTCGCGCCCTTAGTGGGAAGTCTCTGGGAGAAAGCTCAAAACATCTTGTTTCATTGAACCACCTCGTAAATTGGCAACTTCGACAAAATTTACCATTGGAAAATCACTTGCTCAGCATCTAGGTGGAAGACAATTTTCCCAGGCTTGAACGAAAATAGGTTCGCATGCCAACTAAAGGAGTCACCATGACTAATTAAAGTTTTGTTAAAGTGAAGCACACTCTTAGCTAATATTAAATAATAACATAATATAATACGTTATAGTAGTATATGCTAAGCAAAGCCCAAAACAGTACACAAAAAACGAAAACATACACATACACCCCATGCCTGGCTTAAAGTAATAATGCATAAGACAAAAACAGTGTTCTGGGGAACTTAGGTGCAACTTGCACACATCAAAAACATATATAGTAATGTGGAATTAAGAACTGTCACATACGCCAGATATCCAACGGCCGGTGACTATGTTGTGGTGGTGCCGCCAGGGTGTGCGTTGCCGGAGCTTCCTGCGAGTTCATTGGTTTTGCTCAGGCGAGTGGTTGGTGGTGGTGGTGATGATGAATCATAAGGTGGCAGTGCATAGCCAGCATGTTAGTTGTATATAGGTTAGTTGTTATAGGTTAATGGGCTTAGTTAATGGGCCCTGAGTACAAGCCCAATGAATGCTGCGTTTTCTTGTTATGTTCTTTTGTAAAATACATTGTCATGATTGTATATAAATAAGAGAAGTAGGGATCAATACTTTTTGATCCGGTTTCCTCAATTAGTTGGGCCTCAATAGTTATCATGGCATCAGAGCTTAGGTTTAGTTTTGGGCCAATTTCTTTTCTGGATCGGATCCCCACATGGTGGTAAACCAAGATCCGTTTTCTTGGTTCATTTGGTTTTCTTTCGGGTGCAGTCGACCCCTTTTGTTCTTGAAGTTTCGATGAGAGGTTCCGTCGAGCCCCATTAAAGCTCACTGTCGAAGTCTCCGGCGAAGAAAGGTCTCGATCTCAACAAAAACCTATTGCGGTAGTTCGCATCTCTGACTGTCGTCTTCCGCCGATCAATACGGAGAATTGATCGATTATTCATTGTCTTCCTCCCACCTGTGTTCATCCGTCGTGCCACTTGACGGACATCTGCCTTTCTAGTCCTTTCTTTTGGAATCACTAATTATTCTGCGTTCAAGATCTGCTGTTCTTCATCTGCGCCACAAAGCCCTGTTCCAGACCCATTATCACTCCGTAACAATATGTCTTCCCCAACAACACTAGTAGACGATTCATCTCATCCCTTTTACTTGCACCCATCTGACATCCAATCGGTAAGCCTAGTCCCTCAAATCTTGACTGGTACTCATAATTACACTGTCTAGAGTCGCTCTATGAAATTGGCACTCCGTGGAAAGAATAAACTAGGATTTATCGATGGATCACTTAGGAGACACAAGGACCCCAAATTGGTTGATCATTGGGATAGATGCAACGCTGTTGTTCTTTCTTGGCTAATCAATTCAGTGGATAAAGAAATTGCAAATGGTATGGTTTTCTCCGATAGTGCTCAGCATGTGTGGCCTGATTTGCAAGAAAGATTTAACAAGATTGATGGGTCAAGGATTTATTCACTTCACAAGACCATTTCTTCTTTCACACAAGGAACCTTGACTGTGACAAGCTATTTTCACCAAACTCAAGGAGCTGTGGGATGAATATAGCCTTCTTGTGCCTTTGCCTTCGTGCGAATGTGCTGTATCTAAGGACTATGTGAACGTGACTCAACAACAGCGCCTCTTTCAATTCCTTATGGGCTTGAATGATGTTTACCAACAAGCAAGATCTCAAATCCTCCTGATGTCTCCTCTACCAACAGTCAATCATGCATATTCAATGATTTGTCAAGATGAAGAAAATCGTGTTATAGCATCTCAATCTTCCTTTCCTCTTATAGAAGCCGCCACTGCAACTACAAGAGGCAGAGGATGTCAAGACAGAGGAAGAGGGAGAGGAAGGTCCACTATAGAGTGTACCCACTGTAACCGTAGAGGACACAGCCGAGACAACTGTTATGAGTTTATTGGCTATCCTCCAGATTTTCCAAAACGCAAGGAGCAAAATAATACCCAAGCAGCACTTGGCTCTACCAGTAATCCAACACCAATGGGTCCTCAGTCACCATTAACACAGCAACAATATGATAAAATTCTCCAGTTGCTCAGTAAAGACACGGAGGAAATTGCTATTGGTGCAAATCACTTCATTGAGGAAAGCATGCCAGGTTTAGTAAATGCTATTCCTTCTTCCCTATGTCAATCTAATTGGATTTTGGATTCTGGTGCTACATGTCATCTTACTGGAAATTCCACTATGTTAAGCTCTATTAAATCTTACACAGGACCTCTTAGGATGATTAAGTTGCCTAATGGACATACAATAATGATGACACATGTAGGAACTGTAAATCTTTTCAATAATGTCACTTTGACAGATGTTTACTATACACCTCAATGTTGTTTTAACTTGCTGCCCATTTCCAAAATGATTAAGCAACTTAACTGTATCATTGTATTTTATCCCAACTTTTGCACTTTGTAGGAGACTCCCACTAGGAAATGCCATGTGATTGGTAAACTACATGATGGTTTATATCTGCTTGAAACAAACATAAAGATGGACAGAATAATGAATATGCAAACTGGGCAGCACATATCAGAATTATGGCATAGTAGGCTAGGTCATGCTCCTATTGAAATCCTTAGGCATTTAGAATGTTTACAATCAGAGGTTATAGAATTCCCTAAACACTTTTGTGATGTATGTTCTCAATCTAAACAAACCCGGTTACCCTTTTCTGTTTCTGAATCTGTTAGTACTTGTTCTTTTGAACTTATACATGTGGATGTTTGGGGCCCCTATAAGGATCCCACTCATCAAGGTCATAGATATTTTTTAACCGTGGTTGATGACTTTTCTCGTTGTACTTGGATTTTCCTAATGATAAATAAAAGTGAGAGTACTTTCTACTTAAAGAATTTTGTTGCATATGTTCACACATAATTTTCTACTACTATAAAGAAATTAAGGACTGATAATGGTTTAGAGTTTGTTAACCATGATTTAAAGACTTTCTTAAATGACAAAGGGATTATACACCAAACAACTTGTCCTTATACACCCCAACAAAATGGCGTGGTAGAAAGGAAACATAGGCACTTATTGAATGTGGCTAGGAGTCTTTTAATCCATTCACATGTTCCAATTAGATTTTGGGGAGAGAGTATCAAAACAACAACTTTTCTTATCAATAGAACGCTATCTAAGAGCTTGGGCTACAAAACTCCATATGAAATATTGTACAAACAGCAACCTGATTTATCCTATTTGAAAGTTTTTGGGTGTTTGGGGTTCTCTACTATACAAAATGAACATGATAAATTCTAATGTAGGGAAGAACCATGTGTTTTTCTAGGATATCTACCCAACCAGAAGGGGTTCCTATTATACAGCCTTAAGGACAGAAAGCTATTAGTCAGTAGGCATGAAAATTTTCATGAAGATAGATTCCCCTTCAAAGATTCACATAATGCAGCTCCAACGGAGAGCTCCAAAACTCTGTGGAATTATTTTTCTCTTGATCCTGCCCCATGTGTGTCTAGCACTACCCCACAACAGAATGAGCAATCAGCACCTGATGTGTAGCAGCCAACAGAACCTGATTTACATGATCAGAAACCTAGAAATGAGGTTAATATAGACATAGATCAGCTCATGGATAGACCACAGTGGGCTGTTTGTGACAAGAAATCACCCTCCTGGTTGAATGATTATGTGTGCTTAATGGACACAGTCACAACATCTGATATAAAGGTAAAATGCAGGTATCCCATTCATGAGTATATGTCTTATGCTCATATTTCCAATGATTATAAAGAATATATTTTTTCTACTGATACTCTTATTGAGCCTTATAGTTACCAAGCAGTAGTTCAGGACCCCAAGTGGGTAGATGCGATACATGAGGAGATGCAGGCACTTGAACACAACAAAACTTGGAAAATTGTGGACCTACCAAAAGGGAAAGTTGCTATAGGGTGTAAGTGGGTCTACAAACTTAAATATGGGGCTAATGGTCAAGTAGAAAGATACAAGGCTAGGTTAGTAGCAAAAGGGTATAGCCAACAAGAAGGAATAGATCACTTTGAAACCTTTTCCCCGGTTGTTAAAATGGTTACTGTGAGATTGGTTCTTACCCTTGCTGTAAAACATAATTGGCATATATTTCAAATGAATGTCAATAATGCTTTTCTTTAAGGAGATTTACATGAAGAAGTATATATGAAAATTCCACAAGGGTTTGATCAACATAGGAATAACAAAGTTTTCAAGTTGATCAAATCATTGTATGGACTCAAACAGGCTTCTCATCAATGGAATATCAAGGTCACAGAAACTTTAATTCAAGGGGGGTTTAGGCAAAGTAAATATGACTACTCTTTATTCATTAAGCAAAATAAAGGAGATACACTTTTGGTATTAGCTTATGTTGATGATCTTGTCGTAGTTGGAAATAACATTAGCCAAATCAATGAATTGAAGTCATATCTGCATCATCACTTTCAAATTAAAGATTGGGGCCACTTAGATATTTTTTAGGATTAGAATTAGCAAGATCACCTAAAGGTATAGTCCTTAGTCAGCGAAAATATACTCTAGGTCTCATTTCTGATGTAGGATTAAGTGGGGCAAAGCCTCTCCAAGTTCCCATGGAACAGCATATCCGCTTGAATGCAGGAGGCACTATAGCCATGAAAGGGAGCAGGTTCAAACAGAAACGAAAATGCAAATATCTCAATCAAGAAGACCCTTTATTGACTGATCCTTCCATATATCGTCTGTTGGTAGGTAGGTTATTATATCTAACAACTACTCGGCCTGATATTTGTTTTGCTGTGCAGATGTTAAGTCAATTCATGAGTGCTCCAAGAAGATCTCACATGGCAGCGGCTGTTCGGGTCGTGAGATATCTGAAGGGAAAGCCTGGACTGGTATTCTTTTGGCTGTCTCGGGAGGAACTCAAATTGAATGCTACACTGATTCTGATTGGGCAACATGCCCGGATACTAGAAGGTCAGTCACCGGTTATTTCATTCATTTTGCAGGGTCTCCTATCTGTTGGAAATCCAAGAAGCAGCACACAGTCTCCAAGTCTTCTGCAGAGGCAGAGTATCGTGCCTTGGGAACAACAGTGTCTGAACTTGTGTGGCTGATGCGTTTGTTAAAGGATTTGGGTGTCAAAAACATTGAACCAGCTTCTATTTTTTGTTATAGTAAATCAGCTATTTACATTGCTTCTAATCCCGTTTTTCATGAGCGGACGAAGCATATTGAGATAGACTGCCACTTTGTCCGTGAGAAGCTTCAACAGGGTATCATTAGTTTACAACATGTACCTTCTAAATATCAGCTTGCTAATATTTTTACTAAACCACTTGGGAGTGAAGATTATGATTGTTTGCTTTCCAAGTTGGGTACTATGAATTTATTTGAGCCCCCAACTTGAAGGGGGGTGTTAGTTGTATATAGGTTAGTTGTTATAGGTTAATGGGCTTAGTTAATGGGCCCTGAGTATAAGCCCAGTGAATGCTGTGTTTTCTTGTTATGTTCTTTTGTAAAATACATTGCCATGATTGTATATAAATAAGAGAAGTGGGGATCAATACTTTTCGATCCAGTTTCCTCAATTAGTTGGGCGTCAATAGTTATCATAGTGCTTAGCATGAGATCGTTGAAGCTGTTGTTGAGTGCAGTCGTACGCCTGCTTGATGAAGAAGCAGACGGTTCCTGTTTGTAGCTAGAACTTCTCCCAAGTTCATTGGCCCCTGTTTCGGTTCGACCCAACCGGGGTCGTTACCGGCAACGGGTCAGAATGAGTGGCACCGCCGCCATTGTCAGAGACAAGCAATGAAGAAGCAGAAGTCCTCCCTGGTTCATTGTTGCCACTACCAGAAAGGCTATCATCTTCCCGCTGCTTACAGCAGCTTGAACACATATCCGCCCCTTCAACAGAAAATTCTATACAAGAGAAAGGTCACGTAAAAAATAGTTAATACTAGTATTAATTAAAAGTAACAAATACATAAGAAATATGATTTTTCCTCCAAAAACGCCCCCATTTATTATTGAGTAAAAATAAGAGTAATAATGAAAAAAGGATGAAAGAAAATATATGGTATGAGAGAGAATAATTAATGTAGTATGAGATTAATTGAGGATAAAAATGTATTTATTATTTAGACGAACTAAAAAAGAATCTTATATAAAGGAACAAATCCATTAAAAAAATAGATCATATATATGGTCAAAAAGGGAGTACATATATAGATGGGTATGTATATAATAACGTAACAAGAATCAAAATGACAAAGGTCGCAAGAGAGGCAATGAGAGATGTGGGCGGCGTCTTGACGACAGAGACGGAGGCAGCGGAGGAGGAGGAGGCAGCGGTGGTTGATGTGGGTGGAGGAATAATAAGGGTATACAAAGTGAAGAAAGGTGAAAGCCTGCAGGTACCTGAAGTTGAAGGGCGAGGGAGGAAGCTAGCTAGGGTTGCTTAGTTCCTTTGGCTTATACCTTAAGGTCAAGGTGGGTTTTACAGAGGACGAAGCTGACAGAGAGGGCTATGATAATGGCTCGTAATTATTTGAATATTCAAACTAATCACTCCTTAATTACCGCCCGATCTTAATTATGTATGCATATGTAGATCCTTTTTACCTGAGTTGTTTTTATTTTACAGTCATTTCTACTTCTAGTCATATTTACATTTTTCAACGCAAGTAGTACTTACTAATCATTACTTTATTCTAAATATGTAGTTATTTGTTTTTTTTATTTACTCGCAGAAATTTATTGAAGGTTCCACGTACCTCCATTCTCCACAGAGTGCAAGAAAAGAGAAGAAAACCACTTGCTAGACTAATCTCTAGTTTTCAGGGACATAATGATTTTCTTTAGTAAATCACAGTGGGGACCAAGGCACCCAGCTCAGGTGCCCCCTATCAGTTATGTAGGAGTATCTCTGTGTGACGTGTCCTTTTATAAACACTGTATGGTTTGGAGGACTATCAATCAGGATCCCATTTGAAAATATGACTAGATTCAAATCTCGGTTGAAATCGATTATGATGGATCTGTTAAAGATAAAAATTTCACCATGTTGCATAGGATTATTAAGGTCTTTTATGTAATATGGAGGAAGCTAGAGAAACCTCGTCATGCATTAAATGCATTGTTATTACATTGAAGTTAACTCTCCAAGTTTACCATTTTTCCGTTTCTAGCTTATAAAATCATGTTGAGTAACTGTCAAACTCGTACTAATTGTAAATTATAAACGCACTAGCGCTCCAAGTTTGGTCTGCAACCATTATAAACCTCAGATTCACATAGTGACACCTTCTGGTCCATAAGAGAGACACGTCCCTTGCTTTTGGCCAATTCATGTCACCATTTTCTGGTCCAAAAAATGGACTTCTAATTCATGTCGTCATTTTAGAGTGTATTTAGGCAATTTGTTCCTTCTAAATCTGTAAGATTTCTCTAATCGATATATGTTGAGTATAGCATAGGTTCCAATTACCTAACTAGCTGAGATAATATTCCTTCGTTTCTAAATATAGGTGCCAGATAAAGAGTTTCCTTTAGTCCCAAATATATATATATATATATATATCCATCCACTTTATCTTTTAAATTTATAATACATTATAAACCCTCAGATTCACATAGTCACACCTTCTGGCCGGTCCGCTGTTTGCATCTAATCCGAGTGAGTGAGTGTGTTTTCCAACCTGATTTACCTTACCGGATTTACAAAAACTGTATCATAATTGACAAGATCATTACAGGCATATACGTCCTGAAATGCTCAATAGGCTGCAAATAGACAAGAGGATGAATTGATCAAAAAGAAATATACAGAAATAGGTGAAAATGTCTAGGAATGTCTAAAAGGGTGTTTGGTTTAGCTTAAAATAAGTCATTTTGCAGTTTACAAGACAACTTCTCTAATATATTTATTTCGTACAGCACAAAATTAAATAACTTATATAAGCTAATCCAAACACAAACTAAATCAAACACTCCCCCCCCCCCCCCAAACCAAATAATACTAACCAAATAATACTTTTAAAAACCATCGTTTCCAAAAGTTTAAACTTTAAATTGAAGAGCATCATTGGTTCTACTAATTTGTTTGATATGCTCAACCAAGTGGATGACTTTTGAGATGGAAACATGGACATAACATAGGCTCACTATATCTTACATATAGAAACTGGAGGTCAAAAGGGTTAAATTGACCGCTTGATTGGAGACTCTGATATTGTATAAAATTCAAATACTTCTTTACTCTTGAGTGAAATTAAAGCTCAGGTAGACCACTTAATCATAGAAATTCAGATACAGAGTACTTCATGATTAAGTGAGGTTCATGATTAGTTTCGTTAATATTTCTTATTCTAACTAACGATAAGCCTCTTTTCTTTTATTGGAAACAGTGAAGTATTCTTTGGAAGACTCTTTTCTTATGATGTGATAGCTGAAAATTCAATCATTTCATTAAGTATTAAAGTCAACCCAACAGACAAATAAATGAGTGTTCATGAAAGAAATACTATACCCACCATGAGATAGCGTTCTTCCTTTTCATACAGCTCGCTCAGCCTTTATTGAATGCGTCCTTGATAACTGAGTATCCAGCTTCATGTGAATTCCTGATATTCCCCCACATCCAAAACCCAGTCTGGAGACCTGCATTTCATTATATGATACAAACAAGAAGCATTTAATTTCACATTAACTTTCCACAAGAGATCATGTAACAGAATACCAAGCCCCTTTTGGTTCCTATGTTTGAAAACCCGTTGGAAATTGGCTTATACAACTTTAGAGACAAAATTACTCACGTTACTTTGGTCAACCGAGACCAACATGTTTTCAAACACAAAGGGAGAGGATTCTCTTTCTATTTAGATAAAGCAATTTGATGATATTGCTTTTGAATTCTACCAGATAGTGGAGTTAATTGAGTAGTGAAATGTTTTTTGGTGACCAAAAAGGGGGGTTGGCTAATGAATTTATCTTGAACTATCATAGGTGTAATGATATAAGGTGTTCTCAGTGTTCTGAGAGGATTATATGACGAGAGAAACTTGACTAAGTTAGAAAATCTGTCAGAACTCATGATCAGTATGCTAAAGTTAGAGTACAATTACCCTCCTTTGAGTGTTGAAAAACTCGAAATCATGAAGCTGAGGCATCCTAGGAATACGGGGCTCTTTTGGCTTCGTAGGGCCACCTTGGCGCAGTGTTTGCTTAAAATATTCAGACTGAGTTGTCGTGCTTTCGCTCTCTTTTTGGTGCTAAAAGAGCTATAGAAAGTGCTAAAAATAGAGACGCCGAGCTCTCATTTTCTTATTTTGATTTTGATGCCTACAATTTTAAATAATGGTTTTAGTCTTATATCTTATAAGAACTTAATATTAATTTTACAATTGGTCTCTATACTTTTAATAAGTTTCAATTTTGATTCACATACTTAAATTCAAATCAAGTCCATATAAAACTATAAAAACCAAAGCCAACTATTTGTTTGAAATTAAAAATACTAAAACTAAAATTTGATCAAATTGTAAAAACAAATAATGATATTGACTCCAAAAACTTTTATCAGCTTATGACTTAGAAAGTGTCGTTAGTCGGAGCAACCTTCAATAACAACGCGCCAATTGAAACACTAGTATACCACAATAAATGCCACTGCACCACAATATTTAATTAATCCGTTGAAATCAAAATTTTTACTTTGTAATTTTAAAATGATAAATTGACAATTAGAATATTATTGTTATTTTACATTAAAAAACTATTAAAAACATAAAAGTAAAGGGGTCATTCCAATTTTAGTTCAGATAATTTGAACATTCTAGATTAATGCTCATCACCAAGGAATATAATCCCCATTCTACCTTTTCCATTCCCCCCCCCCCCTTTTTTTTTTTTGTAGAATATCTTATATCCAACACCATCAAAACAGATTTGAGCATTGTTATCTCTAAACGAAAATATACTTATCTCTAAACGAAGACCGCAGAATATTCACACAAATGTAAAAGAAACAGGGAGCCTAAGTACTTCATTTCCGGAGCTTTAAATATAAATTAGGTCGCAAATAGAAGGAAAGAAATTAATAAAATTCACCAACGGTCATATTGTTTTTTTTTTTTTTTTTTTTGGTAACAACAGGCAGGTAGGGCCTTTGGCCCCCAAACCCGGATTCCCCCCGGTATCCGGCGCCTTTTCCTGAGTCCCTGACCTTCTAACACTGGACCAGGTAACCCGGGGCAACCGACTAATCCGGAGCGAGGGATATTTTTTAGGCACACCCCTATAAGGTGCTTTGCACCAAGGGTGGGTTCCCCCTCCCAACAGGTGCTTCTCCCAGGTTCGAACTCTCATCCACCTGGGGGAGTGTCAGTTGCCTTACCACTGCACCCGGCGCCTGTTGGTAACGGTCATATTGTTACAGAAAGAAGAAACGAGTGTAAGGCTGACGACGAGATTCAAACACGGTTGTAAGCCACTGACTTGCTGAAAAGCCGCCGGATGTATACAACTTGCAGTGCACTAACAAGAGATAGAAGAAGGTGCTCTCCTACAATGTAGAATATTACGCGCTTCCGTGTGCTCTCATTCGCTGCATCATACGTAAAAATAAGAAATTTGAGTGTCTTAAATATGAGACATGTTAAAAACCATGAGGTTAGATAGTATTGTCACAGGTTCACAGCTAGTTAGCTAAAGCAGCAATATCAGGCAACTGATAAATGAATGCTGTAATTGGAACCATCAATATCAAGATTGATGAAACGTATCAATGCATTTAACATAGCATGAAAAATGCTAAAACTGCTGGAAAATGGCCAAACTTTTCGCTAGAGGTTCCCTTGTTTGTGTGGACAATGTTACCTCAGGGAGAATTCTCCTGCAGATTATAAAATAGTGAACAGCTTTTGTATTGCATATAACAGAAGCAATGCATCTAAAACTTACAGTGTCCTCAATTGACACAGAAGTGTCAATTCGATGCTGATACTATATATAAATCAATATAACTGACATCAAGTCTCTTAAGACTAGCTTCGCAGCACTCCTTTACATATTCAAGGGTACCTTTTACACTATATGGCATCCCCATCAGACCTAATAATATCGGAACCCGTTTCGATACTATCCAAAGGATAGGCACCAAGTGCTCGTCCTGATTTGGGCAATCCAGATTTGGATCTGGATGATCTAGGTTTAATTTTTTTAAAACGGGTGATTTTGGAATAAAATAATCATTTTTTGGAAAACTGTTATTTAAAAGATTACCTTTATTTTAGATTCTGTACCCATTAAAATAATTTTTTTAAAAAAATTAAAAAATAAAAAAAATAAATCTGAACCGTCCAGATTTCCCTGCTCATCCCAAGGATGAGCAGGGAAACTGAATCCAATAATACCAAATTTAGTAGCCAATTGGACTCTTTCTCAAGGGAGTTCCTTCAAAGCTTGTTATATGATGAAAAATCATCGATAATAACATCAAATTGAGAGAAACTTGCATTGACTATAAATGAAATTATATTGAAAACTAGTTTTTTTATTTCCATGATGGCTATAAACAAGTTCATGGGGCAAAAGCACATGCCATTGCAGATTTTGGAATTATATTAAGCATTAAGATCTTCCTTTCTATGTTGTTCTTGTGGTCACAAGTGTTCCTAAGCTTTTCACAAGATTAAATATTTTCTTTGGACAATCATAAGGGCATATTTTCTCGTATCAACCACAGTGCATTTGATATTGAAAACATGTTAATAACCGTGATCTCGTTATCGTGACGATCTCCGTAATTATTTTGGTGATAGTAAGGGGGCTGGTTAATGAATTTACTTGACTAAAGTAAGAAAATCTCTAACAAAACTTAAGATCAGTCTACTATAAGTGTTATAGATTTAGGAGATGAGAGTCGAATTGCTGTTTTTAGGTTTAGATTTGTTTCTTCTGCATAAACCTCTTTTGAGCTGAGATTACTTGAGGGAAGATCATATTTTAGAATATTTGAATAAGATTGAATTCTCTGTAATTGATTGACATTGTCAGACTCTGATGACCTCAATGCTACTGAAACAGAACTATTTACTCTTATTATTAAACTGAAGCAAATACCAATAGATGTGCGAAGTGATAAACCAATTCGACCAAAACAACAACACAATTGGATCATTGTGGATTAAGATAAAAGAATGGGTTCTTACCTCTAAGCCTTCACTACCTAGTTTCACTCGTGGGACTTGCACTCGAGTCCCATCCATTTCCGGTGCTTCAGAACTCTGAAGAAGAAGAAGAAGCTCCAACGAGTCAGCGAAGCATTGAAAGGAAAAGGGCCATAGAAAGTGCTAAAAATTGAAACGCCGATGAGCTCTCATTTTCTTCCACCAACTTTCAAAAAGCATTTCGATTCAAGCACATCACCTAGACTGTCACAAAATAATTTGCATTTTTTTTGGTTATATATATATATATATATTTTAACGAGCGCAAGAGAATAATTTGATTCAAATTTTCAAACATGGGATTGCCCCATTGATGAAAAAATAATACAATCCTAAAGTAAATTGTATTCTTCAATCCAAATTTCGCTTTGACGACCAAGCGGAAAAAAAAAAAAAATCCAAATTTCGCTTTAAATAATTTAACTTCTAATAATTCTATAGATTATACGGTAGAAGTTACACCAACTTCCGTGGCACATGGATTCAATCATTCAACAATCAATAGCAATATAGAGTTGATCTAACGGTGTAAGACCTTATTAGATCTTTTAGGATCTCAAGTTTGAGTCACATAAGAGTCACTTATATTAGAAAAGGTAGTCACAAACCTGAACTGAAGCCAGATAACAATATTTACAAAAAAAAGATAATCGGGTGTCACTTTAAATAATTTATATTCTCATAATTCTATAGAACACCAGTGGCAAATTATTAACCTTAAAAAAAATATTTTGAAATATCTTAAACTTTTAAAAAAAAAAAATTTAAAGATCAATTTTTTTAAAAAAAAATATCCGATTTTTTCCTTTCCATTTTGTCATTATAATTGGAAGATCAGAAATAGGAGCCAAGGTCCTAAAATCCATGCGAGGATTTTAACTCATTTATTTAAGAATACAAATTATGGAAAATCTCGGTTAAGTTCTAAAATTTTATTTTATTTTTTATAAGTACAAATATCCTCCTTTTGGAGGCACGTTTGCAAAACACTTCTAAACACTAAATGTAGGTTCTAAAATTTTAATTTAATGATAGTTATAAAGATTTTACAATTGTAAATACAAAAATTTTAGTTGCATATTATGACACTTAATTATTATTAATTAATGATTTTTGAATAAATTTCTCAGTTAACTGTTTAAATTGACATTTTCAACTTAAATGTTCCCTTCAAAACGAGGGGAAATAGTTTACCCAAAAAGGGGGGAAGATCAAAATTTTTTTGCCAAAGAGCATTGCAATTTTATTTTACTATTATAATTTATATATTTTATTTTTTTCTTTATCATCCAAATAAATCCACAATACTTCTTGAAATAATATTATATTATCCAGTTCTAATTATAGGGTAAAGTTAACTAAATTCATGATTGTTAAGGAGTGATAGTAGTACACATTCACATGTCAATCCATATAATATAATTTACTGTTTTTTTCATTCATAAAATATATATTAAATAATAATATAATATATTATGGTAGTATATGCTAAAATTTCATCTATTAAATAACAATCGCAATTGCTTATCATATATATTTTCCTCGCGATTATAATGAACGGCTAGGATTGCATGTGAGAATGATAGGTCCGATTCACTCTCTCAAAACCACGTCGTTTCAATCAATGAATTGTTTGTGACCTTTAGATGAAACAAAACAGCTGTAATGTGGAGCATCATGAAGGGCAGCAGGAAGGCACGAACATCATGTACCGTTTCAAAAACCACTGGCCGCCACTGCCATCTCCTCCTCCGGCGACGGCGAGTATTTTGCAGCCAATGTGATGGACATTCCCACCAGACCAAACCACCCACTGTTCTTCTTCTTCTTCTTTTTCTGATGTAACGAGACAGAACCCAGGTTGTGTTTGACGGAGACGAAGGTGCCGATGAAGGAGTTCTTGCAGCCAAGTACAGCTCTGTACCGAGGAAGTCGTTCCAGCGCAACGACAGGGTTCGAAGCATTTCATCGGAGAAGTATTGTTAATGCCGAATGGAGAAGAATGGTACCATCAACGTCACATTGTTAATGGAAAGGATTGTTTCAATCACTTTGAAAAGCATTCGAATGAGGAAGGGGGCACACAGAAATAGAGATAAGGGACTATATATATATAATCTCAAGAACTGCGTTAAGGGAAAGCGATGATTCCATGTTCTTACCAACATATATGTAATGCTCTGTTTTGTTTGGAAGAAAACAAGCAAATGCAAGAAACAGCACACAAATACGAACAAATTTATAACCCAATGCCCGACATAAAGCGATGACTCTATGTTCTTAATAAAAATATTAATTCCTTCCCTTGCTTGTCGTCTGGAACCAACAAGAAATAAACAAAGCCCAAAACAGCACACAAAAGCGAAAGCATACACCCCATGCCTAGCATAAAGTAAAAAGAATCGAGATGAGAAAGGGCAATGAGGCGAAGAGAGATGACGGTGGCCGTGTCTTAGCGGCGGCTGGGTGGCGGAGGAGGAGGTGGGTGGAGGGAATGATAAGGGTATTCAAAGTGAAGAAACGTGGAAGACTAAGGGCAATTAAGGGAGGGAGCTAGTTACCTAGGGTTGCTTCCTTTGGCTAACGCCGTGACGGACTTAGAGCTTTAAGTGCCTGTTTGGTTCACGAAATTAGAGGTCATGTAATTGAGTATAATGTAATCTAATGGCATATAATGTAATGATGATTACATAATATTTTTGGTTCGCCATTAGGAAAAGATGATACATATACATAAAAGTGTTTAGTTGGATTATATTGAACATGAGAATATAGAATAATAATATACTAAGGGACAAAACTACCCTTATCTACACATATAACAATGTACACGCTGGGTTCATGATAATTTTTTGTCATTCTGTGTAGTGTGCGCATTAGGTTCATAATAATTTTTTATATTTAATGGTGGAAATATTATCGTTTCATGTTAATTTTTGATATTTAATGATGAGAATATTATTTAATGAGATATTTTAATATTTTTTTAACGACTGAATATAATTTTTAATGGGGGATTATTTCTTAAATTGCTATATTATTAATTAATTTTTTAATATTTAATGGTGGTAATTAAAATGATTTAATACTTAACAACATTTTTAGGTGGGTACTTTGGTCGGTTTAAAAAACTATAATGACAATATTGTCATTTTCACCTGATTATAAGATGTCTGCATCCTCATTCATCAATCCTAATAATGTAATCCTGATTACATTAAATGATGTAATCAGGATTATAAAATGTAATCATTTTTAAATTACATAAGCCCAACTAGACGCTGTAATCGTTCTATTTTATCATGATTATAAATAATCATCTCTCTTGGAATTGAACCAAACGGGCTATAAGTGATTTTTGTGTGTTGGTAATAATAATGCTTTAGAGTAAGCTAGGTTGGTTTTTATAGAAGACGAATTAGAGGGAGGGGTATGATCATAGCTCGTAATTATTCTAATTAATCACTCCTTAATTATGGCGCGGTCTTAAATCACACAACTGGGACCCAGTTGCCTGAGTGTTTGTCTCTCATGTGCCCCTTATTTAGATTAATTTTTAGAAAATAGCTTTTACAATTTACGAGATAAGCATGTGAGAGAAATTTTGTTTCACTTTATCGAAAAAGACTTTTAAAATCGTAGTTTGATTGTTTTCAAAACATGCACAAAGCTCAAATAGCACCACCCACCCTCTCTGTTTTTTTTTGGTTCAACAGGTACGTCTATAATATTGCAAATGCATGTCTAATACAATAAGGGAAAGCAATCCCACAAATAACAACAAATAATTAACATGGCAAACAACATAACAAAGTAGCAAAAAACCAGAAAAAAACCAAAAAAAAAAAAAAAAAGACCAGAGCCTGATCTGGTTCATGGAGAAGCAATAGTATCAAAATGACGATTTGCCTTTCGAGCATCCGAAGTCAGTAGAAAAGATAGAGAGTGATGAATGTGACACCCACCCCGAAGGGCACACTCCCTTAAAAGTATCAGTTGCAATAAGGTCAACTGCAAGATTTCCCCTGTGAGGAGTAAAAGTAAGAGAGAACTTGACTTGAGAAGCAAGAAGGTTGACAATGTCTTGAATGATACTTTGTCATTTTCAGTCATACAAATCTGGCTGTTGGCTTTCAACACATGTTTGGAGAAGTTGACTGTTCATCTCAAACAAAGCTTTGTCGTGACCCAAATCCACCGCTAACATTAATGCCCTTTTTAATGCTAAGGCCTCAGTCATGAACGCCGACAGGGATTTAATCTTTTTAGCAAAACCCCAAACGAAGTCTCCATACTTATTTCAGCAGATAATTCCAATAGATGTCGTGCCCATTGCTAATGAATAAGCTCCATCACAATTGATTTTGAGATTGAGAAGAGCAGTTTAGGTAATCATCCCCACAAGGCCTGTGAATGTGTGGGTGGGATAGGCTAGGAAAGAGGTGTCATGAAAAGATTAGCGAAAATCGTAGTATGATCCTAAGGCACAAAAAAAAAAGAGTAAAAAAGTCTCAATATATATGATTCATCATCTAAAACTCTCAAGAGACTTCGGTGATATAGATTTAAATTGTGAAATTACTTACTTGTCCCAATTGTCAATATGACATATATTACTTATCAATACTGTAAATTTGTCAACAGTAACACTATAACTTGTCAATGTAGCACACACACACCCGTCAACAATAACACTATGCCTTGTCAATGAAGGCAAACAAGTAATTTAACAATTTGAATTTAACTCACTGAGGCCTTTTGAGAGTTTGAATCATATATATTAGGACTTTTTTATATTTTTTCTGTTTCTTAGGACTATACTGCAATTTTCTCAAAAAGTTATATAGGAATAATGAAAGTACGTAAAGGGAATGATTGTTATAGAGACAAATATATAACCATTTCGGTTGGAATATTGATTTGGCTTCCTTTCTTTATGTTCCAGAAAGTACTGGTTTCGGTGGTCAACGGTTCCATTTGGACTCTACCATTGTCTATGTGAACACAAAGACCGCAGGGAACAGGTGTAGATATGGTAACAAATTATATACTTAAACCATGGTGAAACATTTTCACGCAACAAGCGTTTTCTCGTGAGATTGGTCACCCATATGGGGTTATTGTATTCTATTAACAAATGAATCTTTAATTTAGTTAAATTGTTAATCGAGAGGTCCCTATGATAACTCTCCATATTTTGTACATTTAAAGAATATTTTGAAGATAATTGGAGAGTTATCTATGCAATTTTAAAAGATTCAATGAGATTTTATTATGAAAAGATCAAATCAAAGTGGTGAATTATTTGTGGGATTTAGATTGTAAATATTTAGGATAAAAATAATTAATTTTAATAAGATAAAGTTTAAAAAAAAAATTTAGTTGTTTTATTTTATCTTATTTTATTTTATGTGTTCTCATTTTGGCTTTATTTAATAAGACCATCAAGAACATGTATATTTGGGCTTGGGCTTCTAATTCTAACTTAAGATATGAAGAAGAGGACCAATGTGGAGGTGGGCCAAGGAGTTATGGGCAGGAGACAATTGGATGCCTAAGGGAAAACCTAAGGAAAAAGAGAGGAGGAGGCAACGCACAGAAAAAGAAGGGGAGCTGAACTGAAAAGAGGAAGCTACGAGGAGGCAGCAGTCTGAAAAAAGAAAAGAAACAGCGCAGCCGTCTTCATCGCAAACCAGAGAAGAATCAGCGAAGAGCAACGGTGAGACACAGAACGGAAGCACAGCCGCACAGTGAGAATGAACGAAAAGGGAGAAGCAGAGCAGCAGCCGGAATGGTTGACAGCAAGCTTCATATATTGACTGGAGGTGAGCGAAAGAGCAGCGAGTTTCGGTGGGAAGCAACCATCATCGCCAAAGCTTAGAGTGTCGAAGGGAGCGTCGTGAATCAGAGCAAGAATGAGAGCAAGAGCAACAGGAACAGAGGAGCTAGAACGTTGAATCTTCAGCATCGGTGAACAGTGGCAGTGTTTCTCTGTTATTGCTCTATAATTTAATGGCTTTTGGACTGATTTGCTGCTGTGATGTATTTAATTAAAACCATGTGTGGCTAGTTGTTTTTGAACCTAGAGTAGTTATGAACTAATTTGAGGATTTGAGCATGTATGAACTAATTAATTGTGCTTAGTGTTAATTTTTGTTTACTTAATCTTGTATTAATTTATCTACTTTGTGCTTGATCACCACTAAGTATGAATTTGGGAAATTTAGATTATCCTTGGGAGAGGGATCTTAATTGGACCATAGGATTAAGTAATATGGGATTAGAATTTATTTTAATTTGCCAATAGGATAGGAATATACCTATTGGACCCATATAATCATATTAGAGTGAATTTGGACATTTATTGCCTCTTGAGTAAATTAGTTAGGAATAACAATTTTAACTTGAGAGAGGAGTATAAGTGATTGGAAGATACTTATATTCATTTAAACTCTAGATTAACAAATTAATATTAAGTGCTTTTAATTGGGTAAATACATGCTCTAAAACTTAAAGAAGGGATTAGCCACTCTAGGTTGTTTTTATCAATTGAAATATTTAAATCATTAGATTTATTTCTTTTTCATTTGTTTAAATTGTCTTTCAATCTCTTCCTTTGATTTGCTCAACTTAAATGAAAATGGGAATTTTAATGCCTAATTATCTATTACCTTGGATCTCTGTGGGATGACCTTGATTTGCTACTATACTATTCCAACGGCCCGTACACTTGCGGTGCTTATTTAAAATTTAGTAGCATCAAGTTTTTGGCGCCGTTGCCGGGGATTCAAGGCAATTGGTGATTAGAATTAAAATCCTGTAGTAGTTTTAGCTTGAGCAATTTTATTTTATTTTTGTTTATTCTTTGTGTTAGTGTGATACTCTTGAGATCTGCTTTGTCTTCCAGGTACTTTAGTATATGCCCCGCAGATCCAAAGCACCTAAGACACCACAGAAAACAAGGAGCGTCCAAGAACTTTTGGAAGCTACGCAACCTCATACTCAACCAAAGGAAGGTGTACACACTGAGACTATAGTAATGGCTGAGGATGAAAATGATCGCTTGGGTGTCAATGATTTCTTGGGAAGACAATCTCGTGGGTATCAATCAGGAATCCGAGTGCCTGAATTTCAAGCAAACAACTTTGAGATTAAGCAAACTATGCTGAAGATGCTTGAACTACATGGTCAGTATGCTGGAAATGATTTAAAAGATCCAAATCGGCACTTGATTCAATTTCTTGATGTTTGTGACTCATTCAAGCAAAATGGAGTTCCTAATGATGTGATTCGCCTTAGGCTTTTTCCTTACTCTTTACAAGGAAAAGTCAAAGAGTGGCTCAACAATTTAGAAGAGGGTAGTGTCACTTCTTGGGCTGAATTGGAGGAAAAGTTCAGATCAAGATTCTTTCCTCATAACAAGATGGTGGATGCTAGAGCTGCTCTAACTAATTTTTGCCAACAGTTTGGGGAACACTTATATGAAGCTTGGGAGAGGTTCAAGTTGCTGGTTAGGCAGAGTCCTGGCCATAATTTTGAGAAATGGGTCTTACTTCAAATCTTCAGTACCCGGTTAACTCCCGAATCTCGATCAGAATTGAATGCTGTGACTAATGGAGGAATTACAAAGCAACCGGTGAATTATGTTTGGGGATGCTTAGATGACTTATCAGCTGATTTTATTCAGAACAACAATGAGAGAAGATCTGTGAAATCCACTGAAAGAGTTAATGAGGACACTTCATCACAATTGGTGGGAATGTTAAATGCTCTTAACAAGAGGTTTGATAATCTTGAAGCTCAAGTACACCGATCCAATAGTAGACACATGGGAGTTAATGCTATTTATGCTCCTTGTGATTATTGTGGAGATGGACATGCTATTGGACAATGCCTTATAGCTCAACAGATAGAACCAGTCAATTATGCTGGAAACTATCATGGCAATAATCAGAGTAATCCATACTCCAATACCTACAATTCTGGGTGGCGTAAAAATCCTAATCTCTCTTGGAAACATGGTGCAACTCTTAATGAAGCATCTACTTCTAATAAAAAGCCAATGGCACCTCCTGGTTTTTATCACTTGGAAAAGGAAGTTAAGCCTATTCAAGAGCCCAAACCTGATCTTGAGGCAATGATATCTCAACTTGTTAGTTTTCAGCTAAAGAGTTCTCAAGATCAAGCTGCTGCTAATGCAACATTTACTTCATCCATCAAGAATCTTGAGGTTCAAGTGGGTCAACTTGCAACTAATGTGAATGCTTTACAACAAAGAGAGTTGCCAAGTAATACTGTGACTAATCCTCGTAGAGATGGAAAAGAGGAATGTAAAGCTCTCATATTAAGAAGTGGTAAAGAGTTACCTGAAATTTCTCATCAAGTGAAGAAACCTTCAGCTTCTAATGGTGAGGCAACTCTTGAATATGTTCTAGAGAATGATGATGAGCTTACTCAAAAGGCACACGAAAAGGTCAATGAAGCAAAAGTTGATAATGAGTCTAAGAAAAGTGAAGTGAAGAAGAAGGTTACTAATGAGAATCTTAAATGGGTGCCACCTTTGCCATTTCCTCAGAGATTCCAGAAGAAAGCTTTAGATGAGCAATACAAGAAGTTCTTGGGAATTTTCAAGCAACTCCACATCAATCTTCCTTTCCTTGAAGCTTTAGAGCAGATGCCTCAATATGTTAAATTTCTAAAGGAGATGTTGAGTAAGAAGAGGAGGTTTGGTGATTATGAAACAGTACCTCTCATTGAAGAATGTAGTGCTATTATTCTTAACAAGTTGCCACCTAAACAGAAGGATCCTGGTAGTTTTTCTATACCTTGCATAATCGGAGAGAAGTTTCAAGGTGGAGCATTATGTGATCTAGGCTCAAGTATCAACTTGATGCCACTATCTGTGTTTAGAAAATTGCAACTTGGTGAAGCTCATCCAACCTCTGTGACACTTCAGTTAGCTGATCGAAGTTTAGCTTATCCAAAGGGTATCATTGAAGATGTTTTAGTTAAAGTTGATAAGTTTATCTTCCCAGCTGATTTTATTGTATTAGATTGTGATGAAGATAGTACTCTACCACTCATTGTAGGAAGACCCTTCCTAGCTACAGCTCGAACTTTGATTGATGTTGAAAAAGGGGAGATCAAGTTAAGAGTGAATGATGAAGAGGTTATTTTTAACATGAACAAGGCATTGAAGTATCCTAGGGACACTACTGATTGCTTCAGGGTTGATATATTAGATGAGGTCATTCAAGATACTTTGGATTCCTATGCTATAAAAGAACCTTTAGAAGCTGTGTTACTTGGGCGTGATGATGAAGAAGAAAGGAATCTAGTTGAATGCAAAAGGTTACTGGAAGCTTCTTCTCCTTACAATCATAGATCAAGGCAGTTTGAGTTGTTGGAGATGGAATCAAAGCAAACTTCTTTAAAGCCTTCTATTGAACAAGCACCAATTTTGGAGCTTAAGCCCTTACCTTCACATCTTGAATATGCATACTTGGGTGAATCTGAGACACTTCCTATTATCATATCTTCTTCCTTATCTGAAGATCAAAGAAAAAGGTTGCTGAAAGTTCTTGGGGATCACAAAAGGGCTTTGGGTTGGACAATAGCCGACATCAAAGGTATAAGTCCTTCAATTGTAATGCATAAGATACTTTTGGAAGATGATCATAAGAAGTCTATTCAGAATCAGAGAAGATTGAATCCTATGATGAAGGAAGTAGTCAAGAAGGAGGTAATTAAGTGGTTAGATGCTGGAATTATTTATCCCATTTCAGATAGCTCATGGGTTAGTCCAGTACAATGTGTTCCTAAGAAAGGAGGAATGACTGTTATTGCTAATGAGCATAATGAGCTCATTCCCACTCGTACAGTTACTGGTTGGAGAGTGTGTATGGATTACAGGAAGTTGAATGAATCGACACGGAAGGATCATTTTCCACTCCCTTTCATTGACCAGATGTTAGACCGATTAGCTGGTAAAGAATTCTTTTGTTTCTTGGATGGGTATTCTGGTTACAATCAAATTGTTGTTGCTCCTGAAGACCAAGAAAAGACCACATTCACATGTCCTTATGGTACCTTTGCCTTCCGAAGAATGCCATTTGGTTTGTGTAATGCTCCGGCTACTTTCCAAAGATGTATGATGAGCATATTCTCTGATATGATAGAAGAGATAATGGAAGTATTCATGGATGACTTCTCAGTCTTCGGTGAATCATTTGAGGAGTGTTTGATACATCTAGATAAGGTGTTGAAGAGATGTGAGGAAACAAATCTAGTTCTTAATTGGGAAAAGTGTCATTTCATGGTGACTGAAGGGATAGTTCTTGGTCATAAGGTTTCAAAAAAGGGCTTAGAAGTTGATAGAGCAAAGACTTCTGTGATTGAGCAACTTCCCCCTCCTTCTAATGTCAAAGCTGTGAGAAGTTTCTTGGGACATGTTGGATTTTATCGCCAGTTCATTAAAGATTTTTCTAAGATTTCAAAGCCTCTTTCACAATTACTTGAGAAAGATACTCCTTTCCATTTCAATGAGGAGTGCATGAAAGCTTTTGAAGAATTAAAGATTCGGTTGATTTCAGCTCCTATTATTGTGGCGCCTGATTGGTCATTACCTTTTGAAGTAATGTGTGATGCAAGTGACTATGCTGTGGGAGCTGTGTTGGGGCAAAGGCCTGCCAAGATCTTCCATCCCATCTATTATGCAAGTAAGACACTAGTGGCAGCTCAAGTAAATTACTCAACTACTGAAAAAGAAATGCTTGCTATTGTGTTTGCTTTTGAAAAGTTTAGAGTCTACTTGATGGGTGCTAAGATCTTAGTCCACACTGATCATGCTGCTATCAAATATCTGTTAGGGAAGAAAGAGTCTAAACCTAGATTGATAAGATGGGTTTTGTTGTTACAGGAATTTGATGTGCATATAGTTGATAGGAAAGGAACTGAAAATCAAGTTGTTGATCATTTGTCTAGGATTATGAACTCTTCTGATTGTGTGAATGACTTGTTGGTTAATGAATATTTCCCTGATGAACAGTTGTTTGCTATTAGTAGTTATGAGTTGCCCTGGTATGCTGATATTGTGAATTATCTTGTGTGTGATGTGTTGCCTCCTGATTTGACTTTCTATCAAAGAAAGAAATTTTTGCATGATGTTGCTTACTATATATGGGAAGAACCATTTCTTTTTAAGAGATGTGCTGATTTGATCATTAGAAAGTGTGTGCCTGAGGTTGAACAATAGGAAATTTTGACTGATTGTCATGCATCTGCATATGGGGGACATTATGGGGGGCAAAGGACTGCATCTAAAGTGCTTGATTCTGGTTTTTATTGGCCTTCTTTGTTTAAAGATGCTCACTAGTTTGTTTCCAAGTGTGATAGATGTCAAAGAACAGGTAACATTTCCAAGAGACATGAGATGCCACAATCCGGGATCTTAGAGGTAGAGTTATTTGATGTTTGGGGGATGGATTTCATGGGTCCTTTCCCATCTTCAAGAGGAAACCAATATATTCTTGTTGCAGTGGAGTATGTGAGCAAATGGGTTGAAGCTGTTGCTTGCCAAGCAAATGATGCCAATACAGTGATCCGTTTCTTGAAGAAGTATATTTTCACTAGATTTGGTACTCCTAGAGCGATCATTACTGATGAAGGAACTCATTTCAACAACAAGAATTTCAAGGCTCTCTTGGCAAAGTATGGAGTGCACCATCGGATGTCACTTGCATATCATCCCCAAACTAATGGCTTATGTGAGTTGGCTAACAGGGAGATTGAGAGGATCCTTGAGAAGACTGTAGGTCCTACTAGAAAAGATTGGTTTGATAAGCTTGATGATGCTTTGTGGGCATACAGAACTGCTTTCCAAACTCCAATTGGCATGTCACCTTATCGGTTGGTTTTTGGGAAAGCGTGTCATTTGCCACTTGAGTTGGAGTATAAAGCATGGTGGGCAATCAAGAAGTTGAATATGGACCACAAAGAAGCTGGAGCTAAAAGGTTATTGCAACTGAATGAGTTGGAAGAATTAAGACTTCAAGCATATGAGAGTTCAAGATTATACAAAGAAAGGACAAAGAAATGGCATGACAAGCATATCTTGAAGCGCAGTTTTGAGCCCGGGCAATTGGTTCTTATCTTTAACTCAAAGCTCAAGTTGTTTCCTGGAAAGCTTAGATCTAGATGGTCTGGCCCTTTTAGAGTGGTTGCTGTGTCATCAAAGGGTGTAGTTGAAGTTAAAAATGAGAGTACAGGAAATTGCTTTAAAGTGAATGGGCAAAGACTGAAGCACTATTATGGTGGTGAGGTGGACCAGCAAGCAATGGTTCATCACTTGTCACAACCTCCTTGAGTTTCTGACATAGTCTGGCTGAGGACTATAAACCAAGCGCTTCTTGGGAGGCAACCCAAGGTTCAGTTTGATATTTTGTTTTGATTTTGTAGGATTTTGGTAGCCCCTGATGATGTATTCCACTTTGGTAGCCTCAAGGAAGGGCATTCAAGAGCACAAGACGAGGATTGAGAGGGGAGTTTCCTTCTACTTTTCCTTGCTTCGTTTAATTGATAGTTGATAGCATGTTCTGGACATGAGTGCTGCATATAGTCTATCTTTGCATGTGATTGATATTTGTTATTGACTATTGAGTTGAATGGTGCTCTATTGGTGGAAATTTAAAATTTTTGAAGCTTTTACCATCCCTGCACTTGGATATGGTTATGTCTTCATCTCTATTACTTAGGGGTACTTGTTCACATTGAGGACAATGTGACATTTAAGTGTGGGGGTGGAGGGTACCATTGATTTTGCATGACTTGTCCTCAATTTTGAAAAATTTCTTTGATTTTGCACATAAATAGAAAAATTTTGAACAAAAAAAAAATTTTATTTTTCATGGAAGATTGACTTTTATTGGTGAATATTGGTAAAGTTGGGTTGATTTGAATTTGAAAAGGATTGAGTTTATTTAGAATTCGGTTCTATTTTCTTGGAATGTTAGTAGATAGGCAAAGAATTTGGTTTGGATAATTGACTTTAGGATGTTAAATACCGGTGAGAAACTTGAGCCTAAATATTCATTTCTTTCACGAGGGAGTACACTTATTGTGATTTTATCTCTAGAACTTGTCTTGAATCTCCTTTGAAGCTTTAAATCCCTTTTGCATACACAAAGATGATTTAGGCATTCATTTCATAGCTAGTTTGGCCAAATGTCTATCCTTGTCATATAAAAATCCTTTGCTTTACCCCATTTGAGCCTTGCTTTGCTTTTAAAAGAAAATTGCATAGAGTAAATAGCCCTTTGTTTGAAAAATGCAATTTTTATATCTTTTCTTTCCCATTCATTTGCTACTTTAGTTAGTGCTAAGTAAAACAATTTTAGAAAAGAGTGAAGGGATTGGAAAGTCTATTATGTGAGTTGTGTGGATACTTGAAAAAAAAAATCAAATAGAAAGAAAAGAAAGATAGAAAGGTGTAAAAAAAAAATAGAGAGAAAAATGAAAAAAAAAGAGAAATATGAAAAAAAAACAAGAAAAAGAATAATAGAAAGAAAAAAAAATAGAAATGAAAAAAAAAGAGAGAGAAAAATTGTTGAGTTCAATTTAATAAATATTGTTATTAGTGCAAGTAAGTTTGTTTCCTTTAAGTTGATGCTCCTTCATTTTTTATGAATTTCATTAAGTTACTTGGCACTAATTAAAGTACTCCTCCATATCATTTGACTACTTTCATTTCATTATCCTACCCTATTCATTACAACCTTTAGAAAAGTCCTTTTGATTTGTGTGAGCAAGAGGATAATGTAGTAGAGATGGAGATGATAAACAAGCTTATGGTAGATGAGTTGCAATAAGTGGAAGAGAGTAAAACACAAGCCCTTTATATTGTCTTGAGGGAAGAGTGCAAACACTTCACTTGTGAGGGACATTCTATTGTCATTTATCCTTGCTAAATTACTTGCATTTCTACTTGAAAATTTGAATTAAATCTAATTTTATGATGTTTGCTTTGAAATTCTTGCTTCCATGATTGTCTTTGACTGTTTTGAACTTTTTGAAATCTTGAGGACAAGATTTGATGCAAGTGTGGGGGTGTGATAACTCTCCATATTTTGTACATTTAAAGAATATTTTGAAGATAATTGGAGAGTTATCTATTCAATTTTAAAAGATTCAATGAGATTTTATTATGAAAAGATCAAATCAAAGTGGTGAATTATTTGTGGGATTTAGATTGTAAATATTTAGGATAAAAATAATTAATTTTAATAAGATAAAGTTTTAAAAAAAAATTTAGTTGTTTTATTTTATCTTATTTTATTTTATGTGTTCTCATTTTGGCTTTATTTAATAAGACCATCAAGAACATGTATATTTGGGCTTGGGCTTCTAATTCTAACTTAAGATATGAAGAAGAGGACCAATGTGGAGGTGGGCCAAGGAGTTATGGGCAGGAGACAATTGGATGCCTAAGGGAAAACCTAAGGAAAAAGAGAGGAGGAGGCAACGCACAGAAAAAGAAGGGGAGCTGAACTGAAAAGAGGAAGCTACGAGGAGGCAGCAGTCTGAAAAAAGAAAAGAAACAGCGCAGCCGTCTTCATCGCAAACCAGAGAAGAATCAGCGAAGAGCAACGGTGAGACACAGAACGGAAGCACAGCCGCACAGTGAGAATGAACGAAAAGGGAGAAGCAGAGCAGCAGCCGGAATGGTTGACAGCAAGCTTCATATATTGACTGGAGGTGAGCGAAAGAGCAGCGAGTTTCGGTGGGAAGCAACCATCATCGCCAAAGCTTAGAGTGTCGAAGGGAGCGTCGTGAATCAGAGCAAGAATGAGAGCAAGAGCAACAGGAACAGAGGAGCTAGAACGTTGAATCTTCAGCATCGGTGAACAGTGGCAGTGTTTCTCTGTTATTGCTCTATAATTTAATGGCTTTTGGACTGATTTGCTGCTGTGATGTATTTAATTAAAACCATGTGTGGCTAGTTGTTTTTGAACCTAGAGTAGTTATGAACTAATTTGAGGATTTGAGCATGTATGAACTAATTAATTGTGCTTAGTGTTAATTTTTGTTTACTTAATCTTGTATTAATTTATCTACTTTGTGCTTGATCACCACTAAGTATGAATTTGGGAAATTTAGATTATCCTTGGGAGAGGGATCTTAATTGGACCATAGGATTAAGTAATATGGGATTAGAATTTATTTTAATTTGCCAATAGGATAGGAATATACCTATTGGACCCATATAATCATATTAGAGTGAATTTGGATATTTATTGCCTCTTGAGTAAATTAGTTAGGAATAACAATTTTAACTTGAGAGAGGAGTATAAGTGATTGGAAGATACTTATATTCATTTAAACTCTAGATTAACAAATTAATATTAAGTGCTTTTAATTGGGTAAATACATGCTCTAAAACTTAAAGAAGGGATTAGCCACTCTAGGTTGTTTTTATCAATTGAAATATTTAAATCATTAGATTTATTTCTTTTTCATTTGTTTAAATTGTCTTTCAATCTCTTCCTTTGATTTGCTCAACTTAAATGAAAATGGGAATTTTAATGCCTAATTATCTATTACCTTGGATCTCTGTGGGATGACCTTGATTTGCTACTATACTATTCCAACGGCCCGTACACTTGCGGTGCTTATTTAAAATTTAGTAGCATCACCCTATCAATAACTTCATTTAATATTTGTTTCTGTCTTCTTCTACCATTTTTCAGAAAACTCCACACTGTTTGATCTATCTTCTTTACCGGTGCATCCAATACCCTTAGGTTTTATACATGTCCGAACCACTTCAAATGATTTTCCACTATTTTCTGTTCAATAGATGTCATCATACCCCAACTTCAATCCTTTTCTTGTATGTGTTCGAATCTTTTATGCGCTTCATAAGTATACGGGTTGTGCCAAGTAATAAAGTTATAAATAGAGTATCGTCTTACGAGGAATCAATCAATTAACTAAACTCCTCCAGAAAAATTCAAATGCCCCTACTTAACCAAGCTTTTCATCTAATTTACTAAGGATCCTCGGATAAAAAAATATTTCATTTATTTTCTTTTATTTTTTTTCCATCTTAAGTTATTGTAGGTTCTCTTTTGATGCGACCCATCATATGGGTGATGCAACACTGGTTACTTAGTTACTCCAACAGATATCTCAAAAGGCTTTTAGCTCAACTCATAACCCTTTTTGACTTTACCGTTTGACGGTAGTGTCAACATTGGTGATGAAGTGCCCCTGATTACTAAGTCAGGTTTAGAGAAGCCATTGGAGTTGTATTTCTTATTCTCTATTTTCTTTTTCTTTTTTTCCTTTCTTTTATATATTTTTTTCACCTGAGTCATGTCACTAAACAAAATCTTACTTAGCTAGCAAAGGCCATAATCTAATTTCCTAAAGAAATTAGGTAGCAAAATATTCATAAACTAATAATTTATTGATCATATTACAAACTACTCCCTATCCTCATAGTCTATCTCAAGATTTATACCAAAATCAAGGCTTAGCGGCTTATTTGAAATATTCCTTTTTTAATGTTAAGTTTTTCAATAACATTCTCTAAGATGGGGAAGGTTCAAAGTTAAGGTCAATCCAAAGTAATGCAAAAATTTCAACTTTTACCAAGAAAAATTCTTTTCAATTGCGTAAGGACAAGCACAAAAAATAAAAAATCATATCCCTCCCCCACACTTAAATCAAATATTGTCCTCAATGTTGCAAAAATCAATAAAGAAAGAAAGGGACTAGTACTCCCCTGGTTTAGGTCTCTAATTCTGATATGGAGTTATTCCTCTAGTAACTTTAATGATGTTTCAAAATTTGAAGGAGGAAAGAGTGCACGAGTAGGAACTTGTGGCCACAAGAGGAGTGATAACCTTAAAACCTGAATAAAAATGAGAAAAAAAGGAAAAAATAATAATAAATGAAAATCAACTATTGGGTTGCCTCCCAATAAACGCTTGTTTTAATGTCTTCATCCTGACTATGTCAAAAGGTCATGGAGGTTGAAACAAGCAGTGCCAAAGTATCACAGGGAAGGATGTAGAGGTGTTCAAAACTTGCTCACTTTACCTATAAGCATTCTCCACAATATTTTTTTCAACAAAGATAATTGTTTTAGGGAGCTCTTTAGTGGCAAATGAATCCAATTTAGTAGGATTGAGGTCATCCATCGCAATAACCCTTACACATTGTTTAAAGTCATTTTGATACTCTATTGCTTTGTCCCTCTTAAACTTGACTTGCTCATTACCAAGTTGTAGAATTATCTCTCCTTGTTCGACATCCATCAATGCTCTTGTAGTAGCCAGGAATGGTCTTCCAACAATTAGTGAAATGTCTTGATCCTCTTCCATGTCAAGAACAATGAAGTCAACAGGGTATATAAAAGTGCCAACTTTCACCAACATATCATTAATGATACCATATGGATAAGAAAAACTTTGATCAGCTAGCTTGAGTGTAACATTTGTAGGGTTGGCCACCCTCAGCTGCAACTTCTTAAAAAGAGATAGAGGCATAAGATTCACAGTAGACTCCAAGTCACATAGTGCACGACCTTCAAATTTGTCACCAATCACGCAGGAATGGTGAAAGAACCATGATCTTTTCACTTTAGAGGAACATTTGGCTTAATGACACTAGTGATCTCCTTGGTTAGTTCTACCGTTGCAAACTCAATAAAATGCTTCTTACTTAACATCTCCTTTAGGTACTTAACACACTTAGGAATTTGCTCCAAAGCTTCTATCAAAGGGATGTTAATATGTAATTTCTTAAAGATATCCAAGAACTTCTTGTATTGCTCATCAAATGCCTTCTTTTGGAATCTTTGAGGAAATGGTAGAGGCGGTCCCCATTTAGAAGTCTCAGTAGTTGTTGCCTCTTTCTTTACCTCCTTCTTTTAGGACTCATTGTTCTCATCTAGTCCCTTAACCTTTTGTGTTGACTCCTCATCATTTTCTTCAAGAACATCGGGAGTTTCTTTGCTATTAAAGCTTGAAGGCTTCATTGTTGGCTATTGCACTTCAAGTAATTCTTTACCACTTTTAAGGGTAATGGCTTTACATTCCACTTTTTCATTTCTACGAGGATTAGACACAATATTACTTGATAATTCTATTTGTTGTTGTTAACTCATAGAAATCAAGAGTATTCTAGCACATTTTCTTTACTTTTCACTTATTTTTGGGTTCAAATTGTACATATAAAGAGATTATAGAAAAAAATGTGATAGGACATAAGCTAAATTAAAATTTTGTTGAATCATGAGTTATATGCACATAGTTTTGATTATTTGTGAAAGTTTAAAGAGCTCATGAATCCCTCCTTGTAGGTGGAGGATGAAAAGTTGTAAAAGCTTTCAAAGATCATGGGAAGAGGTGAAAGGAAGGGAAGAATGCAAGAGGGAGATGAAAAAGGACACTATAAAGGAGAAGCCTGCATTTGCTGTGGAAATGCTGTAGCCAAGCCATTGCAAAATTGCCTCATAAGATGACCTTTTCATCTACCATTTGGCCGTGAAATCCACTGTAACCAAGGTCATAGCGAAACGACCTGAAAAAGCACTGCTTCTATTTGTATGACTATTCATGCCATAGCGAACCCGTTGCGAACGCGTGAAACTGATACTGTGCGTTTTGAAAACTGAAGCTGAAAAACCAATATAAAGGTATAGGCTAGGTCGAAAATCAGGGGGGTTGGACTTCTTAAACATATTGGCTGCTAGGGTTTGGCATTTTGGAGAGCTTGAAGCTTGGGATTCAATTGAGAAAGGATTTGGAGCCTCAATTCTTGGGCTTTTTTGTTCTTCTCTCCTTTTCTCTATTTTGCTGATATGGATTGTGATTTTTTGCTGAGATTTTGGCATGTATAGACCATGAGTAGCTAGGACTATCAATTAGGATTATTTTTACCTATTGTATGGATTGAAACTACTATATTATCTTGCTTTTGTTGGTTAATGAGTATTATATGTTGATTTTTCTCTATGCTTAATGCTATCTTGTACTTGTTCACCACATGATTAGAGTAGTTCAATTTGAAGATGCTTGAGCGATCTATTTTAATTGTAAAACTTGAGAAAAATCATGTTAGACTTGAAATTTAATGATTAAATGGATGATTTGTTATTAGAATAGAGATATAGTTAACAACCTAACATAGTCTATTGAAGAATAATTCTGGGAAGATAGTTTTCATTAATTATAAACAAGAGATTGAATGTTTTTAATGAAGATTAAAAATCAATCTTGATGTAACCCTTTGCCTTGAAAACCATAATTATGATTCAAAAATGCGTAATTAGAATGGATTAGAGACCAATGGATAATCAAAATTCATTTCCAATCCCTCCCTTCCGGTAGGATTTTCACAAATTCTTTCAAAATATTTACCTTACCCTAGTCTCAAATTCAATATTCTGAATATAATTATCTGTGCAGTTAAATCACAATTATACATATCAGAGTGTACAATAAAAATCCCAACAACCCCTGGGTTTCATATATATATATATATATATACACTAAGGGTTCATACATTCCCATTTAGGGGATTACACAACAGTATCCAAAATAATATTTACATCCTAACAATATACAGTAATCCCAAATCAAAATCCGATAACCAACGACCCAAATTATATTCCTATGAGATCTTAGCCGCCCTTGGTCGTCTCCTTCCCTTTAGAGTCACTTGCTCTGTCTGAAGGTTAGTCAAAGGAAAGAATGAGATTCAAAAGAATCCTAGTAGTAATAGATCACTTATTCCACACATAATCACATAGCATGCAAGTAAATCATCAAACAGCACAGTAGCACAAAACACAGCATATCAGCTGTCACATATACATGTTGCCTTACTGGCATACACATAACACATAACCTCACTGGCTTTCACATATCCTCTCTGGCTTTCACATTGCTTCTCTGGCGTTCACATAGCCTCACTGGCTTGTAGCATTCACAATTATCACAAAACAATGATAACACATACATACAATGCGTTTACATGTAGTATAAGGGAAAGTGCCACTACCTTGTTCTTTCTGGAGGTGCTCGGGCACAAGTTGTTCGCATACAAGGCAACTATCGAACCCTATAAACAAAAATAAAGGATGATAGATTAATCTCCATTCCAAATTCCCACTTTTATAACACTTAAAGTTGGTTATCATTGCACTCTTTAGGTAGTTATTGGAAGCCTAGACACATGCTTAAAAGATTGGGAAGTACTAAGTTGGAAACCACTTTTCAAAATCATAAAGTGCTGGAAATAGGGGTTGGCTACAGCCAAAAATAGCACATAAGGTTTTTGGTTGCAGCCAAGATTTTCTGGCTGTGGCCAAAACCGACATAGAAAGTTTTACGCTGCAACCAATGAAACTTTGAAAAATCATAATTAATTCCAAAAAAATTGAAATAAGGTGATGCCAAAGCCTATTGAAAGATATTCAAGTCTTATTCACTAGAAAAATATGGATCAAGGTTGTCCATAAACACAAAAATACACAATTGCACAAAATCCAACTCTGCTCCAAAACAGATTCCAGTTTTAATCCCAAACTTTGGAAAATCATTATTCCGAGCACACAAAAAGAAATGACATGAATTATATGTCCATTTTGAAACTTGGCATGTGAAATCTAAGACTAGAAAGTTTTAGAATTTTTAGACATCATTTGCGTGCCTAGCACAGAGTTTCAAGGGATAGAATTTCAGTTTTGTACAATTGCTTTCAATGGTTCCCAATTCACAACAAATACCATTCCCACACAAATTTTCACAAGGAATCCATTGGAAACACCAAAATGACCAAATTCAACTCACATTGACATGTTCCACAAGTAACACAACATGTCACACAATATCACACACCAAAACTCACAATGCAATTCCTTTCCATTCAAGGTTCCAAACCAATTTTAATGGCACCAAAACACAATATGACCCCTATTCCAATACCAAATCACCATGCAATCCACAAGACCTTAAAAACACAAAAATTAGGGCTAAAAATCCAGAAATTCCAAGTTCAACCAATAACCAATAACCTCAATGAATATGTCAAAATGTAAATTCTTACCTCTTCCTCTTTTCAAGACTAGTTTTCTTGATTTCTCTTCTTTCAAATTTCTTCAAGTATTCAAACACTTTCTTTCAAAAATATAAAACCATCAAGATGAAGCTCTCATCGCTATGAACAAGATTATAGAAAATGAGTTGAGTTAAAGAGGACATTAAACCACCCAAAACCTCACCTTTTCTTTTCTCTTTCTTGCTTGGTTTGGACGACAATGGAAGATGAAGAGAGAGATGAGATGAAGTTTGAAGATCAGTTTTTGGGCATAGAAGGGGCCATTAGGCCAACTTTGAGAGGAGAAGGAGAGAGGAAAAGAGTGTTGAATTGTTGACTTGATCCTATGGCTCACCTTTTGACACTTGGCAAGATCTTGTTTTCTCTACCATGAACAAACATAAGCTCAAAAGCACATGATTGCACCCTCTTGATCTCTTGACAATTAATCTCAACAATTGATCTTTAAGTTACCAATGAGTCTCCTCTTCGGTAACTGACCAATTGGTCGGTAACCTTCCTTTTGACTCGTTTTGCCCCTGTTTATGGCAACTCTTACTGAAACACCACCAAACGCATGTTTATGGTTCATATTACTCAACCATGCACCCTCCCCATTATTTAACTCAATTTGATGTTAATCCACCATTGAACTTAAATATAGAGTTTAGGCACTGATCAAAAGCTCACTCAGATTGAAATTCACATCTTATTCTTCAAAAGTGTTTATTCAACAATAATTACATCCACTTTTAAAGTGATTAGCCCTTAATTCCATTTTTGGGTCATTACACTTGACTTGAGAGAGTTTGATTGATGATTTTAGGATCTTTGACTAGCATATAAACTCATCTAACTAGCATAAGTGATTTAATTGCATAGTTTCATGAAATACAATGGGGAATAAGTAATCCTAAGTTAATACCTCTTGAAGTTAGACCCAATTTCCCAATTTCCACTGTTTTACTTTGTTATTTTTATCAAAAGTATTTATAGAAATTGATCAAATTCAAATGATTCTATTCAACCTAATTAAGAACATGGTTAAATTAGTTAACTCACTTTTGTCATAGTCCTTGTGGATTGGCACTCGTTTCTCACTAATTTATTACTTGTGACTCGTACGCTTGCAGAAGCTAAATGGTGAATAGTTGTAATACATTCACAACAGTTGCAAGTTGTCCCATTTGTATCTCAAGATTCTTGATGGATTATTCTAATCTTGCATTAGTAGCAGCTTGATTCTGAGTACTCTTAAGTTGAAAACTCGTGAGCCGATATATCATTGTCTCTAGATCATTTTTGGGCTCTTGAGTAGGAATGGATTTCTTTTCCAATTGATAGAAGCCAGGAGGTGAAACTTGCCTTGTATTAGAAGTTGATGCTTCATTAAGAGTTGCACCATTTTTCCAAGAGAAGTTAGGATTTTTACGCCACCCAGAATTGTAGTTATTTGAGTATGGATCACCTTGGTTATTACTATGGTAATTTCCTGCATAGTTTACTGGCTCTATCTGTTGAGATATGAGGCATTGTCCATTAGCATGACTATCTCCACAATAATCACAAGGCACATAAATAGTGTTTACTCTCATGTGTCTATCATTGGATCGGTTTACTTGAGCTTCTAGGTGGTCAAACCTCTTGTTGATAGTATGTAACATTGCCATTAACTATGAAGAAGGGTCCTCAACAACTTTCTTCATTGATCTTCTTTCATTGTTGTTCTGGATAAGATCAGCTGATAAGTCATCTAAATATTTCCAGACATGATTTACTGCTTGTTTTGTAATTCCCCTATTAGTGACAGCGTTCAATTCATAATTAGATTCAGGAGTCAAACGAGTATAAAAGATTTGAAGCAATACCCATTTTTTAAGATTATGATTTGGACTCTGCCTGACAAACAACTTAAATCTCTCCCAAGCTTCATACAAATGTTCACCAGATTTTTGACTAAAGTTAGTAAGAACACCTCTTGCATCTACAATCTTGTTGTATGGAAAGAATATTGATCTGAACTTTGCTTCCAATGTCTCCCAAGAGGTTATGCTACCTTCTTCTAAACTATTGAGCCATTCTTTGGCTTTTCCTTGTAAAGAGTATGGAAAGAGCTGAAGACGGATCACATCACTAGGAACTCCATTTTGCTTGAAACAGTCACAAACATCAAGAAATTGTATGAGATGCTGATTTGGATCTTTTGTATTGTTTCCTGTATACTAACCCTATAGTTCAAGCATCTTAAGCATAGCTTGCTTGATTTCAAAATTGATGCCTTGAAACGCAGGTACTCTGATCCCGGGCTAATAAACTCGAGATTGTCTTCTTAGAAAATCATTGACACCTAAATGATCACTTTCATTCTCAGCCATTTCTTTGCTTATGGTTTTTTCTTCCTCGTGATCTAAATATTGCGGTGATGTTGTCTCTAAAATTCACTGACTTTCTTTGTCTTTTTAGATGTTTTCTTTGCTCCACCTAACATACACTGTGAAGCCCTCAAAGACAAAGAGACAAAGATTGAATATCAAACTAAAAAGAAGAAATAAAAAATGCTTAAGCTTAAAATACTGAAGGTCCTTTAATACTAAAAATTAATTGCCTTGATTTCCCAGCAACAGCACCAAAACCTTGATGCGTTCAGCAAGTATACGGGTCGTGCCAAGTAATAAAGTGATAAGTAGAGTATCGTCCCATAAGGAATCAATCAATTAATTTTTAGGCATTAAAATCTTAATTTCTTTTAAGTTAAATGAATCTAGTTATGAGTAAATTCAAAGGAAATTAATTAACGAAAACTATCAATATCAAATACAACCTAGAGTCATTAATCCTTCACTAGCTCTCCAAATCTTAAATTCATTTAATTAGTTAATCTCAAATGTTAATTTTGTTAATCTTGAGTATAAATAGTTATAAATGCCTGTTGGTCTACTCACAACCCTCTCTTAAGTATAACTGTTATGTCTAACCTAATTACTCAAGAGGTAAGATAACTCAAACACACTCTTCAACAATTATATGAGGCTATTAGATATATGTCTATCCTAATCGCAAATTAAATCATAATTTAATCCCATATTACTTAATCTCAGAACCTAATTAAAATTCCCTTTGTCAAGGTAAATCCTAATACTCAAATTCACATCTAATGGTGGCCAATCATGAAACAGACATAATAAAGTAAGATTAAGTAACGAAAATTAACATAAAGAATAACTAATAAATCTTGGAAATAAAATCTAGTTCACTAGTGAGTTCATAGTTTTTCTAGGTCTAAAAAGAAAATTAGCCCCTCATGACTAAAATAAAATCCATAATGAAACAAAGAAATTCATATTCAAAGAATAAAGAGGAAGAAGGGAAAAAAAATCAAATATGTTGAATTTCACTGCTGCCCCCTTTGCTTCTTCGACCTCCTTTCTCCGTTGTGATGTGTTCTTCATTTGCTACTCTCTCTCCCTTTTTATAGATTTTGGATGGGTTGCGTGGTGCCAAATCTTATCTCTTTTATTATCTATATATATATATATATATATATATATATATATATTGATTAATAGATATATACTATCCCTTTGCCACGTCCTGTGCGAATCTTTGGCAACAACTGCTTCTATCCTTTTCCCTCTTCACAACAATATTAGATCATGTTGCAACGTTGCTTCTCCTTCAATTGATGTGGGCCCCATGAATTGCTTATGCTTGGTGCTCTTTCATTGCAACCATTTTTTTTCTTTTAATTTGATTTTATCTTTTTCTTCATATAATATCTCCTGCATAATAAAATAGGATAAGAATAGATTTTGTATCAAAAAAATTTTTTATCTTGAACTTAATTAAAAGATAGAAAATATATAAAAGATAATTAAATATTATTAAATTTAATCAATTACGTCCTAATATCTATACCTATTTAATTATAAAATGTATATTTATCAAATTTTATTTTTTCTTATACAACCACACATTCATTTCAACATCTTCATTTCAGCCACTTTGCTCACTTTATGCTCATGTTATCCCTTTAAAGTCCAACATGTATTATCATATTGTATTGCTCGTCTTATAGCAGTACGATACAACTTCTCTTTTACCTTATTAGGTACCTTTCCATTACGAATAACTCTTGCAATACTATTTCTCTATTTAAACCATCCAGTCTAAATTCTACGATTAACATCTCCATCAATTTCACTATCTTTTTGTATATTCGTCGAGCCCACATATATCTGACCTTCATCACTTGTGGAATGATCTAATCTCCCATTTTATCCTTTGCGTGGTGATTTTTTTCTAGACATTTGAGTCGTTGTGATTTAATTAGAATGGAAGGAGACGGTGGTGTGAGATTCTGATTTAATTAGAATTGTTATTGGTGAGGCATTTTCCCTATATTATTGAAATATTTGAAAGTGTGGCGGTGCCTAACATGTGGAGCACCTTATAATATATGCTTCATTTCAAAGTTGCAAAATTATTGCTAGCCTCAATTGATAAATGTCAAGCTGTGAATTAAAATTACGTGGAGGCTTTATTTGCTGCTGAAAGCAAATTTTATGAATTATCAAATTTTCTGTGTGGCTTGAAATAAGCATTTTGACATGAGAATTTAATCATTTATCTAGTGTAGAGATAAATATATTTTAATTTTCATGATTTGTGCATATACATTTTTCTTGGTATTAGTATTAATGATTATTGTGAATATTGAGTTTTAATGGAGTGACATATTATAGTGTTATGTTGCTTCAAATTTTAAAATGGAAGAAAGAGTGAAGCAAATATAATTTTGAGTGTTGAAATCGTAAGGGAATAGTGATAATATATTATCTTGAGAAAATGTTCCAGTTTGGTATTGAGAACCATCATGTAAATATTCCTTATGATACTAACACGTTATTTGAAGTGATTTTGCAGATCAATATGGGTATGTGCAAATTATTGAGAATTTGCTACTCCTTTTGATCCTAAATATAAGATAAAGTTGACTTTTTTTGAAAGATTAAGAAAGCTAATTAAATTACTTTAGAGTATTTATATTTTTTATTTTTCTCTCCAAATTAATTAGTTTGATTAATAAACTGATATATAATCTAAGGATATACAACATATGATGTGATTGAGTAACTTATTTAGCTTCCTTAATCTCTCTAAAAAAAAAAAAAATCAGCTTTGTCTTATATTTAGGACCGGAGGGAATGCATTAATGGATATTAATCCATGAGATTTATGCTATACGGAGATTAAACATTTATAAATATGCAGTCCTACAAGGGACATCTCTTATCCTCGCTGCTTATTATTATTATTACCGAAATATATTACTTTCAAGTTTGATATCTCTCAAATGTATAGATTTTGCTGGAGGTAGTACTGACCAGACATTAGGTACATGAATTTAGCTGTAATCACAAATAAGGAAACAAACAAGGTGTGTTTGCTTTATCCCTCTTGGGTAATTTATTGGATATTTTGGGTTATGTTTTGATTGCCAATTTGTGCACAACCATAGGTTTTTGTACCAATAATATTTTTATCGAAATTTTTTTGGCTTCCACTGTAATGGCATGTTGGATAATAATTGGATTTTTTAAAATACCCTATTTGAAGGCTTGATTAATGTGTATCTTCACTACTGTTGATATTTTGTTTTGGTGGGAATACCTCCACTTTTCCCTTATTAAGGCATTATATTATAATTGCTGTTTAGAGATCAGAGATGTCTTTTTTGGTCCATAGCAAAAGTTTCATATCCATTCCATCATTATCATCATTTCTTTGTGATTCAATTTTGAAATTTGAGGTTTCTAAAACTCAGAGTTTTTCTGGAGTTACCTGATTCAATTTTATATTTTTAACTATTAATCCCTTAATTAATGAATTGCGTAAATGAAATTACTTGTTGCCAATTAGTCAAAGTATTTTTTGTGCATAAAGGAGTGGTGCTATATACTCACGTGTGCTGTTTGTTGACATCACCAGAGATCGGGAAGTGAGAATAGTGGGGAAATTTCTTCCTTGAAAACGAAATCAAAACCAGTATGTGTTTTTTCTTTTTGTAATATATTTTTTTAATTTTCCATCCGTAATGGTAAAATGAAACTACAACACTTATTGAAAAAAACAAACTACAATAATTCTTAGAGTCATTTATGCTGTTTAATATTAAAAAAAAAAAAAACTACAATAGTTCTTAGAGTCATTTATGCTGTTTAAGTCCCCTCTCTAGATTCCTCTTCTGATTCTTAGTGATCAGAAGTCTTAATTGAAGTCTAATTATTTAACTTTACAAAAAGTGGTCAAACAAGAACACCTTCATATTCTTACAATAACTAGCTCTTTACATTGTAGAACATTGGGTTTAAGAATAGTAACAATAGTTAATAGTTATATATAAAAAAGAAATAAATAAATTTTATCTATAGACCCGTATATCTTGCTCACAGTGTCTAATAGTTGGCACACAAATATATATATAAAAGAGGAATGTCTCCATTGATCTCTCTCATTTTCCTCTTCATCTAATGTCTCCACCATTAGATTAAAAGTGTAATAATCGGGACTTAAGTATTTATAAGAATATGATTATAACATCAAATATAATAAAAAATCTACCATGATAAATAGAATAAATTTCAACCATCAAAATTTGATCTAATAGTGAAGACATTAAAGGGAGATAGAAATCAATGGAGGCACCCCTTTCCCGACAATCTTAGCACTATTCCAACAATGATCGTAGCTGTGATAATGATCAAGATTATGGTTACACTGACCATTACCATTGCCACCTGCCACCATGTTTAAATTTATTCTTTGTTGATGTTTCTTAATTTAATTTGAATATTAATATATTAGTGAATTGTGCGAATTTGGATACCATCAACTTATTTAGTCTGGTTAGTTCATTTGTACAGGAATTAAATTGTTTTCCTAATATCAATAAGTTGTTAGTTGAAGTGATAAACAATCTCATCCATATATAGAGAAGAACACAAGTTCGAATTCTGAGAAGTGTTCTCCACGCGCATCGGACACGGGGAGTAAATGCTAGTTGTATTTAGAAGAAGATCAAAGCAAAATTTAGAGGCCTTAAATTAATATGTTGCGAGGGACTAACTCATTTGCTATAATATTTAATTCTGTTGACAGCCGAGTTCCAGTTATATTTCTTAGGCTTAGCTTCTGCCTTTATATGTAGCCAAAAAGAAAAAATTACTTTCGTTAAAAGCCAACCACACTTCAGCTAAAGTTTCACCTAAGTGCCCATTCACATGTCAAATCCATATAATGTAATTTATTGTTTGTTTTATTCAGAAAACACACACACACACACACACACACACACACACACACACACAATAACATAATCTAATATATTATCGTATTATATGCTAAGCTTTTATCTATTACAATATAATTATATTTTTGGTGGAATGGGAATTCTCAAGGGTGGATTGGATATTCCAACGTTTGACTAATGGACTCAAATGCTCCTGTGTATCCAGCTCTGTTGCTTAGCTTTTTGCCACGTGACCGCTGCTCCTCGCCGACAATCCACCTGCCGTCACAGCCACCTTCTTCTCCGGCAATCACCCAGCCTCCACTCTACTGTGGACCGTTTGAAGGAATTGTGATGCTGGAGATTCGGACCAAACCAAACCACCCTCTCTTCCTCTTCCTCTTCCGATGCATGTATCTCTGTGAATTTATCTATCTTTGATTCATGAGGCGACAGAAATTTCTGTAATGGAACGGGACGGGGACGGAGTCGATGAAGGAGTTTTAGTTCATGGCAACAACGACAGGGTTTGAAGCATTTCATCGGAGAAGGGTTATTTTTAATGTAAGGATTGTTAATCATTGCGAAATGCATTCGAATGAGGAGGGACACACGTACAGAGAGAGAGAGATAAGCTACTATATATATATGCACACACACACACACTCAAGAACTGAGTTGGTTATATATACAAGCTGCTACGAGAAGGGCAAAGCCATGATTCGATGTTCTTACTAATACATATTTCTCACTTTTTTTTTTTGGAACAAACCAGAAATAAACGAAGCCTGAAACAGCATACAAAACATATAATGACCCCAATGCCCAGCATAAAGTAGTAATATGCATAAAACAAATAAAACACTGTTCACAGGTAGGTAGGTGCAGCTTGATCCATTCTTGCAGACATCAAAAACATATGGTGATGTGGAATTAAGCACCGTCACGTCCACCAGAGCTCCGCCTGTGACCACGCCTTGGTGGCGGCGGCGGCGGCTGCTGCGTTAATGGTACTGAGGCTACCTGGACGTAGCCAGAGCCTGGACCAAGGTTATTGGCATAGTTCAGGGCGATGGCAGGTGTTGATGATGAAACGGGCGGTGGCGTTGGTGGCACTGGGGCCAGCAGGGCGTAACCGGAGGCTAGACCAAGGTTATTGGCATTGTAGGGTGGGGTAGCAGATGTTGATGAAGAAACATAAGGAGGCAGTGCGTAGTTAGAGCTTTGCCAGAGTTCATTGGACCTGTGGCTGTGGGTGGTTGAAGGCTTTGTTGATGAAGAAGCATATGGGGTCTGTGCGTAGCCGGAGCGGCTAAGCTCACTGGCCCTCCAGCCGATGATGCTGTCCGACCCGGCTGGAGCCGTTGACGGGCCAGAATATGTGGCATAGCCGCCATTGTTAGAGCCAGCCAATGAAGAAGAAGCCCTCCCTGAATGATTTCCACCACTAGAAACGCTATTCTCTGCTCTCTTGCTGCTGGTTGAACCCATATCTACCTGCAGCACAAATAAAAAAGAAAACTCTTAGTGAGACAATTCCCCCTACATAAATATATATGTATGTAGCAGAATAACAAGAATCAAAATGAGAAAGCGCAAGAGAGGCCTTGAGCCATGAGGGTGGTGTCGAAGCAAGTGAGACAGTCACAAGAGAGGCCGAGGGAGCCATGAGGGTGGTGTCTAAGAAAGTGGGGTGGTCGCAAGAGAGGGTGAGAGAGCCATGAGGGTGGAGTCGAAGCAAGTGAGGTAGTCGCAAGAGAGGTCGAGAGAGTGATGATGGTGGTGTCGGAGCAAGTGGGGAAGTCGCGAGAGAGGCCGAGAGCGATGAGGGTGCTGTCGAAGCAAGCGGAGTGGTCGCAACAGAGTGCCAGAACCACGAAGGTGTTGCAATCTTTGGCGAAACGAGAAAAGGCAAGAGAAGCGAAGGGAGATGAGGGTGGTGTCTTCGACGACAACAGCGGCGAAGGAGGTGGCGAAGGAGGCGGTGGCGGTTGATGTGGGTGGAGGAATGGTAAGGGTATTCAGAGTGAAGAAACGTGAAAGCCTGGATATACCTGGAAGGGAAAGGGCAAGGGAGGAATCTCGCTAGGGTTGCTTCCTTTAGCTCACACCACCACTGATTCAAAGCTTTACGTGAAAGTGTATGTTGTATCTGCGTGTTGGAAGGCAGGTTTATATAGAGGACGAAGTAGAGAGAGGGGGGGTATGACAATAGATCGTTATTACTTTAATATTTCAATTAATCAATCCTTAATTATCGCGCGGTCTTAATTATATATATATATATATATATAAAACTCTTTTTCCACAATACTTTTCCTTATTTTACAATCATTTCTACTTGTGGTATTCATTGCTTTATTCTAAATATATTGTTCTGTATATGTAGAAATATTTGTTTTTCTATTTACGAACACTCAGAAATTTATTTAAGGTGCACGTCAATTTGGGGTGATGATGAAAAAGGGTTTTGAGAAAGAGATAAATTTAGGGCAAATCTTTTAGACCGGTTACAATAAAAATAAGGTCTAAAAAGTTCATTTTTTAGACCGATTATTTGAAACATTATGTCTTAAAAGGAAAAAATATATTATTTTTTAACTCCGCATCTTTAAGATTGGTTATAATAAACAATCAGTCTTAAATGTTTTATCTTTTAGACCGGTCATTAGAGACAACCGGTCTAAAAAGTTTCAAAATTTTTTAATTTTTAATTATTTTTATCTTTTTAGACCGGTTGTTTGAAATATTGGTCTAAATAATATCTTTTAGACCGCATATTTTAAGAATCGGTCTCAAATGTTCTTTATAATTACAAAACTGCCACTGATTATAATTTTTAGACCTTATCCGCAATAACCAGTCTAAATGTTGCGGTCTAAAAGGGCTATTTTGTACTATTGAGTTATTATATTTTATTCGTTAATTATTGATTTGTTTATTCAATTTATTGAATATTAAATACATCATTATTATATAATTTATTCATTATTAATTAATCATATATATGTTGATTTGTTTTTTATTTTTATTCATTTCACTTTATTCCTGTAGAAATTTTTGAAAAAGGAAAAAAAAATTATAAGAAGGAGGCAGGAGACAGAATGATGTACATAACCAATGATCCAATGCCCTCTTCAAATCGTGACAACCCTAAAGGCAAAATAAATAAGAAGTAACTTTTCCTCTGTGGAGGCTGATGATGATTTTTTGGCCACAAGCACTGAAATTTAAAAGTCATTCCACAAACATGAGAACACCAAATCTAGCTTTATTTTTCTAAAACTAAAAGGCCACTTATATAAGCCAGTCCACTATCATTCCAAACATTTATGCTGCGACAAAGCCATTAAAAGTTGATTAAAATAAAGCCATAATATCTTTAATTACTTGAATGGTCAAATAGCAAACGATAAAATCCGTATCATTTGTTGAGATAATGCTATTATATTACACTGGGACCCAGATGATGATTGTTTCCCACTGGCGTGCCCCATGAAAACGGATTGGCCTTCCATTCTTAAATTCCGTTATATTATATTTGTTGTTGGCAAAAAGAAGTTATCTTATATTATAGTATTAACTACAAGAGGTAATATCATTTAATTGTCTTTAATACTCCCTGTACCATTTATAAGCAATTTTCTTTCTTATAGAGCTGGTTTCTTTTATAAGCAACTTTCACTTTTTGTCTGAAAATGTAATCTTCTTTTTCCTACTTTACGCTTATTAAATACTTATTCTTTCTCATATCTTATCCTCATTATCTCTCATACTTTTTATCTATTCTCTTTTCTATACTTTTGTCATAAATAGTGGCATACATGAAAAAAATATGGCATTTTTGATACACTTATTGTTTTTAACTACCAGTTGGTTTTACCCAATTAAGAGAAAGTTGCTTATAAATAGGATTGGAGGGAGTATTTATTTATGTATATTTATCAACAAAGCAACGTTCCACTTGTTTATTTTCTGGGCACTATTCCGACAATGATTGTAGCCATGACGACGATCAAGATTATGGTTACAATGACCATCATGACCGCCTCCGCCACCGCCACCGCCACCGCCACCGCCACCATCACCAATGGAAGTCCTCAACAAGGCAGCAGCCAGCGGCGTCCACCTCTGCCACTACCAGGGCCACCGCAACTACAGAGCGAAGGCTTAAGGCCGATGACTTCTGCGACAGGAGCGTCGCGCCCTTAGTGGGAAGTCTCTGGGAGAAAGCTCAAAACATCTTGTTTCACTGAACCACCTCGTAAATTGGCAACTTCGACAAAATTTACCATTGGAAAATCACTTGCTCAGCATCTAGGTGGAAGACAATTTTCCCAGGCTTGAACGAAAATAGGTTCGCATGCCAACCAAAGGAGTCACCATGACTAATTAAAGTTTTGTTGAAGTGAAGCACACTCTTAGCTAATATTAAATAATAACATAATATAATATGTTATAGTAGTATATGCTAAGCAAAGCCCAAAACAGTACACAAAAAGCGAAAACATACACATACACCCCATGCCTGGCTTAAAGTAATAATGCATAAGACAAAAACAGTGTTCTGGGGAACTTAGGTTCAACTTGCACACATCAAAAACATATATAGTAATGTGGAATTAAGAACTGTCACATACGCCAGATATCCAACGGCCGGTGACTATGTTTTGGTGGTGCCGCCGGGGTGTGCGTTGCCGGAGCTTCCTGCGAGTTCATTGGTTTTGCTCCGGTGAGTGGTTGGTGGTGGTGATGATGATGAATCATAAGGTGGCAGTGCATAGCCAGCGCTTAGCATGAGATCGTTGAAGCTGTTGTTGAGTGCAGCCGTACGCCTGCTTGATGAAGAAGCAGACGGTTCCTGTTCGTAGCTAGAACTTCTCCCAAGTTCATTGGCCCTGTTTCGGTTCGACCCAGCCGGGGTCGTTACCGGCGACGGGTCAGAATGAGTGGCACCGCCGCCATTGTCAGAGACAGGCAATGAAGAAGCAGAAGTCCTCCCTGGTTCATTGTTGCCACTACCAGAAAGGCTATCCTCTTCCCGCTGCTTGCAGCAGCTTGAACCCATATCCGCCCCTTCAACAGAAAATTCTATACAAGAGAAAGGTCACGTAAAAAATAGTTAATATTAATTAAAAGTAACAAATACATAAGAAATATGATTTTGGGAAAATATCATATAAAGCTATTTAAAATAGGACAATTCTAAATCAGGTTGTTAAATTTAACAGATTCCTAATTGAGTCATCAACCTAATTTAGAATTTCAAAATGTGAGTAAAATGACTTTAATGTCCTCTCCTCTCTCCTCTTTAAAAAGTTTCATTAGTTTGTAACTTATGTTTTTCTATCTATATATATATATATCAACATTTATATTTAATAAAATAAAATATAATTCCTCTATAGTTTAAATATATTAATTATCATTGTAAGAACAAAAGCTTGCAATATTTTTAAGCAAGGAGTTCATTTTATTAACACAAACAAATTTTTCAAAAAAAAAAAATATATGTCACAATAAAAAAATATTTTTTAAATAAATATATTAATTATAAATTTTACTATATTTATTTCATATATAAAGTTTTTCATGGAAAGTTCTATATTTCAATAAGTATTTTATGATATTTTAAATGCATTTAATATTTTTATCTAAAATATCTTTAGTAGAGTATTAAAGTTTCTCGCCTTTTCTAATAGAAATGAATAATTCATATTTAAAAAGTGAAATATGAACTAAATTATTTTTAAGAAATTCAGATTTATGCATTAGGGAAAATTATTTAGAGTTTTTTTAGCTTAATGTTGGTAAAATTTGTTTTTATTTCAATTTATTTTTGCAAACTAAAGTTGGCAAGTATTATCCTTTCTTTTTTATTTTGTCTCACTTGATAAAAATAACAACATTATTTTTTTAAGAAAACTCAATTTTTTTTTTATCTTTAATATCAATTGAATGATTTTTGGTTGAAAAAAATCAAATATTTTAATTGATTTTTAATATCAATTAAATGATTTTTAGTTGGTATGTATCAAAGCTCCTTCTTTTTTTTTTTTTTTACTTGAATTATTTTTTATGATGCTTTTAGAGCATAAAAAATTCCTTTGATTAAGAAAAGTTATGTTTTGTTTGATTATCTATTAATGTTGAAATATATAGAGCAATAAAGTCATATAACAATAAAACTCTTTTAAGAGGGGAGAGAAGAAAGGGGAGGGCATTAAAGTTATTTTACCCATATTTTAAAATCCTAAATTGGGTTAATAACTTAATTAAAGATTTGTTGATTTTACCAACCTAATTTAGAATTTTCCTATTTTAAGTAGCTTTAAATGGGATTTTCCCTATGATTTTTCCTCCAAAAACGCCCCCATTTATTATTGTGTAAAAATAAGAGTAATAATGAAAAAAGGATGAAAGAAAATATATGGTATGAGAGAGAATAATTAATGTAGTATGAGATTAATTGAGGATAAAAATGTATTTATTATTTAGACAAACTAAAAAAGGATCTTATATAAAGGAACAAATCCATTAAAAAAATAGATCATATATATGGTCAAAAAGGGAGTACATATATAGATGGGTATGTATATAATAACGTAACAAGAATCAAAATGACAAAGGTCGCAAGAGAGGCAAAGAGAGATGTGGGCTGCGTCATGACGACAGAGACGGAGGTAGCGGAGGAGGAGGAGGCAGCGGTGGTTGATGTGGGTGGAGGAATAATAAGGGTATACAAAGTGAAGAAAGGTGAAAGCCTGCAGGTACCTGAAGTTGAAGGGCGAGGGAGGAAGCTAGCTAGGGTTGCTTAGTTCCTTTGGCTTATACCTTAAGGTCAAGGTGGGTTTTACAGAGGACGAAGCTGACGGAGAGGGGCTATGATAATGGCTCGTAATTATTTTAATATTCAAACTAATCACTCCTTAATTACCGCCCGATCTTAATTATGTATGCATATATAGATCCTTTTTACCTGAGTTGTCTTTATTTTACAGTCATTTCTACTTCTAGTCATATTTACATTTTTCAACGCAAGTAGTACTTACTAATCATTACTTTATTCTAAATATGTAGTTATTTGTTTTTTTTATTTACTCGCAGAAATTTATTGAAGGTTCCACGTACCTCCATTCTCCACAGAGTGCAAGAAAAGAGAAGAAAACCACTTGCTAGACTAATCTCTAGTTTTCAGGGACATAATGATTTTCTTTAGTAAATCACAGTGGGGACCAAGGCACCCAGCTCAGGTGCCCCCTATCAGTTATGTAGGAGTATCTCTGTGTGACGTGCCCTTTTATAAACACTGTATGGTTTGGAGGACTATCAATCAGGATCCCATTTGAAAATATGACTAGATTCAAATCTCCGTTGAAATCGATTATGATGGATCTGTTAAAGATAAAAATTTCACCATGTTGCATAGGATTATTAAGGTCTTTTATGTAATATGGAGGAAGCTAGAGAAACCTCGTCATGCATTAAATGCATTGTTATTACATTGAAGTTAACTCTCCAAGTTTACCATTTTTCCGTTTCTAGTTTATAAAATCATGTTGAGTAACTGTCAAACTCGTACTAATTGTAAACTTAGTTAGACTTGCGAGTTTACCCACTGAATTTACTGTTTTTACTTTTTGAACTTACAAAATCGTATTAATTCATTATTAAACCTGTGTTAACTTTAATTTTTCGGTTTGATCATAATCAGTGGTTTTATATATGACTAGAGATTTCTTTGTTAAGTATGATAAATTATGAATATAGATGTATTTAATTTTAATTATTTGGATTTAAAATATTTAAATTAAATTATTATCATTTTTTATATTTTAATTATTTAATTATTATTATTATCTATTTAATAATAAAAAACTCTTACAAATTTACAATTTAGTATACGAGCTTACATGCTATCACGAGTTTATTCATTATGTATATTATAATGAACATTTGCGGTGTGCAAACAGTATCATAATGGATATAATTATTGCCGTTGTACTGGTTATTGTCTATTAATTATTAATTAGTAAGCATTTATCAGCATAACTATATATCATGTCATCTCGTTGATATATACTATGGTCTGATAATTTTTGTTTTGCCAGCTTATGGTCTGATAATTATGGGCATAATGATCACACCATGAACAATTGAAAATTATCAGAATTGTTTTAAGTGAGTGTTACTGTTACACGCAAGCATGGAACCTCTCCATTTATTTTCCTCTCCATTTCTTTCACTAATAAGTTAACACGGCATCGTTGGCTTCGAGAGAGGAAGCGGTGGTAGCGAGAATTGAGGGGATAGTATGGGATTCTAAGGTTTGTGGGAAGTGGATTTTTTATCACCTCAATTAATTCACAAGAAACAATAAATGACGGTTAAGTTATTTAATATGTCTTAAAATATAATTTTTTTTCTAATTTTACTCTTATTAAGAAATGTGTTTAAAAAATGGTAAAAAAAAAAATTCCAATTTATATTCTCTCACATCCATATGCTTTTTCAATCTTCAAGACAATCCATCAATGAAAGAACAAAAATTCTCTCTCTATTTTTGAGAAGGGGGTTTTGGATGAGAGAGAGAGAGAGAGAGAGAGAGAGAGTCACTTGTTTTTTATTAGATGTGAGAGAGAGAGAGAGTTAATCACAAAACCATTTTCATGGGAAATGATGATGGTTACGAGAAGAGAAGAGCCACCATTAATCAGGAAATATTATTTTAAAGAGAGAGGGTTATAATTAATGGGCAAAGTTAGAAAGTGAGTATTAAATTCAAGAGCAGAATAAGAAAAAGAGCATTAATTAACTGCAGATGACTTATATTTTAAGCTATGTCTTTCTTCTAAAGGTGCGTTATATTATGGACCAAAGGAAGTATTTTGTACTTAAATATAAGTCAATTGTATCTCATTTTTCCATACCAAAAAATGCATTAAATTGATAAAATTTTCTGCATTTGCCCTTATTAAATTTGTTGTCTCTCTCTACTTTACAAATGATCTTCACACTTCTCTCTCCTATTTCTCTCTTTCTAATAAAAATTAAATAGGGGTAAAATTGGCAAAATATTATTAATTACCGTATAAGTAACTTATATTATTAGCTAAAATTTTCTCTACAAATAACTTATATTTAAGGATAGGGAAGTATTTATTGAAGAGAATATTAATGCATTTTAAATTATAAACGCACTAGCGCTCCAAGTTTGGTCTGCAACCATTATAAACCTCAGATTCACATAGTGACACCTTCTGGTCCATAAGAGAGACACGTCCCTTGCTTTTGGCCAATTCATGTCACCATTTTCTGGTCCAAAAAATGGACTTCTAATTCATGTCGTCATTTTAGAGTGTATTTAGGCAATTTGTTCCTTCTAAATCTGTAAGATTTCTCTAATCGATATATGTTGAGTATAGCATAGGTTCCAATTACCTAACTAGCTGAGATAATATTCCTTCGTTTCTAAATATAGGTGCCAGATAAAGAGTTTCCTTTAGTCCCAAATATATATATATATATATATCCATCCACTTTATCTTTTAAATTTATAATACATTATAAACCCTCAGATTCACATAGTCACACCTTCTGGCCGGTCCGCTGTTTGCATCTAATCCGAGTGAGTGAGTGTGTTTTCCAACCTGATTTACCTTACCGGATTTACAAAAACTGTATCATAATTGACAAGATCATTACAGGCATATACGTCCTGAAATGCTCAATAGGCTGCAAATAGACAAGAGGATGAATTGATCAAAAAGAAATATACAGAAATAGGTGAAAATGTCTAGGAATGTCTAAAAGGGTGTTTGGTTTAGCTTAAAATAAGTCATTTTGCAGTTTACAAGACAACTTCTCTAATATATTTATTTCGTACAGCACAAAATTAAATAACTTATATAAGCTAATCCAAACACAAACTAAATCAAACACTCCCCCCCCCCAAAACCAAATAATACTTTTAAAAACCATCATTTCCAAATGTTTAAACTTTAAATTGAAGAGCATCATTGGTTCTACTAAATTGTTTGATATGCTCAACCAAGTGGATGACTTTTGAGATGGAAACATGGACATAACATAGGCTCACTATATCTTACATATAGAAACTGGAGGTCAAAAGGTTTAAATTGACCGCTTGATTGGAGACTCTGATATTGTATAAAATTCAAATACTTCTTTACTCTTGAGTGAAATTAAAGCTCAGGTAGACCACTTAATCATAGAAATTGAGATACAGAGTACTTCATGATTAAGTGAGGTTCATGATTTGTTTCGTTCATATTTCTTATTCTAACTAACAATAAGCGTCTTTTCTTTTATTGGAAACCGTGAATATTCTTTGGAAGACTCTTATATTATGATGTGCTAGCTGAAAATTCAATCATTTCATTTAGTATTAAAGTCAGCCCAACAGACAAATAAATGAGTGTTCATGAAAGAAATACTATACCCACCATGAGATAGCGTTCTTCCTTTTCATACAGCTCGCTCAGCCTTTATTGAATACTTCCTTGATAACAGAGTATCCAGCTTCATGTGAATTCCTGATAGCCCCCCACATCCAAAACCCAGTCTGGAGACCTGCATTTCATTATATGATACAAACAAGAAGCATTTAATTTCACATTAACTTTCCACAAGAGATCATGTAACAGAATACCAAGCCCCTTTTGGTTCCTATGTTTGAAAACCCGTTGGAAATTGGCTTATACAACTTTAGAGACAAAATTACTCACGTTACTTTGGTCAACCAAGACCAACATGTTTTCAAACACAAAGGAAGAGGATTCTCTTTCTATTTAGATAAAGCAATTTGATGATATTGCTTTTGAATTCTACCAGATAGTGGAGTTAATTGAGTAGTGAAATGTTTGTTGGTGACCAAAAAGGGGGGTTGGCTAATGAATTTATCTTGAACTATCATAGGTGTAATGATATAAGGTGTTCTCAGTGTTCTGAGAGGATTATATGACGAGAGAAACTTGACTAAAGTTAGAAAATCTGTCAGAACTCATGATCAGTCTACTAAAGTTAGAGTACAATTACCCTCCTTTGAGTGTTGAAAAACTCGAAATCATGAAGCTGATGCATCCTAGGAATACGGGGCTCTTTTGGCTTCGTAGGGCCACCTTGTCGCAGTGTTTGCTTAAAATATTCAGACTGAGTAGTTGCGCTTTCGCTCCCTTTTTGGTGCTAAAAGAGCTATAGAAAGTGCTAAAAATAGAGACGCCGAGCTCTCATTTTCTTATTTTGATTTTGATGCCTACAATTTTAAATAATGGTTTTAGTCTTATATCTTATAAGAACTTAATATTAATTTTACAATTGGTCTCTATACTTTTAATAAGTTTCAATTTTGATTCACATACTTAAATTCAAATCAAGTCCATATAAAACTATAAAAACCAAAGCCAACTATTTGTTTGAAATTAAAAATACTAAAACTAAAATTTGATCAAATTGTAAAAACAAATAATGATATTGACTCCAAAAACTTTTATCAGCTTATGACTTAGAAAGTGTCGTTAGTCGGAGCAACCTTCAATAACAACGCGCCAATTGAAACACTAGTATACCACAATAAATGCCACTGCACCACAATATTTAATTAATCCGTTGAAATCAAAATTTTTACTTTGTAATTTTAAAATGATAAATTGACAATTAGAATATTATTGTTATTTTACATTAAAAAACTATTAAAAACATAAAAGTAAAGGGGTCATTCCAATTTTAGTTCAGATAATTTGAACATTCTAGATTAATGCTCATCACCAAGGAATATAATCCCCATTCTACCTTTTCCATTCCCCCCCCCCTTTTTTTTTTTTGTAGAATATCTTATATCCAACACCATCAAAACAGATTTGAGCATTGTTATCTCTAAACGAAAATATACTTATCTCTAAACGAAGACCGCAGAATATTCACACAAATGTAAAAGAAACAGGGAGCCTAAGTACTTCATTTCCGGAGCTTTAAATATAAATTAGGTCGCAAATAGAAGGAAAGAAATTAATAAAATTCACCAACGGTCATATTGTTACAGAAAGAAGAAACGAGTGTAAGGCTGACGACGAGATTCAAACACGGTTGTAAGCCACTGACTTGCTGAAAAGCCGCCGGATGTATACAACTTGCAGTGCACTAACAAGAGATAGAAGAAGGTGCTCTCCTACAATGTAGAATATTACGCGCTTCCGTGTGCTCTCATTCGCTGCATCATACGTAAAAATAAGAAATTTGAGTGTCTTAAATATGAGACATGTTAAAAACCATGAGGTTAGATAGTATTGTCACAGGTTCACAGCTAGTTAGCTAAAGCAGCAATATCAGGCAACTGATAAATGAATGCTGTAATTGGAACCATCAATATCAAGATTGATGAAACGTATCAATGCATTTAACATAGCATGAAAAATGCTAAAACTGCTGGAAAATGGCCAAACTTTTCGCTAGAGGTTCCCTTGTTTGTGTGGACAATGTTACCTCAGGGAGAATTCACCTGCAGATTATAAAATGGTGAACAGGTTTTGTATTACATATAACAGTAGAAATGCATCTAAAACTTACAGTGTCCTCAATTGACACAGAAGTGTCAATTCGATGCTGATACTATATATAAATCAATATAACTGACATCAAGTCTCTTAAGACTAGCTTTACAGCATTTCCTTACATATTCAGGGGTACGTTTTTACACTGTATTGCATCCCCATCAGACCTAATAATACCGGAACCCATTTCGGCACCAAGCGCTTGTCCTGATCTGGGCCATCCAGATCTGGATATGGATGGTCTAGGTTTAATTTTTTTTAAACGGGTGATTTTGGAATAAAATAATCATTTTTTGGGAAACTGTTAGTTAAGAAATAATCTTTATTTTAGATTCTGTACCCATTAAAATAAGTTTTTTAAAAAAATTAAAAAACAAAAAAATAAATCTGGACCGTCCAGATTTCCCTGCTTATCTTAAGGATGAGTAGGGAAACTGAATCCAATAATACCAAATTTAGTAGCCAATTGGACTCTCTCTCAAGGGAGTTCCTTCAAAGCCTGTTATATGATGAAAAAACATCGATAAATAACATCAAATTTAGAGAAACTTGCATTGACTAGAAATGAAATTATATTGAAAACTAGTTTTTAATTTCCATGATGGCTATAAACAAGTTCATGGGGCAAAAGCACATGCCATTGCAGATTTTGGAATTATATTAAGCATTAAGATCTTCCTTTCTATGTTGTTCTTGTGGTCATAAGTGTTCCTAAGCTTTTCACAAAATTAAATATTTTCTTTGGACAATCATAAGGGCATATTTTCTCGTATCAACCACAGTGCATTTGATATTGAAAACATGTTAATAGTTAGGCAGAATGCGCAATACCTTGCCAGCCGTGATCTTGTTATCGTGACGATCTCCGTAATTATTTTGGTGATCAAGTAAGGGGGCTGGTTAATGAATTTACTTGACTAAAGTAAGAAAATCTTTGACAAAACTTAAGATCAGTCTACTATAAGTGTTATAGATTTAGGATATTCCAATGGTTGACTAATGGACTCAAATGCTCCTGTGTATCCAGCTCTGTTGCTTAGCTTTTTGCCACGTGACCACTGCTCCTTGCCTACAATCCACCGGCCGTCACAGCCACCTTCTTCTCCGGCAAGCACGCGGCCTCCACTCTACCGTGGACTGTTTGAAGGAATTGTGATGCTGGAGATTCAGACCAAACCAAACCACCCTCTCTTCCTTTTCCTCTTCCGATGCATGTATCTCTGTGAATTTATCTATCTTTGATTCATGAGGCAACAGAATGGTATAGAAACCAAACTCAAATGTGTTTATTCAAAACTCAGATGCATTACAATGAAACTTATGGTTCCTTATAGGTTCTATAACTAGAACTTGATTTTTTTGATTGTTGTAAGGAACTAGAAGCGATGTCCTCATACAACTGTGATATATCACAAAATCTCATTTTGCCAATTCCACCATTAGAGGCATTGTTAAGCATATTTGAAGTAGGAAAATCCAGTCTAGCCGTAAAGACTTCAAGAAAAACATAGGTCTTCTGTTTATGGTTAGGACGACCACGCCACAACTCCTTGAATCTCTCCCATACTTAATGAAAAATTTTGTCGGGCTGTTGTTGGAAACCCAAGAGTTCAGCTCTTTGAATTGCTCGTCTACCCCTCAGATTGAACCTTGCCTTAAAATTGGATGCCATTTCATCCCAAGTAGTGATTGAGTTAAGAGGTAAAGCGGTAAGCTAAGCTCTTGCCTTCTTGTCAAGTGATAGAGGGAAGAGTCGCAATTTGAGCGCATCTGAAGTTACTCCTTGAAACTTGAAGTTCTCACATACTTGTATAAAGCATGTCAAATGGTCAATAGGATCTTCATTCTGAGTTCCCAAAAATAAGCCAATCGTTTGGAGCATTTGAAGTATGATTGGCCTCAACTCAAAATTTTGAGCTTGAATAGTAGGAAATTGGATGCTAAATTGATAGGTGGAGCTTTCTTACTCCATGTACTCATCCAAGGGGTGCTCCAAATCATCATCATTAGGATTGGCCATATTATAATATGGATGAGGACGAGGTAGTAGTCTTAGTTGCTCTGGTACTGGTAAAGATGTAGGTCCTTGGATAGGTTGTACTTGAGGTGAAGTCTTCGGTTTAGTTTCAAAATCTTTGGAAAAATATTCTTGAACAACACTGTCAAGAACAACCTCCAAATCAGTTTGCATACGGAGCAAGAGTACCTACAATTCAAATAACCCACAACGAGTATCAAACTTATCAACTAATATAACTAAACTAAGAAAAACAAGAAAAAGAACTATAGCTATAACTATACTTAAAAACAAAGCAAATCAAGAAAGTGAAACAAGAAGAGAAAAAGGATTCAAGCGTAATCAAGCACACAATTATACTAATTAACTCAAGAAACTTTAGTCAATAGTCCTTGGCAACGGCGTAAAAAACTTGTTCTCTGTTTAGCTTCCGCAAGCGTACGGTTCACAAGTAATAATTTAGTGAGAAAAGGAGTATTGTTCAACAAGGACTATGACGAAAGCAAGCTAACTAATGTAACCATATGTTTAACTAGGTTGAATGAAATCATTTGAAATTAATCAAGTTAAACCAAAACATGTTATTGAGGTGAAAGAGAAATTTAAAACTATCTTTAGATTAAAAATTTATAAAAGCAAATGATTCTTTAAATTCAAGTATTAAATGAAAGTTATGATTGTTTATTCCCCTTGTATTTTAAAAGCACTCATGCAAAACCCCCCAATATGTACTACTTAATGAAAGATTATGCTAGCAAAGGATACTAAATTACCTATAAGTGCTCTCTCAAATCTCCAAATAGGTGTTTAATTCAATTAATTCATTAATCTCTTAATTAACTAATTAAACCCTGATTTTCATTGCAAATCATATTTGGCTATATGAGGTTAATGAGTGTATCTCTACCTCATTCACAAAACTATCCACTCAATTCACAAATTTCAAGTTCTCACACGATTAAACTCAATTTCTATACTCAATCTAGCCCTCTCAAGCATCAATTAAGTGAACCCAACAATCTCATTGGTGGCCAATCAATGAGAAGCATTAAGCAAAGAGTCAAATTAGCATAACCTCGTCATTAATTACAAATATAAAGGGGAAATGAATACTTAATCCATACAAGGGTTTAAAACAATCCTAAAATGGAAGAGTTTAGCTACTCATGATCAAACATAAAGAAATTCTACACAAAGCTATTGAATACATGAAGAAGCCAACTAAAAAAGAGGAGAAAAGAAGAAAAACCAAGGTAAAAATCCTAAAATCTCATTTGAGAAGAACACCCAAGCCTCCAAAATCCTCCAAATCTCCCTCAAGCTCTTCCTTTACGTGCCTCAGCTTCCCAGAGTGTAGAGTGCGTGTTTTCGGCACTCTTCCCTAGGTTAAGTAGTGTTTTTTTTGCTTTTGAAATCAAAACGTGTAGCTGTAGTTTTTCAGGACTTGCTACGGCATGTCTGTCAACTTGTTGTAGCTAGTTACACAAAGAGTCAATTTTCCTTTAGATTCTTGACTTGCCATGTCAAAGTTTTGAGCTTGCTGTAGCCAATTACACAGAGAGTAAACAAGGATGACTTGCTACGACAAGTTTATCAACTTACTGAGGCCAGTTACACAGAGAGTAAACATCTTGAGAATGTTTACTTGTCACGGCCAGTTGGTCAACTTACTGAGGCAAGTTGTAGAAGTTCCTTCTATTTTTGCAGTGCTTCACCTCCTTTGCTCTTTCCTTGTTTCTTAGTTCTTATAAGGCTTCAACACTTGTCTTCCTCCTCCTACAAAAGAGGGAGGATTTATAAATTCTCAATTGAATCACAAATATGACAAAGACTTTCTTTGATTTTTTCTTGATACTTTGATATGCACATTTTCTTCTATACACTTCTTTCAATGTACATTTTGAACCCAAAAGATAGGTAAAAAGAGAAAAAAATGTGTTGGAATGTTATGAATTTCTAAGAGTCAATAGTTATGAAAGCAGAATTTATACATTCCACTTCGTGGGGCTTTAAAATCACCTACAAATTATAAAATAGTGACCAGGTTATGTATTACATATAACAGAAGAAATGCATCTAAAACTTACAGTGTCCTCAATTGGCATAGAAGTGTCAATTCGATGCTAATAGTATAAATCAATATCCACCGATGGGCCGCAGGTGAAGGATTCACAAGTAGCCTTTTGGATTTCACATATAGCCTTACGGCTTTCACATAGTCTTATCCCTTGTATCTCCACTGCCCCGAAGGCACGTTCTTCCCATCGGAACCACTGATGCACCGCAGGTGAATGTCTCACAGACAATGATATATCAAACATACAATGTATCACATATAGTATAACAACGAGCGTCACTACCTTATTCTTTCCAAGCGTGCTCCGGCACAGATGGATCATGAGCAGGGAAAATATCAAAGCCTATAAACCAAAATCAAGGATGACGGATTAATTCTTATTCTAAATTCTTACTTTCATAACACTTAATGTTGGTTATCATTTGAACTCTTTAGGTGGCTACTAAAATCCTACACACATGCCTAAAGGGTTGGGAAAAACTTGACCAAAAACCCCTCCCGGAAGGGAAAACACTGATTTTAACTCATGCACTCAGTGATAGATGACACACTCGAGTGATGGGATAACTTGCACTTGAGTGAGGACGGCTCACTCGTGCAAGTGCTTGATCGAGAGCAATGACAGAGACAGAAAATGATCACTGCACTCAAGTTATGACCTCAATACTCGAGTGATGGCCTTATGCTCACTTGAGTCCTACAAAGTGAAACATATAGAAAGTGACTACCTGAGAGCAAAGAAACCCCTAAAGTGAGAAGTGCGCACGAGTACTGGCTCTGTCACTTGAGTGAGGGCGCAACACTTGTGGGTGCTAAAACACACTCTTAGGAAATTGGCTGCGAGTGTTAACCCGAGACGCGAGTCTATAGTGTATAATACTCTTGCACTCAAGTGAGACAAGGTTCACTCCAGTGATGACCTATATCACTCGCAAGTGAGACAATACACCTTTGCTTTCTGGCATGGGACTGTGACTGAAAAATGAAGGAGAAGGGAAAACATGCTGCACTCGAGTGAGACCCTAAAGGACTTGAGTAAGGCTTATCAGAAGCCAAAATGTAGCAGTTAACAAAATTTTTCAAATTTCCCACCAAAAGTGTCCAATGGTCACCAAAATTAGCACACAACCTATTCCCACACAAATTTTCACAAGGAATCCATTAGACACACAAAAACAACCAAAATTTCATCCTATTAACACATATTCAGTTTTTGACCCACATTGCACACTAATCCACTAAATGACCAACTTGGCTTCTAAGATTTCAAACCAATTCCATTATTCTAATGACACAATCTGACACTAAATCCAACACAATACACTAAGCAATTCATCCTTTTCAAAATTACACTAAAATCAGGGAAAAATTCACAAATCTTAAAACTTAACCAATGATCACAATGAATATGTCAAAATGCATCAAACACTCACCTCTTCCTCTTTCTAAGGTTAAATCCTTGATTCCTCAACTTTCCAATTTCTTCAAGTACTCAAATACTACCTTTCAAAAATCTAAAATCATAGCAATGAAGCTCTCATCACCATGAAGAAGATTGCACCATTCAAGGTCAAATGGAACACTCACCTTGAGCTTTCTTCTTTCTCTTTCCTCTTGAGCTTTGGACGAAAATGGAGGCAAGTTGGAGAAGATGAGATGATGATGATGAAACAAATTTTTGGCTCCCCAGAGTCCACTTAGCTGACCTAAAGGAGAGAGGAGAGAAGGAAAGAGTTTTGAATATTTGACCATCATCTGTGGCCCAAATAATGCCATGTTTCATGATCTTGTTCCTTCTTCCATGAGCACAATAACACATGATTCCACCCTCTTGAAAATAAGTCTCAACCATTGATCTTTAAATTACCAATAAGTTTTCTCTTTGGTAACTGACCAACTGGCAGTAACTTTCCGTTTTCCTATTTTGCCCCTGATTATGGCAATTCTACTTGAATCACAACTAAGCACATTCCATCATTCCATTTCACCTTACCATTACCCTCCCTCTTATTTAATTCAATTTAGATGTAATCCGCAATTGAACTTAAATACAAGGTTTAGGCACTAATCATAATATATTCAAATCAAATTTTACATCATATTCTCCAAAAGTGTTTATTCAACAATAATTACATTTACTTTTGTAATCATTAGCCCTTAATCCTAAATTGGGGCATTACATAGATCATAAGAACAAACGGTTTTTGAGCTAACCAAAAGGGGAAAAAAATTAGTTCAAGGCTAATTGCACCTTATAACACCAATTGGGAGGAGATAATGCTAATGCCAAGTGTCACCATAAGATACATTGTTGGAAATAAAGTGATTAAAGGAAATGGAGACATTTTATAAAACACTCTTCTTTCCCCTTTCCCTTGCATATTTCAGCCAAGAAGAGAGCAGAGAAGAGAAGAGAAGAGAGAGAGAGAGAGAGAGAGAGAGAAAGAGAGTTCAAGAGCTCTCAAGTTCTAGAGAGAAGGAAGAAGAGAAGGCTTAAGGTAAGTGTGATTTCTTAAGAGTTTCTTGTAATCTTGCTTGGAAATCTTCTCTAAACTCTTCTTCTCTATGGAATTAATGGTTAAGAAGACATATCTTGAGCTCAAGGTGAGGGAGAGGAGGACGCCTAGAGAGAGAGCACAAGAACTCAAGAGGTAACTTCACAAACATTAGATCTATACTAGTATGATATTGTTATTGAGGTTTGTGGTTAGATTTGGTGATTTTTAGTTAATTTTGTAAATTTGGAAAGTCCTAACCTTAAGGGGTTATGCTGCCAAAATTTTTTTAAATCATGGTTAGTATGTGTTTAAATGGCTTAATAATGCAGTAAAAGTGGAAAGGCATAAGCTTTAGAGGTTAAATCACAATGTTGCAATTTTCCCTTTTCTTGACCTATGTTTCAGCCAAGACTAGATCTAGGGAAAGGAGTTGGTTTTTCAATGATTTGATAGTTCTATTGGATTCAAGTGGTAAAAATAGGTGGGTTTACAGTTGGTCGCTTTTTCGGAAAACCCTAAAACGGGGCCATCAAGGGCAATTTTGTTATTTGACACTAAATTTGGTAATTTTGAACCCAAAAATGGATTTCTTGGGCGAAAATACATCAAGATAAACCTAGTCAAAATTTTGGAAAATCGTGCTATCAGGGCGGGTACGGCGAGGCTGGGCAGGGTCTCGGGGGCATTTTGATAAATTTTTACCATAGACTAATATAACCACAAGAAATACTATGAAAGTGTCTAAAATGATACTTAGATAGGTTATGACCTATTTTTTGTACATTTAATATTTTAGGACCGAGTTGGAAGCTAGAGCAATACATTTTATGAGGCATAAACAAAAGGGGTTGGAAAAACTTTGAGGTAGGAACATTATCCTTCATACATCATGCCATAGTTATATGATCGTGTAGATGCCATTATTTGTAAATGTTCTTTATTAATCAATATGGTTTGCCTAGAGAGGGGCAGTTAGTGCTAGAGGTGCACTTACACTTGGAGTTGGTGAGAATCCAACCGGTGTTAACTAGTGGGGTTGGGCCCTACTCATGTATATATGATGATGATGTATTTATATTATTCATTAATTGGTGCATACATGGCGCTTATCATATTTACTTTTTACATTTTATATGAACGATAGCATGTTTCTACTGGGATTCCTTGGAATCTCACCCCTTTTTTCTAAACAAACATCTCAACGGGTGCCAGTTGATAAAAAGGCTAAGTTGCAGATGCCGAGAAGTGATTGGCATGTGTCTCGAGGCAAGGTTAAAGTTTGTGGTTATAGTTATTTTATGCTTAAGATATTTTGGGAAATCCTGTAAATATTGCAATTTTTGTGCACTCAGTATTTTATCTACAAACGACTTTGGATTGTAAACGAATATTGTTATCAATATATATGTACTTTTCTGTATGCCCATGAAATCTAGTCTTTATTACTCCTCGAATATCAAAATGGAAATGGGTGTTGACATTTTTTGTATCAGACCTAATAAGTGGTTCTGGCATTATCAGAACGGTATACTGATATGGTTTTGTTTGCATGGCGATAGGACTACTCATGATAGTCCGAGTGAGCCTATGGTAGTGATCAGCAGTAGCAGTGAGTCATCTGGGAGCAAGACGACGGTGAGCTAGCATGTTCCTAACATACGGCCGATGATAGACTATTTTGGGCACGGTGGTATGCGCATGAGATACACAGCACAGAAGAGCGTACTGAGGCTGCCTGTGTAGGGTCTATAGCCGAGGCTAGCATCCCTAGGAGTGACAGAGGTTGGAGAGACTGAAGATGTGCCAGATGATTACTCGGAGTGGGATTCTGACTATGATCCGAAGGAGATGTCAGAGGACGAGCTGAGCGGTAGTGAGTCTTAGGCAGAGCCTGTACATGTGTCGTATGATTTACAGCCAGACATGGAGTTGTCATACCTTCTCAACGGTAAGTATTACAGGGCACTGTAGGAGCACGATACACCGAGAGGCTGGTATCTCACATTCCTTGACGGTGTAAAGACTATGTATCGACTGCAGATACAGTTGGGGGTTACGGTGACCGCAAGTGTTGGGTTTGTTCCATGATGTACTTCTTCTGGGACTCAGGATTCTGGAATCGACAGAAGAAACTCATTATTGTGAACGGCCCAAAGGAGAACTTCTGGGTTTTCGGAGGCATATCAGAGGGTTAGTGCAGGATTTTATTTATACCGAGCTGTGATGTGGAGCCTACATGAGCTATTTTGGTGACCGGAGCTAACCGGCACGTATTACAAGTTAAGGGTAGTCAGGTGGAACTGACAAACAGAGAAAAAGTTAGCTAGAGTCTGTAGTTTTGGAAGGGGTACAAAGAAGGTTAAGCATGCTCGACCCGAGGTAGTATAGGATGGGTGACCCCTGAGAAGTTGCATGAACTCAGTATTTTGGCTATGTAAAATACAATATGTCATATACAATAGTATGTAGGATATGTGATGTTTCTGTTTCTCTGTAACTACTATAAATAGTTGTTATGTGTTATATATATCCCCCTTCACGGTCAAGGCCGAGATTAGTTCGTAAAAACATAATTATGTGGAATTAGAGACCGTAAGATGATTTGGGACTTATTCAAAATTAAACTCCCCAAAATCAGGGTTTACAAAAACCTTTTTAAAACCTGTTAACAGCGGTCTCATAATCATATTTTAATACATAAATGGCCTTCACAAGTTGGTTTTATTCATATATATCAGAGTACAGCATAAATTCACAACACACTCGGATTCCATTGATTAATAAAGGGTCTACAAGGCATAATTACCCATAGAGTTTCCCATAACAAGGGTATTACATAAATACTATCCAATATGTACATGTAATTCCCAACAAAATCTATCCAAGTGATTTACAAAATGATAACCAATTTTCCAAATTAAAACTCCTAGCCAGGAGCTCTATCCACTCTTCGACACCCGCTTTCCCTTGGATCCTTCAGCCCTGTCTAAAATTTGTGTTTTTGGGAGAGTGAGATTCTAAAGAATCCTCGTAGTAACAAATCACTCATAGTATGCACAACAATAATGCATGAAAACAAATCATCACACACACATAGCAACTACAATGACAGTTACAACAGCAAGGGCATGTATGACTCATGTCACCCTTACGTTTGCTCACGCGGTATTGCACCACAATAGTCCTCAATATATATTTCACCATAGCAGGGATTCATATAAAGCATTTCATATGCAAGCCATATAGGCAAGATATAACACAGCCCATAGCTGGGTTCACAACACGTCGCCCCACAAGTCGGATTCACAAAGATCTATGTCGATTACAACGGCAGTTCAACGGCCGAGCTAGAGATAACCAGCGTCAATCCCTAAACTGTTCACGCTGAAGTGCTCACGCTGCAATGGACCATGACACATACAGTTCACAAAACTTAATGACAAGTCATTCATACCAAAACATCATACACAACATGAGAGAAGAGTCACTACCTTGATCCTTCTGTACATGTCCTGGCGCCGGTCTCTCCCGAGTAGGGAAAATGTCGTATCCTATGATTCACAATTAGGGACAAAGAGTCAATTCTCTATTCCAAATCTCAATGACTTCTTAACACTTAATTTGGGTATCATTAATGCTCTTTTAGTACCCAAAAATAACCTTAACAATAGCTCTAAAGGGTTGGAAGACTATCCCTAAAGATCCCTTTTTTTGAAAGCACAAAACTGATATTTTTGACTGAGACACTTGAGTGAAGATAACCTCACTCGAGTGATATTGTATGGATACTTAAGTGATGGTACGATCTTCACTCAGGTACTAGAAAGTGAACAACAGCAAGTGAATACCCGAGAGCACAAGAAACTTTTCAAAGACAAGAATATTCGAGCACAGAAAGCAACAATCGAGTGGTAGCCAAATGCTCACTCGAGCACTAGAAAGTGAAGCACAGAAAGTGAAGACCCAAGATCTCAAAAGTTCTCAAGGATCAGAAGCACTCGAGTAGAACACAAAGCACTCGAGTAACGGCTTAACACTCGTAAGTGTTAAGGTGCACTCTTGCCTTTAACCATGGAAGTGCAACATAAACTAGAAGCAAAAAGGAAAAACACACTAACGCACTTGAGTAAACTCACCTTCACTCGAGTGATTTTATTAGAAACCAGAAAATGCAACAAAACTGACCACATTTTCTAACACTTGCCTAAATGATCCAAATGGACCCAAAGCTTCTACCAAAGCTACTCCCACACCAAAACATCCAAAGAATTCAATGGAATCATCAGAATTATCCAAATCCTACTCCATTATCATGCTTTGGTTTTAGGCAACACAAATCACCGATTTTCCTAAATCACTAATTCAATCATTCAATTCCCAATCAATCCTATTTATCTATATACATTCCCAACATACCATTACTATGCCAAAAGCCCGGTGGTCATCATTTTCGGATTAAAGGCCAAAATTTCCAGAAATTTTAAACTAAACCATTTGGCATAAAACTTAGATAGATAGATTAGTTTCACTTACCTCTTTCACTTTGCCAAAGACACTTCTTGATTTTCCAACCTCCAAAATTTCATGTGGGCACAAATCAACATCTATAGGCACACTATAAGCATCAAAATGAAGCTCTTAACTCAAGGAGCAATATTAAAGAAAAGAATTTAGCAATGGAGGTCATTTGCTTACCCAAATCACAAGCTTTCTTCTTCCCTTTTCCCTCAACAATGGCGCAAGAGAGAGAAAGAAGAGAGAGATGAAGAGTGTTGGAGAGGATGAAGAAATGATGATAATTCTCCCTCCCCCATGCTACAGCCGAAAAAGAGGAGAGAAGGAGAGAGAAAACATTTAAAAATTCCATTGTTTGACTTTCTCACCCACTCTCCTATCATCTCATTTTGACACTTGTCCACTCCTCATTGGTCCTCTTAAAATAAGTAACTAATTAGTTACTCTAACCACTCCATTAGCCATTTAATTACACATCTCATTTCTTCTTAGTTAGTAACTAATTTCTCCATTAATTACTAACTCATGGCTAGTAATTTCATTCTTTCAATTTCCACCACATATGGAATATTAATTAAAATTGCCACAAAACACTTAATAATTCCAATTTAAATTCACAATTATCCATAATAATTGTCATTAGCCTTTAATCAAAATTTGGGGCATTACATTATGTATGACATATCTATGTACCCTGACTTTTATGAAATGACAAAAATGTCCTTGCTCTTATAAAAAATGTAATTCTTCTCTATTGTCATGTATTTTAAAACATAGATGGTTCAACCTGGTAGACCTCGTGCAAGCCACGTGCATGGCATAATCATGTCACGATTGAGCCACGACCTGATCCAGTATAGCAGCGAATACTGGATATGCTAGAACAACAGCAACAAACAATGAATGAAATAAGAGTTGAACTTCAAGGAGTACAGCAAAGGCGAGATCATCTAGAGAATCATCTGGATGAGTTTATGAGGGGCAATGACGAAGAAATATATAAGGAACCTCTACCAGAGGGTGATATACCTGAGCCTAAAGTAGATATTCAAATTTGGCTGAGCAGGTTCAGCAAATAATAGCCGCCTATGTTCAGGGGGAAGTTTGATCCTCCACTAGCGGAGGACTGGTTAGCTTGTTTGGACAAGATTTTTGATATGTTGTAATACCCAGACGAACTGAAATCCCAGTTAGCTATATACAAGCTGGAAGGTGATGTTGATCACTAGTGGAAGGGCATAGATCTTATCCTGAAGGGGAGGAATGTTTCTATCACATGGGAATTATTCCAGGAAAAGTTCAACGAGAAATATTTTCCCCTGATTGTCAGAAGAGAAAAGGAGAAAGAATTTCTCTGTATCAAACAGCAAGACTTGGAGAGCTTTGATGATTATTTGGCCAGGTATATTCAATTTTCGTGATACTCGTCATATCACAAGTTGAATGATAATGAAGAGTGGAATGCAGACATGATGATTGAAGGGTTGTAGCGCCCGAAATTTTGAAAACATGGAGCTGCCACCAAAATTTTAAAGATAGGATGATTTTGGAAACCTTTTTAAAAATGGAAACTGGTCTACAAAAACCATTTAGGGTTCGGGAGTCGATTGTGTGTGGGGAAGGTGTTAGGCACCCCACAACACCCATTCATAAGAATGGTTACCCTAAGTTAATTATTTAAAAATAAAAATGGCCTTTAACATTATTATAATTACCCAAATAAATAAAAAAAAGAATATTTACGAAACGAAATGAAATGAAAGAAATAGAAGAAGAAAAAAGAACACTTATTTACAATAAGGAAAAATATACTTATTTAAAAAAAGAATATTTATTTACAATAAGAAAATAAGAAAAAATATATTTATTTACAAAATTGGACTTGACCTAAGATGAAAGCCTATGGCCTACGTTCCCTTTAGAGGGATCAAATGCCACGTAGTTCGGGGGATAGAAAAGCGTGTCACTTGGTGGGTGTTTTTTTAGAAAAATGTTTATTTAATTTATTTGAGAAAAATATCTTTCTTTTTTTGTCGGGTTTGTGTTTTTTATTTTTTTTTTCAAAAAACGTTTTTTTTTATTTTCCTGTAAAAGAGAGTTTTTCCATTTTATTTTCATTTATCAAAATGTGTCAAAATATTTTTTTCTCTTTTTTTTTTAAAGAGGACCTAAGAAAGGGATTAAGAAAAAAAAAAGAAAAGTAGCACAAGTTAAACAAAAAAGAAGTCAAAAGTGAGGAGATTTATGCGTACCTTTTATTCTTTGAACCCGCTACAATAAGAGATAGGGTGATAGAACCACATAATAAACAAGAGACAAGTACAATCATATTATCTATATTTATTAAGCATAACACCTAGTATCATAAGAAAATAAGACAGCACATACCTCTTGCCTATGTATGAGATAATTCAGTTGGACAATAAAATGCAAATCCACAAGACCACGATGAGCTAAAACACATCCAGCAACATCATAGTATAAAGTAAAGCAATGTAATGCATATTGGATAAAGTCATAGTGCATGAATGATGAGGTAAGCATGAGGCATGATGAGGTAAGCATGAACCAAGGGATATTAGATGAGAGAAAAAAACGAGATGTCAAAGTGAAATGAAAACTCAGCCATCGACCTTATCTCCTTGCTCTCCTAAAATTCTTGTCTCATTTGCTTCAACCCTTACACTCCTATTTATAGTCTTAAGGTAGGGTTTTCTTCATAAATGCTCCCTTTTTCTTTTCTTTTTTTAATTTTCGTTTTTTTTGATTTTTTTTTGTATTTTATGTTAAGAACTACCTAACTTGACCCAATCACCATCAATGGAGATTTTGTTTTTTATTTTAAATTTTCGTTTTTTTTATTTTTTTGTATTTTCTATTGATAAAACTTCCTAACTTGACCTAATTACCATTAGTGGAGATTTTTTCATTTTTTAATTTTTTTTTTCTTTTTTCTCCCCACAAGTAACTTCCTAATTTAAACCTATCAACATAAATGAGATTTTTTATTTTTTTATTTTTCATTTTTTTATTTATTATTTTCCCTTAATGAATGACAATGCCAATCATATCAATGAGGGGATTTATTTTAATTTTCGTTTTTATTTTTTTATTTTTTCCCTTTCAATGATGATTGCCTATTTAGACACCGATCATCATCAATAAGAGGATTTCCTTATTTTTCTTATTTTTTATTTTTTCTTTCAATGATGATTGCCAATTTGGACACCAATCATTATCAATTTTTTTTCTATTTTTTAGTGGGGCCCGGACAAAAAAGGGTGTTCACAGTTGCCCCTCTTTACGTGTTTCGTAGCTGAGAAAAGTGAGATTCTCGTCTATGAAGCAAGTAAAGATAAGAACACGTATTTAGTCCAGCTAGAGAACAAGGTGCCCCCTTGGAACTAAAGAGGGTTTGGACAAAATACAGTGCCCATGCCCCTCTTTACTTGGTTCATAGGGGAGCAGCACGTAAGTGGAGATAAATGATTACCTGGAGTGGAAGTGAAGCGCCTAGTTTCATAGGACTTTGGCGGGGCGTAAAAGAATTATGCCAGCTGGACCTGGGCTTTGAGAGTGCCTGCTGATATAGGGCTTTGAAAGAATATTGCCTGTCGTTACAGGGCTTTAAAAGAATTGTGCCAGCCGCTACTGGGCTTTACGGGTGTCAGTTGGTAAAGAGCTTTGAAAGAATAGTGCCTGCCGGTATAGGGCTTTGAAAGGGTGCCAGCAGTTACTGGGCTTTGAGGTTGCCTGCCGGTACAGGGCTTCGAAAGGGTGCCAGCCGTTACTGGGCTTTAAGGGTGCCTCCCGGTACAGGGCTTTGAAAGGGTGCTAGCCGTTACTGGGCTTTGAGGGTGCCTCTCGGTAAAGGGCTTTGAGGGTGCCTGCCGGTAAAGGGCTTTGAAGGTGCCTGCGTGTACAGGGCTTTGAAAGGGTGACAGCCGTTATTGGGCTTTGTGGGTGCCTCCCGGTAAGGGCTTTAAAAGGGTGCCAGCCGTTACTGGGCTTTGAGGGTGCCTGCCGGTACAGGGCTTTGAAACGGTGCCAGCCGTTACTGGACTTTGAGGGTGCCTGCCGATACAGGGAGTCGAAAGGGTGCCAGCCGTTACTGGGCTTTGAGGGTGCCTGCCGATACAGGGCTTTGAAAAGGTACCAGCCGTTACTGGGCTTTGAAGGTGCCTGCTGGTACAGGGCTTTGAAAGGGCGCCAGCCGTTACTAGGCTTTGAGGGTGCCTGCCGGTACAGGGCTTTGAAAAAGGTGCCATCCGTTACTGGGCTATGACGGTGCCTGCCGGTACAGGGCTTGGAAAGGGTGCCAGCCGTTACTGGGCTTTGAGGGTGCCTGCCGGTACAGGGCTTCCAAAGGGTGCCAGCCGTTACTGGGCTTTGAGGGTGTCTGCCGGTACAGGGCTTTGAAAAAGATGCCAGCCGTTACTGGGCTTTGAAGGTGCCTGCCGGTACAGGGCTTTGAAAGGGTGCCAGCCTTACTGTGCTTTGAGGGTGCCTGCCGGTACAGGGCTTTGAAAGGGTGCCAGCCATTACTGGGCTTTGAGGGTGCCTGCCGCTACAGGGCTTTGAAAGGGTGCCAGCCGTTACTGGGCTTTACCAGCCGTTACTGGGCTTTGAAGGTGCCTGCCGGTACAGGGCTTGGAAAGGGCGCCAGTTGTAACTGGGCTTTGAGGGTGCCTGCCTGTACAGGGCTTCGAAAGGCCGCCAGCCGTTACTGGGCTTTGAGGGTGCCTGCCGTTACAGGGCTTTGAAAAGGGTGCTATGAACATGTGATGCCCCTTAAAGTAGTGCTTATGAAGATGATAACATTGATAATATTGATGACAGTGATGATGACAATGATGATGATAAAGAGGATGATAATGGCCATGATAATGAAGGGAATATCATAATAGTGATGTCATGATGGAGGTGATGACACTAATAATGATGGTGACAGTGATGATGGAATCCTAATGAGGATGATGAATACAATGATAATGATGATGATAGTAGTGATGATGATGATGTTAATGGTGATGTTGATAATGGAGGTGATGACATGCTAATGAGAATTGTGGTGTTAAAGAATAGTCTGGCAGGTGATATAGCTCCTTCTTCATCCAGGTGCCTAACCAGTACCCCGTTACTTGCACAGTCTTGTCAGAGGTATGAAGATGTGTAGAATGAGATTCACATAGATGCCACAGCCTAGAACCCTCAGTTTAGATTGTGTCACTTTGTCAACTGTTTAACCCCACATCAAAAATTCCAGTTAGGACCTTCGCTAATCATCCTAAAATTACACAAGTTAAATGGGAGTAGAGGACATCATGTATATCAACGTGAGTGTTTATCTAGAAAAAAGTTGTGCTTTCATTAAAAAGAGTTACCCTTATACAAATCATGGCACAAAGTTTGACATGCGATTTAATGGAAGGGAAAGATATACTAAGGATGAAGATTCATTTAAAGGAAATGATCTTCCAATATTCAAGCGGATGCATAATGATGAGCACATATTGGTGTAGGTGTGATGCTATTAGGAGGTCCTTCGCTTTCAATTCCATGTAGTCCCCCTGATGGTGCCTTGCTTAATTGCCTGAGATATGCACTTTTTGATGAATGATTATGGAGTCTTCCAAATAGACAAAGTAAAGAGAGTCATGGGGCTAGGACTAATAACTTTCTTTGATATTTGTTTAACCTGCCCTTTCAGGTTTTTGACTTAACAACTCCCAATATTTTGCTCTAAATTTTGCCTAAGCCGCCTTTTCGGGTTTTACTTAGCGAGTTTTTTTTGCTCTAACTTTTGCCTAATCCGCCCTTTCGGGTTTTCAACTTAGCAAGCTCTTTTTTTTTCTTTTCTTGCTCTAACTTTTGCCTAAGCCGCCCTTTCGAGTTTTACTTAGCGAGTTTTTTTTGCTCTAACTTTTGCCTAATCCGCCCTTTCGGGTTTTCAACTTAGCGAGCTCTTTTTTTTTCTTTTCTTGCTTTAAATTTTGCCTAAGCCGCCCTTTCGGGTTTTCAACTAAGCGAGCTTCTTTTTTTTTTTTGCTCTAACTTTTGCCTAAGCCGCCCTTTTGGGTTTTCAACTTAGCGAGCTTTTTTTTACTTGCTCTAACTTTTGCCTAAGCCGCCCTTTCGGGTTTTCAACTTAGCGAGCTTTTTTTTTCTTGCTCTAACTTTTGCCTAAGCCGCCCTTTCGGGTTTTCAACTTAGCGAGATTCTTTTTTTTTTTGCTCTAATTTCTGCCTAAGCCGCCCTTTCGGGTTTTCAACTTAGCGAGCCCTTTTTTTTGTTTTGCTTAAACTTTTGCCTAAGCTGCCCTTTCGGGTTTTCAACTTAGCGAGCTTTTTTTTTCTTACGCATAGTATTTCTTTACAGCATCTAAATTGATTGGCCTTAGTAGATCTTGGCCATTCATGTTTGTCAATATCAATGCCCCACCAGAGAAAGCTTGCTTAACAACATATGGCCCTTTGTAATTTGGAGCCCATTTACCTCTATCATCTTCTTGATTTGGCACGATCTTCTTGAGGACTAAGTCTCCTACTTTAAACCCCCTGGGTTGTAGTTTCTTATTAAAGGCCCTTGCCATTCGTGACTGATATAACTACCTATGACATATTGCCGTGAGCCTCTTTTCTTTAATCATATTTAGTTGTTCAAATCGAGAGCGTATCCATTCACTTTCATCTATGTCTAATTCAGTCAAGATTTTCAAGGATGGTATTTCTACTTCGATTGGAGTGACAGCCTCTATGCCATAAACTAAAGAGTAAGGGGTTGCCCCAGTTGAAGTACGCATTATGGTACGGTATCTGTGTAATGCATATGGAAACATTTCATGCCAATCCTTATAGGTCACTGTCATTTTGCTGATGATCTTCTTAATGTTTTTATTGGCTGTCTCAACTGCACCATTCATCTGTGGCCTGTACGGTGCAGAATTATGATGTTTGATTTTGAACTGATCACATAATTCTTTAATTGCTGCCCCATTGAGGTTTAGTTCATTGTCAGTTATAATCCTCTCTGGTAACCCATATCTACAGATGATATTGGCCTTTAAGAACTTGATGAAGGCCTTCTGAGTAATACTAGCAAAGGAATTGGCTTCTACCCACTTAGTGAAATAGTCAATAGCAACGAGGATGAAATGATGACCATTCGAAGCTTTTGGGTTAATCGGCCCAATGACATCTATTCCCCATATGGAGAATGGCCATAGAGATAAGAGACTATGCATTATAGTTGGAGGGGCATTAACTTTGTTGGCATATATTTGGCACTTATGACACTTTCTAACATAATTGATACAATCCTTCTCCATAGTTATCCAGTAATAACCAGATCTTTGAGCTTGTTTAGTTAACGAGTGGTCATTTGCATGCGTACCGCATACGCCTTCATGGATCTCTGACATAATCTTGTGTGCCTCCCTCATGTCTACACAACGTAGCAATGTCCCATCAAAGTTTCTCTTATATAGGACGTTATTACTAATAAAAAAGCCCATGGCCAACCGCCGAATAATGTGTCACGTCTGGGGGGTAAGTACCATGCTCCATATACATCTTGATACTATGGTACCAAGGTTGCTCGTCGTGTTCTCTTCCAATATTGAAGCAAAATGCTGGCGATCTTCTAGTCTCAATCTGTATTAGCTGAACTTAGACCCCACAATCAAATTGGATCATAACTGCTAAAGTAGCTAACGCATCAGCGATGCGATTCCTTTCTCTAGCCATGTGATGAAAATTGATTACTTCGAAATTTTTGATCAACTCTACAAATACTCTTGATAAGGGATCAACTTTGGGTCTTTAGTACGCCATTCGCCTGTTACCTGATAAATTATGAGAGCTGAGTCACCATATACTTCTAGTTTTTTATCCCAAGATCTATGGCAGCTTGGAGACCATTAATACAAGCTTAATATTCTGTCATGTTATTGGTGCAGTCAAATCCTAACTTTATAGCAATCAAAAATTGCTTTCCATCCGGGGATATGATTACTACCCCTACACCATTGCCATGCATGTTTGCTGCCCCATCAAAATACATTTCCTATCCCTTCGATTTGCTTTCCTCGATCGGATCTTCTATAGCACATATGTCTTCATCTGGAAATTTAAAATCTAGTGGCTGGCATTCATCTATGGGGTTTTCCGTTAAGTGATCTGCTATCGTACCACCCTTGACAAATTTTTGAATGACTTATCTTATATCATATTCAGACAGTATTACTTGCCACTTAGAGACTCTTCCAGCTACATGCGGGCTTTCAAAGATGTACTTGAGTGGGTCTACTCTTGAAATTAACCAAGTGGTGTAGTAAAGCATGTATTGCCTCAACCTCCTTGTAGGTCAGACTAAACCACAACAAGTTCACTCGATCATCTGGTAACATGACTCACAACCATTAAACTTCTTGCTCAAGTAGTAGATCGCTTGTTCTCTTTGCTTAGATGCATCTTGTTGCCCCAACATGGCTCTCATGGAGTTTGGTCGTATTGTCAAATACAAAATTAAAGGTAGTCCAAGTGTAGGGGGAACCAAAATTGGGGGATTTAGCAAATAATCCTTGATTCTATCAAATGCCTACTGGCAATCTTCGTCCCATTTCCTTGTGCAGTTCTTCTTTAAAAGCTTGAATATCGGCTCACAAGTTGCAGTCAGGTTGGCAATAATCGTGCAATGTAATTCAACCGTCCCAAAAAGCTTTGAACTTCCTTTTCTGTTTGAGGAAGGGGCATTTCCCGTATTGCTTTTACTTTGTCTGGATCTACTGTAATCCCTTTTTGGCTTACAATGAAGCCCAACAATTTCCTAGATAAAGTCCCAAAGACGCATTTGTTAGGATTTAGCTGTAGCTTGTACTTGCGTAGTCTTTCAAACAGCTTTCTTAACACCACAACATGGCTTTCTCCCTCAGAAGATTTAGCTACCATATCATCCGCGTATACTTCAAGTTCTTTGTGCATCATATCATGGAAGAGTGCCACCATAGCATATTGATAAGTTGCCCCAGCATTCTTTAGCCCGAATGGCATGACACGGTAACAATAAGTGCCCCATTATGTAATAAATATGGTTTTTTCTTTGTCCTCTTCGTCATAGGGATTTGGTTATACCCTGAGTACCCATCCATGAACGAGTACCTATAGCTACGGGCTGTATTATTAACCAGGACATCAATATGAGGCAAGGGAAAATCATCTTTTGGGCTAGTCTTATTCAGATCTCGATAATCCACACACATTCGAATTCTTCAATCCTTATTTGGGACAAGAACAACATTTGTTATCCATTGTGGGTATTTAGCTACTTCCAGGAAACCCGCTTCTAATTGCTTCATCACCTCATCTCGAATCACTAAAGACATATCGGAAGTGAGCCTCCTCAATTTCTGCTTTTTAGTTTTGGTGTCTAGGAATAAGGGAATCTTGTGAGAAGAAATCCTTGAATCAAGGCCTGACATTTCTTGATAGGACCACGCGAACACATCCATGAATTCTTTGAAGAGTTCAACTATTTTCTCTCTTTCAGGGTTATCTACTATCTTTAGTTCTCTTTTCTTCCTCTATGCCCATATTTATTACTTCAATTACATCTTCATGTGGGCACATCCTATTGTCGTCAGATTCGAGGATTTTTTGTATACTTGAATGATCTCATCATCATCACACTCACAATCATGCATATCAATGGCAACAAGCAAATCATCATTCAGGGACTCAGAAACCTCTGTGTTGGATAAGAGTTCCGAGGAAATCGATTTCTTGGAGGGCAAAAAATGAACAATGAATGAATAGAAGGAAAAAAACAAGGAAGAATGGATATAAATGAGTTTTATTCGCATATCATTCTTCATTCATGATTCATATAAGAGCTTGCCTAAAGACACATACAAAACATAAAAGGACAACTTTTTAGCTAGACATGTTACTCTAAAATAACAGAATTGAAGGTGTCCTCAAACTTCCAATTTTCTAGAGCTCTTCTAGAATCATCAGCTGAAATCCAGTTCTTTTTGCCTATTGTTGAAACCATTGCAACAGTCGGTTTGTTTAGCACTTCAGAGGACATCAGGAATCTCTTCCTTATATACGGATTTCAGAGTGTTAATCTTCCCTCCTTATCCAATGATTCATATTAGATTCAACTTTGGTGGGATTGGCTGCCATCTGACGACTACGTGAGTGCGTGTTATATGAAAGCGTAGGGGGTAGCTGGTTAGGACGTTTAGATGGAGCAATATTATATCACCTACTTAGAAAGGAACAAAATATCATTAGTTTATTTGAACTTACAATTTCGAGCAGGCATAGCGAGTTATCCATGGTATATTGGTATAAAGGTATTCTGGCATAAGTATCATCTAGCTTCCTCAGGGAATCTATTATTCCACAGGGAGAACTAGAGTTGATCATTAAATAAGAGGGACCCTGAGTCCCATCCTATCCAAGATCTTGTCATTAACCATAGTGATAAGCATGCAATACACCTTTCTTATAGGAACTTGATTTAAACATGGTTCTTCTGCCTTTTAACCTTTGTGCCAAATTTTTAGTTGTTGGATAATTTTCTTGTCCTTTATTAAAGAAAATAGAAGGAAGAGTCAGAAAGTATCTATGAATACATGCTATGCAGATGATTACATGTGCTTTCTAGCCTTAATAAGGGTGATGGACATTGAGAAAAAGAACTTCACCTCCTCAAGAGATCCAATACCCCATAGGAAGGATGAAGTGCCCATTAACTTGCGAATGGCCCAAGCTATTATGCGGCTAAGGGTTTTGTTAAATGTTTATTATGTCTAAGGACCATATCAAATGAAGCTAAAAACCAATAGATGATGTAAGGATACCTCATGAGACATGAAAGAGTTATGACTTATACTTCAAGTTTTGATATGGGTGATGGACATTAAGAAAAAGAACTTCACCTCCTCAAGAGATCCAATACCCCATATGAAGGATGAAGTGCCCATTAACCTGCGAACGGCCCAAGCTATTACGCAGCTAAGGGTTTTGTTAAATGTTTATTATGTCTAAGGCCCATATCAAATGAAGCTAAATACCAATAGATGATGTAAGGATACCTCATGAGACATGAAAGAGTGATGACTTATATTTCAAGTTTTGATATGGGTGATGGACATTAAGAAAAAGAACTTCACCTCCTCAAGAGATCTATTACCTCATAGAGAGAATGAAGTGCCCATTAACCTGCGATTGGCCCAAGCCATCACGCGGCTAAGTGTTTTAAAAAATGATGATTATGTCCAAGGCCCATATAAAATGAAGCAAAATGCTAATGAATGATATAATGATACCTCATGAGTCCTAAAGAATTATCTCTCATTGAGATGTTTTCTAACATGATTGATGTGATGAGATCATGATCTTTTAGGGTCATAGACCCTTAGACTAAGGTTGGCTATCTAATGTATGCACCGTCCTTGTGTTGTATCTTTATGTGAAGTAATGCTACCTACATACTCAGGTGAAACGATAGTTAGTCACTTGATCCTAGGGATTTCATTGATTATGTATGGATGACAATAAAGATGATCAATAATAAATAAATATATGCCCTCCAGTGTCCTATTTTCGGAATGACCCTAGGTTAGTGGTATCTATCCTAAGAAAGGCAGGTACTAATTAATTGGGTAGGTCAATAAGAGAAAAGGAGAAAGAATTTCTCTGTATCAAACAGCAAGACTTGGAGGGCTTTGATGATTATTTGGCCAGGTATATTCAATTTTCGTGATACTCGTCATATCACAAGTTGAATGATAATGAAGAGTGGAATGCAGACATGATGATTGAAGGGTTGTAGCGCCCGAAATTTTGAAAACATGGAGCCGCCACCAAAATTTTAAAGATAGGATGATTTTGGAAACCTTTTTAAAAATGGAAACTAGTCTACAAAAACCATTTAGGGTTCGGGAGTCGATTGTGTGTGGGGAAGGTGTTAGGCACCCCACAACACCCATTCATAAGAATGGTTACCTTAAATTAATTATTTAAAAATAAAAATGGCCTTTAACATTATTATAATTACCCAAATAAATAAAAAAAAGAATATTTACGAAACTAAATGAAATGAAAGAAATAGAAGAAGAAAAAAGAACACTTATTTGCAATAAGGAAAAATATACTTATTTAAAAAAAGAATATTTATTTACAATAAGAAAATAAGAAAAAATATATTTATTTACAAAATTGAACTTGACCTAGGATGAAAGCCTAGGGCCTACGTCCCCTTTAGAGGGATCAAAGGCCACGTAGTTCGGGGGGTAGAAAAGCATGTCACTTGGTGGGTGTTTTTTTAGAAAAATGTTTATTTAATTTATTTGAGAAAAATATCTTTTTTTTTTTTTTGTTGGGTTTGTGTTTTTTACTCTTTTTTTTCAAAAAACGTTTTTTTTTTATATTTTCTTGTAAAAGAGAGTTTTTCCATTTTATTTTCATTTATCAAAATGTGTCAAAATATTTTTTTCTCTTTTTTTTAAAGAGGACCTAAGAAAGGGATTAAGAAAAAAAAAAGAAAAGTAGCACAAGTTAAACAAAAAAGAAGTCAAAAGTGAGGAGATTTATGCGTACCTTTTATTCTTTGAACCCGCTATAATAATAGATAGGGTGATAGAACCACATAATAAATAAGAGACAAGTACAACCATATTATCTATATTTATTAAGCATAACACCTAGTTTCATAAGAAAATATGACAGCACATACCTCTTGCCTATGTATGAGATAATTCAATTGGACAATAAAATGCAAATCCACAAGACCACGATGAGCTAAAACACGTCCAGCAACATCATAGTATAAAGTAAAGCAATGTAATGCATATTGGATAAAGTCATAGTGCATGAATGATGAGCTAAGCATGAGGCATGATAAGGTAAGCATGAACCAAGGGATATTAGATGAGAGAAAAAAACAAGATGTCAAAGTGAAATGAAAACTCAGCCATCGACCTTATCTCCTTGCTCTCCTAAAATTCTTGTCTCTTTTGCTTCAACCCTTACACTCCTATTTATAGTCTCAAGGTAGGGCTTTCTTCATAAATGCTCCCTTTTTCTTTTCTTTTTTTAATTTTCATTTTTTTGATTTTTTTTTTTTTGTATTTTATGTTAAGAGCTACCTAACTTGACCCAATCACCATCAATGGAGATTTTGTTTTTTGTTTTTTTAAATTTTTGTTTTTTTTATTTTTTTGTATTTTCTATTGATAAAACTTCCTAACTTGACCTAATTACCATTAGTGGAGATTTTTTCGTTTTTTAATTTTTTTTCATTATTCTCCCCACAAGAAACTTCCTAATTTAAACCTATCAACATAAATGAGATTTTTTATTTTTTTATTTTTCGTTTTTTATTTATTATTTTCCCTTAATGAATGACAATGCCAATCATATCAATGAGGGGATTTATTTTAATTTTCGTTTTTATTTTTTTATTTTTTCCCTTTCAATGATGATTGCCTCTTTAGACACCGATCATCATCAATAAGAGGATTTCCTTATTTTTCTTATTTTTTTTATTTTTTCTTTCAATGATGATTGCCAATTTGGACACCAATCATTATGAATTATTTTTGTATTTTTTAGTGGGGCCCGGACAAAATAGGGTGTTCACAAGGGTTGAGACCCGAGTTTAAAGAGAGGCTAATTTCTCAACACTTTCCTGAATTCAGCAAAGCAGCAGAAGAGTGCTGATATATTGAGAAACATATGTCAAACTGGGCAACATAGACTGGGAACAAAGGTACTTCTGAAAGCGGTAGCTCAGCACAGAAACAAAAGGAACATAGTGGATTTTCTGGAGGGGATCCTAAGAGATCGAATCAATCTGGGGATTAGGGAGGCCAAGGTTTTTCTGGAAGCAAGAATTGTTGGCGTTGTCGAAAGCCACTTCACCTTGTTAGATCTTGCAGCCAAATTCTATTTAGATCAAATATGAGTAAACCACTTGTTTGTCATGTTTGTAACAATCATAGATATATGGCCAGGGATTGTCCACAAAAGTAGCAACAGGAGGATACTAGATCCAGGGTTTTAGGCAGGGTCTACACACTGACACAAGAAGAAGCCAGAAAGTCTCTGGAGCTGATTCAAGGTATGATTTCTCTGAACAGTATTTAGTGCATGTTATGTATGATTCTGGTGCAAGACATTCATTCATTGTATATGACTGGATGAGACGGTTAGTTTACCTATGCATAAATCCCCATATGATTTGGTTGTATCTATACCTATGGGCACACGAATTGTGATGGTTGATGTTTGTCTAAATTGCGTGGTAAATGCTAAGGGGCACGAATCAACCATAAATCTAATTTGTTTGCCACTGCAAGGATTGGAAGTAATTTTAGGGATTGACTAGTTGACAGCGAACGATGTATTGCTGGATTGTAAATAGAAGAGAGTTATATATCTAAATCAAAAACCGCAAGATGACATAGAAACCACTCTTAACCTTCTCTACGTGACTAAGGTTAAGAGATATTTGTAGAAAGGTTGACAGGGGTACATGGTATTTTGCTCTAAGCAATCAAAGGCCAGTGTAGCCTTGGAAAGTATCCCTGTAGTGAGTGAGTTCCCTGATATTTTTTCAGAGGATGTTGGTGGATTACATCTAGATAGGAAGGTAGAGTTCTCTATTGACCTGAGGCCTGGAGCGGGTCCAATTTCCAAAACCCCATACCGTATGGCTCTAAGTGAAATGGCAGAGCTAAAGAAGTAGATAGAGGAACTACTTGAGAAAGGGTTCATATGACCCAGCGTATCACCCTGGGGTGCTCCATTACTCTTCATAAAGAAGAAAGACGGAAGCCTGCATCTCTGTATTGATTACCGAGAGCTGAACAAGGTGACTGTTAAGAACAAGTATCTATTCCTTAGAATTGACGATTTGCTTGATCAGTTGTTTGGTTCCTGTGTATTCTCAAAGATCGATTTGCGATCGAGATACCACCAGTTGAGAGTAAAAGTAGAAGATGTATCAAAGAATGCTTTTAGAACCAAATATAGGCATTATGAGTTCCTAGTGATGCCATTTGGGGCTTACCAATACACCTGCTGCTTTCATGGACTACATGAATTGAATCTTCTGTCCATACTTGGACCAGTTTGTAGTGGTCTTTATCGATGATATACTGGTGTATTCTTAGAGTAAAGCTGAACACGAACAACATCTGAGAATGTTAAATGTATTATGGGATAGCCAACTCTATGCCAAATTGAGCAAGTGTGAATTATGGCTTTCAAAGGTAAAATTTCTGGGCCACGTTGTCTCAAAGCAAGGGGTCTCTATTGATCCTAGTAAGGTAGAAGCAATATTGAACTAGAAGAGACCAGAGACTGTATTCAAAGTATGCATTTTTCTGGGTTTAGCTGGTTATTATCAAAGGTTTATACAAAATTTCTCCATAATTGCATTACCGTTGGCAAAATTGATGTAGAAAGCTCAACATTTTGTGTGGGAAGAGAATTGTGAGAAGTACTACCTGGAGTTGAAGTAGAGGTTAACTATAGCACCAATGTTAATGATCCCGGATCTGCGGTTTTCATATGTTGTTTATATAGATGCTAGTGGGCATGGATTGGGATGCGTATTGATACAGCATGGCTGAGTGGTGGCATATGCATCTCATTAGCTGAAACCTCATGAACTAAACTATCGTACCCACTATCTTGAGTTAGCGACAATTGTGTTTGCTTTAAAAATCTAGAGACATTATCTCTATGGTGAGACTATAGAATTGTACTGTGACCACAAGAGCTTGAAGTACTTGTATGATCAGAAAGAGCTCAACATGAGACAACATAGATGGACGGAGTTACTGAAAGACTACAATTTAGAAATCAAGTATCATCCCGGTAAGGCTAATGTTATCGCTGATGTATTAAGCCAAAAATCAGTGCATGTGGCAGCCATGATGATCTATGAGTAAAAACTGATTAAGGATTTCAAAGACTTAAATCTGTCTAGTCAGATTTTGTTACGCAGTGGTGTTAGCCAAATATAAAATGATCTGAGGGTAGCAATTGAAGAAGCCCAACTGCATGATGATAAAGCACTATCTATCAGAGGTATAATTGATAGGGGCGAAACTCAGGATTTTGATTTGTCACCTAACTGACTAGTCAAGTACCAGAAGCAGATTTACATTCCACCGCAACTAGAACTGAAACAGCAAATCTTGGAGGAAGCACATAAGAGTAAGCATACTCTACATCCAGGGGCTACAAAGGTGTACCATGACATAAAGGCTCAATACTATTGGCCAGGAATGAAAAGAGAGGTGGCTAAGTTTGTCGCCAATGCTTGACATGTCAAAAAGTGAAAGTTTAACATCAGCGACCATAGGGGCTTTTAACAAACCCTGTGATTCCTGAGTGGAAGTGGGAAAGCATTATATGTATTTCGTGACAAGGTTCCCTAAGGTAAGAAACCATGACGCTATATGGGTGATAGTTGACAGATTCACAAAGACATCTTACTTCCTACCGATTAGTATTCACTATTCTTCTGACAAACTAGCGAAAATCTATATTAAGGAGATTGTGAGATTACATGGTACTCCAAAGAATATTATCTTTGATCGAGATCCAAGGTTCACTTCTAAGTTTTGGAAGGAGGTACATGAAGCTTTGGGTACCAAGCTCCAATTCAGCACAACATATCATCCTCAAACTGATGACTAGATAGAACAAACAATTCAAACCCTTGAGGACATGCTAAGGGCGTGTGTGCTTGATTATAAAGGTAGTTGGGACAAATGCCTTTCATTGGCAGAGTTTGCCTACAATAATACTTATCATTCAACCATCTAGATGGCTATATATGAGGTACTCTATGGGAGGAAGTGTCAATCGCCCTTATGCTGGACTGAGTTGTCTGAGAGGGAATTGTTGGGGCCAGATCTAGTTGATCAGACAATGAAGAGCAGATAAAATTAAATAAGTAAAGGTTGCTAGCTGCTTAAAGTAGACAGAAAAGTTATGCAGATAAGAGGCCAAAACCTCTGGAATTTGAAGCCGGTGACCACGTGTTCATGAAAGTATCACCTGTTATGGGTATTGGCAGATCATTGAAAGTAAAGAAGTTGCAACCAAAGTACATTGGTCTGTTCGAGATCTTAGAGAAGATTGGGCCTGTAGCATACCACATCTCTTTGCTACCAAATCTGAGTAGGCTACATGATGTTTTCCATGTTTCCCAGTTGAAAAAGTATCAACTTGATCCAGAACACGTAATAGATTATGAAGATATGGAAATGCGTGAAGATTTGACTTACAAAGTCATGCCTGACTGAATCATTGATCAGCAGGAAAAGCAACTTATAAACAAGAGCATTTTGTTCGTCAAGATCGACTGGAAAGGGTTATTGCCTAGAGAGGCTACATGGGAAATAAAAGAAAGTATAAAGAAACGTTACCCAGAATTTATGAATGTATAACTATAGAAAATTTCGGTGACGAAATTTGATTAAGTAGGGGAGAACTGTAACACCCCGAATTTTATATTCACCAACTATATTGTAATTATTCAAAAAATTCAATAAAATGGCTAATATTCATGAGAAAATGAGCAAATTAATTCAAGAAAGGAAATTATATTACAAAGATTATGGCAATATCGTAACTTTACCAATTTAGCACAAGATTAATTATTTTTCAATTAATTGAAGTTGATTTCTATTAATCAGGGAAAATAAAGGAGAACATATACATTGAATATTCTTGGTGGAATAAATCAAGAGTTGTGAAATTTAAAGGACTTGTGCATAATTCAATTAAAGGGATTATGGAAGTATTGAAACAATTTTTATTTCCCTTTTCTTATAAAATTCCACCTAGCATAAGAAAATGGGAGGGAAAATGATTTTTGGAATTAAACATGCTAAGTGTCATTATTCTATGGTCAAGGGATTAGTTTATAATGGATGAAGATGAGAACATGTCTAATTGTGTTAAAATAACGTTACTTTTACATAGTAATCATGATTATGGTACAACAATTGAGTGCATGGTTGGATTAGTTAGAAGAAGCCATTTGGTTAGTGAGAGCATGGGAGCAGATGATTTTTGAGAAGGGGAGAAAAATTAGTTCAATGCTAATTGCACCTTATGACACCAATTGGGAGGAGATAAGGCTAATGCCAAGTGTCACCATAAGATGCATTGTTGGACATAAAGTAGTTAAAGGAAATGGAGACAGTTTATAAAAAAAAACTCTTCCTTCCTCTTTCACTTGCAAATTTCGGCCAAGAAGAGAGAAGAGAAGAGAGAGAGAGAGAGAGCTCTCAAGTTCTAGAGAGAAGGAAGAAGAAAAAGCTTAACGTAAGTGTGATTTCTTAAGAGTTTCTTGTAATCTTGCTTGGAAATCTTCTCTAAACTCTTCTTCTCTATGGAATTAATGGTTTAGAAGACACATCTTGAGCTCTAGGAGAGAGAGAGAGAGAGAGGAGGATGCCTAGCAAGAGAGAACCTAATAACTCAAGAGGTAACTTCACAAACCTTATATCTATACTAGTATGATGTTGTTGTTGAGGTTTGTAGTTGGATTTGGTGATTTTTAGTTAAGTTTGTAAATTTGGAAAGTCCTAACCCTAAGTGGTTATGCTGCCAAAATTTATTTAAATCATGGTTAGTATATGTTTAAATGGCTTTATAATGGAGTAGAAGTGGAAAGGCATAAGCTTTAGAGGTTAAATTACAAAGTTGCAATTTTCCCTATTCTTGACCTATGTTTTGGCCAAAACCAAATATGGGGGAAGGAGTTGGATTTTCAATGATTTTATATTTCCATTGGATTCAAGAGGCAAAAATAGGTGGGGTTACAGTTGGTCACTTTTTTGGAAAAGCCCGAAAAAGCATAATTACGAAAACGCCCCTAAAACCATCAAACAGGGCTGTTAAGGGTAATTTCGTAATTTGACACTGAATTTGATAATTTTGAGCCTGGAAATGGATTCCTTGGGAGAAAATACATCAGATTAGCCTTAGTCAAAATTTTGGAAAAACGTGCTGTCGGGTCGGGTACGGCGAGGTCGGGCGGGGGTCCGGGGGTATTTTGGTAAATTTTCACTATAGACTAATATAACCACAAGAAACACTATAGAAGTGTCTAAAATGATATTTGGATAGGTTATGATCTATTTCTTGTACATTTAATATTTTAGGATCGAGTTGGAAGCCGGAGCGACACATTTTACGAGGCACAAACAAAAGCGGTTGAAAGAACTTTGAGGTAGGAATATTATGCTTCATAATCATGTCATAGTTATATGATTGTGTGGATGCCATTGTTTGTAAATGTGCTTTATTAATCAACATGGTTTGCATAGAAAGGGGTAGTTAGTGCCAGATGTGCACTTACACTGGGAATTGGTGAGAATCCAACCGGTGTATGACTAGAAGGGCTGGGTCCTACTCATGTATACATGATGATGATGATTATATGTTTATATTGTTCATTAATTGGTGCATAATGGAGCATATCATATTTACTTTTCACATTTTATATGAACGATAACATGTTTTTACTGGGATTCCTTGGAATCTCACTCCTCTTTTCTAAACAAACATCTCATTGGGTGCCGTGGACCGAAACACAAAGCATAGATGCCAAGAAGTTATTGGCACGTGTCTTGAGGCAAGGTTAAAGTTCGTGGTTATAGTTAGTTTATGCTTAAGATATTTTGGGAAATCCTGTAAATATTGGAATTTCTATGCACTCTTATTTTGTCTACGAACGACTTTGGATTGTAAACAAATACTGTTATCAATATATATGTACTTTTTTGTATGCCCATAGAATCTAGTCTTTATTACTTTTTGAATATCGAAATGGAAACGGGTGTTGACAAGAGATGAGAACCTTTTACTCTCTAAGCCTCGACAATAAAACCTTTAATCAAATTAAAAAGAAAAGAAAAGAAATGATGTACAACACTATTACCTTAATTACTTCAAAAAGACGGGAAACAATTTACCCAAAAAGAGGGAAAAATCAAATTTGTTTGCGAAAGAGGATTGCAATTTGATTTTAATATTATAATTAGTATAATTTTTTGGAAAAATTAAAATAAAGAACATAGAGAAAATCATATTTATTATAAATGGCCATGAAAACTGTAATTACTTAGAATGACCAAAGACTATAATATAAATTTTAAGTTAGTAAATTGCCCCTAACTAAACTTCCTCCATTATCTCTTGTATTCATAATTAAAAAATAACTAAAATCAAAATTAAAAATGCCCATCATTATCGTATCTTTTTTTTCACCAAGTTTCATATTCATGCAATCAATACATTATTTAATTAACAATGATTAAACTCATATATTATTTAGAGTTAAGGGGCAATTTTCCTTTGGAAGTTTTCACCAAAAGATAATTTTGCTTTGGAAATGTAAAAAAAGGAGCAATTTTGGCCGGGTCGTTATTCCAGTTAATTTTAACATTTAGTTGATTAAATATGCTGAGCTAACAGTCCACATATCATCCACGTTATTTTTGTTAAAATGCAAATTTTCCCCAGAAATTTTAAATCAAACTCTTAAAAAAAAAGGAAATAGATGGCACATGAACTTTTAGAGAAAATTTACTCCTTAACAAAAATGACGTGAATGACATGTAGACTGTCAGCTCAGCATATTTAGTCAACTAATGGTCAAAATTAATTAGGATAACGGTCATAGAAAAATTACTCCATTTTTTACACTTCCGGGGCAAAATTGTCCCTCGGTGAAACCTTCCGGAGCGAAATAGACCCTTAATCTTATTTTTTGACGTTTTTCACCAAATTCCATATTCATTTAATCAATATATCATTTACTTATTTAGATATAATAAATTATTTATATTTTTTAAATTTTATTAACATTAAATGAATTTTCTTAACACACATATATTTTCTTTTAAAATAAAAATAAATCATATAAACTTTTGTGGTATAACATATATAATAAATTATAAAAGACTTTGAATTTTGTAAAAATTATATCATTTTTATTTTTAATTAAATTTTTTTTTATTTTTAAAAAATTATAATTTGTACAAAATTAAAGAATGTGTAATTTTTTTTTCCAAAGATATCTATGTAAGTTTTCAAAAATGAAACTTCAGAAAACTTTGGTTTAATTCAGTGAAATTTAGAATTTTGTATTAGTTTTAAAAATAGAATATGGGAGAGAATGCAAAAGCTTTCATTAGGGGCATTTTAGTATTTTAAATTTTAAATTTTTATATTTAGTCTTAATAAATAATTACAATTTTTATGGTCCTTATTAATAAATAGCTTTTCCTCCAAATCCTTCATTCTAATTTTCCCTATTTTTTTACTTTATCATCCAAATGAGAATCACAATACTTCTTGAAGTAATGTTATTTCTGGCGATTATTTTTCTAAAAAAATATAGAATGGAAAGCATTAAAAAATAAAAGTAAAGACAGAATGAAAAAAAATACAGTAAACCCGCTTTCATCTAGAAGTTCGGTAGATTCCTTCGATAGGATTTTTAATCGAAGTCCATTGCTTAAAGCCTTTTTCGCTAAGACGTCTGCTATTTCATTTTTAGCGCGGTCGATATTCATAAACTCTACTTTCCAGTCGTGTGTCATCACCTATTATAGCTCAAATATCAAGTTCATGTCTTCATGCAATTCTAGTTATTCGGCTCTACGTACTCAGCATGACCACTTCTCTCGAGTCACAATATAATCTTGCATGACAAAAACCCTCATCCCAAGCTCGACAGAGTTCCCATATACACATTCATATCACAACAACCATACAATTAGCTCCTTCAACTTTACACATGGTCGATTCTATAATGGAACTATTTGGGTTCTTCAGAATGCCACAACAACGTTGCCTTCGATTCATGAGAATATATGACTAACTTCATGGATCTTAAGGGGTGGTAGTAGTCGACTATTTTCAATTTCACAGGAACTCACAAGGACACAACATGAAGACTAATCTTTTCTACACCGCTCCATTTCCAGATATCTTTATAAACATTGCTATATATGTCACACGATTGAGTCTTTATCAAATAATAGGCACTTTTCACAGAGAAGACGCCATCATTGGTTGCATTCCATGTCATTAAATCATTCCCCACATAACAACCATAGGTGGTAGCATGGAGATTAAGTTTTGGGATACGTTACTTGGGCTTAGAGAAGCTAGTTTTTGAAAATCTCAAGCACCACAAGCAACCCATTCTACATCTCTCCTGTAACACCCATCTTACATACCCCTTTATGACATACACGGAAGCGTTATTCTTTTTTTACTTAGGGGTTTAATATTTATTCACGACTAATGAGTCATTACTCTTACCACATATCAAAGTTATTTCTATTTCTTAGTTCCCGTGATCCCAATTACGGCTGAATTCAAATTCGCGTATTTATACATATACGTCAAGTGTAAATATTTTACATACAGTAAACATAAATACATGGCTCTTCAATTCTTCATCTTCTTTCTTTTTGGTTCATCTTCAAGCATTCTTCTTTTTCCTTCTCATGAACCTATATGATTGGTGGGGGAGGGTGAGATTTGAGGGAATTTCAGTAGCAAATATTAAAAACAATGCATGTAAGATGAATGCTAGTACATGATATGTTTGCCCTATATAGGCTCATGTTTATATAATGATATTCTGCACACACAATGTTTCGTGCAACATACTTATGGACACAGCAAAAATAGAAACAGAGCTTCCTTCATTCATATATACTTCACATAATCAAGCAAAGCAATATTGTAAATCAATACACAACATAAACATCACACGTATTCAAGTAAGTAAGTTTACTACCTTGGTCTTTCCGGCCTTGTTCTTGTTCTGATTCCTTGCGCTTCAGACAGATTTCAAGTCCTATAATTGGAATTTATAAATGGTGAGTTATTACTTAGTCCAATTTTTTCATAATTCAACACTCAAGTTAGTTATCATTATGGTCATTTTACCAAGTCAACCAATGAGTTAAATTGGTCAAATTATTCTAAGGGACTAATTTCTACCCTTAGAGTTCAAAGAAATTACAAAGTGCCATTACATTTTGTAATTTACACACCATTACTAAAGCTGGCAGAATTTGTCAACTAAATTTAAAAATTCATCTATCTTTGTACAAATGTTCAATTGCAGTGGTTCAAAAGGCTATGTAACCCTTATTAAGTCTAGTTTCAGGGAAAAATATTGGCCTTAGCCAATTGGATGCACAGCAATCCAGAATTGTCATTTATTGGACACTGTCCAGAAACATTCTAGTTTTCATATAACCAACTTCAAAAATACATAACTCCTAGTGTACAGCTCCAAATGACCTATATACCTATTAAATCAAAGCTTATTAAGTCCACTTTCATTCTGAAAAATATCATAGGTATTAGACAGCATTTAGTTACTCAAAACACAAAGCAAACCTCTACAACGCAAGGAAACCCTAACTGGACAACAATATTGCAACTTTTCAATGTGTTCCAATGACCTAGAATTTATAACCGGGGTGTAAGACCCCGTCTTACATACCACTTATCATTGATATTAACAAGAGTAGCTAGTGCGCAGTACGATGGGCACACAGGAATAACATAGATACATTGATAATAAGTACTTGATATCATTATAGAAATCCCCCATAAGGTGTGTTTATAGTGATTAGAGGCCTAAAATATTAAAAAGGTCTTCAGATAACCAACGTCTTCACTCGATCTTGACCAGAACCTTCAATTGCTGGTAAATACAATCATGCCCCCAGAGCCGTTTTCCGCTGCTGTAAACTTTGTATATTTATGGAAATGGTAAGATTCAAATGAATCTTAGTAGTAATACACAATTGCTCATAGAAAATGCAATAATAAATATGTCATGTACCACATACAACAATATTATAATAACACACAATTCAGTTCATTTCAGTCGGAAACATTCAAAGCCAGCCACTGTTGTAACCCCTACTCGTTCCGTACCTTAGCTGGGTTTGAGGCCACCAACTGGGTATATCAATGTACTCGTAGGCACTATGTTCGGTCAGGTTTGATGTACCCGTAGGCACTATGTTCGGTCATATTCAATGTACCTTTAGGCATGATGTTCAGTTTAGTATACTCGTAGGCCTGATGCATCATACATATTATGGTAAATGGTATACACAAAGCATATAAACATTAACATAATGTATGAAAGATAGAGTTACTACCTGAAATAGCCCTTTCCCACCTAACCATCTAACTGTCTTAATCCGTCTAGGCCACAACTGTCAAGTCTTAAAATTCCAAATGTACAAGAATTGAGTCAAGACCCATTCATGTACTAGTCTAAACTCCTTTAAACTCATTATGTTGGTTATCTATCACAGTTTCAACAATTTTTGCATAGTACAACTCTGCACAGTACAGTTTCATTGTTTTCCAGAAATTGGCAGATTTTTCAATCAACTTTGGAAAATCATAGTTAATTCTAGAAAAATCAACTTTGACTGATTCTAAAGCCTAAGTAAAGATCTTTAAGTTCATTTTTATGGAAAAATACCCAAAGCTTGTCACTAGACTCACAATATTCCCATATATTCGCCAAACATAAGCTGTTCCAGATTTCTTTCCAGAAACATGGGCACAAATTCAAAAACCCATATCTTTTAGTATACAAGTCCACACATTCTGTACCACCTGTCAAATTAAAGCTATACACCTCTACTTTAATCTTGCAAAGTTTCATAGCATTTGAACTAGGTTTGACTACTGAAATTCACTGCAAAATAACACTGCCTCCAGTGAACAAGCAAACAACATGTACTTTATGCTTCAATAAATTCCAGATTTATATACAAACATCCAAAAATCATGAGCACCTATATTCTGACACAATTTTCCCTTCTAAATCCAATGGAACCATCAAAATTACAAAATTCCAACTCCTTCCCCTGTTCTACACTTGGACGAAAGTTAGGGTTCTTAGGCGGAAAAATGTGTTTTCTTGATTTCTCTTGTTTAATAACTCCCTTTCCACTTCCAATCACATGATTAACTACTTCAACACTAAATGAACATGATTAAAGGAAATTTTGGCAGCATTTCCCTTAGGGTTTCATAATCCATTTTCACAAAATCAAGAAAAACCAAACCAAATTCAACAACAACTACCACAATATCATCATATAGCACAAGAGGATTAAATTTATGAGATTACTTCTTGATTTCACCACTTTCTCTCTCTAGAATGTCACTTTTCACTCTCTCTTCCTTCTTGTTTTTGCCTTGATATAAGCCATGACCATGAAGATATAAGAATTAGAAGAGGGATTCTAGGATTTAGCAAGCAAACTCACATGGAAACTCATCTCTTACCATGGATTTTGCTTGAACCTTAGCACTTGTGTTCTTTAGCTCACCAACTTTGCTCTCTCTCTCTCTCTCTCTCTCTCTCTCTCTCTCTCTCTCTCTCTCTCTCTCTCTCTCTCTCTCTCTCTCTCTCTATTTGGGCAGCTTCAAAAAAATGAAGAGGAAGGGAAGGGATAATGAAGCTTATCATCTTATCTTTCTTACTTTGTAGAAATGTTATTTTAATGAATTTTGCACATGGGTTTTACTTATGCTTATCTCCAATTAATTGAACTAACCTTTCCTCTCTCCTCTAAGCCCAAAGGACGCCTATATGGGGTTCCAAATGAACCAAATGGGCTTCCTCCAATTACTTCATCCATTCCCTTATAATTAATTGCAAGATAGCCATTTATTACAAACCTCTTTTTTTTTTTTTTTTTACTTTTCAAAGCTCATTGCTTCTTCCTTGATTAATTTGGACCAAGTGTTTAATTCCTTTGTTCCCTTCCCTGTTTTGGATGTCCTACACACTAATAAAGGGAAAAATATGGGCTTTAGGCTTTATTTAGCTAAATAACTATTTTGCTCATACATTTTTGCCATTTTCGCACCTTGGCTAAAAGCTGGCAGAATTTTCACCCAACTTCGAAAAATCATAACTTTATTTGGAGTAATTCCAAAGGCTACAAAACTCTTATTGAATTTAGTTTTAAGAAAAAATATAGCCTTTGGCCAACTAAAAGCTCAACATTCTCAGAATTTAAATCTTTGGACAATGTCCCAGAAATTGGTCAGTTTCATTGGGTAAATTTCAAAAATGCATGACTCTTTGTGCACAGCTTCAAATAATTCATATGACCTATCAAATTAAAGCTTGATAAGTCTACTTTTAGCCTATAAAATTTCATAGGTGTTGGTCATCATTTGGCTAATTAAAAATGTCACACAATAAGACTGCTACACAAGGAAACTCATTGGCAGCAAATACAATTGTTTACACTTTGTGTTTAGACATACTCATGTTGTGTGTGACCACCAGTAGGAGTATTTATCCTTTTATGTACATCACCATTCACCATTTTATCCCATTAAATATCTCATTATATAAAGGGAATATTGGTGAAAAACATTGGGGTGTTACACGGGGGCTATTCCCACACAATTTTTTTGTGTTGAACACAATAGTAACATCAAAATAATCAAATTCTCGTTCCTTCTTAATGTCCTATTCAAACCAGAAATTAGGGTTTGATACCACAAGTTACCAATTCACATTTCAATCACCAAACTTAGTTCATTTGCTTCCAAAACAACATATAATCACATGTATATGATGAAAGCTTCATGAACCCTAACAAACCCTAAAAGGCCGAAATTAGCGCAGCCAAAACAACCAGCCAAGATACCATATACATCAAAATGTTGCTCTTACTCACCTCTAGCTTATTCTTGAGCTCTTTCCATGATTCTCCTCCTTTTGCTCTTGCAAGATGGCTCAAAACACCTCCTCTTCAAAAACAAAACCATAGAAATGAAGCTCTTGAAGAGGGGAACACGATTCATGAAGAGCTTTTGAGCTAAAAAAGTGATTAAGAGGGAGAAAATCAAGCTAGAAGCCATAATTCCTTGATAGTTTTATTAGTAAAAGACCATTTATGAGTAAAGGAACTCACCAATTGTCCATTCTAGATATGCCACCTCATACCCATTTCCCTGTCGTCTTGTTGCTGGGGAATAAACTTCCATAGAACAGAATCTCCCATTAAACACTTTCTCTTCATTCCTCAACATATACTTTATGGTTCTTAATATAAGACCCAGTTGAATTTTTTTTGAGAGATTGATGAAGTTAAATAGATTAAATTAAATCATTTAAATTTATCATTTTTTCAAACTAAATAAACTGATATATAACATAATTATACACAAATATGATATGATGAAGTAATTTATTTAGTTTCTTTAATCTCTCCAAAACAGTTAACTGAGTCTCATGCTACCTGGGGGGTTTATTTATGCACAGGAACTTCAGCCCACAGCCCTTTGGATCCATTAACAAGTCTCCATGAAATGTTGGCCCCACATTCGCGATTGAAAGAAGATAATTTTTTGAAACCCAGGTTAAGTTGTATTTTGATTCTGTTTGGTGGCTTTTGTCCTGTTTCTGTTGGCTGTGTATTGGTTGTTCGTTTTTTATAGTCGTAATGCTTCTGCTGGTTCATTATAAGGGGAGCGGAGGGAAAGTGAGGGAAGGATCATTGTGGATTAAGATTAAAGAACGGGTTCTTACCTCAAAACCCCCCAACTTTATTGCAGGGGCAATTTTGTCTTCAACTACAATCTCCAATACCCTATTTTTGTTTACATAGCAAAACCGAATAAAAGGTAAGTACAATAGACCCTCCCTCCCTCTGTTGGTTTTTAAAAGATAAAGATTCTTGGTAGCTATGTCCTCTTTATAAGATATGATTTGAGGATGTCTGAAAAGTGTTTTTGTAAACTTCTGATTTTACACTCACTTAATTATAAAAATCACCTATGTCACTATTGCATTTAATTCTCATGTTTGACTAGCAAAGCATTTAATATAACATGTTCTTTCTTTTCTACATAAATAAGGGCATTTTTAGAAAATAAAATTTATTTTTTACATATTTATTGCACCTAGTTAATTTTAATTACCTCTTCGAATAACGCAATTCGCTTAATTTTATCTTATACACTACAAAAAAAATCACTTTCAGCGGCGACATTTGGCGGCGACTTTTAATGTCGCCGCTGAAGGTGTCACTTTCAGCGGCGACACTTTTGTCGCCGCTGAAAGTCAGACTTTCAGCGGCGACATTGTTTTGTCGCCGCTGAAAGTATTTTTTGAAAATTAAAAAAAAATTTAAAACACTTTCAGCGGCGATTTTAATGTCGCCGCTGAAAGTCTGTTTTGAAAATTAAAAAAAAAATTTTAAAACACTTTTAGCGGCGACTTTAGTGTCGCCGCTGAAAGTATTTTTTGAAAATTTAAAAAAAAAATTTTAAAACACTTTCAGCGGCGACTTTAGTGTCGCCGCTGAAAGTATTTTTTGAAAATTAAAAAAAAAATTAAAACACTTTCAGCGGCGACTATTAAAAGTCGCCGCTGAAAGTCTTTTTTGAAAATTTAAAACAAAAAAATTTTAAAACACTTTCAGCGGCGACTATTAAAAGTCGCCGCTGAAAGTGAGTTTCAGCGGCGACACTAAAGTCTTTTTCATATTTTTTTATTAATATTTTTTTAAAATAATATTTATAAAATTAAAATAATATTTATAAAATTTAACTATTAATTATTAAATAATTATATTTAACTTTAATTATTAATATTTATTAATATTATATTTATAATTTTTTATTAAAAATAATATTTATCATATTAAATTATTATTTATTAAGTAATTTTAATTAAAAAATTTTTAAATTTAAATATATCAATATTTTTTTCGTTTTTATTTAATTTTCCATTACTTTTAATAATATTATATTTAATTAATAATTAATTATATGTATATAATTAATTAATTATATGTATGTATGTTTATATATATGATGATATTATATATATAATAATATGTAATAATATGGCATAGGTTCATTTCGGCACAACTGGTAGAGACTCGTGCGCTAAGGCATCGGCTCTCTGAGGTCGCGGGTTCGAACTAGAGGAGAGTCACATGGAGGAATTATGAGGAGGCGACATGTGGCAGCACAGCGAGGTGACACGTGGCAGCACGAGGAGGTGACACATGGCAGCAAGGGGAAGCGACACGTGGTAGTACAGGGAGGAGACACGTGGCAATTATAAATTAAATTTTTTTAAAAAAATCGAATTTTTTTAATAAAAAAATTCAAATTTTTTTAATAAAAAAATTAATTTTTTGAATTTTTTTTTAAAAAAATTAACACGTTCAGCGGCGACAAAAGTAGCCGCTGAAAGTCACCTTCTGCGGCGACACAAATGTCGCCGCTGAAAGTCACCTTGAGCGGCAACAAAAGTCGCCGCTGAAAGTATACTTTTAGCGGCGACAAAAATTGTCGCCGCTAAAACTTTCAGCGACAGTCGCATAGGCGGCGACAAAAATGTCGCCGCTGAAAGTCTTTCAGCGGCAACTTTTAGACTTTCAGCAGCGACTTTTGTCGCAGCTGAAAGTCTTTTTTTTTTTGTAGTGATAAAATGACATGGAGGGATCATCAAACTCAAAAGGCCAATTTTAAATGTGAGCGCAAGCGAAGAATTTTGAACGAAGAAGAGACGGTCTCTTGTGGATTCTAGAAAGCATCGAGACATCCATGGAAAAGGAGATGATGTCAACAAAGGAAGACGTCTTTGATGAAAAATTTGTAGTATTACTGAATTAGACCTATTCAAATTGAAAGAATGACAAAATTATCTCTAAATAAAGATGTGTATTGTGTCTAAATAAATTAATAAAATACTGTTGGCCAGGAATATTAATAAAATACCCAAGATTCAATAAGTAATGGTGATTAAATTGATGTGGCATAAATTCCATTAAATTTAACTATCATCTGAGCAGCTGTTGTGGTCAGAATTTGAAAGATGAAGGTGTGGAATTTAAATTTGGATTAAGATGTGTTTTGCACCCTGAAGTATTTTCTTAAGTGCATCAAGTATCCTTTGATATTTTGTGGTGTATTCAGAACTTTTAAGTATTTTTTCAGATGTATTCATTGCTCTAAAGTTGCTACAAAAAAAAACTTTATGGTGCTATATGCACTTTCACTTAAATGATTTTTTAAGAGTTAATGACAACGTTTAAATTGCTCTCAAAAAAATATCTATGGGCAAAACCTTTCCTTAAAAAAATTAATATTTTAAGGGCAAAATTGGGCCACAAAATACTTTTGGATACTAGATGTACATGTAAAAATACTTCAAGGTACTGGACCCACCACAAATTACTTTAGGATATTGGACACACATGGAAAAATACTTTAGGGTGTTAGATGTTCTTTAACCCTTTAAACGTCTAGAGATGTGCGACTAATCTATAGTTAAAGGGAGTTATGTGTATATTGGCAAATAAAAATTTATCAAGTTCTTCTCACCAATTAAATTTCCAATGGAAGCTTTTTCTCAATTTTCTCTAATTTATTATTTATTTTTTTTCTTCAGACTTTTTATAAACATAAATTATTAGGTACTTTGGAGTTATTATATTTTATTCATTAATTATTAATTTTTTTATTCAATTTATTGAATATTAAATCCATTATTACTATTATATAATTTATTCATTATTAATTAATCATATACATGTTGATTTTTTTTTATCCATTTAACTTTATTCCTGTAGAAAGTTTTGAAAAAGGCAAAAAAATTATAAGGAGGCAAGAGAGAGAATGATGTACATTACCAATGGTCCAATGCCCTCTTCCAATCGTGACAACCCAAAAGGCAAGTGAAATAAGAAGTAACTTTTCGTCTGTGGTGTCTTTTGATGATTTTTTGGCGACAAGCACTGAAATTTAAAAGTCATCCCACAAACATGAGTAACACCCAATCTACCTTTAAAATTAAAAGGCCACTTATAAGCCAGTCCACTACCATTCCAAATATTTAACGGTATTATATATATGCCCCGACAAAGCCATTAAAAGTTTATTAAAATAGGGAAAATGACACTAAGGTTTAAATTAAAGAAAATAATATCTTAAAAGTCTTATAGCTTGTCAATGATAAGTAAAAGAGTAACCACTAATAAGTGGAGGAACTACCATTGACAAGTTTTGAAACTTATACTATTATTTTTTAATTGGGGCCTTAATATCATTTTCCTGTTAAAATATAGGCCTAATGTCATTAACTATGAATGGTCAAATAGCAAACAATAGAATCCGTTCCATGTGTTGAGATAATGGTATTATATTACACTGGCACCCAGATGATGATTGTTTCCTCCTGGGGCGTGCGTGCCTTGTGGCCCCCAATCAATTGTAGTAATGACTATTAGAGAGACAGCATACCCATAGTGGAAACATGGATTTGCCTTCCACTCTTAAATTCTGTGAGATTTGGGGGCAAAAAGAAGTTATCTTATCTTATATTATATTATAATAACTACAGGACGTAGCATTATTTAATTGTATTTCATATTTACTTATGTATATTTATCAACAGAGCAACGTTTCACTTGTTTATTTTCTGAGCACTATTCCGACAATGATTGTAGCCGTAATAACGATCAAGATTATGGTTATAATGACCATCATGAGCGCCGCCTCCGCAAGGCAGCCAGTGGCGTCCACCTCTGCCACTACCAGGGCCACCGCAACTGCAGAGCGCAGGCATAAGGCCGATGACTTCTCCGACAGGAGCATCGCGCCCTTAGTGGGAAGTCTCTAGGAGAAAGCTCACAACATCTTGTTTCACCGAACCACCTCGTAAATTGGCAACTTCAACAAAATTTTCTATTGGAAAAACACATTTTGCTCAACATCTAGGTGGGAGACAATTTTTCCTGGCATGAACAAAAATAGGTTCGCATGCCGACGAAACGAGTCACCATGACTAATTAAAGTTTTGTTAAAGTCAAGCACACTTTTAGCTAATATTAAATAATAACATAATGTAATATATTATTGTAGTATATGCTAAACAAAGCCCAAAACAGTACACAAAAAGCTAAAACATACACATACGCCCTTTTCCTGGCTTAAAGTAATAGTGCATAAGACAAAAACAGTGTTCTGAGGTACTTAGGTGCAACTTGACATCCATGCTTGCACACATCAAAAACATATATAGTAATGTGGAATTAAGCAGTGTCACATGCGCCAGAGCTCTATGTTGTGGTGGTGGCGGTGGGGCCGCCGGGGTGTGCGTAGCCCGAGCTTCGGGCAAGTTCATTGGCTTTGCTCCGGCGGGTGGTAGGTGGTGTTGATGATGAAACATAAGGCGGAAGTGTGTAGCTGGCGCTTAGCCTGAGATCATTGAAGCTGTTGTTACGGGACGCCGCATGCCTGCTTGATGAAGAAGCGTAAGGTTCCTGTGCGTGGCCAGCAGTGAGCCCGAGTTCACTGGCCCTAGTGTTGATGATGCCAGCCGCCCGGGCTTGAGTTGTTGACGGCTCAGAATGAGTGGTATAACCGCCACTGTTAGAGACAGAGAATGAAGAAGAAGAAGCCGTCCATGGTTGATTATTGCCACTACCAGAAACGCTATCCTCTGCCTACGGCTTGCAGCAGCCGGAACCCATATCCGCCCCAGCCTGAAGCCAAAAATTATACATAAGACAATTAAATTCTCTATGTATGTATGTGTGTATGTAATAACGTAACAAAAATGAGATGATAAAGGGCAAGAAAGGCAAAGACAGATGACGGTGGTGGTGACTTAACAGCGGCGGCGGAGGAGGAATGATGAAAGCCAGTATGTAGCTGGATGGGTGAGGGCAAGGGAGGGAGCTAGTTACGGTTGCTTCCTTTGGCTGACACCACAACGGACTAAAAGCTTTTCGTGAGTGGGTATGCTGTGTCTGTGTTGGTAGGTAGGATTTTATAGAGGACCAAGCGGGTTAGGGGGGTGTTGTTATGACAGTAGCTCGTAATTACTTTAATATTCCAATTAATCTTTTTTTCTCGCCAACAATATTCCAATTAATCACTTCTTAATTATCGCGCGGTCTAAATTAGAGAGAGAGAGAGAGAGAGAGCTCATTTTTACAAAAGTTCTCGTTATTTTACTACTTGTAGTATTCCTTTTTTTTAATAGAAACTGGAATACATTAATCTATTAAAAGATTAGAACAAAACCCACTTCAAAACAGAGGCTCAAAACCAAAAACTCTCATCAACCACCGCCTACCAGAAGAGGAGGAGGTGGGTGATCAAAGATGACGAAGTTGTCAATACAATCATGGGATAATTTTACTAAATAATCGGCCTGTCGGTTTTGATCCCTAGGTATATGTCGAACACGGACATGCCAATCTCTCGACAACCAGAGCCTAGCCTCTTCTATGACTTCCCTAAAGGGGTGAGTAAGGTCACAACCCCTAGTGATGAAATTTATAGCTTCGATACAGTCAGTATACAGAGTAAGGTATTTAATGTTCCTTCGCCAGCAAATCTGGAGACCCTGGATGATAGCGATAATCTCGGCAATTACAGGTGGCACGTGTGTGAGTTTACACATATACCCACACACCTAACCCTCATCATCTCCTCTGATGATCCCTGCGCTTCCGCTCTGACCCGAATCGAGTACTGATCCGTCCGCCTCAAGAGTGTAGTAGCCCTGTTCTCTTGACTGTTGGCCTCCATTGCCACTAGTAGCTTGGGAGTAGAAATTACAATGAGCATTTAGGTCCATATCCCAGCTTGCCCGAAAGAAACTAGGTAGGCCATTTTGATAGTCCATGTTGTCGTCGTCTCCAAACAGCTTCCGGCATCTGTCGACCTAGACGTCCCAGCAAACATAGCCAAACAAGGTTGCCCAGCTGACCTTCTTTGTGAACTCCCGACCCGCAGCATGCTTCAAGTTCCACTCGATCCATTCAGCACCCTGCAAGTTAGTAAAGGTGTCCCACATACCTGGTTTAACAATTGAGATCCACCTTTGACGAGCGTTAACACAGTCTCTGAGGAGGTGCATTAAGTCCTCTTCCTACGCACATTGAAAAGGACAAGAAGCAAGATCAGTTATGCCCCTCCTAGCCCGGAGCTGTGCTGTATGGGCTCTCCCGTGCGCTGCCAGCCAAATGAACGTTTTAATCTTCTAAGGGATTTTCCATTTCCATAACGTTCTCCATAGACTTGCATTCGACCTGTCAACACCTGCAGAAATAAACTTATAAGCAGAATTAACAGAGAAACAACCATCAGACGACGGCTTCCAAAAGTACTTATCCTCTCCTCTGCCCTCACAAGGAGGATTGGTACAAATGATTCTGTGAATAATGTGATCCTGGAACCAGAGTCTCATCTTCTCAACGTCCCATTCACCCGCAGAATTAGTGAAATCACATACTTTCTCATCCTTGTCCACCAATCCCTCCCTACCTGGAACTAACTCGATCAACGGATGATTAATCTCAGACCAGTTGTCGAACCAAAAGGAAGTAGACGCTCCATTGCCCACTTTGACCCCCAAACCTCTCCGGAATTTGTCCCAAACGTAGCAAATACCCTTCCAGGTTGATGAAGTATCTACTTGTAGTATTCATTACTATATTCTCAATATATTGTTCTGTATATGTAGAAATATTTGTTTATCTTGCGACTCTCAGAAATTTAGTTTAGGCTGCACGTACGTCCATTCTCATTGTAGTCCTTTCACCGACACACAGATGGCTCGTTTGAATTAGCGGTAATAAAAGTGGCTTTTTTTAAATATAATTTTTACAAATTTTTGATAGGATAAAAATTATATTGTAAATATAATTTGTGTTTGGATTGACAGTGATAAAAGTGATTTTTTTTCAAACTTAAACTTATTTAGATTATTATTTAAAAATCAAGTTTAGATGAAAATGACTAAAAAAGGCACGAATCTTATTAAATAATATTTATTTACATATATATAATGTGATAATTGATAATTCTAAGAGAAATATTAAATTTAAAAATTATAAAAATATAAATAGTCAATGAGTTGTTGAAAAATTTGGAAATACTAAGATACTAAATTTTAGAAAAAATTGGGGGAAAAATTCTTCACTATATATTATGTGTCCCCATTTGTCCCATTTAATGACATGCCTTAAAATTATAAAAGTGAAAAACATTGTCACAGTCCATTCCTCATTTGTACCATTTAATATTATGTTTTTTCTCACTATGCCACGTGTCCCCATTGTGAGCTCATTGCCGTAACTCATCCTGGTGTGACACACCTAGAAGCTAAAAAAGTGACTAACGTGGCTTTTAGGGGAGAAGCACAGTTACAGTTTCAGTACCGCTAGTCCGCTACCCCAAACATTATTTAAAGTCAAGAAATAATTTTTTCCTCAGTAAACGTGCGTTCTGTCCAACATCACGTGTAATATCCTGAATTTTGAGACTTGGGGTTAGAGAATAAGTCTGAAATAAGTGGATTACTAAGCCCCGATTTAGCAAGATCTCAAATTGTGATTAAGGGATGATGACTCCAAAAGTGGATGTGATTAGTGATAAATTGACTCTTTTGGAGATTATGATGTGAACTATGATGCGTATGCGTTGTGAGCAGTGCCAAAAGCCAATATTTAAGTTCAATTATGGATTAATATCTAAATTGACTTAAAATAGAGGGAGGGTGCATATTGTGGCTAAATGGAAACATATAATGTGTTTAGTGGTAATTCAGGAGAAATTGTCATAATCAGCGGCAAAACGGTAAAGTTACCGACCAATTGGTCAGTTACCGAAGAGGAAACTCATTAATAACTTGAAGATCAATGGTTAGGGTTGATTTGTTGTGAGATTGAGTGGGTGGAATCCCATGTGTGTGAGTTCATTGGAATTGGTTTGGAACTTTGGAAAGTAAAGAATTGCAATGTAAGTTTGAATTGTGACTTGTGTTGACATGTTGTGATTATTGATGAAACATGTCAATGGAATGTGAATTCGATTGATTTGGTTTTTCCAATGGATTCCTTGTGAAAATTTATGTGGGAATGATGTTTGGTGTGAAAATGGGACCATTGGAAGGAAAGATGCAAAATCTGAAATTTTGTCCAGTGAAACTCTGTTCTGGATAGCCTGTTTGTATTGATGTTTTGAGTGGGCAACTGGTCTCTAAAAATTTTAAAACTTTTCAGTCTTAAATTTCACATTCCAAGCTTCAAAATGGACATATAACTTGTGTCATTTCATTTTGTGAACTGGGAGTTATGGTTTTCCAAAGTTTGATGTTAAAACTGGGTGCAAATCTGGAACAGCAAGGGAATTTCGTGTAATTATGGAATTTTGTGGTGATTTCTGGTAATGGCTCATATTTTCGCTATAAATAGAACTTAAATAGCTTTCAATGGGCTTTGAGATCACCTCATTTCGATTTTTCTAGAATTATTTATGATTTTTCAAAGTTATGGCAGAAAATTTGCTAGAATTTCTGAAAAGTCCGAAAATAGGGAAATATACAAATAAATGAATTATGACATCATCATGATATTAAAATATCATCTCCTTCCTTTCCTCAGCCATACCTGACGTGAATTTCAGCATTTAGAGAGAGGAAGTGCAGCCATGTCCTAGAGAGAGAAAGGAGGAGAGATTTTGTACTGTAAGCCGATTTCTTTGGTAAATCAGTTCCTAACGCGTATAACTCCGTTCCTAAGCTACTCTTCTATGTAATTTAAGGTTTGGAAGCTCCATTTCTTATGTTGAAGTGAGCTAAGGTTCAACCACTCTTGAGAAAAGCTAGTGGGAGCTTGAGGTAAATTCCAAACTCTTGTATATTGACTATTCTAGCTGTTGTGGACAATTTAATCGGTGAAATTTTGCCGGATTGTCATTGGCTTTAAAAATGGAAAATGGGTGTGTGGGGTTGTTATGCTGCCCAAATTGGTACTAAATGGTAGTTGTAACCTAATGGAATAGTCAATAAAGTAGTTAGGAGTAGAAAAGAATATGTTTACGGAGCCGAAATAGAAAAACCCCAATTTTTCCCAGAGTACTTATATATTTCGTCCAAGGCTATAAATGGGCTTTAGAGATGGATTTTCAAAGATTTGATGATTCCATTGAGTTCAGGAGCGAAAATTAGGTGGGGTTACAGTTGGTTACTTTTTCAGAAAAGGCTGAAAAAACATAATTACGAAAATGCCCCTAAAACCCTTAAAGTGGGGCTGTCAAGGGTAAATTTATAATTTGACAATAAGTCAGGATAGCCCAGGATAGAATTTTGAGAAAAGTACAGCCGGACCGGGTATGGCAGGGCCAGGTCCCCGGGGGCATTTTAATAATTTTTCAATATAGCCTCATTTAACCCCCAGAAATACTATGGAAGTGTCTAAATGGTACATTTGGAATTGTAGGACCCAGTTGAGGGCCCGAGTTGCTGGCACGCAAATCGAGGAGAAAAGACTGGAGGTAGGGAACTTACCTCTCCTGCATGTATTTGATATTTGTGTTGGTGTATTGATATTTGTTATTGCTTTGCTTGATTATGTGAAACATATATGAACTATTGAAGCTCTGTTTCTGTTATGCTATGGCCATAAGTATATTGTTTGAAGCATTAAGTTTGCAGATATGTCATTGTGTGAGCATGAGTTATGTAACGCAAGCATGTCATGCATTAAACACATATCTTGCATGCATATTGGTATCTGTTTCCTACTGAAATTCTCTCGAATCTCACTCTCCCCTACCAATAATTTAGATAGGGCAAGTGGCTCGTGGAGGGAGCGGCCAGGACTCCTTCGAGATGAGAGTTGGTAGTTGGTTATCAATATGAGTTGAGATGACTATATATGATTTGGATGAGGATTTGTTATGTATTTGAGATGGATGTGTGTAATCCCCATATGAGGGCTTGTAATGGGCGAATGTGCCCTATAAAGCTTGAGTTAATAAATGAAATCCGGAATTGCCAGAATTATTACATTGCGTACTCTGATATATTAAATGTGATTTATCTTCGTGTAGTAATTGTATTCGAAATGTGAATGTGAGACCGGATTATAAATGATTTAGAAAGGTATTTGTGAAAACCCCGTCTGGTAGATGAGTTTATAAATGTTATTTGATTGTTATTGGTCTCTATTTCACTTTAACTGCGTATTCCGAATATTAATTACGGAAGGGGGTTACACCACAGTTTCCTAAACGTGCTCACAATGATGGACTTCGCTTCCCTCGGTTGTCAGATCCCATCCGCTGCCTTCTTTTTCTTAAAAACTACACCGTTTTGGTGTAGTTTTGAGAAGAGGAAGGGGCTGAAATCTTTTTTTTAAATGGTATTTAGTATTTTGAAGTATTATTTTTATGTATATAGTATCTTAAAATATTTTTTTAAATAGTATGCAGTATCCTAAAATAATTTTTAGTGTTTCTAACAGCTTAAATATTTTTTCAATTGTACGCAGTGTGTTAGCAGACTTATTGCAATTTTACTTTTAATGTATTTTTTCAGCTCTAAAAATTATTTTAAAATATTTTTGATGCTTTTAACTTTTTAAAATATTTTTTCAGTTGTAGCTAGTGTTTTAGGAGACTAACTACAATTTTACTGTTAACGTATTTTTCTTAGTAGTAACGAGCACCCAAAACTTGTAATACTTGTTTATTGATTTCCACCCAATTTAAAATATTTTTCTAGTAGAACCTAATATTTTAAAGTAATTTTTGGAGTTGAAAAAATACATTAAGGGTAAAGTTGCAATCAATTTGCAAACACATTGAATATAACTGAAAAAGTATTTTAAGGGGTTAAAAGAACTAAAAACTATTTTAGGATATTGTATGGTACTTAAAAAAATATTTTAAACTATTATATACATCCAGAAAAATACTTCAAAATACTAGATACTATTTCTTTAGGGGGGAAAAATTTCAGCCCCAACCTTTTATCAAAACTACACCAAAACGGTATAGTTTTTAAGAAAAGGAGGCCAGCGGACGGGATCTGGCAGTGGAGGGAAGCCAGGTCCCATAATGATTTTACTGAATCACACTAGGACCCAGCTGCTGGGCTATTGCTCTCTCCCGTGCCCCCATTAGTTATATAGGAAGTACGTAAAGACTAAGGACCCGTTTGTTTCGCGGAACTGAAGGCGAGAGGAGGGAAGATGCCACACTTCCCTGGCTCAAAAACCATTTGGCGCTCCAACAGTGATTGAAAATCAGTTCCCACCTCCTACTATGTTCCCTTAAACATGGGATCTTTGAATCCCTCCAAAAGTGGTGGGATCTTAAATTGTTCCGGGGAGAGTGAAATTGTGGGACTAAAATATCCCTGAAAGGTAGAAATGAAAATATTCCTGAGTTTCTAGCCTTCTCTATCAGTGATAAGAGCAATCTCGCTTTATGAGTTTCGACAGTGATACGGAGCTCCGAATCTGAGTTTCGAAAAAAGCTCAAAGAAGATAGGGATTGACCTCTGGTGAAGCAGAGTTTCTAGCCTTCTCTATCAAAGACCTCGCCTTTGTCCCCTGACCCCTTCGCTCATAGCACAAAGATGAGTTCTTTCAATCCTGGAGCTTGGACTCGTCCAGCGAGGTAGACGATGAACAGTACCGTGAGGAAGAAGATGAACAATACCGATGAGGTTGAGTTCGAACTGGATTGTTAAGTTTGAACTAGGATGTTAATTTCGAACTGAGATATTAAGTTTGAGCTTGAAGTCAAGGGTGTTTTATGTTTTTCACACAATCTTCCCACTTAAATCACTCTCTTTCTTCCAACCAAACATCTCATCTTCCCTCAACCTAGGTTCCTTCTCATGTCTACCGAATAGGACAATTTTAAAGTTCTCTCCCAATCTTCCCTTCATTTCCATTCACTTCTCTTCCTTTCCTTTCCCTCCTCAAATGTTCTTTGTACCAAACAGGCTCTAAGGATTCCTTTGGTTAGGGGGAGGGTGGGAAAGTGGACAGACACAAAAAATGTTTAGATTAGATTTTAAAAAATGAGAGAAGTGCGGTTTAGATTAGATTCCTTTGGTACTATTATATTGTATTGTTAGTCTTACACTAGTATGATAAAACTTCTCTTTTACCTTATTAGGTCCTTTTCCATTACAAGTAACTCTAATAGTATTTTTCAATTTAAACCACCCTGTCGGAATTAACGTCTCCATCAATTTCACTATCTTTTTGTACAATCGAGCCCATATATAGCTAAACTTCATCACTTGTGGAATGATTTGATCTCTCACGTTAACATCCAAATTGCTTCTAACTTAGCTTGTCTATAATCAAAATTGTAATGCATATATTTTGTCTTACTTCTACTCAACAGAAAGCCCTTCAACTCCAAGGTCCTTCTCCATAACTCGAATTTGTAGTTAGTCTCTTCTTGTGACTCAGCCACAAGAATTATATCGTCAGTAAAAGGCATGCACTTCAGGCTACATAAGCTTAGTTATAATGTCTATAATCAGGTTAAACAAATAAGGACTCAAAAATGATTCTGATTATTGCACATAAGTGGTTGCCCCATATATAGTGATTTTCAAACAAGGGAGACCTATTTTTTTAAATTAATTCGAAAAAGTATTTATTAGTCCTTTCATAAAGTGTTGTCTTCATCAAAATCTTGAAATTCAGGTTTGTGCAAATTGACTAAACGTCAAAAAAAATGTCTTGGAAAAGGTCCGCTATAATAATGTAGCATTTTCTTTTCAGCTGGCTTATTAAGGGTCAAGTCCTTTATATATTCTTGATTCAAAATTCTGTGTGGTTATGGACCCAACTTTGTGGACTTCTATCATCGCTGCCTATTATTATAATTACTGAAATAAATTACTGAAATATTTGATATCTCTCAAATGTATAGTTTTTGTTGGAGGTAGTATCATAGACATTAGGTACATGAATTTTGCTTTAATCATAAATAAGGAAACAAACAAGGTGTGTTTGCTTTATTCTGAACAATGCTCGGGGCGTGTCCATAGTTAATGCTTAATGCCGACATGTATTTGCCTTTTTTTTTTTTTTTTGTCTCTGGTAATTTATTGGATTGTGGGTTATGTTTTGAAGGCCAATTTGCATGTGCAAAACTAGGTTTTGGAATTGCATGTTATTTTAGTGGGCATGCCTCCGCTTTTCCATTATTAAAGCATTATATCATAATTGCTGTTGAGAGATGAGAGATGTCTTTTTAGTCCAAGGCAAAAGTTTCATATTCATTTCATCATCATCATCATCATCATTTGCAGTGGTAGGTTACTTGATTCTTAGAAGCATGAGAATTTCAATTTGAAATTTGAGGTTTCTAAAAGTAAGAGTTTTTCTGTAGTTATCTGATTCAATATTTTATTTTTAACTGCTATTAATTCCCATAAGGAATTGTGTAAAAATGAGATTACTTGATGCCCATTAGTCAAAAGTATGAAATGTGCACTCTGATTTCTAATTCGTTGGAGAAAAAATTCATGTGGTTTTGCCCGCAATTTGACCCTTCATTATATCACTTGTGAGCCGTGCGTTTCTTAATGCTTGTTTCAGCACATAGTAGTGGGGCTATGATACTCACTTGTGATCGCTGCTTGACGACATTTAATTAATTAATTTGAGATGCTATTAGATGACTCATGAGAAATTTACTGCATCTATCTATCAATCTATTTAGCTCGTGGACACTATAGTTGAGGACTTAGTGTCTGTTTGGTTTGAGGGGAGCGGAGCGGAGCGGAATTACTACAAAAAATATTGAATTTTTGACAGCATTTGCCATGAAATCAGTGTTTAAGACAGAATCCGTTCCGTCGCTACTAGGTGCGTGACAAAAAAATTTGTGATGGAATTTTAATTTCGTCGGAAGTTTCCAATGGAAATTCCAACGGAATTTCTGTCACAAATTCCGACGGAAATTACAGAATTCCTTTCCGTCGTAATTTTTTAAAATTTAAAAAAAAAATTCCAAAATTTTTTTAATAAAAAATTTCCATATTTTTTTAAAATTTCCAAATGCCACGTGTTTGCTCCTCAATGCATCACATGTCCCTCTCCCCTAGCCGCCACTTGTCCCTCTCCTCTGTCTGCCACGTGTCCACATCTTATAATTCCTGAGAATGTCTCTCCTCCTGTTCGAACCCGCAACCTCAAGCGGTCGACTCCTTCACGCGCGAGTTTTTACCTATTGCGCCGAAATGAACATGTGTCATATTATTACATATTATTATATATATAATATTATCATACACACACACACACATAATTAATTAATTATTAATTAAATATAATATTATTAAAAATAATGAAAAATTTAATAAAAATCTAAAAAAATATTTATATATTTAATTAAAAAATTTTTTATTTAAAATTACTTAATAAATAATAATTTAATATTATAAATATTATTTTTAATAAAAAATAAAATAATAATAATAATATAATTTTAATAATTAAGGTTAAATAGAATTATTTAATAATTATTTAAAATTTATAAATATTATTTTTTTAAAAAATTTAAAAAAAATAATTTTTTTCCTATGGAAAATTTCCGTGGCAATTTGCCGTAAGAAATTCCATCAGAAATTTTGCGGAAGTTGCCATGAGAAAAATTCTATCGGAAATCGGGAGTTTTTTTGTAATGAATGGAGGGAAGGGGAGTAACACATTCTCTTTTGACCTATTTCACCTTAATTAATTTCATGCATTGTATTAATTAAAATGTTAATTTAGACTTATATTCTCTTTCGTTGTCTCTATTCTCTCTTATCATCTTTTTTCCATACATTTTTTCATCATTTTTCTCATTATTACTCTCTCATAATATATCGGTCATAAATAAGAGTATTTGAGAGAGAGAAAAATATGTCCTAGATATTTATTACTTTCAACTAATTTTAACTATTTTTTTATTTTTTTGATGTTATATCACAACTCAGTTGAAAGGAAGTTAAATAGCAAACAAATTGACATAGGCGAAACCAAGCAGGGACCTACCATAAAAAGCTGGAACGACTTCAATAGTAATATTCTAGGACCTAATCATGCTTGGCATCTTGGACCTCATTTCTTAAAACTAAAAGACATTGCGGTTTGGTGAAGAAAAATGTTTACCTCACAGCTTCAGATCTTCAATGTTTTCGTCACAGTTACAAAAAGTCTGAAGAAAAATGGTTAGTGTTATTTGATTTATTTATTTTTAGGATGGGAGTAAACTTGAGTTGAGTTGACTCTTATCGCATGATATGTTATGAGGACAGACACATGAAAGCATTAGATTCTTAATTAAATTATATGTTTAAGAAAATTGGATTAAGATGGATCAGTGGATGAGGGAAACCAAACATAAATGATTCGTCAAAGCTGAATTTTATTATCGGTTTATTTTGTATGGGTATCAAGGAAACGAATGTAGGGGTAATTATCATCTAATCACAAGTTTTTCACAACACCTAGCGAGTCAGCTTTATTATGTTTTATTATGTTTGAAGAAGTGGGGTTACAAGATTTTAATAAAAAGAATATGTAAGATAAAAAGAAAAAAGAAAGATTAACTAAAAACTTTTAACTTTAGTTTTCCATTTTTTTAAAAAAAAATCCCACACAACAAAATTTTCCCTCCCCTCACTAAGTCCCAAAAAAAAAAAAAACAAAAACTTGTTCACGGAAACATACACTGGAACATGGGGTTACCTGTTCCTTCTTTTCAAGTTCAACAATGCAATAAAAAGGAATTTTAGAATTGAGGTGGTATTTTTCAGAGATTTTCCCTTAGAATTTTTGTTCTACAAGTAATATTAAAAGGGGTATAATTCAACATTTATTGTTTCTCCCTTTACTTTTAAACTACGACAAACACATTTTCCACGCTTTGCATGAAATTTGAGATGCTTTGAATAACTCATCTCATTACTACATATTTTATTCCTTTCGTTGACTATTATGAGGCATTTTATGGATTGTTGAGAATAATTGTGTGTTTATCCTGAAAAAATTCGTGATAATTTATGGATGATGTCACCACTTGAGGCATTTTTTAATTAATTTTAAAAATTTTTATAGACTGTTGTAATTTGTCCTATTATTACTTTTATGGATTGGGTTAGATTTGAGTATTATCATACCCACTTAGGATAATTCTCTCAAATTCTCTTCTAATTTCATTTATAAGGCACATTCAATATATTTTACTTAGATGAAGAAAGACCTTAAATTTCATTAATTCTGCCATAAAATTCAAAATTTTTCAATTTTACCCCTATTTAATATAAATTACACCCCATGACAATCATATGAAAAATTTCTCTTTTTATCCTATAAATAGAATAAAATAATTTCTTCTCTCCACCCTATAAATAGGATCAAATGATTACATATTTTATAAGCGGCCATGTTTTTAGGTTTATTTAGGAGATGGCCATACAACACACAAGTGAACGGCTTAGAATACGTAACACCCCAAATTGTATTCACCAATATGCCTTGTAATTATTTATGACAATTAATGGAATGAAATGGTGAATATTAACCCACCTTGAATAGCCTCTGGCCATAAATTCTGGATCATAGGAATTAGACACTGAAAATTGAAATGTGAATAGTGCTGCCAGTGTAATTTCCGACAAGGCAGTGAGATTGTCATGTGATTTTGGATGAACAAATGATGTTCAAAAAATGTGAAATTTTTCAGAATGAAAGTATACACTCTAAGCTTTAATTGGTAGGTCATATAGGTCATTTAAAGCTGTACACAAAGAGTTATGAATTTTTAAAATTTACCTGGTGAAACTGGCCAATTTTTGAGATAACGTCCAAAGATTTAAATTCTACGAATGTTAAGCTTCCAGTTGGCTAAAAACTATATTTTTCCTTAAAACTATACTCAATAAGGGTTCACTACTACAAAAAAGTAAAGTTGTGGCGCTTATAATTGCATCATCTGTGACGCTAGAGAAGTGCCATATATCTAGACGCCACTAAAAGAAGCTGTGGCGCTTGAAAGCGCCATAGCATTTAAATTTTTTTTTTTAAAAAAAATACCCTCCTGTGGCGCTTGTTGGAGGAAGTGCCACAGGAGGGGGCGTCTCCTGTGGCGCTTGCATCAGGAGACGCCCCCTCCTGTGGCACTTCCTCCAACAAGTGCCACAAGAGACCCCCTCCTGTGGCACTTCCTACAACAAGTGCCACAAGAGGGTAATTTTAAAAAAAAAATTAGCTAAAGAAATTGTTTTATTTTAATTACAAAATAATATTAATTGTCCAGATTTATTTTCAAAATTGAAGATATTGAGGCCAGTGTTAAACTAGAAACTATTGGCAAAAAAGTTAAGCTAAAGAAACTTATATTATGATACAAATATTATATTTTTCTTAATCATGTGTATGGACTAGACTATTTTCTTTTAAATTACTAAAATAAGGTTTTTTGAAATTAAAAATTTTTTCAGGCAAAAAATGTTAAAATTGCTTAAGCCTAATCTGAAATCAAGTACTCCGGATATGTAAAGATATCTTTTATCAACATGCTAAAGGCATCACGAGACATGGTCCACTTTTGGTTTTTCTTTTCTTTTGAAATATTATTTTTTTGGATAACTTCTTTTGAAATATTATATATATTTTCCACTTTTTAAACACATATTAGAACATAGATATCAATTTGAAATAAAAAATTGCAGAAATTATATGACAATTAAAAAAAAAGGAAGAAGCACGTTGAACTTACAAGCTTAATTGATCAGTGCAGTGGAGTGGGGGACCACGTTGCCCGTTGGTGTCGCAGTCTTGAGTGAGGAGGAGGAGGAGTGGGGATGGCAGTTGAAACAAAATAAAGAAGTAGATTCGATGATGAAGACGTGTATGCATGTGGGTATATTTTTAAATGTGAAGATGATAGGAAATGGATGGAGGGGGCGACGGTCGTCCACTGCAATATAATGGAACTGCATTGTGCAGAGTTGTATTATACAGAAACTATTATAACTATAATATATAACCAATAGAATGAGTTTAAAGGAGTTTATACTTGTACATGAATGGGTCTTGACTCAATTCTTGTACATGGAATTTTAGGACCAGATAGTTGTGGCCGAGCCAGATCAAGACAGTTAGACGGGAAATGGCTATCTCAAGTAGTAACTCTGTCTTTTATATATTATATCAATGTTTTATATGCTTTGTGTATGTCATCGTCCCTAATATGTATGATGCACAGTGCCTATGGGTACACTGAACGTGATCAAACATAGTGCCCACAAGTACACCAAACTATATTGCCTACGAGTACACCAAATTATGCCCAGTCTGTGGTCTTGAGCCCAGTTGAGGTATGAAACAAATAGGGATTGCAACAGTGGTTGGTTCAGAACACTTATGACCGAACTGAATTATGTGTTATTATAATATTGATGTATATGGTACTTAACATATTTATTATTGCATTTTTTATAATTGATAACTTATTACTATTGAGATTCTCTCAAATCTCACCCTTTCTATAAATTTTTACAGTTTGCAGTAGTAGAAAACAGCTCCAAGGACAAATGGTATTTACCGGTAATTAAAGGTTCCAGTCAATATCAAGGGAAGGTGTTGGTTATCTGAGGACCATTTTTATTATTTCAAGGTCTGTAAGTATTGAACGAACCCCAGTGGGGAAAACCTATAATGTAACTAAGCCTAATGTATCAATATATTAGTATATTCCCATTATTCTTGTGTTGCTCACTGAACTATATTCAAATACTCTTATTAATATCAATAATAAGTTATATGTAAGACTGGGTCTTACAGAATACACATGTGTAATGCATAGTTAAGCATTCTATATTTCAGTTCAATTTGGCTACTCATATTTAATATTATATTCTTTCTTTTCTTTAATATAAGACTCAATTAATAATACTTATCGACAACCTCTCCTAGCGTTTGACATACTTTTGCTCATGAAACATCCAAGGTTGCTGCAGAAGAAGACCTGAGCTTTGGGCCATTTTCAAGTTGCGGGCTGGGAAATGGGCCTATACCTGTAGGCTTTCTTGTAGTTTATTGTAGGCCCGTTGCTTTACTAAGGCATCTTGGACTTGTTCCCTTGTGTTTTATTGAGTACGCGCAGGCCCTTTTTTTTCGTAACTCGTTTTATCTTTGAATAATATAGTTCTTTTATATACATATAAAAAAAAAAAAGGCATTCGATTGTTTAAATAAATTAACCAAAAGTATATATCAAATGGAAAGATAATCAAATAATAATTATTGGAAAGCAAGAAAAGTATTGAATATAATTGAGCGAACCTCCACACAACAATTGCAAACAGTTTTACCATTTATATTTATACTCCGTCAAGAGACTGGATTGGTGAAAATAGTAGGCTGGATGATAAAGGGAAAACTGGTGTAGCTATTCTTTATTGGAATATCTGGAAGGGTCGATGTGCCTGGATCTTTACATCAGTAGAAAAATAACTTTTTAGACTGGTTCTAGATTAGGTCTTGATACAGTCAATCTAAAAAGTCTGTTACTTTTCTACAACCGGTTTAAAAAGTCTAAAAACTCTTATTTTTTAGACTTGTTGTAGACACAACCGGTCTAAAAATTAGACCGGTTGTGTCTACAACACATCTAAAAAGTAAGAGTTTTTAGACCGGTTGTAAACACAACCGGTATAAAAAGTATTGTTTTTTTCAAACATCTATATTATTTCTTCTTCTAACCCACTATCCAGCACTTGAGAAGAGACCCAACATTTTTAAGAGTATAATTCAGTCTATAATTTCAACATTCTTATTCCTACAAGTTACAACTCGATATTTTCAAATAACAATTCAAAAGTTTCAAAATGAAATTTAATACCAATAATCTTCCCATTCAAATATTTTTTAATGTAAATATGTCTCATTTATCTCTTCTAACTCTCTATATTGTTCCTCCTCTCTCCTCTCCTGATATAAAGCTTTTCTTCACTGAGCTTCTTCAACCTTCCTCCAGTTCTCCTCATGCATCCTTCACCAAGCTCTTCTTTCTCTTTCCAAGCTTGCTCCTGGTAAAAGTAACAGACTTTGTGAATGGACAAATTATTTAAAATTGCAGGATTACAGTAATACCTCTATTGAATCATGACCCAAACAAATGAGTATCAAATCTAGTGAACAAGTTGAACTACAGCAAACTGTCAATAAGCTTAAAATGATGAAAATTTTTCAAAGATTGTTAGAACTAACTTATTTTAATCCTCAGACTTGAATTGATCATGCTCGAGGACTTGCTAAATCATCTCTAAGTATTACAAAGGTTGACTGTCTATAAACATCATAAAGTTCTTAATTTGTTTTAAACCCATTTTTAAATAGAATGAAATGCATGTCAGAGCAAACTGATTTGCATACGAAAAAATTAGTTTATGTAGCTAAGTATACATACTTTCATATTACTGAATCTAGCCAGATTAGATTCTTTCTGAGTTTTAGATTATTGAGACTCATTATACTCAAACTTCCTGGGAATTGTTACCTCATGCAAGGAGGAACATTTATATTGTTCACAGGCATCGGTAGCTTCCTTGAGAACCAATATTCCTTGCTCCTGTGAACAAAGAAGAAACACCCAACGTAGTTTCAGTATTGAAGTCACTGCTTACAAATTTTACAAATTTAGACGTTCTGATAAAATATAAAACTGCCTCCAGCATACTAGATAAGTAATTAACTATTTCTGACAAGTCTGATTCTCAGATCGTAGGGGAAAAAACATAATAGCTTTTTCCAAGAAAAAGCATCAAAACAGGCACTACAAAGTCACAGAGTAAGATCAACAGCTACTTTAGTTACAAGGCCTATTATCACATGTCAAATCAAAGTTTTTGTGAAGATTGCACACCAACCTTGTCTAAGAGTCTGAGTGGTAAGAACATAAAGTGGGGGAGCAACAAGTTTAATCTTCACTGGGCAATCATTATTTCCAACAGCTACAGCATTAATGTTTGTCAGGAAAGAAAAATTAAGGCAGAACTTAGAAATTCTCAAGGCTTTTCAAGCCTAGGATCAATAAATTGATTTTTATAATAAAAAAGGTTTGAATAGTTGTACTATTAATTGCATATTCTGGACCAAGATCATATATTAATAGTTACAGAAGAGGGCCCTTCTAAGCGAATATAATCATACAAAATCCCTTGAAAAGGACTTGTGTTTCTTGGTTGCCTTAGAAAAAAGGTATTATTCCCCTGCACAAGAAGAGTGCCTTGTACATCAACGTTGAACAGCCAATATAGCCCATGAATTCCATGTCTGGCTATTGTGTTTTCCTTTCCAATCACTTCACTTGTGAACAAATGTGGGTTTGCTTCTGATTTATTAACTCGAAACCTGCCAAGGAAAACTAAACAAAAAAAACAACAAGAATAATAATAAGAATTGTGACTTTTGTAAGCATGAAGAGATATACACAGAGCTTAGTGGAAAACTTTAGTATGAAGTGATATACTAGCAGCTCAGCAGAGTGCACAGATGGCAGAGCCAATCGTAATTTGTAGGTTCCATTCATATTTACATTATCAAGTTTGAAATTAATTCGCCATGTGGTTTCTTGGTATGTCTTGTTATCTATCTTCCTACACAATGACAACAATTCTATGATATACTGCCAAATGGACAATATTTGCTCTGCACATAAAAAGTTAAAGCCAAAGAACAAGGGAGACAAAACAAAGTAATAAGACTTTAGCCACTGAGTATAAATGTATAATATAACGGTTATCACAAATATCTCCTCTATTCATATATCATACATTTAGTAAATATAGACTTCACCTAATCTGCCTTCAAGCAAAGGGTGTCTTTTGCAGCATTTTACAGCTCTTCATTGAAAAATTGGAAGATGGAGTGGAAGAGAATTACCTATTAACTTGAGCAAAAAACCAATCTTTTTTGTAGTCACTGGTTCCTAAAGTGTACACCAAGTCTTCATTTGGATACAACTCTGCATACCTCTCCCATAATCCATATTGCCTATACTTGCCAAATGTAGGCACTGTGATACACATTTCTCTCTTTTCGCAAGGTCAAATGTAGGTGCTATGTCACTTGATGAAGTTCAGGTCAGAGATGAGATTAATGTGATAAAAAAATACCTTTAATAGGAGAATAATGGATAATTGAGATTCAAAATGACCATTAAGAAAAGTTGAAGAGTTTGGAGAAATAAAGAATTAAACTTAGGAAGGAAAGGGAAAGCTCTGAGATTGGGTTAATGAGGTAAGAAAGGATTTTATGAATCAAATTACTTCAATTTTTGAGAATCTATTCGGTATTTAAATGCATAAGAGCAGATCCAAGTTAAACATGAACTCAGCAAAGAAAAATCTTGCCATATGAAATCATAGACTCACATTCTGCTAAATCAGGCAAGAGAACTGTATGATTTTCTGCTTCGCTTTAGCAACTAGTTTGATTTCTTCTTTTATAAGTAATGGAAAAATATCATCAAGTCAGAACTTCCTAGAACTCAGTGTGCGTTAATCCATCACAACCGGTCAGTGTTAAGTTCGGGAACTACTTCCTAGAGAATCATTAGATGCCACAAAATTCCAGACACATTGAATTAAAAAGAGAATTCACATCTACTTTATCCCTCTTCTAGCAATAAGTAAGCACATTCTTTTCTATAGTAGATGGTAGGAGACAACCAGAAGCAGAAAAAAGAGAACTTACATAATTGAAAATATTAAGAGCTCCAGGTCCTGCATACCATAGAGTAATTAAGAATTTAAGATCATTTGCAACTTTAGATGCGACCTTCCCTAAAACCCAAAGAAGAATAAGGGCACTATCAATAACTAAGAATAAAATCAAAAATTATAGTAAAATTAGTACCTGGTAGCAAGTGATAGTCTAGAAGCAATCATGCTCTTAGTTGAAATCATGCAAACCCATAGTGTGATTGATGATCCGGTTGGTGGAGCCATAGTCGTTGGTGTTAGGACCACCGACGATACAAGCGACAATACAAGCACCAATGCCATAGGAGCAAGTGTAGCTGTCAGCTACGTAACTAGAGTGAGAGAAGTGCAATGGAGACACTCAACGGAGACCAAGGAGCGATGTGCGGCAAAGACTGAGAGCTAGGTGCGATGGTGGAGCAAGGTGCGACAGAGAGCTTGAATACTTCTAGATACAGAGCTTTAGGCGTGAAGATGGGGTGGGATTCATAAGCAAAATTGATTCAAGGTTATTGGGGAGTAAACACATTTAAGACCGGTTATTCAAAATAACCGGTCTTAAATAAATATTTTAGACCGGTTTTCATTTATAACCGGTCTAAAAGTTATATTTTTTAGACCGGTTAACAGGAATAACCGGTCTAAAAAGTGCTGAAATTTTTTTAAAAAATTACTTTTAATGTTAAAAGTTCATTTAAACCGGTTATAAAGTGAACCGATCTAGAAAATATACTGTTTTAGACTGGTTCTATTTATAACTGATCTAAATGATATATTTTAGACGTTATCTTAGTTGAACCGGTCTCAGATGTTCTTTATAATTACAAAATTGCCACCACACTTACCTTTTAGACCTTATCCCCTTAGAACCGGTCTAAATCTTCTATTTTGTACTAGTGTCAATGGGGAAGGGATGGATATAGATAGAGTGATTTTTTTTGTCACAGAGTTTATTAAATGAATGTTTTGAGGCTAAACATCTGAAATTGGCTTCAAAGTCTATTGAGGGGGGAAATAGAATTAATGTACTATAATGGATAGCTCGAGCGCCTTGGATAATTAAAATCAATACTGATGGCGCTTTCATTAGTACTTTAGATACTGCTGGTATTGGTGTTATTTGCAGGAATAATAATGGAGATATGGTTGGTGGTATGGGATGTAAAGTAGTGGCCTCCTCTGCATTTATGTCTGAGTGTTTGGCACTTAAGGAAGGGATACTAGCTGTGACTAGGTTGGGATTTGTGAACTCTATTATAGAGACTGATTGTGAAGAGTTGTTTATGTTAATGACTAATAAGAAGTAGAGGGTGTGTGATTGGCAATGCTTAGACTTGGTTCAGGAATTATTGGATTTGAAGAAATCAGCAAGTGGTTTGTTGTTTGCCTTGGTGAGAAGATAGGGTAACAAAGCTGCAAATTATTTGGCAACAATTGGTGCTAAGGAGATGTGTTCTAAGGGATGGCTTGTTGAAGTATCATCTCCTTTGAAGGAAATTTTGCTTGCTGATGTTTTAGGTCTGAGTAATCCTAATCAAGGTTTGCAGGACGGTTCAAAGGAGAAGAGTGGTATTGGCTAATAATCCTTGTTACTGATATGCTGCACTTTTAGTTTTCTGGTTGTTCTTTATTGCTTTATAGTTTTGATATTGTAGTTTTTTAGGATTTTGGTGAGTCTTTCTGTGAGTTAGGTTGTATGATGTAGGATTTTTTTGGGAGTTTTATTTGGCTTTGGCTATTGGTGTTTGTAATTCCTATCTTTTTTTGTGATTAATAAAATTGACTGTTTGGCCAGAAAAAAACTTTACAACTTCACAACACAATCGCCATCTTAAGCGATGCAATTTCACAAATCACAAAGAATAAAGCTACTCCTCTGGTCTTTAAGGTATAGTTCATTTTTTTGGAGAAATTAAGAACGCTAATTAAGTTACTTTAAAGTATTGATATTTATCTTTTTTATACTAAATTAATTTATCTTACTTATAAACTAATATATAATCAAATGATGCACAATATATGTTATAATTAACTAACTTATTTAACTTCCTTAATCTCTTCAAAAAAGCCAACTATATTTTATGTTAAGCACTAGATGAGTAACATTTAATTTAGCTCGTACCACAAGTGTGTTTGTGTAGCTCTTATGAAGAAGTGTTTCGAAAGATCAGTGTGTCACAGCCCTCTCCTCCTATGATCAAGATCCTGGCAATTGCTGACTCCAAGGCTAGAAGTTTCTTTTTTTGTGTTTTGCCAGGACTAGTTTTATTTTGGTGGATGTTAAGTTTGTTCGTTTCTTCTTTGTGTGCCAGTTATGACACCGTTGACTTCGCTGCTAGTTTCTTGATTGATTAATGAAATATATGAACTGTTTTGAAAAAGGTGCATCAAACATCAATTTTAACAAATAGAGGGCTTAGTGTGAGGTATAGAGGAGTGAATAAGAGTCAAATCCTCACCTAAAGGAGGAGGATTAACATAGATCTCTACCTCATAAATCATTCTTAAAAGGAGGGTTAACATAGGTCTCTACCTCAAAAGCCACCAAAAAGTTTTGGGGTTTTAGTCATTACTTCTATAAAGAAAGAATTCATTGTATTTATTGATAATTCTTGTGAATAAGATTAGTTTATCGTCATTCCTTATTTAGCAACTTAACATAGCATCAGAGCTTCCAGGTACTGACAGGCTTTCCATTCTTCGCGTATGCCCTTTCTATGCGGTGCATTTTAAAGAAAAATATCAGATATTCCAAGCCAATCTTCAAGAAATTGTCTCTTCATCTAGCCCAAGACCAAGAAAAGCCCAAGAAGTGTTGGAGCCCCTAGTTCCCCTGATGGAGGAGCTCCATGACTTAACAAGCACCAGCCCGGGATTTTGAATCCCACGTGAACAAACGATAGGGACGCACGACACAGACTTGCGATCGGCGTGACACCTCCGAAGAGGGCAGAGATCGACACTGGCAAATCACAACTTCGAAGAAGGCAAGAGACTTGCGATTTCAAATCCTCACCGAATCGCGACATCAACTGCGTGCCACCTCCTAGAAGGGAAGATCTCGATGCCTACAAATCGTAACTCAACATCTCACGATCACAGACCACTGCCGTGCAATAGGTTTAATCATCCGTGCTTTCCATCCCTAATTTCGCTGGTGATTCGATAATGGCGATTCAGAAGACGAAGGACGAGACGGGGGCAGACTTTCTCAGTTTCTTTCACCCATCATATGTGCGTCCATCCGAAACTTCATCGATCAAATGCTCCTAACGCCCGTCAAATGCGAATATCAATAACATGTCGTCTGTCTTTAATTTTTGAGTCAATATTGATGGTTCAGCTGTCATTACAGGTCGCTTCAAAGGCAACAAGTACCCATATTGTTGGGACAGAAGATCTCTATTAAACTCATGTTTCGCCCCTCTGTTCACTACCTCAGAGCCATGTTCAACACCCACGGCAATATGAAAGGTGATGTGCTCTTCTTTGTTGATCTTGATCGTCTCCGCTGCAAGCTCATTTTCCTTTTCAAACCTTTCTAGTGGATTTAGAGGATAGATTTATACTCTGGTTTGAGGCTCAAGATGTGTTTATGATTTGAGGGAGAAGGTTCCTGGCTTCTTGAGATTCCGACCCATGAAGCAATGCGGTGGTCCGTGCCCTGCGTTAGCAAAGGACTTTGCCAAGTCATCATCGTTTACTTCAATTTCTTCTTCATTAGGCCTACACCTTTCTCCGATGTTCATCTTCATTCCATGATTCATCAAGATCCAGTGTGGTGTCTTTTCAAGTTATTCGAGTGAATCATCTAAGTGAGAATCAGCGAGCGAAATATATACAAGCCCACATGCTGTTGTTACATTTGAGCGTGTTGACATTTTAACATCAAGGGGGCGTTTGAGACGGATTACGCAGTTCAAACTATCTTCTCAATGGGTGAAAATCTTTACAACAGCAAGTTCAAGGACAACTTGGAGTTTTCATGAACTGTCAAGATTGTTATGCAGCGAGTTGAAGTGTAGCTGTTTACTTCACAGCCAAGGATATATGCGTATAAGTTTAATGTGCAAAAGGTTTGGAAATATATGATCATGTGTCGGTTTCTTATGTGCTCATCTTTAAGAGCTTTTTATTAGATGAAGACAGCAAAATAAAAAATTGGCGTCTAGGCATGATTAAAAAAAACAGAGGGTCTGAGGCATCAGAAGAGGCATGGGAGTAGGTTTGAAGCAAGTAGTGGCTGCTGGGTTTACACTCACGGTGTTCATGGTGCGTGTTAATATGATCAGATGTGTTTGCCATGCTCTACAATGTTGATGCTTTTCCCAATCACTGTTATGTTTGGCATGTGCTTTTGTGGCAAGTGTCTTGAATAGGCTACTATTGGGATTTGCAAAGCTGAAAAAATTTGTTAATGATGTTGCTTACAAGAGAGATTTTTGAAGAGTCTTCTACAAAATTTGTTAGAGTAATCAAGAACAAGATGTCTTCATGAAAGTCAAAGAGGAAGATGTAGACCACGAAGAGAGAAAGGAAAATGTCTCCTCAAAGTGTTGTTCCTTCCAAAAATTCTTGGACGGTCATTGTTTTCTGTGGTATCTTAGGTGCTTTGGATCTGCGAGGTATATACTAAAATATCTGAAAGGCAAAATAGATCTCACGAGTATCACACTAATATAAAGAATGAACAAAAATAAAATAAAATTGCTCAAGCTAAAACTATTAAAGGATTTCTAATTCTAATAACCAATTGCCTTGAATCCCCGGCAACGGCGTCAAAAACTTGATGCTACTAAATTTTAAATAAGCATCGCAACTATACAAGCCGTTAGAATAGTAAAATAGCAAATCAAGGTCGTCCCACAAAAATCCAAGGTAATAGATAGTTAGGCATTAAATTCTCATTTTTATTTAAGTTGAGCAAATCAAAGAAAGAGATTGAAAGACAATTTCAATAAATGCAAAAGAAACAAATCTAATGATTTAAAGATTTCAATTGATAAAAATAACCTAAAGTGGCTAATCCCTTCTTTAAGTTTTAGAGCATGTAATTACCCAATTAAAAGCACTTAATGTTAATTTGTTAATCTAGAGTTTAAATAGATATAAGTATCTTCTAACCACTTATACCCCTCTCTCAAGTTAAAATTGTTATTCCTAACTAATTTACTCAAGAGGTAATAATTGTCTAAATTCACTCTAATAAGATTATATGGGTCCAATAAATATATTCCTATCCTATTGGAAAATTAGAATAAATTCTAATCCCACATTACTTAATCTTATAGTCCAATTAAGATCCTTTTCCCAAGGATAATCTAAATTACCCAAATTCATATTTAATAGTGATCAATCACTAAGTAGACAAAATAAAACAGATTAAGTAAATAAAAATAACACTAAGCACAATTAATTAGTTCATACATGCTCAAATCCTCAAATTAGCTCATAACTACTTTAGATTAAAAACAACTAGTCACACATGGCTTTAAATGAAGTCATCACAATAGCAACGATAAATTCTACACTCAGAAACATACTAGAATTCAACGAAATAGAGAGAGGAAAATGAAATTGAAGCAATACAATAATAATTGGCAACACTTCCTTTGCACCTTTCAATAGACCGTCAACTCTGATCTAGCTCAAGGAAGGTCCGGTTCACAACTTATCCATTGGAAAAGACCAACCCAAGTGCCAGCCCACCTCAGCTCACCAAGCTTTTTCTGAATCAGTGATGGCGGACTAAATAGTGAACTTTCAGCTCTCTCTTCTCGCTTCCCAAACCAGCGGCTCATGTTCTCTATTGCAGCTCCCGGAAGGCCATCTTCCACTCAAGATCATCAATCATTGTGCGCCTGCTCTGTCAGATTGCCTTCCTAGCTCTCTCTCTGATTCTACTCAGGTTCGCGATAAAGACGGTAAGAGACAATGAACCAAGTCGCCGCCACCCAGCTCGCGATCCTCTTTCTTCTGCGGCTCTGTTTCTTTTCTTTTTCCTTTCACTGTGCCGCTGCCTCTGTGTCTATCCCGTGGCTAGTTTAGGTTTCCCATTCTTTCCATTTAGCCAAAACGCTATCATTCTCACCTGTCAATAATTGCTTTCTGATTCAGAATTCTCATCCAAAACGACATCACCTAGTGCCATTTTTTTTGTTACAACTAATCAGGTTCGAACCCAGATGGGGAGGGGGAATGGAGTGCTTAAGAGCACTCCCACGACCATGCAACCTAGTGGCACTGGTCACCTAGTGTCATTATTAAAACATAGCTAACAATATATATCTAAATAAAATTAAGAGAAAATAAAATAAAATAAACTAAAAACAACTTCTTCTTCTTTCTTTTTGAAATTGTATCTTATTTAATTAACATTAATTATTTTTATCCTAAATATTTACAATCTAAATCCCACAATTAATTTTGGGAAAAAAAAATCCCACAATTAATTCATCACTTTGATTTGATCTTTTCATAATAAAATCTCATTAAATTTTACAAAATTAGATAGATAACTCTCCAAATATCTTCAAAATATCCATTAAATATATAGAATATGAAGAGTTATCAACCATGAAGAGAGAAGGGAAGATTTCTCCTCAAAGTGTTATTCATATGAACAAAATGATTTGATTCAATTCCCTTCATTAAACCCTATTGATTGTATTTGCAAGTTCACACTTATCAAATATGTCAACTTGAAAGGGCATGTCGGAGAGTTAGAATGCATTAGTTGATTAAAGCTCTATAAATAGAGGGCTTAGTGTGAGGTTTAGAGACATAAAGGAGAGTCAAATCCATATGTGAAGGAGGGTTAACATAGGTCCCTACGTACTTCATAAATCATCCTTAGGAGGAAAGTTAACATAGGTCCTTACCTCATAAGTTATCCTTATGAGAAGGGTTTGTTAGATCTCATGTTTTGATGATAACAAAGAATATTATGAAAAAGATGTAATGAATAAATAAGTTTGAACAAAGTAATAACAGGGAAAAGCATCACTTGAAGTAAGCATTGGAGTAATGAAGAAAGGCCAAGAGAAAAAGCTAAGAAACTTGATGAGAAGTAAGTTTTTAAGGCATTACTCGAGTATGTACTCGATTAATGAGACAAAACTTGAAGTTACCAGAGATACCTTCGAGTAACCTGCCAACAATACTCGAGTAATAGTGTAAAAGTTTTCAAGTTGCTCTCGGCCTGCCAATGTTACTCGAGTATGTACTCGAGTTACTCTGTTTCAGAAAATGTGTTGCTCTCGGCATTTTGTACCCTGCCAACGTTACTCGAGTAACTCACTGTGTTAAGCAAAAACCTGAAGGTAGTACTCGAATAACTTGATCTATTCTTATCATACTTCACTCGAGATGCTACTCTAGTATGCAGGTATTTAATGACTCTTTTTTAAGTGGATTACTCGAGTATGTACTCGAGTATGCAGAGTTATTTTTTGAAGAAAAACTTCAAGTCATTACCCGAGTAAGCTATGAACATAAATTGAGTTTACTCGAGTATGTACTCGAGTAACAAGGTAATCAAACTTGAAGTGCTCTCGGCCTTGAAATCTTGCCAACATTAATGGAGTAAAGCATCGAGTAACATAAGTTTATTTGAAGGTTTACTCGAGTTGGTACCCAAGTAACCTATGAAGAAAAGAGTGCATTACTCGAGTAGGTACCTGAGTAAACATGCATTTCCAAAGGTTTGATATTTTGTTTATTCCATGCACTACCCGAGTAATCTTATAGTTGTTTGTTGACTTGCAATTCATCAAAGTTTTCACGATGATACTCGAGTATGTACTCGAGTAACCTTTAATGAATACTCGAGTATGCAAACCCAGAAATTCAGAAATCATTCCAACGTTCATTGTTTTGTTTCCTATATGATTAATCTTTCATTGTATTAGTATTCTTAGTATATCCACAGATAAACAATGAAGAGATCTTACCAAATAAGGAAAGTCAAATGCAACGTTCAAATGTCACTGACCGCCACCTACCACAAACAAATATATTTCAAATACTGGAAAAGTCAATAGTGGCTGCAAACGCTCCAACGGACATGAAGAAATATGTTCCAGCAATCATTACTAACGTATCTATATATATGGGAACATCCAAACAAAGAAAAACAACAAGAACACACACAAACGTATCTTCAAGTTCATTACTCTGTTTTATATTATACTTGTAATTCTATGCTTCAGTGATTCTTATTCACTCTGTAAGAGAGATATTTCATTCAAACTCAATATTTATTATTGAGATAACTTAAGGTTGTGGAACCTTGAGTTGGGATTGGATTATAACTTGTAAGGGGGAGCGAGTGTCCAGGCGAAGGAACTTGCTTGTACTGAGGTGCCAAGAACCCACTGAATCTTGAAAGTTATAGTGAAACTCTCAGAGAAGCTCTGAGGACTGGATGTAGGTCAAAGTGGTTGTGGCCGAACCAGTATAACTCCCGGTGTACACTTCGGTGATATTTCTCCTTACTTCTTACTGTTTTAATTTCACTATCAAGTTTTTATATTTGCAACGAATTTTTAGTATCACCCAATTCACCCCCTTCTTGGGTGAAACGCTTGCTCTAACAGGGTTAACATAGGTTCCTACTGTTGGTGATAGCTCCTAGATTGTCGCAGCACTTAATAGATTCTCCAACGCCTCCTAGTGATATGCAGATCCTGTTAGCGATAGCGCCTGTGAATGACAAAGTTGATTCGAGTAGTGCCTAAGGACACTGTCCTTAAAAGCTATTCCGCATCTACCGGTAGAAAAGAAATGACACTCCCCAAAATTAAACGAACCCTTCCTGCAAAAAAAGGTGAGCAGAACTATGGAAGATAATAGAACTCAACAAGGTAAAAACCTAGAGGAGGAAAGAGAAGTTGCTCGAAAGCTCAAGGCTGGGTTACTCAGACCTTCAATCTCATACCCTTTTATAGGCTGTAGGTCACAAGAGAACATTGGGCACAATTAAATGTCGGCTGCAAAAACATTAAAACGGCGGTTACAAAATCATTAACCCGCTTAATGAATATTTAAGGGAGGTTGCTAGCCGTTGGGTCATTAAACACATTAATAGGTGTTTATGATCCATTAAGGTAGTGATTTGACTGTGCCTTTACGCTTTGAGGTCAAATGCAAACTATTTTTAATCCAAAAATTGCAGTACAATGCAACACTTGGGTCGTCTCACTTGAGGAGCTTTTTATTGAGTCCTAAGTAATCTAATTATCATGCAAATACACTAAAACAAGGAGAAATAGGTTTTGGTTTTTTCAAATTAATAATTAAAAGAAGGATGCAAATTAATTAAAATCCCTAAACTACTATTTTTGTTCTTTTCTATAAAAATGATGAAGGAGTGAATGGAAAGGAATTTGGAATTGGAATATGAATATGAATGATGAAATGAATCTTGGTGACAAATTTAGTGGCTTTCCTAGCTTCTTTAGAATATTTTGGGAGTTACTTTTACATCAAGTCTAATTAAAAACCCTAAACAATCGTATTAGGTCCAATCTACCTAATACATGACTAGTCCTACAATCGCATTCTTAGTCACCTCTTAGGAAAATTGTTAAAAACCCACTTGATGTGTATTGAAAATGAATTAATGCACTTGGTTCCTCTTAATTGAAAGCACAATCACGACATTCAAATTAAATCAAATCCATCACACAATATAGATATCACATAGAATGTATAACTTCATTAATCCAATAGGAAAATAAGTTCAATAAAATTCAAATGCACCAATACCAAATTCAATACAAGATATTAACCAACATAGATAAATAATCACTCATCTAAGTCTCAAAAATATACATATATCAATGCAAAATTAATCCACAAAGACAATGTATAAAATTGAGATGGAAAATAGTGAACTCCCCTTGTAGAACCTTGAAGCTCTAGCCACCTCCTCTGCTACCAAGACTCAATGAACTCTGGCCACACATCGCATGAACAGTAACCATAGCTTCATCTAAACATGAAAAACCCATGGAAATTGAAGGACTGAATTTGGTGAAAGCTGAAAATGGGTCTGTCAGCCAAGTTGAAAAAAACAGAGGAATGAATCTGTGTGGGTGAAGAAGAAAATGAGAATGTTGAAAGCAATGATGATGACAGGCTGAGAGAAGGTTGGTGGTGTAGTAATGGAGAGAAGGAGGAAGCTACGGTGAAGTTAGAACAGAGGAAGGCAGGAATAGCAGAGACTATGGTGACAACGAATGGAAATATAGAGAGGAGGGAGGTCCTTGATGGTGGTGGTGGTTGTCCGTCTCTTTCCCTCTCCTCTCAAGCTCTTGTTGAAGATCTCCACTCAGACTTCCAGCTGAAGCCGACGCTACTGTGTCTTCTGGTATAATAATCTCGTCGGGTTTTGAGATGATGAAGGTCACTGGAGAACAGATGAGGAGTCGATGGAAGTGGTGTGGTTCGGTGGAGGTCTCTCACCGTCGACCCTCCTCTCTCTGGTTCAGTTCCTGCCACCTACCGATCCGCCGCCCAACTCCCTCTGTGATTTTTCTCCTCTTCCCCCTTTCTCGCTCTCAACTCATCTCTGTTTTCTCCATGTCGAGTCAGTCCATGTCCATAATGCCATATCCATTCAGTCCAGGTCCAGGCTATCGGATCCATTGGGTCTACTTGTTTCTTTCAGCTCCAGATGCAGCCAGCAAGCCCAATTAGAGTAGTCCGAGTCCCTGGTCAAAACACAAGTTTTTGACCAGGGACTAAAATGAAAACTGAAAAGCTCTCATACAGGGACTATTTTGTAAATATTTGAAATTATTTTAGGGCGTAATCCAATTATCAAATATTCTGGGGTTTTTCTGTGATTTTCTCTACCCTTTTCTTCACTCTTTGTAATTTTCACAGAATTTTTGGGCCCTTTTTCTGTAATTTTACCCAAGCTTCAAAATATTAATTCTGACCCTCCAAATCTCAAATTTTCTTCCTTCACACCTATAATGCAAATTTAAGCTTAAGTAGCATCAAAAGTTCAAGGGACAATATACAAAAATAATAATTAACGAATTTTGACCATTTTGCCCCTAATTCCTGTTAATTCAAAATAATTGTCCCTAACCAAAATTAATGTTTAATAATGCAATAATGTCCCAGAAAATATATTAAAATCCCAAATTAATCATGGAATATTCATATAAAAATATGGTTCAATCAATTCCCCCACACTTAGACCTTTGTACTCCTGAACAAAGGCAATTAAGCACAATTTTCTAAATTCCAATCATCAATGCAATTGAAAGACGAGCAATTTTATAATTAGAAAGCAATAGATCAATTAATCAAATTCTTCAAGCCAACACTAGTCATAGTCAAGCGATGCAAAGGAATTAGCTAACAACACAATCCAAAATATTAGGATGAAGTACTAGAGACTCTCAAGGTATTAGCGTTTAACTCATCTTACCTCATTAGAATAATTTCACTCTAGCTCACTTAGTTAACACCTTACCATAGGCTTGTAACAACTCTAATATATCTACTACTAATGGCACTTAATGCAATGAATCAAGAGGACTTAAAAAGGATTTGTAATGATGGATGAAGGTTAGATGAAATGAATTAACTAAAAGAAGGAATTGTTGATATGCAAGTCTAAGTCAATGAATAAATTCATAGTATTTAAATAACTTGATAACCTTTTGCCAATTGTTTTCTAAGCTTATGAACAAATGCCTTCTTTGTATTTCTTTTGCTTTTCTTTCTTTATTCACATCACTTTTCTTTTCTTTTCTTTTTTTTTTTTTTTGCAATACCTTTTTGTTTTCAATTCAATTCTTTTTCTTCTTTTTTTCTTTTTTTTCATGGCATTTCAATATATACATTGTTCAACTTTCTATCGATAAACCACTTTGATTTTAGAACACTATGAATAATGACATGCATACAAAATAGGAATGGCTCAAAGGGGTAAACAAATGGTGATGAATGAGAGCTTGTGTTTGGGTGAAAGGGTTTAGAATAAATGCCTCTTTCATTTCCATCACACTAATGCAAATGTCGTTTTGGAAAAGAGTTGAAACAAGTTCTAGAAGATGAAGAACTAAGTGAACATGTGCACATAGAAAGAATTCAAAGCCTAAATAACCTTCCAACAAGGTTTTTCTCCATTGCACATTCTAAGACAATCAATTGAATAGCAAACTAACCACAACACATTTACTTAACTATTCCAAGTGCTAACCCTACAAATATAATTAATTAAAACATTGTAATCAATTATAATAATGCTCAACTCTTAAAAGCACTAATGATGTTGAAACTTTCTTTTCTCAAAATAAGAAGTAAGCAAAAATCTAATTGTGGGTTCATTTCTCTGCCCATTTACTTGAAAAGCCAAAACATGGTTTCAAAAATTTGCCAAAACGCTAGATCATATGAAAGCTCAAAGAATTTCGCACAAATTACATTTTCAAAGTGACAAATGCGACCCTTTACCACTTAGGACATGCGTCAAAGCAAGTCATTCTTGAAAAATTTTCTAGTTTAAGGCATTTTTCATTTAAAAACAACCAATTAATGGGATTTAAAATGTATTTCCCTCCCCTACATTTAATCAACACATTGTCCTCAATGTGTAAAGCAACTCTAAAGAGAATGCTTAGCAAGTGAAAATTCTAGGTACAATGGTAATTAAGTAGGGTAGTGGCCACAAATGCAAAACATACAAAGGGAATTCTTATTATACCTATTAAACTAAGTGACTTCTACCTTTTTTCTACTGGATTGTGTCCCTCCCCCACACGTATCTTCCTCACACAACAATTAAGCTCAAAGAATCATATGAAATAGGAAGAAAACAAGTGAGGAAAGAGACAACCTGTGTTAGAGAATCTTCAGTCGCTTGAAGGAGAAGTTCTCATCTCTGATGAGAATCATGTTTTTATCATTGAAAACATCTTCTCCCGCATTGAAATTCCTTGGTGAAGGTGGCTCAGGATCAATCGGAAGAGGTCCAAGGATGTATGGTGGATGTTGGCTCCTCTGATGACCTTTCCAAGAATGTGCCTGCAAAGTTGACAAGCAAATAGCAGTATTCCATCCGAAAATAGAAACATAGAGAGATTTCAAGTGAAGTAAAGGCATGTGCAGTTCCAATCTCTCCAAATAACTATCACATCCAAGGAAATAAATGGTACTCCCATTAGTAGGAGGCAAACAAGCAATTATATTTTGAAAATTCTCTTGTATTTGTAAAGTGAAAGGTGCGGAATCCAACTGAGTGTTGGAGTGCACCACATCATTATTGCAATCACAAGAGATAGAAGGGAAAAGAGTAGAAGAAGAAGGAGAAATTGTCAGATTATTACCATCCGAGGCTTTGAAAAATTCAAAACAATTATTTTGCTTTTCTAAATCGGGTGGCAAATCACAAGATAACACTTGTTGGAAAGATTCATCAACATGTGGGATTTTAGCAATCAAAATTTCAGAATATTTATCACCAACAAGAGTATAAGGAAGTAATCCAATGGGAATTGCATGCATTTGAGATTCTAGGCTATAATCTTTCTCACTCTCATCAACCACAATAGCATCCATGCAAGATTCAACATTTTCACAATTGTCATACTTACAATCATCAATAGTACAAGGAGGTGCATCAAAATCAATGGTAGAATCAATCACTTTGCTTAATGCTTTCTTTTGAAACTCAACAAGTGGCATTTTTCATGATAACAATCTATACAAATATGATCTTCTGCACAAGAACATGAAGATATATCATCCAATTGAGCACTATCATTCCTAATACAATAAAGAGAAGCATTTTCAATAATAGAAGCATCACACAAAGAAGTAGAAGCACAATCATCAACAACTACAATCGAATCACTACTACTTGAACTAAGAGATTGAGCAATTACATTTTCAAATAGTTGAGAGGATTCAATAATGATTTCCTCATCCACCTCAACATCGCTCAAATCATGAATTGATTCACTAGTTACAATAGTAGGAGAGTCTATTTCAAGAAGGATAGGATCATTATCGAATGGTAAGGAAGACTCTTCAATGTTCTTTTGTACTTGCTCCACTTCATTTGCTTATGTGGGAATAGGCAACGGAGGCTCAAAAGCTTCCACTTGTGAAGTGACATGTGACTCTTGAGCTTGGACTCCTTGTTCCTCCTCCAGAGGAGAGGAAGACTCCTCTGGAAGTATGAATTTCACCTTCTTGACTTTCTTGACTTGAATAGGTAGATTACATGTAGGCAATAGAGGAAAAGTCTCTTGTGGAGTGTTGCACATAGAAGACTTTTGTGAAAGCAACTCCATATTTTTCTCAAACTGCTCATTGTCTTTCTTCTATTGCTCCTTTTCTTGTGATGGCTGAATGAGACGCTCAAAGTCCTTGGCCAATCTTGCACGTTCTTTATCTCCTTGCTCCATTGATTTCATTATAGAGGCCATGCAATTGGCAAAGGTGTCTTTATATGACCGCTTCTCATTTATAATACGAGTTATTAGTTTTTGGAATTCTCCAATAACTCCACCAATAGAAGGTTCTTGGAGAGGCACACATGATTGAGAATGAGGTCCATAAGATGGTTGAAAGGGTGGGTATAGAGACTCATGAGGTGGATGGCATGGTTGGAAAGTGGAATGGAATGAAGGAGAAGGTTCATGATATGACATGCGGTTATACGGTGGAGAATTAGAATGAGGCTCATGATTTGGGTTATATGGTAGAGGAGAAGGTTCATGGTATAATCTATAAGGTGGGTATGGTGGATAACGAGGTTGAAATGAAGGTTGTTGGAAGGGTTCATGGTATAAAGGGTGGAATGGACCTTGGCATTCTTAACCAATTGGACTATTTTGACATCCCAAATTAGCTTGAAGAAGCTATAATGTTTGTTGAATAGCATGGATACTTTCAGATATGGACTCTTTCCTTTTAGTCGAATATGCTATAAAAGAGTGAGATTGAAAGGGTAAACCTTGATTACCATTAAATCAAGCCATGAGAATTCAATACGATAAATTTCCAATGAATCACAAGATAACTATCTAACTAAAAAAACTATGAAAATTAAGAAAAAGAATCGAAGAGAATATAAATACAAATACAAATGAAAAAGTGGAAAAGGATTTCAAAATGATAAAAGATGCAAGATGCTTTGAATCAACTTGGAGACATGGTGAATTCATACAAATGAGCTCAAAATCACTTCAAATTGAAAGCATGTAACACCACACAGAAGCTACCAAGTCAAAACAATGCAAGAATGCAATAAATGCAATACAAACTATCTAAATGCAAAAATCCAAAATTATAGGCAAAGAAAAAACCAAAAATGCAAAACTAATAAGCTTCACTCGAGAAACCCCTTGTCAAAAGTGAATTTGACAATTAGATTACCTAGGGAGCCAATTACTTAGCTCCCCGGCAACGGCGCCATTGATTTGACCGTGCCTTTACACCTTGAGGTCAAATGCAAACTATTTTTAATCCAAGAATTGCAGTATAATACAATACTCGGGTCGTCTCACTTGAGGAGCTTTTTATTGAGTCATAAGTAATCTAATTATCATGCAAATACACTAAAACAAGGAGAAATGGGTTTTGGTTTTTTCAAATTAATAATTAATAGAAGGATGCAAATTAATTAAAATCCCTAAACTACTATTTTTTTTTCTTTTATATAAAAATGATGAAGGAGTGAATGGAAAGGAATTTGGAATTGGAATATGAATATGAATGATGAAACGAATCTTGGTGACAAATTTGGTGGCTTTCCTAGCTTCTTTAGAATATTTTGGGAGTTACTTTTACATCAAGTCTAATTAAAAACCCTAAACAATCGCATTAGGTCCAATCTACCTAATACATGACTAGTCCTACAATCGCATTCTTAGTCACCTCTTAGGAAAATTGTTAAAAACCCACTTAATGTGTATTGAAAATGGATTAATGCACTTGGGTTCCTCTTAATTGAAACCACAATCGCGACATTCAAATTAAATCAAATCCATCACACAATCTAGATATTACAGAGAATGAATAACTTCATTAATCCAATAGGAAAATAAGTTCAATAAAATTCAAATGCATCAATACTAAATTCAACACAAGATATCAACCAACATAGACAAATAATCACTCACTAAGTCTTGAAAATATACATATATCAATGCAAAATTAATCCACAAAGACGTAATGTATAAAATTGAGCTAATGGAAAATAGTGAACTCCCCTTATAGAACTTTGAAGCTCTAGCCACCTCTTTTGCCACCAAAACTCAATGAACTCTAGCCACACATCGCATGAACAGTAGCCATAGCTTCATCTAAACATGAAAGCCCATGGAAATTGAAGAACTGGATTTAGTGAAAGCTGAAAATGGGTCTGTCAGCCAAGTTGAAAGAAACAGAGGAATGAGTCTGTGTGGGTGAAGAAGAAAATGAGAATGTTGAAAGCAATGATGATGACCAGCTGAGAGAAGGTTGGTGGTGTAGTAATGGAGAGAAGGAGGAAGCTACGGTGAACTTAGAACAGAGGAAGGAAGGAACAGCGGAGACTATGGTGACGGCGAATGGAAATATAGAGAGGAGGGAGGTCCTTGACGGTGGTGGTGGCTGTCCGTCTCTTTCCCTCTGCTCTCAAGCTCTCGTTGAAGATCTCCACTCAGACTTCCAGCTGAAGCCGATGCTACTGTGTCTTCTGGTATAATAATCTCGCCGAGTTTTGAGATGATGAAGGTCACTGGAGAACAGAGGAGGGGTCGACGGAAGTGGTGTGGTTCGGTGGAGGTCTCTCACCGTCGACCCTCCTCTCTCTGGTTCAGTTCCTGCCACCTACCGATCCGCCGCCCAGCTTCCTCTGTGATTTTTCTCCTCTTCCCCCTTTCTCGCTCTAAACTCATCTCCGTTTTCTCCATGTCGGGTCAGTCCATGTCCATAATGCCATATCCATTCAGTCCAGGTCCAGGCTATCGGATCCATTGGGTTTACTTGTTTCTTTCAGCTCCAGATGCAACCAGCAAGCCCAACCAGAGCAGTCCAAGTCCCTGGTCAAAATGCAAGTTTTTGACCAGGGACTAAAATGAAAACTAAAAAGCTCTCATACAGGGACTATTTTGTAAATATTTGAAATTATTTTAGGGCGTAATCCAATTATCAAATATTCTGGGGTTTTTCTGTGATTTTCTCTGCCCTTTTCTTCACTCTTCGTAATTTTCACAGAATTTTTGGGCCCTTTTTCTGTAATTTTACCCAAGCTTCAAAATATTAATTCTGACCCTCCAAATTTCAAATTTCTTCCTTCACACCTATAATGCAAATTTAAGCTCAAGTAGCATCAAAAGTTCGAGGGACAATATAAAAAAATAATAATTAATGAATTTTGACCATTTTCCCCCTAATTCCCGTTAATTCAAAATAATTGTCCCTAACCAAAATTAATGTTTAATAATGCAATAATGTCCCAGAAAATACATTAAAATCCCAAATTAATCATGGAATATTCATATAAAAATATGGTCCAATCAAGTAGCAATAAATCATACAAATTAATGTTGTATTTTTGTAGAAATGTTTTCGGTAAAAGTGCCTAGTACTGCATTTAACTCGCATACAAGGGAAGGGGAAATTGCCGGATTTCAACTACATTTTCGGTGGCCCTTTGTCGTGTGAGTAAGCCTATATTCCTCCTCTTAGTCCATTTACTAGCTCAAGGTTACTTGTTATTACTTAGACCCTACAATCCCAAACAATGTGAGACTTGTCCTTGCGACACACCCACTCATTATTTCCATCAATCCCCCACATATGTCAAAAGGAAAACGTTAATTGAGTTACACACATAAGTATAACTATTGTATTTGGTGGTCCTCTGGACTATGAACTAGACCGAGATCGATAACACTTAGTACACAGAAATATCAGTGAAGCATGCTTCTATGAACCAACAAATCTTGGGTGTACACTAGAGGTATTAAGAGTCACATTATACCCCCACTTTTCCGCTGTTAACATTGGTTTTTCCCGTTAAAACGTTCATGCGCGTGCCTTGTGACTACTACAAAAAAGCAAATATGTGGCGCTTATAATTGTATTAGCTGTGGCGTTAGAGAAATGCCACATATCAGGACACCACTAAAAAAAGCTGTGGCGGTTGGAAGCGCCACAGCATTCAAATTTTTTTTTAAAAAAATATCCTCATATGGAGCTTCTTGGAGGAAGTGTCACAGGAGGTGGGTCTCCTGTGGCGCTTATGTGAGCAAGCACCACAGGAGACCACACCCTTCTGTGGCACTTCTTCAAAGAAGCGCCACCTAAAGTATTATTTTTTTAAAAAAAATTATTTTCATATTTTTCTTTTAGAACCCTATAATTATTTTTTTTATCAAAAGAACCCTATAATTATAGTTGATAATACACTTTAAACACATTTTCATATCCAAAACAAGATGAAGAAAAAAAAGCAACCTACAATCAAATAACTCCAAAATGATATAAATTAACAAATAACTAATTAACAAAATCACTACTAAGTAAAATACAAGTGTTAAAAATAAATAATTATTTTATTTATATGCTATTGAGACACCACTGAAGATTGTTCTTAGTTTTTTACATGCTCTGATATTCAGATTTTGAGGATAGTAGATCCCGAAAGTAACTTTGGGACCCCTCCATGTGTACCTCAACCCACGTATAGATTTTTCAATCACATTTCTTCTAATCTTAATCTCACTTCTGGACGATCTATTTCCACTTCTTCCAAATTAAGAACCTCTTCTATTTTGACGTCTCTTACCTCAAGATTTGTCAACCTTTCCATATCCTAGACGATTTTCATCAAGTCCTGATAAAAATAAATCAATTCAAAATTTCACAATGAATTCAAATTATCACATTCATAAAAATTGTGAAATTCCTAATACTATGATTAATGGATGCCTCAATAGGCATTGGTTTATAAAAAGAGAAACTTTATCTCTAGATGCCTCAAATGCTTACGAATTAAGGACATACATGCACAAATGGTTATACTCAATTATATACACTTGAAATCATATAATGTCTATATTCATTAGAAGTTGATAAACATATGGTGCATCTTTCTTTTAAAGTATATATCAAAAATTTTTAACTTTTTTAGGTCACTACTTACTTGATTCACAAATTCTATTATAATTTGGGAACGGAATGTGTGTGTGTGTGTGTGTGTGTTGACACAAACCCAATTTTTTTGAATGAAAATGTATGAAAATTTAGAAATTTCATGTCTTGACAAGATACATTTTTTAGGCATGAAAATATGTTCTTGATGTTCAAGTTTAAATGCTACACAGTCCATTGAAAAAAAAAATCTGGGAACAATAATTTAAATGTGTTACCTTTGGATCTTTCACATCCAATTGTATTCGTTGCAAAGAAGCCATCAAATCTAGAAAAGATCCTCCGTTGAACTCTTGAAAATCCTCCAATTTAATGCTTTGTAGATACCGAAAGCTGATGTGATATCTTTTTACACAAATATTATTGATCATCTTTGGTACATGTACAAGTGAAGTGTCAATCAAAGTGGAGACGGTGATGAATGACAAAAAGAAGAGAAGGAGAAAATGTGGGGACTAAGAGGATAAGGAGTTAGGCACGTGTTAGATGGAGAGTAAGGACTAAGAGGATAAATGTGATAGAATCAGATTGCAGGAGAGAGAATAATTTGAAAAAAAAAATTACGTTGTGTGGCGTTTCCTAAACCAAGTGCCACACAAAATACGTAGCAGCTGTGACACTTCCTTAAGCAAGCGCCACAGCTGCTACTTCATTTTTTAAGAAAAAAACATCTTAGGTGGCACTTCTTCAAGGAAGCGTTACCTAATGTCACCAAGCAGCTGTGACACTTCCTTAAGAAAGCGCCACCTAGAGTTCTTTTTTTTAAAAAAAAATTAAAAATCTAAAAAGAAGGTGTGGCACTTCTTTAAAGAAGTGCCACAAAAGGTGCGCCACTGATCTATATTTTTGTAGTACTATACATAACGAATGCTCTAGAGATTTTGCCACGATCTCATAGGAGTGACCACGTACTCCACATTTGTAGAGGTGATTTCATGAAATGTACCTGCAATGAATACAACATCCCGTAGGATTATAAAATCATTAAGATCTTTCATTTAGCCTCACCACAATGCATTCTAGCACTTTCTCATGCCGTAGGAAGGGATTGGTAATTTATTTTAGTGCTAGTAGAACTAATGAACGACATATTTTTACCCATATAAACCTTCTTTATGGGTTACCAATCACAAAGGTAATTTTGAATTAGCTTTAGTTCCATTTCCCTCGGCTAATTAATTTCTTCCCGAGGTGTTTTAACGGATCTGCAGGTCAACTTTTGACCTCACAAAATCGATTAAGATAACTCTATAATTTTTAAGCTAGCTTATTCACATAATATCTCAAACGATTTTCAGTTACACCATTACTCTTTCTACAATGGCTATTGCTATTTAGCAATCATAAGTCGTTGACATAAAATGTCGGTTTTACATCCAAAATTTTTTACTAAGAGATTTTCAACAACTTAGCCTTCAATTGCAGCTAACTTCAGAGTAATAAACTCTAACTTGCACAATATTTTAATTGTTGCTACTAGTGGATTTTCCCAGATAAAATTGAAATTCAGTTAGCATCCGTGTATCTCAGACAACAGGAATCCACCATATATGATACCAACATTTATGGTACCTCTCAAATATTTCATTTCCCTTATAAGGCTGCATATTTATATATATGCTCAATCATCATGTAGCATAAGCTGTATCACATAGATTAATATTAATGCAAAAAATTCTCAGCAATTTGTGCATATACCTCACATAAAAATCGCTTCAAATAACGTGTTAATATCATAAGAAATATTCACATATATATCCTTACAAATCAAGATACTTTATAACCTCAAATTATGAAAATTACATTTATCTATCATAGATAAATGATCAAATTTTCATGTCACATAATGCTTGTTTCAAATAACACAAAAATTTTGTAATCCACAAAATTTGCTCTTTATAGCAAATAACAAAGCCTCCACATAATTATCTCTAAATTACAACTTGGCTTTATCAAATGAGGCTAGAAATAGTTTGCAACTTTAAAAATTTATAAAGCACCCTTACATGTTAGGCACCCCCACACTTTAAATTATCTCAATTATAAATTGCAACTTGGCCTTAACAATTCTAATTAAATTAGAATCTCACCATACAGTCCCCTTCCATTCTAATTAGAATTAGGATTTCTCAAATATTGTTATTCCAATCTCAATTAGGGTTTTACATGATAATCTTTAATAAAGCTCATAATGTAAACTCAAAAATATATCTAATTTTTACAACAAAATTAGATAAAACTATCATATAAAATATATCTCTTTACCCTTCTGAGATAATCACATGGCTCCATTTTAAGACTAACCAACTCCAATGGTGTTTTTTTTTTTCAAAACACAATCATTCTGCTTGCGTCAAATTTATTATATGTCATAACAAGGTGACCTCTTTCGGGTGTTTGACACGTCTAGACCACAAGATTAAACAATTTGAATGGCCCTTATGCTATAGGTTACGTCATAGATATAAGTCCAAAACTCCAAGTGTAATTTCTGTTTGAAGTCTGTCACTTTTCACATAGGTCTTAATAGTCAAACAACTAAAGACTACATCCTCATTTCATGCAATAAACGCAGCTTCAAAACAGAAAATGCAATTTATATATCCATTAGCCTTAAAATGCTATCAAGGAAAATGAATATAATTGTTATTTAAATCACATAAACCGACTGCAAGCCTCATTTATTTCCAACAGTTTTATTCTATAATTTTATGTAAACGGCAGAGAGAGAAGCTACCGCATAAAAGGCAAATGAAATATAACACACATTCAAAACTCATAAAGCTCAATTACATGCCATCAATGTAATGGGGACTATGGAGGCCATAAACCTAAAAAACCAACGGGAAGCCAAATCTTAATTTATATTTAATGCCGAATAAACACCTTCACACATCTGATATGATCATGGCTTTAAATGTAATAGATTAATTTCAATTTATACGTGCCAGCTAACACACTATAATCTTTTGATAGAGATTATCATCAATGGATAAAACTCGCCAATGTTTTCCAACTTAATAAATTGTTTGAAATACCTTTTTGCCCCCTCAACTCCAAGAGCCTTTTTCTTTGTTGATGATTGCTTGTGTTCTCACCAAAAACCATTTCACCTAGATTGTCAAGGAAAGGAAAACTCTAATCTTTTTATAAAAGTATTCTGCACTCGCAGTAAGTTGGTCCTTCCTTTCTTGAAGGCAAACATGGTTAGTTAGCATGTCTTAAGGGGAAATAAGATTTCTACTTGTTATTATTCAAAATCACATATATGTGCATGGTTAAAGAGAGAGCTTTAGATTTGAAGATCGATATAATTGAGGAGCTGATAATTCAATACTAATGCATAGAGATGAGGATCAGCCTGTTTTAGCCAACTTCTCTATTTAGAAGTCTCATAAAATATCCTGAAATGAGTCACAAATAGGACGTGAGAACCATCTCAATATTACTTCAAGAGGAAAGTACTAAACTAAAATTATAAAATTAGAACAAGGTTCATGGCTGTCCAATATAAAGACTAGTGCATCCGATATAATAGATATAACCAAACCCGATTTGACCTACATGGATACCAATAGAGTGTGAATACCTATCTGTCATGAAATAGAAAGAGAGACCGAATTCATGGGTCTATTAAGCCAGAAAAAAAAAATCTTATCATGTTTTCTTTGCAACCAACTAAACAAATTAGAGAGCACTTATCTATCTTTTCTCCCAAAATATCAGCAAGGAGTAGATCTTAAGATTGTTGGCAATAGCTCCTAGATTGTCACACAACTTAATGGATTCTCCAGCTCCTCCTAGTGCTATGCATATCCTGTTAGCGGCAGCGCCTGCAAATGACAAAGTTGATTTGAGTCATGCCCGATGACACTATCCTTAAAAGCTATTATGCAACTACCGGCAGATAAGAAGTGGAACTCCCCTGAATTAAATGAACACTTCCTACAAAACAGGGTAAGCAAAACTATGGAAGATAATAGAACTCAGCAAAGTAGAAAACCAGAGGAGGAAAGAGAAGTTGCTTGAAAACTCAAGGTCAGGTTACTCATACCTTCGATCTCATACCCTTTTATAGGCTACAGGTCACAAGAGAACATTGGGCACAATTAAACATTGGTTACAAAGTCATTAACCTGCTTAAGGAATATTTAAGGGAGCTTACAAGTTGTTAGGTCATTAAACACATTAATAGGTGTTTATGATCCATTAAGGTAGCAATAAATCATATAAATTAATCTTGTATTTTAGTAAAAATGTTTCTGGTAAAAGTGCCCAGTACTACATTTAACTCGCACACAAGGGAGGGTGAAATTACCGGATTTCAACTACGTTTTTAGTGGCCCTTTGTCATGCGAGTAAACCTATATTCCTCCTCTTTGTCTATTTACTAGCTCAAGATTACTTGTTATTACTTAAACCTTACAATCCCAAATAATGTGGGACTTGTTCCTTGTGACGCACCCACTCATTATTTCCAACACCTACCTCATAAGTCACCAAGAAGTCTTGGGGCTTTAGTCATTACTTCCAAGAAGAAAGAATTCATTGTATTCATTGATAGTCTTTGTGAATAAGATTAGTTTATCTTCATTCCTTATTTAGCAGCTTAACATAGAAAAGCTAGGATTTGAAAATCCCAAGCACCACAAGCAACCCATTCTACAACTTTACTCTGCTCTCCTCCTCGTGTCAGAGGGGTGACTTGTGAGACATAATTCCTTGATAGTTTTATTAGGAAAAGGCCATTTATGAGTAAAGGAACTCACCAATTGTCCATTCCAGATATGTCACCTCATACCCATTTCAATGATGTCTTGTTGCTGGGGAATAAACTTCCATAGAGCAGAATCTCCCATTCAGGACTTTGTTTTCATTCCTCAACATACACTTTTTGGTCCTTAATATAAGACTCACTTGACTTTTTTAGATAGATTAAAGAAGTTAAATAGATTACTTTAAAGCATTTAAATTTCTCACTTTTTTAAATTAATTTTTTTGACTTATTGACTGATATATAACCTAATTATACACAAATATAATATAATGAAACAATTTATTTAGTTTCCTTACTCTCTTCCGAAAAGAATTAACTGAGTCTCATACTATATTGGGGGGTTTATTTATGCACAAGAACCTTAGCCCACAGCCCTTTGGATCCATTAACAAGTCTGCATGAAATATTGGCCCCACATGCATGATTGATTCCGTTTGTTCTTTGGTCCTGTTTCTGCTGGCTATGTATGGGTTGTTTGTTTTTTATGGTCATAATGTTTCTGTGGGTTCAGTGTTTTTAGCAGCTGCTTGGTATAAGGAGAGCGGAGGGAAAGTGAGGGATGGAAAAAAAATTTTGACTTAGATTTTTTAAAATTAGAGAAGTGGGATTAAAAATTTTTATTAATTTTTTATTTTTTTATATTACATCTTTTCTTTACTAAGTTTTTATAACCACACTTCTCGAATTTTTTAAAATCAAATTCAAAAATTTGTTTCTCCCCTCCCTTTTCACCAAATCCCTCACAACAGCATGTTGGGTTTATGTCTGTGCTAATTGTATATTGGGCTTATATGGGTCTTTCAATTTCTTAAGTTTTGTGATGGAGCCCAATACTATTACTGTATGTTAAAGAAATAAATGTCAAAAAAAACCTGGTATGTGCATACGATCTTGAGTATACCTTCATTAATCTTTCCATTAGTTGGAGCAACTTCGATAACATGTGCCATATGAAACACTAGTTTATGACAATTTTCTTGGACAAAAATAACAAAAACATTTCTGTGCAATTGTTTGTTGACATTGTCAGACTCTGATGACCTCAATGCTACTAAAACAGAACTATTTCCTCTTATTATTAAACTGAAATGAAAACCAGATGTGGGAACCAATAAACCAATTCGACCAAAACAACAACACAATGATGGATCATTGCGGATTAAGATTAAAGAACGGGTTCTTACCTCAAAAGCCCCCAACTTTACTGCAGGGGCAATTTTGTCATCAACAACAATCTCCAATACCCTATTTTTGTTTACATAGCAAAACCGGATAAAAGGTAAGCACAATAGACCCTCCTTCTCTCTTTTTGTTTTTTATAAGATAAGCAATACCGGACGGTCGGACCGTCGACCGGAGTTAACTACGGCTCGACTTTATGGAAAAAGCCATTTTGATAGTTGAGCCGGATTCGACCGGAAAAAAGCCGTTATGAGACCGGAAACCGCTCTTCAACCGGAAGCCGGAACGGATTTTTGTTAACCGGACGGCTCATCGCCAACATTTACATCAAGGAAAAAATAAGGAAGCCAAAGAGACGAAGAAGAATAAAAAATATGAAATAACATTTCTCACAGTATAATCTATGTAGCCGAGTGTTTTTCGATTTTTTCCAACATTCATAACAAATATGAGCTCCTTCATATCTTGTTTTGACTTCTGAAGTTGGAACTCATCTTCGCCGGAAATCGCAAATCTGGTTCGAGGAAGAGAAGATGTGGTTGAAGAGAGAGAATTAGTTGGCTTTTATGATGTTTTCGATTCCCCATATTACCTTTCTTTTCTTATGCAGCTAGCAAGTTTTGTCTTCTAGTGGAATACATTAATTTGCCCAACTGTTAAACCCAATGTATGGATAAAAGGGTTGTGTTGCTGTGTCATGAAAAAGGAATAAAGCATTTATAAATTACTTAATTCTCTCTCATCACGTGGGGGTTGAAAAAAATTCAAACTGAAGTGTCGTACTAGAGTAAAACATGTAGAAGTCTTTTCATCTTCTATTTTGATTTTAATTTTTATTGTCAGGTTTTAATATTTTATTAGAATATTAGTGTATGTTTTGCCAATTTTGTTTAGCTATATATATAGGATTTTATTGGCTGGCAAAATATCCATATAAGCCTTACATTTGTTCAAGAAGATAATGACATTTTTGGTTCAAATATTTTTTAAGAAACTCATGCTTTGATCAATCAAGAGCCACCAAATATCAATATTTAACAAGGCATGAAATCATTATTATTTGTGTTTTTTTGTTAGGTTAATGGTTGATTTAAATGTCCGGCTCAACGGCTCAACCGTTCCAACCGGTTGAACCTTGACCCACTGATCTTTCCGGCTCAATGTCCAGTCCGGCTTTTAAAACATTGGATAGGATTAAAGGATGTCTAAAAAGTTTTTTTTTTTTTGTAAACTTTTGATTTTACACTCACTTAACTATAAAAATCACCTGTGTCGCTATTGTATTTAATTCTCAAGTTTGACTAATAAAGCATTTAATATAACATGGTCTTTCTTTTTTACATAAATAAAGGCATTTTTAGAAAATAAAATTTATTTTTTTACATATTTATTGCAACTAGGTAATTTTTTGAAGGAAGAAGAGACGGTCTCTTGTGGATTCTAGAAAGCATTGAAACATCCATGGAAGAGAAGAGGTGATGTCAAGAAAGGAAGACGTCTTTGATGCAAAATGGGTAGTATCACTGAATTAGACCTATTGAAATTGAAAGAATGACAAAATTATCTCTAAATAAAGATATGTGTATTGTGTTTAAATAAATTAATAAAATACTGTTGGCTCAAAAATATTAAAAAAATACCCAAGATTCAATAAGAAATAGTGATTAAATCGATGTGGCATAAAATTCATTAAATTTAACTGTCATCTCAGCAACAGCAGTTGGTTGATAGTCAAAATTTCAAAGATGAAGGTGTGGAATTTAAACTTGGGTTTGGGTTAAGATGTGTCCTACACTCTGAAATATTTTTTTTAAGTGCATCAAGTATTCTACAGTAATTTGTAGTGTATTCAAAACTTTAAAGTGTTTTTTAAGATGTATTCATTACCCTAAAGTTGCTATAGAAAAAAATACTTTATGGTGCTATATGCACCTTCACTTAAATGATATTTTGAGAGTGTTAATGGCAATGCTTAAATTGCTCCCGAAAAGAAATACTTTATGGGCAAAAATTTTCCTTAAAAAATTAATATTTCAAGGGTAAAATTAGGCCATAAAATATTTTTGGGGAATTAGATGTACATGTAATAATACTTCAAGGTACTAAACCCACTATAAATTATTTTAGAGTATTGAACGCACCTGAAAAAATGCTTCAAGGTGCTAGATGCTCTTTAATCCTTTATATGTCTAAAGATGGGGGGCTTATATACTGATATAAAGTTAAGGGGGGTTATGTGTATTTTGCCAAATAAAAATTTATCAAGTTCTTCTCACTAATTAAATTTCTAATGGAAGCTTTGCCTCAATTTTCTCTAATTTATTATTTAATTTGTTCTTTCTTTGGATATTTTTATAAACATAAATTATTAGGTACTTTGTAGTTATTATATTTTATTCTTAAATTATTAATTTGTTTATTCAATTTATTGAATATTAAATACATTAATATTATATAATTTATTCATTATTAATTAATCATATACATGTTGATTTGTTTTTATTTTTTATTCATTTGGTCCAATGCCTTCTTCCAATCATGACAACCCCAGAGGCGTAAGAAATAAGAAGTAACTTTTCCTCTGTGGTGGCTTTTGATGAGTTTTTGGCCACAAGCACTGAAATTTAAAAGTTATTTCACAAACATGAGTACACCCAATCTAGCTTTATTTTTCTAAAACCAAAAGGCCACTTATAAGCCAGTACACTACCATTCCAAACATTTAATTAGTTCGTGTGTGTTTATTTTTCATTTATTCAATGAATTTTTTTATATAAAGACAAAATGATATTAAATAAGCCAATGTTTACAAGATTTATATCCCTCCAATCTTTAATATAATACATATTTATCTAATTTGATTATATTAAGAAATTTATTTATTTTCTAAAACATCTTAGTCATTTTCTTTAATTCTTGTATTTCATCTCCTCCTTAATTATTATTGAGGGAGTATCAATAAGGGTAAATTAAAAAAAAATTAAGAAATATGAAAAAATAAGTATTATAATTAAGACCAAAATCAACTTTTCTAATATATTCTATATTAAGGATCGGAGCGAACACATAGATATAGAGCGTATTTAAGCACCAACAAAGCCATTAAAAGTTTATTAATGTCATTAATTTCTTGAATGGTCAAATAGCAAAGATGGAATCCGTACCATTTGTTGAGATAATGCTATTATATTGCACTGGGACCCAGATGATGCTAATGAGTATGAGAGAGACAGGATACCCACAGTGGAAACATGGATTTGCCTTCCACTCTTAAATTCTGTAATATTATATTTGTTGTTGGCAAAAAGAAGTTATATTATATTAATTACAGGAGATAGTATTATTTAATGGTATTTCACATTTACTTATGTATATTTATCAACAAAGCAACGTTTCACACGTTTGTTTTCTGAGCACTACTCCGACAATGATTGTAGCCGTTATAACGATCAAGATTATGGTTACACTGACCATCATGAGCGCCGCCTTAGTGGCAAGGCCGTTGAGTACTTCTCCGAGAGGAGCATCGCGCCCTTAGTGGGAAGTCTCTAGGAGAAAGCGCGCACAGCATGTTGTTAGACTGAACCCCCCTCGTAAATTGGCAACTTCAACAAAGTTTTCTATTGGAAAATGACATTTTTCCTGGCGTGAACGAAAATAGGTTCGCATGCCTGCCGACCAAACGAGTCACCATGACTAATTAAAGTTTTGTTAAAGTCAAGCACACCTTTAGCTGATATCAAATAACGACATAATATAATATTTTCTTCGATCCTAATTATAAAATAAAATTGATTTTTTTTTTAGAAAAATTAAGGAAACTAATTAAATTACTTTAGAATATTTTTATTTTTATTTTTTTCTTCAAACTAATTAATTTGACTAATAAACTGATATATAATCTAAAGATACTAAAAATATAAATACTCTAAAGTGATTTAATTGGTTTCCTTAATTTCTCTTAAAAAATCAATTTTATCTTATAATTAAGACCGAAGGGAGTATATTATAGTAGTGGTATATGCTAAACTAATCTCTAGTTTTCAGGGACATAATGATTTTTTTTATTAAATCACAGTGGGGTCCCAGGCACCCAGCTCACGTGCTCCCCATCGGTCATGGAAGAATTAAGATCCTCGCAGCACGTAAGGAGAATGATCATCACGTGCCCTTTCATAAAGGCTGTATGGGTTGGAGGACTATCAATCAATCAGGATACAATTTGAAAATATGACTAGATTCAAATCTTGGTTGAGATCGATTATGATGGATCTGTTTAAAGATAAAAATTTCACCATGTTGCATAGGATTATTAAGGTCTTTTATGTAATATGGAAAAACAGAAACCTTATCATTCATCAAGGGCGCCATTGTTGTTAAACTCGTTTCAAGTTTTTACCTGAAGAGATGGCAAAAAGCGGCGGGAACAGACAGCCACAGAAGAGGGCGGAGAAGAAGCACAGGGGAGTGAGGCAGAGGCCGTGGAGTAAATTGGCTGCCGAGATTCGAGACCCCAAAAACCTTCAAGACGGCCATGGAGTTCCGTGTGCCCCGCGCTAAGTTGAATTTTCCTTCCTCTGATGACTCGTTGCTGAATTTGCAGGCCACTCAGCTGCCGGAAACTCCTTCAACTTCGGCCGTGGCGTCTGTGGCTGAGCAGGGGAATACCGCGAATCCGAACAGCGGAATGGAAGCGATGGGGATTGAGGATGCTGGTGAATTCCTTCTGATATGAAGAAGAATAAGTATACGGTTCCTGTCCGAGGATTCTATTATATATGTTCTTAATAAATACATCAATTCCTTCATCTGCTTGTCGTCTGGGTGAGGACCCTTTTGGAACCAACAAGAAATAAACAAAAGCGAAAGCATAACCTGGCATAAAGTAGCAATGCATATATAAAACAAAAACAGTGTTCAGATAGATACGCCAGAGCTGCACCGGTGACTATGCCGTGGTGGTGGTGGTGGGGCCACCGGGGTGTGCGTAGCCCGAGCTCCCGGCAAGTTCATTGGTTTTTCTCCTGCGCGTGGTAGGTGTTGTTGATGATGGAACATAAGGCGGAAGTGTGTAGCTGGCGCTTCGCCTGAGATCATTGGAGCTGTTGCTAAGGGACCTGCTTGATGAAGAAGCGTAAGGTTCGTGTGCGTAGCCAGCAGCGCGCCCGAGTTCACTGGCCCTGTTGTTGATGATGCCGGCCGCCCCGGCCCGAGTCGTTGACGGCTCAGAATGAGTGGTATAGCCGCCACTGTTAGAGACAGAGAATGAAGAAGAAGAAGCCGTCCATGGTTGGTTATTGCCACTACCAGAAACGCTATCCTCTGCCCGCGGCTTGCAGCAGCCGGAACCCATATCCGCCCCTGCAACAAAAGATTATCCGTAAGACAATTAAGTTCTCTATGTATGTATGTAATAACGTAGCAAGAATGAGATGAGATGAGAAAGGGCAAGAAAGGCGAAGAGAGATGACGTTGGTGGTGTCTTAACGGCGGCAGCCACGGCAGAAGAGGTGGCGGAGGAGGAATGATGAAAGGTGATGGAAAGCGAGGGCAAGGGAGGGAGATAGCTACGGTTGCTTCCTTTGGCTTACACCACGACGGACTCAAAGCTTTCGGTGACTGTGTAAGCTGTATCTGTGTTGGTAGGTAGGATTTTATAGAGGCCGCAGCAAGGGGGTATGATAATAGCTCGTAATTCTCCGATTAACCTTTTTTTTTCTTGCCAACAATATTCCAATTAATCACTATCGCGCGGTCTTAATTATATATGCATACACACACACACAGAGATCATTTTTACAAAAGTTCTCGTTATTTTACTACTTGTAGTATTCATTAGTCATTACTATATTCTAAATATATTGTTCTGTATATATATGTAGAAATATTTTTTTTTCTTTTTGGGACTCAGAAATTTATTTAAGGATGCACGTAGTCCGTTCTCAGTGGGTCCTTGAAAAACGAATTAGGCAAGCAATAATCTCTAATTTTCAATACATTGGGACCCAACTGCTGGACTGTTTCTCTCTCCTTGACTGTGTAAGCTGTATCTATGTTGGTAGGTATGATTTTATAGAGGACGAAGCAAGGGGGTATGATAATAGCTCGTAATTCTCCGATTAACGTTTTTTTTTCTTGCCAACAATATTCCAATTAATCACTATCGCGCGGTCTTAATTACACACACACACACACAGCTCATTTTTACAAAAGTTCTCGTTATTTTACTGCTTGTAGTATTCATTAGTCATTACTATATTCTAAATATATTGTTCTGTATATATATGTAGAAATATTTGTTTTTTTTCTTTTTGGGACTCTCAGAAATTTATTTAAGGATGCACGTAGTCCGTTCTCAGTGTGGTCCTTGAAAATAGAAGTGCACAAAACCAAACCGAAGATCGAATCGAATCGAATCGAATTTTGGTCTTTTCGATTCGGTTTTTTCGATGTTCGATGCATGTTTGGTTTTTTTGTTCGGTTTTCTTCAGTTTTTCGGTTCGGTTAAGTATTTTTTTTAAAAAAATCGGTTTAAACCGAAAAACCGAAAATATTAAAAGAGTATACCATCACCGAAAAACCGGATGCAATACAAAGAATGATATATCATTGGATATTCATATTTTTGAACTTTTGTTATGCTTTCTTTGGATTAAGTAATGCTGAATATAATTATTCTGTATCTCTCAAAAAACTTCCTATTTTTGGTTCCATTATTGGAATATTGAATACTCCAAACTACATTGATCATATATGTAATATGTTGTTTAGACTTCGTTTTATATCATCTTTCTTTGGATCTTGATGAGATTATTCAATTTTATAATTTGTATTAATTTTTTCTAGTTGAAAATTCAGATATTTGAAGTAAAAAATGAAGGCAAAAAAAATTTCGGTTTTTTCTTGCAAAACCGAAATCGAATCGAATAATTTCGGTTATTTCGATTGTTCGGTTCCGGTTCAGTTTCAGAATTTTATTTATTTAGGTAGTTCGGTTTTTTTTATTTTTACCGAAAACCAAACCAAAAAAACCATGTTGATCCTTACTTGAAAAACGAATTAGGCAAACAATAATCTCTAATTTTCAATACACTGGGACCCAACTGCTGGACTGTTTCTCTCTCCCGGGCCCCATCAGTTACATAGGAATACGGAAGCCCGTAAAGACAAAGGGTTCGTTTGGTACGGAGAGCGAAGAAGTGAGGGCGATTGGAAAAGATTTTTGGGTTAGATTTTTTTTAAAAAAAAGAAAAGAAAAGTGAGATTAAAATTTTTAAATTAATTTATTTTATCTTTTTTCTTATATATTTTTTTATTAAAATCTTGTAATCCCATCATATCTAATTTTTTATTGTCTAGATTACTTCTAACTTAGCTTGTCACTAATCATAATTATAATGTATATATTTTGTTTTACTCCTACTTAATATAAAGTCCTTCGACTCTAAAACCCTTCTCCATAACTCAAATTTATAGTTAATCTCTTTTTATAATGCAACCACAAGAATTATATCATCAGCAAAAGATATATATTTTGGGCTGTATAAGCTTAGTTATAATGTCTATAACCAGATTAAATAAATAAACATTCACAGATGATTTTGATTATTGCATATGAATTGTTACCCCATATACAGTGATTTTCAAACAAGGGAGACCTATTTTTTAAAATTAATTCTAAAAAGTATTAATTAGTCCTTTCATTAAGTGTTGTCTTCAACAGAATCTTGAAAGTTCGGGTTCGTGCAAATTGATTAAACGTCACAAAAAAGTCTTGGAAAAGGTCCGCTATAATTAGCATTTTCTTTTCAGCTGGCTTATTAGTCAAGTCCTTTATATATATTCGGGATTCAAACTTTTGTGTAGATTGTATGGGCCCAACTTTGTGGACTTCTAGTATCAACTAGACATTCTGGTCAGCAAAAAACTAGACATTAGGTACATGAATTTAATTTTGGTGAGTGTTTGACAAACACCTAAATTATTAGGGATGTTTGGGATTGGGACGAGATCTGGAAATGTCATTTTTGATCCTGATCCCAAAAATTGGGAAATTTCGGGATCGGGAAATTCCCGATCCCGAATTTGTTTTTTTTTTTAAAAAAATCTCTATATTGAATCTTTTGTTGTGTTTCCTTTAGTCTAATATAAATATATAATTTGTCTAATATCATATTGTATCAAATAATTCTAATATAAATATATAATTAGTCCAATACATGCTTAAAGTTATCGATTCAGTTGTAAAAAGAACAAAAACAAGAACAAAAAATTAGAATTATTTAATAAATAATAAATGAAATTAACTAACTAAACTAAAAGAATAGATATTACCTTAAGGGTGTTAGGGATTTTCACATTTTATTTTACATTTGGTCTTATTTTCTTAAATATTTTTAAAAAATATACATGTGTATATATATATTTTCGAGATCGGGAAGTCCCATTCCCGATCCCGATCCCGACTTTTTTCCGATCCCGAAATTTTCAAAAATCGGGATCGGGACGGGAAATTGATGAACACCCTTGCAAACCACACTATAAAAAAATGTGATTTAGTAACGGTTAAAAATGGATATTCGTAGCGGTTTTAACTGTTACAAACAACATTAGTAGCGGTTAATTAAACCGCTACTAAATCGTATGTTGCAAGCTGTTTTGTAGCGGTTATATACAACCGCTACTCAAGGAAAATAACCGCTACTTAGTTTGTAGCGGTTGAATCCAACCGCTACAACATCCACATAAGCTGTTAATTTTTTCGGAGATATTTGTAACGGTTATATAACCGCTACAAATATCAAAAATTGAAATTTTCAAGGCGGGAAAAGAAAAATAAATTTTTTTTTCTATTTTGTAGCGGTTAATAAATCGCTACTAATTTGAAATTTTTATGAAATTAGTAGCGGTTATATAACCGCTATTAATTTCATGAAAATTCAAAAATGGCGCCAAAAATTTAATTTCAGTTTAAAAAGGCGCTTTAATTAGTAGCGGTTTAATAACCGCTACAAAAAATAAGAAAGTTAAAAATAAAATACTATCTTTTGTTTCTGTTTTTTTAATATTAAATTAAATAGTTTATTTTTTTTTAGTAGTTTATCTAATTTAATTAGTTTATTATTCAATAGTTTAACTCATTTATAAATTAAAAGGAATAATTTAATTTAGTTGGATAAGGATAAAAATTGTATTGATAATATTATTAAGGATACGTAGGTAATAAGGAACTATTATGTTGTTTACTACAATGTAATTGTGTATGAAGTTGGCAAAAAAAATTGTATATGATAAATAGATGAAAATGAGATAAAGCTCTTAAATATCTGGAAAGAAAAAATGGTGAGAATAAATTTTATGCGAAGGAAAGAAGTATTAAAAAAAATTAAAAAATTTGTTATCATATTTGATCGTATTGTTCAGCTCCTCAACTCATACAAAAAAATTTGTAAATGAGAGAAAATGAAAGAAGGGTAAGATGAAAAGAAATGGGAGAGTGTTTGAAATGAGTTGTAGTAAGGGTATTTATAGGGATCCACGTACCATTTTATAGCGGTTAATGTATCCATTTTGTAGCGGTTTTTAATTAGTAGCGGTTTTAATTAGTAGCAGTTATTTTCATTTTTGTAGCGGTTTAATAACCACTACAAATATTATTTTTTTAAAAAATTTTTTTCCAGTTTTTTTTAAAGACAAAAACATAATTTGAATTTGATCACTCATCCTCGCCATCCCTACAGAAATTATGTAGAAAAATTATTGTTAGGGATGTATTATTAAATTTTAACAATTTAATTTAAATGATATAGACGTAAAAAAACTCACCGCAGTAGAGGTAAATTGTCATTGCCTTCAGGTAAGTAGTTTTCAAAATCGGCTGGTTGAAATAGCTCACTCTCGTAAGCAATGTTATCGTCTTAACCTATGTCGTAAAGGTCTCGTGACTTTAAATGAACGACCATGTTCCAATTCCTGTACCTCTCATCCTCGACATAATAAACCTGATGTGCCTCTGAAGCAAGAATATACGGCTCATCATCTTGAGAAATACCAGTATGAATTGGCCGTGAGAAATTGACTGATGTGATCCCTAAGTCGTTAGTTGTCAGTCCCTGAGAAATAGCGGTATTTGCCCACATACACTTGAACAACGTCACGGTGAAACGGCCTTGATAATTAAGTTCGACCACATCAAGAAACTTGCCATAGTAAGGGACGCCTCTGAACTGCATACTGGCGTCACTGCTGCTGTATAACTCCTTGTCCCAAATGTGCCATAAACACCCGAATTCTGAGTTTGCAATCCTTGATCCCGTGAAACTGTGCAAAACTTAAAACCATTGACATTGTATGCAGTAAAACTTTTTGCATGATCAAGAGGGCTGATTGCGAGAGCTCTGAAATATGGTGAGTATGGGTTGTGGTCATTTAGTATTCTGCGAGCAAACCAACTCGGGAATTCTCCGTGGACCCTTTTGTCAACTTCCGAGGATGTTTGTGTACGGATCCTGAGTTGATGCTTAACGACTTCTAAATTCCCTGCAATTAATAATAGAAAGGCGATAGTGAAATGAAAGCAAAAAATATTACGAAAGATATAGAATAACATGTGAGTGTATAATTCTTACTGTATGAAAGGTTCAACTTAAGCGCAATTAATCAAAACATGTCTATGTGCTTGCAACTTCTCAGTTGCCATTAGTTTAAAGTTCTCAGTTCCTCCAACTGGTTAACTAACACGAGGGATAATTTCTCCTGATGTTGGCGCAGGTTCAGGATAATTGTCAACATGAGGTGGGCTGTTGAAAGCTGTCTCAAGGTCATCAAAGTACCTTGAACAAAAATACAGCACCTCATCCCCTATATAGCCTTCAGCTATAGAACCTTTTGGTCACGCTTTATTCCTTACGTAAGATTTCAATTTCCCAAGGAACCTACGAAGTAAAGAAGAGAAACATTAAATACTAAATGCTGAAAAGGATGACTAGCAAACATTAAATACGGAGAATAAAACATATATTTAAAATGAGTACCTCTCAATCGGATACATCCATCGATATTATACTGGTCCAGCGAGCTTTGTTTCATGAACGAGGTGAACTGTAAGGTGAACCATCACAGTAAAAAAGGATGGAGGAAAGATCATCTCCAAATAACAAAGCGTAAGAACGATTTTGGACTGCAGCTGATCGAGCTCCTCAACGATCAAAACCTTAGAACACAACTTCCGAAAAAAAGAACAAAGTTCCACCAAAACGATGGAAACATCAGGAGGAAGTGCATTCTTTATAGCCAGAGGGAGTAACTGCTGCATAAGAACATGTGAGTCATGACTCTTCAGGCCAGCAACCTTTCGAGCCTGCAAGTCAATACATCTAGAAATGTTGCTTGAATACCCATCAGGAACTTTTAATTTCTTCAACATCGTAAGGAAGACTTCCTTGTTCGGTTTTGTGAACTTAAACTTTGCCGGCTGAAATCTATCATACTCATCTGGCCAAGCGTTTTCACGAACTCCCATGTCACGTAAATCTTTCCTCATGTACATCTTTCCTCACTTAAAGGTGATCTTTTGTCTTGCCGAGTTTGTTAAGCAGCGTATATAGCACATTATCGCAAACATTCTTTTCAATGAGCATGACATCAAGACTGTGGCGAAGTAAATTAGATCTCTAATATGGAAGAGTGAATAAAATAATTATCTTCTTCCACTGCTGAGACGCCGAAGTCCTTCGTGTCTTTTGGCGAGTTTGTGCTGAATCGTCACTTTTTTCAAACTCGAAGTCAACATGCTCAAGCTGCTATAAGATATCTATACTGGAAAAAGTTTGAGGTGGTCCTCTTTTTTTTGGTTTCCCATTGAAGCGATTCCGTTGCAATCTGAACTTATGTCTTCCATCAAGAAACCTCCGATGCCCCATAAAGCACCACTTTCGGTTGTGGGGAAGGCGTACTGCGTCAGAGTCAAAATTACAAGCTGGACACGTTGACCCAGCATGAACATTCCACCAGATAATGTGCCAAGGCCAGGAAAGTCACTAATAGTCTACATCAAGACTCCACGCAAGTTGAACAATATCTTCTCGTAAGCGTCGTACGTCTTCATGCCGACATTCCATAGGTCAAGAAATTCCGCAATAAGTGGTTGGAGATACATATCGATGTCATTGCCCAGTGCCTTTTTGCCTGGAATGATTATAGACATAATGAAAGAGCTTTGTTTCATATACATTCAAGGGGTAAGTTGTAGGGAACTAAGACTATCGGCTAAATACTGTAACTTGTGCTAAGATTCCCGAAAGGATTAAAACTGTCAGTCGCCAACGCAAGCCGAACATTTCTTAGGCCAGTCACAAAATCTAGAAAGTCGTTGTCGAACGTTTTCCAAGCGTCTGCATCCCAAGGATGTCTTAATTTACCATCTTCATTCTTATCAACGGCATGCCACCTCATGTGCTCGGCAGTTTTAGACGACATAAATAATCTTTGTAGGCAAGGTTTCAAAGGGAAGTACCTGAGAATCTTTGTAGGTTTCTTCTTCTGCTTTTTCCCCTTCCGAATTGTCTTGTACCTCGATGTGTGACATCTCTTACAAGTCTCCCTGCTGGAATCGTCTCCCCAATGTTGGGGTATGCATCAATCTTTTGATAGTTCAACCCCAACCTATTGATAATCTTCTTGGTCTCATAGAACTTTATGGGAATCTCAGCGTCGGGGAATGCATCTTGTAATAATTTGAGCAACATCGACATTCCCTTATCTGTGATTTCACACAAGCATTTGATATGATACAATTTGATCAAGAAAGATAATTTAGAATATTTTCGACAACCTTGATATAAAGGATGATCTGCTTCATCCATCAAACTGAAAAAATCCCGAGCTGCTTCATTCCTCATATACACCGGCTCAGAACCGTGCACTTCTTCGTTGAAGTTGTAGCCTTGAAATCCAAATGCATCATGCACAGCATCATTCACAGGATCATCTTCATCTAGTTGAACGCCTACTTGAGAACTTTAAGGAAGAGCATCATCATATCTAATGCCGGCCTTCTTACCATGAACTGCCCATAACGTATGGTCCTCAAGAAAAGGCTTCAAAAGCAAATGTTCCTTAACAACATTCCATGCATACCACTTCTTGAACTTGCATCTCCGACAGGGACAGACGATCTTGCCGTTACAGCCTGCATGAGTGAATGTGAAATCTAAGAAAATATTTAATTTGTACAAATATTCCGGAGAATTGCGCGACAACTTGATCTATAACTTATCCATAACTACTAGTAAGAGAGAAGAAAGAATAGTGAAGAAGATGAGTGAATAAAGAATGACGAATGCCTAGAAACTTATATTCTGAAATTTCAACGTTTAATATTTTGTAGCGGTTCAAAAACCGCTACACTAACCGCTATAATACTGGACATTTATAGCGGTTATGTGTATAAAAACACTACTAATTTTAAAGCCGTTGAGTATTTGTAGCGATTATAAATATAAAACCTCTACTAATATTAAAGTCGTTGGAAATCAAATTGAAGTGGTTTTAAAATTATAGCGGTTATACCTAATTAACCGCTACAAATTTACACAAAGGCGGGCAATTGAAAATTCAAATGTTTTGTATTTGTAACGGTTATTTATCTATAACCGCTACAAGTTTAAAACCAATTCTTCAATTATATTTCCAACTTCTTTAATATTAGTAGTGGTTTTATACATATAACCGCTACAAGTACTCAACGGTTCATTTTTGTACCGGTTATAAAACAAAACCACTACAAATAATCATATTTGTAGCGGTTGTTTTGTAAAACCACTACAAATTTATATATATAATTGATTTTTTTAATGTTCAGAAATATATAAATAATATTTAATAACGCGGTCTAAGAATATAAATATAACTATGATAAACGCAATAAGAATTTAAGTTTTGAAATAAAAAATTATATATATTTATTTACAAATGTTTCAACAACAAATAAAAAAAAGGTGTCCTAAACTAAGTAGCTGGCGGCTGATCATTTGGTGCTCCCTCAGGTGCTGCTGGATCGGGCCGTTGGGCGGAGTTAACCACTCTATCATCATCAGCAGGAGGAGGAGGAGTAGTCTGGACGACGAACCGAGGTACAGACAGAACCTGCGGATACTGCTCGTCCGGGAATAGGTGACTCCATCCGCGCTCTAGCATGCTGTTCGTGATATCATGCCACTGTGTTTGCTGAGCGTAGATCAAATCAGCATGCTGCTGCATCTGCTGCAGATGCAGCTGCTGCATTTGTTGCTGCTGCTGAGCCACGACAGCCTGTGTCCACTCCAAATCTAACCGCAGCTGCTCAATAGACTCGTCCCTCGAACGTTTGACCCCTCTAGAGATGCCAGCCTCAGAGGCGGCGCTCCTGCCATAGACCAAGCTCAGTCTGGCGCCTATCCCCATCCCTCACACGCATCCGGGGTGCTCAGCCTGACCCAGACCCGCCATCAAAGGAGCTGTCGGGTGTAACCCCCTCACCGTAATTACATCCGGATTACGAAATTTAAGTGAAATGGAGACCAATAAAACGAAATCAACAATTTATAATTCCCTCAACGCGGGATGGGGTATTTTAAAAATCAATTCAAAATATAATTAATCCTGATCTCACATTCACGGGCGGATATAACTACTTGAGAAATCAAATCACATAATAAATATCAGAGTGCGGAAACTAAAATCCCAGCAAACCCCGGGTTACTTACATATATAACATGGGTTTAAAGATTCCCAAAATGGGAATTACATGTCCAAAATATTCATTTACATCTCATATACACTTAGTAATCCCAGAACTAAAATAAAGATAACCAACTACCATTAGAGTCTCGGAGTAATCCTAACTACTCCTGGTTGTCCGCTTCCCTTTCGAGTCACTCGCCCTGACTGAAAAGGTTAGTCATTTGGAAAGAGTGGGATTCTAAAGAATCCTAGTAGTAACAACTTGTTCATACTACACATAATCACATAGCATGTAAACGAATCATCTCATAACAACAGCAACATGAATCACACTTCACCCTCATCCCCTTTTACCGCCAGGAAGGCACACCATCCTAACTCGAACCGTTGTTAGCGACTCAGGGACTATTGGCGTGGCAGTGCATACGAATAGCCTTACGGCTCACATATAGCCTTTTGGATTTCACAATTGGCCCGTCGGCCTTCACAAATAGCTTTTCGGCCTACATAATCACATATAACACACCCTAACCTCATCCCTTTTTACCGCCGGGAAGGCTCTCAGCCCTTACCCGAACCGTTGTTAGCGACTCAGGGACTATTGGTATAGCGGTACTTCCACGATTTCACATAAACACATATATGACACCCTAACCTCATCCCCTTTTACCATCGAGAAGGCACACAGCCCTTACTCGAACCATTGTTAGCAACTCAGGGACTATTGGTATAGTGGTGCTTCCACAATTTCACATATCTTGCAGCATACAAAATCATTACATCATCATGATATAGCACACATACAATGTATCACATAAGGTATAAAGAAAGAGTCACTACCTGTATCTTTCCTGAATGGCTCCGGTATCGTGGCCTCACGAGGGCGACAGATGTCAAATCCTATACCAAATCAGGGACAACCGGTCAATCTCTTTTCCAAATTCTTAATTTCATAATACACTTAGTTGGTTATCATTTAGGACTCTTTAGGTGACCACTAGAGGCCTAAACATATGTCTAAAGGGTTGGAAGAAACTACTCCAAAGACCCCTTCTTGAAGGCACAACATTGATTTCTGACAGCCTCACTCGAGTGAAGACGACCTCACTCGAGTGATGAGAGACTTGTGCTTGGGTGAGAATGACTCTCACTCGCGAGTGTTTGACAGTGTGCAACAACAACGACCAGAACGTGCTCATATCACTCGAGCACCAAGCTCTGCACTCAGGTGATGACCCCAAATATGCTCGAGTACCCGAAAGTGCAACACCACGAGTGACAACTCGAGAGCACAAACCATACCAGAGGCACCAGCTCACTCGAGCATGACACCCTACACTCGGGTGAGACAACTATGCTTGCGAGTGTTAGAGCACACTCTTGGCATCAACCCGAGAGTGAAGACCTGAGAGCAACCCCAGCTCTGGGCTCACACTATCACTCGAGCAAACCCAAGCTCACTCGAGCATGTTCATCCCTCATTTGAGAACAAAGAAGTGCACTCGAGCCTCATTCAAAGAACCCAACCAAAACTCAAAGCAGAGAAGGGAAAAATGCACACAGCACTCGAGCATGATATTCCTCTGCTCGAGTGTTGTGCATCAGAGACCATAAACACAGAAAATAGCAGAAAATACTAGATGGTCAAATTCATATCCAATGGTTCCCAAACTCTACCAAAAGCTCATGCACACTTAGCACTATCTAGGGAACACATTGGCCACTTCAAAAACACTCCCAAAACCAATTTGACCACAATCATGCTCCTAGGTCTCTATAACACAACAAATATCCAATTTTCCTTAACACATTCCCAACATTCCAAACTAAATTCAATACTCCAATATCTTCACAATGGATCATTTCCAACATCAAACACCATGAAACTCATATATTCAACATGTGGCATAAGCTAGGGCAAATTTTCCAGATTTTCACAAACTTCATCAAAAATCACAAACCATACATCAAAATGCACTAAACGCCTACCTCTTTACTTTGCCAAATCCAGAATCTTGATTCTCCCACTTTCAATTTCGACCAACACACAAATCACCACTTCTCAAGATTCTACAACCACCACAATGGAGCTCTCAATGAGATACACAACATTAGAGAAGAGGATTTTAGCAAAGGAGGATCATTACTTACCAAAGATCAAAGCTTTTCTTTCTCTCTCCAAGCTTGTTCAGCGAAAATAGGGAAGGAAGAGAGAGAAAATGTGAGATGGAAGAGATGATGATGATGAAGCAACTCCTCTCCCTTGCCCATGCCTCTTAGCCTAATAGGAGAAAGAGAATGAGGGAAAAGTGAGCTTTTGTCTCCTTGTGCCTCATCCAACAACCACCACAATGCCACATGTCCATATCTTGTCCATTCTCTCCATGAGCTCACACAAACGCAAAGCATAGGATCCCGACCTATAGTCAAGGAATCACAACCCTTGATCTTAAATACCAATGAATATTTATATCAAATTCGCATTACATTGATCCTAAAAGTGCTTAATTACACTAATTACAATAATTATCAGAGTCATAAGCCCTAATCACAAATCGGGATATTACATCGGGTCCACTGACCCCTGTGACTCCTCGGCCTGGGTCTCTCGCAGCTCAGCCTGCGACTGCTACATCCGCTCCTGCCATTTTATGAAACAATTACTTATTAGAATTTTTAATTATTAAGTTGGTTTTATAAAACTTATAATAATGAAATTACTTACAATGGCCACCTTTGCCTGCTAAGAGGTCGGAGTCCCATCACGGTGTCTGTGTGTGATTGCGTACAACTCCCCATAGTCCGTCTGACGGTTCTCCTACTGTGCCTTCCTCTCCTAAAACAATTACAAAATTCAATTAGTATTATGAAATAACCATTTAAAAGATAGTGATATTATGAAATAACCATTTAAAAATTCAATTACCAGCTCGCTGTACGTGACAACAAAGGTCTTTGATCCTACTGTGTGGTGGATCGTCTACTGCCCACGACACCTGGTGTTCCTTTGAGAAAGCGCCTGGAAAAAAAATAATATTAAATGTATTAAAACAATATAAAACATTTAAAATTAATAAAGTTCAAATTAAAATTAATTAAATTTAAATTATAATTTAATAATTAATAGTTACAAAATTATATATAAATAATCTAATAAATACATTACCTGCCCCTCAAGGCTCCTCCTGAACTGAACGAAACTCGCCCAATCGTTCGGCGGGACGCCGTCTGGGACCCTCTCGATCAGCTGCTCCAGAGGCATCGTCCCGTCCTTATTCACGCTGTGGAAGAAACGGTTCCTCCTGTTCCTCCAGCCGTCACCCATCTTCATCAGGGTGTACCTCTTCCAGTTGGCCCAGACGGCAAACCGCAGCTGCAAAAAAAATTATTTAAATATCAATAATCACAAAAATCCTATTAAAAAATATTAATTAAATATAATTAATTAAAAAATATTAATTAAATACTATTAATTACCTGCACCACCTCCTCCCAAGCCAGGTCCTTCGGCCCCTTCGGAACGTGCCTCTACGTCCTGAAGTGAAGGGGGAACTGCATCCAATTCTAGCCCAGCTCGTTCAGGAAGCAGTTGAACATGTGACCCCCATTGTCAATGGGCTGGTCCGTGCCCTCATTCCATGGTACTATAACTCACAGTGTCCAATCTATGCTATTCAAACCGGCCACGTCCAGCCTCCTTGTTGACACGTTCCCCTGCTCATCTACACAATTTACCGCACGTTAGATAAATTGTAATTCAAATTTAAAATTTTGAATTTAAATAAATAATTTATTAAATAAAAAAATTTATTTACCTTGGACCTGCACCTCAAACCCAGTGGACCGTGAAGACGACCCTCGTGGGTTGTTCTGCTCCCGAGCCTCCTCCTTATCGAGGAACTGCTCCATCTCCCTGAGCCTACTCGGGATGTCGAAGTCCTCCTCCTCATAGTCCTTGACGGTGATATCTGCGTCCCCCAAATTAGGCACCTTTGGTGCAGTCATCTCCTGTGGGATCGTTTGCGGTGCCTGTGGTAGGGGCGACTCCTGTGGGAGGATAGGCTGCAATGGCGCGGTCGCTCTCCCTCGGCGCTACGCCCTCCCTCTGCCCCTTGCTCTGCTGCTGCCACCCCACAAAATCAGTATGGGGACCTCAGGTGCCCTCCCCTATCCTCTCTTGAAGCCATATCAACTGTAAAAATTCAAAAAAAAAAAAATTTAGTCACATTATTATGCAAAAATATAATAAAAATACAAATATAAATAAAATACGTCTTATCTCCATACCTCAAATACAATACTGAGAAATATTGCAGTAAAAACTCTTTCACAGATATCTGAATGCTTAATCTAAAAGAAAACACTCAAAGAAACTTCAGGAAACAAAATGAACAAACGTAAGAATGGAGAACGCGGGGGGGGGGGGGGGGGGGTATATAAAGGCCACAAATTTGTATCGGTTTTACAATAACCGCTACAAAGTACAAAAACCTTTGAAGTTCTGTAGTGGTTATGGTACAGAACTGCCACAAATTTGGAGACCTCTGAAATTCTGTAGCGGTTCTAACTTTATAATCACTATAAATACGCGACGTATGGCATTTTGTAGCGGTTTTGTTGGTCAAACCACTACAAATAACGACTACACTGTTGGAGCGTCTCAATTGCGCCATGTGGCGGGAATATTCTAGCGGTTTTTATTTATTAACTGCTACAAATGAACTGCTACAGTTTTGGCGGAAAATTCGCGCCATATTTATAGCGGTTTTTTGTACCTAACCGCTACAAAAAACACTGCCAATCATTCGCGCCACTTGGCGCATAGCTTGCCGCTACAAATTTGTAGCGGTTTTAGTTAAAACGGCTACAAATATTAAAATATGTGGCGGTTATTTAAAACCGCTACAATTCCACCGTTACAAAATACCATTTTTTTGTAGTGCCATGGTTTCGAAGTTAATTTTTGCAAGTCGAGACAAAACTCCTCTCACATACTTACCTTGTAAATCGTAAATAAGAAAACAAACAAGGTGTGTTTGCTTTATTCTGAATAATGCTCGGGCCATGTCCATAGTTAATGCTTAATGCCCGCCATGTATTTGCCTTTTTTGTCTCTCGGGTAATTTATTGGATTGTGGGTTATGTTTTGATGGCAATTTCCATGTGCAAAACTAGGTTTTGGTTGGGAATGCCTCCGCTTTTCCATTTTTAAAGCATTATATATATATATATATATATATCATAATTGCTGTTGAGAGATGAGAGATGTCTTTTTAGGCCATGGCAAAAGTTTCATATATTTCATCATCATCATCATTTGCAGCGGCAGGTTACCTAATTCTTAGAAGCATGAGAATTTCAATTTGAAATTTGAGGTTTCTAAAAGTCAAGAGTTTTTATCTGTAGTTATCTGATTCAATATTCTATGTTTAACCACTATTAATTCCCATAATGAATTTGTGTAAAAATGAGATTACTTGAGGCCAATTAGTCAAAAGTATGACATGTGCACTCTGATTTCTAATTGGTTGGAGAAAAAATTCATGTCGTTTTGCCCCCATTTTGACACTTCATTATATCACTTGTGATCGCTGACTCATGAGAAATTTACTATAATTGCATGTATGGATAATACTCTGATTTTTTTTTTTTTTGTGGTCAAAATAATACTCTGATTTTTCAAATGTCTTATTTGAAGGCTTGATTGTGTATCTTAACTGCTGTTGATATTTTGTTTTGGTGTGAATGCTTCCACTTTTCCTTTATTAAATCATTATATTATAATTGATGTATAGAGATCAGAGATGTCTTTTTTGGTGCATAGCAAAAGTTTCATATCCATTTCATCATTATCACCATCATTATTTCTTTATGATTCAATTTTGAAATTTGAGGTTTCTAAAAGTCAGAGTTTTTTCGGAGTTATCTGGTTCAATTTTCTATTTTTAACTATTAATTCCCTTAATTAATGAATTGTGTAAAAGAGATTACTTGTTGCCAAATTAGTCAAAGTATTGTTTGTGCCTAAAGTAGTAAAGTAGTGGGGCTATGATATACTTACTTGTACTGTTTGTTGACCAGTATGTGATTTTTCTTTTTTTAATATTTTTTTTTTATTTTCCATCCGTAATGGTAAAATGAAACTACAATAATTCTTAGAGTCATTTATGCTGTTCATGTCCCCTCTCTAGATTGCTCTTCTGATTCTTCTTAGTGATCAAAAGTTTTAATTGACGTCTAATTATTTAACTTCATAAAAAGTGGGAAAACAATAACACCTTCATTCATATTATTAGAATAACTAGCTCTTTACATTGCAGAACATTAGGTTTAAGAATAGTAACAATAGTTAATAATTATATATAAAAAAGAAATAAATAAATTTTATTCAACTGACTATGGCCACCGCCACCTGCCACCTGCCACCTGCCACCTGCCACGATGTTTAAATTTAATCTTTGGTGATGTTTCTTACTTTAATTTCAATATTAATATATTAGTGAGATTGTGCGAATTTGGATATCATCAACTAATTTAGTCTAGTTAATTCATCGGTATAGAAATTAAATTATTTTTTTAATACCAACAAATTGCTGGTTGATGTAATAAGCAAGATCATCTCCATAAGTAGAACAACACAAGTTTAAATTTTGAGAATCACTCTCCACGCACATTGCTTGCTGGGAGCAAATGCTAGTTGTATGACTTGTATCTAGAAGAAAACCAAAGCAAAATTTTTTTTTGAATAGTACTGGAGTCGTACAAAACCACAAGGAACAAACAAAAATTAGAACCTACTCTATACTACTTCCATCATCCTCCATTTCCGGATGGGGAGGTGGGGGATGATCAAAGATACAAAAGCTTCCTGTAATGTTATGAGCCAATTTCGCCAGACTATTAGCAAGAATAAGGTCTTCACGCGGAACATTAGCTGACTTAATCTGCCAATCCCTATTGATAAGAGCTCTAATCTCCTCGACCAGATCCCTAAAGGGGTAGTCCATCTCACAACCTCTGATAACAAGATTAATGGCCTCCATACAGTCAAAAAACAGACATACTTCTCGGATACCCCTACTCCAGCATAAGTAAAGGCCCTGAATCATTCCAATTAGTTCCGCTATTGCTGGCGGAACTCCAATCAGATTGCAGCTAAACCCATAAATCCATTGACGATTTAGATCCCTAACCACTCCTCCACATCTACTACGACCGCTACGCAAGACAGATCCGTCCACCTCTAGAGAGAAGAAATTTCCAGCATTGTTGGGTTGAAAGTGATGTCGCGGAGCGTTGGTGTTGCAGTATACCCCATTGTGCAAGAGCTCTTGGTCCATACTGGCTCTGAAGAAGTATGAATTTGTGCTATGCACACCCCTTTGGTTACTTTCCCCCAAAAGAGTGTTACATCTCAATACCCAAATATCCCAACATGTGTACCCAAATAGGATCGACCATGGAATCTTCCTCGTGTGTGCTTTCCCTGCATCATGCGTCAGGTTCCATTTGACCCAGTCGCCACCCTGTAAAGTTACAAAAGTATTCCACTGATCTTGTGAGACGACATCTTTCCACCTATGAATAGCATTCGAACAATCTCTCAACAGGTGCATTGAATCCTCCGTTTGGTTGCAGTTGAAAAGGCATTCGCCTGACTCTTGAATTCCTCTATTTGCTCTTAGTTGAGCCGTGTGAGCTCTACCATGAGAGAATAGCCACATAAAGGACTTGATCTTCTCTGGAACCCGCCACTTCCACAGGAGCTTCCATACATTATCAGTTTCTTCCGTAGTACCTGCAAAAAGAGAGAAATAGGTAGATTTTATAGAGAAATTACCATCAGAAGAATGCTTCCAGAAGAATTTATCCTCTCCTCTCTCCTCACTAGGTGGGTGAACACAGGTAATGTAGTTAATGATCTCTGTGGTGAACCATCTTTACATAGTCTGCAACTCGATCATTTCTATCAACTAACCACTCGTGACCTGGAATCACATCAATCAAAGGACAATTCAGGTCAAATTTTAGAGGCCTTAAATTAATATGTTGCGAGCGACTAACTTATTCGCTATAATATTTAATTCTGTTGATAGCCGACTTCTAGTTTTATTTCTTGGGCTTAGCTTTTACCTTCATATTTACCAGTGTTCAGGGACCCGGACCGGACCGGCCGGTCCGGCCCGGAACCCGTCGAACCGGTCACTAGACCGGTCCGGTTCCCGGTCCGGTCCAGGTCCCAATTTTAAATTTTTTTTTAACTTTTTCCTTTAGAATTTCATACTATAAGCCTAAAATTTTCAATTACTCACCGGTTTAGCTCCGGTTTGGTCCCGGTTTGACCCACTGACCTTTAACCCAATACCCCGACCGGTTCAATACCCGATCCGGATTTTAATACCTTGATATTTACCCAAAGAGGGAAAACTACTCCCACCACTCTTTAGCTAAAATTTCTTCTCGGAAGTACCCATTGACATGTCAAATCCATATAAAATAATTTATTATTTATTTTATTCAGAAAACATATTTGTTTTATTCAGAAAACACACGCGTAACATATGCATACGTGTTTTCTGAATAAAAATAATAATAAATTATATTATTTGGATTTGACATATATATATATATATATGTATGTAATAACATATATATATAATATACACACACATACGCGTGTGTTTTCGAATGATTATTTTTAATGTAAGGATTGTTTCAGTTATTGCGAAATGCATTCGAATGAGGAGGGGCGCACGTACAGAGAAAGAGATAATCTACTACACACACACACACTAAGAACTGAGTTGGTTATATATACGAGCTGCTACGAGAAAGGCAAAGCCATGATTCCATGTTCTTACTAATATATATTTCTCACTTTTTATTTGGAACAAACCAGAAATAAACAAAGCCTGAAACTGCACACAAACATATAATAACCCCAATGCCTGACATAAAGTAGTAATATGCATAAAACAAATAAAACAGTGTTCAGATGTTCGTAGGTGGAGCTTGATCTATTCTTGCAGACATTAAAAACATATAGTGATGTGGAATTAAGCACCGTCACGTGCGCCAGAGCTCCGCCTGTCGCTACTCCATGGCGGCGGCGGCTGCGTTGGGGGTACTGAGGCTACCTGGGCGTAGCCAGAGCCTAGACCAAGGTTATTGGCATAGTTCAGGGGGATGGCAGGTGTTGATGATGAGACATAAGGCGGCGGTGGCAGTGGCGTTGGTGGCACTGGGGCCATCAGGGCGTAACCAGAGCCTAGACCAAGGTTATTGGCATTGTAGGGAGGGGTGGCAGGTGTTGATGAAGAAACATAAGGAGGCAGTGTGTAGGTAGAGCTTTGCCAGAGTTCATTGGACCTGTGGCTATGGGTGGTAGAAGGCTCTGTTGATGAAGAAGCATATGGCGTCTGTGCTTAGCCGGAGCGGCTGAGCTCACTGGCCCTCCAGCTGATGACGGGCCAGAATATGTGGCATAGCCGCCATTGTCAGAAACGCTATTCTCTGCTCTATTGCTGCTGGTTGAACCCATTTCTACCTGCAACACATATAAAAACGAAAACTCTTAGTGAGAAAAGGTCCCCTCCATAAATATATATGTATGTATGCAGCGGCAGAACAAGAATCAAAATGAGAAAGCGCGAGACAGGCCAAGAGCCACGGGGGTAGTGTCGACCCAAGTGGGGTTGTCGCAAGAGAGGCCGGGAGTGATGAGGGTGGTGCTGAAGCAAGTGGGGTGGTTACAAGGGAGGCTGAGAGCCATGAGGGTGGTGTGGTCTTTGGCGAAACGAGAAAAGGCAAGAGAAGCGAAGGGAGTTGAGGGTGGTGTCTTCCACGACGACAGCTTCGGAGGAGGTGGGGACGTCGGAGGCGGTGGCGGTTGATGTGTGTGAAGAAAGGTGACAGCCTGGATATCCCTGGGAGGGAAAGGGCAAGGGAGAAATCTTGCTAGGGTTGCTTCCTTTAGCTCACACCACGACTGATTCAAAGCTTTACGTGAATGTGTATGTTGTATCTGCCTGTTGGAAGGTAGGATTTTATAGAGGACGAAGCTGAGAGAGGTGGGGTATGACAATAGCTCGTTGTTACATTTTCGTTTACGATGACAGAGATCATTAATGATCAAGTAGTAACGTGTACGAGTCTTGTAGTGCCAACACATGCAGCATTGTCAAGCAGCAATTGCTGAATACCGTCAGGAGGAATGTGGAGAACATGGTGTCCTCTAGTTAAGCTTAGGGCATGTGGCCAAGAAATCGGCACACCGATTACCTTCACAAATTACAAAACCAAGTTAATGAAAGCTTGATTTTGCTGCTCAACCTTTTTAAGGCCACAACTACTTGTTTTGACTGGCTGGCAAACATCATTCCATTTTATCAAGCTCACTTTCTTCCCTTCTATTGAGCTCGTTGTTACTTTAATATTTCAATCAACCTGTCCTTAATTATCGCGCTGTCTTAATTATATATATATATATATATATAACTCATTTTTACAATTTCCTTATTTTACCATCATTTCTACTTGTAGTATTCATTACTTCACTACAAAAAAATAGGATATTAGAGACCGAATTTAGCGACAGAAATTCTGTCGCTAAAAATATTAGAGACGAACTTTCCGTCGCTAATTCCGTCTCTAATCTGTTAGTGACGGATTAGCGAAGGAAAATGATCCGTCCCTAAAAAAGGCGTTACTAATTCTGTTAGTGACGGAATTTTAATTCCGTCGTAAATTTAGAGACAGATTAGCGACGGAAATTCCGTCTTTAATTTACGACGGAAATTCCGTCCCTAAAGACAAATTCCGTCTTTAAATTTTGAGACGGATTTGCGACGGAAATTCCGTCACTAATTTTTGAGACGGCTTAGCGACAGAATTTCCGTCTCTAATTTGTCCAAGATTAGAGACAGAATTTCCGTCTCTAATCCGTCACAAAATTAAAAAAAAAAAATTTAATTCCGTTATTAATTTTTGAGACAGATTAGTGACGGAATTTTCGTCTCTAATTTATTCAAGATTAGCGATGGAATTTCCGTCCCTAATTTGTCACAAAGTTAAAAAAAATTAATTTAGTTATTAATTTCTAAGACGGAATTTCCGTCTCTAATCTGTTGCAAAGTGAAATATTTTTTTAAAAAATAATTTAATTTTGTGACAGAATTTCCATCTGTAATTTCCTGTTTTTTTACAATAAATCCATCCCTGAACATTTTTTATTTTCGTTTAAAAATTTTCTATAATTTTTATTTTCATTGTTTTTTTTAAAAGTCAACCTTAATAATGGTTGAATGACCAAAAATGAAATTAAATGAATTACAAATAAAACCAATCTAAAAACAAATTATAAAAATATAGTAATGTAATATATCAAAGAAGTTCAAGCAACAAAAGTACTCAATTGAAACTGTCTATAATCTCTCAAACAAGCCAGAATGTCATAATGTAACCAAAAAAATTTGGGACTCCTAAAGTCATGTCAGAAATTCTGACATGCGTGAGACTTTTCTTCCCTTTTCTTCATTCCCATGTCAGAAACCCATCCCTCCTTTTCCATCTTTCCCATCCTCCATGACTTCTCTTCCCTTTTTTCTGCATTTCCTTTTTTCTTTCATTCCCGTGACTTCGTCTTCTCTATCTACACCATGGGTATGCTTTTTCATTATTTTCTTTTCTTCATTACACTTCGTCTTCCTCTCTTCCTTTTCTTCATTCCCTTTTCCTCCACCTCCTTTCATTCTCATAGCACCTTCTTTGCTCTCACCCTCCGGTGTACGCCTCCTCCACCTTTTTTGCCCCCTCCACCCTCCGGCGTAGACCTCCCACTTTCATCGTTGCTTTCAGCCTCCGGCGTACCTCTCCTCTCTACTATGCATACACAACTCCTCCAACGTCTTCTCTCCACCTTGGAAGCACATAGATACTGTTGGCTGCCCTCTCCCCTACTTTCATCAGGTTTGTTTTTTTAAAATATAAATTTACATGAAGAATTAAGTTAAACTTGCAATGTGAAATTATTATAATGATTTCAATTTATTTACATGATTCTAGTTATTGGAGTGTTTTTTCCTTTATTGTTTTTTTTGCCAGAATCATAAACTAGTTGTTAGTAGTTATGCAATACTAATAATGTTTTTGTTTTATACGTTTGGAGCTTGGAAATAGAGGGAAATACATATGTATATTTATTTTGATGAAATGAACAACAATTAGTTTGTAGTTGTGTGGTGACAAACATGTTGACACTTTTTTGGTTGTTGTTATACATATATAATATTAGGTTGTATGAGTTGTTGTTATTATACATATATATATATATATATATATATATAGTAAAAAGATTGCAGTGCTAGATGTCTTTACATTTTGTAAGGGACATTTTGTGGTTTATGAATCCATCTTCAATTCTGTTTCTGCAATTTTAATTTGCTGGATAATGAAGAATATAAATAATAATTTAAAAAAAAATAAAACTTTTTAATGTTCCAAATTAAGAATTGAGATGTCTAAAGTCCCCTTGTGGAGGACTTTAGACGTCCCAAATTGAGATTTGGGACGTCTAAAGTCCTCCATAGGGGGACTTTAGACATCCCAAATTGAGAATTTGGGACGTCTAAAGTCTCACTTTAGACGTCCCATTTTTTTTGGGACGTCTTTTCTTAAAATATACTACGCTCTCTACATAGACGTCCCCCAGTTTTTGGACGTTAAAAGTGCCAAAATAGGGACGTTAAAACCCTTTTTTGTAGTAGTGTTGATTTTTTCTTCATCTAGCTGATTTGATTGCGTTGTGTGATCCATGTAGCCGACCCCACCTAGTGGGATAAAGGCTTTGTTGTTGTTGTAGCTGATTTGATTGCACATTTGGAGAATCCATATTAGAACATGCCTTGATTCTCATGTATTAAACCTATTAAAGAAAATAATGAGCACAAAAAGTCAAAATATATGAATAGACAAAAACTAAAGGATGATACACAACGAAATTTCTTTGGCCAATGTACAACAAACTCAAATAAATTTTATCAAGACAGCAAAATAATAACACATTTAGATTTTCAACAAACATGAAACTGAAGTCATACATGAGGTAGCTAGTCTTTGACACACTTAAAAAACTGGTTCCATAGAATGTGCATAGTCAAGTAGCTCAAGGGAAATGAAATTGGTAGCTCAAATTAACACGCATTACTAAAAACTATACTTTTTACGTCCCTAAAGGACGTCCCTTTTTAAGTTAGGGACGTCCAAAGTTCAATATTTGGCGGGAGGCTTTGGCGCTGGATGAATTTGACCAAAAAAAAATTTCCACCACTTTAGACGTCCCCAGAGAAACTGGGGATGTATAAAATAGGCTTTAGACGTCCCTTGAATAAATGGGGACGTCTAAAGTAAGCATTAGACATCCCCATTTTGACGTGGATGTCTAAAGCTTACTTTAGGCGTCCCCATTTTGACTGGCGATGCAGAACCATGCAGAACCATCACTTCATTCACTGTATATTGCAGCTTTACCTTGTGTGCTTTGCCATACTCGTGAGTGTCTCCAGTTTTCCACTTTCCCTGCTACATTCGTTTTCCCTCTTCTCCCAAACCCGTGAGCTGAGTGTCATAACTCCTTTACTGAACAAAGGCGCACCTCCCCTCCCCTGCATTTGTCTTCCCTCTTCTCCCATTCCCGTGGCCGTGTGGGTCTTGCTATTTGCTGCAGCTGCTGCATTCTCAGAATTATTCAGGTGCGTTTCTGGGTTTCCTAAAATCATGTGCATATGAGGTGTGAGTTGGATTATTATGTGAAGCAATTAAGAATTTACAGAAAAGCTTGGATTCTGCGTTTCTGGATTGTTGCTGCACTTGGTTTTGCGTTTCTGGGTTATATTGTTGCTGCATGCACTTGGATTCTGCACTTAGATTCTGGGAAAATCAGGTGCGTATGCTTTATGTAATGTAAATAATTATTTTGGAGAACAGATCTTGTTTACAATGTAAGCTCATGTGATTCAAATGAGTTGTTTATATTAAGAAAAAATTGAATTAATGTTAGAATATGTCAAACCTTATGTATGTTGGGGTCATTTATCATATTTGATTAGACATTTAAGAATCACTTGCGATCATTTATCATTTATCAAAACTTGACATGATTCTCGGGTCACTCTATATATTCACTTGTTAAATTGTGTTTTTTTTTTAATTTTTAAAAATTTATAACTAATACTATTGAGTTTGCATAACTTGTCTTCTTTGCTTTTATACATATAGAGAAATTTTTTTGAAAAATTTTGAACAAAAAAATTGCGTTTTGGAAGTTTGGATTTTGATTTATGAATATTCTAAAAGTTGTTTGATTTGATCTTGAAAGAATTGAGTTTGATTAGGATTTGGTTCTATCTTCTTAGAGTGTTAGTAGGTAGGCATAGAATTTGGCTTTGGTAATTAACTTTAGGAAGCCAAAGACTAGTAAGGAATTGAGGCTAAATATTTATTTCTTTTAAGAGAGGGTATATTTATTGCAATTTCATCTCTAGAGCTTATAGTCTTGAATCTCTTTTAAAATTTAAAACTCTTTTTGAATGATCAAAAATAATTTAGGCATTTAATTTTATAGCTAGTTTGGCCAAATGTCCATTCCTATCTTATGAATCCTTTGTTTCAACCATTTGAGCCTAAACTTTCATTAAAGAAAAATTGCATTGATTAATTAGCCATTTGTTTGAGTTAATGCAATTTCCCCCTATCTTCTCATTCATTTATTGTTTTATTAAGTGTAAGTGATATAAGAAAGAAAGACAGTGAATGGATTGATGAATAAGAGAAACAATGCTATGTGAATTTTTTTAAATAGTGAAAAGAAAAGAGAAATTGAAAAAGAAAAGAGAAAAAGGATATAACAAGAAAGAGAAAAAACAAAGAAAGAGAGACTAAGAGATTGTTATCATTGAGTTAATATCCCTTTATTATTTTCATGTTTTTCATTGAAAGTCTTGGCACTAATTAAAGTATTCCTCCTTTTGTTTGGGTTAGAAGAATTAATGTTAGCTTCCTGCTTTTTACTCTTGTTTTAGTGCTATGAATTTTTATTTTACTCTTCTTAATTAGTTTAGTTTTGTTTAAATTAAGCTGAGATGGTTTGTTATTTTGATTTTGGGATGTCTCACTTTTAAGGGGAAATGCTGTCAAAATTTTGAAAACCAAAATAGTAAATGGCATTCCTAGTGTTGACAATTATTCTTAACTTGAGTGTAAATGGGAATGACGTAGGTGGTAATAAAATGGATCATAGTTGGATGAATGCTTAGAGAACAAGTGAAGAATTTGAGAATGGGGTTGAAGAGTTTATTGAATATGCTAGAAGGAATGCTCCAGCCAGAAATGACATGTATTTTTGTCCTTGTGTCAATTGTTTAAATGAGCGAAGACGGGATGTTGAAGTTATAAGGGATCACCTGCTTTGTGATGGAATAAATCTTCAATATACAAGGTGGATATGGCATGGTGAGGAAGTAACTGATTGTCCGTCGCACAAGAAGGAAGCTGTGGATGTCATAGATGAAGATACAATGGAGAGAATGATTCATGATGTTGAGGTAGAATCCTTTGCGCAGTCGCATGAATATGACAGCCTGCAGAGTGATGCAGAGACACCGTTGTACCTAGGGAGTAAATACACACGGCTGACAGGAATATTTCATTTGGTGAACTTAAAAGCAACTTATGGGTGGACCGATAGTAGTTTCACATTGCTGCTTGAACTGTTGTGTGATATGTTTCCAGACGATAATGTGCTTCCAAATCATATGTATGAGGAAAAAAAATTCCTATCTACGATGGGTATGGAGTATAAAAAGCTTCACGCTTGCCCTAATGACTGTGTACTGTACATAAATGAGTATGAAGGTCTGAGTGAGTGCCCTAAGTGTCAAACTGTACGATACAAAGTGAGGAAAAATGGTGGTTGTGGCGATGCGACAACTAAAAGGCAACCTATAAAGGTTATGTGGTATCTTCCAATAATACCGCGCTTTAAGCGTTTGTTTAGGACTGCAAAAAAAATGAAGAAGTTGAGATGGCATTCGGATGATAGAATATCCGACGGAAAATATCTTCGGCACTCGGCTGACTCTCCACAGTGGAAGAAAATAGATGAAATGTTCCCTGAATTTGGCAGCGAGCCGAGAAACCTTCGGCTTGGGCTTTGTACAGATAGCATCAATCCGTATGGAACTCTTAATAGCACACACAGTGCGTGGCCAGTACTCCTTGTAATATACAACTTACCTCCCTGGCTTTGAATGAAATGCAAGTATGTGATGCTTTCTATGATGATTTCTGGACCAAAACAGCCAGGAAACGATATCGATGTCTACTTGGTGCCTTTGATTGAGGACTTGAAGAAGTTGTGGGTGGAAGGCGTAGATGTGTTTGATGCATATAAGAATGAGTCCTTTAAGCTACGTGCTATGATTTTCACCACGATAAATGACTTCCCTGCGTATGGAAACCTCTCAGGGTACAGTGTGAAGGGGCATAAAGCATGTTCGATCTATGAAGCAGAAACTCACTTCCACCAACTTAAACATGGAAGAAAAACGGTCTACCTTGGTCACAGGAGGTTCCTTCCTAGGTTCTACCCATATCGTAGGTTAAGAAAGTATTTTAACGGCTTGCCGGAGCACGGAATGGCTCCAAAGGCATTAACCAGAGAGGAAGTTTACAGTCGGGTTGAACGTATCAATGTCTTACTCGGTAAGAATCAGAAGACTTCGGGTGAGAAGAACATATGGAGAAGAGATCAATTTTCTTTGATCTTCCATATTGGCGTAGTCTTGACTGAGACATAGTATTGATGTAATGCACGTGGAGAAAAACGTTTGTGATAGCCTTGTCAGTACGCTTTTGCACATTCCAGGGAAGACCAAGGATGGGATTAATGCGAGACTAGACCTTATTGATATGGGAATAAGAGAACGGTTACATCCATAGCTAAGAGATGATGGTAGGAGGGCATACATGGAGCCAGCAGCGCATACACTATCAAAAGCGAAGAAAAGAAGTTTGTGTGGGTGTTTGAATGAAATTAAGGTACCACAAGGATATTCTTCGAATGTGAGAAGGTGTGTGTCAATGGACGATTTGATGTTAGTGGGAATGAAGTCCCATGATTATCATGTGTTGATGCAATAACTATTACCAGTAGTTATTAGAGGCATTATGAAAGATGAAGTTCGAAGCACTGTGACAAGATTGTGTGTTTTCTTTAATGCTATATGTAACAAAGTTATTGACACTGAAAAGCTGGATGAACTGGAAGCTGAGGGTTATATCATATTGTCCCAATTAGAGATGCACTTTCCTCCTTCATTTTTTGATAGTTCATTTGGTAAGGGAGGTAAGGCTCTGCGGTCCAGTTTACCTGAGGTGGATGTACCCTTTCGAGCGATACATGAAGATCTTAAAAGGGTACTCTAAAAATCCCTATCGACCAGAAGCCTCAATAGTTGAAAGGTATGTTGTTGAAGAGGCTATGGACTTCTGCAGCAATTATCTATCAGGGAAGAAGGAGCAATCTCGGCATGAAGAGGGGAGGAGCAAGGGAACACGAGGACTGAAAGTGAAGACTATGCCTCGTGAAGAGGTGTTGCAAGCACACCTTTATATCCTGAATAACATGGCAGAAGTTCAACCGTACATAGACGAACACAGAAAGAGATTGAAGAACATGAATCCGAGGAAAAATGACATGCAGATTACTATTGAGCAAAACAAGACATTCATTTAGTGGTTTGAGGAAAAGGTTTTGCATGAGACCGGTGTGTCTGAGACAATAGAGTGGCTAGCCTGAGGGCCTTCATTTCAGATCATTACTTGGAGCGGTTATGATATAAACGGGTATTCTTTCTACACAAAAGACCAAGATGACAGAAGTACCATGAAAAATAGTGAAGCCATGCACTTTTCCAGTTCGAAAGACAAAAACCCCATATTAGCATCCATGGCCTATTATGGAGTGATAGAAGAAATATGGGAAATCACTTACAACAAGTTCAAAGTTGTTTTATTCAAATGTAAGTGGGTTAGTAATAATGCTGTGGTAATAGATCAACAATTTGGATTTGTCTCAGTTGATCTTGAAAGAGTAGGTTATAGGGATGAGCCCTTCATTCTAGTAAGCCAGGCGAAACAAGTGTTTTATGTCACAGATCCCGCAAATAAAAAAATTTCCATTGTACTTCAAAGTAAAAAACAGAAGCATGGTGATCCGACCTTCAACCTTAACGACACACTACCTTTCACAATTAATCCACCTACAACAAGTGAAGTAGAATTGGTACATGATGAAGAATATGCTGTGAGAAATGATCATGGTGAAGGAATATGGGAAACAATCTAGTGTAAGAGCTTAACTTAAAAAATAGTAATGTGTGCTGTTTGTTTTATAACTAGTTAGTTTATTCATTTACTTACAATTTATTCACCTATCTGAAAATGATTTTTGTGCTTATAGGAATATGAACAATTCTGGTGACTCACAAAGTGATAGGGACAATGAAATGAATAGGCCTGAACCTGATGCGAGACCTGAACCGGTTGCGAGAACAAGGGTTAGAGGCAGTACAAAAATGCCTGCATTGGTAGCACGTCATCACCATTAACAGGAGAGGTTGCATATTGACTTTGATAAAAATATGAAACCAATTGGTCCGGAGGAAGACCATTTCATTAGCTACGTAGGTTTTTTGGCTCGAAGCAAAGTTCGCATTACCTATAATAATTGGAAGTTGGTTCCACCAAAAACCAAAGACTTGATTTGGCAACAACTTTTGGTATATAAGTTTCAATACATCTGCATTATATCTTTATTCCTATTGCTTCAAATATAATTAACTTATGTTTTTACCTTGCAGCAAACCTATGATGTCCCTGACACCGCGGAGATGTACAAGGAGTGGATGACGGAGGTTCGTCTACGATGGAAAGATTTCAAGAACAGGCTCACACGAGATTACATTCGAGGGGACCTGAGGGGTCAGGATCCATGTCATGAGTATATGTTTTTGTCTCTAGAGGACTGGAGGTTGTTTATGGCATCACGATAAGATACAAACTTTTTGGTAAGATTTCTATTATCATAGTGTTTTATTTGAATATAGTTGACATTATTGATTCGGTGTTCATTGTTTTCCTTTCAAAGGCATTAAGTGCAGCAAATGCAGAGAGGCAAGCAGCTAATAACTATCAACATTGCATTTCTTGTGGTGGTTATCAGAAGCTTGAGCGAAAGATGATGACAGAAGAGTTGGAGAAATTGAAGGAAGCAGCCACATCAGATCCTACCGTTGTGGTCCAGCCCCCGCCACCTCCTCCACGTCACAAAAAATGGAAAGCAGGGAGGCTTAAGGGTGGGAAGTACGTAAATCCGACTGTTGCTGAGGTTGCCGCAAGAATTGTAAGTAGTTAGAGCATAAGTACAAACTTATGTTTTCATATTGGGAGTGCTTACGATAACTTTTATGTTGCAGGATGAACTGGAAGATCATAGTAGCCAAGGTTCATTCACTCCAAGTGGATGGATGGACATCTTGTCAACGGCGATTAGGAAGGCAGATCACCCTGGTCATGTTCGAGGGGAGGCAGTGGGAGTTCGTGTCGCGAAGTATTTTGGCCGAGCCTCACATCCTTATTCGTCACAAGCTGAACCCAGTAGGGAGCTTGTGGCCAAGATTCGTTAGGAAGTCTTACAAGAGCTCGAGGCCAACCTTTGTGACAAGCTCCGATAAGAGCTATTGCCAGAGCTACGTCTTGAGCTGATGCCTGAGCTACGATCTGAAATGATGAAGATGTTTGAATCGCAGATGGCAACTACCGAGCGTAGAACCTATTCATCTCCGGCCTTCCACAGCACCAAAGGAAGTTACAACCTGGCGGAGGAACCACTTGGCGACCCTTCTCCCACTACAGCGTAGGGAGAACCTGCCATCCTCTCTTTGGATGCCCCAGTGCTGCGTGTAGTTGCAGATGCTCTCGTTCACACAGAAGTTACTACCCACCATAATCAGCAAATTCCACAGCATTTGCGTAGGGTGACTTTGACGTGTGTTCGAGAGGGGGAAGAAGGTACAGCCATCCCTATTCCTAATGACGAGGTTGCCACGATAGCTCAGGCGAGAGGATCTTTCATCCTTTGGCCTGTACATCTTATTGGCTTGTTACCACCAACACCTCCAATGGTATGGAACTACCTCGCTTTTACTTGAGATGTGTTGATATCCTACTAACAATATGTGTTTTTATGTTCTAAAAGAACGAGCAGGAAGCAGAGAAATGACCCTTCTTAGCACGACTGTAGCATATCTATAAAGGCATTTGCCAGATTGATTTGCATATGCCTACAGGGATTGTGGGCCAAGAATTAGAGTATCACTTCACAATTGATAAACAAGATCTTAAACAGTTCATTAAGTTCGAGGAGCTAGATGTTGGATGGGGCAAATTTGCAATCCTGTAAGTTTTTTATTTCCCATTTTTTCCTTCATTTAGTTAAGTTGATTTTAACTAGCTAATACATTCATCATTTTAATTCTATTATAGCTCCTTCCGTCGTATATGCATTGACTCTCAAAGAGTTGATTTATATGGATTCTTGTCTCCTGCACATACGACGAGGATTGGGAATACATTGAAAAGAAGGATGAACTATGTGGGCTTCACATTGGCAGATGACGACTATCGTTGTTATCTAGCACCGATTGTTCAAGGGTACGCATTTTAATTTTGTGTATTTGAGATTTTTAATAAATAATTGCCTTGCCATCTAACTTCTTTTTAATCTGTATATGTTGTGATAGTTATCACTGGAGTTTGTGTGTTCTTTGTCCTCGGTCCCACGTTGTTTACTAGTTTGATTCCTTACGTAGAAGACCAGACAAAGAAACTAAAAGCATCTTCAACACGTAAGTTATTTTTTTGTATTTCATTGCTTCTTGATTCTTGACTTAATGAATTATTCTAATTTATGTTGATTTTCATTTTAATGATAGGGCATGCACAACGTATCGAACGCTTGGTGGGCCACGCGAACGTAGAGGTGGCAAAGATCCGAGATGGTTGTTTCCAAAGGTACGTAGTTTCAAATCAAGTTCTTTTGATTAACGGTCATTTTAGATATGCCTTTATTGATTTTAACCATTTGCTTTTGATTTATAGTGCCCTCGACAACCTGACGGCTGGGAATGTGGATATTATGTCTTACTTTATATGTTTAACATCATTCAGAGTGGCATTACGATAGATTTTGAACAAGTAATCGCTTCTTCATTTTCAGAGGATAATATTCTTGGTGTTGTAATTCAATGGCAATTCATTCACTTGATTTATTATTTCATCTAAGCTTATTTTCTAACTTACAGATTTTTGAAAATGAAGATGCCTACTCATATGAAGACCTAAATATGATCAGAGACTTTTTGGCTGGATGTCTTCTTCAACGTATACCAGAGTAAAGTCTTTAGTAGTTTGTGTAGGACATACTTTTGTGGTAGTTCTGTATATTGTATATATAATTAGCGTTATTGTTGTTGGATATAGATTGGATTTAGTCTTGGTTATTGTACAAATTGGGGACTTGGATATAGTCTTTTTAGTGCAATAACAGACTTGGATATACATTATTGTGTAGTTCGTGTGGTTTGTTAGTTAATTAGTTTGCTACTCCTTAAAATTATTGCATGTAGTAGAGCCTTGGGTTGATCACTGTGTTTCAAGTTGTTGTTTCCATTCTGCTGAACTGTTGTTGTTTTATTCTGTTGTTGGAATCCTATTTCTGCAGTTTACATTTTCCAGACAGTGCAATATATAAAAGGCCATTTAAAAAAAACTTTCAACGTCCTTAAATAAAAAGGGACGTGGATGAGTGGGAGGCGACACTTTAGATGTCCCCAGTTAAAACTGGGGACGTCTAAAGGTCCCCTTAGAAGTCCCCAGTTGGAACTGGGGATGTCTAAAGGCAACCTTAGACGTCCCCAGTTCCAACTGGGGACGTCTAAAGGCCCCCTTAGACGTCCCCAGGTGAAACTGGGGACGTCTAATGTGGACTTTAGACGTCCCCAATATAACTGGGGACGTCTATACTGGGGACGTCTAAAGTCTGCCTTTAGACGTCCCCCATTTACGGACGTTATTGACGTTTTTTTCCACGACCCTCAGATAGACGTCCCTCATTTTTCAGACGTTAAAAGGCCAAAAAAAGGGACATTAAAACCATTTTTTCTAGTAGCGACGGCACCCAAAAGATTCTAAAAATCACAAATTGAACTTAAACAGCAGCTTGGTAATGCAACAAGAAATCACTCTCTTTCACTCAAATTCCTTCCAACTGGCTTACTCACCTTCATTCACTCATCAATAACAAATTGCATGAGGATTGGACTTACTGCATGAAACTATTCCTTCATAATGCACAATTTCCAGAATTCAATTGATTAAACAAGTACTTCAAGTTAAACAAACTTTAACACTACTCAAACTAATGTGTTCAAAGTTCAATTAAATTCCATAACAACAAAACAAAGCACAAAAACAGAATGGTATAGGAGAACAATGACAGAAAAGCAATCATATTGATCCACTACACTTAACCCTTGCATTGTCCATAATGTGAGCATAAACAAAAGATTAGGCAATAGGACCCAAACATATGGCAAGAGATAAGGTACAAGGATGGCATAGGGAGCATAGTCATCAAAAAGTTCATAAAGCAATTAATCTTAATTCAACTAATGTGAAGTGAGGGAAAGGGACAACCAAGTGATGTTTGATGGAATCGGTAAGACAGGAGAAGTCGGATCTCAGAATCATGTTTGATGAAATCAATAAGACCAAGTGATCAAGTGCAATATACTCCCTGATGCAATGAAGGGTGGATCCAAAACAAATCAGCTTTGTAACCCCCTAGGCATCTAGAGAAACCAATAAAATCAGTATGACTATCATGGGTAATAGAACTCCCAACATCTACAATCATAAATTAAAAGAAAACTACAAAACAAAAACTACCCTAAGAAGAGTAGTGGATCTGATTAAATCTGCAAGATCAAATGCATTAGATTAACACAGTGGAATCAAAAATTACAAAGATAGCATTGACCGATAACTACCATGTATTATTCAACAAGACCATAATCTTAGTCTAATCAAATCTAAAAGCACAATCTAATTTGGACACAAAACTGAAACACAACCAATCATCAATCCAAAATCGAGATTAAGATGCACTCCCTGTTAAGCTCGATAACTTTGGTTGATTATTCCTTTCAGGGAGGTGTAGACCATCATATATATATATATATTATAAGTTCCATGGGACCAGAAGCTTAGCTAGTGATGCTTTTGTAATACCTTTGTAGCCACTGTACATATTAGATCAAATATCATCATTCATTCAAAAAATGTATAAATATGTAAAAGGGCACAATTTCAAGGTCTGTGCAAATGGGTGGAGGTGCTCTTTAAACCAGTCTGTGAGGGAAATGCTGAAAAATGAGTGCTAGAACCGATTAGCGATGATGAGGCTCCAGCACAAGATGGAAAAACTATAGCTTCTCAAAACGTGGTTCTCTATTAGTAGATATAAGCAATTTTTGAGAAGGGAATACAATACCCTCTAAAATTTTCAAGTTTACAAAAGGAAGAAGGAAAAGAGCTCCAGAGAAAGTGTATAAACTTAGGAACCAACAAATGTAAAGAAAAAGGAAAAAAAGTCGTCACCTTGAGCCTTCAGTTTTGTCTTTAATTGATGGAGAATCTGCAATGCTCGAGCATGGATGATCTAAGACTTAGAGGAGGAGTAACTTCGCCCAAGATGGAGAGACAAGAGAGATGAACAGAGGCGATAGTGCGCTATGTGTGAGAGAAAGAGGAGGTGTATGTAAACCTAGGGCTCTTCATTCTTCTATTGGAGAAGAAGGAGGTGTGTAACAAGGGACCTATATTTGGACGGCGATTGCAAGTGATTGTGACAGAATTTAGGGCAAAGTGGGAGGTGAAATTTTTGAATTTGGGGAAAAAATTGGAGCCAAAATTTTCAGGTGGAGGGATTTATTTATTCACTGGTATTTGTTTTCAAACCAAGAATGTTTAACGGCTTTTTTTTTTGGGAAAAAATATCTTTTCCACTTATGTGACCTCATTTTTAATAGATTTAGGATCTATTTTTATATATTTTAACTTTTAAGAGTTATTAATGCTAAATTAAAGGGATTTATTGAGATTTTAATAAGATATCAATTTTACTCATTATTTGGAATTTCATTGTAAATATTTTATTTTTAAATTAAAATATAAATAGTTAAATCTAAGTAAAGTAATAAATAAATAATATTAATTAAATTTTTCTAAAAGAATAATAAAAAAAGAAAGAAAAGAGCATCACCAACACAGACTTTGTCTAACAGTATAAGGCTTCGCTAGATCCTTATTTGAGTATTGCGTTCTTAGGCCTATTAACCACTTGAGAATTGAAATATTTGAATTTGGGAAAAAAATTTTAGAGCCAAAATTTTCATGTGGGAGGGATTTATTTAATGGCTAACTTTTATTTTCAAACTGTACAAGAACTAAGGTTTTTTTAAGTACCAGGATTACCTCATGTACTTAATATAAGATCCAGTTGATTAATTAGGTTATATATAATTAGATTATATATCAATTTATAAGTCAAATAAATTAATTTGGAGAAAAATGATAAATATAAAAACTTTAAAGTTATTTATTTGGTTTTTTTAATTTTGTCAAATTAGTCAATTAGGTCTTACAATAGTGAATTATGAAGTGAATGAAATACCAATCTTTTTAAGTTGAAATGACTTATGTGCTTACAGGTTCCTTCAGCTAGTAAGCGTGACACATATACTTCATAATTACCGAGTTGTTTTCTTGATATAAAGTACAATTAAGTTATTTTCTAAGTTGAAATGACTTATTGCATATTTATTTATAAATTATTAGATGAGTGAAATAAGAACCATATGGAGATGAAGTGAGGAATGTTCGACTTCAAAAATAGAGAAGGTGGAGCTTGGGGTTTTAAAAGGAAATGCTGAGGCAACTTAGGTTAGAGAAGCTATATCTTGCCATTTCCATGGAGAAGTTGACATTTGCAGGTTGAAGAAGGTGAAGATTGGCGATTGTTGGGGAGCTGCAGAACAAAGGAAAAGTGTGTGTAGAGAAAGAGGTTCTGAGGGAAAATGGAGGGTTTTACAAAATTTTTGGAGGGGAAATATGTAAACTATAAAATTTTTGCGCCATGGTCACATACATCTATAAAAACTAATAAAACAGATTTTTTAATACAAAACTATAACTTGAATAATATAACTTCAATAAATTTAAGAAAAATAATGTGAAGCACATAACAATGAAGCTATCAACTCAAAATCAAATTGGTTAGAGCTATAGTTATAATTTTAATTTTTGACTAATTAAATATATTTTACTTTATTTTCTAAATTATAGTGAATTTTCAAATTGTATAACTTAGATATTGAGAGTCTTAGTCCAAAATATAACAAATCATTATAGTGAATTTTCAAATTGTACTCTAACTAATTATTTACTTTGGCCTATTGACTACCACTTTAATCCTACTTATTAGTCTCAATTAACAAAGCAGATGAGTATTTAACATTGAACTAAACAAACCAACCAAGGAAGAGAAACTTTGAGAGAGGAGAGTTGTAATAGGATTTGACAAAAAAAAAAAAAACGCTCAAATATGGAGGGAATTTGCAAATATTTGGAGGGGAATTTTTTTTTAAGTCTTGTACATGAAGGGAATGATATGTACAATTGTTTATATCAACCCTAGAAATTATTGTATCAATCTGGTCCATTGTGAGTTGTCATGAATTTTAACTTTTATATATTAGTGTTCTTTGTTTGTATTTTTTTTAATTTTTATCTATGGATTTCATAACTATATATAGCTTCCAAAACAACTATTGTATTTTTATTTTGTTAAAGAAATCATATTAGTAACACTAATAAATAAGTGTACGAATAAATTGATTAGCAGTCTAATTAATTTCAAGAAATTAGCACTACAACTATTTTGTCTTCATTTATTATGTTAATTTCTAAAAGAGAGTAGTTCATATATTATTTCATTGTTTGTTTAGCAAATACGAAGTCACATGACGATGCCATTTTTATGATATATGAATGTGTTTCATAAGAATTCATCTTCATGATGTCTCAACAAGTTTTATATAATTATATTATTATTTATTCTTTAAATGGTGAAAATTTGAAATTTTCAAATTTTTATCGGAATTAGTGATGGAATAGTGACGAAACTTAGATACGGAACAATTTTTGTCGCTAATTTCTGTAAAAAAAAAGAGATTAAATTACCCCATAAATTAGTGACAGAATAACGACGGAATAGCGATGGAATTGGTGACTGAATTTAGTGACGGAATTTAGAGATGGATTAGAGACGGAATAATTCCATCGTTAATTTCCGTCCCTAAAATATTAGGGACGGAATTATTCCGTCCCTAAAATATTAGGGATGGAATTATTCCGTCTCTAAATTTTCTCTCTAATCTGTCTCTGATTCCGTCTCTAAAATTTTAGGGACGGAAATTAGCGATGGAATTATTCCGTCTCTAAATTCCGTCTTGATTCTATCTCTAAAATTTTAGGGATGGAAATTAGCGACGGAATTATTCCGCCTCTAATTTTCGTCTCTAATCCGTCTCTAAAATTAGTGACGGATTTATTGATGGTTTAGAGACGGAATAGCGACGGAATTAATTACATCGCTAATTTCCATCTCTAATTTCCTTTTTTTTTTGTAGTGCTTTATTCTAAATATATTGTTCTATATATGTAGAAATATTTATTTTTCTACTTACAAGCTCTTAGAAATTTATTGGGAAAATGACTTCTAGGTCTCAAGCAATAGAAAAAATATCACAAAAGTCTTTTTGAAAAGTCAATAGTCAGAAAAGTCCCTAGAGACTTTTTTAATATCAATTCCCAATGTCCATTTACACAATTACCCCCATTGAAATAAGTACAGAAAACGCGCTGGAGGAGAGGAGGGAAGCTGCGATTTATGTCATTAAGGAGAAAGAGAAACAGGCAAATGCAACATGTTGGAGATACAACATTGAAGAGATAAAGTGTGTTGTTAATGTCCTTGGCAAAGGATCTGCAGCCTCCATCTACGAGTACAAAGGTAGAACACCGAACTGAATTTTTTTTTTCTCTTGTTAGTCTGAACGTTGGGTAGATTGAGATTGAGAGGTTGGTCAAAGGTTGGAGCTTGGGCTCAATAGTGGAGGAAGTGGTAGGTGGTAGATAAGAAATGCTAAGATTTTGGTAAAGATATGATCTTGACCATTGAAATTAGGGTTTCACTTTGGTTGGGTTGTGTTTTTGTTATATTGCTCTGTTTTTTGAGAAGGTTATAGAGGGAGTGTTGTATTTTAAGTGGGAATAGTTGAGTGTGATGGTGCTCCTTTGTAGTGAAAACTCTGGTATGAAAAAAAGTTGTTGTAAATTCATGCATTTTTAGTTGTTAATATGGCTGTTATAGTTGTTAATACGTACAAAACTTGTGCTCTATTTTTGGGTAATATAATGAGGGAATGCTTTGTTTTTGGGCAAGAAAACAGAGGAAAATGTTGATATGATGTTAAAAAAAGTGTTGTTAAAGTGTGCATTTGTGGTTGTAAATATTGCTTTGGCAGTTGTTAATACAAAATTTGTATTGCAGATTGTCATGAAAGATGGGAACTACTTTATGAACTTTTTGCTCTCCCATTGTACAGAAGTAAACATTGACATGTTGTACTCAAATGGTGCCAACACCCATACCAGAAATGAATCATACCATATGGAAGGATTTGATTATTAAGGAAGGACATATTTTTCTGAATGCTGTGACCCCTTTTACTTGTTGAATGGGTCCAGAAGTTGGTGTACCTATTTAAAGATGATATCATATTAAGTTAAATGAGTAGGTGGGAATATCCACTTACTCATACAACTTAATATTTTAATGTCATATGATATATGGATATGATATGCTATTAAGTTGTGACAATATAGGTATTAAGTTACAACAAATTGGAAGAAGACGTTGCTTAAATTGATGATGTGTTGTTGTCACAGGGGGCACATGAAATTTTGCAAACTCCAACAAGTTGGTCAATGACCTTGTGAAAATAACTCATATCGTTGTGAAAACATACTTAATGACTTGTGAATAAGGCAATCAGTTGTTGCCAAATATGGCATCAGGATTTGTAATCAAATTGAGTCGGTATTGTGTTAAATTGATGGTAAGAATTTGTGACAGTGGGAAGTTGTAAAATTTATAAACTCCTGGCGGAATTTAAATTAACTTGTAAAAATGACTAATGAACTTGATAAAATATGCATAACAAGTTGTTAAAAACCAAATCAGCTCTTGTGGCAGACCCATTGAGAATATGTAGTTGTGAGAGTTTCCTGGTGCCTTGATAAAAAGACGTTGTAAGAATAACTTAATATGTTGTAAAACTAACTGAACATGTTGTAAAACAATGCAAAGTAGTGAACAAACACATTTTTAGTGTTCAACGTAGTTTCATCTAGACACGAGCTTAGTCATTGTTAACATGACTCATCATGTTGTAAAAGAAGCCTATGAAGTTGTAAACAACGGGGTTTATAGTGTTAAAGTTGCTAATGTGGCCAAATGTAATTTCCTGGTGCCATGACAAAAAGAAGTTATAAAAATAACTTAACATGTTATAAAAATAACTGAACGTATTGTATAAAATTGTAAAGTAGTGAACAAACATATTTTTAGTGTTCAACGTAGTTTCATATAGACATGAGCTTAGTCATTGTTAAAACAAGCCAAAAATCCCCCCGCACTTTGCGCGGGAGCATGAACTTCATTACATCAATCGTCAGCAAAATATAGGTCATTGCAAGAATTTTGTCCAGAACATGCTTCACCCAAGTATGGAAATGAAAAAAATGAAACATTCCTTGTAACAGTAAGCACAATACGAATTTGTAAGAATATATGTGCAACTAATGTGTTTTACAACATAGTAATGAAAGGAGAAAAAAGGTGAAAGAACAAATAGTTTACATTAAGACAGAAAGAAACGTTCTACAGCTGAGGTGTGTGCACATCATCAAATGAAAGCTGATCAGTCTTCCTAAATATCTCCCTGTAAACCCCATTAGTAGTTGTATTGTAGTGATCTTTACTCTCGTGGTGTATAAGAATTTTCAAACCTGCAATATTCTTGACCCTTGATAAAGCAACATATAATTGGTCATGTGTGAACACTGGCGTAGATAGATATAATCCCACATTTTGCAGAGATTGGCCTTGACTCTTGTTAATTGTCATTACAAAAGATAGAGAAATAGGAAACTGCCTTCTCTTCATGCGAAAAGGAAGAGTACCTTCTGAAGGATTCATATCCATTCTATGAATTAAAACCTTTTGATTTGGGTTTGATCCATTCAATGTTATTGCTTCTATAACATTTTTCCCAAGAAGTGTGATACGTAGCCTGGTACCGTTACATAACCCATTAGCTTGATCTATATTCCGTAACAACATTACAGGTGCTCCAACCTTCAGGTTAATAGTATGCCTAGCCAAACCTAAGCAATTAATTGTATTCAAAAACTCCGTTGTGTATAAAACTTCAAAGCCATCAACCTCTTGTGAAGACTTACAAATAGTATCACAACTATGATACTCCATCAATTCACCAGGCAATATAGAACACATGTATTCATTGACATGGTTTACACTCTCGATGGTAGGGCATAGAATGGCTCGGCTATTGAAGTATTTTGAATCAGATAAATTTCCTAGCAAGTCTGGGTATGTGAATGACACAATAGCTTCCATAGGATCATCATAATTTTGAATAAGGAATTCGTCAGGAATCTCAATATCAACAATGCCATCATGTGGCAAACCTAATTTACCATCACCAACAGATAGTAGCCATTCTGAAAACATTTGTAATTTTTGATAATCTTGTTGCGATGCAGATGACAATCTCATGTTTTTGGTGAGATGAAAAATGGAACATGAATCCCATAAGTATGAGGAAGTAATGCAAGCATTGACAATGGAAGCTCTAGATCCCTTTGGAATAACAGGTAACAGCTGGCGGAAGTCACCACCTATCAAGACAGCTTTCCCACCAAACGGTTTGTTACAACGCATAATATCTTTTAAAGACCTGTCAAATGCTTCGAAACAGAAACGTTGTACCATTGGTGCTTCATCCCATATAATCAACTTAGTGAACTTAATCAATTCAGCTAAGACTGAATTCTATTTGATATTGCACATAGAATCTTCATTAACTTCAATTGGTATTGCAAATCTCGAATGAGCTGTTCTTCCATATTGCAACAATGTTGCTGCTATGCCACTAGAAGCAACAGTAAGCACGATTTCACCTTTGGACCGAAGTCGTGAGGTGAACGCACTCCACAAAAAGGTTTTCCTAGTTCCACCATAACCGTACACAAAGAAAAAACCACCAATACCAGAGTTAAGTGAAGACATGACTGTATCGTAAATATGTTTCTGTTTCGAAGTCAATGATTGAATTATTTCCTCTGCCTGCTTGCCCAGCTGAACTTTATCATAGTTTAATTCTTGAAGAATCAAATGATTTCCAACATCCAAATGATTGAATGATGAAGGCAGTGGTAGGGAAGGGAACTCTACAATACTCTTTCTATTTAGTTGCAACAAAGTTTCAATCTTATTAAGAGCAGCTTCCTGTCTCTCTAAATTTGATATCTGAATAGCTACATAAGTGGAAGTAGATGTGTAAGGAAACACATATAAATAGATGGTAAACATAAAAAAGTTAACGAATATGAGCAAACCTGATGATAAAGGATCTTGATGCGGGATGTATAATAAATCTTCAGATAAAATATGGGAAGTCTCCTTCCAAACAACTTCAGGCCGACTAAGGCAGCTACACAATAACATACTACGAAGTAACCGACCTGTTGCCCATACAGAAGCTTCCTTCAAAGCAGAAATGAATTAAGTGTCATCGTCTAACAATCCTATTGCAATACATGCCGCACGATATGTAGGTCGTACAACTCCATCAATTGTCCTAATAGATTCGTAAGATAATGGTCCTTTAACTTTAGTTAATAAAATCCGGAGGTAATATAGTTCTCCAGATGAAGGTGAAGTATGAGTAAGTCGACCAATTGCAAATCCTCTCTTCCTTTTTTTCCATATCCGTTGCTTCCGATGATATACATAATATTGCGGGAATTCATAATAATATAGTGTCTTTGCAAAATCATCATCTTTGTTTTTTTTCATCCAAGCAAGGAACATAGACTCACACACTCTCGGCTTGTCTAGAAGGTCCGCCACATCATCAGTGTTAGAGTAGATGACACATTGTTGGTTTGGTAAATGAAAACTTAACCTTTCAATGGGTGGGAACCTATGATGGATATCAAATCTAAGTATACACCAAGCTGCCTCGCATGCAGATATGTAACGAAAATTGTAATATTGTTGAATCTCATCTAATGATCTATCAGAATTCCCATTCTGCCCACTATCATAAATTGAAGCAACTACATGATCATTCCCTTTGCCAATATACTTGAATAGGTACTTGATCGCAGTAGACTGATTACACTTCTCAACATTAATATGAGCATGAAACATTAACAACAATGTTGGATTATATGGCACAACAAACCTGTTATCCAATGGAATGCCTTTGACTTCAATTGTCTTGCCATCGTCTCTTCTTCTATATGTAGGAAACCCTTCTTGATCAACAGTAGTTGCTTCATTAAATTTCTTAGGGAAGAACTTTTTGCATTTTTTGTCCACCATGCACTATGCTTTCGGATTGAGATGCCCACAAGGAGAATGCATCATGAATTTCTGTACCAACTCATACAATTGAGGGTTAGACTCGACATCTGGGATTTCAGCAGATATAATATTGTCTATTTGAACAGGATCTTTTATTTTGTCATGTCCATCAAGCCATATGAGGATATGTGCATGGGGCAGACCTCTTTTTTGAAATTCAATCGTATAAACCTCTGTTAGGGAAAAGAGATAAATAAAATTTAGTTAATTGTTGACATAAATTGAAGTTCCATGAATGAATATATAAATAATAAGTACCTGCACGAACGTTTCCAAATATCTTCTTCTTCTTAATGACCTTCATTAAAGCCCTCAGTTTGAGTCTGAAAATCCTGGATAATATATCAGCCCTGTTTACAGCAGACAAAGAACCACTTTGACAAAATCTAGATACCTCAGGCCACAACAGATTGCATGTAAATGTGATGAATAAATCTGGGAACCCCATAAATCTACATATTGTCATGGCATCCTGATAAGCTTGTATCATGTAACGTGCCCTACCAGTAAATGACGAAGGAAGAATAATTCTTTTACCAGTAGCCGACGCACTTCTCTCCCCACTGAATAGAGCATCAGACAAACCTTGGCACATGTCGGCACGAAGTTCTTTCTGTGTGTCCTAACCCATAACAATCTTTGAGCCTCAATCATTGTATATGCATCTACAACATATTGCTGAAATAGTCTCCCATCATGCAAGACAACAGAAACTTTATCATCTCTAGCCATCAATTTATACACAAAATATTCCCTCATACTAACTCGTTTCTTGGTTTTATTAGTAGCTATTCTATCATCTGAAAAATGCTCAATATCATCCCTATAACCATCCTCTCCTCTAGGAAAAAGAAGAGGGTACTGTAATGGTAGATATGATGGATGTAATTCATGAATCCTTTGTGGGGTACCAGATAACTCCTCAACAATAATGCCTCTACGATGAAAGTTTATATCAATGTCTCCAACTATTAGTGCAGCAACTTCTGAAGTAGAAGGCAAATTATGAGTTCGACCATCCTGTTGTCGGGTACTTATTAGGCGTAACTTTAAGGCATGAGGATGAGCCCTGTTTAGCATTGAAGCAGCCATCCGATACTGTCTAACAAAAGGATTAAATTCATCCAACACATTCATAATGGATTCAACAATAGCAGTATCGATGGTTGAGTTGTTCAAGTGCTTGCTGGGATGAAAGGAGCAGAAATCAATTGAAGCAGAGTAGTAGTAATTGTCATGTTGTTGTCATAGAAAATGGAACATACAGATATATAGTTTACGTACCTCACTGCAAATATCCTATTATGAACTTCATTTTCTGTGTCGTATATATAAAGCTGGGAGTAGATAGGTTTCACGCCATGTTCAGGTAAAAGGCTACCTATATGATGGTAATTAAGTCCAGACATTACAAATGTGTAAGGACCGAGACCATTGTTCTTAGCATGGTCTATTTTCCCACCCATTGAAGTAAATGCAAACATGTTGTTATATGACCTAATATTTGCATGAAAATTCTTGGACATAGCTGAGCTTCTATCAAAGAAGAGCTGATACAAAAGTGATGGAGGGTCTTTGTTTTTTGGAAGCTTCACTTTCCTTCCATGGCAACACATTGTGAAATTTGGTTCAGTAGAATTTTTTTTTGTTTTTGAACCCTTTCATTATACCACATCTTCGCATGACAAATTTGGCACGTATAACTGGCATCTCCTTCATCTATATACTCTACAACAATAGATATATATATGTCAACAAAAAGCAAATTAATGTCTACGTACATGATTGACAATATAAAACAAAACCAAATTACATGAAACTACTAACATGAATTATATGTCACAACTACCATTCAAAGTAATTCGATCCATACCAATATTTAGGGGACACCTCCTTCTTATTTTGCCATGTGAATTTTCTGGCAGCATATTCACTTCAGATACTCTATCATCATTATCCGAACATGCATGGAACAAAATGAGTAAAGATCCCTTAGACATCAAACATGTAGCTCTCATAATAGTCAAGTCCATTACCTTCAGATGAGTGTGGCTCATGTTCACTTCCTTGACTATTAGTATCAAATGGTCATCATATGCAAAGTGAATATCTTTATAATATTGTTTAGGACCTAATAATAAAACAAAATGATTCAATGAATACGGACAAAAAGACCATATATTGAGTATGTTTAAAGCAATAAAATAAGGAAGACATAATAAATTTTGGCACGAGCATGATGAATAAGAATTTGTGACTCAAGTGAATATATAACCTGGATGCACTTGATGAGCCTGAGGGTTGGATATTGATTACTCTATGACGTTCGATATGTTACTTGAGGAACTGAGTCGAGTTGTTGGAGATATTGAAGTAGTCTGTAGGAGCATGTCATACGTACATGAACCTTTATAGCATGATGAAGAAACTAAATGTTAGTTTACATCTTAGAAACTTGTGGTGAACAGAGTAATTCATGAAGGAAGAGCTATGAAGATATTATGTTTATGTAGATAGTCATAAATATAATGTACATCATTGGAATTTTGTTCGTAGAACCATAATAACTAACGTGTGAATTCTAATTTGTGTTACTCCAAATCATTACCTAGAGGTGATGCTTCAGAATCGAAATCAAGACGTCGGGTTGCATCAGGTGCTTTAAAAAGTTTTCTCCGACTGTTCGATAAGCGAGTAAGATGTGAACTATATTGGCCAGAATCTATTTCCATTGAACAAAATCTATTGCTGTGACGTTGAATGGTACTATTCTTGAAGTCCAACTCCCCTATCAAAATGGATGAATGATATAACACAATACTTCCATTCAGAATGAAGCACATCTGAAGCATTCATGCTTACAGCGGACGTCTTGAGAATTGACTTACCAAGAGTTGTGGAAGATTGGAATGGTGACTTAGTAGTAGCAAGGACATTGGTGATATTCTCGAAAACAGCCCTCCTAGCCTGTTCTTTGTAGTTAGGTTTGACTCCATTATTTGGGAGTGGTCTTTTCCTTGGAGGCATCTTGAACAAACATGTTAAAGGAAGTAACTGGTTTTAGTAGATATGTACATGATATATGAATAGTAGTGAAGTGAGGTTTTTTTTGCGTGAGTACCTTAAACTAACTGTCTGGAAATAATGTACTTACTTCAGACCAGCATAAAAGGAAGTGCACCAATGTTATGTTTTGTTGTTCAAGTCTAAATGGAACTTATATTAGTGGAATATATGTCACATGTTTGTAATAGTTAGCATTTGTAGCAGAAGTATATGATGAAGCATAGATGTATATGATGAAGCATAGATATTCCATAAGATACTATAGTTTAGGAAATATAAAATAATACATCATGTTTAATTATTTGAAATACACCAATTTACATGAAACTGTCGTGGCCCTTTTTTTTCCAAATGACGTAAACAGAGGCACAAGATATGCATCAAACAGAAATAGATACATGCACGTAAGTGACAATATTCACACAATCAGCTTATTGACGTGAAGAAAAGGCATTTTGGTATATCTCAGATGCTGTATAAATATAGTTAAATCCTGAGAGAGAGAGAGAGAGAGCTTATTCAAATTAAAGAGAAATGGCTCTAAACACAAATTTAATTGGTTGTTTCTATATTCTGATTTCTCTGATGATGATTTTGACTATGGTCAATACATGCAATTCTGTTAATATCTCAGAAGATGAGCTTCATCAAAATCTTCAAGCTCAGAAAGTTAACCTTACCTTGTACTATGAAACCTTCTGTTCAGATACTCAGTCCTTCATCGTAGATCATCTTGCGCGAGTGCAGCACTTTAGATCTCAAATTTATTGTTAACCTTTACTTGGTTCCATTTGGCAATTCTCGCATTTTCAAAAATAACAAAACCATTAATTGCCAAGTTTCATATTCTTCATTCTTTTACTTTTGTCTGAGATATTATAACCTCAGCTTCAACCACCTTTTTCTTGTGAATTTTGTCCTTATTATAGTCCTCTATATATAGATTTCTCAGCTCGCAAGTCAATTCTTTATGCATGCGGCACGTTCTTTTAGAGGCAATAATATATGATTAAAACTCATGTAATTAATAGAATAATTTTCCTTTTTCAATATTCATGAAAACTTTTCTTGAACCTTATTTTTGAATCACGCAAGTATCTTTTTATATTTTTTTAAAAAAAGAACTCATAAAGAAGCAAATTAAATGATACATACTTCACTAAGTTCTAATGAAATCCCATTGACCTTTATTTACCATATTGAAAAACTCACAAGCCTTCCTTGAGAGAGTAGAAGGGAAGTTAGTGATAATTAGTATTAGAAGATAACCAAACAACTATCAAGATAACCTAATTAGTATTAGAAGGGCTAAAATGAGAACAAAAGTAGGTTATAGTGACCAATGTGAAAAATAATTATCTCATTTATGTGTACAATTATTAATAATGTTTGGTAATTACCAGTAATATGAATTTGGGTTTGATATGAATATCTATAGCATGGTCCTCTTGAGTGCTACTACAACACCATAGAAGCACGTGCTCTTCAATTGCAGTAGGTAAGGTGTCACACGTTCAAACTTCATCACCGATAATCCCCAACATATGCAGCCAATAGATTATCACAATTGTCAAAGCTAGTAAAAATATTTCAAATGAAACTTGCTGCAACACTATGATGATTGTAATATAACGTAAAGCAACAAAGTTGTGAAGCATAATAATAGGATGCTATACCATATCCTATAACATGGAACAACCAAAATAATAGAAAGATAACCTATCAAGTAGCTATTTTAAAAAGATGCAGAAGGTTTAAGTAAATCTTGTTTTGCAATTGAATACTGATTGCCATCATCATCTGAAGTCCAAAATATTGTATTTGACCTCAAAGTAATCAGAAATAGTTTCCCCTACTGTACACATTTTTTCTGAAGTAAAGTAATACTGAACATTAAAAAAATTCAGAATCTTCAAGGTTTTTATGAGTGCTGCAATGCTTTCTTCTATTTAGGTCCTGCAAATGATTTCTATATTTGATAGTTGTTCATCCTACATACTTGCAATCACCCAATGTAATGTCAATCTCAAACAGAATGGTATGAAACAACACTATTTTCTACCATATATTAACCTAATGATAATGCTCAAATATAAAACACTATAAGTTTGAAACATGCGTGCAGCCTCATGTCTGATTCTATATTGCAATGTAAGAGCAACATATATGCTGAAGCATGATTCTAAAATTTCAGATGTGATGAGTGTTCCAACATGCAGAGTCAGAAATGAGTGGTGACAGAATGTGGCAAACTTTGAGGTTAAATACTATATGACCTTCATAATTTTTTTTGGACTCAAAACTGAAGACAGACCACAATTACAGCAATACAGAACTGAACTTTGCAACTTATGTTATAAGTGTTACAGAAAAAGTTTTCCCTGATACGAAAATAAGAAATAGTTTTATTCAGTGTACATGTTTGTTGCTGAACGAATTTAGTATTGAACAAAAAAAAATCAAAACGGAAGATTCTTCAAGGTTTATTTTATTCATGTATGCTGTGTGGAGTTTGTTAGATGTTACCAGATTATGAGTGCTGAAATGTTTTCTTCAATTCAGGTGTAAACTACGATTTCTAGATTTGATAGTTGTTCCTGATACATACTTGCAATGAACCAATCTGATGTCAATCTCAAATAACATGCTATGATGAATGTTAAAAATAACATAAATTGAAGTGTTGAAGCTAAAAATAACTCGATGTCGTACCTATATCTCTTGAAAAATGAATTGGTAAATGAAACAGCCCCCTCTTCTGCTATATGTTAGCGTATTGATAATGAATAAAATATAAAGCAATATAAGTTTGGCACATGCATTCAGTCCAATGTCTGATTTAATGTTGGAGATGGAAGAAATTTACCAGTGTAAGAGCAACATACATGTTGCAGCATGAACTCAAGATTTAAGATGTTATGAGTGTTCCACCATGCAAACCCAGTAAGGAGTGTTGGAAATATCTGACAGAGTTTGAAGTTGAAGGCTATGAACTTACTAATAAATTTCGCTATGCAAATTGGAGACAAAGGCCAAAGTGAAAGCAACAGGAAAATGAAATCTGGAAATGATGTTATCCTTGATAGAGCAAACACAACATGCTCAGCATTGACCTATAGTATATAGGATGCACAGTTTGTGCTGAATCTTCCCAAGGAGCAATGAGAAACCTTGATTATGACACATTGAAGAATAGGCATTTAAGTTGTGGGAAATGAAAAAACGAAAAACTACACAGTCCAGCGGGAGTGAAGGTCTTGCAATAAGTTGATTGATAGGCATTTAATAAGTTGGAAGGTGGAAGTCCACATTCTTGGTTTCTGTCTATTCAATGCAGAATATGTAGTCTTTCCAAATGCATGAAACCCAATTAAAACAACAATATCAGACATATTTTGGCAGCATATAAAAGTGTTATAGTGTATAGTTTGCGAAATATCCCATATGCCTGAGAGAAGATTGTGCGTGCACAAACCATAAAAATATGAAGAAAGAGATTTGAACATTCAATTTTAAGACTAAATGAATTGAAAAGACATATACATGTGTACTGTGAATGTCAGAAGAGAACAAACCCCATCACATCGCATGAGAATTAATATTATCTAGGTCCTAGCTTATGTTAATGCAAGATATAATAACAGACTGATGTTCAACCATCTGTGTATCAAGTGTTGAAACTGTGAAGTCTACAAAGGCCATAAAGTCAGTGCAAATGTTGAAATATGTTACATATCTGCACCAAAATTTAAGGAATTGCCATACCTTATAAATGCCATCTGGTAGGATACTAATCCATCTTCATTGGATGCACAAAAGATATTATGCGTGGATCCATTGAGTACCTAATAGAAAATAGTAATCAAGGTGGCATTGCACATGGTATTTAATTGAAGAACCATGCGTCTGTTAACTTAAAAGACAAGACCTAATAACATGGAATAATATGACTTGTCAGCTGGTTGTATAAAGCTTCTCTCATGAGTTGATTCTGCAAACCGTTACAAGTGCAAATTTGATAGACTTTTAAATACATTTAGGCGGTTGTAAAATGAACTTCATCATAATAATGCAAGTATTTGACAACAATGGGATTACTTTGACATAATTATATGATAAGAAAAACACCAAACACTTGCATAATGCAGGTACCTTTTTATATGTTAATATCATTCATAAGAAAAGGAGTTACAACATATATTGTCCATTCTAGGACTGATACAGCAAGACTGGATACACAAAATGACTACTACATTCCTAAAAAAGGGCCACAGGACACTAATGACTTGAATAAGAACATTGGAAGGACATGGCAACCAAAAAGATAAGCAGTACAAAGGGAATTGAAAACAACAACTTAAAATGCAGAATTCAAGTTCTTGTTTCAACTTAATTCTTCTCTTGCTTGATAGACTTCAAAGGTTTTGGACATGCTTTTGCTGGAGACTCTGGCCCAATTGCAACAGACTTTGAACCCAAAGTATGAGTTTTCTTCGAAGAAACCTTCCTTTTCCCTTTGCAAGGAATTGCAGCAATGACATCAGGAACAACAATTCCATCTAGCTCCAAAGTGGGGAAAGTTTCAGACAGAGTAGCAGCTGGATCTGTATCTGGTGTGTCCTTGTCCTCTACAGTGACATTACTTATCAATATAACATCTTCTTCATCATTGACTGAACCACTTCGTTGTCCCATCTAATAAAATTGGAATCAAGCATAAATGTGTAAATTAAAATATAGTGAAGTGGTTTATATTAATAAATACAATTAATTTGCACTGTACCTGAGGATCAGCATCATTGAACTCATCCATTAGGTCAGCACACTCAGCATATGTGGCAACTGAAACGCTTGAGTTAGGGTGCTCCTTGTTGTATTTGTTCAACTTCATTTTAAGAAGCATTTTCTTGCCAATCAAACTATTTATTTCACTGGGAAACTCATACTCAAGTTCATCCTAATTTAGAACATAAATGCAAAAATCAAGTTCTGAGTGCAGCAGGTTAATGGTAATGGGGAAAAAATATCTAAATTCATACTTCAGGAATGTTAGCTTTCAGCTCAGCCGCACTTTTCTTCATAAGCTCAGATGCATGCTTGTCAAAAAAGACAATTAATGCAGTTCCAGATTCATCAGCAATGAGATAATTAAGTCTCAGCCTAAATGAAAGCGACATGCATGTGATATATCAATTCTCAAGAAAAAGTAAGCATAACTAATGTGTATAATGCATAAACTTAATTACCCTACTTTGATTGGATTGTACACGGTTTGCCCTTACAATAATTACTGCCACATGAAGGTGATCCATTCATAAATTTGGGTTTAGTGCCACACCTAGCACAACCGTCATAAACCCAGTGGTGACAGGTTTCAAACTTCTTGAACTCACAAAGAACAACAAAATATTTGTCCTGCAGGAATTAGTATTTCAGGAAAGTAACAAATTTGTGATAGGGCATAAGTGCACATAACAAATGTAGACTTAAACACACCACTTCCTGGAAATGGATGTCAGACACTTTGATTCTTGGTGTGTTTTTCAGCATGCTTGAAACAGCAGAAGTAGACCCTTGTGACTCAACACTTTGACTCAGTGAACTAATGGTTGGGGAGGGCAGGTTTACAGCACTATTGAGATGGAAAAAAGTGAGCATTAAATCCATGGTAAAAATACAAATTGGAATGCATATGGAAGACATGGTAAACCGGGCAAAAAAGAAAATATAAGCACGCTTGCTACAGATTTTGCGTCATAAAGTAAGGGAACAGTAATATGAAGGAAAGCACCTCATCAAAATGATTTAGTATGAAGAAACATGGAGGTGTAAAAAATTTGGCATGGCTTAATAACGTGGGAAAGAAAAAACAGACACGATTTTGAAAGAACAAAACCAATATACAAACTGGGAGGGACAAATTTATACATGAGCAAAAACTTTATGATCAAAAGTATGGGAACTATGCATATTAGGTGACAAGACATAAGTTTTATCAGAAAGACTTAATAGAACAGATCCATGTTAAAGTGAGCATTACATGCATGGTAAAAACTTAAACTGGGAAGCAGAATAAAGTCATGTTGAACTGGGTAAATGAGGAAGTATAAGGACACCTCCTGCAAAATGTCTGACATGTGTTAATAGAACCGAACTCTGAAGCTAACCACCTCATCAAAATGAAATAGTGTGAAGTAGTATAATATGGTAAAGAATTTGGCATGGTCTAAAAGCAAAGCAGAAACAATAAAGATCAGACATGATTCCAAAAGAAAATTACCAATAATAACATATGCTTAAAACTGGAAGGGACCATTTTAAAGTTGAGTAGAAATTGTATGATGAAAAGTAAGAAAACTGTGAAGAAATGCTTACAAAAAGTAGTATTTGATGGAGTTAAACAGATGTTACAGTTCAAGTATAGCAAATATGGTGAAAAGAACAGATCCACTTTAAAGGTAAAAAAGTGAAATGCACATAAGAGATGATGTTGGTATTTTTTTTCACCTTGCAATAAATTGTTTAACTTGAGGAAACTTCCTATTTAGGTAAATCTTAGTTGCATGGTAAGAGCTGCAGACCTCAGGTGTACCTTGCACATGATATATAGAATTAAGATGAAGATGCATAACGTTTAAGACAGTTAACAACAAAAAGAATGAACAAAACTGCATTCTGCTAGAACTTAGAAAAACTGACAATATACTAACCCCTTTCATCAAACCCAACCCTTGCAAGTTGAGCAACCAAAACTATAGGCTTCTGAATGGTATTGAAATCGTGCATACAGAAATTAACTGCACATTCATCATATAACACCAGCTGAACAGAGTTCTCCCTGGCATACATAAATTACATTTCAGTTAGAATGTCCAAAGTCATTTCTATATAATTGACTAATTAGATAGAAGATTGCCAATCTACCTCTCATCACTCAAAGTCAGACGCATCTTAGATTTAATTTTAGATCCTGAATAGTATTCCTCCAAAGGCCCAACGCTTATCAGAAACCCAATGACATCTAATAAGGAGAACAAAAGGTCAGAAGGGAATTAAAAGAGAAAAATACTACATTCTGTATGACTCACCGAATAAATACATAGTGTGATTGTCCACAGTTTGACCAAGAATGTCTGAAATGGGGGAAAAGATAAAAACAGAAAGAGGGATTACAGCAGCCTCTTGTTTGACAAAAGTGGCAGAATTGAAAAGCAACTTAAACTTGTGTTTAGCAACTTTAAAATCCTTCCCATTAGGTATGACTTCAAGATTGGCAATAAAGTAGGAATTGCCTTCAATAGGGTCTTTCTCATACTGCTTGAACAAATATTTGTTCATTATAGAAGCCTGGATCTTAGAACCCTACAAACAAAAAAAGTATCATTTAAACTCTACTGTAACCATACAAATCGTAGCTAAGAAATGAAGGAAAGTAAAGTTAACCCACTAACCTCTTGATCCACAAGAAGAAAACAGATAGCAAACAACTGTGTTGGTAAGTCTTTTTGATAGCTATTCCACCTCCTGAGGACACGCACAACAATCCTCCATATATCAGTGCTATCATCAACCTCTCTAATCATTGAACACTTCCTTCCTGCCATTGACCTAAAGGAAATCACTCACTAAACCAACATACACCAATATACTCAATGTTCAGAAAATGTGAAACCAAATATGAATTATATAGAAGGTCATCCCAACAACGACAACCACTTGATCACAGTACCATCACTTCATTAGTAAATAAAGGATTACCTTATAGGCATTAGACATTAGGCATTTAAAATGAGGTCACATGTCATGACCAATCAGATATTATGACATGAAAGTTTTTTTCCCATTGACGGAAGTTTTGACCAAGTGACATAACAATTATGAAGACAATCAGTCATAAGCTATTAAACATTGAATACATATCAGAAGGTAGTTGGAACAGTTGCAAGGTACTTCCTTCCTGCCATTGACCTAAAGGAAATCACTTACTAAATCCACATACACCAATATACTCAATGTTCAGAAATTGTGAAACCAAATATGAATTATATAGAAGGACAGCCCAACAACGACAACCACTTGATCACAGTACCATCACTTCACTAGTAAATAAAGGATTACCGTATAGGCATTAGACATTAGGCATATAAAATGAGGTCACATGTCATGACCAATCAGATATTATGACATGAAAGTTTTTTTCCATGGACGCAAGTTTTGACCAAGTGACATAACAATTATGAAGACAATCAGTCATAAGCTATTATACATTTAATACATATCAGAAGATAGTTGGAACAGTTGCAAGGTAGATAACTATTCATCCCACCTACTTCATTAGATGTCATAGTCATATACTACCCCCTCTGGACAGGTCGTACAGAGTGTAGAGCATTTATAACAGAGCAGTGTTGAAAAATTGATTATGATTGCTTGATTGACATTCATTTAATTTGATGTCAGAAAGGTACAAAGAATAAGATAATATACTAAGATTTGTGGGATCACCATACCTTGTGTCTGACCCTTGAAAAGTGTAAAAACTGACCTTTAAGATGTCTATCCTTTGACTTTCATGCATTCTGAGACAAAGGAACAAAATATCAGTTCAAATGGATATTAATTAAGGTACAAACATTAACAGCAGGAAAATGAAAAAAGTTCAATGGTCTCTAAAATGACAACAGGTTAGTGAAGTAGGCGTTAGAGAAGGTACATAGAATTAGATACTAGAGCAAAATTTGAGGGATTGCCATACCTTGTTATGGACCCACAGAAGAAATAAAACCGGCCTTCGATATGTCTATCCTTTTGCTTTCATGGATTTTGAGAAAAAAATGTACAAAATATAAGTTAAAAATCCTATTGATGGAAGTACGACTATTAATTGTAAAATATTGAAAAATCTTATAGGCCACTGGAATAAAATCAAACGGCAGGGCTATTTTCTTGCACCATGTGCTACATAATATCCAAAATGAGATATAAGAAAGGGAGAAACATGAAAACAAATAATTAGGTAAATATCTGACTTCAAACATTACTTAGAAAGTGTGGACCTCCATATTAAACAAAAAAGAGCATACTTTTAAGTTTGATTCTGCAATGGACATAACTCAGATGTGCAATGGAAACAACACATTACAGAACCTCCTTTTGGTTTGTACCAGTTTTTAAAAGCATTGTCAATCTACCCACTAAGTACAGTAGGAAGTTTGCTTTCGTAGTTTAGAAAAGAGCAAAGGTAAAAACTTGATTATCAAACCTCACTTGACAGTCATTTGAAATGGTGTCAGTGAAGGTACAAACAATGACATGCTACACTGAGGTTTGAGGGTTTGCAATACCTTATAAATGGTTGATCCAACAGATATTGCATGCCCTTGAAGGAATAAGTTTGATCCCCTGTTGATTCTGAGAAGAAATGATCAACACATCAGTTTGAAAGCATAATGATGGAAACCGATAACATGGAATATTAAAATAAAAAAACCTTAATTCACAGATTGTTCAATTCACTCAAATGTCTTATGGTTAGTAACATTGATTGAAGTGATTGTACATTTGGCTGCTTGAATGAAAACATATATGTTTGCCTATTTCTTGAATCAAATGCCCTATACAACTTTCATGTTTGCTATGGAAAGTACTAAGGACAAGTAACATTTGGGAACATAATTTATTATTAGCTAATAACATACTCAGAAGGTGTAGACATCCATGATAGGAAAAAAGTATATTGGTTTTAATTTATCATTCTGAAATATACAAAACACAATTACTGGTTGATAGCATGAGTTTAAATTTCTTTTGGTTAGTACCATATTTTAACCCCATTGTCAATCTTATAAATGAATGCTGATATGAAATATTTCATATGAGCATTAATCAAATCCCCTTCATCCATGTGATTGTGATTGGATATGGTACTAACCTAAAGGTAAAACAAAAAGGTATCATAGCATCAAGTAATTAATTACTACATAATATCATGAGTGGATAGGAGTTCAAAATCCAGAGTTGACAAAAAGCAGTAATGATCCAAGTTTGAATCTAAATACACAAAACATTGCAAAATATGGTCGTACAAGACCATGAATTTGGTAACAGAAAATGACCTATGCTCATACAGTTGCACTTGCTACATCTTCCTGTTACACCCCTTTGATAGCAGCTTAGCCCTCATTGGAAGAATCTTATTGAATCTTGGGTTCCAAAAAACCCTTGTTGCCGAACCATAGTTTACCATGGTCACTTTCCCTAAACATATATGGTGGCACGAAATGAAGAAAAAGGCAGTCAGATATTCATAATAAATCCCCAAGAAATTAAGTGACTGAAATAAACATTTCATTACAACTCAAGGTATCCTATTGGAAAATTAAGTTAAGAAGTGAACATAATTCCAAAGGATGAAAGATATTCGTGCTTATAATTTAAAAAAAAAAAAAACAGAATCACTAGAATAACAAAGCTTCCTTGATATCATATGCATAAATTTTGAAAGGAACTAATTAATATCAAGCAGAATTCATATCCCAAACAAACTTTGTGGTTCTATCCACAAGAGTGACAGAATTCTCTCAAACAAAGGATACATACGCTTGTAGAAAAAAATAGAACTCAACTTAAAAAATAGTACAGATCCCCGGGCTACCTATTATATGCTTAAAGTTTAAATTAAATAGAACTAATCCACATCAATTAAAGCTGACCAGAATCACAGGAAATTAAGTGACTGAAATAATAAATTCAGTACAACTCAAGGTATCCTATTGGAAAATTAAGTTAACAACTGAACATAATTCCAAAGGATGAAAGATATTCATACATTGGTCTTTTTTAAAAAAAAAGAACCACTAGAATAACAAAGCTTTCTTGATATCATATGCATAAATTTTGAATGGAACTAATACATATCAAGCACATACATATCCCAGACAAACTTTGTGGTTCTATCCACAAGAGTGACAGAATTCTCTCAAAGAAAGGGTACATATGCTTGTAGAAAAAAACAGAACTCAAAACCCAAAAAATAGTACAGATCCCCGGGCTAGATATTATATGCTTAAAGTTTAAATTAAATAGAACTAATCCACATCAATTAAGCCGACGAGTATCACAGGAAATTAAGTGACTGAAATAATAAATTCATTACAACTCAAGGTATCCTATTGGAAAATTAAGTTAACAACTGAACATAATTCCAAAGGACGAAAGATATTCGTGCTTATAATTTAAAAAAAAAACAGAACCACTAGAATAACAAAGCTTTCTTGATATCATATGCATAAATTTTGAATGGAACTAATTCATATCAAGCACATTCATATCCCAGACAAACTTTGTGGTTCTATCCACAAGAGTGAGTAGGCAGTATGGCACATACTCATCACACACACATTCATTTGGGGCAACAGAATATATAGTGACAAAATGAAGCAGAATAGATACAGTATGACGAACTTGAGAAGCTATGAAATAATATATATTTAAAAATGACGTAGCACAGCTATATCATGTTTTGGTTATTATATACCGTGTCTTCTCCTGATCAACCCAAACTGAACAATTAGCATGAGGTTGGACAGTTGAGATACAAGCTCAAAGTCCTTCCTCGCTTCCTTTGCCGACTCACCATTCAGAACAAGAGTCAAACGATTTCCCCTGGAGCATAAAACAGTTAGCAAGGAAAATTTGGAATCATCACAATTGATATAACTAAATAGTTCACAGTTTTGTCACTCAACCTTCTATCTCCAACCACAAACGCAAGCTGATATGTGATCATTCCATTGTGCCTAACTTTCCTCAATTGACCAATGCTAGAAAGAAAACCCATAACATCTGAAATAAAATGCAGAGAAGCATAAATGGCAGTGATATAACAAAGAGGAAAGAAATTTAGAAACCCTCACCTATGACCATGGAAGGTTTACGGCAGTCCTCTCCCAAATCAACAACATCACAAAGCATGAAACAATGCTTAGGAAACAAAGCTCGACACTCCAGAACCCTTGAGTTCGGCATCAGATTTATGAGGAATTTATTATGGATGCCTTCACCGTCACATGTCACGGAGAAATTCTGAACTAAAAACTCTCGACCCTCCTTAAGTAGGTTTGAGAATCGGTCAAGCACCTCATCATCACCTAACCTCATCAACATTCTACAACCCTGTTCAATATTTATCAATAACAAACGTATCAGAACTAAATCATTCGCAACCGGAAAGAAAACGATTGTAGAAAAATGGAAAAGCACAGTCTCATCGAATACAACATAATCGATAGAGGTAATCTTCCGTGGATAACCATACTCTATCCCATTCAGATCCAGAGCTGTCCTCCAAAACTCTCTCTCAACCTTAACCAACACTGTTACCTCAGTGTTGTGAGGATCTACAGCATCAAGGCTTCCAAAAACCAAGCATTTGCGAGAAAGAGACAATTAGAAGAATCAGTTAAGGATGATGGGCGGAATAAGATCTGGAGGAAAGGTAGGTTGGAATTGAAGATGAAAAAAAAATCAGAAATTAAACAGAGAACATGAAGGAAACAAACACAAAATCGAAGCCTTTGCGAGAAAGCATTTGCGAGAATGAGAGAATTATAAGGATCAGTTAAGGATGATTTCTAGAATGAGATCTGGACTTCAAGTAGCTCGGGATCAAAGAAGAAAAAAAGATGTAGAAATTAAACGGTGAAGACCCCTGAAGCAAACACAAAATCGAAGCATGATAAATCAAAAAGCATTTGCGAGAATGAGACAATTAGAAGGATCAGTTAAGGATGATTTCTGGAATGAGATCTGGACTTCAGGTAGCTCAGGATTGAAGAAGAAAAAAAATGCAGAAATTAAACGATGAAGATGGAGGAAGCAAACACAAAATCTGAATGAAAGGTAACTTGGAATGGAAGAAGAAAAAAAAAATGCAGAAATTAAACGAAAAAAAAAAACCAGAATCGAAGCCTATACTCTTTCAACCTTACCCATATGATTGCTTGGTTTTCGGACGACAACAACGGTGAATATGCTTAAACGAAGACATCAGCTTCCCTGAAACGTGCTTTCCAGAACGATGCATTGTACAAGACTGAGAGAGGAGATGGACCAAAATTAATGGTGAATGAAGAATATGGGAACGGAGCATCTTGGGAAAGAAAGCTCTCCACCGACTGCGTGCAAATGTCAGAGAAATGACTACTGAGTAAGACACGTTGAAGTGACACTAAGGAGTGAGTCATCTTTTCCTGGGGATGGCACTCTTCTAATCCAGTCAGCTTTGGACGAAGCCGAATAGAATGGAACCGGCTTGCTAAATAGAGCCGTCACTGTTGTTACAAACAGTAACTCAAGACACATTCTTGCGCGATTTGACACCAATGGCTTATTTTGCTATCCTCCTTAAGAATATATTGATAACTCATCATATTGTAAAATAATCTTACAAAGTTGTAAACTGAGCCACTTGCTGTGGTAAACATACTTAAAAAAAGTTGTTAAAATGACTTGCAGTGTTTTGAAAACAGGCTTATTGAGTTGTAAACTAAGCAAATTGTTGTGGTGACCTTGATGTGTAAAAACATAGTTCCTTTGACCTGTAAAACAACTTAGAAAAATGACTAAACATGTTGTAAATATAATCATAAAGTGTTGTTAACGTTCGGGCTTTGCAAACTTAAAATTAAAACATTCCATAATAACATGGTGTCAAAATAACTGATTAAGTTGTCAAAACTCAAAATAATTCATGATGTTGTTGAATGCCTCATTACATGAGCATTACATGAGTGCCTTTTCTACAACAAGGTTTTTCTACAAAATATCCACCTATAGGCATAACCAACAACAAGCATGTACTACAAAATAACATTACAACTGCTACATGTCTTTCTTCCTCTTCACTTGTTGGTTGCTAGCAACAATGGACAGCACCTTTGAGCACAAACATCTTCATTTGAGCACAACAGGCAATCTAGTTATTAACAACTGTCACAGCAATATTTACAACCACAAATGCATATAATAACAACACTTTAACAACGCTTTTTTTAACATCATATCAGCATTTTCCTCTATTTTCTTGCCAAAAAACAGAGCATTCCCTCTATTACATTACCCAAAAACAGAGCACAAGTTATGTACGTATTAATAACTATAACATCCATATTAACAACTAAAAATGCACGAATTTACAACACTTTTTTTTTCATATACCAGCGTTTTCACAGCAAAGAAACACCATCACATTCAACTATTCCCACTTAAAACACATCACTCCCTCTATAACCTTCTCAAAAAATAGAGCAATGTAACAAAAACACAACCTGACCAAAGTAAAACCCCAACTTTAATGGTCAAGATCATATCTTTACCAAAATCTTAGCATTTCTTATCTACCACCTACCACATCCTCCACTATTGAGCCCAAGCTCCAACCTTTGACCAACCCCTCAATCTCAATCTACCCAATGTTTAGACTAAAAAGAGAGAAAAAATTAGTTCTGTGTTCTACCTCTGTACACGTAGATGGAGGCTGCAAATCTTTTGCTAAGGACATAAACAACATACTTTATTCCTTTAATGTTGCATCTCCAATATGTTGCATTTGGATGTTTCTCTTTCTCCTTAATGACAAAAGCTACAGCTTCCCTCCTCTCCTCTTGTGCATTTTCTGTACTTATTTCAATAGGGGTAATTGTGTAAATAGACATTGGGAATTGATGTCAGAAAAGTCCCTAGGGACTTTTCTGACCATTGACTTTTTAAAGGGACTTTTGTGATATTTTTTTCTGTTGCTTAGGACCTAGATGTCTAGGGACTTTTCTAACCATTGACTTTTTGAAGGGACTCACTACAAAAAAACACCCGATTTCCGACAGAATTTTTTCCGTGCAAATTCCGATGAAATTTTCTGTGGCAAATTTAACTACGGAAATTTCCATCGCAAAGTTTTTCGTCTGAATTTGTCTTCAAAAATTTTCCGACATAATTTTTTCCTTGGCAAATCCGAAGGAAATTTCCGTCGCAATTTGCCACGGAAAATTCCGTCAAAAAAATTAAAAAATATTAATTTTTTAAAAAATAATTTTTATAAAATTAAAATATTAATTATTAAATAATTATATTTAAATTTAATTATTAAAATTATATTATTATTTATTAATATTATATTTATAATTTTATATTAAAAATAATATTTATAATATTAAATTATTATTTATTAAATAATTTTAATTAAAAATTAATTTAATTTTAATAAATAAATATTTTTTTCGTTTTTATTAAATTTTTAATTATTTTTAATAATATTATATTTAATTAATAATTAATTATATGTATATAATTAATTAATTGTACGTATGTATGTTTATATATATATATGATAATATTATATATATAATAATATGTAGTAATATAACACAGGTTCATTCCGGCGTAACTGGCAAAGACTCGGGTGCGAAGACGTCTGCACCCTGAGGTTGCGGGTTCGAACGGGAGGAGAGGCATTTAGAGGAATTATGAGGAGGCGACACGTGGCCCCCAGGGGAGGGGACAGTTTGCAGCCAAGGGAAAGGGACACGTGGCATTTGTAAATTTAAAAAAAAAATTCAGTTTTTTTTTTTAAATTGCAACGGAAATGAATTCTGTCGGAAATTTGCGACAGAATTGGATTTCGTCGGAATTTCCAACGGAACAGATTTGGTCAGAAATTTCCGACGGGATTAGTTTCCATCAGAATTTGCGACGGAAAATTCCGTCGGAAATTTTCAATGGAATTGAAATTCCGTCACAAATTTTTTTGTGACGCTATTACTGCCGACGAAATCCATTCCGTCAGAAACATTGATTCCGTAGAAAATTAGGTGTTTTTTTGTAGTGACTTTTGTGGTATTTTTTCTATTATTTGGGACCTAGATGTCATTTTGTCAAATTTAGTTAAGGTACACACCTATTCTCAAGGAATTCCATGTAAAATGAATTAAGCAAACCGCCAGCCAAAACAATATAGAGAGAATTACATTTAGGTCCCATGGAAAAGAAAAAATGAAGAAATGGTCCCTGTAGATTTCAAAATGAAAAAATGGTCCCATTAACAACTCTATGAGCCTGTATTGACAACTCATTAACCACTCTAGGAGCCTGTATTAACAACTCAATGAGACCATTTTTTTATTTTATAATCTATAGGGACCATTTCTTTATTTCTCCTCTTATTTGAGATCTGAATGTAATTCTCCCAATAATATAACAATGTCATGATTTTATTGAATCACACTGGGACCCAGCTGCTTGACGGCGTCTCTCTCACGTGCGCCCTATCAGTTAAATAGGACTCAAGAAAGTAGGTAAATAGAAGGGAAAATTCCAGAAAACTACAAACAAAAATAGGAAAGGACAGAAAGGTTGGGTGAAAATAACAAATCCCAAATTAGTGAGGTATGAGGAATCTGGGTTTTGAAATGTTAACAAAATGACTAAGATACCCTCCTAATTGACAATGAAATGAAAGAAGACGATAGCTAACGAGTGTACAGATTTTTGGCGCCAAAAAGTGACGAAACAGGAGGAAAGCCTACCGAAACCAAAGGCAAGCCACGGGTAAGTAAATTTGAGAGAGAAATAATCATTGTGATGTGTTTTTTGAATGTTAATGGAATCTAGTATGTGGTTTGTGGTTGCTATTTGCGAAATCGGAGCTGACGCGTTATGGGTAAGGGGGTGTTAGATGATCGGACAAAAAAGGTAGTGGCTTTAAGGTAATGAGACAATGTTGATGGTTGTGCGATGGATTCGATTGCATTTTGGTGAGTGATTGATGAAGCTTGTGCCTTTTTTGTTTACTGTCAGTGTTTACGCGATGGGTGTTGAATTAGGGGAAAGGTGGCTGGCGGTGGATAGTAAGGTTGGGGGAGAGTGGTGTTATTAGTGAGTATGGAGATGTGAAGACCTATTGGCTAGGTGTTAATAATAGAGGCAGAGTGACGACATGGGCAGAGTGTTGTTATTTGTGAATATGGAGATGTAAAAGTACATTATGTTGTTGTTAATAGGAGATTCAGGGTGATGATTTGTGGGTATTGTTAACAGTGAATATCAAGATGTTAAAGAACATTATGTTGTTATTAATAGGAGATTCAGGGCAATGATTTGTGGGTGTTGTTAACAGTGAGGATGGAGATGTTAAACATATAGTATTGTTGTAAATTGTAGGTGGTGGGTGATGGCAGGGAAGTTAGCTGGTTTAATAATAAATTTTTGTCTAGACAAGCTTACTGGAGTGAGATTATAAAGAGTGGTATAACTTTAATATATGTTTTTTTGGTTTTTCAGGTAAGCATGCAAAATGACATGTAATGAAGGTTCATCATCTTTGAAGGAATTATTTTGTTTTTTTCATGTTGGAGGCAAATTAGTGTGTAATGATGAAGGTAAAATTCAATATATTGGAGGTTATGTGAAGGCGAAGTGGCTAAAACAGCTGATAACACTGAAAGATGTGAGGTTAATGATATCATCATGGCTTGGGATTGATTGTAACATGTGTGAGATGAAATATACAGTGAGCTTTAATGAGAAGACACTAATAGATTTAAATGATAATGGTGAAGTTAAGAACTTGTATGACTATAATGAAAGGAGTGGGCATGTGTATATAGTACAAAAAGGGAATGATAATGTGTTAGATATATCAATTGAGGCAGACATATAAGTGTAAATTTTTTTAGGTTTTATAGTTGTTATTTATAAAGCTGTTGTTGGTTATTAACGAACTGCAGTTGTTATTCACTGCAGGGTTGAACATGTACTGGGACTGTCACAATAAAGATCCACTCAATGTCCAAGCATTATGGAAAATGATTATGAACCAGTCAGTTATGAAAGTGTTGCTGCTTGTTTGACGGCTGAAATTGGTGGAGGATGTAATAGGCTGCCCTGTGGAGTAGAGAGTGCACCTACACCAATGCCGGAGTTGAACTATACGAAATGGAGGGGATTACTTTCAAGAGTGATGCAGAGTTTTGCACATACAGATGCTTTTAAGCAAGCACTATACAAGTACAGCATAGCACACAAGTTTGAGTTTGAATATGTGAGATATAGCAAGGACAACATTTTAGTTAAATGTAAGATTTTTGGATGTCCTTGGAGGGTCAAGTTACTGTCAACCCACTCATGATTTTTTTGGGAGATGGGTTGCTGTCGGTTACCAACAGTAGGTAGTTAGTGTAATTAGTGTTTGATGTAATCCAATCTTTGTGACAAGGAAACATTATGTACTACTCCACAGTTAATGTTCCCTTGTCATGACAGATGTGAATGTGTACAAGGGGCAGTGTGTAACTCTTTTTGGGCTTTATATGGTTGCTGAATGTAATTATGCAGAATGTGATCTGACAGCAACTGAGCAACTGACAGATATATGAAGGTGTTAATGAACATAACCATGTTGTTATTCTAGAGGCACGTGGTGTTATTACGCTGGTAACATATTTTTTTTTGCAAACTTGTTTCTACACACGTCTTTTGTTGTCCGTTTTAATGTAAAATGTGAAAGGTGTTGTGTTTGGGCAGCGACGCTAAAAAGTTTACATTTATTGTTCGGCAGATGTTAATCAACGGAATAATGTTGTTAATTATGAACATAATGTTGTTAATAAAGAAAAGAATGAGGTTATTGCGTGGATACATGTGTTTTCCCATCTACACGACCACGTCCTTATTCCTTTGAAGATGTTAATGAATGAGGCTTAGTCGTTAATAGCGAAGGTAATGATGTAATTACATTGATACATGTTGTGTTTCCCACCTACAGACAACCTCCTAACTTGTTCCTTCAAAGATGTTAATAGACGAGGCCTAGTCGTTAATATCGAATGTAATGATGTAATTACGTGGATAGAAGTTGTGTTTTCTCATCTATATGACGCCATCCTAACTTGTTCATTTGAAGATATTATTGAACAAGGCCTAGTCATTAATAACGAATGTAATGATGTTATTACGTGGATACAAGTTATGTTTCCCACCTTCAGACCACCTCCTAACTTGTTCCTTTGAAGAAGTTAATGGACGAGGCCTACTCGTTAACAATTAAGCTAATGATGTTATTACATGGATACATGTTGTGTTTTCCCATCTATATGACGCCGTCGTAACTCGATATTCATTGTTAACAACACCCACAAATCATCACCCTGAATCGCCTATTAACAACAACATAATGTACTTTTACATCTCCATATTCACAAATAACAACACTCTGCTCATGTCGTCACTCTGCCTCTATTATTAACACCCAGCCAATAGGTCTTCACATCTCCATACTCAATAGTAACACCACTCTCCCCCAACCTTACTATCCACTGCCAGCCACCTTTCCCCTGATTCAACACCCATCGTGTAAACACTGACAGTAAACAAAAAAGGCACAAGCTTCATCAATCACTCAACAAAATGCAATTGAATCCATCGCACAACCATCAACATTGTTCCATTACCTTGAAGCCACTACCTTTTTTGTCCGATCATCTAACACCCCTTTACCCATAACGCGTCAGCTCCGATTTTGCAAATAGCAACCACAAACCACATACCAGATTCCATTAACATTCAAAAAACACATCACAATGATTATTTCTCTCTCAAATTTACTTACCCGTGGCTTGCCTCTGGTTTCGGTAGGCTTTCCTCCTGTTTCGTCACTTTTTGGCGCCAAAAATCTGTACACTCGTTAGCTGTCATCTTCTTTCCTTTCACTGTCAATTAGGAGGGTATCTTAGTCATTTTGTTAACATTTCAAAACCCAGATTCCTCATACCTCACTGATTTGGGATTTGTTATTTTCACCCAACCTTTCTGTCCTTTCCTATTTTTGTTTGTAGTTTTCTGGAATTTTCCCTAAATAGAATGATTATTATTGAAACAAATATATAATATTCATCCTCGTAAGATTGGCCAACTATATTCCCGCCACCTCTTAATAAATTTATTGGATATTTATTTCGGTCTTCTTCCCCCTTTTTCAAAGTACTCTATATGACTTAATCTGTCCTTTTTACTGAATTATCCAACGCCCTTAAGCTTTATATATATATATATATATGAACTGCCTCAAATGATTTTCTTTCATTTTCTTTTTAATGGATGTCATCGTAACCCAACTGTTTTTTTTTTTATATATGTTCATTATGAATATTATCTTTCTTGTATAACCACATATCCATCTTAATTAATGCCTTTATTTCAGCCACCCTGCTTATTTTATGCTCATGTTATCCCTTCAAAGCCCAATATGTAATACCATATAGTATTGCCGGTCTCACAAATAACTTGATAGTATTTTTCCATTCATACCATCTAGTCTTATTTCTATGATTAACGTCTTCATTAATTTCACCACCTTTTTGTATAATCAAACCCACACACACACACACACACACTCACACACACATATATATATATATATATATATATATATATATATATATATATATATATATATAAATTTCGTCATTTGTGGAATAATTTGATCTCACATTTTAACTTTCATATCTTTTCTAATTTTATCTTTTATCAAAATTGCAATACATATATTTTATCTTCCTCCTATTCAATAGAAAGACTTAATCTCTTCTCATGACTCAACCACGAGCTATATTGTCAGTAAAAGGCATGCACTTGGGGAGTTCTTTCCATAGAAGCTTAGTTAGAATATTTATAACCAGATTAAATAAATAAGGACTCAAAGATGATCATAAAATAGACCAATCCTAATAGAAAAATTCTTTAGCCCCATATATAGTGATTTTCAAACAAGGGAAACCTAATTTCTTTTTAAATTAATTCTAAAAAGTATTAATTAGTCTTTCATAAAGTGTTGTCTTCATCGAAATCTTGAAAGTTCAGGTTTGAGCAAAATTTGATTAAGCGTTAGGTCCCCCATTATGTAGCATTTTCTAAAAGTCAATTTGAAACATGAATCATAATTTCAATTTGAAATTTGAGGCTTCTAAAAGTCCGAGTTTTTGCCTGGAGTTATCTCATTCAATTTTCAATTTTTAATTATTAATTCCCAAGGGATGATAAATAAATTGCGTAAATGACATCACTTGTTGCTGAAGTTAGAAGTATGAAATGTGCACTCTGATTTCTAAATTGGTTGGAGAAAAAATTCACTTGGTTTTGGCCCAATTCTAACACATAATTATATCATTTGTGGGTCTTGCGTTTCTTTAGGATTGTTTGTGCATAAAGTAGTGGCACTATATCGTACTCACTTGTGAGCTGTTTGTTGACATTTAATTTGAGACGCTATTGGGTGACTCGTCATCATGAGAACACTAATTGGATTGAAACGAAGCATGTACCTACCATAGAAAGCTGTAACGACTTCAACAGCTTATTCTATGACCTAATCATGGCATCTTGGACCTCATTTCTTCAAAACTAAAAGACGTCGCGGTTTGGTAGCTTAGTGCACTTCACATCTTCATTTTCATGGCATGACATCATATAATAAATTAAACAAAATGCTTTGACATTCAACAGTGGAGGACCAATGAATAGAGGTGGTAATATGGTCCGGCTCGGTGGGTTCGGGTTAACCTATTACGGGTTGGGACCATATGGATTCGGGCTCAAAGGACCGCATCAATATAGGTTGGCATTTAGCCAACCCAACCCATAACCGCTGGGTTGACAGGTTGGGCGGGCCAACCCATATTTTTTTTTTCAATTTTTTTTAACAATATACTAAGATTTTTTTCTTACACACCTAAACCATAACAAAATTAAAAATACATTACAAATTAAAGATTCATCACAAATTCACACATAATAAAATAAATATAAATCCACAAGCCTATTAGTATAACTCAACAATAATCAATAATTAGTTAATATTAAAGGTGTTTCAATTTGAAGCATGATGTGAAGCCGTATCTTAAGCTCGATCACTTTGCTTTTACACAAGTAAATCCGCCACTGCTACAAATAATAAAACAAGGTGAAAGATAATATTATTTTGATTTTAAATAAATGAGTACATGACAATAAAATAAATGAGTAAATATAATTATATTACCATCATCAATAACATCTTCCGCTAGAAAATTAAGCATCCAATTATGCGTACATATAAGGGCTTTAACATTATCAGGGAGAAGAGAACTTCTATACTCTGTGAGAACTCGTGAACCAATACTGAAAGCTGATTCACTAGCCATTGTAGTTATTGAAATGCTTAAAACATCAGACGCCATCTTTGAAAGACAAGGAAAATGAGCAGAGTTAGTCTTCCAATAATCCAAAACTTCCATGTCTATATATCTTACCTCTTGGCTCTTGCTCTTAGTTTATATAAAAAAAAATATGGGCTGGTCCGCCAATCCGGTAGTCCAACCCATCACGGGTTGGGATCATATGGGTTTAGCACATGGTCTCAACCTATATTACCAGCTCTACCAATGAAACATTATGACCCTATTTAATTAGTATGCAGGACTGAGGGGTTAGGATTAGGATTGAGTGAGAAATTGAGCCAATTATATTATTTGGTATGTGGGATTGATGATAACCCATGATAAACAATACCACAAATGTGAGACTAGATCAAACCCACCTCGATCCCCTTGTATTTCTTCTTCAACGCTGTTATTGCAAATTTTAGAGATAGAAAACCCAGTCCCCCACCCCGGTATAAATTACAATCTTAATCCATCAAAATTTAATGCTAAGTGCTGTTAAAATAAAGAGCGCTAGCCTTCCATTTCGTTCTGCTTTTTACTCTCATGCCCTATTAAACCAACCGATCCATTCATTTTGTCAATTTGGTCCAGTTCATCCATTATCTCATGGGAAGTACAAATGTTACACCCATCTCCCCCTAGGCAGCCACATTTTCCCTTCCCCACCTTTTTTTACAATCTTCTTTTCAAATATAAAGCCTACATGCATTAATGCAACGTCATTAAATTCATCCCATTTGCTTGCATAAAAAAGGAATTTTAGAATTGAGGTGGTATTTTTTAGAGATTTTCCCTTACAATTTTTGTTCTATAATTAATATTAAAAGGAGTATAATTTAAAATTTGTTGTTTCTCCCTTTTACTTTTAAACTACGACAAAACACATTTTCCACGCTTGGCATGAAATTTGAGATGCTTTGGATAACTGAACTTCTTATTTTATTCCTTTCGTTGACTATTACGAGGCATTTTATGAGTAATGTTACCACTTGAGGCAATTTTTAATTAATTTTGAAAATATTTATAGTATTGGTAATTCCACGGTTGTAATTTGTCATATTATTAGTTGTTTATATATATATATATATATATATATTTATATATTTAATTGGGTTAGATTTGAGCGTCGTTAGACCCAACTAGGATAATTTTCTAAAATTCTCTTTAATTCTATTTATAAAGCACTTTCAATATATTTTACTTAGATGAAAAAAAATCTTAAACTTCATTAACTCTTTCATAAAATTCAAAAGTTTCCAATTTTACTCCTAGTTAATACAAATTACACCCCACAATAATCATATGAAAATTATCTCTTTTTATCCTATAAATAGAACAAAAAAATTTCTTCTCTCCACCCTATAAATAGGACTAAATGATTACTTTTTGTATGAGCTGTCATGTTAGTAGGTTTATTTAGTAGATGGCCATACAACACACAAGTGAACGGCTTAGAATACACATGTGTAATGCATAGTTAAGCATTCTATTTTTCAGTTCATTTTGGCTACTCATATTTAGTATTACATTCTATCCTTAATATAAGACTCAGTTAATAGTGCTTATCGACAACCTCTCCAAGAGCTATTGTGGATAACATACTTTTGCGCATGGAACATACAAGGTTGCTGCAGAAGAAGACTTGAGCTTTGGGCCATATTCAAGTTGCGGGCTGAGAAATGGGCTTCTACTTGTAGGCTTTCTTGTAGTTTATTGTGGGCCCGTTGCTTTACTAAGGCTTCTTGGATTTGCTCCCTTGTGTTTCAGCACGCGCAGGCTTTTCTTTCGTAACTTGTTTTATCTTTTCCGTTTCATCTTTGAATAATATAGTGTTTTATTAAAAACAAACGAAAGTATTCGATTGTTTAAATAAATTAACCAAAGTATATATCAAATGTCAAGATAATCAAATAACAATGATTGGAAAGCAAGAAAAGTATTGAATATAATTGAGCGAACCTCGAGACAAGAATTGCAAACAGCTTTACCATTTATATTTATACTCCATCAAGGGAGTGAACTGTGTGCAACTTACAAACTCAAAGCTACAAAACTTTACAACTTCACACACACAATCGCCATCTTAAGCGATGCAATTTCACAAATCACAAAGAATAAAGCTACTCCTCTAATCCTTAATATAAGACATAATTAACTTTTGTAGAAAAATTAAGGATGCTAATTAAATTACTTTAAAGTATTGATATTTATCTTTTTTATACTAAATTAATTTATCTTACTTATGAACTAATATATAATTAAAGGATAGACGATATATGTTATGATTAACTAACTTATTTAGCTTCCTTAATCTCTTTAAAAAAAGTCAATTATGTCTTATATTAAGGACTGGAGGAATAACAATTAATTTAGCTCCTACCACAAGTGTGTTTGTGTAGCTCTTATGAAAAAGTGTTTGAAAGAGTGGGTCTCACAGCCATCTCCTATGATGAAGATCTTGGCAATTGCTGAATCTAAGGTTGGGAAATTTCTTTTAAATTGTATTTTGGTGTTTTGCCAGGACTAGTTTTATTTTGGTAGATGTCAAGTTAGTTGTTGGTTTTGTTGGTTTCTTCTTTGTGTGGCTGCTATGATGCTATTGCCTTTGTTGCTAGTTTCTTGATTGATTAATGAAATATATGTTTTGACTGTCTTTTGTGATTTTACACTACTACAAAAAAGTAAAACTGTGACACTTATAATTACATTAGCTATGGCGCTAGAGAAGTACCATATATTTGGACACCACTAAAAAAAGCCAAGTGCCACAACATTTTATTTATTTATTTATTTTTAAAAATACCTTCCTGTGACGCTTTTTGGAGGAATTGCCACAAGAGGGGGGTCTTCTCGCAAGCACCACAGGAAACTATGCCCTCCTGTGGTGCTTGCGTCATACCTATTTTTTTTTTTGCCATATTTTTTGTTCATATCTCCTATAATTGCAATATTGCATTGATGCATGGTTTAAACATTTTCTATATCTATCCACAGCAAAATGAAGAAAAGCAAACAACAACAATGAGAGATAACTTTAAAATGATACAAATAGATGATTAATTAACTAAAGTAGTACTAAAAATAGTTATATAATATATTGTGAATGAAATATAACAAATTCAAGTTGAATACATGACACAACAATTGGCAAAAAACAACACAATAAAGACCAGCTAGTGAATTAAATAGTATAGCTACTTAGAGATTTGCCTAAACACATATTCACACTATTCCTCGATCACTTTATTAAGTTGATGGTCAGTCAAAGTGTCCCAATGCTGATCTTCATAATACTACACATATATACAATCAGCCACAAATTAAAACGAATTAAAATCAGTAAAATGTAATTATCAGGCACTAATTAAATTTAATTAAAACACAATATGAATTGCAACTAAATTACTTACTTTTTGAGAAATAAATGGCTGATCATGCGTAATTACATCCTTCATAAATTTCATGATGTAATACCCATAATCATTGTCATTGGGTTGGAAAGGGCACTGCAAACACATAATGCAATATTTAAGTCTGTTTATGAATAAAAAATTTTTACCAACAAAGTTTGAGTAATTCATATATCAGTACCAGTATCTTCTTCCAAGGATAGCTAAGGTGAGGGTCAGTAGCTTTAGAATAGCTTAAGGATACAGAGGATCGATACGCAGTCAATGCACTAACAAAACAAATAGAAACTGATTACTTTTGGTTATTCAATCACATATGCAAATATTTACACATACACACGAACGCTTATCTATTGAACAATAGTAACATATCAGAACGGTTTTATGGAAGACTAATTTTTAGAGGATCCACATATAGTAAATGCGAGGGCCGGCCTAAAGGTTCCACTGGATTGATAACTATCAATATCCAATGGTGCCTAAAATATTTTAAAAAATTTGTTTCAACAATCATGTTATGATAAAAGTTAAACAATAAAAACAAAAATTCTACCACTAATAACTTACCCCGCATTGTATGGTACTAAAAATAGCATAGTTGGTAGTGCTTTCTTTCTAAAGTAATCTTTCAGATTATTAGACTGTGCATTTATATCTATTTTACCCCCATGATGGCCAATGAGATAAGGGTTGACAAATATGAATTGGACCCTGTTTATATCCATTAAGATGTCATGGTACAAATGCCTAGTATAAAACAAATAGTGTCATGAAAAACAAAAGAAATGAAACGAGAAATATTAATAACAGTGATAAGCGATGATGGTCAAGTACCTTATCCAGATGTTGAGAGCTGATGCACTAACCCAATCACAAGTACATATGTCATGCACGACATCACCATTAACATAATCAACTAGACCGCTAACATTGTAGATATGTCTTTGAAAATGTATTTCCAGTACTCCTTCATCGATCAATTGTGGTGTAATCGTTACTAATTGATCGCGATATGAGGTCGGTCTTCTTTTGCTCTATTGGCAAGCTGATGCTTTCGACTTGGGTTGTATTGTCGAACACTTTGAAATCTTACCATAAGGTTGGATTTGTTTATTTCTAGACTGTCCACCCTGCAAAAATTAGAAAATTAAATAACAATTTTAGATGGAAGTACGAAGGAAAAGTGCAGGGAATTTTAAATGAATGAACTTTTCATATAGCTTGATAATACCTATTGGCCAAGTAACATAGCCAACATTATAGAGGTGGTAATATGGTCCGGACCGGTGGGTTAGGGCTAACCCTCCACGGGTTGGGACCATATGGGTTCTGACCTAAAAGGACCACATCAATATGGGTTGGCTAAACATAACCACCGGGTTGGCGGGTTGGGCAGGCCAACCTATTTTTTTTTTCAATTTTTTTAACAATATACTAAGATTTTTTTTTATACAATAAGATTATTTTTTCTACACACCTAAACATATCAAAATTAAAAATACATTGCAAATTAAAGAGAGTTGAGACTGATTTCTAAGCACTTCAAAAAAACACTCGATTTCTGACGGAATTTGCGATAGAATTTTTTCCATGGCAAATTTCGACGAAAATTCCGTCGCAAATTTTTCCGACGGAATTTTCCGTGACAAATTTAGCCACGAATTTTTTCCGTGGCAAGTTCCAACAGAAATTTCCGTTGCAAAGCTTTCCGATGGAAATTTCCGTCGGAATTTGTCTTCGAAAATTTTCCGTCGCAAAGTTTTCTGACCGAAAATTCCGTTGCAAAGTTTTTCAACAGAAATTTCCGTCGCAATTTGCTACCAAAAATTCCGTCAGAAAAATTAAAAATTATTAATTTTTTAAAAATAATATTTATAAAATTAAAATATTAATTATTAAATAATTATATTTAAATTTAATTATTAAAATTATATTATTATTTATTAATATATATGTTATTAATATTATATTTATAATTTTATATTAAAAATAATATTTATAATATTAAAAAATTATTTATTAATTAATTTTAAATAAAAAATTATTTAATTTAAATACATAAATATTTTTTTCGTTTTTATTAAATTTTTCATTATTTTTAATAATATTATATTTAATTAATAATTATTTATATGTATATAATTAATTAATTATATGTATGTATGTTTATATATATGATAATATTATATATATAATAATATGTAATAATATAACATAGGTTCATTCCGGCGTAACTGGCAAAGACTCGGGCGTGAAGGCGTCTGCACCCTGAGGTCGCGGGTTCGAACGGGAGGAGAGGCATTTGGAGGAATTATGAGGAGGCGACACGTGATAGCTAGGGGAGGGGACACTTGGCAGCCAGGGGAGAGGGACACGTGGCGCTCTAAGGAGCAAACACGTGGCATTTGTAAGTTAAAAAAATGTTTGATTTTTTAAAAATATTTTTCAATTTTATTTTTTTAAAAAAATTTGATTGAAATGAATTCCGTCGGAAATTTGTGAGGGAATTGGATTCCGTCAGAATTTAAGACCGAACAGATTCCGTCGAAAATTTCTGACGGAAAATTCCGTCAGAATTTGTGACGGAATAGATTCCGTCCAAAATTTCCAACGGAATTGAAATTCCATTGCAAATTTTTTTGTGTCGCTATTATTGCTGACGGAATCCATTCCGTTGAAAACGCGTTCCGTTGCAAATTCCATTGGAAACGCTGATTCCATCGCAAATTCCATCGGAAACGCTGATTCCGTTACAAATTTCGTCGGAAATCAAGTGTTTTTTTGTAGTGGAGATTGAGAGTGTGAGCCGTGAGAGAGATAGGGAGTAAGAGATATTGTTTCAAGCAAAAACAAAAGAGAGTTGACTAGGCTGAGGAGTAAGGATTGAGGAGTGGGAGTATTGGGCTGGATTTTTGAGTGACAGCCTTGGACTATTGGGGGTTGGGCCTGGGCTAATGGCTCTTCCCTCTTGGTTTTTAAAAAATAAAATAAAATATGGTCCAACCTGTCACGGGTTAGGACAATATGGGTTTGGGCCCAAAAGGACCGCATCAATATAGTCCCAATTTTGTAGAACTCAAACCGCCCATTTTGTTAGGTTGGGCGGGCTCGGCCCACGGTCCCAACCCATATTACCACCTCTACCCACCAACAACATCTTTCACCATTATTTACTCATCCCGAGACGGAATTGGTAAGAGCGCGTCTTCATTCGTGCAAACGTCAACTCTCACTCGGAGTGTGTTGTTTGGCAACGGTGAATTGTGCAGTGTGTCCTTATCAGTGTTGTAGGCAGCACCCACTGCAACTGCTTGCTTGAAAGCTTAATCGACATATAACTTGCATTGAAATTTGCCCTATGGAAAATAGAGTTAATATGTTAAAGTTCGCTGAATTATATTGTAACATAAAGTTAAGTAGAGAAGAAATTAATTACCAAAGGAAAAGAGAGTTTAGGCATGGAAGTGCAACTATCTCTGACACTTGGGCTATTACAGAAGGGAACATTTTGTGTTGGCTTACACTACACCAACTGTTGTATTTGTGTTGTTAACAACGCATTCTATTCTTACATCAAACTCATTTGTTCTAAGAATTGTTCTTCTCGTTGTTGCTTGTAGCGCATTTGTTTTTGAAGTTCTTGCATTTGATGCTTGAAACTAGTAATCTCCTCATGCAAACATGAAACGTCACTTTTAATAGGGCGCTTCTGACATCCGAAGTATGCTGATTGGGTGACTGCAAAACCAGTACCCTGAACACGACCATCATACTCGGGTACTCCTATCGCTCTGCTCAATAAATCATTCCGACCAATTTAGCTCGCCAACGCAGGATTATTTATTGTAAATCAAATTATTTATTGTACGCATAATCCAATACTTACCCAATATTTGGCTATTCTTCTTGCTTCCTCACTAAGAATTTCACCTTTCTTATTTGTACAACCGGCAACCCACAGATCATGTCGTGGAACCTGTGTAATATATGAACCTGATTCTTCTATCTGCATAGCAAATTTAGTTGAAGTTAAATGATATTCATACAATTTATCTACATATTAAATTATCATTAGTTCTTACCATTTTTCTTTCTAACTGTGCGTATGAAACAGGTCCTTATGTGTACCGGTATGGCATGTTCATTGCGTTAGCGCAATTTTTCTCGCTCAACTCCTGCTTAGATCAAAATGATTCATATCAATATATAAATGTTAATTACAAATACGTACATTATAAGTAATAGGGAAAGTCAAACATATTATATTACCAGAAATTCTTAAGTTGTATGTGTTCTAATAAACTCATCCCATATTTCTTGAGTGATGATTCCTTCGTACAATATCAACAGTGTAGTAATGATAATATCATTATCATCCCTCAAGAAGTATTTGACAAGATCAGAACGAAACTTTCTCATAAGGTTTTCGGCTTTTCGTAGCATGAAGTTCTTTTGATCATCATCAATAATAAAAATGCTCTGTAACAATAAATATATATTTATATATATAATTTGTTACATTGAAATTAAGTGAACCAAGGCAAACCGAACAATAATATAATTTATGTGTTACCTGTACTTCATCCCAGATTTCATCCTCATAATTTTGCTTCGCCAGTCTCTAGTCTTGAACTGTAATAAGGACTCTGTCTCGAACTGTAGTCCCAATCAAGTTATTTAATGAGGTACTGTTCTCGCCGAATGGGTTTCCCTTTTCAATCCATGCTAGTTGTAACTTGATTCCCTGACTTCTCAATTTGATCAACCTCGCCGTAACTATCTTGCCATGTCTTACTTTCTCTACAAATCTTTGCCTACCAATGTTCTTGGAAACATCATCAGTTTCATCATGTAGTGAGTCCATACTCCTGGAAGTGAAATAAACCAAAACAAAATATCAGTGCACAATGTCAACCATGTCAACGAAAGCAAATTATTTTGAAATATACAAAATGTATATACAAGTAAACAAGCCAATGCACTCATTATATTTTCCTTTTTCTCATTTGATTTAAAATTTTATTCTTTAGAATTCGTGTTGGATTGAGAATTGTGTTTCTCTTGACCCAAGTTCCCTCTTCATGATCATGTCTCACGTATACGGGTCCATCTCCATCCCCATCCCCATCTATACCAATATCTACTAACCACAAATTCTCAAATGAAGGATCATCATCATGGATATTCAAATATGTATTACTTTCAAAATCAACTTGTTCTTGACCATTTTTGTTGGATGGGAGTATAATAGACCAATTCTTCTTAGCAGGATCTGGAACGAAAAACGCTCTTTCTGCTTATGCTGCTAAAATAAAAGGATCATTTGCATACCAAACCTTAGAAAGGTCCACTTGAACAAAGCCTAAGTCATCTATGTACAATCCACTATTGTTGTTAACCCACTTACATCTAAAGATAGGGACCCTGAACATAGAGTAATCTAACTCCCATATACGTTCAATGACACCAAAGTACACTACAAAAAAAGGTATTTCGTAGCGGTGAACTTGTAGCGGTTATATTAAACCGCTACAAATTATAGTATTTGTAGCGGTTTTTACCTAAACCGCTACAAATTTGTAGCGGCAAGAATATTTGTAGCGGTTTCCTACAAAAAACCGCTACAAATTTGGCGCGAAATTCCCGCCAAAACTTGTAGCGGTTATTTTGTAGCGGTTAATGCACATAAACCGCTACAAAATACCAAAGGTCAGAATTTTGTAGCGGTTCTTGCCCAAAACCGCTACAGAATTTCAAGAGACTCCAAATTTGTAGCGGTTCTGGGCAATAACCGCTACAGAATTTCAAACGTTGTGAAGATTTGTAGCGGTTATTGTAGAACCGCTAAAATTTAATTATTTGTAGCGGTTAGAGTAGCGGTTATTTTGAATAACCGCTACTAATATCCGGCCTATTTAAACCCCTCGCCTCTTCCATTTCTCATTTTGCTCATTTTGTTTCCTAAGGTTTCTCTGAGTTGTTTATTCGATATTTGAGCTTTCAGACGAGTCTATAGGAGTTTTTGGTCAGTATTCCGCAGTATTTACACTTGAGGTACGTATATAACACGTATTTTTATTTATATTTGTATTTTTATTATATTTTTGTATAATAATGGACTAATTTTTTTTTTAATTTGTACAGTTGATATGGCTTCAGGACAGGATAAGGGGAAGGCCCCTGTGCCCCCCAGACCGACTTTACGGGGTGGCAGCAGCCGGGCAGGGGGCAGAGTGTAATATCCCAATTTTTGATTAAGGGATAATCATGATTATTAATGATAATTATGAATTAATTGGGAATATTATGTGATTTATGGCTATGTTAATTAATGTTATAATTAGTGGAAATTGGAAATATTAGTGCATATGTGTGGTATTTAAGATCAAGGGTGGTGATTCTTTGACCGTGGGTCGGGATCCAGTGTGCTTAGCTTGTGTGAGCTTATTGAGGGAATGAAGGAGATGCTTACATGTGGCATTGTGGTGGCCATTGGATGAGATCATATGAGGACAAGGAAACACTTTTCTCTTTTCTCTCTCTCCATCTCTCCATTTCTCTCTCTCGTTTCTCTCTCCTCTCTTCCTCCATTTCCGGCGGAAGTTTTAGGCAAGAAAGAGAAAGAAGAACTTGTGATTTTGGGTAAGTAAATGATCTTCTTTGCTCAAACACCATTCATAAATGTTGATCCTTGAATCATGGGCTTCATTTTGGTGTGTATAGTTGGGCCATTTGGTGTTGTTTGGTGCCACACGAAAATCTGACTGTGTGAGAATCAAAGAGTCTCTTTGGAGAAGTTGATAAGGTGAGTGAAACTAACCTATCTATCTAAGTTTCATGCCATTTGGAACAGTTTATAAATTCTGGGAATTTTAGCCTAATCATGAAAATGAGTGTCACTGTTCATTTGGTATGTTTATGGCATGAGAATGGCATTTTGAAATGAGTTTATGTTAGATAGATAGATTAGAGATTGAAATATGATGTTAGGATGAAATGGGAATTTTGATGAAATTATTGCCCAAAACCCAAACCATGATAATGGAGTAGGATTTTGATGATTCTGAGTATTCCATTGAATTTGTTGGGTGTTTTTGGTGTGGGAATGGCTTTGGGTTAAGTTTTATGGCCATAGGAATCAATTGGGCAAAGGTTAAGGAGAGTGCCTCTGTTTTCTGAGTTTTCTGCTATCTGAGGTACTCACTCGAGCAGACAGGGGTGTGCTCGAGTGAAGTATGAACATCACCCGAGCAGAAGGGGTCTGCTCGAGTGAGGGATGAAGGTCACCCGAACAGGGATGAACTCTGCTCGAGTGCTGGGCGGTTTTTCCCTTTTGATGCTTCGAGTTGTCTGGGTTTTTATGAGCCATGCTCGAGCACATCGCTTTGTGCTCGAGTGAGGGAAGAACGTGCTCGAGTGAGCTTGGGGCTGCTCGAGTGATGGTGTGAGTCCAGAATGAAGGGTTGCTTTCTGGTCTTTACTCGCGGGCTGATTGCCACGAGTGTGCTCTGACACTCGCGAGCATTGCCTTCTCACTCGAGCACTGGGTGTCTGCTCGAGTGAGCTGGTGCTTCAGGTGAGAGTTGTGCTTTCGGGTTGATGCTCGCGGGAAAGTTGCACGAGTGTGCCTTCTCACTCGCGGGTGTGAGGTGTGTGCTCGAGCACATATGGCTGTGCTCGAGTGATCTTGTGCTTGGAGAGCTTTGTGTGCTCTCGGGTTCTCACTTCTTGGACTTCTCTCGAGGGTGCTCGAGTGAGGCATTTAGCTTTGTGCTCGAGTGAGGATTTTGTGCTCGAGTGAGCCAGTTCCTGAAAGTTTCTTTGTGCTCTCGGGTGAGCACTCGCGGTCTCACTTTATCTTATGCCCGAGAGATGTCCGTACCATCACTCGAGTGAAACCGTTTTCACTCGAGTGACCGTACAATCTGTGCTCGAGCACGGTCATCTGTGCTCGAGTGATTCAGTGTAAAATCTCAGTTTTGTGCTTCCAAAAAGGGATCTTTGGGATAGTTCTTCCTACCCTTTAGGAGTGTTGTTAGGAGTATTTAGTGACTCTAAAAGAGCAATAATGATAACCAATTAAGTATTATGAAGTGAATTAAGTCTTGGAATAGAGAATAACTCTTCGTCCCTAATTGTGAAAATAGGATTTGATATTTGCCTTCCTCGGGAGAGACCGGCGCTAGGACACGTCCGGAAGAACTCAGGTAGTGACTTTTCTCTCATATCTTGTATGATGTTTTGGTATGCATATCTTATCATTGAACTTGTGAAATGTGTGCCATGGTCCATTACGGCGCGAGCAGGTCAGCGTGAGCCGTATAGGGAGTGACAGTGGTCATCTCTAGTCGGCCGTTGGACTGCCGTCGTAATCGACATGGATCTTTGTGAATCCGACCCGTGAGGGCGGCGTATGTGAAAACCAGCCGTGGGCTGTGTGTGTGTATCTTGCCTTTGTGGTTTACGAATATGATATGCTTTATATGGATCCCAGCTGTGGTGAATTATACTGTGTTGACTGTTGTGATGCAATACAGCGTGAGCAATTCAGCGTGAGCAATCGTCAGGGATGACATGTGTCATACTAACCATTGCCGCTGCAACTGCCGTTGTAGTTGCTTGTGTGGATGATGATTTGATTACATGCATTATTGTTGTACATTATATGATTGACTTGTTACTACGGGGATTCTTTAGAATCTCACTCTCCCAAAATTAAACCTTTTAGACAGGGCCGAAGGATCGAGAGGCAAGCGGGCGACGAAGAGTAGTTAGAGCTCCTGTTTAGGAGTGTATTTTGGAATTAATGGTTATCATTGTAGATTTTGGAATTGTATATATAGATTTTGTGTAATCCCCAAGTTAAGGGTATTGAATTGTGGCTTTGTGCCTTTGTAAATCCCTTATCTAATGAATGGAACCCGAGTGAGTCGGGAATTTATTTGCACTCTGATATTTGTAAATGGAATCCACCTGTTCAGGCCAGTATTATTTTGTATTGAGAACTTGAGACCATTGTGAATAAGCTTTGAAAAATGTTTTTGCAAATCCGATTTTTGGGCAAAAGTGTATCTTATTAAGTCCCAAATTTCATTATGGTCTCTAATTACAACTTAATTATGAGTTTAAGAACTAAATCTCGGCCTAAGGTGGGAAGGGGGTTACACAGAGGGAGGAGGGGGCAGCGCGCAGGCAGGGCTACCGAGGCATCTCAGCCCATCCCCCCACAGGAATCGCAGACGATCCCACAGGCGACGACCGCAGCTGAGGTGCCTGAGGTGGAGGTGCCAGAGATTAGCGTTGAGGACTTCCTCAACGAGGAGGAGTTCGAGATCCCGATTAGTGGGTTCAGGGAGATGGAGCAGTTCCTCGATGAGGAAGAGGCTCGGGAGCAGAACAACCCACGAGGGTCGTCTTCGCGGTCCACTGGGTTTGAGGTGCAAGTCGAAGGTAAATTATTTAATTTTTAAATTTTTTAACTTTTTAACTTTGAATTATAATTTATCTAACGTGCGGTCAACTGTGCAGATGAGCAGGGGAACGTGACGACGAGGAGGCTGGATGTGACCGGTCTGAACAGCATGGACCGGTCCCTGCGAGTTGTAGTGCCGTGGAACGAGGGCACTGACCAGCCGATCCACAATGGGGGTCACCTGCTCAACCGCTTCCTGAGCGACCTGGGATCGAATTGGATGCGGTTCCCCCTTCACTTCCCGACGTGGAGGCACATTTCGAAGGGGCCGAAGGACCAGGCTTGGGAGGAGGTGGTTCAGGTAATTAAAACTATTTAATTAATATCTTTTGTAATTAATTCTATTTAATTATTTTTTTAAATTATGGTTTTTATAATTATTGATATTTAAATGTCTTTTTTTCAGCTGCGGTTTGCCGTCCGGGCCAACCGGAAGAGGTACGCCCTCGTGAAGATGGGCGACGCCTGGAGGAACAGGAGGAACCGTCTCTTCCACAGTGTGGATGGGGACGGGACGATGCCTCTGGAGCAGCTGCAGGAGAGCGTCCCGGACGGCGTGCCGCCGAACGACTGGGCACATTTTGTCCAGTTCAGGAGGAGCCCTGAGGCGCAAGTAATGTATTTATTATATTTTTTATATATAATTTTTTAATTGTTAAATATTAAATTATAATAGCAATTTATTTTGTATTTAATTTTAAATTATAATACATTTAATTTTTTTTTCCAGGAGCTTGCTCGGAGGAACGCCGCGATCCGGGCGCAGCAGACGATCCACCACACAGCAGGATCGAAGACCTTTGCTGTGACCTACAGCGAGCTGGTAACTTTTCAAGTGCTTCACTTACTTTTAGTTGATTATTTCATAATACTAATTGTTTTGTAATTGTTTCAGGAGACGAGGGCTCAGCAGGAGAACCGTCAGACGGACTATGCGGAGCTGTACGCCATCACACACAGACACCGTGACGGGACTGCGACCTCTCAGCAGGCAGAAGCGGCCATTGTAAGTAATTTTGAATTATATTTTTTATAAAACAAAGTTAATAATGAAAAATGGTAATTATTAATTATTTCATAAAATGGCAGGAGCGGATGCAGCAGTCGCAGGCTGAGCTGCGACAGACCCAGCCTGAGGAGTCACAGGGGTCAGTGGACCCGACGGCTCCTCTGAAGGCGGGTATGGCTCAGCCTGAGCACCCAGGACGAGTGCGGGGGATGGGGATAGGCGCCAGACCCAGCATGATCTACGGCAGGAGCGCCGCCTCTGAGGCTAGCAGTTATAGAGGGGTCAGACATCGGAGGGACGAGTCGATTGACCAGCTGCGGTCAGATTTGGAGCAGACGCAGCAGCAGATGCAGCAGATGGTGCAGCAGCAGCAGCAGATGCAGCAGATGCAGGTGCAGCAGCAGCAGCTGCTGCAGATCCACGCAGACACTATGTACGCGCAGCAGACGCAGTGGCGTGAGATCGCGAACACTATGCTCGAGGGAGCATGGAATCGGCTGTTCCCGGACGAGCAGCATCCAGCGGTCCCCCCTGTCCCTCGCTACGTCGTCCCGAGCACTACTCCTCCTCCTACAGCTCCTCCTCCTGCTGATGAGGATGGTGCGGTTCAGTCTACGCAGCGGCCCGATCCAGCGGCATCTGAGGGAGCCCCACCTGAGGGAGCACCAGAGGATCAGCCCCCAGCTTCTTAGTTTAGGACATTTTCTTTTCTTTTAAACATTTGTATATATTTATGAGATTTTATTTCAGAATTTTCTTATTGTGTTTTATATAATAATATTTATATTATTATATCGCATTGAAATAATTTATAAATAATTTAAATCTAAATTTAAAAAAAAAATTATATATGTATTTGTAGCGGTTTTAAGTTCAAACCGCTACAAATGTATATATTTGTAGCGGTTATTAGTAAATAACCGCTACAAATTTACTTATATATTTGTAGCGGTTTTCAAAGGGAAACCGCTACAAATATATATATTTTTGTAGCAGTTATTTACTAATAACCGCTACAAACACTCAAATGATTTGAATTTTCAAATTTGCCGCCTTTGTGCACATTTGTAGCGGTTATCTTATGTATAACCGCTACAAATTAGAAAATTATTTTTATATTTAATGTCCAACGGCTTTAATATTAGTAGCGGTTTTATATATATAACCGCTACTAATTCGTTGAACATTAGTAGCGGTTATCTATATAAAACCGCTACTAATACTCAACAAGTATATTTTGAATTTCCCACCAATTAACGGCTTGAATATTAGTAGCGGTTTTATATATATAACCGCTACAAAATTATAAACGTTGGAATATCTGTAGCGGTTGGTGTAGCGGTTTAATAACCGCTACAAAGTTATAAACGTTGGCTTTTCAGAATATAAGGTTCTAGGCATTCTTCATTATCTTCTCACTCATCTTCTTCTCTATACTTTCTTCTCTCTCACTTGTAGCTATGGATAAATCTTGGATAAGGTTGCCGCGCAATTCTCCTGAATATTTGTACGGATTAAACAGTTTCTTAGATTTCGCATTCACTCACGCCAGCTGTAACGGCAAGATCGTCTGTCCGTGTCGGAAATGCAAGTTCAAGAAGTGGCATCCACGAAATGTTGTGAAGGAACATTTGCTTGTGAAGCCTTTCCCTGAGGACTATACGTTCTGGGCAGTTCATGGTGAGAAGGCCGGCATTAGATATGACGAGGCTCTTCCTCGAAGTTCTCAAGTAGGCGTTCAAGTAGATGAAGATGATCCTATGAATGATGCTGTGCGTGATGCGTTTGGATTTCAAGGCGACAACTTCAACGAAGAAGTGCACGGCTCTGAGCCGGCTTTTATGGGGAATGAAGCAGCTCGGGATTTTTTCAGCTTGATGGATGAGGCAGATCGTCCTTTATATCAAGGTTGTCGCAAATATTCTAAATTATCTTTCTTGATCAAATTGTATCATATCAAGTGCTTGTGTGGGATCACGGATAAGGGAATGTCGATGTTGCTCGACTTATTACAAGATGCATTCCCCGACGCCGAGATTCCCACAACGTTCTACGAGGCCAAGAAGATCATCAACAGGTTGGGGTTGAATTATCAAAAGATTGATGCGTGCCCAAATGATTGTATGCTGTATTGGGGAGACGTTTCCAGCAGGGAGACGTGCAAGAGATGTCACACATCGAGGTACAAGACAATTCGGAAGGGGAAAAAGCAGAAGAAGAAACCCGCAAAGATTCTCAGGTATTTCCCTTTGAAACCTCGTCTACAAAGATTATTTATGTCGTCTAAAACTGCTGAGCACATGAGGTGGCATGCCGTTGATAAAAACGAAGACGGTAAATTAAGACATCCGCGGGATGCAGCTGCTTGGAAAACGTTTGACAACGACTTTCCAGATTTTGCGACTGACCCCAGAAATGTCCGGCTTGCGTTGGCGACCGACGGTTTCAATCCTTTCAGGAATCTTAGCACAAGTTACAGCATTTGGCCGGTAGTCTTAGTTCCCTACAACTTACCCCCCTGGATGTGTATGAAACAAAGCTCTTTCATTATGTCTATGATCATTCCAGGCAAAAAGGCACCGGGCAATGACATCGATGTGTATCTCCAACCGCTTATTGCGGAATTGCTTGACCTGTGGAATGTCGGCTTGGAGACGTACGACGCTCACAGCAAGACTTTGTTCAACATGCGTGCAGCCTTGATGTGGACGATCAGTGACTTTCCTGGCCTTGGCACATTATCTGGTTGGAATGTGCACACTGGGTCGGCGTGTCCGGCTTGTAATTTCGACTCTGACGCACTGCGCCTTCCCCACAGCCGAAAGTGGTGCTTTATGGGGCATCGGAGGTTTCTCGATGGAACGCATAAGTTCAGATTGCAACGGAATCGCTTCAATGGGAAACCAGAGAAAAGAAGACCACCTCAGACTTTGTCCGGTACAGATATCTTACAGCAGCTTGAGCATGTTGACGTCGAGTTTGGAAAAAGCGACGATTCAGCACAAACTCGCCAAAAGACGCGCAGGACTTCGGCGCCTCAGCAGTGGAAGAAGATAAGTATCTTCTTCACGCTTCCGTATTGGAGATCTAATTTACTTCGCCACAGTCTTGATGTAATGCACATTGAAAAGAATGTTTGCGACAATGTGCTGTATACGCTGCTTAACGAACCCGGAAAGACAAAAGATCACCTTCAAGCTAGGAAAGATTTACGCGACATGGGAGTTCGTGAAGAAGCTTGGCCAGATGAGCATGACAGATTTACACCGGCAAAGTTTACCCTCACAAAATCGAACAAGGATGTCTTCCTCGCGACGTTGAAGAAATTAAAAGTTCCTGATGGGTATTCAAGCTATATTTCTCGATGTGTCGACTTGCAGGCTCGGAAGGTTGCTGGCCTGAAGAGTCACGACTCACATGTTCTTATGCAGCAGTTACTCCCTCTGGCTATAAAGAATACACTTCCTCCCGATGTTTCCATCGTTTTGGTGGAAATTTGTTCTTTCTTTCGGAAGTTGTGTTCTAAGGTTTTGATCGTTGAGGAGCTCGATCAGCTGCAGTCGAAAATCATTCTTACGCTTTGTCACTTGGAGATGATCTTTCCTCCGTCCTTTTTTACTGTGATGGTTCACCTCACGGTCCACCTCGTTCATGAAACAAAGCTCACTGGACCAGTACAATATCGTTGGATGTATCCGATTGAGAGGTACTCATTTTAAATATGTGCTTTCATTTATTGTCCGTATTTAATGTTTCCTAGTCGTCCTTTTCATCATTTTATATCAATTTTCTCTTATGTACTTCGTAGGTTCCTTGGGAAATTAAAATCTTACGTGAGGAATAAGGCATGGCCAGAAGGTTCTATAGCTGAAGGCTATATAGGGGATGAGGTGCTTTATTTTTGCTCAAGGTACTTTGATGATCTTGAGACGGCTTTCAACCGCCCCCCTCGTGTTGACGATTGTCCTGAACCTGCGCCGACATCAGGAGAATTTATCCCTCGTGTTGGTAAACCAGTTGGAGCAACTGAGAACTTCAAACTAACGGCAACTGAGAAGTTCCAAGCACATAGACATGTCTTGATTAATTGCACTCAAGTTGAGCCTTTCATACGGTAAGAATTGTACACTCACATGTATGTTAATCGATCTATATCTTTCGTAACATTTCTCACTTTCATTTCACTAACGCCTTTCCATTATTAATTGCAGGGAATTCAGAAGTCATGTCAAGCGTCAGCTCAGGATCCGTACACAGACATCCTCGGAAGTTGATAGGAGGGTCCACAGAGAATTCCTGGGCTGGTTTGCACGCAGAATACTAAATGACCACAACCCACACTCACCAGATTTCAGAGCTCTCGCAATCGGCCCTCTTGATCATGCAAAACGGTTTACAGCATACAATGTCAATGGTTTTAATTTTTGCACGGTTTCACGGGATCAAGGATTGCAAACACAGAATTCGGGTGTTTATGGCACATTTGGGACAAGGAGTTATGCGAGCAGCAGTGACACCAACATGCAGTTCGGAGGCGTCCCTTACTATGGCAAGCTTCTTGATGTGGTCGAGCTTAATTATCAAGGCCGTTTCACGGTGACGCTGTTCAAGTGTTTGTGGGCAAATACCACTACTTCTCGGGGACTGACAACTGACGACCTAGGGATCACATCAGTCAATTTCTCACGCACGATTCATACTGGTATTTCTCAAGATGATGAGCCGTATATTCTAGCTTCAGAGGCACATCAGGTTTATTATGTCGAGGACGAGCGGCATAGGGATTGGCACATGGTCGTTCATTTAAAGCCAAGAGACCTTTACGACATGGGTGAAGGCGATAACATCGCCTACGAGAGTGAGCCATTTCAGCCAGCTGATTTTGAAAACTACTTCCCTCAAGGCGATGACAATTTACCTCTACTGCGGTGAGTTTTTTTAAGTCCACGTCATTTCAATTAAATTTGTTAAATTTAATAATACATCAATAACAATAATTTTTCTACAAAATTTCTGTAGGGATGGCGACGATGAGTGATCAAATTCAAGTGTAAAAAATTTGTCTTTACAAAAAATGCAAAAAATTTGTGTTAAAATAAAATGTAAAAAAATATTTTAAAAAAATTAAAATAATATTTGTAGAATTCAAGTGCAAAAAAATTTTCTTCACAAAAAATGCAAAAAATTTGTGTTAAAATAAAATGCAAAAAAAAAATTTTAAAAAAAAATTAATATAATATTTGTAGCGGTTATTAAACCGCTACAAAAATATAAATAACCGCTACTAAATAAAAACCGCTACATTAACCGCTACAAATAATTAAACCGCTACAAAAATATAAATAACCGCTACTAATTAGTAACCGCTACATTAACCGCTATATTAACCGCTACAAATTATACGTGAATCCCTATAAATACCCTTATCACAACTCATTTCAAACACTCCCCAATTTCTTTTCACCTTACCCTTCTTTCATTTCCTCTCATTTACAACTTCTTTCGTATGAGTAGAGGAGCTGAATAATACGATCAAATATGGTAACAAGATTTTCAATATCTTTTAGAATATTTCTTTTCTTTCTATAAAATTTATTCTAACCATTTTTTTTTAGATATATCATAACTCTATCTCATTTTCATCTATTTTTCATATACAATTACATTATATTATAAAACATAATAATTCCTTATTACCTAACTATCCTTAATAATATTATTAATATAAATTTTATACTAATCATATTCAATTACATTTTTTCTTTTTAATTTATTAATAAGTTAAACTATTAAATAATAAACTAATTGAAATAGATAAAATAATAATAAATTAAACTATTTAATATAATATTTAAAAAAAATAAAAAAATCAACGTATATTTTTTAAAAAATTTTTAAATATTTGTAGCGGTTATTAAACCGCTACTAAATAACGCGCCTTTTCAAAGCTAAATTTAAATTTTTTGGCGCTAAATTTGAATTTCATGAAATTAGTAGCGGTTTTAGAAACCGCTACGAAGTTCATGAAATTCAAATTTAGTAGCGGTTTCTTAACCGCTACAAATAAAAAATGTCATTTTTAACAAATTTTCATTTTTATATATTTGTAGCGGTTATTAAACCGCTACAAAAAAAATTTCTTTTTTAATAAATTTTTTTTAATTTGTAGCGGTTATATAACCGCTACAAATATCTCTTGGTGTTGTAGCGGTTACTATGAACCGCTACAAAGGTTGTAGCGGTTAGTTTTGATTGAGTAGCGGTTTTGTAGAACCGCTACAAAACCGCTTGCAACGTACGATTTCGTAGCGGTTTTCGTAACCGCTACTAACCTAGTTTGTAGCGGTTAGAACCGCTACGAATACCCATTTTTAACCGCTACTAAATCACGTTTTTTTTGTAGTGGTATGACATTGATTTATAGATAGGGTGTATGTCTTTAGCACTAGATCTATGCCAAGAATCAGCAACAAGTACAACCCCACTATTCTGCATCGTGCTCTATGTATCATGGTCTTGTATATAGAATGTGTAACCGTTGATTGCATAACCATTGTAAGATAATACATTTAAGCCCAGTCCCTTCGACAGCCACTTCAATTTTTTAGAAACTGAATTATGATTCCACTCCATCTCATCATTAATGCGATTTTTCAACCAGCTTGAAAATTGTTTATTATGTTCTTTTATTAACAAATTTTCATTCCTATCACCATGTACCAATCGAAGAGCATCCTTGTATTCTTCAACATACGGTTCAACCTTATTAGTGTTATGTAGCACATACAAGTGGGCTTGCTCCCATTTAGTCACTGATATCGTTATTACATCCTCCTTCTTGTTCCTTTTCTTGATCTTTATCCATCATGATGGGACTTGGGGATCCCTACAGGGTCAACATTTGATAGAAAATCAACACAAAAGTCACTTGCTTCTTCAACCATGTACCTTTCAGCAATACAACCCTTTGGTTGATATCTATTTTTCACATACTCTTTTAATATTTTCATGAATCGCTCATTCGGGTACATCCATCTCAAGTATACTGGACCGCGCAATTGAATCTTTTTGACCAAGTGTACGGTTAGATGTGCCATAATGTCAAAAAAAGAAGGTGGAAAATACATTTCAAGTTCACACGGAGTACACACAATTAGCCTTTGCAAATCTTATAACTTAGTTGAATCTACCACTTTATTGTAGATCAACTTGAAAAACACGCAAAGTTTTGGTGATGGTGTTTCTTAAATTTTTGGGTAAAATGGATTGTATACCAATAGGTAGGCAATTTTGCATGAGCACATGACAATCTTGAGATTTGAGGTTCTTTAACTTCAACTCTTTCACTGACACAAGATTCTTTATATTTGAAGAGTTACTTTAGGAACTTTAATTCCTTACAGAAACTAACAAAACAATTTCTTTTCTTTCCTCGACAGAATGTATGCTGCTGGCGGTAGATAAGTATGATGCTCTTGCTCAATTAGTGCCAACTCTTCTCTAATTTCTAAGTTCACCAAATCCAACCTCAAATTGACACTATCCTTGCTTTTTCCTTGGATATTGAGCAACGTGCCAATTAGACTATCACATATTTTTTTTTATATGTACATCACATCAAGAAAATATCTTACATATAAAGACTTCCAATATGAAAGTTCAAAGAAAATGGACTTTTTCTTCCAACCACTTGTCTCGATTTGTTTTGCAAAAGGCTTGCCAAAATTGGTATCCAAGTCTTTTACCTTGGAATACACATGGGCACCGGTCAACATCTTCGGTGGGCTACCTTCTTCTAAGTCACCATTAGGCTTTTTACACTTCTTCTAACGATGTTGTGATGGTAAGAATCTTCGATGCCCCATGTAAACATTTTTCTTACAATGATGAAGTTGCTCTGAATGAATGTCATCTTCACATATAGGGCATGCACCATATCCTTTGACGCTGTATCCCGACAAATTACTATAAGCAGGGAAATCATTAACTGTGCCAAACAACATGGCTTTCAAAGTGAAACTTTCTTTCATGTACCCATCATACACACTGATGCCTTCCTTCTAAAGCAGCTTCAAGTCATCAATTAAATATACATCTATATCATTCCCAGGTTGCCTTGGCCCAGAAATTAATATGGACAACATCATAAACTTATGTTTCATGATCAAGTGTGGAAAAAGGTTATAAATCATCAATATCATCGGCCACGTGCTATGTGTCCTACTCTGAACACCGTGCGGATTAATTCCATCAGTTGACAGTGCAAGGCGAAGGTTCCTTGCTTCATCCATAAAGTTAGGATACTCATGATCAATTTTTTTCTATTAAGGAGCATCTGCAGGGTGCCTAAGCTTTGCATCTTTAATCCTGTCATCTGCATGCCGTGTCAGCTGTTTAGCAATCTCTGTATTACTGTACAGTCACTTGAATCTCAGAATAATGGGAAAATACCATAAGACCTTCGAAGGACTTTTCCTTTCTTCTTCCTATATCGAGATGTGTTGCATTTAGGGTACTTGTCCAACGTTGCATACTGATTTTGAAATAATACGCAATCGGTAGGACATGCATATATCTTCTCATATCCCATACCAGTTGTAGAGCAAAGAATTCGCTTTGCCTCGTATGTCTTGGTAGGAAGTATATTTTCTTTTGGAAGCATATCTTGCAACAGTTCAAGCAGTGTGGTGAAACCCGAATCACTCAATCTATAGTGAGCTTTAAAGTTGTACAACTTCAACACTGCTAGCAGTCTTGTGTATTTTGTACTACTGGCATGTAATGGTTTCTCTGCATCACCTTTCAACTTCTCAAATTTGTTAGGGCAGTTATGAAGCACCCCTTCAACCACATTTAGCATTTCTTCAAGACCATCATCTTCATCAAACATGCTTTGATCAAATTCATCCGAAGCACCACTCGTGGTATACACCAGGTCACTACATGCATTGTTCGTCTCACCATGCCTTGTCCATCATTTATATGTTTGATCAATACCATAACACACTAAATGATCTAGCAAATCAAGTGGACTAATCCGCTTTCCAAAACAACAAGATAAGCAAGGACACAAGATTTTGTCAGGAACTTTGGTGTGCTTGATTGCAAATGTAACAAAATCTTTCACCCCATCTATATATTCCCTTGAACACCGATTAGATGACATCCATTTATGATCCATCTATACCTTCAATCTATTTTTAAAAAAAGTACGTGGTTAGTTGTATGACTATTGCACTTACTAATTATTTTTTAACCAATTTTAAAATAAAATTCGCAACATGAAATCTTTAAAATTGAAGCTTTCTAAGTATTAAACCCTATGTTTTAATTGACAAATAATCTATTAATTATTCCAACGGCATTATAATAATCTTTTACAACTCATATCGAAAGAAACCATATTTGCCACAACATATCATAGGTAAATTAGAAAACATTACAAGTCAACAAATAAAATACAAGTGTTAAGAATATATAAATAATTATTTTACTTATGCAACTAATCCATAACAATCATTAGAACACCTACAAATTATAACTAACTGTTATTAAATTCAACTAAAATCACATTTGTAAGCTCAAAATTTAAAAAACATACCGTAAATAGAAGCTTCAATAGACCGATGATATGAAACTACAAACACAAAGTAAACATAAAAAAATTAATAAAATATTAGTGGTTGTAACTTATTTTTTAATAATAATAATGTGTACAAAACATCAATATATAATAAAATAAAATATGATTAGCTTAAATAAAAAAATATGATTCAGAAAAAAGAAAGAAAGAAAATAAAATAAAACAAAAAGGAAAGCATAATCCCAACATTAATTAAATTATTTTCTGCTCAATGTTGAGAATATAAAAAAAAATTATTTTTGACTAGCTACATTGCCAATTATTCTTGGGTAGTCATAAATATGATGCATACATACATACAAAGAGGGAATTGAACTAGACACACATATTGAAAAAACAAATATTTTCCACTATTAATATGCTAGTTAAAAAGATATTAAATATACTTAAAATTTCTTTTTTTATTAGGTGAGTTAAGTTATTGGAATATATAACTTTAAGAAAACTTTATATATGAAACAAATATAGTAAAATTTATACATAATATATTTATTAAAAAATATTTTTTATATTGATATATATTATAAAATTTTTGGAAAAATATTCAATTGAATAAAATGAACTCCTTGTTGTATGCTTTTTTCCCTTACGGTTCTAGTTAATATATTTAAAGTTAAACTGTATAGGCAAATTATATTTTATGTTATTAAATATTAACATTGATATATATTGAAATATCTAAGTTACAAAGTAAATGGAATTCTTTTAAGAGGGGAGGGTATTAAAGTCATTTCATCCATATTTTGAAATCCCAAAATGAGTTAATGACTCAATTAAGGAATTATTCAATTACCATCCTGATTTCAATTTTTCCTATTTTAATTGGCGTTATATGGGATTTTCTCTATTATAGTTTAATAAGATAATACAAAAAATTATTTTGTTACCTCTATAAAATGGAACACAAATATATACAACATATATGTATACACATGCATGTCATAAAAAGAAAAAAAAAAGCATATCATAGAATATAATCAACATATATATACACATGCGTGTGATTAAAAAAACAAGCAGAACAACCTGAAAAAAAAAAAGAAGCACGCTGTACTTACAGATTAATTGATCAGTGCAGTGGAGTAGGGGACCACGTTTCCCGTTGGTGACGCAATCTTGAGTGAGGAGGAGGAGAAGAGAGTATAAAGAAAAGGAAACAATTGTGACAGTAGTGGGGACGACAGTTGGAGCAAAACAAAGATGTAGATTCAATGATGAAGACGTGTGCATGTGTGTGCGTGTGGGTGTGTTTTTAAGTGTGAAGATGATAGGAAATGGAGGGAAGGGGGTATGGACGGCAAGAGAGATGAGAAAGGGAAAGTTTAATGGAGGATAGAGGAGGGAATAATTAAAGTGAATTGAGATAGAGTCAAAATAGATGGTGGGGGGCAGGCACACTGGACCACGCGGGAAATGAAAAAAAAAAGATAAGGGTGGGGGGGGGGGGGGTTGCAATTGGTGGAGAGTGAATTGTGTTATCCACTTGGCCACTTGTGGCGCTTGCCAAGGCAAGAGCCACACATGGTGCCCCCACCAGTTGTGGCGCTTGCCCAGCCAGGCGGCACGGCTGGTCCCAGTTGCTTGACGTGGCGCTTTCTTAAGCAAGTGCTATGTCAGGTCAACGCTAGCTGTGGCGCTTTGCTGTTCAAGCGCCATAGTTGGTGGCAAAAAAAAAAAAAGGAAGCCTTGACACTTCTTTAAAGAAAAACCACAAAATGGGTGCCACTTTTCACCCTTTTTATAGTAGTGTTGAAAAAGCTACATCAAACATCAATTTTAACAAAACTTTGAGTTTAATACCATTATTAGTTCTTACAATTCGATCAAATTTTGATTTTGATACATGCAGTTTCAAATAATTGGTTTTTAGCCCTATATTTCATAAGAACTTAATATTAATTTTATGACCGGTCCCTATACTATTAACAAGTTTTAATTTTGGTTCATATACTTAAACTCAAATTAAATCCATATAAAACTATACAGATGAAAATAAATTATTTGTTTGAAACTGTAAATTCCAAAACTAAAATTCGATCAAATCGTAAAGACCAATAATTAACTCCAACAACTTTTATCAGCTTATGACTTAGAAAGTGTCATGTGAGTCCCCATCTTGAGAGTTAACATGCATATATTAATCTTGACATGAGTTGGAGCAACCTTCGATAACACGTGCGAATTGAAACACTAGTAAACCATAACAAATGCCATGGCACCACAATATTTAATTAATCCGTTGAAATCCAAATTTTTATTTTGTAATTTTAAAATGATATATTGACAATTAGAATATTATTCTTATTTTACATTAACAAACTATTAAAAACATAAAAGTAAAGAGTCATTCCAATTTTAGTTCAGATAATTTGAACATTCTAGATTAATGCTCATCGCCAAGGAATATAATCCTCATTCTACCTTTTTCATATCCCTTTTTTTTATATAGAATATCTTATATCCAATAATATCAAAACAGATTTGAGCACTGTTATCTCTAAACGAAAATATACTTATCTCTAATAGAAGACTGTAGAATATTCACACAAATGTAAAGAACTCTGTAAATAGAAGAATTTCAAAACAGTGAACCAAAGTACTTCTTTTCCCGAGTTTTAAATATAAATTAGGTCGCAATTAGAAGGAAAGCAATTAATAATATTCACCAACGGTCATATTGTTACAGAAAGAAGAAACAAGTGCAAGGCTAACGACGAGATTCAAACACGGTTATAAGCCACTGACTTGCTGAAAAGCCGCCGGATGTATACAACTTGCAGTGCACTAACAAGAGCTAGAACAAGGTACTATCCTACAGTGTAGAATATTACGCGCTTCCGTGTGCTCTCATTCGTTGCATCATACGTAAAAATAAGAAGTTGAGTGTCTTAAATATGAGACATGTTAACAACCATCATTTTGATCATTGACATTTTATAGTATTGTCAGGTTCACAGCTAGTTAGCTAAAGCAGCAATATCAGGCAACTGATAAATGAATGCAGTAATTGGAACCTATACTCAGCAGATATAAATTAGAGAAATCTCAGATTTTGAAAGCCACTTACTATGACGATGTCGTGCATCACGTGCTTTAAGGTATTTTTGCTCAGCTGTAACAGACTCCAGTGCCTCCCTGAGCTCAACAATTTTGACATTTATTGGGTCCAAGTGCTCTGCAAATTCACCAATCAGAGCCAAAAGTAAGCCCCCAAAATGGGAGGAAGAAACTTAACTAACATCAACCTTCAGTAGGTCCAAAAAATATATACATTAATATCAATCTTCACATACTTCAAGCAGGACCTCATAGTAATAGGAGATGTTCATTATACAGTTCATTACCCACACACCTAAAGATGGCAATATGATAGACTACAGTAATAAATGCTGCTTATGCAGAGAACATACCATTTTTTTGTAAACTTCTTATTTTACACTTAATTATAAAAATCACCTATGTCACAATTGCATTTAATTCTCATGTTTGACAAAGCATTTAATATAACATGTTTTTTTTCTATCTAAATAAGGGTATTTTTGGAAAAAAAAATATTTATTTTATTTTTTTACATATTTATTGCACCTAACTAATTTTAACTATCTCTTGAACAACGCAATTCACTTAATTTTATCTTATAAAATAATATGGAGGGAGTATCAAACTCAAAAGGCCAATTTTAAATGTGAGCCCATGCGAAGATTTTGAAGGAAGAAGAGACGGTCTCTTGTGGATTCTAGAAAGCATTGAAACATCCATGGAAGAGAAGAGGCAATGTCAAGAAAGCAAGACGTCTTTGATGCAAAATTGGTAGTATTACTGAATTAGACCTATTGAAATTGAAAAAAATGACAAAATTATCTCTAAATAAATATATATATGTTTTGTGTTTAAATAAATTAATAAAATACTGTTGGCCAAAAAATTTAATAAAATATCCAAGATTCAATAAGTAATGGTGATTAAATTGATATGGCATAAATTCTATTAAATTTAATTGTCATCTCAGCTGCACTGTAGGTGGTTGATAGTCAAGATTTGAAAGATGAAGGTGTGGAATTTAAACTTAGGTTAAGATATGTGTCATGCATCCTAAAATACTCTCTTATGTGCATCAAGTATCCTATGGTAATTTGTGGTGTGTCCAGAACTATAAATTATTTTTTGAGAGCTAATGGTGAGATTTAAATTGCTCCTAACAAAATACTTTATGGGTAAAACCTTTCCTTAAAAAATTAATATTTTAAGGTCAAAATTGGGCCCCAAAATACTTTTGGGTGCTAGATGCACATATAAAAATATTTCAAGGTATTGGACCTACCGTAGATTATTTTAGAATATTGAACATACCTAAGAAAATACTTCAGGGTGCTAGATGCTTTTTAATCCTTTAAATGTCTAAAGATGATGAGGAGGTTATATGAGATTGATCTAAAGTTAAGGGGGGTTATGTGTATTTTAGAAAATAAAAATTTATCAATTTCTTAAGCTTTTCCTCAATTTTCTCTAATTTATTATTTAATTTTTCTCTCTCTTCGGATAATTTTTACAAACATAAATTATTAGGTGGAGTTATTATATTTTATTCTTTAATCATTAAGTTTTTATTCAATTTATTGAATATTAAATAAATTATTATTATATAATTTATTCATTACTAATTAGTCATATACATGTTTATTTGTTTTTATTTTTTATTCATTTAACTTTGTTCCTGCGGAAACTTTTGAAAAAGGGGAAAAAATTTATTAGAAGGAGGCAAGAGAGAGAATGATATGACACATGGTCCCATGCACTCTTCCATTCGTCACAATCGAAAAGCATACAAGATCAAGATTAGGGTTACACTGACCATCATCAGCGCCACCATGATTCCGTGTTCTTACTAATATATATTTCTATCTTGTTATTTGGAACAAACCAGAAATAAACAAAGCCTGAAACAGCACACAAAACATATAATAACCCCAATGCCTGACACAAAGTAGTAATATGCATAAAACAAATAAAACAGTGTTCAGATATAGTGATGTGGAATTAAGCACCGTCACGTGCGCCAGAGCTCCGCCTGTGACTACGCAGTGGCAGCGGTGTTGGTGACTTGGTGGTGCTGCAGCCGCCATGGTGTAACCAGAGCCTGGACCATAAGGAGGCAGTGCGTAGGTAGAGCTTTGCCAGAGTTCATTGGACTTTTGGCTGTGGATGGTGGAAGGCTCTGTTGATGAAGAAGCATATGGGGTCTGTGCGTAGCCGGATCGGCTCAGCTCATTGACTCCATTGCCATTAGCAGTAATCCCATTGGAGAACGCTATGTCATCCATTCTCCTTTCCTTGAGAAACACAGAAGAAGCTTGAAGGGAAGTTGAAAGTTAGAGAGAGGGGGGGGGGGTGGGAAGTGTGGAGAAGAGAAGGGAGTGAGTGGAGAATATGTAAGAAGAAGGAAGAGAGAAATCAAAAGGAACAACATAATGGTGACTTTGAGTTGGGAATGGAGTTAGCTGCGGGAAAATGTTGCCCAAAGTGGGGGTGCTCAAGCAAATCTTCCTGGGGTTGATTTGACGGTCTGGGGTTTACGGCCCCATTTTTTGGAATTATTACTCATTCTTGCCACAATATCCATCATAATTCATTTCCATGTTCTTTTGTTTTCTTCCCAAACAAATACTATATATTTTGTCATATCTAAAATGGTATTGATGAGTACTTTTTCTGTTGGTTAAGGCTTGTTTTAAATGAAGTTGGAAGGCAGTTTTTAAATCCTTATTTACTAGGTTAGTGTGTGAGAAAATTTTTATAATTAAAAATAACAGTTGCTTTTGTAACTTTTTAAAACAAAAAAATTATTTTTATAAATTTTTGACAAAATTAATTTCGAAAATCTTTAGCCATATATATCATGAGGTGTACATGTTGAGTTTCTTTTTCTTAGGATTAAAGAAAACTGTTAGGATAAGCTATTGTAGAGAGAAGTTTACACATCTACGCTCTATCGTATCACTCAAATTAAAGAATTAATGCTCGTTTTAATTTGACTTTTTCTTACAGGTTCCAAAGGCCAGAGCCACCAAAGCCACATGACCATTAATTTGAAAGGGACCTGCCACTCAATTCATTACCACCAACGAGCACGTGCATCCCGTGCAATGCACGGGGATAACTTCTTTCTGATTTTAATGATTCATAGTTATTACGCTACACTACTTCAATTTAATAGCTTACGAAGACTTTCATAAATAAAAGGAACACACATATCAGCTTCATGAGGAGAATGGACAGTTGGTTCTGCAGTAAGTCATAAAAAATGTTACATTAAAGGGCAAATAAAAGAACATTTTGTTCAAAAATTGTGGTAACTCATTAACAGCTAACCATGTACATTTCTGAAAATTTCCTTGTAAAACAACATTCTTAGTTGTCTTGATTGTCCCAAATGCATCTTCCCCAACAACAATCTTTAGTCCATCAATGCTTTTCACTCTAGCTAATGCAACGTATAGTTGGCCATGTGTGAATACTGGTTTTGAAAGAAATAGTCCAACATGAAGCAAAGATTGTCCGTGACTCTTGTTTATTGTCATGGCGAATGAAAGTGTAATTGAGAATTGTTTTCATTGCATGTGAAATGGCCATCTAGATTCGGAAGGATTCATATCCATTCTATGTATCAGCACCTTTTGATTTGGTCTTGAACCATTGAGCATGAGTGCCTTAATAACCTTATTCCCTGGCATAGACATGTTCCATTGCATAAACCTGATGCTTGATCAATATTCCTCAGCAACATTATAGGTGCTCCAAATTTTAGTACAAGTTTATGTGGTGGCAAACCTGAAGATATAAATGCGCAGTCTAATGAGCTGAAAGATTACTTTAGCAAGAAAGCGACACCAAATACATTATTTTTAGTGCCGTATAATGCGAGGTAAGTTATTATTGGTACAATTTTTGTTTTTATTGTTTAACTTCTATCATTACATGATTGTTCAAAAAAAAAATTTAAAAATATATTTTAGGCACCATTGGATATTGATCATTATCAATCCAGCGGAACCTTCAGGCCCTCGCATTTACTATGTGGATCCTCTAAAAAATGGTCTTCCACAAGACCGTTTTGATATGTTACTATTGATCAATAGGTAAGTATACGTGCCTATGTATAAATATTTGCGTACGTGATTGAATAACCAAAAGTAATCAGTTTCTATTTGTTTTGTTAGCGCATTGACTGCGTATCGGTCGTCTGTCTCATTAAACTATTCTAAAGCTACTGACCCCCGCCTTAGCTATCCTTGGAAGAAGATACAGGTTTTGATATTTGACTTTACTTAGACTTTGTTAGTAAACACTTTTTATTCATGAACAGAGTTAAATATTGCATTATATTTTTACAGTGCCCTTTCCAACCCAATGACAATGATTGTGGGTACTATATCATGAAATTTATGAAGGATGTTATTATGCATGATCAGCCATTTATTCCTCAAAAAGTAAGTCATTTAGTTGCACTTCATATTGTGTTTTAATGAAATTAAATTAGTGCTTGACAATTATGTTTTACTGATTTTAATTCATTCTAACTTGTGTCTGATTGTATATATCTATAGTATTATGAAGATCAACGTTGTGACGCTTTGACAGACCATCAGGTTAATGAAGTGATCGAGGAATGGTGTGAATATGTGTTTAGGCAAATCTTTGGGTAGCTATATATACTATTAAATTCACTATCTGGTCTTTTTTGTGTTGTTTCTAATTGCCAATTGTTGTGTCATGCATGTTTGTTGAAATTGAATTTGTTGTATTTCATTCAGCTAGGTTTACAATAAATTGTATAACAATTTTCAGTACTACTTTAGCTAATTAATCATTTGTTGGTATCATTTTAAAGTTATCTATCATTGTTCTTATTAAACCTTGCAGACTATAATTATATATGCATGGGAGATATATATGAGGAAAAAATATGCTAAAAAAAACCAATATGAAGAACCCAAAAAATATGAGGAAAAAATATGCTAAAAAAAACCAATACGAAGAATTCAAAAAAAACACCTCCTGTGGCGCCTGCGTGAGGAGGCGCCCCAGGAGGTGTTGGCTCCTGGGGCGCCTGGTTAATTACCGAAGGAAAAGGGACTTTAGGCATGGAAGTGCAGCTATCTCTGAAACTTGGGCTATCACAGAATAGAACATTTGGTGTTGGCCTACCCTGGACCAACTGTTGTATTTGCGTTGTTAACAATGCATTCTGTTCTTGCATCAAACGCATTTGTTCTATGAATTTTTCTTCTCGTTGTTCTTTGTAGCGCATTTGTTCTTGAAGTTCTTGCATTTGATGCTTAAAGCTAGCCATCTCGTCACGCAGGTGGGAAACGTCACTTCTATTCGGGTGCTTCTGACGTTTGAAGTATGCTAATGGGGTGACTGCAAAACCAGTACCCCGAAGATGACCATCATACTCGGGTACTGCTAACGCTCTACTCAATAAATCGTCCCGACCAACATAGGTCGCCAACGTAGGATCCTTCTGTGTCATTTGTCGCTTTCCCAAAAAGAATTACAATGAAAATTAGTTTTTATAAATGGAGTTCATTTAAGTAAAGCCAATTATTTATTGTACGCATAATATAATTGAACACTTACACAATATTCGGCTACTCTTCTTGCTTCCTCACTATGAATTTCACCTTTCTTATTTGTGACACCGGCTACCCACAGATCATGTCGTGGAACCTGTGTAATATCTGAGCCTGATTCTTGTATCTGCACATCAAAGTTAGTCAAAGTTAAATGATATTCATACAATTTTTATTACGAATGAAATAATCATTAGTTCATACCATATTTCTTTCTAATTGTGCGTATGAAACAGGTCCTTATGTGTACCGGAATGCCATGTTGGTCGCGTTAGCTCGATTTTTCTCGCTCAACTCCTAGTTAGATCAAAATGATTCATATAAATATATAAATGTTAATTACAAATAAGTACATTACACGTAATAGGGAAAGACAAACAAATCCCCTTATCAGGAATTCAGGAGTTGTATGTGTTCTGATAAACTCATCCTACATTTCTTGAGTGATGATTCCTTCGTACAATGGATAAGGCAGTGTAGTAATGATATCATCATTATCATCCCTCAAGAAATATTTGACAAGAACAGAACAAAAATTTCGCTTAAGTTTTCCGGCTTTTCTTATTACGAAGTTCTTCCGATCATCATCAATAATAAAAATACTCTGTAAACAAGTCAAAAAACATATATAATATGTAAGATTGAAATGAAGTGAAACAAAGCAAACCGAACAATTATATAATTAAGGTGTTACCTGTACTTCAGCCCAGATCTCATCCTCATAATTTTTCTTTACCATTTTCCAATTTTGAACTATAATAGGGACTCTGTCTCAAACCGTAGTGCCGATGAAGTTATTTAAGGAGGTACTATTCTTGCCGAACAGGTTTCCATTTTCATTCCACTCCAGTTGTAACTTGATTCCGTTACTTCTCAGTCTGATCAACCTCGCCATAATTGTCCTGCCATGTCTGACATTCTCCTCAAATCTTTGTCTACCAATGTGCCTGGGAACATCATCAATGTCATCATGTGGTGAGCCCATACTCCTACAAGTGAAGTAAACCAAATCAAAACATCAGTGCACAATGTCAACCATGTCAACGAAAGCAAATTATTTTGAAATTTATAAAAACATACGTACAAGTAAACAAGTCAAGGCAATCATTATCTTTTCCTTTTTCTCGTCTGATTTAAAATTTTATTCTTCAGAATTCGTGTTGGATTGAGAATTGTGTTTCTCTTGACCTAAGTTCCCTCTTCATGATCATGTCTCACGTATACGGGTCCATCTCCATCTTCATCTTCATCTGCATCTCCATCTATATCAATCTCTGCTGACCACAAATTCTCAAACGAAGGATCATCATTATTGATGTTCAAATATTCATTACTTTCAAAATCAACTTCTGCTTGACGATTCTTGTTGGATGGAAGTACAATAGACCAATTCTTCTTAGCAGGATCAGGAATGTAAAATGCTTGTTTTGCCTGTGCTGCTAAAATAAAAGGATCATCTTCATACCAAACCTTAGAAAGGTCCACTTGCATAAAGCCTAAGTCATCTATCCGCAATCCACTGTTGTTGTTAACCTACTTACATTTGAAGACAGGGACCCTGAACATAGAGTAATCTAACTCCCATATGCGTTCAATGACACCAAAGTATGACATTGATGCATAGATAGAGTGTGTGTCTTTAGCACTGGATCTATGCCAAGAATCAGCAACAAGTGTTATCCCACTATTCTGCATAGTGCTCTGTGTATCATGGTCTTGTGTATAGAATGTGTAACCGTTGATTGTATAACCATTGTAAGATAATACATGTAAGCTCGGTCCCTTCGACTGGCACTTCAATTTTTCAAAACTGAATCATGATTCCTCTCCATCTCATCGTTAATGCGATTTTTCAACTAGCCTGCAAATTGTTTATTGTGTTCTGTTGTTAAAAAATTTTCATTCCTATCACCATGTACCAATCGGAGAGCATCCTTGTGTTCTTCTACATACGGTTCGACCTCATCAGTGTTATGTAGGACATACAAGTGGGCTTGGTCCCGTTCAGTCACTGATATCATTATTACATCGCTCCCCGTTGTTCCTTTCCCTGATCTTCGGCCATCATGACGGGACTTGGGGATCCCTACAGGGTCAACATTTGATAGAAAATCAGCACAGAAGTCACTTGCTTCTTCAACCATGTAACTTTCAGCGATACAACCCTCTGGGCGATATCTATTTTTCACATACCCTTTTAATATTTTCATGAATCGCTCATTTAGGTACATCCATCTCAAGTATACTGGACCGCACAATTGAGTCTCTTTGACCAAGTGTACAGTTAGATGTACCATAATGTCAAAAAAAGAAGGTGGAAAATACATTTCAAGTTCACACAGAGTACACACAATCAGCCTTTGTAAATCTTGTAACTTGGTTGAATCAACCACTTTACTGCAGATCAACTTGAAAAACACGCAAAGTTTCGTGATAGTGTTCCTTAATTTTTTGGGTAAAATGGATCGTATACCAACCGGTAGGAAATTTTGCATGAGCACATGACAATCATGAGATTTAAGGTTCTTTAACTTCAACTCTTTTACCGATACAAGGTTCTTTATATTTGAAGAGTAGCCCTCGGGAACTTTAATTCCTTGCAGAAACTCACAAAACAATTTCTTCTCTTTCCTTGACAGAGTGTATGCCGCTGGCGGTAGATAGGTACGAGACCCTTGCTCAATTGGTGCCAACTCTTCTCTAATTCCCAAGTTCACTAAATCCAACCTCGAATTGACACTGTCCTTGCTTTTTCCTTGAATATTAAGCAACATGCCAATTAGACTATCACAGATATTTTTTTCTATGTGCATCACATCAAGAAAATGCCTCACATATAAAGACTTCCAATATGGAAGTTCAAAGAAAATAGACTTTTTCTTCCAACCGCTTGTCTCGATTTGTTTTGCAAAAGGATTGCCAAAATTGTTATCCAAGTCTTTTACCTTGGAATACACCTGGGAACCAGTCAACATCTTCGGCGGGCTACCTTCTTCTGCATCACCATTGAAAGGCTTTTTCCACTTCCTCCAACGATGTTGTGATGGTAAGAATCTTCGATGCCCCATGTAAACATTTTTCTTACAATGATGAAGTCGCACTGAATGAGTGTCATCTTCACATATAGGGCATGCACCATATCCTTTGACGCTGTATCCTGACAAATTTCCATAAGCAGAGAAATCATTAATTGTGCCAAACAACATGGCTTTCAAAGTGAAACTTTTTTCCATGTACCCATCATACACACTAATGCCTTCATCCCAAAGCAGCTTCAAGTCATCAATTAAAGGAGCCAAGTATACATCTATATCATTCCCAGGTTGCCTTGGCCCAGAAATTAACATGGACAACATCATAAACTTGCGTTTCATGATTAAGTGTGGAGGAAGGTTATAAATCATCAATATCACCGGCCACGTGCTATGTGTGCTACTCTGAACACCATATAGATTAATTCCATCAGTTGACAGTGCAAGGCGAAGGTTCCTGACTTCATCAGCAAAGTCAGGGTACTCATGATCAATTTTTTTCCATTGAGGAGCGTCTGCAGGGTGCCTAAGCTTCGTGTCTTTAATCCTTTCATCTGCATGCCATGTCAACTGCTTAGCAATCTTTGCATTACTATACAATAGCCTGAATCTCGGAACAATGGGAAAATACCATAGCACCTTCAAAGGACTTTTTCCTTTCTTCTTCCTATATCGAGATACGTTGCATTTAGAGTACTTCTCCAACGTTGCATACTGATTTTGAAATAATACGCAATCGTTAAGACATGCATGTATCTTCTCATATCCCATACCGGTTGTAGAGCAAAGAATTTGCTTTGCCTCGTATGTCTTGGTAGGAAGTACATTTTCTTCTGGAAGCATATCTTGCAACAGTTCAAGCAATGCGGTGAAACCTGAATCACTCAATCCATAGCGATCTTTAAAGTTGTACAACTTCAACACTGTTAGCAATCTTGTGTATTTAGTACTTTCGACATATAATGGTTTCTCTGCATCACCTTTCAACTTCTCATATTTGTTAGGGCAATTATGAAGCACCCCTTCAACCATATTTACCATTTCTTCAAGACCATCATCTTCATCAAACATGCTTTGATCAAATTCATCCGAGGCACCACCCGTGGTATGCACCCGATCACTATATGCATCGTTGGTCTCACCATGCCTTGTCCATCGTATATATATATTTGATCAATACCATAACACACTAAATGATCTAGCAAATCAAGTTGACTAATCCGCTTTCCAAAACAACAAGATAAGCAAGGACATAAGATTTTGCCAGGATCTTTTGTGTGATTAGTTGCAAATGTAATAAAATCCTTCACCCCATCTATATATTCCCTTGAACATCGATTAGATGACATCCATTTATGATCCATCTATGGGCTTCAATCTATTTTTTAAAAAAGTATGTGGTTAGTTGTATGACTATTGCATTTACTAATTACTTTTATATTCTCTTACCAATTTTAATTTAAAATAACATACACCACATGAATCTTCATAATTGAAGCTTTCTAAGTCTTAAACTGAATGTTTAAATTGCCAAATAATTCATTAATTATTCCTAGGCATTATAATAATTTTTTACAACTCATAACAAAAGAAATCATATTTGCCACAATATATCATAGTTAAATTAGAAAACATTACAAGTCAATAAATAAAATACAAGTGTTAAGAATATATAAATAATTATTTTGCTTATGCAATTAATCAATAACAATCATTAGAACACCTACAAATTATAACTATTAAATTCAACTAAAATCACATTTGTAAGCTCAAAATTCAAAAAACATACTATAAATAGAAGCTTTAATAGACTGATGAACAGAAACTACAAACACAAATTAAACATAAAAAAATCAATAAAATATTTGAGGTTCTAAGTTATTTTTTTTAATAATAATATGTGTAATAAACATCAATATATAATAAAATATTTGGTCAATTTTTTCCTAATACACTCTTATTGATTTTCGCTCAACAATAATTCGGGAGGAGAAGAAATGAAGAAACTAAGAAAGATGAATAAGGTACGTTAGAAAATACATAACTTAATAACTAACTTAACTTAGTACATTGCTTAATCTAATCAAGTAAATAGATCATATATTAATTATACAACAGAGTAGTATATGTTTTCCCAACCTCCCATCTATTTATCTATTGCATAGACAAATTGACAAAGACTAGTCAAAAACTCCTATTTGATGAAATTGTGTCAGCAGATAAGATCAAGTGTCCAAAGTCATCACTAAAAATTAAATTTACAGATGAGTTTGACAATTTGTTTTTTGCCAGAAAAGTTTGACAATTTTTAATATACCAATTTCATCATTATAATATCTTTTATGCATATTTATATAAAATTAAAAATATTTCTTTAACGGGAATCCAAAAAAATAAATGGACAAAACTTATCTTCATCTTTAATATATACAAGTATTATATATCCGATTCCCAGTGAATGAGTACCATCTTTACATCATCGATAACTACTTTAACAAATCCAAGGACGACACAAAGCCATTGATGAGATATTCATAAATATTATACATTATATTAATATCTTAACATATTATATTTATCTTAGAAGTAATAAGAGTAATATATACGATATTATTATATTTAATATTTGGTTAGATTAAATTAAATCCTAAGGTTAGTTAGTTATAATTTATTACAGTCATAGAAGTCGTCGATCGCAGCCCCAACATTGCAATTGAACAGCAAACTTGGGTTACACTATTAACAGTGATACATCAAAAAGATATTACAATAAACTTGGGTTACACCATCAACAGTGATACATCAAAAAGATATTGATGGTATTTTTTAAAGTTAGAGATGACAGTAATTTACTGGGAATTGAAAATTCAACATAACGAGTACTAGAGGTAAGCTTTCTCTAATATAAAATATTACTCATTTAATTTTGCCAGTTTCCCAGATAACTTTTTCTCCCTTCTACAAATTTTTTTCTCCACTACATATTCTATCTCTTTTCTACAAGAGAGGCATTTTAAAAAAATAAAATTTATTTTTTATATATTTATTACATTTAACCAATGCAACCTGAAAAAAAAAATAAAAAGAAAAAGCAAGTTGAACTTACAGGTTGATTAGTGCAGTGGAGTGGGGGACCACGTAATTGCCGTTGGTGACGCAATCTTGAGTGAGGGAAGGAAGAAATTTGAGCTACCAAATGGAGTGGGGACCAAAAGTTGAAGACAATACAAAGAAAAGGGAATAATAGGGACAGGAGTGGGGATGACAGTTGGAAAAAAAACAAAGACGTGTGCGCGTGTGAGTGTATTTTTAAGATGTAAAGATGAAAATGGAGGGACGGGGTGCACGCAAATGAAAGGGAAAGTGAGAGAGGGAATAATTAAAGGTAGGGAAAGAGATGGGGGGAGGCGGGAAAAGGAAATGATAAGGGGGTGGGGGCGGGATGGGTTCTGATTGATGGGGAAGGGATAGGAAATCTAATTTTTTTTAAAAAGGGTCAAGTGTGGCGCTTGAACAGGCAGGCGCCACACCTGACCAACATTTTTATTATTTTAAAAATTGGTCATGTGTGGCGCCTGGCCAGGCAGGCGCCACACCTGACCATAAAAATTTTTTTAAAAAAAAATGGGTCAAGTGTGGCGCCTGGCCAGACAGGTGCCACACCTGACCATAAATTTTTTTTTAAAAATTGGTCAAGTGTGGCGCCTGGCCAGACAAGTGCCACACCTGACCATAAGATAGTGTGGCGCCTGGTACAGCTGGTCCTACTTGGTCATGTGTGGCGCCTGTCTTGGCAGGCGCCACACTTAGCCTCCCCAGCTGTGGCACCTACCCTCCCAGGCGCCACAGCTGGTAAAAAAACATAAAATATATTAAAAAAAATAAGTAGTTGTGGCACTTCATTAAGGAAGGGCCACAATATGTGCGCCACCTTTCAACCTTTTTGTAGTAGTGGTTGATGCAAAGATGCCATCACTTTATCAAAGACATCCCTCTAATCTAAATTCAAAGAGTTCAATAATGACTTAGCTTGTGACCTCATAGAATCTCTATTATAGCTCAGTTCTTGGAGGATAAGATGGTTGCTTACGTCCATGGTCAGTAGTTTTGGAATTGGAAGAGTGTTGAAGTCATGTAAAGTCTTTCCATTCTGATGAAGGAGAGCATCAATTTCTTTCAGCGAAGCTTGTTCCTTTTCACATATAGGTATGTGCACACCTGTGTATTATAGCAGAATTGGATTTAGTAAGAAAATGTAACTATGAATTTATAACAATGCTAATAAATATAGCAACAACAAAAAAGCTAATATGACAAGTATTTAAATTTCACCAACTTGAATATCTATGACCACTATGAGGAATGTAGAGCATATCTTCTGCAAGCAATTGAGAAGTTTCTTTCCAAACATAATCAGAACGCTAAAGAGATCCACATAGCAACATTGTCACAAATAGCTTCCTTAAAGAATGGCCTGATGCCCATGATGATGCTTCTTTAATTGCACTAACATATTCTCTATCATTATCAAGTAAACCACGTGCAAAACATGCATCTTTAAAGGTTTCGTGTACAATACCATCAACTGTTTTTATATGATCAAATGAAGTGGGGCCACGCACTTGCGTTAGAAGAATACACAAGTAATATAGCTCTCCAATAGATGGTGACACATGAGCCATTCTAACTATTGAAAATCCCTTTTACCTTCTCTTCCATTGTCGTTTGTCCCTTTGATATACATAATGGTTGGGGAATTCAGAGTATGTTAGGGTTGCTACAAATGTGTCATCATGATTAATTTTCATCCATGACAGAAATTGTGATTCACAAACCTGAGGTTTATCCATCAACTCTATAACATCATATGTACTTGATTAAATAATGAATTGCTGATTTGGAAGGTAAAAACTTAGTCTTTCAATGGAAGGGTACCTATGATGGATATTAAACCCAAAAATCCGTCAAGCAGCTTCACATGATGAAACATAACGACAATTATAATATTGTTGGATCTCATCAATGACTTTTCTACCCGTCTGATCATTGCTTTTATCAAACAGTCCAACAACAACTCTATCATTTCCTTTGCTAATGTACTTGAATAAGTACTTAATAGCACTTGATTGGATACACTTTTCAACATTGATATGTGCCTGAAACATTTGAAGTAGAATTGTATTGTATGGGACAACAAACCGATTATCTAAAGAGATGTCGTTCATTTGAATTGATCTCCCATCATCCTTTCGCCTAAATGTTGGATAACCCTCATCATCTATTGTTGTATGCTGCGTGAACCTCTTAGGGAAATACTTGTTGCATTTCTTATCTTTCATGCATGGGCATTAGGTTTGCTAGTGTTGCAAGGGCCATATATCATGAATTTGTTCACCGACTCATGTAGTACTGGTGAAAAGGCCTCATTTGGGATTTCAGCGGAAATAAACTTGTCAATTGACTCAAGATCTATGATCTTGTCGTTTGTATTTAAGAACAGTAGGATATGTGAGTGAGCAAACCTTGTTTTTGGAACTCAATAGTATAGATCACTATGTGATGGAAAGTTTGAGATAGTTTAGATACATAGTTTAAGCATATAAAACTATGGCAGATGAAGAATTTGATAAATAAATGATAATAAGATAAAGTGCATTAGGATACATACTTGCACGAATGGTACAAAAAATCTTTCTGCTCTTCAAAGTCTTTATCAAGGAGGCCAACTTCATCTCAAATATCCTAGATAATTGATGTGGGCAATCTGAAGGATGTAGATTGAACTCATAGCAATATCTTTTTATTTCAGGTCAGGCAGGATTGCAAGTGAATGTGATGAATATATCTGGATAACCAATTGTTCTACATATGGCCATATCATCTTGGTAATTATGGATCATATATCTTGCTCCTCCAGTGAATGATGATGAGAGGACAATCCTCTTCTATACAGAAGAAGGATTTGTCTCCCTATTTAATACTGCATCTGAAAATCTTTGATATAAATCAACTCTCAACTCCTTCTGATGAGTCCTAATCCACGATAATTTTTGTGACTCAATCATAACGTACCCATCAATAATGAATTGCTGAAGCAACCTAAGTGTGGAGAGTTCGTTTTCCCTTATCATTAATCTATAACTAAGGAACTCTCGAATGCTAACCCTCTTACGTGTCTTTGTGATGAATAATGTTTCCTCTCTATGTTGAACATCATCCCTATAACCATCTTCACCAAAAAGGAAAAGTATAGGATATTATAGAGGTAGGTAAGAGGCATGTAATTCATTGATGCGTTGAAGTTTTCCTTCATGTGTTTCCAAAATGATGTCCCTAACATTGAAGTCCATATCTATATCACCCACAATTAATACTGCTACTTCTGATGCGGTTGATAAGTTGTACATTCGACTATCATGCGGCCTACTTCCTATTAAACACATCTTCAAGGGACTTGGACTTGGACTGGTTACCATTTTGGAAGCTAGACGAAATTGCTATATAAATGGATTAATCTCATCCAACTGATTCTTTATTTGTTGAACAATGAGTGGGTTGATCAAATCTTCCTTTTGATGCTTCTTGTTGGGCAAAAAAAATTTGGAAAGTTTATAGACATTTGTAAAATAATAAACGTAAATATCATAAGAGTTAAGGATTATATTCATTATTACTTTACTGTAGCAATCCGGTTAGCAACTTCATTATTAGTGTCGTGAATATAGAATTGAGAATACACTAGTCTTTCACCTTGTGGTGGTATTAAATTCCCAATAGTATGATAATTCATCCCTGACAGTACAAACGTGTAAAGTCCACCACCAGAGTTGATTGCATGATCAATTTTCCCTCCCATGGATGTGAAAGAAAACATGTTGTTGTATTGCCTTATGTTTGCATGGAAGTTGCATGAAATTGGTGATTGTTTATCAAAGAATAAGCTCTGGAATAATAGTGGAGGCATTTTCCAAGCAGGCAACACCACCTTGCTAATGGTTACTTAAGGCTCAAAGTACCTCAAGATGCAACCCAACCACTACTCATCCAAGACTTGAGCACACATTCATATTTGAAGATAATGCCAGTGAACAGAAGAATTTTGAATTAATTAGATGGTAGAAACGGACTACATTGGTCCCCCGTTATGCAGGAAAACACCAAAGTTTGTGAAGGCAACGATGGTGATGATACAGACAATGGTGAAGACGTGAAACTCCCAACGGTGACAGAATTAGGGAAGGATCTGGGGTTTGTGTCTGAGTAATAACTTTGTTTAGTTTTGATGAATCCATTTTGTGGCATGTGTCATAGTTTTTGTGAGATCTTCATGTAAAGACGATGAATTTGCAAGATTTCAAACTCCAACTTTAGCTAGTGTAACGTTAAAATGACTATGAATTAAAAGTTGTATGTTGTGTTTTTTTAAGATTATGATAAAAATCCAATGCTATTACTTTCATTTCTTTCAGGGGCCATATATATTGAAAGTTGCTCTATTCCTTAATTGGGAAATAACATGGGGCATATAATTTAGGCCATCTATGATAAATGATATTGTTGCATCATGGAAATCGAAATTAGTTTTGATTAACAGCACAAAACACCTTCAACATTAAGACATTCGGATTTTTTAATAAGAATGTACCACCACTGACTACCCAGGAACTTTACCATAAATTAGAACATCAACAGAAGGACAAAACATGTCTAACTAAAACATAGTTTAAGTCCTAGAATAAAGGCAAATACAGATGCATATTGAATACAGTCCATCTCTTGTAACCAAGTAGAAAAATTAGAGAAAACAGAGTTATTCATAAATTAGCATAATTTCCTTCAGTAAATGGACTTTCGGATATTTCGGATCAAACTCAAAACTTGTAGCATCACCTAATGAGCTCACAGTTGGACAACCTGAAAAATATTTAAAGGAAAGATAAGAAATGAAAGTGCACAAAGAAGGTCAGTTGATGTTGTCTGTAAGATTCACACCTGTAGCTGTGGGGTTGGTAGAGACAACATACCGAAGCAACAAAAACTTTGTACTCCCTTTCTTGTCCTTCAATTTCAGTTTCCTCTCTAGCTCTTCAACCTAAGACCCACGAAGATAGCCCTCGACAACTTCGTTAATCCTGAAAGAAAAAACAATTTTGATAACAATATATTAGCAGAAGTATAAAGGGACTTCAATCACAAATCTACCACAAACGAACCAATATGTCTCAAGCATGCAGGTCTACAAAATGAGAGTTAGCTCCTTTTCTTCGTATCCCCTGAACTTGTTCATTCACACAGGTGAGTGATAGTTCACAAAACCACACAAGTCTGGTATAAAGATTGAAAATGTCAGAGAAAGATCAGCAAAAAATACACCATTAATAGCTTTAATGAAATCCATAAATAGTGAATAGTCCCTTATCGAAGAATCCACTGCCATATATTAGACCCTAGGGAATGTCTGACACGCTTCTAAGCTTCAGACAAAACAGGGCTGATATTTCATCAACCTCTTCTATAACAATGGAAGAGGTAAACACCAGATGGTAATGATTATGAATACACTGACCACTGGTTCAAACTATAAACCCAGATATGTTATAACACCTCCCTTTCACAAGTGTCCGTATGAGCCTCTCTTTCACTGCATCAGAATACATCGCACCAAGCATCCGAGTTCCCTAAAAAACAAATTCTTGGAAATGTAAAACTTGTAAGGATGGTGCTGTAAAGTAAGAAATAAGGCAGTCTGATTTTATCCAAACTACAGAAGATACCCGATCATAGAAGAAGGCCGCATCTATAGATACAACTTTTTTGATAGGGCATACACTTGTTGCAACAAGGAATCGGATGTTCTCCCTTTTGAAGAATCGATCAACCCTTACGTGTATTCTGGTTCCAAAAACTTCAGGATAGATGTCAAGTAAGGAAGATATAGGCAGGAACTCCATTGTAACGAAGTGAGTTGGAAAAACTCTGAAAGTTAGAATACAAGTGAGTTGTGAGGCATAAAAAATATGGGACCTTCATATTTATAGAACAAACGACATTTAATAGTCATCGAAAAGATATATATAATAAAATAGGTGCCTGTATGTTCATCGCCTTTTTGTTCGTCGCCTACCCTTTTTGTTCTAAGCTGGGAAATGAATGACATTAAATGATCCACACAGCAATCTAACTACCTTGGTTTGCATTAATTGCGCGGTCGGTGATTGTGAAGAAAAAAAACGTATGTAGCAACAAAGTGAGTTTGCGCCATTAATGGTGAAGCTTCTGATAGCAACACTTGAGTCAACTGACGAACACAGTGCAGCTGACAAACCTAATGGAGTTGAAGGGAGAGGGGAAAACACAGGATTTATAGCGAGAAAGAAGACCAACAATATGGCATTGTGCTCTGCATTAGAATGGGAAGAACCCCTGATTCGTCTGATTCGCAGGCTTATGCATCGAGAAGTATTTTAGATTCAAAATTGAAATTTGAACTTCCCACTCTTCTTTTAGGCCTTCAAACGGCTTGCACAGAGCCCTATGCAGTGCCTAAGCTGCTTATGAATAGTGAATACAGTCAAGAGCCGTGTGTGAGCCGTGCATAGAGATCAGCTTGAGTGGAAGAGTATTTGATGATATATTGATACCATACTAATAAACAAATTACAATAGATATTGTATTTTATGAAATCAAAGCTTAATTCCAATTGAAGTTCCACATGTACAATGTAATTTTAAAATAAACCAAGTTAAACATGTAGGTGCATGAAAGAGTCCACGTTAATAGTTACCTGAGTAATTAGGATTCCATTTGAAGAACTGGTGGTTCATTTCTGGTGCTATATTATTCCACAACTCTTTCAACCAATTAAATGCAAATGACACCAATTCATTCTAACCGTATCTACCAACTCGTACAGTTATCACCAAATAAAGGCAACAGAAGCGAAGGGAGATGAGGGTGGTGTCTTCGACGACGGAGGCAGTTGATGTGGGTGGAGGAATGATAAGGGTATTCAGAGTGAAGAAAAGTGAAAGCCTGCATGTACCTGGAGGTGAAGGGCAAGGGAGGAGGCTAGCTCGGGTTGTTAGTTCCTTTGGCTTATGCCTTAAGGGCGAGGTGGGTTTTATAGAGGACGAAGCAGACAGAGAGGGCTGCGATAATAACTCGTAATTATTTTAATATTCAAATTAATCACTCCTTAATTATCGCCCGATCTTAACTATATATACATATATAGCTCCTTTTTACAAAAGTTGTCTTTATTCTACAGTCATTTCTACCTCTTGTATAATACTCCCTCCGATCCTATTTATAAGCAACTTTTTCTCTCATAGGGATGATCCCTTTTATAAGTAACTTTCACTTTTTGTCTGAAAATGTAAACTTCTCTTTCCTATTTTATCATTATTAAATACACATTTTCTCTCATATCTTATACTTATTATCTCTCATACTTTTTATCTATTCTCTCTCCTATACTCTTTTCATAAATAGGGTCATATATGGAAAAAAACATAACATTTTTTATACACTTATTGCTTTTAACTATCAATTCGTTTTGCTCAATCAAAGAGAAAGTTGTTTATAAATAGGACTGGAGGGAGTAGTTACATTGTTTTAATGCATTTAGGATTCACTAATCCTTACTTTATCTCTCAGAAATTTATTTAAGGTTCCACGTTCCTCCATTCTCAACGTAGCGCATGAAAAAAGAAGCAAACCGGTTGCTAAAATAATCTCTGGTTTTCAGGGACATAATGATTTCTTATGATATCACAGGGGGACCCAGGCACCCAGCTCACGTGCGCCCCATCAGTTATGAGGGAACTAAGATACGCGGAGCACGTCAAGAGAATGATTATCTCTTTGTGACATGCCCTTTTACAAAAGCTATATGGGTTGGAGGACTATCAATCAATCAGGATACGATTTGAAAATATGACTAGATTCGAATCATGGTTGAAATCGATTATGATGGATCTGTTTAAAGATAAAACTTTCACCATGTTGCATAGGATTATTAAGGTCTTTTATGTAATATGGTGGAAGAGAAACCTTATAATTCATCAAGGATATTGTTGTCAAACTCGTGAGTTAACTATCCAAATTTATTATTTTTATATTTTTAACTTATAAAATTATGTTGATTCACCGGTAAACTCGTGTTGGTTGTAGATTTAGTTAAACTTACAAATTTATATACAAAATTTACCATTTTTACATTTCTAACTTACAAAATCGTGTCATCTCACTTTTAAACTCATGTTAACTTTTGTTGTTTGATCATATTCAATGGCTTTATATATGAATATTATAGAGGTTTCTTTATTAAGTATGATAAATTATAAATATTGATATATTTAATTTCAATTATCTGAATTTAAAATATATTTAAATCAAATTATTGTCGTTTTTTATTTTTTTTAATTATTTAATTATATATTATTAATACCTATTTAATAATAAAAAAAAACCCTTACGAGTTTACATACAATTCGAATATACGATACGAATTTATGTAAGTATCAAGTATCATGAGTTTGTTTAAACTCATAATTTTGACCATGAAGGTAAAGGGCACAAGACTTACCCAACATTAGTTATTACAGAACTTTACTGCTACTTGTCCTTATGTGACCTAACTTTGTCGCAAAAGGAGGACATACAGATTGTTACTTCATCTGCTCTGAATCCTATACTGAATGCCAGATCCATCAATGCAGAAGACTGGACCATTTTTATGGAAAAATTCAGAATATCATCAACAATCTTTTGCCAATCATGGATCTCTGAATGAATTATACGAGATTGTTGTGTTATTATCTAAAATTATCTTTAACATGATAATTATTGGAAGTTGAAACAAAAGGTTGCTTGTGACAATCAAAATCTGGTGATAGTTAATAAATTAGCTTCGGTGGACAGTGGGAATATTTCAACATTAAATCTAGCTTATAATGGCATGCATATATACATATATGCTAGTATATTCATTATATATATTATAATGGACATTTACAGTATCATATTGGATATAATGTTTACCGTTGTACGTACTGGTCATTGTCCATTAATTATTAATTAGCAAGCATTTATCAGCATAATTATATAAAATGTCATCTCGTTGATATATATTATGGTCTGATAATTGTGAATTGAAAATTATGAGAATGGTTTTAAGTGGGTATTAGACAAGTGAGTGGGGCCTCTCCATTTATTCCACTAAGTTAACCAAGTAGTAAGAGGTTGGAATTGGCAGGAAAGAAGAAGAAGAAAAGGGAAACTCGGCATCGTTAGCTGGAAGAGGAGGCAGAGAGAATTGAGGGGAGAGCATGGTATTACGGGGATTGTGGGAAGTGGATTTTTTATCTTTTATATTATATTTGTATAATATAAAATAGTGTATTATATTTTTATCTTTTATTTCTTATTTTATTTTATTTTTACTTTAAAATCTTAAAAATTTACTATTATATTAAATTATTATAATTTGGGTTAAGTTCCATTCATTGCTTTAAAATATTGTTCAATTAGCACCCAGTATCGTAGATTTATTATCCTAAAGTTGCATCCAGAACCCTAAATTATTTTTCTAGAAACACCATGTATCTTGAATTATTTTTTGTGTACTTAGCACCCTAAAATATTTTTTTGAGTAACACATAATATGCTAAATAATTTTTGTGTCATTTTGTCCTTAAAGTATTTTTTCAATAGCAAATAACAGTCTAAAATTTGAATATCAAGTGCTATTAAAATATTTGAAGGGGTTGGATATGCCAAAAATTGCTTTAAAATATTGGGTGTTTCTAGAAAAATACTTTAAGATGATAAATACACTAAAAGTTTGTTTAGAATATTGAATGTGATTGAGAAAATTATTTCATGATGGCTGCTTCATAACCCAAGTACTACTCCATTTAGTCTATAATATAAGACACCTCAACTAATTCACAAAGAATAAAAATTGACTGTTAAGTCATTTAATATAACTTAAAATATAATTTTTTTAATTTTACCTTTATTGAAAATTGTGTTTAAAAAATAATAAAAAAAATTCAATTTATATTCTCTCACATCAATATGCTTTTTCAATCTTCAAGGCAATCCATTAATAAAGAACAAAAATTCTCTCTTCATTTTATAGTAGAAGGGGGTTTTGGACGAAAGAGGGAGAGTCACTTATTTTTTATTAGATGAGAGAGAGAGAGAGAGAGTCAATCATGAACCATTTTGATGGGAAATAAAAGAACGAAAATTCTCTCTCTCATTTTTTACTAGAAGGGGGTTTTGGACAAGAGAGAGAGAGAGTCACTTATTTTTTATTAGATGAAAGAGATAGGGGGTTTGTTTGTTTTAACTATCAGATTGCTTATAAGCTGCTTTTCACGTAAATTGATACACAACTTTTCTGGTCCAAAAAGTGGACCTTTAAATTCATGACATTTATTTTAGAGTGCATATTTAGGCAACTTGTTCCTTTTAAATCTGTAAGATTTATTGTCCAAAAAAAAAATCTGTAAGATTTCTCTAATTGATATCTGTTGAGTATAGCATATGTTCCAATTACCTAACTAGCTAAGATAATATTCCCTCCTATTATAGGAGCTAAATAAAGAGTTTACTTTAATCCAAAAAATATATAAAATTCACTTTGCTCTTTTAAATTTTTAATACATTACAAACCTCAGATTCACATAACAACACCTTCTGGTCCGCTGTTTCCATTTAATCCGAGCGAGTGAGTGTGTTTTCCAACCTGATTTACATTACAGGATTTACAAAAACTGTATCATAATTGACAAGATTATTATAGGCATATACGTCTTGAAGTGCCCATTAGGCTGCAAACAGAGAAGAGGATGAATTGATCAAAGAGAAATATACAGAAATAGGTGAAAATGTCTAGGAATGTCTAAAAAGGTGTTTGGTTTAGCTTAAAATAAGTTATTTTGCAGTTTACAAGACAACTCTTGTAATATATTTATTTTGTACAGCACAAAAGCTAATCCAAACAAAAACTAAATAACTTATATAAGCTAATCCAAACAAAAACTAAATCAGACACTCCCCCCTCAACCAAATAATACTTTTGAAAACCATCGTCCCCAAATGTTTAAACTTTAAATTGAAGAGCATCATTGGTTCTACTAATGTGTTTGATATATATGCTCAACCAAGTGGATGCCTTTTGAGATGGAAACATGGACATAAAATAGGCTCACTGTATCTTACATATAGAAAATGGAGGTGAAAAGGATTAAATTGAATGCTTGATTAGAGACTCTGATATTGTATAAAATTCAAATACTACGTTACTCTGAAGTGAAATTAAAGCTCAGATTGAACACTCAATCATAGAAATTCAGATACAGAGTACTTCATGATTAGTTTTGTTAATATTTCTGAGTCTAACTAACAATTAGCCTCTTTGCTTTTATTGGAAACAGTGAAGTATTCTATGAAATGTGCAGGTAATTAATACTACGTGGGATGGGAATTATATCGTTCCCCTGATGCAGAAACCATGCGAGAGCTAATTGAGCAGGAGTGCATGCATGTTTTTAGAAGCCCTGATGCATGTTCCAAGTTCTCCATTGACCCTGGATGAATTGCCTATTACAAAGTGGGGAAAACAAATCTCAAAAGCCAATCCTGTGGAGTATAAATATAGTTATTTTTAGTACCAGCTTGGATTAATAGTTAAAGTTGGGAAAACAGGCCAACTCTATCGGGCCAGCCGGGTTAGGCTCTGAATTTATAAAGGTCGGGCTTAAGATTTTTATCTCAAAAATAAAAGCAAGCCTAAAAAGGCCAGCCTTGTAGGGCCTAAAAGGAACGGCCCTTTTAGGCCCATATATATTTTTTTTTATTTTTTAAAATTATCTATATGATAATAATATTATTGAACTTTTATACTCTGTTAATGATGTTGCAAATATTTAGTTGTTATTATCTTTTTTAGAATTAAATTTTATAGGAATATCTTATATTTAGAATTCTAAAAATTAAAAACTTATAAAAGATATTTCTTATTTCAAAAGTATTCTTACCAATTTTTTATTTTTTGAATTATTTTCTAGTGATTGTTTTGTTTATATCTTGTGTTGTTTATTTTATTGACTACTTACACTTTTCAAGACATATTTACAGGAAGTACTTTTAATTTTGTTTAGTCTTCTCATTAATTATATGTAATAATTGTAGTATATGGACAATGGTTTACCTTTGATTATGATTTAATAACTATGTTTGTTTGTTTCATGATGTGTATTATTTACATCCTAATTTTGACAATATTTATGTGTTAAATTAGGACAATCATTGTCGTAATTTTTTAAAAAAAATAAAAAAATAGTAAAAAATGTTAAAATAGCATCGACCCTGTAGGGCCGGTTTTCCTACTACAAAAAATATGAGCTATAACGCTTAATTTAGAGACACTACTACGAAAAGGGGTTTTAACATCCCTATTTTGGCACCTTTAATGTCAAAAAACTGGGGGACGTCTAAGTAGAGGGCGTAGTATGTTTTAAGAAAAGACGTCCCAAAAAAATGGGACGTCTAAAGTCCTCTACGAGGGGACTTTAGATGTCCCAATTCTTAATTTGGGACGTCTAAAGTCCCCCTGTGGAGGACTTTAGACTTCCCAAATCTCAATTTGGGACGTCTAAAGTCCTCCACAGGGGGACTTTAGATGTCCCAATTCTTAATTTGGGACATTAAAAGGTTTTATTTTTTAAAAAAATGATTATTTATATTCTTCATTACCCAGCAAATTAAAATTGCAGAAACAGAATTGAAGATGGATTCATAAACCACAAAATGTCCCTTACAAAATGGTAAGGACATCTAGCACTGCAATCTTTTTACTATATATATATGTACAATAACAACAACTCATACAACCTAATATTATTTATGTATAACAACAACCAGAAAGTGTCAAAATGTTTGTCATCACACAACTACAAACTAATTGTTGTTCATTTCTTCAAAATAAATATACATATGTATTTCCCTCGATTTCCAAGCTCCAAACGTATAAAACAAAAAAATTATTAGTATTACATAATTACTAACAACTAGTTTATGATTCTGGCAAAAAAAAAAACAATCAAGGGAAAAACACTCCAATAACTAGAATCATGTAAATAAATTGAAAGCATTATAATAATTTCACATTGCAAGTTTAACTTAATTCTTTATGTAAATTTATATTTTTAAAAAAAACAAACCTGATGAAAGCGGGGGAGAGGGCAGCCAACGGTGTCTATGTACTTCCAAGGTGGAGAGAAGACATTGGAGGAGTTGTGTATGCACAGTAGAGAAGAGAGGTACGCCGGAGGCTGAAAGCAACGAAGAAAGTGGGAGGTCTACACCAGAGGGTGGAGGGGCAAAAAAGGTGGAGGAGGTGTATGTCGGAGGGTGAGAGCAAAGAAGGTGCTATGAGAATGGAAGAAGGTGGAGGAAAAGGGAATGAAGAAAAGGAAAAGAGGAAGAAGATTGAGGAAGACGAAGTGTAATGAAGAAAAGGGAATAATGAAAAGCTTAGCCATGGTGTAGAGAAGACGAAGTTACGGGAATGAAAGAAAAAAGGAAATGAAGAAAAAAGGGAAGAGAAGTCATGCGGGATGGGAAATATGGAAAAGGAGGGATGGGTTTCTGACATGGGAATGAAGAAAAAGGGAAGAAAAGTCTCACGCATGTCAGAATTTCTGACATGACTTTAGGAGTCCCAAAAAAATTTGGGGCACCTAAAGTGAATTTTTTTGGGAGTCCTAAAGTAAATTAAATTTTTTTAATTTACTTTTTTGGTGCCAATGGAAATCTTTAGGTGTCCCAAATAAAATTTGGGACATCTAAACTCTACTTTAGGCATCCCAATTCAAATTTGGGACGCCTAATGTTACGATTTCACTACGTTATTTACAGAAATGTCACCGCCTCTATGTTTTAACCTCCCTTTTTAAAAAAGGGATGTCTATTGGGGTAGTAATATCTTCCATGTATAGTAGTGAGAATACTATGGCGCTTAGAAAGCGTCGTAGCTTCCAGAACCATTAAAACAAGCTACAGTGCTTCTTGAATATACGGAAGCGCCATAGCTTGAGTAATTAATTCTTTTTTTAATAACAAGCTATGGCGCTTATTCATAGAAGCGCTGGAGGAAGTATACTACCTCCAACGGCGCTTCCTAGGGGAAGCGCCATTGGAGGTATATTACCTCCAATGGGGAAGCGCCGTTGGAGTTGATAAATACCTCCAGGGGAAGTGCTATTAGAGGTACATTTTTTTTTTAAACATACACATTCAATCCACTACAATTTACATTTTACAAATCTACAGCAGCAAAAACCTAAGCTAGAATCACACCAAATCAGAATGAAATAACTTGAATCAAAATAATTAATTCATAAAACCAGTACTAATGTAATTTGATTACAACGTAACAAATAAGAACAACTAATGGTAAGTACCTATGTATGTAGAATGTAGGCAAGAAATAATTTTAATGTATAACTAATTAATATACAACCAAGATGAATATGCAAGAAACAACCTACATATGTACCTAAATATTAGCAAATTCCTTGACCATATATTCACACCATGCTTCAATGATTTCATGCATTTTTTGGTCAGTCAATTGGTCACAATGTTGATTTTCATAATACTACATAAAAAGTATGCACAGAAAAAATTAAAATCACTAAAAATCAATTAACTTAGACACTTATCAATTAAATTTAAAACACAGTAACTTCAAGTAAAAAGAACTTACTTGTGTAGGAACATAAATGTTATCATGAGTAACTACATCTTTCATAAATTTCATGATATAATAACTACAATCATTATTGTTTGGTTGGAATGGACACTGACAATACAATGAAATAGTTAAGTAAACATTTGAAGAAACATTTTTGAATAACAAAATTGGAGTAATTAAATTCATATATAGAAGTACCACAATCTTCCTCCAGGGATAGCTACTAGCTGGGTCTTTGTATGTAGAATAGCTCAATCCAATATTGCTTCGGTAAGCGGTCAATGCACTAACAAAACAAGTAGTGACTGATTAATTTTGGTAATTCAATAATGACAAATATTTACACATACACCAATGCACTTACTTATTGATTATAATCTTCAAATCATGTTGGTTGTCTGGATAACCGGTCTTTATAGGATCCAAATAGTAAATCCCGAGGACTCCAGGTGACACTGGATGGACAACAATCAAAATCCAATGTCCCCTAAAATATTTTATAGATTTTACTTTGACAATCATGTTATAGTAAAAGTGGAAGAATAAAAAAAACATACATTAAAATACTGTCGCAAATAACTTACCCGGATTGTATGGCACGATAAAAAGCATATTAGGGCTTGCTCTTCGCATAAAGATGTCCCTAACATCATTAAATAGTGCTTCCACATCTAATCTACACTAGCCAAGGAGGTGTGGGCTGACAAATATGAATCTATGCGCATTTTCCATGTGCAGTAATAGATCATCACTACTACAGAATCATGATATAATCACCCAATAGACGTCCCAATTTTAAAATTGGGTGGTTAAAAAGGAAGGCGGTGGCATTTTTGTAATTATTTGTATGTAGAGAAACCTTTAGATGTCCCAAATTTGAATTTGGGACACCTAAAGTTCTTCATGGCGAGAATTTAAATTTTTTTAAGCTCCAGAGACTGGGTTTAGACGTCTTAAATGGATTTGGGATGTCTAAACCTAGGACTTTATGCGTCCCAAATGGATTTTGGGACGCCTAAACTCATCTTTAGGCGTCCCAAATGACGATTTGGGACGCCTTCTGGACGCATGTCAGACACTTGTCTCACATGCGTCCTCTCACACACGTACACCCCACCTTTACTTTTTGACCATCTCCCTCCTTCTTCATTCATTCATTTCCTCCATCAGTTTTCTAGGCATTCCTCCTCCTCCCTTCTTCTTGTTGTCTTCTTCAACTCTTCCTCGTCCCTTCTTTGTCTTCTTCACAACTCGTCCTCTCCTCCCTTCTTCTTCAACTTTACTCTTCCTCCTCCTTCCTTCTTTGTCACACGTCCTCTATCCTGTGCCTCTCTTATTCACTTCCTCACTCAGAACCCCTTCTTCTTTCTACGTATTCAATAGCTACGGATTCTGAAGAAATCAAAACAAGATTACACAAGAAGAAGAAGATTCAAGCAAGGCACACACCATTGTGATGCCCTCCACCTCCTTCCTTCCATTGTTACACATGTAGGCTCCCCCCCCCTTTGGTTAGTTTTTTTTTTAAATATGAATTTATTTGAACTAAATTTAAACTTGTAATGTGAAATTATTTTATATGATTTTAGTTATTGGAGTGATTTTATCTTATGACTGAATTTTTTTGTGTTTTTTGGCCAAAACCATAGAATTGTTGTTAGCTAGTAGTTATGCAACAATATATTGTTTGATATATTTGGAGCTTGAAAATCTTAGTTTTATATGTATGGAGCTTGGAAATTGAGAGGGAAAAATCGTATATATATTATTATAAATAAATGGAACTATTGATTGATTTTGATGAAATGAACAACAATTAAGCAAAGTAATTTTTGTTTGTTTAAATATGGTTGGTTTTATTTTTTTTTTTTTAGATTAGATTAGTATGATTATTATTAGTGTAGTGGTGAAAATATTATTTTAAGATAAAGGGATTAATAAGATAAAGACATTGATCATTAATAAATATATAATTGATTATTAAGAAATACAATATAATTAATAAATAGATTGAAATATATTCTATTAATCCTTCTCTTTAAATTATTATAAGTTCTTTATGTCCTAGAATAGAAAAAAAAATTGAATATTTATTTGAAATTCTATATTATTTTCTATATTCATAGGAGAATTATATTATCAATAGCTAAGAATACAGAGTTAATAACTAAGATAGGATTGCTTGAAATTTTGGGATGTCTTACTTTTAAGGGGAAATGCTGTCGAAATTTTTGTTAAAAAAAGTGAAAAAAGACAATCACATCCTATATCGTTGACAATTGTACTAAACGTGAGTGTTATTGGGAATGGCTTAGGTGGTAACAAAATGGATCACAGTTGGATGAATGCTTTGAGAACTAGTAAAGAATATGAGAAAGAGACAGAAGAATTTATTGAATTCGCTAAAAAGAATGCTCCAGCAAAAAATGGGAAGTATTTTTATCCTTGTGTGAATTGTTTAAATGAGAGTTGATGGGATGTTGATGTCATAAAGGATCATCTACTTTGTGATGGAATAAATCTACGATACATAAGGTGGATATGGCACGGTGAGGAAGTAACGGATTGTCCGTCGCACAAGAAGGAAGATGTAGATATCATAGATGAAGATAGAATGGAGAAAATGATTCACGATGTTGAGGTAGAATCCTTTGCGTAGTCACAAGAGTAAGACAGCCTGCGGAGTGATGCAGAGACACCATTGTATCCTGGGAGTACGTACATGCGGTTGACGGGAACATTGCATTTGGTTAACTTAAAGGCAACTTATGGGTGAACCAATAGTAGTTTCACATTGCTGCTTGAACTATTGTGTGATATGTTTCCAGAGGATAATGTACTTCCAAATCGTATGTATAAGGCCAAGAAAATCTTGTCTACAATGGGTATGGAGTATAAAAAGATGCATGCTTGCCCTAATGACTGCGTACTATACAGAAATGAGTATGGAGGTCTTAGTGAGTGTCCTAAGTGTAAAACTGCACAATATAAAGTGAAAACAAATGATGGTTGTGGCGATGTGACAACTAAAAGGCAACCTTTAAAGGTTATATGGTATCTTCCAATAATACCACATTTTAAACATTTGTTTGTGACTGCAAAAAAAGTGAAGAATTAAGATGGCACTCTGATGAGAGAATATCTTATGGGAAATATCTTCGGCACCCAGCTAACTCTCCACAATGGCAAAAAATAGATGAAATGTTCCCTCAATTTGGTAACGAGCCAAGAAACCTTCAGCTTGGGCTTTGTACAGACGGTATCAATCCGTATGGAACTCTTACTAGTACACATAGTGTGTGGCTGATTCTCCTTGTAATATACAACTTGCCTCCCTGGCTATGTATGAAACGCAAGTATATAATGCTTTTTATGATGATTTCTGGACCAAAACAGCCAGGGAATGACATTGATGTCTACTTGGCGCCTTTGATTGAAGACTTGAAGAAGTTATGGGAGGAAGGCGTAGATGTGTTTGATGCTTATAAGACGGAGTCCTTCAAGCTACGTGCAATGATTTTCACAATGATAAATGACCTCCCTGCGTACGAAAACTTATCAGGGTACAGTGTGAAGGGTCATAAAGCATGCCCAATATGTGAAGCAGACACATACTTCTATCAACTAAAGCTTAGAAGAAAAACTTTCTACCTTGGCCATAAGAGGTTTCTTCATCAGTTCCACCCGTATTGTAGGCTAAGAAAGCATTTTAACGGCTTACTAAAGCATGAAATGGCTCCAAAGGCATTAATTGGAGAGGAAGTTTACAGTCGAGTGGAACGTATCAATATTACTTTTGGTAAGAATCAGAGGACCGCAGGTGAAAAGAACATATAGAAGAAGAGATCCATTTTCTTTGATCTTCCATATTGGCGTTCGCTTGACGTAAGACATAATATTGATGTGATGCAAGTGGAGAAGAACATTTTTGATAGCCTTGTCAGTACGCTTTTGCACATACCAGGGATGAGATTAGTGCGAGATTAGACCTTGTTGATATGGGAATAAGAGAACGGTTACATCCACAACTAAGAGATAATGGTATGAGGGCATACATGGAGATAATAGCTCATACACTATCAAATGCAGAGAAAAGAAGTTTGTGTGTGTGTTTGCATAAAATTAAGGTGCCGTAAGGCTATTCCACTAATGTGAGAAGATATGTCTCAATTGATGATTTGAAGTTAGTGGGAATAAAGTCCCATGATTATCATGTGTTGATGCAACAACTATTACCGGTAGCTATTAGAGGTATAATGAAAGATAAAGTGCGAACCATTGTAACAAGATTGTGCGCTTTCTTCAATGCTATCTGTAACAAAGTCATTGATACTAAAAAGTTGGATGAACTGGAAAATGAGGGTTATATTATTTTGTCATAACTAGAGATGCATTTTCCTCCTTCATTTTTTGATATAATGGTTAATTTGATAGTTCATTTGGTAAGGGAGGTAAGGTTCTGCGATCCAATTTATCTGAGGTAGATATACCCTTCCGAGCGATACATGAAGATCTTAAAAGGGTATTCTAAAAATCTTTATCGACCAGAAGCCTCAATAGTAGAAAGATATGTAGTTGAGGAGGCTATGGAGTTTTACAAAGATTATATGTCAAGGAAGAAGGAACAATCTCGGCATGAAGAGGGGAGAAGCAGGGGCACACGAAGACTGAAAGTGAAGAATGTTCCTCGTGAAGAGGTGTTGCAAGCCTACTTGTATATCTTGAATAATATGGAAGAAGTTCAACCTTAGATAGATAAACACAGAAAGACTTTGAAGAACAAGAATCCAAGGAAGAATGGCATGCAGATTGCTATTGAGCAAAACAAGACATTTATAGAGTGGTTCAAGGAAAAGGTTTCGCACGAGACCGGTATGTCTGAGACAATCGAGTGGCTAGCTTGAGGGCCTTCGTTCAGGTCATTACTTGGACCGGTTATGATATAAACGACTATTCTTTCTATATAAAAGAGCAAGATGACAGAAGTACCATGTAAAATAGTGGGGTCATGGTAGAAGCTAAAGCCATGCACTTTTCCAGTTCAAGAGATAAAAACCCTATATTAGCGTCTATGACCTATTATGAGTTATAGAAGAAATATGGGAGATTACATACAACAAGTTCAAAGTTTCTTTATTCAAATGTAAGTGAGTTAGCAATAATGGTGTGGTAGTAGATAAACAATTTGGATTTGTCTCAGTTGATCTTCGAAGAGTTGGCTATAGAGATGAGCCTTTTATTCTAGCAAGCCAGGCGAAACAAGTGTCTTATGTCACAGATTCTGCGTGCAAAAACATGTCCAGTCCTTAAAAGTAAAAAACAGAAGTATGGTGATCCAACCTTCAACCTTGATGACACACCACTTTTCACAACAACTCCACCTCGAACAAATGAAGTAGAATTGGTAGATGATGACGAATATGCTGTAAGAAATGACCCTGGTGAAGGAATATGGGAAACAATATAGAGTAAGACCTTAATTTATAGAAGAGAATTGTGTGTTTTTTTGTTTTACTCCTGCTTAATTTATTTTATTTTTATTGTAATTTATGTACGTATCTGACGATGCTTTTTGGGTTAACAGGAATATGGACAACTCTAGTGACTCAAATCAAAGTGTTGGGGATGACGAAAGGTGTAAAGATGATGAAAGCCCTAGCGATGACGAAAGGCCTAGAGATGAACCTGTTGCAAGAAGGAGGGTTAAAGGTTGTACAAAGATGGGAGCATTGGTAGCACGCCATGAACATCAACAAGAGATGCTGCATATAGACTTCGATGCCAATCTGAATCCAGTTGGTCCTAAAGAAGACTATTTCATTAGCTACATAGGATTTTTGGGTCGAAGCAAAGTGCACATTACCTACGATAATTAGAGATTGGTTCCCCCAAAAATGAAAGACATGATTTGGCAGTAACTTTTGGTATATAAGTTTGATACATCTATGATAATTGTAGCTTTATTCCTATTGTTTCAAATATAATTATCTTATATTTTACCTTACAACAAACATACGATGTCCCAGACACCAGGGAGATGTACAGGCACTGGTTGGATGAGGTTCGTCTATGATGGAAAAGTTTCAAGAACAAGCTAACAGCAAGGAACATTCGAGAGGCCCGGAGGGGTGAGGATCCATGTACACATTATTCGTATTTGTCTCCAGAGGACTGGAGGTTGTTTGTGGCATCACGGGCAAATCCTGAGTTTTTGATAAGATTTATGTCATCATGATATAGAGCTTTTAATTTTCATATATTTGATATCGTTGATTTATTCTTTGTTGTTTTTCATTCATAGAAATTAAGTGCAGCAAATGCATAGAGGCAATCAGAAAATAAATATCAACATTACATGTCTCGTGGTGGATATCAGAAGCTTGAGTGGCAAATGATGCAAGAAGAGTTAGAAAAAATGAAGGAAGCAGCGAAATTTGATCCTAGCATTGTTATCCAGGCCCCGGCACCTCCTACACGTCACAAAAAATAGAAAGCAGGGAGGATTAAGGGAGGGAAGTACATAAATCCGGTTGTTGTTGAGGTTGTTGTGAGGATTGTAAGTAGTTATACCATAAGTACCTAATTGTTTGCATATCGAGAGTGGTTTCGATACATTTACTATAAAATGTATGCTACAGGATGAACTGGAAGATCATAGTAGCCAAGGTTCATTTAATCCAAGTAGACGGATGGACATCTTATCAACGGCTATTGGGAAGGCAGATGACCTTGGTCGTGTTCGAGGAGAGACACAGGGCGTTAGTGCCGCGAGGTATTTTGGATGAGACTCATGTTATTAGTCACAAGCTGGACATAGTAGGGACCTTGTGGCCAAGATTCGAGAGGACCTCGAATGAGAGCTCGAAGCCAACCTTCACGACAAGCTCCTACAAGAGCTGTTGCCAGAGCTTCAACTTGAAATGGCAAAGATGTTCGAAGCGCAAAAGGCAAGGGATGAGCATAGAACTCAGGAATCCCCAGCCTTCAATAGCACCAAAGGAAGTTACAACCCTCTGGAGGAACCACTTGGCGACTCTTCTCCCACTCCAGTGTTGGGAGACCCTTCCACCCTCTATTTAGATGATCCACTATTGCATGTTGTTGCCGATGCTCTCGTTTACACATGTGCTACCACCCACCATCATCAGCAAATTCCGTAGGATTTTCGTAGGGTGAATGTGACGAGTGTTAGAAAGGGGGAAGAAGGTACATCCATCCTTGTTCCTGATCCAGAGGTTGGCACGTTAGGTCAGGCGTATGGGTGTTCAAATCCGGGACCGGGACCGTGATCCACCACTCCTGGTCCCGGTTTGGTCCCGGTCCCGGTAATCCTAGCCGGGACCGAGATCAAACCGGGAATTCCTGGTTTTTTTTAAAAAAAGATTAAATTTAAAAAATATTATTATTTTAGTTAAATTTTCTGTAATCTAGTGTTTAAAGTAATTATTTAACATCTAATAAGGCCATAATAATCACACAAATTGATTTAGAATTGAAGAATAGCATTTTTTTATTATAATTATTATTATTATTATCTCCTTCATCATTTTTGTTATTATTTTTATACATTATATAGTAGGATTAGTATCACGATATATATAGTTTAACTCCAACTAAGCATGTGATACACATTTTATCAAATGGTAACTTAAATTATGGGATAAAAAATACAAAAATAAAACAATAACTTAATTTTTAAGGAAAAAAATTAAAAATAAAAATAAAAAAATCGGGACCGGGACCGGGACCGGGACCGGGATCACAACATGTGTGACCGGTCCCGGGTCCCATAGATCCCGGTCCCAGTTTTCCCGGTCCCGGCTGGGACGGGAAATTCCCGGGATCAAAATGTCCAGGACCGGGACCGAACAACCGGGACCGGGACACTTTGAACAGCCCTAGTCAAGCGATAAGATCTTTTATCCTTTGGCCTCACAATCTTATTGGTTCAAACGCAACACCTTTAATGGTAGGAATTACCTTACTATTACTGAAAATCTGTTGGCATCCTAATCACAATTTGTTTTTTGATGTTCTAAAAGGATGACGAAGATGCGAGGAAATGACCCTATTTAGCACGGCTACAACAGATCTATAAGGGCATTAAACAGGTTGACTTGAAGATGCCTCAAGGGATTGTAGGCCTTATATTGGAGTATCCCTACACGATTGACAATACAGATCTCAAGCAGTTTATTAGGTTGGAGGAGATAGATGCAAAATGGGTGAAATTTGCAATTTGGTAAGTTTTTTTTTCAATTTTCCTATAGAATTCATTTAGTGGTTTTTTGATTTCATACATTCAATAATTCATTCCTTATTTTAATTCTATTATAGCATCTTCCACGGCCTCTACACAAACATGGAAAGACGTGATTGGTATGGATTCTTATGCCCTAAGAATACGACAAGGGATACCAATACTGTGGCGTATAAGACTCATTATGTCGGCTACACAATGGGAGAAACCAAACTTCGTTGTTATCTAGCAACCAGTATTCAACGGTTCGTATTTTCATTTTGTCAATTTAAGATGTTTAATAAATAATTGCCTTATTATCTAACTTCATTTTAATCTGTACAAGTTGTTATAGTTACCACTAGAGTTTATGTGTTATATGTCCTCGCCGCAACGTAGTCTATTGGTTTGATCCCTTGCATAAAAGGCCAGACAAAGATACAAAATCCGTCTTCGACACGTAAATTATTCTGTTTGTATTTTATTGACTCTTAAAAAAATGAATAGTTCTAATTTCTGTTGATTTTGATTTTCATGATAGTGCTTGTCAAATATATAGAGTCCTAGGCGGGTCATGCGAGGGTACAGTTGTAAAAAACCCAAAGTGGTTTTATCCGATAGTAAGTAGTTTCGATTCTAAATGTTTTATTGACGGTCGTTTTAGACATACCTTTATCGATTTTAACAACCAATTGGCTTTGATTTAAAGTGCCCTCGACAACCTGGCAACACTGAATGCGGATATTATTTATACTTTATATGTATAACATCACTCGAGTGGAATTACTAGCGATTTTGAAAAGGTAAACGGTTCTTCATTCTCAAATGATAATATTTTTTGTGTTCTAATTAAAATGCTAATTAATTTATTTGCTTGATTCATTTCATCAAAGCTTATTTTCTAATTTTCAGATTTTTGATAATGAAGATGCCTACCTACGTGAAGACCTTAATTTGATCAGAGACCTTTTGGCTAGACATCTTCTTCAACACATAGAGCAGTAAACTTTTTATTTATATTAGTTTGTAGTTGTGTGATGACAATGTTCTGACACTTTCTGGTTGTTATTGTACATATATATAGTAGTAGGTTGTATAAGTTGTTATTTTATGTATATATAGTAAAGATTGTAGTGCTAGATATCCTTATCATTTTGTAACGGATATTGTGGTTTATGAATCCATTTTCTATTTTGTTTCTACAATTTGAATTCGTTGGGTACGTAATGCAGAATGTAAATAATCATTTTAAAAAAAATAAACCTTTTAACATCCCAAATTAAGAATTAGGACGTCTAAAGTCCCCCCGTGGAAGGCTTTAGACGTCCCAAATTTTCAATTTGGGACGTCTAAAGCCTTCCACGGGGGGACTTTAGACGTCCTAATTCTTAATTTGGGACGTCTAAAGTCTTACTTTAGACGTCCCTTTTTTTTGACATCTTTTCTTAAAGCATACTACGCCCCCCACATAGACATCTCCCAATTTTTTGATGTTAAAAGTGCCAAAATAAGGACGTTAAAACCCCTTTTTATAGTAGTGTGTGGTACAAGTGCCTTTAAAGAAAATAAACAATGTCATTAAAACCTAAAAAAATAATGATGAATAAAAATAATAACAATGATAGATGATTATGATAAAGTACCTAATCCATATATTGATGGCCATCACACTAAGCCAATCACGACTAAGCACATCGTTCAGCATACTACCATCGACATGATCATCTATAATTGCATGATAGATGTCGATATCAAAACATATTGACTAACCTCCCCGACCGATCAAAGCTGGTACCATTAACGCCAATTATTGGTGATATGAGGGCATATGTCTGTTGCTTCAGTTACTGGTTGAGGGTTGAGACTTATGTACAGTTGATGAACACTTTGAGTTCTTCCCACGCCCTTCAATTTGTTTTCCTTTAGGATGAGTAGCAACCTAAAAATATAATGAAATTAAATAATATGGTTTTAGACGGAAGTGTATAGAAAAAGTAAAAGGAATTGTAAATTAACTACCTTTTCATATGGCTCAATCAGACGTATTGGCCATGCAACATAACCACTGACGATATCTTTCACCATTATTGCTTCATCCAAAGAAGGGATTAGAAAGGGGGCATTATCAATTGTGCATACATCAACCCTAACTCTGAGTGTGTTTGGTGGCAATGGTGAATTATGCAAGATATCACTTTCAGTGTTGTAGGCCACACCGACAGCAACTGTGTGCTTGAAAGAATCATCTACGTGCAACTTGCAGTCTGATTTGCCCTTATGAAAAATAGAGTTAAATATGTTAAAGTACACTAATGTATAATGTACCAAAAAGTGAAGTGGAAAAGAAATTAATTACCAAAGGAATGGAGACTTTAGGCATGGAGGGCCAACTATCCCTCCCACTCGTGCTGTCACACATTGGACTCGGTGTTGGCCTAGACTATAGTAAGGCCTCAATTTGCGCCTTCAATAATGCATTTTGCTCTTGTATCAAACACATATGATAGGTGAATTGCTCTACTTGATACTCGTAGCTACTAATCCTCTTGTCTACGTGATGATTGTAGTCAGAAATTTACTCCTATAGTTATAGTAAGTCATTTTTTGTGGCTCACTTTTTAGGTCTGTAGTACGATATTTGGGTTAGTGCAAAACTAGTACCCTAAAAACGACCATCATACCCAAGAACTCCAAGCGCTCTACTGAGCAAATCTTCGCGACCAACATAATGCACCAATTGTAGCTGCTCCTGTGTCATTGAGCGCTATCACAACAAGAATTACAACAATATTAATTACTAAAAAATAGAATATGTTAAGTAAAGATAAATGTTTTTGTTCGTGCAGCCTGCCAGTGGCAAATCATGTCGAGGTATACGTGTGACATCATTAGAATGCAATTATTGCAGCTACATATCAAAGTTAGTTATAGTTAAAAATTAGTCATAGATATTATATTCATATGAAATAATGATTAGTTCTTACTAATTATTGCTCTAACATTGCATACGAGACCGATCATGTACTTGTAAAACCCCAATTTTTTATTAAGGGCAAATGGTAATTATTGAGGATAATTATCGAATTAAAGTGAAATAATTATGTGTTGTATGGCAATTTTAATTTATATGCCATAATTGTTGGAAAAATTGAAAGAATGGCTCTAAATTAGTGATTAATGGAAGAGATTAATTACTAATTAAGAGGAAATGAGATATGTAACTAAATGGCTAATGGTGTGGTTAGAGTAACTAATGAGCTACTTACTTTATGAGAGCCAATGAGGTGGAGACATGTGGCAAAAGGTGAGGATGAAGAGAGAGGAGTAGAAAAGTCAAATGCTTCATTTTAAAATGATTTTCTCTTCTCTCTTTCCTCTCTATGCGGCTATCACAAGTATGGGAGGGATGAGAGTAGTTCATTTCATCATCATTTCATCTCTTTCCACTCTCTTCATCTCTCTCATTCCTCTCTCTATTCGGCTGCCATGGCTACAGAAGAAGAAGAAGAAGAAGAAGAAGAAGCTCTTGAGATAGGTAAGCCATTTTGACCTTCTTAATGGCTTCTAATGGAAAAATACTCTTCTATAAAGTTGTTCCTCTTGTTAAGAGCTTTCATCCTATGGTTGTAGTTTCTCCATTGGTGGTGATTTGAGGAATCACGAAAATGTACAAGTTGGAGAATCATGAAGTGCCTTTGGGAAAGTTGTTGGGGTGAGTGAAAGCTTCATTTTCATATAAGTTTTGTGGCCATTGGTTAGGCCTTGAATTTCTAGAATTTTAGCCCTAATTTTCATGATTTAGGGTCTTGGGGAGTATAATATGCTGTTGTCATGGAAATGGTGCCTTGTTTAGTGTTTTGAATTGATAGAATTGCATTGAAGCTTAAATGTGAAGTTTGGCACATTTTGTGTTGGTTTTGTGCTTTGGTCAAAATAGGGCATGTTGATAGGTTGTGATTTTGGTCATTGTGAGGTCACCATTGTGTTCCTTGTGAAAATTTATGTGGAATAGGCTTGATTGTTAATTTTGGAGCCATGGGACACTTTGGTAGAAAATTGGAAAATCTGTCCCTTGGAACTCTGTTCTGGGCAGTTTATTTGTGTGGACGTTTTTAATGACCAAATGATTTCAGAAAATTGTGAAACTTTCCAGTCTTAAATTTCATATCCCAAGCTTCAAAATGGACATATATTTTGTGTCATTTCGTTTAGTATTCTGGGAGATATGGTTGTCCAAAGTTTGGGATCAAAACAGAACTCTGTTTTGGGTCAGTGTGACGTTTTGTGTAATTCTGGCATTTTGTGGTGATTTCCAGTAATGTTACATATTTTTCCTATAAATAGGACTTAAATACCTTTCTTTTGGCTTTAGAATCATCTTGTTTCTATTTTTCTAGAATTAGTTATGAATTTTGGAAGTTCAGCCAAGAATCAGAGAATTTCTTGGCCGCGGCCCAAACCTTTCTGGCCTGATTCTGGCCGCTGCCAGTGACCTGCTGACCATATTTTGGCCGCGGCCCAAGGAAGGGCTGGCCGCGGCCAACCCCTGTGTCCCAGCACTTTGAGTTTTCAAAAGGAGATCTCTAACATATTGTTTCCTGATCTTTTAGGGCTTTTATTAGAGGCATTTGTGGCCTCTTAAGGGTCAATTATGATAACCAAATCTAAGTGTTATGAAAGTGAGAATTTGGAAAATAGAATGACCATATGTTCTTGATTTGGTTATAGGGTTGGGTATTCGCCTTGATCATGGTTTGATATCCGCTCGGATCGTGAGTAGCCGATGTTGGAGCATACGTGGAAAGAATAAGAGTAGGGAACTTACCTCTCCTGCATGTATTGATATTTGTGTTTGTGTATTGATGCATGTTATTACTTTGCTTGATTATGTGAAACATATATGAATGATTGAAGCTCTGTTTCTATTTATGCTATGGCCATGAGTATGTTGTTGAAACATTGAGCATGCGGATATATCATTATGTGAGCACAAGTTATTGTAATGCAAGCATGTCATGCATTAAACACTTATCTTGCATGCATATTGGTATCTGTTTCCTACTGGGATTCTCTAGAATCTCACCCTCCCCTACCAACATTTTAGACAGGACAAGTGGCTCGAGGAAGGAGCAAGCGAATAGGGGCGGCGAGAATCCCTTATGGGCATTTGGACTTGGTAGTGGTTATCATTGTTATATGCTGGGATAATTGTATATGTTCAGATGATAGATTAGAGTGTATAATTGGATATTGGATGTGTATGGGTGTATATGTTGTGGAGGTGTATTTGGATATGTATTTGGAATGAAATTTGTGTAATCCCCGTTGAGGAGTTGTAAAGGGCATATGTGCCCTATATATCTTTAGTGAAGGTATGAATCCGGGTTTGCCAGTATTATTATTGTGCACTCTGATATTTATATAAATGTGATTTATCTTCACGAAGTAATTGTATTCAAAATATGAATGTGAGACCAGGTTAAAGTGTTTGTGAAATGTATTTGTGAAAACCCTATCTTAAGGATGGGGAATGTAAATGAATTTTGATTATTATTGGTCTCTATTTCACTCTAATGTTGTGTTTCGGATATAATTACGAAGGGGGTTACAGTACTGGTATGGCATGTTGGATGCGTTTTCACGATTTCTCTCACTTCTTTCCTGTTTAGATCCAAATTATTCATATCAATAAATATTAATTACTACTACATATGAGACCGGTCCTTTCATGTACTGGTAAAGGCTAATATTATATTGCCGTAAACTGCGGAGTAGTATGTGAGGCCACAAACTCATCCCACTGCTCTTGAGTTATGATCCCATCGTACATCTTTGGCGGTGTATAAATGAAAATATCATTGTCATCCCGCAAGAAGAATTTCACAAGAATGGAGCACAAATTTCTCAAAAGTTTGCCGCATTTTCACAGCACAAATTTCTCTTTATTATCTTCAATTATGAAGCAAGACTAGAAGAAAAATCACATATAATTTGTTAAATTGTAATTTCATGATACGAAACAACCAGAATAATAAATAAATAATGTTTACCTTGACAAAATCAAAGAGCATATCACCATAATCTTTCTTCACGCAGTGCCAATCTAAAACAGTAATGGGACTCTTTCTCTGACCGACGTCCTAATGTAATTAATAAAGTTGTTGGCATTTGGTCCGACTGGATTTCCCTTTTCATTCCACTGAAGCTCTAACTTAATGCCCTTACTCCTTAGTTTGATAAGTTTTTTCATTACGATCCTGCCCCTGGCTACCTCGGCCTCAAATGCTACCTGATCATCGTGTTCGATAGGAACAATATCGTCTCCAGTGTGAGAATCCATTTTCCTACAAGTTAAATAAACCAAACAAAACATTAGAGCATGCACTTGACAATCATGGCAATGAAAGTAAATTATGTTGAAATATATGAATGCATGTAATAAAACAGACAAAGCAAAAAATCAAGGCACTCATTATCATATTTTCCTCTTTTTTGTTTGATTTAAAAATCAAGTCCCCTCTTTATGATCATGACTCATATATAAGGGTTCATCTTCATTTTCATCTTCATCTATATCAATATATTTTGACTACATGTCAAAGGAGAGATCATCCTCAGAAATATTCAAATATTCATTACTTTCATTATCAACTTGTTTTTTATGATTCTTGTTTGATGGAAGTACAATGGATCAGTCCTTCTTAGAAGGATCGGGAATGAAAAACACTTGTTGTGCCTATGATGCTAAAATGAAATAATCATCTTTATACCAAACTTTAGAAAGATCCACTTGAATAAACCCTAAATCATCTGTCCACAATCCACTGTTGTTGTTAATCCATTTACATCTAAATACAGAGACCCTCAAAATAGTGTAATCTAACTCCCATATTCATTCAATTACACCAAAGTATGACATTGTTGCATAGATAGGGTGTACGTCTTTGGCACTAGATCTGTGCCACGAATCAGCAACAAGTGTTACCCCACTATTGTGCATCGTGCTCCTTGTATCATGTTCTTGTGTGCATAATATGTAACCGTTGATTGCATAATCGTTGTAAGACAATACATTTAAGCTTGGTTCATTCGATAGCCATCTTAAGTTTTCAGAAACTAAATCAGGATTCCTTTCCACCTCATCATTAATGCGCCTTTTTAACTAAGTTCGAAAATGTCGGTTGTACTCTTTTGTTATCAAATTTTCATTCCTCTCACCATGTACTAATCGAAGAGCATCCTTATGTTCTTTGACATACGATTCAACCTCATCAGTATTATGTAACACATACAAGTGAGCTTACTCCCACTCAGTCACTAATATCCTGATTACATCATTCCTACTCGTTCCTTTCCTTGATATTCACCTACCATGACGAGACTTCAGGATCACTATAGGGTCAACATTTGATAAACAATCAGCACAGAAGTCACTTGCTTCTTCAACCATGTAACGCTCAGCATACACCCCGTTGGTCAATATCTATTTTTCATATACCCTTTTAAAATTTTCATAAATCGCTCATTCAAGTACATCCATCTCAGGCACACTGGACCGCACAATTGAACCTCTTTCACTAAGTGTACGTTTGATGGACCATAATGTCAAAAACTTCATAACAAGGTGAGTATACAGCTACAAGAAAAATTATACATGTTGGAGTGTATTTCAAAGAGCATGTTAAGTGATCAAGATCACGGGATTTAATATCTAAATAGAAAAATAAATTGATAAATTTGACGCTATTCTTTTTTTTGCTAGGATTGCACCAAATTATATAATCAAGTTTATTTCTTCAATAAAGCTATTTACATTTTCATGGTCATATTTAATTATTATTATTATTATTAAATATGATTTAATAACTGACATGAGTATTTAGATATTATTTTTATTTTATAATTGTTATTATTTAAAATAATTTAATCGAACGTGGATGCAGGAATTGAAAAACATATTTGTTGGTTGAGAAATATTTGTGAAATATCTGGGGCAGCAGAGAATTTAGGAGCAAGAAACGGAGGGTAGATGAGGCAATTTCTTATGGCATGATCGTGATTTCATACTCGCATCGCTTATGCTAAACACGTGGTGAGGGAAATCACGATAAATCGGGATTTTGAAAAAAAAAAAAAAAATACGCAAACTAGATAAATGAGCCTTATAAGCACTTTTTTGAGTTTAATCGGGCTTATTTTAGTCCCTGTCGCTTAATCAAACAAGCACTAATTCATGCAAATTTAAAACTGGAAGTGTACCAATAAACTTTGATTAGTGGTAATCCTTCCTCCACCGCCTTCCCTGCCAAAAATCCTCGACCAAGAGGGCTATGTGCCACTATTCCAATTCCCAGTTCGCCGCAAGTTTAAAAAATTGAGCGAGATAACTAAAGATTTGACTAGAAGGTACCACTATATTTCTGTAGCCTCTCTTATTTTAACTTTTTCGTAAGTAATACTCCTGTATTTAATATAGAATATATTTAGGAAGTTGATCTTGATCCTAAATATAAGACAAAGTTTTTATATTTGTCAATATTTTCTTAAATTACCCCTATTAATGCTCCCTCAATAATAATCAAGGAGAAGAGGGAATGAGAGAATTAAAGAAGATGACTAAGTTAAGTGTTTTAGAAAATATATGTCATATTAACTAACTTAACTAACTTCTTTAATTTAATCAAATTAGGTAAATATATCTTCTATTAACGATCGGAGAAGTAACTAGACCTTTTGATGATTATGCTGGACTAGTCTAATAATTTGATTCTAGAATTGCTAGACCTATTTAGGGCTCATTTAGGTTAGCGGTGGTAGAAGTAGCTTTTTTTCAATATGACTTTTACAAACTAAAGATATAACAAAAATTAGATTGTAAATATGATTTATGTTTGGATTGACGGTGACAGAAATGATTTTTTTTTCAAAAAGTCAGACTTTTAAGTTTCTTCTCATAAACTACTTTTAGGGGGGAAACCCAATTGCCAAAATAGAAAACCCAAACACCTTAAAATGACACTGCCAGGCTTTTTAAAAAAACAAAAAACAAAAAAAGAGCCAGTTTTGGGATTGCGTTTGGTCTTAGTCTGAGCCCAAGACAACAAACGAGTGAATGAGCTAGTCTCTGAAGATTGCAACTCATCCATGTTATTCCTTCTGGGATCCCAAGAATTAAAAACTTATGTTGGTCATTTCATGTTGAAAGAAGGCTCACAGTGCTACAAATCGCTATCTTAAATGACTGGATCGCGCAGTTATTAGTATAAAGAAATCTAAACCAGATAGCCATACTAGTCAACAGATCAGTTTATTAGTTTGACCATTTAATTATATGCAAATTGTTATCTTAAATGACATATGCCGCATTTATATGTCGCACATAAGTGGAAGTCAAATCTGGCATCCATTACTATCAAGGGCCAGCTTGGGAACATTTAAAAAACCACTTTTACATTTCAAGATATAAAAGTTTTCTCACATATTTATCTGAGATTCTTAACGAATTGAGTTGCACAAAGATTGGATCAGATTTGATGCAACCCGACTTTAGAAAACCCTTTGTCATTTTATTTTTCTAATTTTATTCAGATTTATTTTGGAATTTCCTTTTACTTCTATGTTTATCCCTAATTTCCTCTCACGTTTCCCAATGAAAACTCTATTTTTTATTTGTTTTTTCCGAAAGTGTTATTTGCCTTTAAAATGCTAATATGCACAAACTTTTTTATGTTCTTTTATATAAAACTTACATTAATATCATCTTTAAATTTGATCATGAATCTTACTTTTCATGATACATTTTGATTCACAATTCCAAAAATAAGTTTTCTGATTCATGAGTCATATCCCGATTTGATAACCTTGATTTCAAACACTTCATTTGTGTTTGAAATATGTTTTCTAGAAGTCATGATTAATTTGGCTCTCTACTAATTTAAAATGTGGAGTTACTTTTTTCTTGCTTATACGATGCGTGTATTAGCTCGTAGTTCTGGCATTTAATGCAATTCCGGCCGATCCAAATTGCTGCCCTCAATCGTCTTCCTACCAGCCATTCTTGCTTATACCGTTTTTTTTTTTTTTTTTTTTTCCTAATGTGAAAAGTCGTGTGGCATACTGGTATTTACTTCATATCTGTTTTCACTATTGTACTTTCTTTTCTTTTTGTATAAGAGGCTGTGTTATCAAGTTTCTAACCAAATCCTCTCATTTTTCATTTCAATTCAAGCATACTTGATGAATTTATTTATGGAATGATGAGAATATGAATTAAAATCAATATAATGAATCAGATCAACTTAGGTTGGCGTGAGTGATATGGGCTCTCATTCCTTAAATAAGAAATGAAACGGAACTTGGAGGGCTATCTTGACATATAAAGATTAATCCCCACTTTTGATAGAAGATACTCAGATACTCCTAATCCCAATTGAATCACCCAATCATATCTTTGTTACTTTCCATCACTAAGATCGCTCAATATTCATTACAATTTCTAGTGCTTGCATTATCTTATTAAAGCAATAAAAAAATAATAATATTCTTGAGTTAGTCCTTGGCATCTATCTCCCACTACACCGACATGATCAATAGTCTTAGAATAATCTCTGATTTTCCACAACTATCCACCTCCTTGCTTCCTCAAGGCTCAACTATCCACAACTATCCACCATTAATGTGAGTCTCATTCTCAGACATATAACATCTTAACTCTAATAATGCAAGCTCCATAAAGACGACTAGAGATGAAAGACAAGTTCTTTTGCACATGACTTCAACATATTTTTCATCACTTCTACCAAACACTTCGTCTCTCTGATTAAAACTGATAAGTCATTAGGCATGAGGGGGCAATACTCACTTAAATTAAGAATATTATTATATAAAATGATTACACATGCACAAACGTAGACATGCAAAGTTAAGTTGGTATTTGAAGAAGTGAAACACTTGACCAAATATGAACAAGAACACCCATAATTCATTTTCTCAGGTCCGTTGTTGAACAAGGAAAAAGAAAGGTTGGGTTCATCTTCTTGCTTATATTACTTTGGAGGGGTAGTTGCAAGCTTCCACATATATCTTGAGAACATGTCATATTCTCGTTCCCCAGCAAATTCATGAGCAGGAATCACATCAGAAATTTCCCTCACATCTTCATCTGTAAGCTTAACTCTCAGAGATCCAATGTTGTTCTCTAGGTTCTTCACTTTAGTTGTCCCTGTTGTACCAAAGCAATACTATTTCATCATGTAGCACTCAATCAACAGAAATGATACATCCCGGGTTCACAAGAAAACTGTATCATAATTGACAATATTATTATAGATACTATACATCCGGAAATGCTCATTAGGCTACAGAAATAGGTGAAATTGCCTAGGAATATGTCTAAAAAGGTGTTTGGTTTAGCTTAAAATAAGCTATTTTGTGGTTTACGAGACAACTACTCTCACATATTTACCTTATATAGTACAAAATCACCTAAATAAGATAATCCAAACACATACTACATGAAACACTCCCACCTCAACCAAATAATATCTTTAAAGACCATTGTCCCCAAATGTTTAAACTTTAAATTGAAGAGCATCATTGATTCTACTAATGTGCTTAATATGCTCAGCCAACTGGATGCCTTTTAAGACTGAAACATGGGCATAAGTGAGACCACTATGTTGCATATAGAATGGAGGTGAAAAGGATTAAATTGACTACTTGGTTAGAGACCCTGATGTTGCCTAAAATTCAAATACTACTACTCTTAAGTGAAAGCTCTGGTTGACCACTTAATCATCATAAAAATTCAGATACAGAGTACTTCATGATTACGTGAGGTTCATGAATAATTTTGTTGATATTTCTAACTCTAACCAACAAATAACCTCTTTTCTCTTATTAGAAACAGTGAAGTATTCTATTAAATGTGCAGCTGATACTACTTGGGATGGGAATTATATCGTTCCCCTGATGCAGAAGTCATGCAAGAGCTAATTGAGCAGGAGTACATGCATATTTGGAAGCCAAGTCAGGAAGTCGCTTGTAAAAGAGCTTGTTCTTTTCCAAATTTTCTCCATTGAACCTTGGAAGAATTGCCTATTAAAAAGAAAAGAGAAGACATACCAAATCTCAAAAGACAATCCTCTGGAGGAATACATCTATTTAATACTATAGTTATTCTTATAGGCATTTCTCACTTGTGGTATTATCCTACAAGTGCATATTCATGCAAATTTAAAACTGGAAGTGTACCAATAAACTTTGATTAGGTATTCTTTCCTCCACTGCCTTCCCTGCAAAAATGCCTCGACCAATAGGGCGATATGCCACAATTCCAATTCCTAGTTCTCTGCAAGTTAAAAAGATTTGAGTAAGATAACTAAACATTTGACTAGATGATACAATATGTCTGTGGCCTCTCTTATTTTAACTTTTCATAAGTATTAACTTGGACTTTCAATGATTTGTGCTGAACTAGCCTAAAATCAATATAAAGGAAACTAAACCCAATAGCCATAACAGTCAACAGATCATTTTATTAGTTCAACAATTTAGGCAACACTGACCAAGGCTATTTAGTGGAGCGTTCAAGGAGTTAAAGTGCATAGAGTGTTAGCTCAACTAATGATTATCTTAATAGAACATTGTCATGCCTAAATAGGGAAACTCTTCCAACATGAACTTTTCATCCACAAGGTTGGAACCTTGAAGTTTGAACCTTGCTCAAGTGGTTTTGAGACCCTTACCATTCAACCTATCCACTATTATGATGTGAGTATGTATGTTAAAACTTCAAGGAAGATTAATGCAATTTACTGCAAAAGTTTTCATTGAGATATTTTGCAAATAACAACAAACTACAGACAGTATCTAAAAGAGTCAGACAAGAAATCAAGCAAACAAGATCAAAGCAATCTATCTAAAATCCTGCAAAGTGGAATTATCTCTTCTTCGATGTCTCGGGACCATAAAGAATACTTCATTTGCAAAGCAGTGATAGGATGAACAGCATGAACTCTCCTTATAGTATCATCATTAGCCTCTGACAACCCAATATATCTTATCTTCCCTTCATTTACCAGCTTTTTAAGCTCCCCTATCTTCCTTGTTCAGATCAGTGTACCACACAGATTATAAAATAGTGAACAGGTTATGTATTACATATAACAGAAGAAATGCATCTAAAACTTCCAGTGTCCTCAATTGGCACCAAAGTGTCAATTCGATGCTGATAGTATAAATTAATATAACTGACATCAAGTCGCTTAAGACTAGCTTCACAGCACTCCCTTACATATTCAGGGGTACCTTTTACACTGAGTTGCACCCCATCAGACCTAATAATATCAAATTTAATAGCCAATTGGACTCTCTCTCGAGGGAGTTCTTTTAAAGCCTGTTATATGATGAAAAAGCATCAACAATGACATCAAATGTATAGAAAGTTGCTTTGACCGCAGTGTAATTCATTCTCAGATATAAATGAAATTATTTTGAAAGCTGGTTTTCTATTTCCATGATGGCTACAAACAAGTTCATGGGACATCAGTGTCATAACAGATTTTAAAATTACATTAAGCACTATGATCTTCCTTTTTATGTTGTTCTTGCGGTCATAAGTGTTCCCAAGCTTTTCACAAAATTAAATACTTTCTTTGGACAATCATAAGGTCATATTCTGTCGTACTGACTCCGTGAATTTAAGATTGAGAGCATGTTAATGGTCAAGTAGAATGTGCAATACCTTGCCAACCATGATCTCGTTATCGTAACGATCTCCTTAACGATCAGAAGTATGAAAAAAGGCTATACCTTTATTGAATAATTCCTTGATAACTGAGCATCCAGCTTCAAGTGAGAGAGGGGCATTGTAAATTCCTGATAGCCCCCCACATCCAAAAACCAGCCTGGAGACCTGCATTTCATTATATATGATACAAAAAAGGAAGCACTTAATTTCTCATCAACTTTCAACAATAGGTCATATAACAGAACACCAAACCCCTTTTGGTTCCTATGTTTGGAAACCCGTTGGAAACAGGCTTTTGCAACTTTCAAGACAAAATTACTCTCATATTACTTCAGTCAACCAAGACCAATGTGCTCTCGAACACAAAGGGAGAGGGATTCTCTTTCTATTTAGATAAAGCAATTTGATAATACTGCTTAATGCTAGATGGTGTTCTCAGTGTTCTGAGAGGATTCTATGACAAGAGAAACTTGACTAAAGTAAGAAAATATCTTGACAGAACTTAAGATGAGACTACTTTTACGTGTTTTTAGATTTAGGAGATGAAAATCAAATTGCTTTTTTTTGAACTGAGATTACTTGTGGGAATATCATATTTAAAATATTTGAATAGGATAGAATTCTCTGTAATTGCTTGACATTGTCAGACTCTGATGACCTCAATGCTACTGAAACAGAACTATTTCCTCTAATTATTAAACTGAAGCAAATATCAATAGATGTGCGAAGCGACAAACCGATTCGACCAAAACAACAACACAATGTTGGATCATTGTGGATTAAGATAAAAGAATGGGTTCTTACCTCTAAGCCTTGACTACCTAGTTTCACTCGTGGGACTTGCAGTCGAGTCTCATCCGTTTCCGATGCTTCAGAGCTCTGGAGGAGGAGGAGGAGACGACGACGACTCTACAACTGGTCAACGAAGCATTGAAAGGAAAGGGCCATAGAAAGGGCTGAAAAATTAAGACGCTGAGGTCTCATTTTCAAAGCTATGTGGTTCGGTCCGAAACCGACTAACCGGCAGGTGAATTTGTCCGGTTCAAATTTTAAAAAAAATATATATTTTTTTAAAAATTTTATACTAGATGCCTAAAATTTTTAATTTCTTATCGGTTTGATCCGGTTTAACCCCGATCTGACCCACTGATCTTTAACCCAGTACCCCAATCAATTCAATATCTGAGTTTTAATACTCCCTCCGGTCCTAATTATAAGACAAAGTTGATTTTTTTAGAGAAATTAAGGAAGTCAATTAAATAACTTTAGATTTTTTATATTTTTATTTTTCTCTCCAAACTAATTAATTTAACTAATAAACTAATATATAATCTAAGGATACTAAAAATATAAACACTCTAAAGTAATTTAATTGGCTTCCTTAATTTCTCTAAAAAAATTAACTTTATCTTATAATTAGGATTGGAAGGAATACCTTACTATTTTCGATTCCCCAACTTCCAATGGGACTTCGATTCAAGCATTTGATAAAATAATATTCAATTTTATTATAATATTATTCAATCCAAATTTCTCTTAAAATAATTTAAATTATAATTAATAAATAAACTACATTTAATTTCTTTTCTTTAAATTCTCAAATTAAATGTTATCATAATTACTTAAATCTTATAAAAAAAATTAGTTTTTTTTATAAGATGAAAGGTTCCTATCGAAATTTAAAGGGTGATGAATTCTCATCTCTTATAACAACAAATAGATTTTTTAAAATTTAAATTTGTGTTCTTATTCAAGCCTCTTATTACTTCAACTAACAAATTCTTGATAAAATTTAATATTTTTATTAGTAGTGATGAGGATATTCTAACACCCGTTTGACCTTTCGTAGGAAGTCCCCATTCAGTCATTCACATGTCAGTCCAGATAATATAATTTGTTGTTCGTTGCATTCAGAATAAATACATATATATATATATATTAAATAATAGCATAATATAATATATCATATGTTTTTTTTATTTCGAATTTTTCTCGGCTGTATTATTTTTTGGTGCAATTGGAATTCTCATGCCTATGTAGCCTGAGAATTACGTGGATTGGATTCTCACAAAGGTTTGACCGTTGACTCAAACTCGCCTATGTGGATGCCTATGTGTATCCAGCTCACTTGCTTTTTTGCCACGTGACAGCTAGCTGCTTCCGGGAGATGCCGTGGCGGCCATCTCCTCCTCCGGCCAGCACCCGTCCACCGTCCTCGTACGAAACCAAATCACCCTCTCTTCTTCTTCTTCTAATGCGTGTATCTCTGTGAAGTCTAACGTACACTTTGACTGTTTGACTCATGAGGACAGAGGTTTCTGTACAGTACGGAATAGAAACCAGGTTGGCTTTGACGGAGACGGAGCCGACGAAGGAGTTCTTGGCGGCCAAGTACAACTCTGCTGCCGTGGCAGCAACGACAGCGATCGAAGAATTTCATCGGAGAATGGTACCATCAACGCCACATTGTTTATTTCTGGGCATATGGTGGAATGCACTAAGGAGATCGATATGCATGCATGCTTCAATCACTGCGAAAACGCATTCGAATATATATATATATATATATATGTGTAATCTCAAGAACTGATTTGAGTGTACGAGCTACAAGAAGGAAAAGCGATGATTCTATTATATATGTTCTTAATAAATACTTCCTCCGGTCCTAATTATAAGGTAGAGTTAACTTTTTTGGAGAAATTAAGGAAGTCAATTAAATTACTTTAGAGTATTTATATTTTTATTTTTTTCTCCAAACTAATTAATTTGACTAATAAACTAATATATAATCTAAGGATACTAAAAATATAAACACTATAAAGTAATTTAATTGGGTTCCTTAATTTCTCCAAAAAAATCAACTTTATCTTATAATTAGGACCGGAGGGAGTACATCCACTACAAAAAAAAAAAAGGTATTTTGTAGCGGTGGAATTGTAGCGGTTATATTAAACCGCTACAAATTATGGTATTTGTAGCGGTTCTTACCTAAACCGCTACAAATTTGTAGCGGTAAGATTATTTGTAGCGGTTTACTAAAAAAAACCGCTACAAATTTGGCGCGAAATTCCCGCCAAAACTTGTAGCGGTTATTTTGTAGCAGTTAATGCACAAAAACCGCTACAAAATACTAAAGGTCATACGTTTGTAGCGATTATTCCCCCTATAACCGCTACAGAATTTAAAGAGTCCAGACATTTGTAGCGGTTCTAAGCAATAACCGCTACAGAATTTCAAACGTTGTGAACATTTGTAGCGGTTATTGTAAAACCGCTACAAATAATTAAATTTGTAGCGGTTATTTTAATAACCGCTACTAATATCTGGGCTATTTATACCCCCCTCGTCCTTCATTTCTCCGTTTGCCCATTTTGTTTCCTGAGATTTCTTTGAGTGATTTCTTCGAGATTTGAGCGTTCAGACGTCTCTATAGGAGTTTTTGGTCAGTATTCCGCAGTATTCGCACTTGAGGTACGTATAAAACACGTATTTTTATTTATATTGTATTTTTATTATATTTTTGCATAATAATGGACTAATATTTTTTTTTAAAATTTGTACAGTTGATATGGCTTCAGGACAGGATAAGGGGAAGGCCCCTCAGGTCCCCAGACCGACTTTACGGGGTGGCAGCAGCCGGGCAGGGGGCAGAGGGAGGGGGCAGCGCGCAGGCAGGGCTACCGCGGCATCTCAGCCCATCCCCCCACAAGTACCGCCGACGATCCCACAGGCGACGACCGCACCAGAGGTGCCTGAGGTGGAGGGGCCAGAGATTAGCGTTGAGGACTTCCTCAACGAGGAGGAGTTCGAGATCCCGCTTGGTGGGTTCAGGGAGATGGAGCAGTTCCTCGATCAGGAGGACGCTCGGGAGCAGAACAACCCACGAGGGTCGTCTTCGCGGTCCACTGGGTTTGAGGTGCAGATCGAAGGTAAATTACTTTTTTAATTTAGTAAGTTATTTATTTAAATTTGAAATGTTAACTTTGAATTATAATTTATCTAACGTGCGGTCAACTGTGCAGATGAGCAGGGGAACGTGTCGACGAGGAGGCTGGATGTGACCGGTCTGAATAGCATGGATCGGTCCCTGCGAGTTATAGTGCCGTGGAACGAGGGCACTGACCAGCCGATCCACAATGGGGGTCACCTGCTCAACCGCTTCCTGAGCGACCTGGGATCGAATTGGATGCGGTTCCCCCTTCACTTCCCGACGTGGAGGCACATTCCGAAGGGGCCGAAGGACCAGGCTTGGGAGGAGGTGGTTCAGGTAATTAAAACTATTTAATTAATATTTTTTTAATTAATTCTATTTAATTATTTTTTTTTAAATTATGGTTTTTATAATTATTGATATTTAAATGTATTTTTTTCAGCTGCGGTTTGCCGTCCGGGCCAACCGGAAGAGGTACGCCCTCATGAAGATAGGCGACGCCTGGAGGAACAGGAGGAACCGTCTCTTCCACAGTGTGGATGGGGACGGGACGATGCCTCTGGAGCAGCTGCAGGAGAGCGTCCCGGACGGCGTCCCGCCGAACGACTGGGCGCGTTTCGTCCAGTTCAGGAGGAGCCCTGAGGCGCAGGTAATGTATTTATTAGATTTTTGATATATAATTTTGTAATTGTTAAATATTAAATTATAATATCAATTTAATTTGTATTTAATTTTAAATTATAATACATTTAATTTTTTTTCCAGGAGCGTGCTCGAAGGAACGCCGAGATCCGGGCGCAGCAGACGATCTACCACACAGCAGGATCGAAGACCTTTGCTGTGACCTACAGCGAGCTGGTAACTTTTCAAGTGCTTCACTTACTTTTAGCTGATTATTTCATAATACTAATTGTTTTGTAATTGTTTCAGGAGACGAGGGCACAGCAGGAGAACCGTCAGACGGACTATGCGGAGCTGTACGCCATCACACACAGACACCGTGACGGGACTGCGACCTCTCAGCAAGCAGAGGCGGCCATTGTAAGTAATTTTAGTATTATATTTTTCATAAAACCAAGTTAATAATGAAAAATGCTAATTATTAATTGTTTCATAAAATGGCAGGAGCGGATGCAGCTGTCGCAGGCTGAGCTGCGACAGACCCAGCCTGAGGAGTCACAGGGGTCAGTGGACCCGACGGCTCCTTTGAAGGCGGGTCTGGCTCAGGCTGAGCACCCCGGACGCGTGCGGGGTATGGGGATAGGCGCCAGACCCAGCATGGTCTACGGTTGGAGCGCCGCCTCTGAGGCTGGCAGCTCTAGAGGGGTCAAACGTCGGAGGGACGAGTCTATTGACCAGCTGTGGTCAGATTTGGAGATGACGCAGCAGCAGATGGCGCAGCAGCAGCAGCAGATGCAGCAGGTGTAGGCGCAGCAGCAGCAGCAGCTGCAGATGCACGCAGATATGATGTACGCTCAGCAGACGCAGTGGCGTGAGATCGCGAACACCATGCTCGAGGGAGCACGGAGTCGCATGTTCCCGGACGAGCAGCATCCAGCAGTTCCCCCTGTCCCTCGCTACGTCGTCCCGAGTACTACTACTCCTCCTCCTACTGCTCCTCCTCCTGCTGATGACGATGGTGCGGTTCACTCTGCGCAGCGGCCCGATCCAGCAGCATCTGAGGGAGCCCCACCTGAGGGAGCACCAGAGGATCAGCCCCCAGCTCCTTAGTTTAGGACATTTTCTTTTGTTTAAACATTTGTAAATATTTATGAGTTTTTATTTCAGAATTTTCTTATTGTGTTTTATATAATTATATTTATATTATTAGATCGCGTTGAAATAATTTATGAATGATTTATATCTCAATTTAAAAAAAAAATAAAGTATATCTATATTTGTAGCGGTTTTAACTTAAAACCGCTACAAATATGTATGTTTGTAGCGGTTATTAGTGTATAACCGCTACAAACATACATATTTGTAGCGGTTATAAACTAATAACCGCTACAAATGTACATATCTCTATTTGTAGCGGTTTAACTTCAGAAACCGCTACAAATATGTAGGTTTGTAGCGGTTATGTTATGTATAACCGCTACCAATTAGAAAAATATTTTTATATTTAATGTCCAACGGCTTTAATATTAGTAGCGGTTTTATTAGTGTATAACCGCTACAAATATATTTTCGTAGCGGTTATAAAATAATAACCGCTACACATATATATTTGTAGCGGTTTACCTTCATAAACCGCTACAAATATGTACCTTTGTAGCGGTTATGCACTAATAACCGCTACAAACACTCAAATCATTTGAATTTTGAAATTTCCCGCCTTTGTGCACATTTGTAGCGGTTATGTTATGTATAACCGCTACAAATTAGAAAAATATTTTTATATGTAATGTCCAACGGCTTTAATATTAGTAGCGGTTTTATATATATAACTGCTACTAATACTCAACAAGTACATTTTGAATTTCCCACCAATTAACGGCTTGAATATTAGTAGCGGTTTTATATATATATAACCGCTACAAAATTATAAACGTTGGAATTTCTGTAGCGGTTGGTGTAGCGGTTTAATAACCGCTACAAAATTATAAACGTTGGATTTTCAGAATATAAGGTTCTAGGCATTCGTCATTATCTTCTCACTCATCTTCTTCTCTATACTTTCTTCTCTCTCACTTGTAGCTATGGATAAATCATGGATCAGGTTGCCGCGCAATTCTCCTGAATATTTGTACGGATTAAACAGTTTCTTAGATTTCGCATTCACTCACGCCAGCTGTAACGGCAAGATCGTCTGTCCCTGTCAGAAATGCAAGTTCAAGAAGTGGCATGCACGAAATGTTGTGAAGGAACATTTGCTTGTGAAGCCTTTCCCTGAGGAGTATACGTTCTGGGCAGTTCATGGTGAGAAGGCCGGCATTAGATATGACGAGGCTCTTCCTCGAAGTTCTCAAGTAGGCGTTCAAGTAGATGAAGATGATCCTGTGAATGATGCTGTACGTGATGCGTTTGGATTTCAAGGCGACAACTTCAACGAAGAAGTGCACGGCTCTGAGCCGGCTTTTATGGGGAATGAAGCAGCTCGGGATTTTTTCAGCTTGATGGATGAGACAGATCGTCCTTTATATCAAGGTTGTCGCAAATATTCTAAATTATCTTTCTTGATCAAATTGTATCATATCAAGTGCTTGTGTGGGATCACAGATAAGGGAATGTCGATATTGCTCGACTTATTACAAGATGCATTCCCCGACGCCGAGATTCCCACAACCTTCTACGAGGCCAAGAAGATTATCAACAGGTTGGGGTTGAATTATCAGAAGATTGATGCGTGCCCAAATGATTGTATGCTGTATTGGGGAGACGATTCCAGCAGGGAGACGTGTAAGAGATGTCACACATCGAGGTACAAGACAATTCGGAAGGGGAAAAAGCAGAAGAAGAAACCTGCAAAGATTCTCAGGTACTTCCCTTTGAAACCTCGTCTGCAAAGATTATTTATGTCGTCTAAAACTGCTGAGCACATGAGGTGGCATGCCGTTGATAAAAATGAAGACGGTAAATTAAGACATCCGCGGGATGCAGCTGCTTGGAAAACGTTTGACAACAACTTTCCAGATTTTGCGACTGACCCCAGAAATGTTCGGCTTGCGTTGGTGACCGACGGTTTCAATCCTTTCGGGAATCTTAGCACAAGTTACAGCATTTGGCCGGTAGTCTTAGTTCCCTACAACTTACCCCCTGGATGTGTATGAAACAAAGCTCTTTCATTATGTCTATGGTCATTCCAGGCAAAAAGGCACCGGGCAATGACATCGATGTGTATCTCCAACCTCTTATTGCGGAATTGCTTGACCTGTGGAATGTCGGCTTGGAGACGTACGACGCTCACAGCAAGACTTTGTTCAACATGCGTGCAGCCTTGATGTGGACGATCAGTGACTTTCCTGGCCTTGGCACATTATCTGGTTGGAATGTGCATACTGGGTCGGCGTGTCCAACTTGCAATTTCGACTCTGACGCATTGCGCCTTCCCCACAGCCAAAAGTGGTGCTTTATGGGGCATCGGAGGTTTCTCGATGGAACGCATAAGTTCAGATTGCAACGGAATCGCTTCAATGGGAAACCAGAGAAAAGAGGACCACCTCAGACTTTGTCTGGTACAGATATCTTACAGCAGCTTGAGCATGTTGACTTCGAGTTTGGAAAAAGCGACGATTCAGCACAAACTCGCCAAAAGTCGTGCAGGACTTCGGCGCCTCAGCAGTGGAAGAAGATAAGTATTTTCTTCACGCTTCCGTATTGGAGATCTAATTTACTTCGCCACAGTCTTGATGTAATGCACATTGAAAAGAATGTTTGCGACAATGTGCTGTATACGCTGCTTAACGAACCCGGCAAGACAAAAGATCACCTTCAAGCTAGGAAAGATTTACGCGACATGGGAGTTCGTGAAGACGCTTGGCCAGATGAGCATGACAGATTTACACCGGCAAAGTTTACCCTCACAAAACCGAACAAGGATGTGTTCCTCGCGACGTTGAAGAAATTAAAAGTTCCTGATGGGTATTCAAGCAACATTTCTCGATGTGTCGACTTGCAGGCTCGAAAGGTTGCTGGCCTGAAGAGTCACGACTCACATGTTCTTATGCAGCAGTTACTCCCTCTGGCTATAAAGAATACACTTCCTCCCGATGTTTCCATCGTTTTGGTGGAACTTTGTTCTTTCTTTCGGAAGTTGTGTTCTAAGGTTTTGATCGTTGAGGAGCTCGATCAGCTGCAGTCGAAAATCATTCTTACGCTTTGTCACTTGGAGATGATCTTTCCTCCGTCCTTTTTTACTGTGATGGTTCACCTCACAGTCCACCTCGTTCATGAAACAAAGCTCGCTGGACCAGTACAATATCGTTGGATGTATCCGATTGAGAGGTACTTATTTTAAATATGTGCTTTCATTTATTGTCCGTATTTAATGTTTGCTGGTCGTCCTTTTCATCATTTTATATCAATTTTCTCTTATGTACTTCGTAGGTTCCTTGGGAAATTAAAATCTTACGTGAGGAATAAGGCGTGGCCAGAAGGTTCTATAGCTGAAGGCTATATAGGGGATGAGGTGCTATATTTTTGCTCAAGGTATTTTGATGATCTTGAGACGGCTTTCAACCGCCCGCCTCGTGTTGACGATTGTCCGGAACCTGCGCCGACATCAAGAGAATTTATCCCTCGTGTTGGTAAACCAGTTGGAGCAACTGAGAGCTTCAAACTAACGGCAACTGAGAAGTTCCAAGCACATAGACATGTCTTGATTAATTGCACTCAATTTGAACCTTTTGTACGGTAAGAATTGTACATTCACATGTTATTCGATCTGTATCTTTCGTAACATTTCTCACTTTCATTTCACTAACGCCTTTCCATTATTAATTGCAGGGAATTCAGAAGTCATGTGAAGCGTCAGCTCAGGATCCGTACACAGACATCCTCGGAAGTTGATAGGAGGGTCCACAGAGAATTCCCGAGCTGGTTTGCGCGCAGAATACCAAATGACCACAACCCACACTCACCAGATTTCAGAGCTCTCGCAATCGGCCCTCTTGATCATGCAAAACGGTTTACAGCATATAATGTCAATGGTTTTAAGTTTTGCACGGTTTCACGGGATCAAGGATTGCAAACACAGAATTCGGGTGTTTATGGCACATTTGGGACAAGGAGTTATGCGAGCAGCAGTGACGCCAACATGCAGTTCGGAGGCGTCCCTTACTATGGCAAGCTTCTTGATGTGGTCGAGCTTAATTATCAGGGCCGTTTCACTGTGACGCTGTTCAAGTGTTTGTGGGCAAATACCACTACTTCTCGGGGACTGACAACTGACGACCTAGGGATCACATCAGTCAATTTCTCACGGCCGATTCATACTGGTATTTCTCAAGATGATGAGCCGTATATTCTAGCTTCAGAGGCACATCAAGTTTATTATGTCGAGGACGAGAGGCATACGGATTGGCACATGGTCGTTCATTTAAAGCCAAGAGACCTTTACGACATGGGTGAAGGCGATAACATCGTCTACGAGAGTGAGCCATTTCAGCCAACTGATTTTGAAAACTACTTCCCTGAAGGCGATGACAATTTACCTCTACTGCGGTGAGTTTTTTAAGTCCACGTCATTTGAATTACATTTTTTAAATTTAATAATACATCAATAACAATAATTTTTCTACAAAATTTCTGTAGGGATGGCGACGATGAGTGATCAAATTTAAAAAAATGCAAAAAATTTCTAAAAATAAAATGTAAAAAAAAAAATTTTTTAAAAATTAAAATAATATTAGTAGCGATTTTTTAACCGCTACTAATTAATAAATAACCGCTACTAAATAATAACCGCTACATTAACCGCTACAAATAGCACTACGAATAATAAACCGCTACAAAAATATACATAACCGCTACTAATTAATAACCGCTACATTAACCGCTACAAATAGTACGGGGATCCCTATAAATACCCTTACTACAACTCATTTCAAACACTCCCTAATTTCTTTTCACCTTACCTTTCTTTCATTTCCTCTCATTCACAACTTCTTTCGTATGAATAGAGGAGCGGAATAATTTTATCAAATATGGTAACAAGATTTTTATTTTTTTTAGAATACTTCTTTCCTTTCTATAAAATTTATTCTAATCATCTTTTTTTCTAGATATATCATAACTGTATCTCATTTTCATCTATTTTTCATACACAATTACATTATATTATAAAACATAATAATTCCTTATTACCTACCTATCCTTAATAATATTATTAATATAAATTTTATACTATTCCTATTCAATAACATTTTTCCTTTTTATTTATTAATAGTTAAACTATTGAAAATAAATTATTTAATATAATATTGAAAAAACAGAAAAATATTATTGTATTTTTTTAAAAAAAATTTTAAATATTTGTAGCGGTTATTAAACCGCTACTAAATAACGCGCTTTTTTACAACTCAATTTAAATTTTTTGGCGCTAAATTCGAATTTCATTAAATTAGTAGCGGTTTTGGAAAACCGCTACTAATTTCATGAGATTCAAAATTAGTAGCGGTTCGTTAACCGCTACAAAATAAAAAATTCTTTTTAGCTCTCGATATAATAATTTTTTATATTTGTAGCGGTTATATAACCGCTACAAATATCTCTGGGTGTTCTAGCGGTTTAAATGAACCTCTACAAAATATGTAGCGGTTATTGTTCATTGAGTAGCGGTTTTAAATAACCGCTACAAAACGGCTTGCAACGTATGATTTCGTAGCGGTTTAAATAACCGCTACTAACTTAGTTTGTAGCGGTTGGAACCGCTACTAATACTCATTTTTAACCGCTACTAAATCACGTTTTTTTTATAGTGATCAATTCCTTCCTTCGCTTGTCGTCTGGGTGAGGACACTCCTGGAACCAACCAGAAATAAACAAAAGCGAAAGCATAACCAGGCATATAAAAGTAGTAATGCATATATAAAACAAAAACAGTGTTCAGATAGATACACCAGAGCTGCACCGGTGATAGTAGGGCCACCGCGGTGTGCGTAGCCAGAGCTTCCTGCAAGTTCATTGGTTTTGCTCTGGCGGGTGGTAGGTGGTATTGATGATGGAACATAAGGCCGAAGTGTGTAGCTGGCGCTTCACCTGAGATCATTGGAGCTGTTGCTAAGGGACGCCGCATGCCTGCTTGATGATGAAGTGTAAGGCTCCTGTGCGAAGCCAGCATTCACTGCCCCTGGTGTTGATGATGCCGACCGCCCCGGCCTGAGTTGTTGACGGCTCAGAATGAGTGGTATAGCCGCCACTGTTAGAGACGGAGAATGAAAAAGAAGAAGCCGTCCATGGTTGATTATTGTCACTAACAGAAAAGCTATTCTCGGTCTGCGGCTTACAGCAGCCGGAACCCAATCCGCCCCTGCAACAAAAGATTATACGTAAGACAATTAAGTTCTTGTTGAAAAATAACCTAATACATCCTTGGTGGATTAGGCCCAAACCTAATAGGATTGAAATCAAAGTATAAATAATATAAATGTTTGGGTCGATATATGTAATATTTTCCAAATTATTATAAGTCATATTATTTAACCGATAGAATATGACCCTACAAGTGGTATTGTTTCACCAATATAATATGTCTCTCAATCAAAAGGATATTTTGTCTCTCCGATGGAATGATATATCAATAGAGAGGAAGGGGTGCGTAGAGCAATATAAATAGACATAACGGATTCAGTTGTTAGTCACTTGAGATGACATACAGAAATTCTATCAAACTGACTCCTCCTTATATATAGATGATATACTATTGGTTGGAAATAATCTAAATTCGGTTATAGCTATTAAAGAATGGCTTTCATCGAATTTTGAAATGAAAGACATGAATGAAGCAGAGTATATACTTGGAGTTAAAATCTAAAGAGATAGTTTAAAAAGAATCTTATATTTTTCACAAGAAAATTACATTAAAAAGATTCTCGAACGATTAACATGAGCAATTGCAATTCCTTAGATACCCCAGTGGCTTCTAGTGTAACCTTAAGCCATGAGATGTGTCCCAAAACTGAGTTAGATCAAAAGAAAATGATGAAAGTTTCCTATGCTAGTGTTGTTGGTAGTTTAATGTACACAATGATGTGTACAAGGCCAGATATTTGCTTTTACGGTAGGATTGGTATGTAGGTTCCAGTCCAACCCAGGCGAGCGTCAATAGAAAGCAGTAAAAAGGATCATGAGATACTTAAAAGGCACATCTGATTATGCACTATGTTATAAAGGAAGCAATCTACGCTTGGTTGGATACTCCGATGCTGATTTGGGCGGAGATGAGGAAGAGTGGAGATCGACTTCAGGTTATACTTTCTTACTAAATAATTGCGCCATATGTTGGAGTAGCAAGAAGCATACATGTATTGCTTTACATTCTATGAAAACCGATTTCGTAGCATGTACTGCATCAGCACAAGAGGCATTATGGTTGAAGAGGTTTATTGAACATCTCGAATTTAGCAATGAGAGTACCAATCCAATATTAGTGCATTGTGATAACACTGCATTTATAGCCTATACTAAAGATCTCAAGTATCATAGTAAGACCAAGCATATAGACATTAAGTACAATTTTGTAAAAGATTATATAGCACAAAAAATTATTGTTGTACAACATATTTTGACCAAGAGTATGGTCGCTGATCCCCTGACCAAACCAATTGCCAAGGAAACATTTGAAAAACATGTAAGGGCACTTGGTGTACGCAAAATGTAAAATTTCAGACTTTATGTATTACATTTATGATTAATTGAAGTACTTATGTGAAAGTATACAATGTCTAGCATATTGTACATACAGGCTTATGAGGTTGTCTCTCTCACACAATCAACCGTCTTTGACACTCAAGAGGGGTATGCAAAGATGAGATAATTGTGTTCACCAATAAAGTGGCTAGAATGCTGATATGGTAGAGAAGAAACACAAAATATGTCACATTGACAATAGTGTAGCATGTCAAGATGATATCCATAAATATAAATAAGTATGGATCAAATCATGGACATCCACTTCCATGATGCATGTAGCTAGATAACAAATTCTTCAACATTAACGTCTGAGTAGAAAGGAAGAATTTGGGTTTAGATGCTCAGAGTGTCTAGACTTAGGCCTATACAGTGTTAACAATAGAATGCAAAACGACGTACGCACTACAAAAAAACAGTGTATTACCCACCAAATTCCGTCGCTGAAATCAAATTACTGACGAATTAAGGACAGAAATAAAATTACCGACGGATTAGGGATGGAAACAAAATTACTGACGGGATAAGTTCCGTCTCTAAAAAGTACGTTGCAAATTGAATTACTGACGGAATTCTTATTCTGTCAGAAATTACCGATGAATTATTTACGAAAAAAATTTCGTCGGTAATTACCAACAGAATTTTCCATCAAAAATTACCGACGGATTTCTAACGGAAACTTTTCCGTCAATAATTATCGATGAAATTTTTTCCGTGGGTAATCTGGTGGTAATTTTATATTATTTTTTTAAAAAAAAATCCATGTGGCAAACTAAAAAGAGGTCACGTAGACATCACCAGAGGCCTCCCACCACCAGCCCCCGCATTCGGCCCCGGAGGCCCCCGAGCAGGAGCCACGTGTCTCTATGAGATAATTGTTGCATTTTGTGACAAAGGTGGGGTTCAAACCTTAGACCTCTGGTATGTGTTATGATGTCTTTACCAGTTGAGTTGCTTTAACCTTGCATTATTTATTCACATAATAACATATATAATGTAATAATTAAAAAATAAATATAATATAAATATAAATATAAATATATATATATATATATATATAATACTAAATATATCATTATATATTTCATTTTTTATAATTTAAAATATAAAATTTTTTAATTTCTTATTTGGTTTAAATATTTAATATTAATATAAATGCATATCGTATTACATATATAATTATATATTTCTCTTTTTATAATATAAATTTAAAAATTTTAATTTCTTATTTCATTTAAATATTTAATATTAATATCAATATATATAATATTAAATATATATTTATAAATAATTATATTTTTTTATGATATAAAGTTTAAAATTTTTAATTTCTTATTTCATTTAAAATTTTTATTATTAATATTATATATATTTAATATATTATATTAAATATTAATTTTATGATATTTAAATTTTTATTTGTTATATATTATTTTTATTATTTTATATAAATTATTAAAAGATAATAAAAAAATTATTCGTTTTACCTACGGATTACCCACGAAATTCCATCGGTGATTTCTCCTTAAAATTACCCACAAAATACCATGGTTAAATGGTCAGTAATTACTGACAGAAACAATTCCGTTGGTAATTCGTCAATATTTACCAATGGAATTTTTTCCGTCTTTAATTTGTGGGTAATTAGCTACGCATTACCCACGGAATTCCGTCGATAATTCCTCATTCAAATTACCCACAAAATATCGTGGGTAAGGTGTCGGTAATTATAGACAAAAAAATTATGTGAGTAATCCGTCAATGTTTACCGATGGAATTTTTTCCGTCTTTAATCCATCACAATTAGAGACGGAATTTTTTTCCGTCAGAAAATTAATTTTCTGATGGAATTTTCTGACAGAATTTAGGGACAAAATTTTTTCAACAACAATCCATCAGTAATTTTTCCGACGAAAAATCCATCGGTAATCCGTCATAAATTTTCGACAGAAATAATTCCATGAGTAATTCTGTCAGTAATAACATGTTTTTTGTAGTGACACTCTTATGGTGTAAGAGTAACACTGTAGCATATGATTCATACCGCATGTACTAAAGAACCGCAAACGGGAAGCAAGTAAGAAAATCCCTGCTTAATTGTTGTGTGAGTCCCAGGAAGTTTCTAATTCTTCCATTGATATCCTTTGACTTTGACAATATCACAGAGGTGTGCTTCACCGTCTGCTACTTTAGCATATGTCCTACGATCATGATAAATGCGATCTATGGTATTATGTTAGGAAAGCGGCTGATGTATATTGACGTGATATCTGGGCGAAAGGAAAATTGCTTGAAATATACACAAATATGCTAGTGTCTAAGATATGTCCTTTATGATATTTTTTTTTATAATTTCATAAGTGTGGATACTATACTTACTAGAAAGGCAATCTGAGTTTTATACTGACTCGAAAGGGACTAGATTAGCCATGTAAAAGTGTATATAAGTGAATCTAGGATATTTAAGACACAATATTAAAATCAAGCTACACAATGAAGGTTGTCTTGTGTTGGTCTCTATAAAAGAGATTTCTAGTACATACACCTATATACAGATGTCATGCCTACGCAGTTACGGCAAATCACCTAGTATGAAAGAAGGAAGAAAAAGAGACTTATCTGATCCACCAAGTGTGAATGGGAGATGTTGGGAAATAACCTAATCCACCCTTCACTACAAAAAAACACCCAATTTCCGACGGAATTTTTTCCGTGGCAAATTTCGACCGAAATTCCGTCGCAAATTTTTCTGACGGAATTTTTCGTGGCAAATTTAGCCACGGAATTTTTTTCCGTGGCAATTTCCGACAGAAATTTTCGTCGGAATTTGTCTTTGAAAATTTTCCGACGGAATTTTTTCAGTGTAAAATTCCAACGGAAAATTCCGTCACAAAGTTTTTTTATGGAAATTTCCGTCGCAATTTGCAACGGAAAATTCCGTCGGAAAAATTAAAAATTATTTTTTAAAAAAAAATATTTATAAAATTAAAATATTAATTATTAAATAATTATATTTAAATTTAATTATTAAAATTATATATTTATTTATTAATATATATATGTTATTAATATTATATTTATAATTTTATATTAAAAATAATATTTATAATATTAAAAAATTATTTATGAAATAATTTTAATTAAAAATTTATTTAATTTAAATATATAATTTTTCATTATTAAATTTTTAAATTTAATTTTAATTATAGTTTTTATTAAATTTTTCATTATTTTTAATAATATTATATTTAATTAATAATTAATTATAGGTATATAATTAGTTAATTATATGTATGAATGTTTATATATATATATATGATAATATTATATATATAATAGGCAAAAAAAAGATAATATTATATATATAATAATATGTAATAATATAATACAGGTTCATTCCGGCGCAACTGGCAAAGACTCGGGCACGAAGGCGTCCTCACCCTGAGATTGCAGGTTCAAACGGGAGGAGAGTCACTTGGAGGAATTATGAGGAGGGGACACGTGGCAGCCAGAAAGGGACACGTGGTAGCCAAGGGAGAGGGACACGTGGAGCTCTAAGGAACAAACACATGGCATTTGTAAATTAAAAAAAAATTCGATTTTTTTTAAAATTGCGAAGGAAACGAATTCCGTCGGAAATTTGCGACGGAATTGGATTTCCGTCGGAACAGATTCTGTCGGAAATTGCGACGGAACAGATTCAATCAGAAATTTCCGATGGAATTAAAATATTTTTGTGACGCTATTATTGCCGACGGAATCCATTCCGTCGGAAATCAGGTGTTTTTTTTAGTGCTTGGTGGATCAGGCCCAAGCCCAATAGGATTGAGGTCAAAGTATAAATAATATAAATGCTTGGGTGGTTATATGTAAGATTTTCCAAACTATTATGAGTCATGTTATTTAACCGACAGAATATGATCCTACAAGTGGTATTATTTCATCGATATAATATGTCTCTCAATCGAAATGATATTTTGTCTCTCTAATGGAAGGATACATTAATAGAGAGGAAGGGATGAGTAGAGCATTATAAATAGACATAAGGGATTCAGTTGTTAGTCACTTGAAATGACATACAAAAATTCTGTCAAACTGACTCCTCAATCTCTCTACTATATTTCTCTTTTCATCTTCCTATCATGGTGTATTTGTTGTGCGTTGTAATCGCTTCTGAAATTGTTATCCGATTAGCATGGGTACAAAAGATTAACGGTTGCACTCTAAATACGCCCAATAATTCTTACAATTCTCTTTGTATGTATAGTATGTATGTAATAACATAGCAAGAATGAGATGAGAAAGGGCAAGAAAGGTGAAGAGAGATGACGGTGGTGGTGTCTTAATGGCGGCGGCGGTAGCAGAGGAGGTGGCGGAGGAGAAATGATGAAAGATGATCGAAAGCCTACATGTACCTGGAGGCAAGGGATGGAGCTAGCTACGGTTGCTTCCTTTGGCTTGCACCACGACGGACTCAAAGCTTTACAGGAGTGTGTATGCTGTATCTGTATTGGTAGGTAGGATTTTATAGAGGACGAAGCAGGGGGGTATGATTATAGCTCGTAATTACTTTACTATTCCAATTAACCTTTTCTTTCTTGCCAACAATATTCCAATTAATCACTCCTTAATTATCGCGCAGTCTTAATTTTATATGCCTACACACACACACACACAGAGCTCTTTTTGACAAAAGTTCTCATTATTTTACTACTCGTTGTATTCATTGCTATATTCTAAATATACTGTTCTGTATATGTAGAAATGTTTGTTTTTCTATTTACTCTCAGAAATTTATTCAATGTTTATGTCCATTCTCAATGAAATCCATGAAAAACGAATTAAGCAAACTGCTAGCGCAAAAATAATCTCTAATTTTCAGCGACATAATGATGTTATTGAATCACACTGGGACCAAGCTGCTTGACTGTTTCTCTGTCACGTGCCCCGAGTCCAATCAGTTATGTAGGAATCAAGATAGTTCGTGAAGAGAATGATCATCATAGACACAAATACATAACCATTTCGGTTGGAATATTGATTTCTCTTCCTTTCTTTATATATGTTTCAGAAAGTATTAGTTTGGGTGGTCAACAGTTACATTTTTGGACCACCATTTTCTATGTGAACACATGCAAAGACCGCAAGAAACAGGCGTAGTTATGGTAATAAATTATATATTTAAACCATGGTGAATAATTTTTACACGACAAGCATTTTCTTGTGATGATCAACCATATAGATGGCACCAGGTTAATTACTGTATTCTTTCAATAACTGAATCTTTAGTTAAATTGTTAATCAAAGAAGTTCCTCTCAATAACTTCATTAAGTATTTGTTTCGATCTTCTTCCACCTATTTTCAAAGAACTCTATATTGTTTGATCCATCTTCCTTATCAGTGCATCTAATATCCTTAGGTTTTGTATATGTTTAAACCACCTCAAATGATTTTTTACCATTTTCCATTCAATAAATGCTATCGTACCCCAAGTCTCTTTCTCTTGTGGTGTTCATTACAAATCTTTTTTTTTTATATATAACCACACATTCATTTCAATTTTCTCATTTCAAACCACTCTGCTCACTTTATACTCATGTTATCTCTTTAAAGCCCAACATGTACTATCATATTGTATTGTTAGTCTTATAGCAATATCACTACAAGAAAAATGGTATTCTGTAGCGATGACATTGTAGCGGTTATACCAAACCGCTACAAATTTGTAGCGGCAAGCTACGCGCCAAGTGGCGTGACAGATTAACAGCGTTTTTTGTAACGGTTAGGTAGAAAAAACCGCTACAAATTTGGAGCGAAATTCCCGCTAAAACTTGTAGCGGTTCAATTGTAGTGGTTAATAAACAAAAACCGCTACAATATTCCCACCACTTGGCGTGATCAAGACCCGCCAATAGTGTAGCGGTTATAGCAACAAAACCGCTACAAAATCCTAAACGTCGCGTATTTGTAGCAGTTATAAGGATATAACCGCTACAGAATTTCAAAGATTTTTGTACTTTATAGCGATTATTATAAAACCGCTACAAATTTAAGTCGCCCTTGAAAATTTGTAGCAGTTTATGTAGCGGTTATCGGGATAACCGCTACAAATTGCTAGCCTATTTAAGGGCCGCCTCCCTCCTTTTTTCCGTTTGCTCATTTTGTTTCCTGAAGTTTCTCTGAGTGTTTTCTTTTAGATTTGAGCGTTCAGACGTCTGTGAAGGAGTTTTTGCTACAGTATTTCTCAGTATTTGCACTTGAGGTATGGAGATGAGACGTATTTTATTTGTATTTTTATTTTTATTATATTTTTGCATAATTATGAGACTAAAAATTTTTTTTTTGGAATTTTCACAGTTGATATGGCTTCAAGAGAGGATAGGGGAAGGCCCCTGAGGTCCCCAGACCGATTTTGTGGGGTGGCAGCAGCTGAGCAGGGGGCAGAGGGAGGGGGCAGCAAGGAGGCAGGACGACTGCGGCATTTCAGCCCATCCCCCCACAGGAGTCGGCCCTACCATAGGCACCGTAGACGATCCCACAGGAGACGACCTCACCAGAGGTGCCTGAGTTTGGGGGGCAGATATCAGCGTCGAGGACTACGACGAGGAGGACTTTGAGATCCCAATTGGGCTCAGCGAGATGGAGCAGTTCCTCGATAAGGAGGAGGCTCGGGAGCAGAACAACCCACGAAGGTCGTCTTCACGGTCCACTGGGTTTAAGATGCAGGTCCAAGGTAAATAATTTTTTTATTTAATAAATTATTTATTTAAATTCAAAATGTTAAATTTAAATTACAATTTATCTAACGTGCGGTAAATTGTGCAGATGAGCAGGGGAACGTGTCGACGAGGAGGCTGGACGTGGTCGGTCTGAACAATATGGACCGGACCCTGTGAGTTATAGTGCCGTGGAATGAGGGAACTGACCAGCCCATCGACAATGGGGGTCACCTGTTGAACCACTTCCTGAACGAGTTGGGCGCGAATTGGATGCGGTTCCCCTTTCACTTCAAGACGTGGAGGCACGTTCCGAAGGGGCCGAAGGACCAGGCTTGGGAGGAGATGGTTCAGGTAATTAATAGTATGTAATTAATATTTTTTGTAATTAATTCTATTTAATTAATATTTTTTAATAGGATTTTTGTAATTAATGATATTTAAATAATTTTTTTACAGCTGCGGTTTGCCGTCCGGGCCAACCGGAAGAGGTACACCCTCGTGAAGATGGGTGACGGTTGGAGGAACAGGAGGAACCGACTCTTCCACAGGGTGGATAAGGACGGGATGATGCCTCTAGAGCAGCTGATCTAGAGCGTCCCGGACGGCGTGCTGCCGAACGACTGGGCGAGTTTCGTCCAGTTTAGGAGGAGCCCTGAGGGGCAGGTAATGTATTTATTAGATTCTTTATATATAATTTTATAATTTTTAATTATTAAATTATAATTTCAATTTAATTATTTTTAATTTGAAATTTATTAATTTTAAATGTTTTTTATTGTTTTAATACATTTAATATTATTTTTTTTTCAGGAGCTTTCTTAGGGAACACCAGGATCTGTGGGCAGCAGACGATCCACCACACAGCAGGATCAAAGACCTTTGCTGTCACCTACAGCGAGCTGGTAAGTTTTCAAAATATTATTGACTTTTAGCTGGTTATTTCATAATACTAATTGAATTTTATAATTGTTTTAGGAGAAAAAGGCACAGCAGGAGAACCGTCAGATAGACTATGGGGAGTTGTACGCCATCACACACAGACACCGTAACGAGACTGCGACCTCTCAGTAGGCAGAGGTGGCCATTGTAAGTAATTTTATTATTATAATTTTTATAAAACCAACTTAATAATGAAAAATGCTAATTAGTAATTGTTTCATAAAATGGCAGGAGCGGATGCAGCAGTCGTAGGCTGAGATGCGAGAGACCCAGGCCGAGGAGTCTAGGGGTCAGTGGACCCAACGGCTCCTTTAAAGGCGGGTCTGGGTCAGGCTGAGCACCTCGGAAGCATGCGAGGGATGGGGATAGGCACCAGACCTAGCATGGTCTAAGGCAGGAGCGCCGCCTCTGAGGCTGACAGCTCTAGAGGGGTCAGACGTACGAGGGACGAGTCTATTGACCAGCTGCGGTCAGATTTGGAGTAGCTGATGGCACAACAGCAGTAGTAGATGCACTAGCTGCATCTGCAGCAGATGCAGCTGCAAGCTAATTTGATCTACGCTCAGTAGACGTAGTGGCGTGATATCGCGAACAACATGCTCGAGTGGTCATGGACTCACCTGTTCCCGGACGAGCAGCATCCACAGGTTCCCTCTGTCCCTCAGTAAGTCGTCCAGACTACTCCTCCTCCTCCTCCTACTCCTGCTGATGATGATGGTGCAGTTCACTCTGCCCAGCAGCCTGATCCAGCAGCACCTGAGGGAGCCCCACCTGAGGGAGCACCAGATGATCAGCCCTCAGCTACTTAGTTTAGGACATCTTTTTTTTATTTGTTGTTGAAACATTTGTAAATAAATATATATAATTTTGTATTTCAGAACTTAAATTCTTATTGTGTTTACCATAATTATATTTATATTATTAGACCGCGTTGTTGAATTTGTAAATTAATTGTAACAATATTATTTATATTTCTAAAATAAAAAAAATAAAGCATATATGTATTTGTAGCGGTTGTACAATAAAAATCGCTATAAATATATATGGTTGAAGCGGTTCTAAATTTCTTGGATTTCGCATTCACTCATACTAGCTGTAACGGCAAGATCGTCTGTCCGTGTCAGCGATGCAAGTTCAAGAAGTGGCATGCACGAAATGTTGTGAAGGAACATTTGCTTGTGAAGCTTTTCCCTAAGGACTATACGTTCTGGGCAGTTCATGGTGAGAAGGCCGGCATTAGATATGACGATGCTCTTCCTCGAAGTTATCAAGTATATGAAGATGATCCTGTGAATGATGCTGTGCGTCATGCGTTTGGATTTCAAGGCGACAACTTCAACGAAGAAGTGCATGGTTTTGAGTCGGTTTTTATGAGGAATGAAGCAGCTCAGGATTTTTTCAGCTTGATGGATGAAGCAGATCGTCCTTTATATCAAGGTTGTCGAAAATATTCTAAATTATCATTCTTAATCAAATTGTATCATATCAAGTGCTTGTGTGGAATCACAGATAAGGGAATGTCGATGTTGCTCGAATTATTACAAGATGCATTCCCCGATGCTGAGATTCCCACAACGTTCTATGAGGCCAAGAAGATTATCAACAGGTTGGGGTTGAACTATAAAAAGATTGATACATGCCCAAACGATTGTATGCTGTATTGGGGAGGCGATTCCAGTAGGGAGACTTGTAAGAGATGTCACACATCGAGGTACAAGACAATTCGGAAGGGGAAAAAGCAGAAGAAGAAACCTGCAAAGATTCTCAGGTACTTCCCTTTGAAACCTCGCCTACAAAGATTATTTATGTCGTCTAAAACTGCGGAGCACATGAGGTGGCATGCCATTGATAACAATGAAGATGGTAAATTAAGACATCCCCGGGATGCAGATGCTTGGAAAACATTTGACAACAACTTTCTAGATTTCGCGACTGACCCCAGAAATGTTCGGCTTGCGTTGGCGACCGACGGTTTCAATCCTTTCGTGGATCTTAGCATAAGTTACAGTATTTGGCCGGTAGTCTTAGTTCCCTACAACTTACCCCCTGGATGTGTATGAAACAAAGCTCTTTCATTATGTCTATGATCATTCCAGGCAAAAAGGCACCGGGAAATGACATCGATGTGTATCTCCAACCGTTTATTGCGGAATTGCTTGACCTATGGAACGTCAGCTTGGAGACGTACGATGCTTAAGGCAAGACTTTGTTCAACTTGCGTGCAGCCTTGATGTGGACAATTAGTGACTTTCCTGGTCTTGGCACATTATCTGGTTGGAATGTGCATACTGAGTTGGCGTGTTCAGCTTACAATTTTGACTCTGACGCAGTACGCCTTCCCTACAACCAAAAGTGGTGCTTTATGGGGCATCGGAGGTTTCTTGATGGAAGGCATAAGTTCAGATTGCAACAGAATCGCTTCAATGGGAAACCAGAAAAAAGAAGACCACCTCAGACTTTGTCCAGTATAGATATCTTACAGTAGCTTGAACATGTTCACTTCGAGTTTGGAAAAAGCGATGATTCAGCATAAACTCGCCAAAAGACGCGCAGGACTTCGGCGCCTCAGCTGTGGAAGAAGATAAGTATTTTATTCACTCTTCCATATTGGAGATCTAATTTACTTCACCACAGTCTTGATATAATGCACATTGAAAAGAATGTTTGCGACAATGTATTGTATATGCTGCTTAATGAACCCTGCAAGACAAAAGATCACCTTCAAGCGAGGAAAGATTTACGCGACATGGGAGTTCGTGAAGACGCTTGGCCAGATGAGCATGAAAAATTTCAGCCGACAAACTTTACCCTCACAAAACAGAACAAGGAAGTCTTCCTCGCGACATTGAAGAAATTAAAAGTTCCTGATGGGTATTCAAGCAACATTTCTCGATGTGTTGACTTGCAGGCTCGAAAGGTTACTGGTCTCAAGAGTCATGATTCACATGTTCTTATGCAGCAGTTACTCCCTCTGGCTATAAAAAATGCACTTCCTCCCGATGTTTCCATCGTTTTGGAGGAACTTTGTTCTTTCTTTTGGAAGTTGTGTTCTAAGGTTTTAATCGTTGAGGAGCTCGATTAGCTGTAGTCCAAAATCATTCTTACGCTTTATCATTTGAAGATTATCTTTCCTCCGTCCTTTTTTACTGTGATGGTTCACCTTACAGTCCACCTCGTTTATGAAACAAAGCTCGCTGGACCAGTACAATATCGTTGGATGTATCCGATTGAGAGGTACTCATTTTAAATATGTGCTTTATTCTCCGTATTTAATGTTTTCTAGTCGTCCTTTTCAGCATTTTATATCAATTTTCTCTTCTGTAGTTCATAGGTTCCTTGGGAAATTAAAATCTTACGTAAGGAATAAGGCATGGCCAGAAGGTTCTATAGCTGAAGGCTATATAGGGGATGAGGTGTTATATTTTTGCTCAAGGTACTTTGATGATCTTGAGACGGCTTTCAACCGCCCACCTTGTGTTGACGATTGTCTTGAACCTGCGCCAATATCAGGAGAATTTATCCCTCGTGTTGGTAAACCAGTTGGAGCAACTAAGAACTTCAAACTAACGGCAACTGAGAAGTTGCAAGCACATATACATGTCTTGATTAATTGCACTCAAGTTGAACCTTTCATACAGTAAAAATTGTATACTCACATGTTATTCGATCTATATCTTTCGTAACATTTCTCACTTTCATTTCACTATCGCCTTTCCATTATTAATTGCAGGGAATTCAGAAGTCATGTTAAGCGTCAACTCAGGATTCATACATAGACATCCTCAGAAGTTGATAGGAGGGTCCACAGAGAATTCCCGAGCTGGTTTGCGCGCAGAATACTAAATGACCACAACCCACACTCACCATATTTCAGAGCTCTCGCAATCGGCCCTCTTGATCATGCAAAAAGGTTTATAGCATACAATGTCAATGGTTTTAAGTTTTGCACAGTTTCACGGGATCAAGGATTGCAAACTCAGAATTCAGGTGTTTATGGCACATTTGGGACAAGGAGTTATGCGAGCAGCAGTGACACCAACATGTAGTTCGGAGGTGTCCCTTACTATGACAAGCTTCTTAATGTGGTTGAACTTAATTATCAAGGCCGTTTCATCGTGATGCTGCTCAAGTGTTTGTGGGCAAATACCACTACTTCTCAGGGACTGACAACTGACGACTTAGGGATCACATCGGTCAATTTCTCACGGTCGATTCATACTGGTATTTCTCAAGATGATGAGCCTTATATTCTAGCTTTAGAGGCACATTAGGTTTATTATGTCGAGAACGAGAGGCACAGGGATTAGCACATGGTCGTTCATTTAAAGCCACGAGACCTTTACGACATGGGTGAAGGCGATAACATCGCTTACGAGAGTGAGCCATTTCAGCCAGCCAATTTTGAAAACTACTTCCCTGAAGGCGATTACAATTTACCTCTACTGCGGTGAGTTTTTTTAAGTCTACGTCATTTAAATTAAATTTTTTAAATTTAATAATGCATCCCTAACAATAAATTTTCTACATAATTTCTGTAGGGATGGCGATGATGAGTGATCAAATTCAAATTATGCTTTTGTCTTTAAAAAAACTTGAAAAAAATTTAAAAATAAAATTTAAAAAATAATAATAATATTTGTAGCGGTTATTAAACCGCTACAAAAATAAAAATAACCGCTACTAACTAAAAACCGCTACAAAATGGATACATTAACCGCTACAAATAGTATGTGGATCCCTATAAATGCCCTTACCACAACTCATTTCAAACACTCCTCAATTTCTTTTCACCTTACCTTTCTTTCATTTTCTCTCATTTACAACTTCTTTTGTATGAGTAGAGGAGCTGAATAATACGATCAAATATGGTAACAAGTTTTTTAATTTTTTTTATAATACTTCTTTCCTTTATATAAAATTTATTCTCACCATTTTTTTTCAGATATTTCAGAGCTGTATCTCATTTTCATCTACTTTTCATACACAATTACATTATATTAGATAACATAATAATTCCTTATTACCTACGTATCCTTAATAACATTATTAATATAATTTTTATACTAATCCAATTAAATTAAATTTTTCCTTTTAATTTATTAATAAGTTAAAATATTGAATAATAAGCTAATTAAATTAGATAAACTAATAAAAAAATAAACTATTTAATTTAATATTAAAAAAAAAGATACAAATGATCGTATATTTTTTAAAAATTTCATCAAAATTTTTAAAATTAGTAGCGGTTTATTAACCGCTACAAAATTAAAAAAAAAAGTCATTTTTCTTTTCCCGCCTTAAAATTTTCAATTTTTTTATTTGTAGCGGTTATATAACCGCTACAAATATTTCTGAAAAAAATTTTGTTCATGAGGATGTTGTGGCGGTTGGGTGGAACCGCTACAAAGGATGTAGCGGTTATTTTCCTTGAGTAGCAATTTTATATAACCGCTACAAAACCACTTGCAACATACGATTTAGTAGTAGTTTTTCTAATCGCTACTAATGTTGTTTGTAGCGGTTAAAACCGCTACTAATACCCATTTTTAACCGCTACTAAATCACTTTTTTTTTTGTAATGTATCATAAAACTTTTCTTTTACTTTTTTAGGTCCCTTTCCATTACAAATGACTAGTATTTCTCCATTTAAACCACTTTGTCAGAATTCTACTATTACTATCTCCATCAATTTCACTATCTTTTTATATAATCGAGCCCATATATATCTAAACTTCATCACTTATGGAATGATTTGACCTCACATTTTAACATCCAAATTGCTTCTAACTTAGCTTGTCTCTAATCAAAATTGCAATGCATATATTTTGTCTTACTTCTATTCAACAGAAAGCCCTTTGACTCCAAAGTCCTTCTCCATAACTCAAGTTTATAGTTAATCTCTTCTCGTGAATTGGCCACAAATTATATTGTCAGCAAAAGGCATGCACTTTAGGCTGCATAAGTTTAGTTAAACAAATTAACCAAGTTAAACAAATAAAGACTCAAAAATGATCCTGACTATTGCACATAAGTTGTTACCCCATATATAGTGATTTTCAAACAAGGGAGACCTATTTTTTAAATTAATTATAAAAAGTATTAATTAGTCCTTTCATAAAGTGTTGTCTTCATCAAAATCTTGAAAGTTCAGGTTTGTGCAAATTGACTAAACGTCACAAAAAAGTCGTGGAAAAGGTCCGCTATAATGTAAGGGTCAGGTCCTTTATATATATTCGTGATTCAAAATTCTGTGTAGATTTTATGGGCCCAACTTTGTGGACTTCTATCATCGCTGCCTATTATTATCATTACTGAAACATATTACTTTCAAATTTGATATCTCTCAAACGTATATTTTTTGTTGGAGGTAGTATCAACTAGACATTAGGAACATAAATTTAGCTTTAATCATAAACAAGGAAACAAACAAGGTGTGTTTGCTTTATTCTGAATAATGCTCCGGGCGTGTGCATGGCTAATGCCTAATGCCCGCCATGTATTTGCCTTTTTTCTCTCTCCGGTAATTTATTGGATTGTGGGTTATGTTTTGATGGCCAATTTGCATGTGCAAAACTAGGCTTTGGTTCCACTAATATCTTCATCGAAATTGTTTCGGGTTTCACCAATTGCATGTTGTTTTGGTGGGAATGCCTCCGCTTTTCCTTTGTTAAAGCATAATATCATAATTGCTGTTGAGAGATGAGAGATGTCTTTTTAGACCATGGCAAAACTTTCATATATATTCATTTCATCATCATCATCATTTGCAGTGGTAGGTTACTTAATTCTTAGAAGAATGAGATTTTCAATTTGAAATTTGAGGTTTCTAAAAGTCAAGAGTTTTTTTTGTAGTTATCTGATTTAATATTCTATTTTTAACTACTATTAATTCCCATATTGAATTGTGTAAAAATGAGATTACCAAATGCCAATTAGTCAAAACTCAAAAGTATGACATGTGAACTCTGATTTCTAATTGGTTGGAGAAAAAATTCATGTGGTTTTGCCCCCATTTTGACTCTTCATTATATCACTTTTGATCGCTGCTTGTCGACATTTAATTAATTAATTGGAGATGTTATTGGGTGACTCATGAGAAATTTACCGTATCCATCTATTTATTTATTTATTTATTTGGCTTGTGGACACACATCAGTTGAGGCTTCACTTAGGGTCTGTTTGATTTGAGGTGAGGGGAGGGGAGGGGTACCATTCCCTCGTTTGGTTTGAATTTTTGAGTGGAAAGGAAGTTAAAATTTTGGCTCTTATTCCCTTCCCTTCCTATATTTTTGGCTCTCATTACAAAGGATCTTTTCTCCTCCCTTCTAATAAATCAAATAAAGTAACATATCACTCCCATCCTTTCAAACCAAACAGATACTTAGGATCTGTTTGATTTGAGGGGAGGGGAATGGAGGGAAGGGGAGTAACATGTTCTTTTTTGACCTATTTTATATATCTCAATTAATTTCATTTTATATATCTCAATTAATTTCATGTATTATATTAATTAAAATATTGATTTAGACTTATATTCTCTCTCGTTGTGTCTATTCTCTCTTATTATCTTTTCTCAATACATTTTTCTCATTATTACTATTAATTCCAATATTGAATTGTCTATATATGAGTGTGTTCCAGAAAATATTAGTTTGGGTGGTCAATAGTTACATTTCTGGACCACCATTATAATATATATATATATATATATAGAAAGTATTAGTTTCGGTGGTCAACAGTTACATTTCTGGACCACCATTTTATATATATGTGTGTGTTCCAGAAAGTATTAGTTTGGGTCAACAGTTACATTTTTGGACCACCATTTTCTATGTGAACACATGCAGAGACCGCAAGGAACAGGCGTAGTTATGGTAACAAATTATATATTTAAACCATGGTCAATAATTTTCACACAACAAGCGTTTTCTCGTGATGATCAACTATATATGTGGAAGGCACCAGGTTATTGTATTCTGTCAATTTTTAGTTAAATTGTTAATCAAAGAGGTTCATTTTAATAATTTCATTGAGTTTTTGTTTTGGTCTTCTTCCACCTATTTTCAGATAATTCTATACTACTGTTTGATCCATCTTCCTTACAAGTACATTCAATACCCTTAGATTTTATATATGTCTAAACCACCTCAAATGATTATTTTATCATTTTCTCTTCAATAAATGCCATCGCACCCCAATTCTCTTTCTCTTATGGTGTTCATTACAAATCTTATATATATAATTATATATAACCACATATTCATCTCAATTCTCAACTTCCTGATTTAAGTCACTCTGCTCACTTTATGCTCATGTTATTCCTTTAAAGCCCAATATTTACTATCATATTATATTGATGGTCTTATAGCAGTACGGTAAATGTCAAGATGTGAATCAAAATTACATGGAGGCTTTATTTGCTAGCTGCTGAAAGAAAATTTTATGAATTATCAAGTTTTCTGTGTGGCTTGAAATAAGAATTTTGACACGAAAATTTAATCATTTATGTAGTATAAAGATAAATGTATTTTAATTTTGATGATTTGTGGATGTACATTTATCTTGGTATAAGTATGCATGATTGTTGTGAATATTGAGTTTTAATGGAGTGACATATTATAGTGTTATGTTGCTTCAAATTTTAATACGGAAGCATGAGTGAAGCAACTAGAATTTTGAGTGTTGAAATCATAAAAGAATAGTGATACTATTTTATCTTGAAAAATTGTTCAAGCTTGGTATTGAGAACCATCATGTAAATATTCCTTATGGATACTAACACGTTATTTGAAGTGGCTTTGCAAATCAATATGGGAATTACAAATTATTGAGAATTTGATACATTAATGGATATTATTCCATGAGATATATTATAGTTTATACTATATGGAGATTAAGCATTTATAAATATGCAGTTCTATGAGGGATACACTTATCATCGCTACTTACTATTATTATTACCGAAATATATTACTTTCAAGTGTGATGTCTCTTAGATGTAAAGTTTTTGTTGGAGGTAGCATCGACCAGAATTAGGTACATGAATTTTGCTTTAATCACAAATAAGGAAACAAACAAGGTGTGTTTGACTTATCTCTCTTTGGTAATTTATTGGATATTGTGGATTATGTTTTGATTGCCAATTTGTGCAAAACTATAGGTTTTGGTACCACTAATATTTTTATCGAAAGTGTTTCGGCTTTCACTATAATTGCGTGTATGGATAATACTCTGATTTTTCAAAATGTCTTGTTTGAAAGCTTGATTGTGTATCTTAACTACTGTTGATATTTTGTTTTGGTGGCAATGCTTCCATTTTTCCTTTAGTAAAGCATTATATTATAATGGCTATATAGAGATCAGAGATGTCTTTTTGGTGCATAACAAAAGTTTCATATCCATTTCATCATTATCATCATCATCATTTCTTTATGATTCAATTTTGAAATTTCAGGTTTCCAAAAGTCAGAGTTTTTCTGGAGTTATCTGATTCAATTTTCTATTTTTAACTATTAATTCCCTTAATTAATGAATTGTGTAAAAGAGATTACTTGTTGCCAAATTAGTCAAAGTATTGTTTGTGCATAAAATAGTGGGGTTATGATATACTTACCTGTGCTGTTTGTTGACCAATATGTGTTTTTTCTTTTTTTAATATTTTCTTATTTTCCATCCGTAATGGTAAAATGAAACTACAATAATTCTTAGAGTCATTTATGCTGTTTACGTCCCCTCTCTAGATTGCTCTTCTGATTCTTCGTAGTGATCAAAAGTCTTAATTGGCGTGTAATTATTTAACTTCATAAAAAGTGGGAAAACAATAACACCTTCATTCATATTCTTAGAATAACTAACTCTTTACATTGCAGAACATTAGGTTTAAGAATATTAACAATATTTAATAATTATATATAAAATAAATAAATAAATTTGATTTAACTGACTATGGCCACTGCCACCTGCCACGATGTTTAAATTTAATCTTTGGTGATGTTTCTTACTTTAATTTCAATATTAATATATTAGTGAGATAGTGTGGATTTGGATATCATCAACTAATCTAGTCTAGTTAATTCATCTGTATAGAAATTAAATCGTTTTTTTAATACCAACAAGCTGCTGGTTGATGTAAAAAGCAAGATCATCTCATAAATAGAACAAACACAAGTTCAAATTTTGAGAATTACTCTCCACGCAAATGCTAGTTGTATGACTTGTATCTAGAAGAAGATCAAAGCAAATTTAGAGGCCTTACATTAATACGTTGCGAGTGACTAACTCATTCGCTATAATATTTAATTCTGTAGATAGCCGACTTCCAGTTTTATTCTTATGCTTAGTTTTATATGTACCCAAAAGGAAAAACTACTCCCACCACACTTTAACTAAAGTTTCATCTCGGAAGTACCCATTGACATGTCAAATCCATATAATTACTCCCTCTGGTCCTAAATATAGAACAAAGTTTATAGTGCAATTTACAGTATAAACTTTACCCTATATTTAAAACCGGAGGTAATAATTTATTATTTATTTTATTCAGAAAACACACACGCGTACGCGTGTGTGTTTTTCTGAATAAAATAAATAACAAATTATATTATATGGATTTGATATATATATATATATACACACACACATATATATATATTTATATGTAATAACATATATTAATATAATATGCACACATAAGCGCATGTTTTCTGAATAAAACAAACAATAAATTCAATTATGGATTTGATATATGTATATGTATAATAACATAATATAATATATATCGTAGTATATGCTAAGCTTTTATCTATTATAATATAATTATTTTTATTTTCTGGTGGAATTGGAATTCTTATGGGTGGATTGGATATTCAAAACGTTTGACTAATGGACTCAAATGCTCCTGTGTTTCCACCGCCTTCACAGTCACCTTCTTCTCCGGCAAGCACCCGGCCTCCACCGTCTACTGCGGACCGTTTGGAGTAATTGTGATGATGGAGATTAGGACCAAACCAAACCACCCTCTCCTCCTCTTCCTCTTCCGATTCATGTATCTCTGTGAATTTGTCTATCTTTAATTCATAAGGCGACAGAGGTTTCTGTAATGGAACGGGACGGAGACGGAGCCGATGAAGGAGTTTTCTTAGCCAAGCAACAGCCTCAGTGTCGGGGAGTTCATGGCAACAACGATAGGGGTTTGAAGCATCTCATCGGAGAATGATTATTTTTAATGCAAGGATTGTTTCAGTTATTGCGAAATGCATTGAATGAGGAGGGGCACACGTACAGAGAAAGAGATAAGCTACTACACACACACACACAGACACACTAAGAACTGAGTTGGTTATATATACGGAGCTGCTACGAGAAAGGCAAAGCATGATTCTGTGTTCTTACTAATATATATTTCTCACTTTTTATTTGGAACAAACCAGAAGAAACAAAGCCTGAAACAGCACACAAAACATATAATACCCCAATGCCTGATATAAAGTAGTAATATGCATAAAACAAATAAAACAGTATTCAGAGGTACGTAGGTGCAGGCTTGATCCGTTCTCGCCGACATCAAAAACATATAATGATCAGGAATTAAGCACCGTCACGTGCGCCAGAGCTCCGCCTGTGACCACGCCGTGGAGGCGGCGGCGGCAGCGGCTGCTGCGTTGGTGGTACTGAGGCACCTAGACCAAGGTTATTGGCATGGTTCAGGGGGGTGGCAGGTGTTGAAGATGAAACATAAGGAGGGAGTGCGTAGGTAGAGCTTTGCCAGAGTTCATTGGACCTGTAGCTGTGGGTGGTGGAAGGCTCTGTTGATGAAGAAACATAAGGAGGCAGTGCGTAGGTAGGAGCTTTGCCAGAGTTCATTGGACTTTTGGCTGTGGATGGTGGAAGGCTCTGTTGATGAAGCATATGGGGTCTGGGCGTAGCCGGAGAGGCTGAGCTCATTGGCCCTCCAGCTGATGATGCTGTCCGACCAGCCGGAGCCGTTGACGGGCCAGAATATGTGGGCATAGCCGGCATTGTTTGAAACGCTATTCTCTGCTCTATTGCTGCTGGTTGAACCCATTTCTACCTGCAACACAAATAAAAAACGAAAACTCTTAGTGAGAAAAGGTCCCCTCCATAAATATGTATGTATGTATGCAGCAGCAGAACAAGAATCAAAATGAGAAAGCGCAAGAGAGGCTGAGAGCCATGGGGGTGGTGTCGACCAAAGTGGGGTTGTCGCAGGAGAGACCGGGAGTGATGAGGGTGGTGCTGAAGCAAGTGGGGTGGTTACAAGAGAGGCTGAGAGCCATGAGGGTGGTGTAGTCTTTGGCGAAACGAGAAAAGGCAGGAGAAGCGAAGGGAGATGAGGGTGGTGTCTTCGACGACGACAGCGGAGGAGGAGGTGGGAACGGAGGCGGTGGCGGTGGCGGTTGATGTGTGTGAAGAAAAGTGACAGCCTGGATATACCTGGCGGGGAAAGGGCAAGGGAGGAATCTTGCTAGGGTTGCTTCCTTTTAGCTCACACCACGACTGATTCAAAGCTTTACGTGAATGTGTATGTTGTATCTGCCCATCGGAAGTAGGTTTTTATAGAGGACGAAGCTGAAGAGAGATGGGGTATGACAACAGGTCGTTGTTACCTTTTCGTTTACAATGGGAGAGATCATTAATGATCAAGGAGTACGTGTACGACTCTTGTAGTGCCAACACATGCAGCATTGTCAAGCAGCAATTGCTGAATACCGTCAGGAGGAATGTCGAGAACATGATGTCCTCTAGTCAAGCTTAGGGCATATGTGGCCGAGAAATCCGCACACCGATTACCCTCACAACTTGCAAAACCAAGTTAATGAACGCTTGATTTTTCTGCTCAATTTTTTAAGACCACAACCACCTGTTTTGACTGGCTGGCAAACATCATTCCATTTTATCAAGTTCACTTTCTTCCCTTCTATTGAGCTCGTTGTTACTTTAATATTTCAATCAACCTGTCCTTAATTATCGCGCTGTCTAATTATATATATATATATATAACTCATTTTTACAATTTCCTTATTTTACCATCATTTTTACTTGAATATTCATTACTTTATTCTAAATATATTGTTCTGTATGTGTAGAAATATTTATTTTTTCTACTTACGAGCTCTCAGAAATTTATTTAGGTACACGCCAATTCTCAAGGAATTCCCACGTAAAATGAATTAAGCAAACCGCCAGCCGAAACAATATAACGATATCATGATTTTTTGAATCACACTGGGACCCAGCTGCTTGACCGCTTCTCTCTCACGTGCGCCCTATCAGTTATGTAGGACTCAAGAAAGTAGGTAAATAGAATGATTATTATTGAGACAAATATATAATATTCATTCTCGTAAGATTGGCCAACTTTATCCCGCCACCTCTTAATAAATTTATTGGATATTTGTTTCGGTCTTCTTCCACCTTTTTGAAAGACTCTATATGATTTAGTGTGTGTTTGGATTAGATTTTTTTTTTAATAGCTTTTACGACTTATGAGGTAAGTGTGTGAGAGGAGTTTTGTCTCGGATTGCGCAAACCATGGTTTTTGGTGCTTGCCAAACCACACACTTAATCTATCCTTTTAACTAAAGTATCCAATGCCTTTAGGTTTTGTATATATCCCGAACCACCTCAAATGATTTTCTTTTATTTCTCTTCAATAGATGTCAT